>OX387422.1:36247774-37575150 GCA_947563755.1 Lochmaea crataegi | reverse complement strand
CCAATTTTTGCTTTAGTAAATTGACCAATCAGTTTTTTTATTTGTCAACTTTATTTTAAATTGTCGATTTACACACAGTTTTTTTTTCTTCCTAATCCATTCAGTTTATCTTTAACATACAAATGTGTTCATTTCATCAATCTTAATTTTTGCTTAAAATATTTACACTTATATTCTTGCTAACTTGTAACATGGCCTAAGTTTGGGACAAGTTCAAGCATTTTTACCAGAACGCTGCTATAATTAGTATTCTTTAGGGTCATATCAGATTCTCCCCGTTTGTGGTGTTTTAGGCACATTTACCCTCTGGCACCCAGAAGTTGTCCTAACCTGACGGAGCTCCGTGAGCTGAGATAGGCTCATCCCAAATAATAGCACCTATAATATCCTAAAGACCACGGAAGTGTGGCCGAAAACACAGTTATTACCAATCTGAACCCAAGGAGGAATGGCTCGAAAACTCCAAAGATAAGTAAAAATGATTTGAATAGTCACCAAATTAGAGGCTCTTCGAGAATTTATCATTCAAAATGTTTCTTTTATTCTGTAAACCAAAACATTCAAAAATTGTTAGATCTCAACCTTTGTGAGACTTAAAATTGTATTTTTTTTATTTGATCAAAAACTGTAAAGCTAATATCAAAGTTTAAATTTTGTAATAAAATTTTTTTTTTAAGAAAGAAAGTGGAAATAAAAAAACTGTGATATATTTTGTTTAAATCTTGTATTATTCTTTTTACAACCTCTAATCAACGAGCATCGAGTTTAGATAGGTGGCGCCCATTATTTCGGAATTTTATTTTGTTTGTAGCTCAGATTACCTTTTAACTCATTTATTATTTGGAAAAATTTAAATACGGGAGGACAGCGACGCAACAGTTGTACTCCTCCTATCTAAGCTCTTTGTTAAACCTGCTCAATGGTACGAAACCCACCCTCTGAGCAATAGCTGAACATTGGGACTTGCATCCAAGAGTGGTACAATTTAATTGCCCACCATAGAGTGTAACACTTGACAAGGTGTGCTTGAAAGTGTTCTAGCATCAAGTGGTAACTCTGGATGAGTGCTTTTAAAAGATCATCAATATCATTGTGTTTAATATTATGATCAAGAACCCAATGTGAAATAATTTCCGAAAAATATTGTTCATTACATTTTTGATCAAACGGAATGACAAGTTTGGAGTTTAAAACACTTTTATTTATCAAAAATTCGCTTTCTGAATTATCCGAATGTTCAAAACTAGAAAGTGAATTACTAAAATTTGCAGAAGTAGGATCATCGTCCGAAATTGAATCCAGAGAATTGTTTAAAGATTATGTAATCGGAGCTTCATCATCTAATAAAACTGCTGAAAAATTAAGCATATCCCTTCTTGCTCTTTTATACGGTTTTCTAATATTAATGTTCATGTTATAATTACCTTAAATCTAGGGTACTTACCGTGTAACACTACAGTAGAGTCGTTAAGATAAAAGGAATTATATTACCTGCTTCGCCTTTATATACCTCTAAAAAGCGGGAAAATGCTGAAAAATATTCCCCCAAAATCATATTCACTCACTTTAACTAGTCACATAATTAGTAAAAAGAATAAATAAGACAATGCATACAATAAATTTGAAACCGTCGAATTGCAATTGCACAGCAGAAACTAACAGAATCTTTGGTTATGTCATGTCATGCGTATATTCTTCTTTCTGTATTAACAATATATGTGGCCTTTTTTTCCGATAACATCTAGCCAATAATATGTATAGTTATGGTAGGTATAAACGTTTCGGGTTTCTGAAATTATTATAGATATTTTATTCCAAATCCATACTTTTAACTTCTGTACTACAAATATGTAAAAACAACTCGTATGTCGAAAGCGGCATAATATGTACGTACATAGTTTGTATTTCCAAGACGTACATAGTATATATAACTATGTACGTCAATAAGCCAAGGACGTAATCGGGCCTTTATGACATAAAACGTACGGTGTTATCTGGGAAGCGATGGAAATTATTTCGATAGGAATAAAAAACAAAAATGTTGGGTGGAAATTTCCAAACAGATGTGTGAAAATTTTGAAGAAATGACAGCTGCTCATCAAAACGAGTATGGTAGGTATATTTATAAAAGTAATTATTAAAGACTGGATTTATAAGCACAAAATTACTAAAAAAAAGATCTTGAAAAAGCTTTATATTTTCTCAAAAAAGCATCACATACGGTAAAAAAAGCAAATATAAGTCGATGTTGAAATAACACAAAAAATAATTTTTGTATTATCAAAATTTTTAGGTATACAAAACAAAATTTACTTACTACTAAATACAATCTAATCGTCCTAAAAACAACTTATTACTAAATACTGTTCAAAATGCTCCAGTGTCAAATTATGTCTTTTATCATCTAAAAGATATTTATACTTGGAAAAACTTCTTTCCACATCAACACTCGTACTAGGGGCGTATTTAAAGTTTGACATCCAATATTTTTTTCAAATACCTCTCATTTTATTTTTAATTAAACTGCCAATATGTTCTGGAACAGCATTAATATTGTTTTTGAAATCCTCTATTGAAGCAACTGAATCAATCAAAGGTACTTGTTGCTTCTCCAATGATATAATTGTTTTGCTAATGTAACTAAAGTTGGTTTTGATAAAAGCCAAATTATTTTGAAGTTCTCTATTGGAGTGATCCGACAATCTTTTATTGATTCACTTGAGCTTTCCGAAAATTGGAAAGTTGGAAAGGAAGTTTTCTGCATAATATATGGCGGCGTCAAGCCATGTTCCCCATCTGGTTAACACTGGTTCTGGAGGAAGTGGAATATTTGGACAATGTTCTTTAAACATTTGCACTCTCAAAGTTGCTTTAACAAATATTTTTTTGCCACTACTTTAACTTATTTACTAATGGAAATTGCAAACTTATGGTTTCGGCAATACGATTGATCCCATGAGGTAGACAGGTGCAGTGAATTAAGTTGCTGTAAAAAACTTTTAAATTTGTTGACGCCTTGACCATGTAAGCAGCTGCATCTGAAAGCATAAGTAGTACTTTTTCACTTGGTACGGCTTCCGGTAAAACAAAAGTTGGCTAACCCTGCTTCATGTACAAATTTGGATATAGTGTTACTGTTTGTTTTGCTTAATTCTTTTGAACTAATTAAATATCCTTTTGTAGGAACTTCGTGGCACAAAACTCCTACCAATAAATTTTCGATATACCGCCCACAACTATCTGTAGTTTCATCAACAGGAAACCATATATAATTGCTTCCAATGATTGCTTCAATTTGTTGAATTGTATCGCGATATACAGGAGAAATATAGTACTTTCGTCTGGTGTATGTCGTTTGCAATGTATTTCCAGGAAATTTTTGAAGTGATTGTTTTTCAACTTGTTCAAGGGAATATTTGCTTTTAACATGGCATTGCAGAGATCCAGATTGAATTGTTGTTGTTTTGTTGTTCATTACGACCGGACGTAGATGCTATAGAAGAACCTATTAACCTACTAACTATTAATACTACTATTAAACCTATTAACTTTGTACTTTTTCATTTGTTCCGAGTGTACCTACTTTTGTTTTAAGATGTTGAACTATGTCGTACTTTTTAACTCACTGAATCTACAATAAAGCAGTTTTTAGATGAAAAAAAGCGTTTATGTTTATAAAGAAAAGTTCAAAATAAGCACGAATTTAAAATTAAAGTTCTGACTTTAGAAAATAAGCTCGAAATTAAGAAAAAAGCAAAAAAGCGCTTTTTTTCTAAAAACTAATTATTTTTTGACCTAATTTATACTTAAAGCGGTATTACTGGATAAGCTGCTTACAAATAGGAGTATAAGCAAAATTGCTTAAAATTCGGTCTTCAGTAATTATACAATGCGTTGAAACAGTAATGCATAAATTCATTATTAGCTAAATAAACAATATTATTGTATTATCAAATTTCCCGAAGCAAGACTATTTTTTTGTTGAAAACATTGATTTTTACAATAATCATCTCAGGATGAATAAAAAGAATTGGAAGAAATCTTTTAATGATGTTGCTTATTAAGAATTTATTCAATAATTTATGTTAGGTACTTTTGAGGTTTTACGGATTAGAGTAATAGTAGTTTGTACTCGTACAAGTTCGCAAAGCGTCACTTTTCCCATATGCGCAGAAGTTTGTGTCTCGAGCCATAAGGCAAGTGGCAGCAAGTGGGAAAAGTGCTTTGCGTACGAGTTGTACACAATATTTTTCTACAAAGACGTTCATTAATGAAAGAAAATAATATTTCATTTGAACTTTGAACAGTAAGAATTTGAAAAATTTATATTGAAGATAAGAATATCAGGTAAACGTAGGTATAGTTAATAGCGAAATTTGATCTATTTTAAATTGTTATGCCCGAAGTATCTGTTTTTGATAATAACTTTTCATTAATTGTAATATTATTGTCAACGAAATTCACTATAAAGATTGTCAAAACAAATTTGACATTGACATTTCCGTGGGGAACAGTGACATTTCAAAACTATTTAAAGGATTCAAATTAAAATAAATCAAACTCAAAGAGGCAATTCAAAATTTATAATGTACCTCGTACATACATACAATGGATAGAGTCTAAATTTCAATTGTATAAAGAAAACTCAAACAAATCACCTGGTATCAAATATAAGATCCACCTTTAAACGGGAATGTTTATGGTTTTTAGGTATTATCTTGAATTTCTTCATGTAAAATTAAAATTGTCCAAAAGCATTACGGAATTTTATTCGTATTATGGTAGAATCTAAAATAGAAAAACTTTTAATACAGTTATTAGATCTATGACACCTGTGAAAGTATTCATCATCTGATGTATGACAGGTTTGAACATAGAATTGTCAGCTAGAACAGGAAAATTACCAACCTAAATTGAATATATGTCAGATAATTTAAAAATTTAATTAATAGTTAATAATAAGATTTAAACTTAAATAATTTATTTAGAAATATAACATATGATGCTTTCTCTTAAAAAAGGATTAAATCCATCAAATAATATAATAAAATATATTTAATGAACAAGTATAAGTTAATTTGATTGGTCAATAACAATCAAACAAATAATTTACTTTTAGAGATAGTAGGCAGTTTGTTGCTAAGGGTGGAACAGGAAATGGGTTGTTAGGTACTTGTTGATAGAGAAAGCGTCGTCCCTTTTCGAAAATTAATTTTCTACAAGAAGCACGTTATTTCGTTCAGTGAAAAAAGTGTAAATTTGATAAAATATCTATGTAATTAATAGTGAAAATAGTTTAACTAACCTCGTAACACGGTTCCTGAAGAAAATAAACACCGAGGGATCTTCGTAAGTAAATAAATTTAAATAAACCATATATTGAATTTCATCTAGAGGCATTCTGCATTGGAACTGTCTTGCTTTTCGTTTTGGAGGTTACTTCACAAAGGCCCAGAGCGGTCTAAAACAGGAAAGAAGTGATTATTCATTTTTCAACATGAATAGAAGATAAAAGGTATTTAATAAACTTCAATTTAAAATAAAAAACTTACTTGTGAGTGTATATAAAAGGAACTTAGATATTTTGCAAATTCAGATGCAACTGTATCGTCCATTTCACTTTTCGTTTTGGCTTATTTAAAACGGTATCACTGTAAATACACTAATGTATAAAAAGTTGCATAATTGCATGTATTAAAAATAATTTTAATTGTATGAATGTGATTGTTGAGTGAAAGACCATCTTAGTTAAGTTTTATTTTCCTATTTGATATAAGAAATAACGTTTATCTTGCCAATTTATGTCCACAAAATTAATTTTCATAAAATAAATTTAAAATTGTTTCATCCCAAGTATTATTTCGAAGTAATTCTTTTTATCAGTTGGTACAACTATATTGAACACCTGTTACACATCACTGGGGCACTTTCAGGGTGAGTACATAGGACCGTATTCAGGAAAGTGTTTAAATCCAAACCACATGTTGAAAACTTTATTAAAAATTTTATTTAAATAACACAGAATTTTGACGCTCATTAAAAAAACAGTAATTAGATTTCTTACACATTAAACCCATGAACCCAAACCCCGAGAAGCTGAGTTTTCATAAAAAAGGTGAGTACACTGTGTAGAGTTATTAAAATTGCAAAATTTGAAATTATTCCGGGTACAATGAAAATATAAAAAAATCATAAAGCTCAAAATAGAATATCATATCAATACATTACTATAGTAAGCACATGGAATAACAATCGGATCAAGTTATTTGATTTTTTAGGGAAAGACCTCCAAAAGAAATGGAAAAATTTAAGAAACTCATTTTCTCGGGAACTGATGGAAAACTTATGTATTTTTTGATCAGCTGTCATTTTTAATGCGTTGTCCTTCAAATAAAGAGTAAGACAAATTAATTCGTCACGAGCTGCTATGTACATAAACATAACATTATGATACTGTTTTAGGACAACTTCTAATATTCAAGAGGACACACAGGAAATTGAACCAACTTTAGTGCCAAAGGGAAATGATGATACTATTTTGAATGCTACACCTAAACGAAAACATAAAAAAACTTCCCCCGCAGATGATAACTCCTAGGTTTTACAACTATTTAAGACAAATCTTGATCAGCGCCAAAAAAATTAATATATGCTAGACAAAGACGACGACAGACATTTCTTTCTTTCTTTTCTGACGGATTTCAAGAAGGTACCAGGTGACAAAAAGCTTGACGTAGAATTGGCAATTTTGCAATCGATTAAATCGGCCATTTACGGTGCAGGTACTCCATATAGCCCTTACCACTCCCAAACACATATTATACCCATTCATCTTCCTTCAGCTTCCATTCCCTCACAACCTCTTCCTCTTCATGCCTCAGCTTCCTCCACAAGCTCAAACGATTATTCTCATTATCCTTTATATCCTTCTCACTCCCAAATTTTCCTACTCAGTTTTTACCTGTTTCCCCATATAACACATAGAAATTTCCATCCGTACCATATACGAGTAACTCACAACAAACGAATCACAATCAAATACCACAATTTTCAAGTGTTCAACAAAATAAAAACATCACCACTTCTCTTCAATCACCCTATTCTGCTGATTCACCTGACGTCTCAACGAATGGCTCAATTGTAGACCTTCTTACTGACTACCAAGGACAGGCAGGAAATTAATTTTTATAATAAACAATGTGTATAATATACATTTTTTCTTTTGTATTAACAAATATAAATCAATATAGAGAATACGGAAATCGGAAATCTTTTTTGTAAATTTTTTAGAATTACAAGTTTTTCATTATATTGTGGAATTATTTAGAAGCAGTTAGTTCCATTTGAGAAAGTAATACGAAAATTGTTACTAATACTTTTTTCTCACCTCAATGTCATAGAAAGCCGTTTTTTTGATGGTATGCTCCTACGCAGTTTAGTATCCTTCTTGCTTAATTCACTTTTCAAAATATTATGAAGTTCTTCAAACGATTTTATAGACATTCGATAATAATTGAAAAACTTTGTTCGATGTTGTAGTAAATCTTGGTGAAGTAAGTTGAAGAATCCTTTCATTTCCCTTAATTCTAATATAGGATGAACCCACATAGTTCGTCTCCTTTTAACTTTTTTCTTTTTGTATAAAATATGCCACAGCATAATGCACTCTTCAATGTCCATTTTATAAAAAGCACCGTACAACACTGATATTGTCTTTGTACTGGAAACATTTGTTTACAAAACTATATTCTGACAAAAGTATCTTGACTGTATCTGGCCTAAATTCTGTATCCCGCATACAGTATCTCGGATACAGTATCCTAGTCTGAAAGGGCTCTTATGTCATGGGTGAGCCAATTCTTCTTATAACTTTCAAGCTGCGATTTGCTCATGAATCCAAAAGCTTGTTACGGGACAAAGAATTATTGGTGCCTCTCTTTCAAACATCCAAAAATAAACTCTGTACCTACCAACTGCTATTTTATTAAAAACAGATCCTGATTGTTTTAAGTAGGATTAATACAATCAAAGACTCAGGAATCCTTTCACTTTTCTCAAGCGTCTCCCTGAAGGGCTCCTAAAAATAATAAATAAGTATTTACCACTTATTATTTACAACAAGTAGGAATAATAATAATCAAATATTTATATTCTAAATTTACCGGAATCTTATTTAAACATAGGATGGTCACCAGATCATAAAAGTTACTGATTTAAAAATATCAAAGACTTAAAGGATATTTTGTTTACATGGTGTACAAAGTAGATGACAATCTTGTCTTATCTGTCAATCTTAAAAATAAATCTTCTCAAAGTGATTTCAATCTTTCATCATAATGTCACTTTTCTATTCATAGATCTACTGATTAAAGATCATTGACCTTCCTCATCAATTAATAGTTTCTTCTTTTAATTTCTGTTATCAGAGCTTATCTCTGGTGTTAAGTACTTTGGTAATAAAGAAGTAAATGAAAAGAACATACCTTTTTTTCTAAGACCATCCATACGTAGATAGGAGATGGGTTTCCTTTTTTCTTACATGTGAGGTTCGTGATAGACCACATGGTTTAGCAATTTTGCTGATTTTTTGAAATATATTTAAGTGAGCTTAGATTTTATTAGAGAGATCCTGTTGGAGCTCTACCATTTGTATAAGTGGATATTTATTTGGCTCAGCTTAAATTCCTGTCTCCACATCCATAGGCGAAACCACTTTGAGGCCACACAACTTCTACGGTGAGTTTAATTTGTCAGTTTACCATACTCAACCCTCATAACATTTAATTATTATTACCAAATACTTACACAAGCTCCTTTTTTAGGTCTCTTTCTTTCTTTCTTCTTTCTTCTCTTCTTTCTGCTTCGTATTTCTTTCTTTGGCTTTATTTTATGCATCGATATCTCCATTTCATTCCTGCATCGACATCATCTGCACCCCGTCATCACATCGGATACACCTGTTTACACCTCTACCTCTAGGATATAGTCTGCCACCACCAGTTCTTTTGGAGGGACACACCACAGCACCCGATTGTAAACAGGTAACCTTCATACCTTACTTTTAACAAGGAATCCAGGGGTTTGAGTAGAAAACACATTTGAGTGAAATAACAAATATCTTTATGAAAAAGTATTGTAAGTAGAGTATTTTGTCATACCTACTGAGGAACTTAGTTTCCTGGTGTCTTTACCCTCTGTTGAGGACAACTTGTATATTTATTTAATAATAATTAGCACAATCACTAGAGTTTGTAAACCAGCGTATGCATACAAAAGGTCGTTCTTTAATATAATTCTGTATCCAACCACCCCTAAGGTAAGATTGGATAGTGTAAAACTTTTCATTATAGTTATACTTTTGTGCATGCCTTTTTGATAATCTAAAATAATTGGGGAAAGCTAACTTCACATAAATAGTGTCGTACAGCGGAAATCCTTCAGGGAGTTTTTGGCGTTACAATTAGTAGGCAAGGCCTTGTTTGTTTTCTGTAAATTCATATAACAACCAACCGTATTTTATTATATTAAACCAACATTACATCTGAATCGGTTTTTATTTCGAATCCCACCCTGAGATTAACAGGACCTTCTAATCAAGGTAACAAGCTCCATAATCTTGCTTGATGCGAATTGTAAATTTGTATTGTTGTTAAAATATTGTGGCGTCAGCTTTCTATGAATAGTTGGATGAACTTCTTAATATATTGATCCGAGTTTGACTATAAACTGACATATTTTTAAGAGGTAAATGCTGCTGAATACATTTATTGCTTACCATCAGTTACATTTTTATTGTTAACAGTATTCGCTTCAATTTTGTTTGCAGGTACTTTTATTAACCTCCTGCTTTTTTATTCTGAAAAAAATGCAAATAAAAATGTTCGCTCTCTCATAAATATCTGACATTGTTGATTTAGGTACTGAATGTAAAACATAATGCGAATGCTATTCCTAATAAAGTTTTTCCCAAAGCCTAACATTCATTTTTCATGTAGCGGTAAATATTTTATTCGTACTGTATGTATTTGCAGACAAAAATTCCTCTGCAAATGCATAGGTGTATTATTTGAGTAATTTCTCTAAAAAAGGGCCAACCATTTATTCACTTCCTTTGAAGTATTTTCATTAAATATTTGATGTATGCATCTTGTATATCCGCTGTTTTTACTATCGAATTGCGCAATAGATTGGATGTTGAAATTGTAATAACAAATATCAAAATCTTAGGAAAAATTAGTTGTACACTGAGAAATTACCAGAAACATACAGATACATTCAAACACAAACGGAACATAGGGATTTAATGTATTGTCCGATCTACATAGTCCACCAACAAAACATTTCTATAAGTTCACTTCAATGAATATCAAGTATTGATCCGGACAGCTGGATTCAGAACCAATGTTAGAAACCCCACCCATTCTCCTTCCAAAATTTGTTAGTTATGTGCCAACTGCGATTTAGTATTGAATAATTATTTGATGGGGGTAGTAAACGTCGCTACATATTGAAACAATATGCTTTCGTTTTATGTTGTTAAAATCGAAAATTAATTGTTAAATTCTCTTTAACAATTAATGTTTCGAGCTAAGATAATATGTTTTGATTTCTTTTGGCAATAACGGTTTTCAAAATAAAAATAAATTCGTAAATAAAACAAAATAGGATTCTTTAAATTGAAACAAAGCAACGCTCTCATCTACCGACTGCTGTTTACTGACTGTCTGACGCTAATTAAGGACCGCCCACAGTTGAGAATACGGAGTGGTGGGAATTGTACGATATGTTATAGGTGTCCAAATAAACGATTGTGATAATCGTGTTTTTAATCTGTTGAAGCTGGATGTTGGTCAACTAGTTTAAAAGCAGTTCTGATACCATGCTTAAAATCCCTTATGTTCCGTATGTGTTTGAATGTATCTGTATATACAATAACTGCGTTACAGTCAGCATCCCCGAAAAATTAACACACGTCAAGAATTTAAACAAAAATGTTGGATTTATATGGGTTAAAAGACATTCTCAAATTCCAGGTAATGAAAAAGTAGATGGGATTGCTAAAGATGCCGCTTCTTCTGGTCTTGTAAGTAACGAATTATCAAAGGGGAATATAATATCACTTAGAAAATAAAATCTCAAACAAAATTGGGAAACTGAATGGGCAGGTTTTACAAACCACAGTAACAATTCCTACTGCAAGATATATCCTTCACTTTACTCTTTACTCCTCTAGCTAAACGAAGCCTTCCTTCCAGGAAAGTGTATACTATGTATGTCAGATGCCTTTTTGGACACGCTACCGTTATTTCATACCTTTTTGGACACGCTACCGTTAATTCATACCTTTTTAAAATTAAAATGTCTACTACAGATACATGCGACTGTGACGGAAGTTTATACGATCTCAACCATTGGATGTTTGACTGTAGATACAATAGAGGAGCCTCCAAATACTTACTGGACTCCTTATCAGCTAAGAAGATAGCTTTTCCACAAAATATAGTTTCTCTCTTGTTCATAAGCTCACGGAAACATATCATAAGAGATATCTATGAGAGTTCCTCAAACGCACCAAACGAAAAATACAATATTGTAATATTTTCATATTGTTCTGTATGAATTGAAGTATGAACATAGCATGAATGATTTAGATTTGGTTCCTTCTGTTTGTCCTTTTGTAGCAAGTACCCCTTATCCGTTGCCTTTTTTGTATGTCTAAATAAACAAAGTCGCTATGACGGGCACCTTAGCGTGAAGGGAGTGTCCCTGTTTATCCTACTTGTTTTTCTTCTGTAATTTTCCCCAGAATTTTGGTAGTTCAGGGATGTGTGCATAAAATGAGTTGTAATTAAACTGTCTGCAAGTAAATTTGAAAAGCACTTTCAACTTTCACATGTTATAATAAACTACATAAAAAATTTACGTTATTTAGCTTCCTTCCCATCAATCGAGCTTGTACGAAAACGATAAATTTGAGTGATTCGAAGAGAAAACAATTTGGTGTCTGTATGTGTGTGCGAGTATTCGTTCGTGTGTGCAGATGTCTGTTACACTCCATAGCTCCCTCACTATTCGTCCGATTTGCATGTAATTGGGAGTGTTTCTGGGTATTTGCTTTCTTTCAGAAGCCATGAGGTCAATAATATCCAAAATTCTTCCAGAGGCGTACAATTCAAAAATATTCTTACCATTCAACATCTTAACATTTAATTACCTGTTTAGTCAGTGTTATCCTTAATTAGTATGATGTAACATTTTCAAACACAGATATAGTTCATATAACAGCCTTTTTGGTGTGCGTCATCGTTTGTGACGTATATCCGGGTTTTGGGTATGTCGATATTTAATTTGTTATTTTGACATATAGCTAACATTTAATTTGATAAATAAAATCATCAGGATCGTATTCAGCCAAATTCGAAATGGCTATGAAATTAATAATACTTGGGATATGAAAACACTGCAAAATAAAACAAATTGTATATTCAATTTACATATTAAAATAATTAAATATTAGTAAATATAGTCCTGCATTTGAATAAATAAAATGCTAACAATAAGATCAATATTCACTTTTCATAAATAATAATTTACCGTAAACAACAAAGTACAGACCTGACGAGAACTGTCAGTTGGACATTAGAAAAAGACGTAAGACATTATTGTGATATTTTGATTAGGATTAATCACAGACCTGCCTTTTTTCCATTTCTTCCAACGTAATGTGTTCGAAAGACATTAACAATCAATGACGCACACCAAGAAGGGTATTATATGAACTTTATAGATGTTCATATCCCTTAGATATTTTACCGTTGAAAACAAACTCCTCAAGAAATACTGGTCAAAATCCTAAAGCCTCTGAATTTCTTTTGTAATTTTCACGAACTTCTCTTCTATTATATTTCACGTATATGTAGATCGTAAAATGAATTGCATATACAGAAAATAATAATGTGTCAAAAATGATTGACTACTCATATATTGCATAAAAATGGTGCAAAATTGATATCCGTGAAAGTTCAAATCTTCCATCTGGTATATAATGAAAACGTCAATAGTTGTCAAATTACTATGTTATTGATTATTAACCCCTTTTATTGATAATATTATTTGCAAAAAACGAATATTTCTAGAAAAACATATATTTCTGGAAAAGTGTAGATACGTATTTATGGAGTCTTAACTAAACTATAGAATGTGGATTCTGCAACTTAAATAATAATCTAGTTTTTTATAACATGCATTTCAAAGCTTATAAAATAGAAAAAAAATGGCTGAGAAATTTAATCTGGAAGGACTCAAAAATGAATACGTGGATAGAGAGTCTGCTGAAGTTCTAATACTTCGATTGAAGAATTTAAATGAAAGTGAGAGTACAAGAGAAAGCTATGGGACTTCGATGTTACGCTGCTGGAATGAACTGGATCGCCCATGACATTTTCGAGTTAATAGACGGGTGAAGGAGATAAAATAAAAAGTCAAAGGAGACAACAAAGAAATGATTGTGGAAAAATCAGCTAATGAGTCAAAAAAGGGCTGATATAAGGAAGGAATACAGCAAGGATTGTATAGTTCAGAGAATTTGGGAGACAATGTGATGAAGAATCAGGATGTATTCAAACGAATTTCGAAAATCTACGAATTAGGAGGATTGTGATTTCGAAGATATTTTGCACTATCCAACAAAGTAGAAGATGAACGTGTAAGAAGTATCAAACAGCTCAGCACATTTGGAGAAGGACCAGAAAGAGACAAGGAAAGTGATCAGCACTGAGGATATTTCTGGAGGGACGAATGAAGGAAAACAGAATGACCGTGTTAGTCATCTTTGTAGACTTAAGGAAGCATTCAATAACGTAAAATGGAACGTATTATATCGGATTATGCCAGAAAAAGGAATGTGGTGGAACGAGGATTTCCTGTCAACCTGTACAACAGACAGAAGGCTATCATTAGAGTAGGAGGAGGGAACAGAAAAGTCAAACGAAAATAGAAGAGAGTGCTAGGTAAGGCTCTAGTTGATTTCCAATTTTTACGTTGAAAGGCTTAAAGAGATATTAAATTTCAGAAATAGCAGTGTAGATCCACACAGCTCAAAATCTAGAAGAAATAATGAAGGGGATCAAAAAGGCACTCAGAAACGAATATCGGCTTAGAATTAATCTGAATAAGACTAAAGTAATGAAGTGCAAATAGAGCATAGATTTGAGTTTAAGACAGACATTATTGAGACAATACTCGTGAGGTTCTGCAGCGAAACATGAACATTGAATAGTGGTAATAGAGCATATATAAAAGGTAAAACGGATGGATAGAATACAGAATGATCAAATCATGAGATTGAGAGTCGAAGAAGTACTTCTGTAAACCAAAAGGAGAAAATACTTATAGAACATTTCTTTTATCACGATACATTTACTAACATGCCGTGTAAGATACCAACGAAAGTTGAAAATGAAAAAAAAAGTGTAATATATGAAATATATTGTAATAATCGTATTTTGTAGAACCTGAACAGAAGCGAATAACCAAAAAAAATAACCTAAAATATTTCGAAAGGGAAAATTTTGATACAATGATTTTTCATAAAACATTTGAATATCTAAAAGGTATTCACTTAAGAATTTGTGTCATTGTGATTAAAATTTTATTCTTGCTTAAATCTGTTATTTTTCTCAATATCAATATACACATTAGATTGTGTTGTAAGATTGTTACTTCAATTCTAGATAACATTAACTCTCTCAATACACTACATCTAAAAATTTTTTGCAGTGTGTAGATATTCCACTATTTTTCTTTAGCTGGTTTATTGAAGCAATTACGTTTATGATGAAGGTATGATCAAAGTAAGTAGCAGTTACTGAAGGAAAACGGTAATTACCTTATACTTTTTTTCAGATCTTTCTTCAATTATTGCTCTCCATATTTTTGCATTAATTCTGTATTAAAGGGGAACTGTTTTATTCGAAAAACTTTTTTAAGATTCGTGAATAATTATTAAAATACATCAAACGTTTTTGCCCGCAAAAAAGGAATACATTCGTTTAATCTTGTTTTATGTTATTCAGGTAATTAAACTTGAAAAAAGAAGGTATTTTTCCATGAAGTATGTCTGCATACCAAATATAAAGTTTTATTTCTTCATCTTGATATATGAATTGAATGTTATAAAGATCAAATTTAATAATAGTTCTAGTTCCATAAATCTTTTCTGATGATGGGGAAATTATAAAACATTTCCGTAATTGATTATAAACTATTTACATTATTTACACGCTAATCTCAACCAAGTTTGAAGAATAGACGAGAGCAGCAAAAGTTTTTGATTGTGTAGTAATACTAATACTGAAAAATAATATTTAAACAAGAGAACGTTTCCAAATTGAAGAGATCAAACTTTTGCGTTCATCCCAACGTAGCGCTGCCGGTGCGATCATCAGTTTCCTGCTGAACGCGTGTTTTGTCAATTGATCAGATGTGAGCGCTGTGGCAGCAGTCGCCTTTTTTTTATCAGAAATAAAATAACGCTACGCTACCGATCAATGATGCATTAACTGCCATTTATAACAAATATCATGTTAATAAACATAAAAAATGGTATAATATTATTTTAAACTTGCCACTTTGTCACTTGCCTGCGGCTCGCGACATAAACGCACCTTCGTGAATAATAGCCATCATTATATGCTTGTTGAATAATATACTATTATAGGCAAATTTTTGATACCTTAGGCTAGATTATTGTTATTTTGGTAGGCAAGTCTCATTTATTTGAAAATGAGACACAGCACATGCTACTTGCTGATAATGTAGCTTTCTATATCAGCTTAGTAGAATTTGAGTTTATCTATTACAAACAAAGAAACATACACACGAAGAAATATTTCCTCTTTATACCATTAGTTTATCGGATTGATATATTTAATTGACAATTAAAAAAGAATTAAGGCTAATTTTTTTTAAAGAAAAATAAAGCATCAACCCTTTAGGTTATTAGCGCTACCAAATGTTATAACAATAAATAAATACTAAGTAGTACTACAGGTATAGAAACAGAAGCAATTTTAATAATTAACGTTTAAATTTTGTGCAGAAATTGAATAGCACGTAGATAAGCTACTAAGTTAACCATATTGTATTCTTCTCCGAGCAAATGGTACATAGTAGGTTGGATGTTGAATGTCACTATCTGCTGTGAAAACTTTGGACAGTCTAATAATACATGCCTGACTGTTAACGGAAATTGATAAACTGTACAGTGGAATTGTTCGGATTTCGACATTAGGTTTTCATGGAAAAATCGTGTGATCTATCCAAAGATGGGCCATGATAACTTTTTCTTTCCTAGTTTCTGGAACGGCACTCATTGGCTTAACTGTTCTTTTCACTTCACTAAGCTTATCGTGAGATTAGGACCACTGGTGTTGCCAGTGGCAAACCTTTGGCATGCGATAGGAACAAATATTTAATTTCGTTGTGATTTAATAAATCACTGTAACTTATTTTACGTTCTTTGTCGATATACGTCTGTGTTTCAAGCAGAGACGATTGCCGCTATAGCCTGTATTGATGGAAACATCAGAAGAGGATATACCGGACAAAAAATTAAAATACTCACTGACAGCCAGGCTCTGCTTAAAGCTAACAGTAATCCAACAACCAGGTCTAGAATGGTAAGAAACTGCAAATAATCTCTTAACAGGCTGACGAGAGATCACACAGTGTCTCTAATATGGAGGGATTGCAGGTAATGAAATGGTGGACCAGCTTGCTAAAGAAGGTTCTAAAGGTTCATAGGTCCGGAACCATTTTGTGGAATTTCAAAGGAATGCATAAGAGGGGAAATCGGGAACTGGCTAGATAAGGCACACCTACTGAAGGTTGACACAAAGTCACCTCCATACAAAGTGTTTACTGAACAAGGTAGATAAGGAACTCTCAACTAGGCTATCCTTAGGAAACACTTGCACAAATAGGCAAAGTTAGTGAACCTATGTGAAGAAAATGTCAACTTTATGATGAAACACCTATTCACATACTTTGCTTCTGTGACAGAAAATGATACAATCATTACAACTACTGAAAATACTCCCAGTCAAACTAGTAGACCAAATAGAAGACACGAAGCTTCTGGAATGGAAGTAGATAAGATGGGAAATGGTACAAGGATTCAGTTCAAGTGCCTGGGCTGTTGAGCACAACCCAACCGAATACCTCTGAAAAAATTTTAGCCAGCTCACCTCAATTTCTTCGCTAATATAACTTTTAGGACTGCTTTACCTTACTATTGGTTTGTGTTTTGAAAAAAAGTCGAAGTAAATATTTAGATTCCCGAGTTAACGTTAACAACAGGTTGTTATACAAATTCATTCATTCACCATTTATATCATATCAAAATAAATTGGTGAAGGGCATAAAATTTGATTTCTACTGAAGTATTTACGATGTCGATAACAGGCACCGTTTACCTTACAGAAATTTTTCAAAATTTGTTAAGCCTATAGTCTCTAATGATGATTTATTTTCATTGAAAAAAAATGTCAAATGAAAATTGTTTTCATTCAGGTTATAAGCACTGTGAAAATTGAGATAAACTGGAAATAAATTTACTGATATTTTGACATGTCGACAAAACTAGAAGGACTAAAATATTGAAGTTAATGACCGAATGTTATGTATACTGGGGTGACATTCACTGAGACCTAAAAGATCTATTGTTCTATTGTTCCCCCTTTCTTCTACTTAGTTCCTGAGAAATGTGTTGAAGTCTCGTAGTTCTTTTAGACCTAATTGCTGAAGGAATTTTAGGATATACGCAGGTTTCAGTTTAGGTAAGTGTTCCCCTTCTATCCAGTAGTCCCCTAGGTGTTGTGCTCTAGGATTCTGTAATGCTATGCATTCTGCAAGTTTATTAATGGAGCCTTTTTCTTCCATTCCACAGAATCTAAATTCCTCTTGTTCCACTAGTTTGAGCTTTTTGAGTTGCCCATTCAAGCGGCACACTTGTAAAAACTCTTAGTCCAGTCTTAATCTTGCTCAGGCGTTAATTTATCCTCACTTGGTTGTAGTTTCCCAGGAGTCGTTTATTGTCTTAGCTCAACTAAATTTTTCCAATAGGAAGATCTTCTCTTCTTTTCGTCGTTGAATATTTCTGTCAATATTTCATTTGAGCTGATACCGCAAAAAGGTTACGGCCCCCAAAAGACTGTTTCAGTCTCTCTCTCTGCTAGTTCATCTGCTTTTTCATTTTCTTCTATTTCAGTCTGTCCTGGAACCCTGGAACCTCAGTAAGGTGACGATATTGTTCTCGCCTAGTTCATTGAGTTTTCCTATGTGTTCCTATCCCATTCTAGAACTGATTAAGTACATAAGAACTCAAGTGCTTTAATGGCTGCTTGACTATCCAACATGATGATAATTCTTTACATTCTATATCTTTGATCCATATTGAACTGGGCACACTTCCCTTGGGTTTTTTTCGCAAGCTTTCAGAGTGTTTGGTTCCTGGGCCGTACACTTCTATCCCAGTCCCTTCTATTACTTCAGAGCCATCTGTATACCAAGTTGTACTTTCATGGAAATTACATTTTCTTATTCTTTTAAAAAAGTTGGGATTTGAAGTCTAAGAAATTATTTGTGAATATCTCAGTTCTTAATACTTCTCAGATTACTTTTATATGAGAATCATTCACTCCAGCAATCTATTAAAAGTATAATCAGTGAATATAATTGGTAATTTTTTTCAAATTATCGATAAAGTTTATTTCAATTTTCATACTATAATTACCTGTAGTTTGTTGAGGCAAACTAAACGACGACAAATTTGAATTTAAATTAGAAAACTAATGGAAATGCAAATGCCTCTCACTTCATAAGATAAGATACAAGATTGCATCTGATTTTGTCAAAACTTGATAACTATTGATGAAAACCGATTTCCGATTTAATCGGTAAAATTTAAATGAAAATGAAAAGATTTCCTTTTTTGCGTTTTAAGCGATGTTATTAAATACCAAGACAGCACGCCATATTATGTGTATTATACTTAAATTCATTCATCCTAACAACAAGTTATGGTTTTCATTTCTAAAAACTGTAAATTAGAGTGGATGAAATGAATTCTCTTTATTTCCTTTGTAAGTAGATCGTGATTCTAAAATATCGTGTCCTAGTTACAAATCAAATCTAAGATCAAATTTAACTCTGTAGTTCGAGAGAGAGAATGCGCTGTCTTTAAAACAAAAACTCATCTTTATCAACTTGAATCCATGGGCTACAGCAGCACTCGATATACTTTGTTTTGTTTATATTTAAAAGTTTCTTAACAGAATCTTTAAAGCTGTTTGTGCTGTTGCATTGGTAATTTATGTGTACCGGGTGGCCAGATAAGAATGCAAGGTGAAGTATCTCGAAAACTATTCATCGTAGAGACTTGCGGTGAAAATGTAATAACTAAAGTGGCCAAAAGAAAATCCTGGAAATTATTTTCAGGTTTCCAAGATGACCGACAGGGGGCGTATCCTCCATCACTGAAATACACCCAGTAAATGTACCAAAAAAATATATGCTTTTTAAAACTAAGCTTCATTTGAGTATTTTTTGTTTGATACTTTTTGACGTATCTATTAAGATGAAGTGGTGGGAGTGATTTAATGTTTTTTAAATAAACAGCTGTAACTCCTAAGCGACAGAACGGATTTTAACAAACTTGGTCTCTTTGGAAAAAGCATTTATTGTTCCAAAAAATCCAGCTTACCTGTGATATGTCTGGTTTTCAGTTATGCCATAAAAATGTAGTTAAATGAGACCTGAATAGGCTAGTGAAAACCGTATCTCGATATCTTGTTCCTATCCAAAAATATCGGAGAAAGAAAATGCTGTTATCATATAATTTTAAAACATTACATCGGTATTTATTCTTATTTATTTGACTTTTTCCAAGAATCAATGATAAAATTCCATGATTTCATAATTTTTAAATAATTAGCTGAGTTTCATATAAAACTAATGCCTCCTTAAATGCTCGAACTGTCCTCCATCACACTCAATGCATTGCTGGAGCCACACAGGAGGTTGAATTTCTGCTCACGACAGGCTACGAATGGCCTCTTATATTCGTATTTTAATGTCTTCTCCCGTTATTGGTGAAATTTGGTAAACAATATCTTCCAACCGACCCTATAGATAGAAGTCCAAACAGGTTAAGTCTGGGGATCGGGGTGGCCAAGGAAATAGACCACCTCCTCCAAACCACCTCTGGTGATATATCCGATGTAAATGTTCTCGCACATTTCCTGAAAAATGTGTTGGGCTACCGTCTAGTTGCAAAAACATATTTTGCCGAAATTGCAAGGGCACATCTTCTAATAAAATAGGGAATTGGTTTACAAGAAAATCGAGAAACATGGCACCATTTAGTGGTTGATCGAAGAAATAGGGACCTATTATAGTTCTGCCCAGGATGGCACACCACACATTTGAGACTCCAATGGCCTTGATGTTGGACTTCGCGCAACCAGTGAGGATTGTTGTCTGGCCAATAATGCATATTACGTAAATTAACGTTTCCATCACTTCTAAAAGTGGCCTCATCGGTCTAAAGAATTTCGTATGAAAATTCTTTATTTTATCTAATCATGCCCAACATCCAGTGATAATAATCTATCCGTCGATCGAATTCTTCGTCATTTAAGGCTTGATGTAAGATATGGGTGCCGTCTAAAAATTTGGAATAACGAACACATTGTGAACCATGTAATGTATTATTTCAAGTGACATAAAAACTTACCTATGATCCTTTAAAATGTTCAGAATACGTGATATACCCTACGCGAGAGACACACCTCTCGTACTAACGTGGGGAGTCAATTCCACGTATGCTAAGACAATAACAATATTTTCCTCCGTTGTTCCAGCCAAATCGCTCAGGCATATTAATAGTTTTGAGGCCTTACTTGTGTGTGCAGCAAACACTAATTACTTTGCCTGTACTAACCTAACCTAACCTTAAGTATAATTTTAATATTTGTTGACAAGCTGGATTGAGACATTTGTTTTTTTCCTCCATGGCCTACTATTCATATTACCGGTGTAATACTGTTTTTTTTTTAAATTTTATTTTATGATAACAACATTTTTTTTCTCCGATATTTTAGGATAGGAAAAAGATATCGAGATACGGTTTCCACTAACCTATTCAGGTATCATTTATCTACATTTTCATGGAAAAAAAGTTATATTATTGCATTCAGTTTTTCATTGAACTTTACAATTTTCTGTTATCATATTGTAAACGCGCTCTAGCGGCATAACTAAAAACCAGACATATTACAGGTAAGCTGACTTTGATGGAGCAATGAATTATTTTTCCAATGAGACCAAGTTTGTTAAAATCCGTTCTGTCGTTTAGGAGTTACAGTTGTTTATTTCAAAAAACATTAAATCACCCCTACCACTTCATTTTTATAGATACGTCAAAAAGTGTCAAAAAAAAATACTCGAATGTAGTTTAGTTTTAAAAAGCATATATTTTTTTGGTACGTTTACTGGGTGTATTTCAGTTATGGAGGATACGCCCCCTGTCGGTCATCTTGCAAACCTGAAAATAATTTCCAGGATTTTCTTTTAGCCACTTCAGTAATAACATTTTTGACCGCAAGTCTCTACGATGAATAGTTTCCAAGATACAGCACTTTACATTCTTATCTGGCCACCCGGTAAGTATAATACAAGGAAATTCCAGCAAAATATTTCCATTATTTTTATAATTTTTTTAAAGTTTATGTTATTGATTATAACAGAACATCCAGTCGAGGTTTTGAGTCCTCGACACTTCAGTCTTCTTGTGCTCCTGGTTGACCGTTTAAGTGAAGAGACTAGTTGTCCTCATCAGGCTTACTAGTCTTTTTACTAGATCTTTTTTTTGAGAAATCCTCTCTTGATGATTGTTTATTGCTATTCTGGAGTTGCTGATACTGATTTCTTGGTGCAAATTCCCATTGCTCTCAAGCTTCCTTTTTCTAGTGAAGGGAATGAGCACAGTTTTTGAAGGTTTCACCCTTAAGCATTTCTTCCTCTTTTCAAAGCTTGTTGCAATAGCTGGGACATGTAATATTAGGATGTTTCCCCATTACAAACAAAACCACCTCCTCGCCTATTAGGAATCAGAAAACCGGGGACATGTCCCAAGATGGTATGATGAAAAAGAATACCATTCAATGGTACACAGACGGCTCAAAAGCGATAGAATGAACTGGGATAGGAGTGTACGGGCCAGGAATCAAACACTCTGAAAGCTTGGGAAAAACCCCGAGTATTTTATAGCGGAAATTTACGCCATAGGAAAGTGTGACCAGTATAAAGGATATAGAAGGCAAAGGATTATCATCATGTCGGATAGTCAAGCAGCTATTAAAGCACCAAGTTCTAGTGTAATCTGTTCCAAAAGGGTATAGGAATGCCTAGGCAAACACAATAGTCCAAACAAACGAGAACAATATCGTTACCTTCCTGTTGATTCCAGGACACACTGGAATAGAAGGAAATGTAATAGCAGATGAACTAGCAAAGAGGGGAACTGAAACAACCTTTTGGGGGCCGGAACCCTTTTTCGTTATCAGCTCCAATGTAATATTGGCAGAAATAGGCGAAGCCGAAAAAAAAAAATCTTGCCATTGGGAAGATCTAGTAGGGCTTAGGCAATCATATATACATCTAGGTGAATACATCCTGTTGAGAAAAAAATGAATGCCTAAGTCAGAGTAAAACTGCACTAAGGATTCTAACAGGGATCCTAACGGGACATTGTCGCCTGAATGGGCACCTGAAGAATCTCAAAATAGTGGAGGAAAAAGAATGTGGATTCTGTGGTATGGAAGAAGAAATATCCATCCACATACTTGCGGATTCTTAAGGCACAACACCTAGGCGACTAATGGATAGAAGAGGGACACTTACCTAAACTGAAGCCTGCAGACATCCTAAGATTCCTCCGGGAAATAGGTCTAAAGGAGCTTACTAGTCTCTAAGTATTTCCTCAGGAACTAAGTAGAAGTGAGGGGGAACAATGGATCTTTTAGGTCTCAGTGGATGTCATCCCAATATACATAGGTACATACCACATGGATTCTGAATCGGTAAATAGTTGTATAAGATGAATGATCAAGGTTTCTTCTTCATTGTATGGTAGTGCGTTAATATTGATGAGAGAAGATATAAGCCAAGGGCGAAAACTTTGGTTTTTGTTTCAAACGTAAAGAAATTCTTGATTATTGTCCTGTATTCAAAAAATGTATTTGGATAGCTTTTGAAAAAATTTTGGAATTTGGATATAATTGTATAGCGCATGTAGTGAATATTCTTTCAATCTAGTATATCATTTCAAAAAATAATGTAACCTAATAGAGAACATCTTTCTCAAGTTTGTATATGCCAAGACGCAGTCTTTCCTTTTTATCACATATAAAAGACCTTCAAGTCATACTTCACATGCCTATAAAAACAGTAATTAAGACTTTTTCTCTTAACAAACTGCTCGCAGCGATTACATTGAGAAGAGCGAATCGTCACTAGCACGCACAAAGACTAATGGAGTCATTATTCAACCCCTTCTTTACTTTAACTTCTGAAAATATTTTAGCAGTGGAATATTTCAAATTATAAACCAGAATCTTCGTACCCAAACAACACTGAACAATTTAGGAAAAGTCTTACAACTACATAGTTTTTTAAGTTGTACTAATTAACCGCGTCAGGCTGAAGTTTTTAAATAAAATTTATCAAATCTGGAATCATTTGTCAAACAAATTGGTTATTTTTTTAACCGTCACTAGAATCCATATTCACTTCTCGTGTGGTACACGAATTGAGATATTTATATATATTTAAATCATTTTATAACAGATTACGTAGGTCGCATTGAATGTAATTGAAATATAATTGATTGGAAACATAAGGGTTCCGGTAACCTCATTTAACGATTAGTACGGTAAAGTACGGATCCAGGTAAAGTGCTGGTCCAGGTAAAAAAAGTGCATTCAGAAGAATGCACTTATTAAAGATAAGATACGTTAAGTTGGAAAGGCTTCAATGGCACATGTTCACAGGAAAGAAGAATGAACCCTCTTTTGCCACTGTTTAAATACACGAAATCATGTGAAAGATAACAGACTTACGTCTCATGTTCATGTCACGCTCATACGCTTTGACCAGGAAAGGAATTTACATTTCAGTAGTGAATTCTTGATTCATATTTAATTAATAATTGGTAGAAGAAGAGATAAGAGTGAGTACTGAAGTGGGACTATCAAAATAGAAGTGACTATTTTCACGACAGGCGGACCTCGATCGGCCCGTATAGAAACGTTGATTTCGACTCTCGTCCACAGCAAATATATTCAGCCTTGAAACATTTCTCGGTGTTGGGTATGAGAAAGGACTGGCTATTAGCCGCCCATACGATAATTTATTATTAATTAACTGAAGGAAAGTAAAGTGAACGAAATTAACGTTACAGTCTGTGATCAGTGTAATGTTGTTCTGATTGGTTGTGTTCAATCAAATGACCTCCAATTAACTGATTTCATTGGATATCTACTAGAATCTACGTTGCCATGGATACATTTTGATTTATTTCGATTTTGACGTTTCAAAATGTCACGATTATGTCATAATACTGACGATAATATTAATGAAATTATAGAAGCAAATATACGCTGTTTTTTTTTCTATAATTAGCAAAAAAATTTCTATTCGAATAACCCTCGAACATTGATAAATGCTCAAAAATTTTATAACAACTTTCTCAAGCTTGTTGCTTATTGTTTCCAAGCAACAAGCTTTCGAAAACTGTTATAAAATTTTTTCGAACAATTATCAATGTCCTTGGGTTATTACTACTGAAAATTTACTGACAATTGTCATCTAATGAACTCGGTAACTTTATCACTTCAACTAATCAAAACTAGTATCAGCTTGTTGTAATTCAGAATGCGCTCCACAGAAAATGGAGGAAATATTTCAAAACGGTGATGAATTTCTAGAGATTCCTCCAAAAAATCATCGAAACATGATATTTTTTTTCCAGCTCTGGACTTGTTTCGAGTTTTTTATTTTTCATATTAATCAACTCTTCTTTTCTACACGCCCCAAGAAAACCTATCAACCAATTTAAAAATTAAATTTCAGACTCAAAATTCCATTCAAAATCTCATCATCCTAAACAAATATTCTTCATCATGCGGAAGGGAATAAATCCCCTGGATGAAGCTTAGGACTTTTTTGTTTTGTATCTCATTTATTGTTGTTTCATCAATGCATTTATGCATGTTTTATTTTTAAAGTTTGTCTCGACATTGAATATTTTGTCGTGGAGATTATAATTCAATTATACAACTTCTAAATACTATTTCTATATTCATATTTCTCTTCTCATTTTTTAGTATTCGAATATTCATTTCGTTTTAAAGTATAATAACATGAAAGATAGAATAAAAAAAATAGAACGAATATGGAGGGAATACAAAAAAGTACCTAGGATTAATTATTGTAAGTCGGTTAGTCGAATGCAATTGTTTGAATATGTACAAAATTGATTGAATAATCCCGAAGATGAATCAAACTATTGACAAAATCAAAGGAATATGGAAAAAGAAAAGTTGGAAGAGAATATGAAAAAAAATAAACAAGGAGAAAAGCATTACAAGAGTTGAAATAAAAAGCACAACATAAGATAAACTTCATTGAATGCGTCAAGAATCCGAAATACTTTAGTGGTAGATATAAATTATAATATTGTCAAACTAAAGTTTCAATTTTCGGTATTAGCAGAAGCTTGTTCAAAGACTTGTCCGTCAGTTGAGTGAGGTTATTTTCTATAGAATATTTAAAATTTCCTAGAAGTAGATGATGTTGAATTTAGTTTGCCAGTTTCTCAAAATTCCTGTCAGGATTCAGTTCGTATAGAACACACAAGTATATATTTACCCAAGTTCATTACTGTTCAACATAAGATTCTATTAATGGTGTATAGAATAAAACTATTCTACCGTTACCAACGGCATTTTGAGAAGTTTTATCATGATGCCTTAAATATTGATTTCTTAAAAACTGAATTTGATCTGCCAAGGAGAAATCGATTCAAATATTTTCCCAGGGCCGTACAGTCTGAAAGTGTAAGTAAGTGGTAGTAGTAGAATGTCAAGTGAATTGATGAAACTTTTTAAATGATTCGACAGATTTTTTATTTGTTACCTGGCATTATAAGATTTTAATTTAAAATAATATGTAACATTATTTCTCATTAAAACATTCAAACAAAAATATGTTTTAAACGGGAATGATAGTTCCATATTGTTAAATTTAATATTAATATCGGATAAATAAAGATTAGCGAAATTTTGAAAAGGAAATCTAAATACTCGTGACAAGTGAAATCGTCTTAGACATGACAAAACCTATGCACAGCATGGTTGGTTAAAAAAAAGTCAATAGCAACAAAACATTTTTAAAAACAAGCTCCCATTTAAATAAAATAAAATAAAATTTAAATACAATTTTGGATAAAAAATGATTACTTTCTCCTGACTGACAAATGGAATGGAATACTTCAGCATTGAAACTGTCTCAAGGAAAACATCCGTGAATAACTGGAAGAATAGCCCAAAGAAAGGTCGATTGTATCTAGGTTAAGAATCGGGCATACTTTCGTTACTCACTTGCACATTACGAGGGTTGTCTTTAAAGTGTTGCATACAACAACACAGTTGGCGCCTGACACCAAATATCAAATGTCAAAATTAACTGCCATGTTTAGTTAACTTAGCGCCAAAGTTACAGGCCGCTTCGTTTAAAGCTGTACCTAAACTAAAGTTGATGAGTCAGTCGAAAAATGGAATCAAGCTGAGAAAATTTTCGCGCGATAATTTTTTACAATTTTCGAATACAGTTGTCTCAACAAGAATGCCTTGCTGAGTTGGTATGGAGAATTCCGTCGACGGATTAATCTTAGCAACGAAGAACAGGTTCACCAATAAGGGCAGTCACCCAGGAAAACGTCGAAGCTGTAGTAAGCTGATCCAAGAAGATCGACATGTCACATATCGTGAAATTGGAGCTTCATTGGGCATTTCAAAGACCATAATTCAAAAAATTTTACTGTAAAAAAATGAGTTCCTCGTTGGATACCGAGTCTGTTGAAGGAGGAACAGAAAGCAATTATAGTCAATTGATGCCAGAAAACTCTAAACCGATTTAACGCAGGAAACTCAAAAAAATACACAGTATTGTCAGTGGTGATGAATCCTGGATTTACTCTTATGAACACGAAAATGAATGTCAGACGGCTGCTTGGGTGTTCCAAGATAAACCAAAGCCGATGAAAACTATCCGTTCTCGAAGTATTTCCAAAATGGTGGTGGAGACATTTGTCTAAAAAACGGGTCAGGTAGCAACAATTCCTCTGCAAGATCAAAGAACTGTTACTCCTGATTGCTGATTGGTACATATTGTTGCGAGGTCACCAAGCTCTGGTTCCCGAGAGGGAGCGTGGGTTCGTACCCCACACCTGACACCAATGTAATATTTTTGTTATTTATTTAAATAGTTTTTACTTGTGGGATAAAATTACACACACTATGGCTAATTACTATCTATTGATTTATTTATTAAATTTAATTTATATACACACTTTACTTAATGTCTACTAATTTATTCACACTCGGTGTAATAGTTCTAATTTACTTTCACCACTTGAATATTACACTATTTGTCTTCACTATTTCATTCACTGTCCGATTACTAAGAACTCCTGTAAATTGTCTGTGAACTAACTCTTTGACTTCGTTTCACTAATTGGTTACTCACTCAAAAACCCGCGTACATATAATCCTTATCAATTCTGGAAAATTCTTAAACTTCTACGCCCGGCCTATGCGAAAACAAAACGATTTTCCAGAATGTTATCGAAAGGAGCGCATTCGCCAAAATTTATAGTCGAGAGACAGGGCCGGCTTTGAGTTGGTGACCTCGCAACAATATCGATTTGTTTGCTGGAAGTAATTGCTGAGTTTCGAAAAACCAACGCCCAAACACGAATGATCGTCTACCAAGACAACGCAAGTTCCCACACAGCTCGAAAAACGATTGAGAAGAAAACATCGAATTGTTGGACCATCCTCCATACAGTCCCGGCCTAAGTCCTAACGACTTTTTCACTTTTCCAAAAATTAAGAATGAACTGCGTGGGCAAAGGTTCCAGTCCCCAGAAGATGCAGTCAACGCCTTCAAATACTCTATTTTGAATGTACCAACAAGCGAGTGGAATAACTTCTTCCAGAATTGGTTTCAAAGATGCAAAAATGCATTTCTCTCCGTGGCGAGTACTTCGAAAAACAATAGTGTTTGAAAGTTATCTACTATTTGTTACTAACTCTATATGTAAAATATAAAAGACAACCCTTGTAAAACGAGAACAAACCATCTCGTATGCGACCCGTGTCGAATTCAAATTTAAGTTAAACATTTTCTTCTGGAGTATCCGTTATTTGAACACGAGAGAACACATTAGTCAATCGGAAGTAGAATAACTTAAGGTTGATCTTAAAAGAGCAGTGTAGGTAATGTGTGCATACCTTAAGGCAATTAACTTTCATGAAAAGATATTAAGTTCTAACAATATTTATGATGTATACCATAATATTGTTATCTATAATCTTTACGGTGAACTGAAATAATAGTAAATGTATCCAGTCGTCGCTAATAACCCATTAGGTTGATGCGACTAAAAAAAAAACATTAATTGAATTCAGTCAAACCCATCAATTTATATGCTATCAAAGCTTGTGGCAAGATTTAGCTGCGTAAATTCCTTTTATGGCATAAAAACATTTTTTCTTCGAGTTACTTGTGTGGAGATCAAGTTATAGTTTGGCAATTTTATCTGAAGCTATGAGATGCGGCCGAAAACAATCGATATTGCCACGTTTAACAATAAAAAAGCCAAAGTGCTGAATATGTAGTATGTAGTAATTATTTGAAAATAGACTTTGGATTATCAACAATAAATTAATAATGATTATAGTGCTTTGATATGCTTGTTTCATTGGATTTTGTTTATTAACATTTTTTTTTCAAATACTGAATGTTGAAAGGTAAACATTTTTCCAAAGATGTTATGGGTTTCTCTCAATCCAGCAACGCCGTGCGAAAATCATATTACCGCTTACTCCGAACGAACATATTTGGTGAAGATCGGCCCGTTGCTATGCAACCACCTGACTTGCTATTGGCAAGCGCGTGCGTGTGTTCTTCCTTCTCACTTCGACTATTGACTGTTATGGATAGTCGGCCTTGTTTCCTCACCCTTTACCGACCCCACCGCTCACCAACCACACCGACACCGCGTAGCTTCAGATAGGTTGGCCAAATTATACATATTTCTTGTTTATTTACTCAAGTAAGTATATCATACAAATTGTATTTTGTTATAAATTGATGAGTTTGCTTCAATTTAAATATTATTTTCTACTCTTTAGAGCTTGTTCTTGAAATTTTTCTTTACTTTTAATTAATTTTCAAACTTTTGGTTGATGATACTCGTTACTCAGCGGTCAATCGTCCACCATATTGAATTAAGTAATTATATCTCTTGTTCTTCTTAGCAAACTCTTTTATTTGATATACTCATTTCGGTGGATAAAATGCTCGCCATGTTGAGGAATCCCCCTTATTGAATTTAGTGTGACGTAATTTTTTTGGATTCTTCTCAACAAACATTTGATACCTATATTATGGATATATGCATGAAAAATAACTGGTCCGGCCTATTCCTCTGCGACCTTTTCAGATCTATTGTGGTCCTCATTCTCCAGCCCGAGTCTTTTTAAGTAGCCCATCAGCCTCGAGACTGAATCTTTCATGTAGTTTCCTACCGGTGGCTTCTCATCGCCTAGCACATAGCTTCGACTGTCAACCCCATTAACTCTGCGTGCCTGTTAAGCTTACAGTGCCCCGTCAACATACCTACTACGACTTTGACAGTTTTCCTATCTTTTCTCATTAGGTCAGCCGTAAAAGTTGGCGAATGTCCTCTAATGAACTGCTTCGCCTGTCTCTGTCCTGGTGAGGTCACCCACCATACTAGAGATTTCTGTGCCACCCACTTCCTTGTGGCCATATTTATTGTCGACTTTGCGACGCCGCAGAAGGGTTCCGGTCCAATGAATGGAATTGATGAGCCTTGTCTGGCCGTTTTATCCGCCAGTTCGTTGCCCTTATGACCCTCGTGCCCTGGTACCCAGGCTACCATGACCTTGCAATGGTCTCCAAGTGCGTTTAAGGCACCTATGCAATCCCATACTAGCTTGGAATTAACATCTATGGAATGGAGTGCCTTCAGTGCAGCTTGACTGTCGGTGAAGTTGGCAACTGAACGGTATGTCCTTTCCTGCCATTTAATTTATTTAACGCAGTAGTGAATCGCTGTTACTTCCGCTTGGAAAGTTGTGACGTTCTTAGATAGGCTTATTGGAATAGCTATCCTTTGTTTTAGCCCTACAATTCCGGCTCCTACACCTACTTTTGTCTTGGAACAGTCCGTAAACCAGGTCGCCTCAGCCTGTATCAGTACACCTTTCTTTCAATCTTCCCTACCTGGTATAGTTATTTGGAATTTATTATTAAAGCAATACATCGTGGCCGTTGCGTCCATGGGTTGCCCCATTAATACATCCCCTTTTAGCTCCTCGATAAGCTTTCGATAGTCTTCACCGTGCGTTTGGCTTATGTGTTGTTGACTTTTCAATAATCTGTGCGTTACAGATCTGGCCTCGCCTTGTATAAAAATGTGTAGTCGAGGCAGATTCAGCAAGACTTCCATCGCACTTGTGGGAGTAGTTTTTATGGCTCCCGTAATACACAAGCCTTTGTGTGCTACTCGATAGCCTTATAGCTCCCACTTGCAGTGTCCACCACACTACTGATCCATAGGCTATCATTGGTCAAACAACCCTTGTGTATAGCCATTGGGTCATTTTTGGGGCAAGTCCCCAGTTTTTCACACACATTCTTCTGCATCTGCCAAGGGCAATGGTAGCTTTCTGTGTGGTCTTCTAAAGGTGAATGTTCCATGAAAGCCTTTGATCAAAATGGACTCCTGGGTACTTTGTTTCTTTGGCAAATGGAATCACCTCTCCTCCTAACACTATTAGTTTCAGGCCTTCTTTGCCGTCTTTTTCGCGTCTTTTTCGTGAAATTCATAATTTGTGTTTTCTGAGCATTGACTGTTAGTCTCTCTTGTATGCACCAATTATCAACTATATTGCATTCTTTCCGATATAACCCCAGCAAACTTGCCTCTGACTACAATGGATAGTAAAAACCTGCTGTGGACAGTTCTGTAAGGAGGTCGTCTACTAAGGTTGCCCATAGTAGAGGTGATAGCACTCCTCCTTGTGGACATCCTCCACCCGTCCTTGCCTTGATGGTGACTTGCCCCAGAGTGTAGCTTATTATCCTATTCTCCAGAGTTGCCTTTATCCATCGGCATAATGTTGTGGATGTCCCCCGTCTATTCATTGCATTAACCAATGAATTCGTGGTAACATTATTAAATGCTCCCTCGATGTCTAAGAAAGTGGACATCTCTATCTCTTTGTCTGTTTTGCCTGTTTAGATCATCCAGCGCTAGATTCGCAGATTTGCCTGGCTGATAGGCCTATTGACGATTGCTTAAGGGTTTATCCTTCAACACTATCGTATGTACCTTGGGTATGTAACTGACTTCAAGCTTTTGCCATACTTCCGGTATGTATCCCCATGCAAGACTAGCTTTGAGGATCTTAGTTACGTGTGGTATTAACACATCGATTCCCATTTGTAGTTGAATGGGATATATACCATCTGTCCCTGGGGATTTAAATGGATGAAATTTATTTATGGCCCATCTAATTTTATTTCGTCCTGTGACTTCAGTGGCTATTTTCCAATCCGTAGAACTTGGCCTGTTTGGCCTTCTTTCTCGTATGGTAGGCCTAACTGCGTCGGTGGCCAGAATTGATGAGACTGGAAAGTGGACGTTTATTAGTTACTTTAAACTCTTCTCTCTGGTTTCTGTATAGGTGCCGTTAGCTTTCTTCATGAAGCCTACTTCCTTTCTGGTTGTCCCATCCTTTGCCAGGACATTATGGATTCGCAAGCATGCAGGGGCATCCGAGATGTCCCCGCAAAATTTCCTCCATGAGTTCCTTTTGGCTTTACGAATTTCCTTGATGTATTGCGTGAGCTTATACCTGTAGGTATCCCAGTCCTGGTTGCTTTTGGCCTTGTTGAAAAGATCGCGGACCTCCGCCCTAAGTCTCTCCAGGACGTTGTTCCACCAAACTGTGTTACCCCTATTTTTTTTTGCCTGGACAGTTTTCTTGGTAGGCCGCCTTAATTGCCTCGCTTACTTTTTCTACTGCCGTGTCTATAGCTACAATGCTGTCAATCGGTTCAGTACCATCCTCGATAATTCTACTGAGGGACGTTTTATATCCTATCCAGTCTGTATCTCTTGGATTTCGGTACTTGCTTACCAAAGGAGTTACATTAATATCAAACCTTATGTACCTGTGGCCCGAGCATGACGGTTCATCAGACACACATCAATTTGTTATTTTATCACAAATTTTACTCGTTCAGAGTATTAAATCTAACACAACCAAATAAGAAGATGTTTTCAACTTCAACCTAATCTTTTTTGCATCGCGGCATTTTCAGTTGTGTTTTTGGTTTTGACCATGGAGGCTAGATAGTTTTGTCGTTTGTCCATTAAAAAATGAGTAGCCAAAAAAAGTAACTTTATTTCTTGTTTGTATAAAAAAGAATTAAGAAATTTAAAAAAAGCATGTTGTTGAATTAAAATAAAATTTATTGTTCGTAGAAAAAAATAGTGTATGCAACACTCATGTAATGGTTATTAATACACGAATCTCTGAGAAACTGTCAAACATTCTACAGAAAATATTGGGTCTGCCTACTTGTTTATTTAAAAATCTAGCTTTCGATTGGTCAATTTTTCAGTTTCATAAAATGAAAACCAGTGCTATAATGAGTATCATTATGAAACTGAAAATTGGCATTTAATTAACAACTTATAGTATAGAAGTAGAAAAAGAATATTCTGATGATACATGAAATGTACATGGGGAGGTTTACTCCCCAATTTACAAAATCTTAAGCCAAAATCTCAATCATGGCATCATGCCAATGCGAAAGTTGGTTGAATTCATCCATATTGCAATAACTTACCGAAAAACACTGAAAAAAGTCTACAAAAACCAAGAATAAAATATCCTTATCATTGACAAAAAACAAGCCAACGATAAGTTTTGAGGTTAAATCTACATATTTTCACATTATTTTAGCTTTTTCTCTCAGTCATGACCAATAGAATAAAATTCCCCTAGGGAGTAATAATTTCCCTCATTTTTCGAGAGAAATTTTTCAAGAATACGGCATTTTGAAATTTGAGGGAACCATGCCCACTTTCGATCAATTTCCCTCTGAATTTCTATTCCCACAAATTCAAGAATAGCGGAAACGGAATCAAATAATTGGAAATTAATTTGATATCTCTATGAATCAAAATTTATTTTCCTTGTTTTTTTCTTCCTCTCTCTACAATTTTCACTCTTCATACCATGAAATTTCTTGTCCATTGATTTTTTATTCTGACAAAAAAATTCAAAAGTCTGACTGGGTTTCCAACATTTTATGTTCTGCATATTACTAATTCCATATTCTTACTTATAATTTTGATTTATGTAATTGATTTTTTTTCTGACTTCTCCCCAAATATTTAAATATTAACAACCTTATTTATACAGTAACCCTCTCAATTTTTTTTAGATAACCCTTCTTTTTAAATTTAAATTTTTCGATTGGCTTATCCTAAATTTGACATGCGTTAACATTATGAATTATACTTTATTTTTTTTTACATAAAACCTCTTCATCTGTCAAATCTAAACAATTCCCTTGACATGAATGTTCTTAAAATTTCAATTTCAACTTTTGAAAAACCCTTTATGAAAATTTAGCAAATTTTAGAACATTCCATCCATTACATTTTATTATAATCCTTCATACCTTTGACTATCATCTTTGACTTCTTATCTTTCGAAATAATTCAATAAGATACTTTTTGGAACTCTAATAACTTCAATTATAATCTTTTTTAAACTCAATAACAAACCAAATTAAATCACAACAATAAAACATAATCAACAATTTGAAATTAACCATTTTAAACAAATTACCTTGAAATGGACCATTTTAAATAAATTACCTTGAAATGGACCATTTCAAATAAACTACCTTGAAATAAACCATTTTAAATCAACTACCTTGAAATAAACCATTTTAAATAAAATAACTTGAAATAAACCAACAAATTCCTTACTTTTCTATTACATTTTTTATTTTTATAATATAGGTATTTTTCTACTCCTCAGATTTAAATATGTTTTGAATATTGAAAATCCCTCGTAATTTGTCTGCTCTTTTTTATTATCTCCCTATTTTGTTTTCACTTTCGTATTATTATTTTGAGTTCTATATGATTCAATTACTTTTTTTTCATTCTATCTAGCAGCTCATCCAAACTCATATTCAATTTTAACAAACCTATATATTTTTTATCTAATTTAATAAATTCTAAGGGATGCTCATAAGAAATAATGAATTTTGGTGCGGAGTCTTCCTAATTAAAATTCTCATCTCTACTTATTTCATCCTCTAATTCTCGCATTTGTCTTATGGTTTCTACTCCAATCTGATTTACTTGTCTTTGATTATTATTATTGGTTCTTTCTGGAATTTGTTGGTTTTCATTTCGATATCTAAAACTTGAAAAATTATTACTATTATTATTATTATTATTATTATTATTATAAAAGTTATATAGAATATAAAATTTACCAACAATTAAAAAAGAAATGAAGAAAACAAAATGAATGTACAATAAAAAGTAGTCAGTCTAGCGCAGTTAGTTTGTAGGCATCATAATTATTTTTTCCTACGATCACTACCCAAAGTAGGCTTTTGCACACTCAAATCTAACCGCAAAGTTGATGTTTTCCGCGAGATGTCATAATTTGACATTATTGGCGCTCTTAAGCAGAAAGTAACTTTGGCGCACGCCTAATTTTATTTATAGTTAAAAGAGAGCTAGTAGTTATTTTAATATAAACTGTAGAATAAATAAATATTTTAGTTGATTTTCTAATATATTAAAGCATCCAACAGTATTTTCCGTAATAATTTAATGAGAAATAGGGAAATCTAAAAATTATCTGACATTAATGTAATAAATATCTGACATTAATGTAATAAGTGTTGCCTACGTACATAGGTACACGAAACTGCAATCTGGAAACTGTTAAGTAGAAACAATGGCAATAGGTAGGCAACACAACATACTTGCAAATAACTTACGCATTATAAGAATCAAGTATGTCTACGTCAAAGAAAGAACCTAGTGCATTGTCACTGAAATATTTTTTGAGATAGTTCTGTGCTGTGTAATTGTATTAATATTTTACTATAAGTCAGTAAGTACTTAAAAAAACAAGAAACATGGATACAAGTGATACTGATTTTTCAAATACACCGCCAGATATTGTCGAGGCGGCCAAAAAAGTCACTTTAAATCTACTTCCGGAGAAATCCAAATTAAAGTACGAAAATGAATATAGTCTATTTATAAGTTGGTGCAGATCCGAAAAAATTAATGATATTCAGAAATAGTAATTATGCGCCAAGGTAGAAAAGTGAGGTATTATTGTCGAGGTCCATTAAAGACCGAGAAGCGAAGCTTCGAGGTCTTTAATGGATCCGAGACATTAATACACTTTTCTACCGTGGCTCATATAGCATTTTTTTCACTACTTCACTACTGGCATTTTATTTTTTTAAATATTAGTTTGTCGACTCCCGTTCCACATGACATGACAGCTGTGCACAAGTTAACCTCACATTCTATTAAATGGATTGAGATTTAGTTATAATCAAGTAGGCTTTGTATTTTTCTACCTTGGTTAATAATGAACAACTTTACTACCTCAACAAAAGTCAATAAAGTTAGGTTTAGAGGCTAGTAGTGGAAAAATGTGTTATTAACATATTTTGGGGAAAAAGCAGCAACATTAAAGTCATCAACCCTGTGGTCCAAGTATTCAATGCTAAGGCAAACATTGAAAATAAAAAACGACATTGACATTAGTCAATATGCAAAATTAATTGCATTATTGAAAAAAAAAATCTGTCGGTTATAAAGCAAAAAAATAAACTTCCAATATTGTAATGAAAGTAACACGTTTTTAATAAAAAATTAATTTTATTTTGGTGTGATCGTAGAAAAAATCTTGTGTGTATTTCGAGCAGAAAGTCCTTTGGTTGTCTCGACTGCCAAAGTACTACTTTCTGCTCGTGATACACAAATAGCTATTTCTTTATATGCAGCCGAAAGTACGTATTTTCTGGTTCGACCTTGAGGCAAAAAGTCCAACATTTTGTAACCTTAAAAATTGAGCTCGAGCCCAACTAAGAATTAAGTTATAAAATTTAAATGATGATTTAAAAAAAAACAAGTGCAAGATTATAAATTAATTTGTCTACTCGGTCACATAAGTTTCAGTTGCTCCGGTGACAACCTTAGACCTTCGACGTCGCTCAGAACGGAGGTAGGGGTGGATCCCTCTTATTGATCTTCCGGACAAAATAGTAGACAACTTGTGTGGGCGCCAACTGAGTTTTCCACTTTGGCCTAGCGCAACTAAATTCCTCCGATAACCCAGTAAAACAAGGGATGAAAAGAAAAGGCAAACCTCAGCTCATGTTCCTTATAATAACTAAAATAAAAAAAACATTTAATACCCTTAAGAGGTGTTTTACAATTAATACTACTACTACTACTACTGAAAACCCTAGTAAAAGCCCCCCCACTTAAAAAAAAAGAAAAATAGTGTGAACATCTGTTTCACACCATTAGTCAAACTATTAACACTAAAATTCCAAACTATACCAGTTGATTTAACCTACTTAGTGTGAAATTAATATGGGCTGTTCAAGTGAACCAGTAGTGATTAAATAAGAACGTATTAATTATATGTTCTATAAACGAATCTGAAAAGTAGCGTACAGTTTATAAAATAAATTCCATACAAGGCGACACCGTAGTCAAGGCGTTGGTACCAAGGCAGAGACGCATGCACAAGTGGATAAAATTATGAAAATTAGATTGTGAAAATTTACCGCAAAATATTAATTTCCACCATTACAATTGCATAATAAAATAAATCAGTAAGGAACTACCTAGCTAATGTATATACATGTTGGCGTAAAGCCTAAAATAAAAATGGGTAAATAACTCAGAAAAACTCCGATACCGGGTTACCCTCAATGTGGTCTTCTTCAAGAAGTTGTTGAAAAGTAGCAGCAAACTGCAGAAGACATCATTATCTATCCACCAGGTAGACTCCAAATGTCCCGAAGTGTGTATCTGGAGGGTGGTAAGTATACCCTGGCCCCAGAGGTGAAGTGTGTATCTGGCCCCACAGGTGAATCCTTTTCCAAAAAGGGTCCAATACTCAAAATTTTCCTCTACTGAATGGCAACCAACTAATGAACCAGCAAAACCATGTGACACACCTCCAATCTCAAAATTTCAACGTTGGCGGTTTCAATCGTTTTAGTGCAATAAATCCCCTATAAGGGTTTGTGAAAACGGCTTCCAGAACAGGACGGAATTCTTCAACAATACGAACTCCCGTAGAACCAAAATACTAAACCGTATATTCCACAACTAATTCAGAACGAGAACCTATAAATCCCAGCTGGGGATGACTACCCAGTTATTAACAAAATTCAGATTCTCGTTCGATGCACTTTTGCTAACCATCTATCAAGTAGGAGCACACACCGGAAAGAAGGGTGACTGACACTTCCTCAACGTCAATACAGAATACTACCATAAAGAAACCTACCCGAAACATACATCCAAACTACACTGCTCACTACACCGAGCGTGTTCCGCACAGATCAAGTCATGAAGTGCTACACTTCCCTCTATGTAGGTCAATACGAATTCGCGAGTAAAACAGCCTACACTCCTGAGTAGCATCGATCAAACGCTCTAACGATTCCCTAAAACGGAGCGACAACATTTGTCTTTGGACTCTTCAAGTCACAGAGCATTGCTCTATCTATACCAACATCGGCGCGACAAACTAAGTTGTCTGTGGACTCTAAGTCACAGAGCATCGCCTAACATCCAGTACGACTACACTCAGCGGCATGACGAACGAACGCGTTTATCCAAGACACGACTGTCACGGCCAATTGTCAATGTCATCCAATAAATAATTCGACTTTGTAAACAATAACAGAGAAAAATAATATATATATTATAAATTATTCAAATAAATTTGAGCAATAGATAGTACCACAATACCCTCCTGTCAAAGTAAACAAAGCAAGATCAAACACTCGGATTTAGATACAAAACACATGGCGATAACAGCTAATATATATTATAAGTAGATGTTCAGAAAATATTCGAATGCCATCTTACATAGAAGATTTCTAACTAGTATGTATTTGCTTAAGCCAAAATATGGTAAATAAATGAAGAAAATATACCTTCAACTCAAAAGTAAAGTATGTCTACATAGATCAATAAGTTTTATGAAACCTAATTACTACTTTAAATGTTTTAGACTTCAAGTCAAGGAGTCAGTAATAACTTATAACTGAACCCTAATAAACTTTAGCGTTTATCAAGCTGAAGCGGACAAAGTATTTGGACTACTGTGGCTACACCCCAAAGGTGATATAATCAAAGCCAGAAACAAAATCAGTAGCCCCACGGTAACTAAAAACTAAAGTAAAATCCACAAGAGAGAAAACCCCTTACTACCCTTAATTATGAATTATAAAATAACAAACAAAAAGAAACAACTAACATGAATCTACCTACAGTTACAGTTACATGATAGACGCTCGTTTTGTATCACAAAACTTACATTATTTACACTACCTGGCGACAAAATATTAAATTTGTTGTCTTGATGTGAAGACAGGTTTGGTTACAGCCTGCACCACTTCATCGGAAGGATGATGGCAGAGTAGTCCCTAAAACTCTGGGCTGACAGAAATTATATAACTACTGAAGTACTTTCGTAGTGAACAAATGATATTAGAAACATAGAGACAATATCGGTCAGGTAATTACTATATACAAATACTTAATATATACAATAGACGTAGTGACAAATTCAACCGTTACAATTTATGCGCCATGATGCCGCGCAGTGCAGGAATCTCAATTCTCAAGCGCGCACCTACCAATGCATAAATGTTAGACTTTCTGCCTCACGGTCGAAGCAGAAACTACGTACATATGAAGAAAAATAGTATACACTACACAGGCAAAAAGTTTGAACCCTGAACTGCGCGCCATGATGCGCAGTGCAGGAATTTCAAACTTATTTCTGCCCTTGTAGAGTGATATATTATTAGAAGAGTTTACTGTTAAAGCGTTAACAACGTTTGATGGGAGAGAGTTTCAAATGTCAAGCGCTCGATATGATAGAAAACCTTCGCGGCATTTGGTTCGAAATTGATTTAATTTGAAGCTATGTCCACGAAGTCTAGTATTGGTATTTAAAGGAAAAATAAATGATAAGTCACAACCAAACTTATTATTTAAAGCTCTGTAGAGTATTATTAAATCGCCGCGAAGCCTTCAATCCCCGAATGCCGAACAGTTATCAGTGTTAGACGTTCTTCGTAAGAAGGACGGCGTAGTCCATATGGAATTCTTGTTGCCCATCTCTGCACCGATTCAAGACGGTTGAAATCTTGTTCCCAGTTCGTATTCCACTCAGGACCAGAAAATTTTAAGTTTGGTCTCACATGTATTAGAAATCTTTACAAAATTTTGAGGTGAAATTTTACAAAATGTCTTAGACAGAAGGTGAAGTGAACTTTTGGTTTACTGTAACGAGTAGGCCTAGGACTTTTTGCTGAGAAGTGGATTCTAAATTAATACTAGAAAGTACATACCCATTCCTTGGATTATTTTTACTAAGATGAAGCACTGGACACTTCGATGCATTTGAGGGTAAAAGCCAGATATCTACCCATTCCGACACTTGGTTTAAATCAGCTTGCAGTTGGTCGTATTCTATAGGATTGGCATATAATTTGGTGTCATCAGCAAAGAGCGAAATGTTGCTTTCAACGTGGAGTGGCAGAACTGCTATGTATACTAAAAACAGAACTGGTCCCAAATCCGATCCTTGTGGAACCCCACTGAGCACATTGCGCATTGCTGAGAAAGAATCACTAATCCAAACACAAAACTTCCGACTACTCAAGAAAGCTTCAATCCAACTGAGCAGATTGCCCCTAACTCCGTTATGCTCGAGTTTAAATAGTAGACGTTTATGAGGGACTCCATCGAATGCTTTGGAAAAGTCTAAATATATAATGTCCACCGGTTGTTTATTGTCTGGAGCTAGAGACCAATCATTTACACACATCAACATATTTGTCACTACGAACCGACCTGGTACGAAACCGTGTTGAGAAGTTGGGATTCCATCATGTCCAATCAGAAAGTTCACCAAAGATTCGCGTATTATAGATTCCATAATTTTAACAGTGATAGACGTTAAACTTATCGGCCTCGAGTTGTCGGGATTCAGCTTATCGCCTTTTTTAAATATCAGAGTTACACTAGATGTTTTCCATAACTTGGGGAGGTTTCCAGTTGAAAAGGATGTTTGCATTATAATAGATAACGGTAAGTTTATAGAACCAGAATATTTTTTTAATAAAATTGCAGTTATACCGTCTAATCCGGAAGAGGAGTATGTTTTGAAAGACATAATTTTCTTTCAAATAAGGTTCGGTTCAAACAAAATTTCACATAAGTCGTTTTGGTTTCGAGTAGACTCAGTGGGCAATATATCAGGCATAACATCTTTTGAAGTAAAAGCTTCTTGAAATTTTTTGCCGAACATATTTGCGATTTCTAACTTGTTTGTTGATGGTTGGCCGGTAGCCTCGCTTCTCAATACGGGTGTGGATACTTTTGATAAACAAGAGTTTCGAATATATTTATATAGCGGTTTTTTGTTCGTGTTTGATGCTAAGTGATTTTCAAAAATCTGTTTCGCTTTAAAAAAATTTTAACTTAAAGAATTTGACAATATCCGATGGTTGGTGTAGTCGACATCTGATTTGGTTCTTATATATTTTTTCCATAAAGATGTTTTGTATTTAATCATTTTAAAGATTTGTTCATTTAGCCAAGGATTATTTAAATTATGCACAGAGTGCATATATGATAAGTATTCTTGCTGACGGAAACACTTATGAACTTTTCACAGATTTCCCATTGTTGTTCCACGTTTTTTCCATGGAGTTTATTATCCCAATCTGTAGTTAACATTTCAGAATTTATTTGGTAATACTTAATTTTTTTATACCTTACAAACGTTTTGTTAGGAGTCTCACCGGATTTTATTATCTCTATAATTATTATTGAATTGAAATTCACTGTTATACTATTATTATTGTTACAACCTCTATCTGAAAAATGTCCCATAAATGCATTATATTTTTGTCAATTGTTATACTAAATTTTATTTCAATTTCTATTATATATACACTGTGTTCATTTGAAAAGGACCCACCCTTAATATTTCAAAAATGGGACATATTAGAAAGAAATGCCGAAACACCTCAACTCTTAACTTGAGGGGGGCAGTTTTTAGCGCTAATGTCATAAACGTCAGATTCACCTCCTCACTACTGGAGATACCCCTTGAATGTTTTCAAATGGCATTATGTATAAGGTCTTACTTCATTTAAAAGGAGAAAATCGAAATAATGTAACAATTTAAATAAATAAAGCATTATATTCTTTATTGACAAATTGGAATATGAGAAACGTGCAACAAAAACAGTTAACAAATCAAAAACAATCCAGACTCTTTAAAACTTCAAACAATATTGGGTAAAAAATGTTTATATTACGATCTCGTCCTCTTCGTGATGGTTGTCAGTTGTATCAATCCCATCCATCTCAATAGTTTCAATATCAAAATCCACTGCCTGCCCGTAGCCATCCACGTCATCTACAAAATCGGCAGTTGACACTTTTCCTAGAAAGCTATAAAACTGCTTTGCATCGCTCGGAATTAACTTCAACATCTCCTTTATATCTTTTACTTTTGCAGTTGAGATTGGTTTTCCAGTAGGCCAAAGCAGAGGAAGTTGTTACAGGTCAAAAGTCACATGCAAACACTTACTCAATATGCCAAATTTTACCAACAACTTATAGTGAAAATAAATAAATATTAGGACTTACTCTTCATATTTGTGTTTATTTTGTATTTTAATAATACTACTTTTACTTAGTATTCGTAATTGACCTACATTTCCTCTTTTAAATCTTACATATACTACATCTTCAGGAGCTCATCTTCCAGACTTTCATATCCACTTCAATTCCCTAAAAATATATGTACATATAGAAAATGATTCTTAAGTAGTGATTGCGAGCAAGATCAGTTTCAGAATATAAGGTATTTAGTCTTAATAATAAAATATATATCTCAAAGGTTCAAATGTTTACATTTGGATCATCTAGGTTAAATTGACATTCAGACCAAAAAAATTGAATAACATTATTTGATTGATAATCAGATATGACTGATAATCAATCATTCATTAACAAAGTGGTAGTTTCACAAATTCAGTACATTCTTTATCCTTTTCCATCTTTGTAAACTCTTAGAAGCTACTGGTAAAGGAAAAGAACCAAACATTCAGGACAGGTTGTGATCAAGGGAAGAGAGATATTGATCCATTTTGCTTTTTGGATGCTAGCTAAGAGCATATAACGTTAAAGTAACGGATTTTTTGTAATTTACAAAAAGTTTAGAAAGGAAAAGTTTCCAACGTTCCTTAGAACTGGAAACTCAACCAGTGGGTTGGATTTATTCCTTTACAAACAAATTGTAATTACCCCAACTTGTCTTGTTTTACTTAAAGGCCACCCATCATCAACGGTGAGTTTATCGACCACTCACTTTTATGTGATTATATTCTGAATACCGGCTCATCATCATTCACTTACGTTTATTTCCATTTCAGGCCTTCAATTTTATCTTTCACTTTCAATTTCATCTCATCTTTCAACCTTCCACTTCCAACTTCATTTCAATTTTCACTCTTCTGACATCTCACGTCGTTAAAGTCTATTCAAGATCCACCTTCTCATTTGGCCACCCCATATCGGCTTGAGGATGATCGGAACCTTATAAGAACCTGTGTGGACCTCTAGATCATCCTAGAACGATTGTTACCCCGATCTACACTTGCGAGGACTATACTTTTGGAATTCAACCCTTATACGTCCTAACCTTTCGCAAGTGGTTATCCCAGGTAACATAGTTTAATTTAATCCCTAGGACTTCTCTCCGACAAGTTCGTATTCTACCAAGAATACATTTATGAGGTTTTTTAATTGTACATTCATACTTTTTTATATATTTACCTTCAGTAATCATTGTATATACGATATATTTATTCTAAGTAACTCATAAATACTGTGAGTCCTAGGTATGCACACTTTGGGTGATTTTCAATGAATTCATATATATATATTATAATTATATCCACCTAAACTTTTCTCAAATTTGCACGTGGTTATAATTTTAGACATAAGTCAACGTTCAAATTTGGTATTTGAAGTTTAATGATATCGGTGGTTCTCACCATAGATAAACCAGGTGTTCCCTAACTTCACTTCGTATTTTTGTAAGAGCCCCTTTTCGTGAGTACCTTCCTATACATACTTGTAAGGTTAGATCAATCAATGGAATTTATTAAGCATATATCTACATAACGCAATAGTTTTATTTGTCCCCCTTAAGAACCCCATCCTCAACCCTGAGATATACAAAGGGTGTTTAATATCTTTATTTCTACCCTTTCACTGCTTTAACATCCTTTATAACAGGTGTTATAAAGTTCATATCTTTAAACATTTTCTGTTTACGATTTTTACTTATCTTTGAAATATTGACAACTTTTGATGTAGTGGAATCATCAGTGACTGCGTTGAAATAAAGATTGCCGATTTAATTTTTTTTATCACAATTTCGAAGGTTTTCAGCCCTGATATTTTATTTTTGTCGGTGTCTTGCTTTTTGTTATAGCTTTTAGTAACGGAGCAACAGAGAAAAAATCTGATTTGGAGAGCTTGGTAACAGTAAACTGCAATTTTCCATAACGTTTATGCAGTCGTCATCTGTATAGAGACGATTATTATATCTGACCATTTCATATATTTTGTGGTTGCATCGATTAGAGATTTAAAAGTTGAGACAGGCATTTGAAAAGCACATTGCTCTAAACTTTACATTGTTTTCGTGTATTATAATAGTTGACGGAACGTGATTCCTGTCTCCTATAAATTGTCAATTATGGAACCTAGGTATGACGCGATGGAGTCAAGAAATATCATAAAATATTTCCCGCATCAACAGGGCGGACGTAAAGTATCATATTATTTACCGAATGTCTCAAAATTTCGGTTTCACGTTCCACGCATAAAAAATAGGCCTGTGTCGACGTTTTTGCAAAAAGTAATCACTTCAAAATTATTAGAGTTACAACTTGTTGATACAATCATCTTGTATAATTTAAAAGTATGTAAACAAAGATCCTTTGCCTCCGCAACTGAAAGTATTTCCATAAAATGATCGACCGGAATATAGGACACCCTGTATGTATAAGAATATTTGACAATGCCCTAACTTAAATTTAGAAACTTCTGCATGTAATTTGTTTTACTAAAATTCCAAATTTTAATAACAAATACCCTTCATATCAAGGAATCAAATAATAGCATTGGTAGCACATGCCAATTATTGTGAGGTTATAGTAAAGAAAAAAGGAAAACAAACTTACCAAGATAATATCCTTCCAAATATTTCCAACACTAACACTATACAAGATTACTTTTACTCTTCACTCAACTGATGGTCCTTATTAGGTTGTAAAAACCCCAGAAAAATCAAAGAAAAGTTCCCAAAATGAAATGAGACGAGTGAAATTGCCAACAGCATTATCTGGTGTGCCTCTGTTAGCCCGTAGTTTGCGCAATATTACATCATTCTTAACATATTTATGCTAATATTGTAACACGTTGATCACGATATTTTGATCACAACATTCGTAAGTTAACTTTTTTCAATTTTTTTGATGCAAAGAATTTTTTTTCGTGTTAATTTTTTATGAGAGAAATCTCTGCACTCTTCATTACACAATAGTAACTCTAACTCAAAATAAACTTTATTCTGTTTTAAACTCGAATCCATTGACTTAATAATTCCATTTTGGTGAATTTGTACCGCTCATTAATACTGTCTCGTGGTAATCGACGTCGAGAGACGCCTTGTGTAACAGGAGATCCTGTTTCTCTGCTCAAAAGAATTCGTTTTGCTTATATATTACCTATTTTAGTACCTCTCGAGCCATCTAACGGCCTAGGAACGCATTTAACTACATTTAAATACAATGTCGACGCACGTTAGATTCCTTACTTATGTTCTCATATCTTTTCTGAGAGGGCACTGTTAAAGATTTAAAACATCCGAAAATTGTCAGAAATGATGTGCGCAGGAAAGTTTGTTGGTAATTAGATACCATTTTGGAGACAAGCCTGACCGGCGTTCTCTTGATTGTCTAAAAAGAAAGACAATTATAATGTGAGTTGTGTCGAAGGAAATTCTAAGTAAGTCAATACCTTTTTATACATTACTAATGATTGTCGTGTATATATCTTTGAAATGTTGTGGGATGACTCTGTCATTCTAAATTAATTGCTTTCGCCGACAGCACTTGTTGCTTGTAGAAGCTTCTAAAAATTCCTGTGTCTTTTTAGATTGCAACAACTCTCCATTCTACGTTCTACTTTCTACATTCTCCATTCTCCATTCTACGTTCTACATTCTACGTTCTACGTTCTACATTTTACCTTTTACATTCTACAATCAACCTGATTCAACTAGCAACTTGATTTGAAAATCAATTCAGTTCGATTCTCTACTTCCGACACTACGTTATACTTGCTTTTACAAGTATGGATCATATTATGTCCAGTTCTTTATTGACATAAAATTCGTTTCTCTTCTCCATTGGAGAATACGAAAACCATTTATAGATGCATAAGCCGATATATATTTCTAATATTTGATTAATCATACCATTGTAGAACCTTTAGCATTGAACTAATTTCCCTAGGAACCTAATTAATTTGTATATTTTATGTACGACGGCCAAGGGCCATATTTGTAAAATAGTAGGGACCAAAGTCGACTTTAAGTAGGATATTCTTCATTAGATTGTTAAGTTACTTTCCCGACTTTTATTTCATGATCATCTACGTACCTATGAAAAACCATATACTCTGTTTTTCGTCATTTGATCAGGGTAAATTATATTATTTCATTTTACAAATGACGTCGCGCTCAAACAATTTATATGCCAGACACATTTTTACTATCTAAGTGTTATACAACATTTAGGCGAAAATTCACGACCCATTGTTTTACCTAGAGCTTAGTCGAAGGCCTACCGTAAGTAACACTAGAATTATTATCTTTTTTATCACTAGCTTACCGAGAAGTTACACTTGTCGCTTATGATTCCAATTAAAACTGGAGAACTATTCAAAATAGCCGATATCCAGTTTAAATGAGTAAAATCTAAATAAAAATTACTTTCATCACATACAGAAAACTTTACAATTAATAACGAATTTACAAATTACATTCATCACAATTCCTAAAAAACAGTTCAATATTCAATAAAAAAAAATATTTTCTTTCGACGTCACCTAAAAACGTACACTAATGACAAAAGCTAAAAGCCAAAAGCTGCTGTCAACGAGAAGTTGTTGTTTCGCCTTTTCGTTGTATTTTCTTTATTTATTTTGATCCATCACATATCTTATTTAACGAAGGAAGGCTACAAGGTTTATGTATCAGATGTACAGCTGGGGATGGTCGTGAGAGGTGAGACTAAGAATTTATCTACTTTGTAAAATATGGGCTTGAATAGAGATAGCCTGATGTATAAAAAGCGTACAAGCGATGTCAGTTTCTACGGGTTGCGAAAGTGTAAAGAAGGCGACTGTAAAATAAATGTTAGTCCTAGACTACAATTTTTTGCAGCTTCATTAATCATTGCTCCTAATGAAATGAATTGAAGATCCCTGAAATATACTTTCTATATGGGAAATATTGAAATATATTCTGCCTAGATAAGAACTAGGTATCGAAATATCTGCAAGTTTTCGGAGTGGCTGAAATTATTGGAGAATCCATTTGAATATAAAGATAACAAATCCAATGTTTACTTTGATTCAGATCCAAGGAATATACTAAAAATACATAGATCTTTTAGGTCTCAGTCAATGTTACTGCAGAATATAAACATATCCAGTTTTAATAGATTTCAAGCTAGCTTATATTCTGTGAACAAGAGAATGAAGCTGCTATGAAAAATCAGAAATACGTCTCAAATGTTCATATTTATTGGAAGTTTGAACTAAAAAGAAGTTAAATGACAATTACGTGAAAAGCTTTGAAATCGTGGGTCTTCAATTTCGTTTAACGGGATATACAGGGTGTCATTTTGAAAAATTACACCTCGTGAACGAAAAGAGATTTCAAAAAAAAAATCAAAACCGTTTCTAGGGTAGAGAGGGGGAACTAAAATGACATTATTGAGAAAGCACCCCCATCAACCCCCTATGCCCCACTTACTTGTGATACCTCGTTAGAAAGCCTGTAGAAAATACTCTCCAACGGTCTAAGTCATAATTATACAGGGTGTAACAATAAATCAGAAAAATTTATTTGACAACAAAATGAAAAAGTGTTAAATGTCAAACTACAAAAATTCTAATTAATTTAGTAAATGTTCAAAGTGGTTTCAATTTTTTTGTGAACAATAGTACAACCTATTTTCAAACTCCATACGAACGTTGGCAAAAAATGTTGCTTTACTACAGTACTGGTGACCTAGATGGCCACTCAATGGGACCTCTCCTTCCAATCCATCTATTTGGATAATTATTGTCTAACCAGTCCCTAACTGCTACTGCGTAATGGGGAGGTGTTCCATCTTGCCGGAAGTGCAAGAAATTTTCATCTAGAGCTGGATTGCCATCGCCGTCCTGTTGGTTCTCTAATTCATGAACAATTAAGGGCTCAATAGTGTTCTCCAGCATATCGAGGTTTAAATTTCCCTGTATAAACAAGGGACCAATCTCAGAATCTCCTAATACACCTGCCCAAATATTTAGTTTCTCAGGATACAGATGTGGATTTTCGTCATTCCAATAACGACAGTTTTGTTTATTTACATTATCATTCAGATATAATGTGCACTCATCGCTAAAACAAATATTTAATAAAAGTCTAGGTTCATTCTTGATTCTTTCAGTCATAATTTCACAAAACCGAATTCTTCGGTCTGGATCGTCTTCGGACAATTCTTGAAGAGATTGCATTTCATAGGGGTGAAATTTATGAAGCTTCAAAACTTTCTGTGCCGATTCATGTAATAGTCCTGTTATTGCAGAGACGTGACGAGTTGATAAAGTGGGATCTATTCCAAATTGTCCAAGGACTTCAATTTGAGTTGCTTCATCGAGTACTCTTGCGGCATTCCTTCTTCTATTTGCCACTGAACCCGTCTCTCTAAATTTTGCGACTAAATCACAGATATACACGTGACTTACATGCTTTTCAGGATGTCTTTCATTAAACACGTTAGCTGTCTGCAAATAACTTTCGTTCTGGGAGCCAAATATTAAAATTATCTCCACACGTATACTGTAAGCCATCGTGATTATTGTAGTTAAATTAACGTACAAAACGTTCCAAAATATTTTCGGACCAAACGTACAAATGATCAATCTATCACAAATGACAATGACATTAGGACAAGTATCAAATAAACCAATAATTTGAGTACAGAAAGGAAATGCAAAACAGAATAACAAAATGTGTTGTTTAAAAACTGCAAAGCAAACAAGTTTTTTTTGAAATACAATTAATAGAACATTTAACACTTCAATAGGGACCGTACTTGCACTTTCAAAGCGAAGTATTGTTCCACAATTAATTGTTATTTTTGTTGTCAAATACATTTTTCTGCTTTATTGTTACACCCTGTATAATTATGACTTAGACCATTGGAAAGCATTTTCTACGGGCTTTCTAACGACGTATCACAAGTAGGGGTTACCATTTAAATTTTTGTAGGTGAGGCAAAGGGGGTTGATGGGGGTGCGTTCTCTCTCATGTCATTTTAGTTTTCCCTCTCTACCCTAGAAACGGTTTTGAAATTTATTTTGAAATGTCTTTTCGTTCAGTTTTTAAAATTGACACCCTGTATAGTCAGGAAAAGTGTAACAGTTACAGTAAACTCTGCAGATCAACAAAAATTTAAAACAAAAAAAAACGTAATATATAGAAATATCTTTCGGAACATTTTATGGATTGACAGACTCAATAATCGAAGACGACGGGTCGAACCGATTAAAACTAGAAAAAGTGGAAGCATCGTTTATCTTAGGACAATAATGAATAATGAAAGAAAATAAAAATTGTGATTAAGTGGAAGTGGAGAGTGATTAAATGAGAAAGATGAGCAAGCGTATAAAGTATTTGACGTCAGGGCATGTTTCGAGAAAAGAAAAACTCCAAAAGTATAAAACTGTATCATTATATGACATGAAAAGAGGAAAAATTCAATAAAGAAAAAATTACAGCGCTATGTGGTTCTAAAGATTTTTAACTTGGTAATTGGTTCTCAAAACAAGTAGGTATTGTAATTATATTATTCATAACTATTGGGACATAGGCTAAGGGCAGATTCTTTGAACCAAAATATGAGAATAGGACCAAATATACCTCAATAAATTATTTCAGTACTATCGCTAACAGTTCATTTTCGATAACCGAGTAATTTTGTTCTGAATCGCTATGTGTATGCTATGGGTCGATCAATTCCGATAAGACCTTGATATAACACTGCTGCTACAGCAAAGTTGCTGGCGTCTATTGTTAAATACATTTTTTGAGAAAAATCCGGATATTGTAAAATTGGTTCGTTGATGGTTTGTTAGTAAATTTTTGCATATCTCGAAACAGTTGTTAAATTCATTATCTTAAACAATTTTTGCCCCCTTCTTAAAACATTTGGTTAAGGGCTTCGTAATTTTGGAAAAATTTTGAATAAATCTGCGATAGTTTCCCAGCAGACGAAGGAAACCTTTTATCTACTTGGTAGTGTTGGGTATCAGATAATTTTTAAAAGCTTCAATTTCCTTTGGGTTTGTAAGCTACTTCTTTTCTAAACAACTTCAATTTATCGACTTGTATTTTGAAGTTTGATTTTCTGAAGCATTGAAAAACATTCTTTATACATTTTATTTGCTCTTGTAAGTATGTGAAAAATATTATAATGTCGTCCAAATAAATGAGCCATTGTTTGTATGACACGAAGGTTAGGTACGAAGGTAGCAGGTGAGAGGAGTTCAGCCCAAATAGCATGCGTAAAAATTCCCAGTGCCCGTTTTCGGTCGTTAATGCCGTTTTCTCAATATCGTTTCGATCCATCTCGATCCACTAGCTAAATCGAGAGTGGTAAAATACTGACATTTCCCTAATTTGTCTAATAGGTCGATTATATAAGGCAAAGGGTATTTATCATCTACAGTTTTAGCGTTTACTTGACATTAATCAATAACAACTCTCCACTCTTGTTGATCTGAAGCACCCATTTTCTTGGGAACTACCGAAATAGGGGATGACCAAGGAGAGCTGCTCGGTCGAATGATATTTGGGTTGAACATTTTTTCAATTTGTCTTAGTACCTCATTTTCATTAATAAACGGATATCTATACGGTCTTTAGTATACAGGTATTTCGTCAGAGGTTGTTATACAGTGTGTCCATGGTTGGGGTACCGAAGAGGAAAAACATTTTTATTTGTAGTTTTATTAAAATATGTCATTCTTGATAAAAAGGTTTGTTTGTTCTGAAACACCATGAAATGGAATAAAATTCAAGTTTTTAAAACCTGCTTCATTTTATAGTCCATTCTATGGAAATACGATGAATTTTTGCACCAAGATTGGAAATGTAATAATAATCTAGTGAGTGAGGTTAACGATGTACCTATGGAACTGTCAACTTCGGTAAATAATTTTCAAATTGTCGTTCTTTTTCAACAATTCTAACTCTTCAACAAAGAATGTATCTTGTAAAATGCTATGGCATTGGTTATGCTTTGTACAAGTATGCAATTTAACTATTTAATGAGGAATATCCAGATGTACTCGTTACGCGGAATGGATTAGGAAACATAATTAAAAAAATTGATGAGACAGGTTCCGTAGAAGACAAAAATAAATAGAAAAAGGTGTACATTGAGGACGATGATGCAGCTACTACCCTAGAAATACATTCAGTAAAAGAAGATTCAAAGTTGAGTTTACGGAAAGGAGCGGCGGATCTTGGGTTTAGCAAGAGCCACTTACAGAAAATATTAAATGAAAATTCGTCCATTCAAACCGAAATTGTGATTATGACACGAGACTTGACTTTTGTGCAATCATTGGCGGAAAGCTTATGAATGACCGGTTCATCACTACAATATTTTATTTTCTGATCAAGCAACGTTCACGACAAATACAATGGGGAATACCACTACGAGATAAAATCCTTTCAAATATATTTAAATCAATGAATAATGAATGATGTTGGCTCAGTGTGCAGACAATATCATGTGTCAAAATCGTATTAAATAGATTTCCTGGCGTTTTGGAATCAACATATTGATTCAAAACTGAAAAATGTCCGAAACAATTGGGCGGTGCTATGACGTAGTGACCCCTAACATTATCTGTCTCTGTCTGCTTCTTATATCCTTTGTACACCGTAGTGCAGTGTTGTCAAAGTACTCATCATTAGCTTTTGTATATCTGAGCTGTTTTTCCCTACAACGTAATAACTAATGATAAATAATAAATATGTTATTTCACAACAAAGTGATTTGTTGAAATGATATTTTGTTTGTATTCTTCTGTTTTCTTTGGGAACAAGTTTGACCATTTTAGTGCGGCAACACTGTTGGTGATGGAATATGACATTTGTTCACAGAAGAACTCTCAGCGTGATTGACTTTTAGTTCTGTGATCTGTGACCTTAGTTGTCTTTGGCTGCGCATCCTGTTTGTTTTGTCCGTTTGTCGTCGGTTTGTAAGGTTATTGTTGCCGTTTTTGTGTTGTATTTTCAATACTTTTCAAAATCCTAAAAACAGCATACAAAAAATACAATTAAGCGTAACCTCAAATTTGATTGACATTTATTTTGTCATACACGGAACCACAGGCATACGGATTTAATATTATAGAACTTATATGATTGGTCAGCTTAAGGTCGATAGGCGAGAAGGGGCTAGTACGTCACACTGCATTAAACTAATGAGAACAGACTTTACAAATAGCGCGTAAAATTGTATGTTTGGAATGAAAATTATGTAATTTATTGCATTATTCATATTATAAAACAAATAAAAATATTGTTACGTCGGACATGTACTTAGGATATGTAGAGGCCCATGAAGAAAAAGAAGAAGACATACATCTAGAATCATCTAGAACTGTCATCGGAAAGTCTACAAATGTCATCGAGAAGTCGAGAACTGTCTGGAACAGGTGAAAAGTATAAAAAGCGGGACAATTGAAATTAGTTAGTTTAGTTTTTGAAGTATAAGAAATTTGGGTTCTGTGTTCTGATAGTGAGACTTTTTTTTTATTGAATTGTGAAAGTTAAAGTTGTAGAAATAAAGAAAGTAAAAGAGTAACATTGGTGACAGCGGTGGGATATAAAAAGTATCAGTTTATGGTAAATACTAGATATACCGCATACGACAAAGACGTGGATACCTCCGGACCCTAGCATGGTTCTTAAAAATGGAAGGAGAGAGAGAAAGACGCAGAAGGGAGAAAGAAAAACGCAGAAAGGAGGAAGAAGAAGAGAAGGAAAGACGTGAGGAGAAGGAAAGACAGAAGGAAGAGAAGGAAAGACAGAAGGAGAAGGAAAGACAGAAGGAAGAGAAGGAAAGACAGAAGGAGGAGAAGGAAAGACAGAAGGAGGAGAGGCGTAGACAAGCAGATGTAGAAATTATGAATCGCCAACCACAAATTCGGGAAACATTAAAGCTAGAGGTAGTACAGCTTAATAATAGAGTAGACCATCTAGAACAACAACAAGAAAATTCAAAATCTAGTTTAGAAAGATAAATTAGAAATGAAATAGTTAATTTAGGAAGAAGAATTTGTACCCAAGCTTCAATAACTAATATTGAAATTAAATGCACGACCTCGTCCTCTTCTATAACCGTACCTGGCCCCATTCAAAGTACAGGTTATCAAAGCCACTCCAACAAGACCCTAAAACCACCCACATTGAAGCTGCGGCCAGAGCCAATAGATCGACTGAGAATGTCGGCTTCATTAATAGTGTCGCTTCGTTGGCAGGCGGCAACCGTTTTGCAGTTTCTTTCGCAAGACACGCCCAATTATGCGTCCCTCGTACTGGTTTTAGAGACAAGGTATGGTCAACAGCACTTGAAGCTCTCCGGCTACAACATCACAAAACGTTGAATTAAACTCTGATTGCAGCTCAGGACTATGAGGCAGCAAAAATCATATCAAAATATTTCCGTCCCAAATTGAGAGAAATAAGATTCCAAGAAAACGAAGAGACAACTTCTACTAGCCACACAATCTACTCTCTCACAAATCTTGGATATATTCCAAAATATGCGACGAAACACCCAAAATAAAAGTAGGAGATTCCTCAACTGTTGAAGAATCGGACACATTCAAAGAACTTGCAGAAGTAGAGCCCGTTCGACGAATAGGGAGCCAAGTCAGAAGGTCGCCATCCCGGAGCCCCTTACAAAGACAAGAAATAACCTCAGTGGATATGCGTCCCTGAGAAGTTGTTCTTCCACACCTAGCCGACTTTTAAGCAACAATCAGGGAAACGAATAAAAGTTGACACTACGGGGAGGGCGTCAACTGCATATAATGGGAGCCCCAAAATCAGCACTTACATTTTCAATAGAAATTAACAAAACTTACTAGTCAGAGGTCACGTTGACAATCAAAATTGCACTTTCGTCATTGATACCGATGCCACCAAGTCTTTCATTCGAACAGGGTTCTGAATCGGAAACTACAGCCTACTGAAAGGAGGTTAGTTCTTGAAACAGCTGCAGGACACACTGTTTTTGTTCGAGGAGAAATAACAGCAACTATAAAGATTGGTAATACTCTGATAAATCACTTATTTTTGGTAGCTCATATTAAAGATCAATGCATCCTTGGTATGGATATTATGCAAAATAAATTTATCATAAATACCTTCAAAATCAAATTTTAGTAATTGGAAATGGAAAGATAATCCTAAATTCGGAAGAAGATGAAGGTTATAGTGTACAAAGATACATAAGTTCCCGAAAATTCTGAAGGAATCGGCTCTGCGAGACTTAGCCAAAAACCAAAAGATCTACATTTGGGCATTGTAGAAAGTGAGGAACTAGTGAATGAACGAATTCTGGTAGCTCGATGTCTCGTCAATGTAGATCAACCAATTCCTGTTAGAGCTGCTAATTTATCGAAGAAACCTTCCAAATTAAAGAAAGAACAAAAGATAGGACTTTGCACACCGGTGAAAATCATAATCAAGTGCAAAAATAGTTCCAAAGAGAAAACCGCCACAAGTAACTCAGTTGACACCAGCCTTATGAAACAACTCGTTAAAAATTATTACCACCTAACAACTGAAGAATTAACAACCTTATCGATGACAACTGCGACATTTTTGAGACGATAATATCTACAGGACGCACCAATCTAGTACAGCAAAGAATTTATACAGAAGATGCCAGACCAATTCGTCAAATGCCGAAGAGATTTCAATTTGCTAAACGGGAAGAAGAAGAAGAAAATATGATAGAAGACATGTTGGATGCAAACATTATTGAAGAAGCTTCTGGTCTCTGGTGTTCACCCGAGGTCCTGGTAACTAAGAAAGATGGATCCACTCGCTTTTGTGTGGACTATCGAAGACTCAATCAAGTTACACAAAACGATAGCTATCCACTACCAAGAATAGACGATACACTAGATACTCCATCAGATGCGAAGTGGTTTTCCACCCTAGACTTAAAGACTGGATTCTGGCAAGTAGAAGTACACCCTAGGGATCGAGACAAAACAGCTTTTTCTACTGGCAGCGGTATCTACCAGGTCCAGGTCCAATCGGACTATGTAAAGCTCCGGCCACATTTAAACGGCTGATAGAGATAGTTTTGACAGGATTAACGTGGAAAACCTGTCTAGTATATCTTGATGATACAATGATCATGGCGAAAAGTTTTGATGAGCATTTGAAAAATGTTAAAGAAGTATTTGGCAGGTTAAGGAATGCCAATTTAAAACTGAATCACAAGAAGTGTTCACTGTTCCAAACGGAGGCATATTATCTGGGACATATCGTTTCCGCAGAAGGAATTAAAACCGATCCGGAGGAAATTGTAGCTATTAATGACTGGCCTAAACCAAGGGAAAAGAAGGAATTAAGGAGTTTTCTTGGACTTTGTATTACCGAAAATTTGCCAAGGACTTTGGTCGAATTGCTAAATCTCTTCATCGACTAACTGAAAACAACATTGAATATGACTGGACGCCGGATTGTCAAAAATATTTCGTAGAGTTGAAGAAACGATTAACACAGCACCGATAACATCCTACCCACGGGAGAAAGGAACATTTATTTTGGATTGTGATGCATCCTAGCACGGCTTAGGCGCCGTGCTATCACAAGAACAAGAAGATCACTATTATACTCTTTTTGAAAATTAGTGGTATTTCCCATTGTATCATCCCAAAACTGTCGGTATTTGGCTAGTAAAAACAGGATTCAACGTATTAGTCAATTTACTAAAAAGTAAATATTTGGTGTGCTGTTTTACCAGATCGAATTTACGGACCGTATTTTCTGGAGGAAACGTTAAATCAGGAAGTATATTTGTATTTGCTGGAAAACTTTTTAATACCTGAATTAGATGTCCTTCCTTTGGAGCAAAGGCGTAAAATATATTTTCAGTATGATGACTGTTCCTCACATTCGACTTTGCTGATAAGAGGATGGCTGGATGAATATTTTTCTAAACGGTGGATAGGACGGTATTGACCTATATTTTTTCCGTCCCGATCACCCGATTTAACAATTTTAAATTCTTTTCATGGGGCTACCTAAAACAGAAAGCTTACGAATCAAATTTGAACCATAGCATTGAAGATGTGAAACAAGCAATAATTAATGCTGAGAAAGGCTTACAAAGAATTTAGAAATAAAGTGGAGAAATGTTGTTTGAAGTTGAAGAATTATTGCATTTATTGAATTAATAAAATAAAATTCATCTTATTTTCCATAAAATGGACTATAAAATGGAGCAGGTTTTTTGAAAGACTAAGTTTTTTTTCATTTCATGGGGTTTCAAAACAAGCAGAACGTTTTATCAAGTATGACATTTTTCACTAAAAATTTGTTTTCTTTCAGGCACCGTGGACACATTGTAGAATGTTTATTCTTGAATGAGTTGCCTGTGAAATGTTTCCACTGTAAGTGGTTCTGAAAAGTCTAGTGGTAGTTGTTGATCAGTACCATTATTTGAGATAGTATTTCGGAAATAAAATGTAAGGTACTATCATTAGTATTATCAATCCAATGTAAAATTGGAAGAAATAGGCAACGCCGAAAAATTGAGATCTGACCGTTGGAAAGATCTAGTAGGGCTTAGACAATCGGAGATACTTCTGGGTGACTACAATCTGTCGAGAATAAATAAATGCCTAAGTCAGAGTAAAACTGCACTAAGAGCTTTGACAGATGTCCTAACGGGACAATGCCGCCTAAATGAGCACCTGAAAAGCTCAAAATAGTGGAGGAATAAGAAACCTCCATCCACATACTTGAGAACTGCATAGCAATTTAGAATCCTAGGGCACCACACCTTGGAGATTACTGGATAGAAGAGGGACATTTGCCTAAGTTAAAGCCTGCAGATATCCTAAAATTCCTCCGGGTAATAGGTCTAAAGGAGCTACTAGTCTCTGAGATTTTCATCAGGAAATAGGTAGAAGTAAGGGGGCCAATAGATATTTTAGGTCTCAGTGAAGTATACATACATACATAGTATTATCAATACAGATAAGTTGAGAATTTAATTCGGCATATAATTCCGAAGCCTGTTCTGAAAATTTACTTAGTTAAGAATTCAACGGTTGATCTTCGCAAAGTTGAACGATTCTAACTACAGATAGCTTTAATGGTCTTCGATAGATGGGTTTCTCGATTTTAGGAGAGCCACTCCACTTATAACACCTCCAAACACGAGTCCCAACTTAAAAGTTAATATTATATCTAGTTGAGTGTCGAAACCAACTTTATCACATTCGATACGTTAGATATCCTACTGACTGCACCAGAAAAGATTTGGAATCGCCAGATTATGTTTTAAGAAATCTATTTAATTAATGATATCTAACAAATACTAGTCTTTATACGATAATGTGTTTTAATAAAAGAAAGAAATGATAAAAAGTGCTGTACCGAATATTTCTAGGAATGGTGATATTCTGGTGCAGTACTGATGTAACTAGTGGCCAATTTTATAAGGGGACAAAATAATTTTTTTTTAAGTCCGGAAGTCCTTTATTAAAAGAACAAGAGAAGGCATAAGAGTCGGAGGGGGCCACGTAGACCATTTAATTTTAATTAGCTTTTTTAAAGTTAAATTGTTTCTGCTTTATCGTCGAAATAAAAACCTTACGTTTCACGTTTTTTGATTGTCTGTTACTTGAAATACCCTGTTAACTGTTTGGATAACTGATAAATAACATTTTTCTCGAAAACGGATGAAATGATCGTGTTTAAAAAGGAATACCAATATTACGTAGAAATTATGTTTATGCCATATTTTCTTATCATGATCAAAAAAAAGTTACCAGTTGATTTCACCATCAGGAATCATACACGTGGCGCCCCTAGTAACAAAATGTGAATAATATTGCTTGCCTAGAGTTATGTGACGAATGAGTGATTGATAAATATACAGTGAAATTATTAGCGCCGAATGAAAAAAAAAATCAAATTTGATGCCCTCTTTTCCCACATCAATATTTTATGGGGCATATTTGGTCCTATCGCCTTATTTTGGTCCAAATAATCCGCTCTTGGCCTATTTCCCAATAGTTATGAATCACAGTGTATACTCCAAAATAAATGAAGTAAAATAAATCGACAATATTATTTCTCATGAAATACAAATCAATTGAAATATGTTAACAAAATACGACGTCAAGGCTGAACAGTACAGTATAAAGACCGAAGATCCAAGGATATTCTACAGAAAAATAAATGGCTCCGATAACAAGTTCGCAAATTGTGAGACAACATCCTTTGGTCTTTGGTTTTATCTTTACTATTCAGTGACTTTGTATTATTTGCTCGACCTCGTGATATGTTTTCCTTCTGGTAAAAATACACACGTATTTATAAATATTCTTCACAAATCGATTAGTGCCTGAACGAAAACTGAGGCTGTTTTTTTATGTCACAGAGAATTGGCGAAAGAAATTACGACAAAAATAACCAGCTCGGAAATAAATGAAAAAGCTAACTTGGACGTTGGACCTCAAATTTTCAACACACGCACCGAAATAATTTATTAAAACAGAAAATAAATATACCGTATTATGAAATAATGAGACATATTTGACTGATTGAGGTATCTTCTGTATTCAGCAACAATTCGGGATTATGAATGCTTAAAACCTATTTTTTAAATGTAAACAAATGAAATTATGAAAGACCGGGAAAGTGCGAGTTGATCTCGCGAGGAGAGGATTCATTCCGTACTATTAATACGAGGGTTGACTTTCATATTTTTTATATAGAGATAGGAAAAAAACAGTAGAATAACTTTTAAACACTATTGTTTTTCAAAGTAATCTCCACGAAAACAAATGCATTTTTGCATCCTTTTGAACCAATTCTGGAAGCAGTTATTCCACTCGCTTGTTGATACATTCAAAATATAGTTTTTGAAGGCATTACTGCATCTTCTGGGAACTGGAACTTTTGACCACGCAGTTCATTCTCAATTTTTGGAGATGTGAATGTATGGAAGATGATCCAGCAATTCGAAGTTTTCTTGATTTAAAAACTCAATTGTTTTTGGAGCTGGGTGGGAACTTGCATTAACTTCGTGGACGATCATTCGTCGTTAGGGGTTGGTTTTTCGAAACTCAACAATTACTTCCGACAAACAAATCGATATGTACCAATCAGCAGTAACAGTTCTTTGATCTTGCAGAGGAATTGTTGCTACATGACCTGCTTTTGAGACAAATGTCGCCACAATCTTTTTGGAAACACTTCGAGAACGGATAACTCGGTTTTGGTTCATCTTGGAACACCCAAACAGTCGACTGACGTTTATTTTCGGGCTCATAAATTTAAATCCAGGATTCATCACCTCTGACAATCCTGTATATATTTTCTCGACTTCATCAACTGACTTATCAACTTTAAAAATTCAGGTTAGTAGTGTAAGGAGGTAAAAACTTGACTTGAGGAGAATGAGTGATTTGTAAAGATTGATATATTTAATTAGAATTAAACTTTTAATTACTTACTGTGTACTTACCTTATATTGTTTATAATATAGATAATAAAACAAATCTAAATGTTGAAAATAATTATTTACAAGACACTGGACGTGATGCCTGGATTCAATTGAACAGTCCATGTGGACATGGTCCAAGTAGGTTGAACAACCGAGATGACGTACCTGGAATTTGATAGAAAAACTCTCTGAGTATTCAATTCGCCATAAATAATGATTAATTATTTAACTAACGATTAGTGTAGTTGAAATCCCCAAAATTAATAAAAGTATTAATAATATACAAGGTGCATCTTATGTGTTTGGACTGTGATTATGCATATCAGTACTAAAGTAAAGTTAAAACTTCACTTGATCAAAAATAAATGCCTAATAGTAAATATTTAGGGTTATTAGGAAAGGTGCAAGGAGCGCAAACTCTCCTCAATGCATGTAAGCAATATGTGGCACAAACTCTCCACAAACAATATTATAACTACTGTAAGTGGCACAAACTCTCCACAGTACAGCTAACTAAGGTTACACTGCAAGTGGCTCAAGCTCTCCACAATACAGGGGGGTGGAAGGAGATATAGGTGACGTGAGAAGTCACCCTGTATCAGGAATGGACAAACCGCAAGTGGCGCAAACTCTCCACAGTACAGTATAGGAATGTGAGTTAAACTGCAAGTGGCACAAACTCTCCACAGTACAGCTAAATAGGGTTACACTGCAAGTGGCTCAAGCTCTCCACAATACAGGGGGGTGGAAGGAGATATGGGTGACGTGAGAAGTCACCCTGTATCAGGAATGGACAAACCGCAAGTGGCGCAAACTCTCCACAATAAAGTATAGGTATGTGAGTTAAACTGCAAGTGGCACAAACTCTCCACAGTACAGTAGGATTGGATGAATAGGAAATGCAGCAACAAATTAATGTTCTTAATAACGTTGAATATTGAAGAACTTTAAACAAAGTAATTATTAAAAATAATTAGCAAATATATATACTCTATGTGATAAAATATCTTTTAAAATCAATTATCAAATAACAGGCAGAAATGAATTACTCTGTGAGATAGACTCACCTATTTAACTCCTGATATGCACCACAATACACACTATATTTTAATAGATGTATTTGGCTCAAGTGAACACTTCAGTTATTTTCTAGAAACTAAATCTCAAATCGTTCATAAAATTTTCTTTCCCCTTTCGTGGCCTCGAAGACTACGTGACATTTTGATACTTTACTTATCTGTTTCAGACAATTGGTTGTTTGGTCGAGAAATGCATTTCTGAAATATTAGGGTATACCCATGATTTAATTCATTTTACTTGAAACGAAAACTATTTTAAGAATAACAGGGTGAGAAAAAAAAATTGTCTTACAGTAGTCTAGTTCTCATGTACGATTTTCCTCAAAATTTTTGTATATTCACCGAAAATTACGATCAAGGTGTCAATCGATTCGGATTGTTATGTAGATAGTTTAAGGAAAGGTTCCGAAAGGGGCCGAAAAAAATTGCAAAAGTTACAAACAATATAGTAAAAAAAAGTGGGGGTTTAGTTTTTTTTTGAATATCTCGAAAACTTTTGAAGATTTTCGAAATTAAGAAAAAGATCTGAAAAGATCATTGAATTTACTAAAAAACAGTTCCGACTCCCGGAACTGTATCTCCAATATTTATAATTTTTACAGAGCCCTGATAATAGAGCCAAAACCGGGTAGTTTTCATTTTTTATCACCATTGTTTAAAAATTTTTTATAAACAAATGCATTGTTTATGAGCTAATCAAAATTTTTTTTGCGTAATACATTGGTTGATACAATTTATGATTTTTAGAGAGAAAACAGTTTCTTAAAAAAATTTATTTGTTGCTAAAAAAGGCTTTTGTTAATTAACAATCTATTTTTGCGACTAAATATTAAAATTAAGAAACCATTTTTTCTCTAAAAATCATAAATTCTATTGTTCTTTCGGATTGTATAAAAAAAATTCTTGATTAATTTTTTATTTGATTATACAATAAACAATTTGTTATAAACAAATTATTTTTCCCGTATATTTTTTTTAAATACTTAATTTTGTTATGTGCCATGTTCTGTTTTTTACGAAAATATGGCTTTAATTGATTTTTAATTATAGCTAAACTACTAAAAATGCAAGTCATGGAAACTTCATAATTTAATGATAGATAATATGGAGATAATAAGGTTTTAGAATAGAAAAGTATGAAAAAAAATTGAATTTTTTTTATAAATAATAGTCAATAATTAAATAAAAAATAGAGCTAGAGCTTCAATTAAAAGCTTAAATTGTTACTTAATTGATGGTTAATAAAAAAGACTTGAAGTATTGTTGCCGTATCTGCCATATTTACAAAGTTATTTCAATTATAAAAGCAAAAGAAATGATGAAAAAAAAATTTTCAAGGCACAAAAATATTGTTATTTAAAAAATAGAAAAAAAAATTTTTTCGTAAAAAGCAGCACATGGCTGTTTTCACAACAAAATTAAGTATTTAAAAAAATATATACGGAAAATATAATTTGTTTATAACAAATTGTTTATTAAATAAACAAATAAAAAGAACAATAGAATTTATGACTTTGAGAGAAAAAATGGTTTCTTAATTTTAATATTTAGTCGCAAAAATAGATTGTTAATTAACAAAAGCATTTTTTAGCAGCAAATAAATTTTTTTAAGAAACCGTTTTTACTCTTAAAATCATAAATTGTATCAACCAATAGATTACGCAAAAAAAAATTTTTAATTAGCTCATAAACAATGCATTTGCTTATAACAATTTTTCAAACAATGGTGATAAAAAAAAAATATTTGTATGTAACATTTAAAAATCGAAACATTCAAGATATAAAAAAAATTTATTAATTACTTTTTTGTAATTTTTAATTTTTATGTATTTTCAATAGTTAATAAAAAAGTGGAAAATCAAAATTTTTGAATTTTTCCAACGGTGATATACTTATTAGCCTATTAAGAATAACTCCACAAAGTAAAAAAAATCTCAAGGTTTTAGTTTAATAATTATCGTGGTTTTTCTGTTAACAAATAATGTAGAAAAAATTGTTAATTAACAAATGGATAAATAATGGAAAAATTGGGATAAAAATTTTTTAACCGCGGATTATTGTTTATTTATGTATCCCAATAGTACTTGAATTTTATTATTCCTTAATATTCATATTTAATATGTTTAAATAATTTTTTAAGTTACTTTGTCCGAGTGACGGACCCCGCGTGAAAGTCAGACTACCCGGTTTTGGCTCTATTTTCAGGGCTCTGTAAAAATTATAAATATTGGAGATACAGTTCCGGGAGTCGGAACTTTTTTTTAGTAAATTCAATGATCTTTTTAGATATTTTTTTCAATTTCGAAAATCTTCAATAGTTTTCGAGATATTCAAAAAAAAACTAAACCCCACATTTTTTTTACTATATTGTTTATAACTTTTGCAATTTTTTTCGGCCCCTTTCTGAACCTTTCCTTAAACTATCTATATAACAATCCAAATCGAATGACACCTTGATCGTAATTTTCGGTGAATATACAAAAATTTTGAGGAAAATCGTACATGTGAACTAGACATAGGTACAGTTTTAAACGATGCGGTTTGAAATTTTGGCGTTAAGTTAACTTGAGATGACAGTTAATTTTGACATTTGATATTTGAATAGATTAGGCTTTTACTTGATGAAGATCCATACTAAACTATGAAATAGAACAATTTAATTTGTTTAAATCTCCATTTTATTTTGAACTGATGTTCAATTTAAAATTAGTGACGCGTTTGGCTACACAGTAGCTTTATCAAACTCTAGGCACCAGAGTAGGGGTTTACCAGCCCCCTTCACTTTCCATCGGCAGCCGCTCGCTCTTATCAGCTAGTAAAAAAGGTGAATGGTGATGAAAATGTGAGTGCTTGCAAAGAAAAAAGGTAAGTTATGTTTATTACGTATAGACAAGTAGACGTGTTGTCATTTTAAGAAGCAGGGGTAAAAATCCTAATTATATACCTATATTTTGAGACAGAAAACATACCATTACCACTTAACACAATGTCATGACAACTCTTCTTCTTTTCGTCGGTCAAAAATATTGACTTCTCGGAAGGGGGTACTAAAACAGAATTATTTTTGCAAAGCACACTTTATCGAAAAACGAAGAAACAATCAAAACATAAGTGAATCGGGTGATACATGTTACAGGAAGAAGTGAAAGGAAACATCGGTGAGTTGGGTAGGGTACTTTTTTCGAAAACATTTGACTATTTTATATAAATGTCGTTAAAAAGATATATTTTTTACAACAGAATTGATTGGACTGCATCCACAAACGGAAGCACAATGGATTTTCAGAACATCGAGGCGATGCAGATATTATGGTAAGTTTTTAGTACATTATCATTTCAAAAACGAAGTGCTTTAAATGTTGAAGAATATTAGAAATTGTTTCCAGAGGTTTATGCTATTAAGACGTGTTTCATTCACCGTATAAGTAGTTGGCGAATGCTAAGTTACAATTGGGGGGAGATGTACCTTCCAGTCAGCAAAATGAGGAGGACTGTATTTTACCTTCAATTTATGCAAATATTATAGAAACTTACAGCACCTTATTTTTGAGATTATACCGGAAAAATTATACCGTCTGAAAACAGACTTAGCACTGAACTGGAAATTCTAGTTGAAACTGTCGGACTTTTTGAATTATAAAATAATATTCTTTGTGCATAACAGACACCTCTTTTCTCGGCCAATCCTGGAGGCAATAATCCTGTAGAGATTATCGGAGGTGTTTAAGGCCTCGTTTTAGGATTCTCCATTGGAAATACTATTCAGCAAAGCTGTATAATATCACTAATAGGCCTACCGCTAAGTAGTCTTAATAAACACTCCGTTTCTCATATCATCGTCTGCGTGGTTCCGAAAATTTGGAGGTACCCTTCATTCACTCACTATTTTTTCTTGGATTTCAGGTGTTCAATACGAAATAATTCTGAAGACAATAAAATTTATCATTCACTCGTTTTTGGATGTCAGGTGTCCAATTCGAAATAATTGTAAAGGCGTGACCGAAAATTGGGGGGTAACCTTTCATTAACTTGTTATTTCTTTTTGGATTTCAGTGGTCCAATTCGAAATACTTGTAAAGGCGTGAATACACAGTTTCCCAAAATTAATTGAGAGGTATTCTTTCAACCTTCATTCACTCGTTATTTTTTTTTTATTTCAGGGGTCCAATTCGAAATAATTGTAAAGGCGTGACCCCAAAATTGGAAGGCTAACATTTGGGGATACGGTAGTTTCAAATACTTAGCTGAATAAATTTAAAAAGGTGATTTCATCCAAAAAAGTCATATCTGAAGAAAAATCGGTAATAGTAACATTCACAAGGAAACGATATAGTCACCCAAATACGATTAATTTAGCGGACTACGTATTCTCTAATAAAACATCTACAAAGTTCTTAGGTGTAATGTTGGACTCAAAATTAAATTGGAAAGAACACGTAAACTATTTAATAAAAAGAACTGAAAATGGAATAAATATAATGAGAGCTTTTAAGCATCACGAATGGGGTGCAGATCCAAATATTATGCTTATATTTTATAAATCTTATGATCGATCCATTTTAGATTATGCATCAATTTTATAACACTCAGCAGCAGAAACACACCTAAAAAAAATAGAAGTAGTTAAAAATAAATGTTTGCGATTTAGTATAGGTTATCTACCCAGTACTCCAGTAGATGTTATGGAAGTCGAAACTTGTGAACCACCGTTATCCTTACGAAGAACATATATGAGTGAAAAGTTTTTGACAGCTCAAATTAGTAAAAAATCTAATTTAATTATAAAAATATCAAACTTGGCAGTACTTTGTTTAACTAACAGATATTGGGCAAAGAAAAAGAATCCTTTATTAGTCGATAGCTTTATTACGAATACAGAAACTATAAAAGATATTTTCGAATCAGATGGTATACCATTATGGTCATATCCATACCAAAATCACTCTGTAACGAACAAAACGCACATTAATTTTGAATATAATACCGAAAACAAAATAATTGTAAAATGAGAAAATATATACCGATGGATCAAAATCTGAAAATAGTGTAGGGTGCGCAATATATTACCCTAGAAAAAATATCAGACTACTATACAAATTACCTAACATCCTATCAATATATAACGCAGAACTAATGGCAATCAAAGAAGCAATTACCATGTGCTTATAACAAGAAGAGGAGAATTTTGTTATTTTTAGTGATTCCAGAAGCTCGGTAGAAAAACTTGGAACATTACATATAGATCCTAATTTAAACCACATAGTTTTAGATATCTTGAATTTATATAAGAAAGCTATTGACAAAGGAAAAGAAATCTATATAGCTTGGGTGGAAGCCCACGTTGGCATTCCAGACAACGAGATAGTGGATGAACTGGCAAAGAAGGCTGCAAGAAGTGGGACTAATATGAATGATAAAATTCCAATAACAGACTACAATAAGATTTTTAAAAAACAAATGTTAAAAGCATGGCAACAAAAATATATTCAAGGAGAAAGTGGAAAATTCTATAAACGGATTCAGCCTAGGGTGCGTCAAAAACCATGGTTTCATCAAGAATATAACATATTCTTTATAAGAACGATTTGTCGAATGCGAAGCAATCATGCAATGTATCCTGTATATAAAAACAAAATTGGTTTAATGAATAGTAATAAATGTGTTTGTGATGAAATTGCCGATTTACAACACACTCTACTAGGGTGTAGTATGAAAAAACTAGAAATAGAAAAATTATATCAAGCTTTATTATGTCAAAATATTAAATTGCCCATAAATATAGAAAATCTGCTGACATTGGAGGACAATAGTATTTATAATATATTATATGACTATGTAAAAACTAATAATATAAATATGTAAGTAGCAGTACTACCCCATAACAAAGTATTGTAAGCCTGAAACGAAAAAAAAAAAATTTCAAAATAATAATAATAATAAATAAAAATATTAAAAAAAAAGTAACAAAAAAATATATATATGTATAAAGCAAAATAAAGATGGAAAAAAATAATTAGTATCCATATAAAAATAAAAAATTTATCAGGCAAATACTAACAATAACTAACATGACTTTTTAAATGAAAAATTGACAAAACAACCTAAAATATAGCTAGCCTGTTGGCTCTGCCAGTGCCAAAAACTTAGAAAAAAAAAATCAAAAATGTCTACTGTTTTATTTTCTCAAATCCATACGGTACAGAACCATGATTCGACAGAAACTTTCTTTTTAGGGAATTTGGTTGATATTTTTTGGTTATAGTTTTTGTTATTAACTCGTGTTCAGCTGATCGCTGTATTCAGTTTGATGTTATGTATACAAGTGAACCAGTATGGTACTAACATCTCTTTAATGGCGTCAAAATTAACGGTTTTCTTTTCCTCAATTGTCAGAGAGATTCCTTTTATTTTGCAGCATACTTTTTCTTTTTGATCTTTGGTGGACCATAATTTATACGCATAGTTGTTTGGCCCACCACTTAAAAATTCCGTAATATATGATCCACGGCCCTTTGTTTCTAGCTCGTCAGTCATATCTTCGATAAACTTTCCAGTTGGAATGTTATATTTATCATGCCTTGAGATGTATATGACAGAATCTGTATCATAATATAAGACCCTCCGATTAACTTTTTCGAGATAACTGTGAAGCTTCAAACGAGCTAAAGCCGTTACATATGCCGCAACCACTAATTAACGGTTGGTATAGATTTATAGGCCGAATATAGTAAATAATGCATAAAATGAAATTAACCAGCACATTGTCAGTCTTGATTTAAAATTGCCGGATACCGCAAAATCTTATTAGATGAAATCCTGTAATTGTAAGCTAAGACTGAGAGCTCTTCGAGTTCTGCGGTTTTACTTCTTCTGTAGAAAGGTGTAACCTGAAAAAAGCTGAATTAAAAACTGAGCATATACTTAATTTTTAGAAACCATCAACACTTTAGCATTTTATCTAATAATCTGTGCGCACGAGAGAAGAAATGCCACCGGTAGGTGTCGCTGTGTTTATAAAGAGGGTATTCTCTCTAAAAACATATAAAAGAGGACAAAAAAGACTTACGAAACTTTATGATTCAAAGTTGAACAGTGGTTTCTCCCGGCCTCCTTGAACGCTGTGTAGGGTCCCAAGAACCGGCATCTGAAATTGAAAGGGAATGTGAGAAGATCTCAAGGGGGTTGGTTACCCAATCTTGAAAGTGACACGAGAACACATATATGTAAAGCATCATAGCAATGTGAATTATTTCATATAATATATTCATTTTTCAGAATGGTTCTCTTCACTTCTTTGGTTTGCTACATTGCAGCGTTGTTTGGATTGGTAGAAACCAAGCATGATGACGTGAAGATACGTGAAGGACTAGTGGAACGCGATAATGGAATTGAAAGAATTCGATACGTAGTGAGGTATGCAAAAACAATGGGGTGAAAAACAACATCTTAGAAACATTAAAGCGTTGAGAAACGAATTTAAAGCAGCGCAGAAGAAGGGGGCAGGACTTTATTCACGGGAAGAGACTGGGAGGGATCACGTCCATTGGGAAGATTATGTTTTATAGCCGCATGCGCACAGGAGTGATATCGAATCTGAAACAACAGGATCCTACAACGATCTTGGATGATTGTAAATCAATATTGAAATACAAGATTCAGGATGCTCTCGAGCAGGATGCAGCTGGGGTAAACCAGAAGTGTGACTAGAGAAAGTTGTATACCTTTTGTATGTAAGACGATTCTAGTTCTTTCGAAGACTTTTCATTTTGAGTGAAAAACCTTAATGACCTTAGTTTAACTAGAACACAGGTTCATTGATGTCCATATGAGAAATATGTGGAAAAATGATGGGAAGCTCCTATATGCATACAGCAGGAAACAACTTATTGATGGCCTCTGCTGATCAAGGGCATGTCTTCAACTTTAAATCTGAAATTATTTCCTACTGTATAGGTGACGTGTTATGCGAGGTACAAGATTAATTTCTATGAATATCGATTTCATTGATTCATTGATTGAAAGATAATCAAGACGATACACTACTTCACTATACTGCAAGAATAAATAATACCAATATGGCGACAATTATTGTTAATTAGTAATAAGATTTACAGAGAGTAGTAAAAATGCAAATTTCAATAAATAATATAGACAATTTGTGTTTACCTCGTGCTCTTGTGCTCGCCAAAGACTACGTAGACAAAGATCCCGAGCTAATGAATATTCGCCAAGACATTGGCAAGTTGCAGGGACAGAGAGCCCAACAACTGATGACAAGCGTCGATGTCTCTATACCTGAAGAAGGGGAAGGAATTCTCGAACTTCAGGAATTTAAACGGTTTCTTGCTGACTACAGTGTATGGTTATGGTAAAAGGGGCGTGACATCATTTTAGACGATAATGGCACTGTTGTAGCACATAATGTTTAGATACGTTCTCACCAAGACCAACATTACTCCTAACCTTATTATGAGGTGATGTAGCTTTAAACAAATTATCGGATTTTCAGAAACGTGACTCAAGGTGGCCACTAAATATAAATAAGTATGAAATAGGTAACGGATCATAATATATCAAGCTTCCAGTGTTTAGATGCGTTCTCGCCAAGACTCCTAACCTTATTATGCGAGGTACAATATTAATTTCTATAAATATCGATTCCATTGATTCATTGATTGAAAGATGATCAAGACGATACACTACTTCACTATGCTGCAAGAATAAATAATAGTATAAAAAAAACCGATGAGGCTCTTAAACAAATTAAAGCCAAATACTCTATCCAGATATCGATTTCATTGATTCATTGATTGAAGTGACGTCATTCCTTTAATTTCAAGAGATCATGCGAATATCTCAACTTCAGCTAATGGGATGCTACAGATGTTACAGATTGTAAGACTGTGAATGGAACATACAAAACAACCATAAGCATAAAAACTAATAGTCACTACCCACACAACTCCGTTATGGGCAGGGTGTGTCTGCAGTACGTAACCCAACTTCCAGTTCAAAGGAGGCACATCGTCTTCACGCAGAATAACCATTATACCAGTATTATTGGTATTTTTCTGTATAGAAGGTCATTTCTATCGCTGTTGAAGAAACTTCAGATAATCATTGGACCATCTGGGTCAGAAATGCTGTAACATCATTCTTAAAAGCTTGTAACGGGATATCTGTTTATTGTTATCATAAGGAACAGGGGGTTCTGACAACAGTTGCATGCAAGAACCAATTAAATATGGCTTGGAGCTGAAGGTTCCATATCTTCATAATCTTCTGCGAGGAATAAAAGTGGACGGGAATTTAGGACGCTTTCAATTAGTAATAAAAGCGTGTAAAAAACTTCAAATGTCAGATACGTTTTATGGACTATTCTTTTTAAATGGTATTTCATAGAACGAACTGTTCGTTCCCAAAAACCTCCCATATGGGGAGAATATGCAGAATAATTTAACAGTGTGGGGGCCACCCGGTGAAATTTCAGTGATGAGGATTCTCGAAGGAAAACGTACCCTCAAGACTTTTATCAGAATTAAAGAAAGGATCTCACATAGTTTTAATTCTCCAGCACTGATCTTTCAATACCTACTATATTACCATTATAATAATCGAATAATAGGGGAATTTTATTAAATACTCTGTATATCGCATGTAGATTTTCGATTTACAGTTTAAGAGGATTTGACTGCAAAACATTATTGATTCATAACCTTACTTTTGGTATAGGACTATGAGCACGATCACAACGGTGTTTTGAACAAATAACATTATAGATTTATTTTAATTTTTGAATTATCATGTTTTTTCTCGTTTCCTGAAAATATTGAAACAATACGATAACAACTTTTCATATCGCATGTAGATATATTCCGTATATTATTCCAAATATCAAAGTTACACCACAAAAGCGTGGGTTAATTCAACCCACCGACGTATTTTCCTAAAGATAAGAAGGATAAACAAATATGGGACAATGAGAATGGGTATGCGAATGGAAATGCACCTGTAAAGTATCGCTTTGTGTGAATAAAGAGTATGCCAAGACTTTTATCTAAACAACTTATTTATCATTTCGAGGAAGAAAGAACTTCAAAATAAAGAAAAAATCTCTTTCGTACTATTTATTGACCTGGAAAGCGTGCTCAAGACTGTTGAAGATCCTAAGAATCTTCAAAGGAAGCAGCACCAGCTGCCATTGGATATTATGTTGAATATAACAATGACGACAATCTCTCTTTTTACCGATCATACCGAGGGCATGGCTGTATGACGTAGTAAATTCACGATGCAATTTTGTTTAAACATGTGAATATAAAACATCGATTCCTTCAGATTCATGGCATTTGGTCTCGATAAATTAGCATCTTATCTGATGGAATTTCCAAATTTGAAATAACAGCTTTCCCCGAAGAACATTTTATATTTTTAGCGAAATATGATTATATCGAGTCTTTAGAACGATTCAATGAAACATCTTTACCATTACAAGATGCCTTTTTAATAAATTGGATAATAAGCCCTGCCCGCCTTCTCTATTGGTGAGCTCACGGACTACCTTCCACTGCGATACATTGAGTGAGTACGTTGATCTATACATGAAGACGTACATTCTCCTTCTACTGAACCTCTATCAAATCGCAACATGGTGGTCAATGTATGGAAGAACGTCATCTGAGATGTTTCGCACCCTCAAATTGAAAATTTAGGTTCATATTCAGACATGTATTTAGACAGACACTTTATTTTTGGCGGATGTTTTTGAAAATTTTTGAAAAAAATGCCTTGCTACCTATGGTTTAGATCCAGCGTGATATTACACTATGCCTGGTTACATCTGGGATGCAATGCTAAAGTATACTGAATGTAAACTAGGTACAAATAATAATAAAAGACATCGATATGGTTATGTTTTATGAGAAAAGAATACGAGAGGTATATCAATGTGCTGTAATAGATTCAGTGAAGCAATCAATATGAAACAAATAATAAATAGGTGGCCATACATCGATCTGTCAATTCAAAAAGAAACATACATGGGCCTTAACATTAGCTTCGTACTCTTGTGATAATAAGCCCACAATGAGTTCCAAAATATCCGCACTATTTTTCTGTTTTGAAGTTCAAAGGCAACTCAATAAAAAGGATGGTAGACAAGAAGCCGAAGAAGATTAGATGCTGGAATTGTGGCGAGCTAGGGCATGTACGCAGTTCGTGTAAGCGCCCTAGGACTCCAGCAAACCAAGTACCACCGACCAAGGATCGTTACAAAGACTCCCTCTCTAGACGGCCACGACTAGCAGACCTAGTCTACTGTTTCAAGAACTATATACAGTAGTCAATGAAGAATGGTCACCCACCAGAATCAGAGAATATCAGGAGAATGATTCTCACCTGAAGATGATCCGACAATGGAAGGAAGAAAATCGGCGATCTACCTGGCAAGAAGTGATTTTCACCGACACACCAGGCTTATTGGGCTCAGTGGGACTCCCTTGTCCTGGAAGAAGGCCCATTGAAACGAATGCTTGAAAACGATTATGGTTCCGACAATAGAAGACAGTTAGTTATCCCGAGAACAAAAGTAGCCGAGGTATTGAGGAAGTTACACGACAGTCCATCAGGAGGTCATCTGGGAGTAATAAAACCCTTCAGCGAGTCCGTAAAATGTTTTATTGGACGAACAGCTCCGACGATGTGAAGGACTGGTGTAAGAAGTGTACGACTTGTGCTATGTCTAATAGACCACATCGCAAGAGAAAGACACCCATGAAGCAGTATAATGTTGAAAGCCCATTCGAGAGGATTGCTTTAAACATCGCTGGACCATTTCGGACGACAGAAAATGGTGTGATGGATTATTTCACAAAGTGGGTAGAAGTTTACGCGATCCCGAATCAAGAACCCACAACTGTCGCGGATGTATTGGTGAAGGAATTCATCTGCCGATATGGAGTTCCCTTGGAAGTTCACAGCGATCAGGGAAGGAATTTCCAAAGCCATGTATTCCAGGAAATTTGTGACAAGCTGTAACTATTGGAAAATAACTGTCCAAAAGAGTCAGAGAGATTGGGACCAATATATTTCCCTATTTGCATTGGCTTATCGATCCAACATCAATGGAATTTGGTTATCGGCCTGGAGAAGATCTAACTGGAGAAGATTACGTGATCCAGTTGAGAAAAAGGATGAACCATGTTCACGAATTGGTCCGAACTAATCTTCAAGTTGCCAGCGACTGAATGAAAAAACGGCATGCAGGATACAGAAGACAGCTTTGGAAGGGGCCAAAGTATGGTTACACAATCCGACGAGGAGAAAAGGCTTTTCTCCAAAATTACAGAAATCGTGGGAGGGTCCGTACTTAATCAAGAAGAGGATCAATGACGTCATCTATCGCATAAGCAAGATCCCAATGGAAAACCGAAAGTAGTCCACCGAAACCGACTAGCGCCATTCGAAGGAGACCATGACAGAGAGGAAGGAGTGAACCATATCCGGGAAGATTCTGACCCTACCTTCGAAGAATTTATGGGCGCGTATGGAGGTACCGGTAAAGCTAGATTTGGAGTCACTAAAGAGAAACGACAAGATTTGTTCACACTCCCGGAAGATTATTCACTGGAACACAAGATACCTGTCAGTGTCAAAAACGCATGTGCGAACTGCGATTCAGTATTGAATAATTATTTGATGGGGGTAGTAAACGTCGCTACATATTGAAACACTATGCTTATGTTTTATGTTGTTAAAATCGAAAATTAATTGTTAAATTCTCTTTAACAATTAATGTTTCGAGTTAAGATAATACGTTTTGATTTCTTTTGGCCATAACGGCTTTCAAAATAAAAATTAATTCGTAAATAAAACAAAATAGGATTCTTTAAACTGAAACAAAATTATGGACTTGAACACTCTCACCGATCGACTGACTGACTGACTGTCTGACGCTAATTAAGGACCGCCCACAGTTGAGAATACGGAGTGGTGGGAATTGTACGATATGTTATAGGTGTCCAAATAAACGATTGTAAAAATCGTGTTTTTAATCTGGTGAAGCTGGATGTTGGTCGACTAGTTCAAAAGTAGTTCTGATACAATGAATAAAATCCCTATGTTCCGTTTGTGTTTGAATGTATCTGTATATCCGTTCATAACGATATTCGTTAACATAAATATTATCCGAGCGTACGTGAAAATAGTTTGCAAAAAACCGAAGTTTTACTAAATCACCTTCACCAAAATTATCTCGTACCACTATTTCGTGGAAAAACCTATGGTTCACACCAGTTTATTTATATGCGGCGGTTCTGTTGAGTGGCATAGTAGACAACTAAGTCTCTGTATCAAAACTTTGTTCTGACATATGAAAATTCACAAGATATTCCCACATTTTCAACATCAAACACCAACAGAGCTTACTTGAATTGTGATTTAGAGATATTAGCCAACAACACTGAAAAACTATGATTTTTATAAATATGCGGAAATACTGTTGTGTGTAGGAGTTTGAAAAGATCACATGTTTTAGGATCCTAAATAATTTATTGGTATCAATTTCTTTGTCAATTTTCAAATCATCAAAACTTGGCTGTTTAATTTTAATTGACGTGATGTATGAATATTTATATGGAACCGGTCCTAGTTTCTTTGACAAATTAGGGTAAAATTATAAGGGTTATATTTACTTTAACATTGTATCACTGGTGAAAGTATGTGCTGCTTGCAGAAATAGTTTCTTGCATCAGATAAACTGTGTTTTTGAAATATATTATTTCACAAGATATTCGCACATTTTCAACATCAAACACTAAGGGTCGACTTTGTTTCGATACCAATGTACCAAATATTCTGAAACCAATGAATTCTCTTCGCTAATTTATCGAAACAAACCAAGAAATTTGAGTTATGGTAGAAAATGTCAAACGTTACCACGATGGGACTTGAACGAAGAACTGCTGCGACTCCGATACACCTCTGATACGACTCTGTCTGATGCACCTCTGCTACGCCTCTAATACACCTATGATACGCCTCTGCTATATCTCTGGTACGACTCTGATCATCTCTGTGGAAGACAAACCGATATAAATAAGGATCAATATATACAAGAATTCATTTACAAGTATATCATTGTACGAACAACGCATCTCTAAGCTTGCAAAAGCTGTTCGCGCGAGATATAATGCACTCAAGGACGTTCAGCATGAACAAGAATCACCTGCCGATAACGTAATTGAACCTCTTACGCATTCTGTGAAACCATTGGAAGAAACATCATCAGATCTTGGCGTGAATGGCCTGTTGACAGAATCTAAGACTAATGATTTTGGCCTAGATGTTGATATTGATGAGGATGAGGATAAGTCCGCACATATCCGGAGGTCAATGGAAGTTAGGTGACAAACATCTAAATAGTAACGATCAACATATAACAATTGATAATAATCAATTTAATAACACTCCTGGTTTACAACAGCTGATATTTTTCAAGAACCCTAGAAATCATACCCTGAATGATTTAGTATTATACAGACTGATATTAGAATTATCGGGGGTACACCGAGATGTCAGGGGGCATCCGAGGCATCAGACATGCCCTGCTAAATTCAAGAAAATAATAAAGCCTTTTTTTAATTTCCAAAGCTATGTCGCAAAGCTATGTCGCTTCCACGAAATAATTATGGAACTAAGGTGTACAGGCATAATTTAATAAAGACAACGAATACCAACTGTGAAAATGTTTAGCAATAAAATTGTTTTTATTTCACCGTCGTTTTAGCCTTTCTGTGTAAACGAAGGAAATTTTTTAAATCACTAGTTTTTCTTATCAGACCTCGCCTACATCAATAAAAAGTTCAGTTTTTCTTATCTCCGAGCTTCGAATCCGTCACGCTTTGCACACGTGACGACACTTTTGCTGTTAAATATTACACGAAAGCAAAAGTGAGGTTATCTAATCAGAAACACTATGGTTGTTTCGCCATCAGGAGAGAGTATTAAAATTATCGGCAACCAGTAAATCATTGGCGTACATTTATAGAATTATATTTATAATGATAGTCTATAAATATTTACTTTAGACCCCATGTCGCCGCCGGTTACAAATATTAGGTAGTAACTTTAAGTTATGTGAAAGATGTTGAACTTGGATTATATGCAAAATGTCATTGTCTTTTTAAACTGAAGTAACTTTAACATTGCAATATTTTTCAATTGTACCTGCATTAAAATCTGTTGGTTTGATTATGCCAAATAAAGTAATTTGTCAATATACATATAACTACTCAAAAATGTAGTTTCATCTCACCCCTTTTATTAAACCCAGAACCACGCATATGCAAGGATTATTGACCAGTTTCTCGGCGATTACTCGATTCTCGGCGATTCTCGGCAATTACTGTTATATCAGATATACTGGTCGGCACCGCTAAACTAAAAGAAATTTGTTAATGCTTTATGGTAAAAATTTGCAAATGTACTGATTTTTTTTGGGCCACCGCTGCTGTAGTTTGCATACATAATTAGGTTTTATTACTTTCTTCTGATGACGAAAGAACTATAGCTAGTTGTAAATTCGGGAAATAACACCTATATATCTATATAAATGATTCACCATAGCAATTCCCTGATAAATTACTATTTAAAACATGTGTTACTATAAATAAAGTATTATTATTTACCTTAATTTCCTCAATCATCACACCCCTCTTTTCTCTATAAATAAAGGTGCAGCATCTGAGAATCATTTATCTCTTCAGCTATCGTCGTGTTCGGACGTATCTGCTCCTGCGGAAAGCCTAAAAACATTTTCACAATTTCAGTTTTTGTTTAAAGTTTTAATTTCTATCTTTTGAAAATGTCTACTGTAACTAAATATAACATCACCAAAGACGTCATGAGAAATATTCGCCGTTTTGGAGTTTGGGGTAGAACTCTGGAGTTCAGAATTAAGAATATTCCTACCGGTACAGAACCAACGGGGTGAGTAAAAGACGCCATTACCCAAATCATCCTAAGGGTACGGAAGATATTAAATAAACCTCAAGTATCTCTATATCCTCTGACGGTTATGGAATTCCAGAACTTCAGGAATTTCAACGGTCTCTGGCTGAGTACAAGATATCGGTATACGCTTATGGTAATAAGGGGCGTGACATTATTTTCAAAGGTAATGGCGCTGACTCCAAGCTAAATTTACTCTTTCACGATGGCCACTACAACGTCATTACCTCTAACTGCCGCATTCTGCCGGAGTTATTACTGTGAAGCACGTACCCTATGATCAAAAAAAGCACATCGTTGTGGGGGAACCTGTCCAGGATGCCGTCAGTCGCCTTATTGCCCCAATGAAGTGTTGTCTATAAAATGCGATTCTTGCAAGATATCTTTCCGTGGGCAAGTGTGTTTCGACAAGCATTTGCAACATGGTATTTGTTCATAGATACGGCGTTGTGAGACTTGTTTTGAAGTTGTTCCTGCAAACAGCCCTCATATCTGTGGAGAGATCTTTTGCAAAATTTGCAAAAACCTTGTTCCAGCGATTATCTTTGTTATATTCAACCCGATACTCGTTCGCCGCCAACTAAAGATTTTACGATCTTGAAACCTGACAGGAAAAGTTAACGCTGACGGTTCTCTTCTGCACGAACCTAATCTTTGCGTATTTCGACAATGTTGGGATAATTGTATTGAGTCTTCTGCAGAAATGTGTAAAAAATGTGTTCTTTGTTTACAAATACTAAAATTTGATGACCCCATTTCACCATTTATGCATCACCTTTTGACACAGCATAATAAATTAAAAAATCTTACTGCTCTCGCCCACAACGGCGGTGGATTCGACCATAAGTTTGTATTTAATTATATTTTAACAAAAACGTACCTAACATCCGATCTTATTATGCATGGAACAAAATTAATTTCAATGTTTGTTAGTAATATCAAATTCATTGATTCGCTATCTTATTTTCCAATTGCATTGTCAGGTCTTCCGAAATCTTTCGGTTTTTCAGAACTGAAAAAGGGTTATTTTCCTCATTTATTCAATACCGATCAAAATCAGAAATACGTGGGCCCTATGCCCCCTCTCGAATTTTATTCTCCGGACAATTTTAAAACTGAAAAGGAACAGACATAATTTGAACGATAGTATAAATCATCGATTATTGCATTTCTGATGTAGATAATTTGACTAAGGCTAGTCTTAAATTATGCTTTCTGAAACTAATGATTGTCCTTTCATGGAGGCTACTACCATCGTTTCCGACTGCAATAAAGTCGTTAGGCGCAATATCCTGAAACAAAACACCATTGGTATTATCCCAAAATTACTATTCAGTAGTTACTTTGGGAGGAACATCAAAGACATATTCAACACGCTGCAAAAGGTTCTGAAGCACTAGTTGCAGGAGTTAAGGTTGATGGGTTCTGTTCCGAAGCTAATCAAGTTTGTTTCTACCACGGATGCTCCATGTGTTTTACCTTTCAGAGAGATAAACCTCTCAAACACAACCCGTCTGAGAATGTATTCACTCGATACGGGGGTAGAGTGAATTTGTAGGCGATAAATGTTCTTCAATTAACCTTTCCTCAGTTTGTGGGGTCGTCAAATGCTCGATTCTACCACCTACAGATCTATTCAACCCCGTGCTTCCACAAAAGATGAACGGCAAGTTAATGTTTATCTTATGCCGTTTATGCGGTGAAATATTCAACCCAGAGGAGTGTTGTCACACAGAAGACCAACGACCATTCACAGGCACGTGGGTGGTGGAAGAGGTAGTTAAAGCTGTGGAGATTGGATCACAAAATTCGCGAAATCCAGGAAATTTGGTCCTATGAATCAATACAGCTCAGTGAAACGAATACTGGATTATTTACGGAGATGATGAATAAGTTTATCAAAATTAAACAGGAAGCATCTGCCTGGCCCAAAAGTTGTCAAACTCGAGATGAGTATATTGAACGGTTTTTGCAGAGGGAGGTTGTTCAACTAGAATTTTCTGAAATATGCACAACCCTGGGCTTCGTTCCCTAGCTGAACCTTTGCTCAACTCGTTTTGGAGTAAGTTTGGGCACAGAGAAAATCAAACTAAAACCTCCATTAATAAAAATCCAGCCCAATTCTTCTCAATGATGTCCAACCTTACGATTTACATTAATACACTGCTTCAGATCGGTGATGAGACCTTAATTGTCAATTGGGAATACAAAGAAGAGGCCTATGAATCTATACCAATTGTTAACGTGGTGGTTGCGGCATATGTATCGGCTTTAGCTCGTTTGAAGCTTTACAGTTATCTCTAAAAAGTTAGTCAGAGGGTCTTATATCATGATACAGATTCTGTCATATACATCTCAAGGCCTGATGAATATAACATTCAAACTGGAGAGTTTATCGGAGATATGATTGACTAGCTTGAAACAGAGAACCGTGGATCATACATTACGGAATGTTTAAGTGGTGGGCCAAATAACTATGCGTATACATTATGGTCCACCAACGATCAACAAGAAAACGTATGCTGCAAGGTAAAAGGAATTTCTCTGAGAATTGAGGAAAAAAAGACCGTTAATTTTGACGCCATTAAGGAGATGGTACTAAATACTGGTTCACCTGAATACATCAAACCAAATACAGCGATCAGCTGAACACGAGGTAATAACAAAAACTATAACCAACAAATATTAACCAAATTCCCTAAAAATAAAGTTTCTGTCGGATCATGGTTCTGTACCGTATGGATTTAAGAAAATAAAACAGAAGAAATTTTTGATGAAATCACCTTTTTAAATTTATTCAGCTATTTAGGTATTTCAAAGTACCGTATCCTCGGATGTTAGCCTCCCAATTGTGGGGTCAGACTTTTACAATTACTTCGAATTGGACACCCGAAATCCAAAAACGAGTGAATGTTAAATTTTAATATCTTCACAATTATTTCGAATTGGACCCTGAAATCCAAGTAGAAATAGTGTGTGAATGAAGGGTACCTCCCAATTTTGGGAACCACGCAGACGAGGTTATAAGAAACGGAGTCAATATTAGGACTACTTAGGAGTAGACCTATTGGTGATATAATACAGCTTTGCTGAATAGTATTTCCAATGGGGAATCCTAGAACGAGGCCCCAAACACCTCCGATAATCTCTACAGGATTATTGCCTCCAGAGTGGGCCGTGGAAAGAGGTGTCTGTTGAGCGCAAAGAATAGTATTTTATAATTTAAAGAGTCCGACAGTTTCAACCAGAATTTCCAGTTGAGTGCTAAGTCTGTTTTCAGACGTTATAATTTTTCCGGTATAATCTCAAAACTAAGGTACCGTAAGTTTCTATAATAATTGCATAAATTGAAGGTAAAATACAGTCCTCCTCATTTTGCTGACTAAAAGGTACATCTCTCCCCAATTGTACGCATTCGCCAACTACTTGTACGATAAATGAAACACGTCTTAATAGCAAAAACCTATGAAAACAATTTCTAATATTCTTCAACATTTAAAGTACTTCGTTTTTGAAATGATAATGTACTAAAAACTTACCATAATATCTGCATTGTCTCCATTTTCTGAAAATCCATTGCGCCTCCGTTTGTGGATGCAGTCCATTGGCAAATTTACTGAGTAGACTCTACGAAGGTGTTGCTTTCTTTTCAGGAAGCTCACCTAACATATAAATCGCTCGAGTGATAAAAAATAAATTTTCTAGACGGTAAGAAAAGCACCCAGTTACTGGCCAAATCTACTTTATGCTGTCAACCGGAGAGTGAGGCTGCTCCTCGGCAGTAACAGGATACGAATTAACTTGACAATTATAATAATCCCTTTTCCCTAAAAAAACACTCCACTACCAAAACTATGCGATCTACTAGATCGCAAACCCCCTCCAATGAACCTTCAACCTCCAAAATAAATCCAAATGAATTACCTCAATCTTCAAAAACCCAAACTTCTACCAAAGAAGCGTTCCCAGCTCTAAAACCCCCCAAAAACCAACCCAAAAACACCACCACTACTTCCAAAACACCTTCCATATCAGCAACCTTAACTAAAAGCTCACCCACATTAACCCACCAATTTTCTTCCACCCCAGCCAAGAGCAGACAAAGGAATCCCAATCTCCAGGCAGAGATCCTGGATCATTTAAAATTCATCCAAGACCTCTGTACAGAGAATGGCTTTACTAAGCCATCTGTCACTACTTCCTACGCACAGGCAGCCAAGTCTCCCTGTGCTTCCATCCGAAGCGCTCCATCCAATCGAGGAAGTCGATAAAGCTGACACACTCGTGAGCACCAGATCCTCTGGACGTCAGTCCATTCCTCGTCTAACACCCACATCATCAAAACCCTCACTCCAATCCCTCAACCTGAGAAACCTCCCCAACAAATATTGCTCCCAAAAAGAGCTCTACACTCTCCTCAACACTAATGAGATGCTAAGAGGTCAAATCCAATACCTCAAGGCCAATATCAATTGTACCGCCCTCCTTAAAATTTCAAAATCTTTCGAGGTGAAAAGCATCGAGAGAAAAATCCAAAATGCCACCGGTGATAACCGCGTCGTATGTGTCCTCCTAAACCACACCACAGCCACCAAAACCAATCAGCCTTCTCCGCAAAACACCCCAAATTTTTCATTTGTCGTCTCTAACGTCGACAAAGCCAATTTTGTACGATAAATGAAACACGTCTTGATAGCAGAAACCTCTGAAAACAATTTCTAATATTCATTTAAAGCACTTCGTTACCATAATATCTGCATTGTCTCCATCTTCTGAAAATATATTGTGCCTCCGTTTTTGGATGCAGTCCAACCAATTCTGCTGTGAAAAATATATGTTTTTAACGACATTCATATAAAATAGTCAAATGTTTTCGAAAAAAGTACCCTGAAACTCACCAATGTATCCTATCACTTCTTCCTGTATCATGTATCACCCGTTGCACTTATGTTTTGATTGTTTCTTCGTTTTTCCATAAAGTGTGCTCTGCAAAAATAATTCTGTTTTAGTACCCCCTTCCGAAAAGTCGATATTTTTGACCGACGAAAAAAAGAAGAGTTGTCATGTGTTAAGTGGTAATGGTATGTTTTCCGTCCCAAAAGATAGGTATATAATTAAGATTTTTACCCCTGCTTCTTACAATGACAACACGTCTACTTGTGTATACGTAATAAACATAACTTATCTTTTTTCTTTGGAAACACTCACATTTTCATCACCATTCACGTTTTTCACTAGCTTTTTAAAAACATTATACACATTTTGCTTTTGACTACCGTTGTACAAAAACAGAAACGCCGGCATCACTGTTAAAAATTTCTTTGGTAATTTTACTAAAAATGTGTTGGAAGTTTTAACGCAAAACAATTTAGTAAATTTACTAAACAGCATGCCTCAACTCAATTTAAGAAAATTACAAAATATTTTTGGAAATTTACCAAGCAGTTCCAGAAAGTTTGATTAGTAAATTTACAGTTTTGTAATTTTACTCAATAATGTATCATATAAATGCTTAGTATATTTACTATGCAGTTTTGTAACTATACCACTTAATTCACTTGCATTGAGTTTGATAAAATTACAAAATATTTTTGGAAATTTACCAAGCGGTTACAGAAAATTTGATTAGTAATTTTACTATTCAATTTTGTAATTTTAATCAATAATTGATCATATAAATATTTAGTAAATCTACTATGCAGTTTTCGTACTATACTGTACAATTGATTTCAATTGAGATTTTTAAAATTAGAGACATCTGATGTTATTTCACCAAACATTTTCCAAAAACCTATTCAGTATAATTTTACTGAATAAATTTTGTAGATAAATCATACTGAAAATTTCTACTCTAAAAGTATTTTGCGGTTTAAAAATTATTAAATTACGTCGATCTGATAATTTTCAATTAAAATTAAGCTGATGCGCCAATTTTTTTTCCAAATATCTGCAACGAATACACTTAATCAACATAATTAAGCATTTTAGATAGTTCCAGATAACCTGTCAGTCGTTAATTTCAATGATTTAAACGTTAAAAATAGGACTTAATTGTGTATAATATTTGCACTAATGACTAGTTGAATTTTACTTACACAACGTTAAAAATATTCTTTCAAAACTTGAGTTCGAAGAGCTAAGAAATAAAAGGATGTGTTTTCTTTAAACATATATTCACCGCCTTCGGCGATGCATAGCGGGTACTCAAAAACAATGACCAAAGCGACGTTGCCACTTGGTTTACAAAATAATAATAATTCCTACAAAATAAAAATAACATTTGAAGCGTTAACATGCCGCCCGCCTTGAAACACTTGGCTTTCAACAAAATACAAAGTTTATTATGATATACTCCACATTTTAACAGTCTATAGGTAAAGGACAACTTTTTGTAAACGGTCTTTTTATATGCTAACGAGCGACACTATCTTTACCCAGAAACACTTTAACTACTTTACCCATTTTCCACTTCATGGGAGGCGCGTTATCATCTTTAAGAAGCACTATCGCGCCAGGTTTCAAACTATCACTATTTTGTCTCCACTTGCTCCTTTGTTGCAGTTCAGAGATATACCGTTTGCTCCAGCGGATCCAGATATGCTGCTTTATTTGTTGCAAATGTTGGTACAACGACAAACGGTTGCACGGTAGGCTTCTTACGTCTGGACTAGGTATGGGGCTTATCTGACGCCCAATAAGGAAGTGTGCTGGTGTTAACGGAGTGAGATCGTCGGGGTTAGGGGAGAGGACTGACAAAGCACGCGAATTCATTATCGCTTCGATCTCTACGAGTAAGGTATGGTAATGCTCAAAAGTTAATGACGTATTAGAGACAACGCGTTTCAAGTGATTTTTCATGGTTTTTACACCTGCCTCCCAGAGACCTCCAAAGTGCAGAGATTGAGGCGGTATGAATTGCCAATCCACCTCTTCATTGTATAACCCGTTAGTCAAAGTGACCCCATTGTCATGAATAAACCGTCCCAAATCTTTCAATTCTGAACACGCCCCTAAAAAATTACTCCCAATATCGGAAAATACGGTGGAAGGTTAACCTCTACGAGCAGAAAACCGCCTTGAAGATAGCACGAAAGCTTGCGTGGTAAGGTCAGTAATTAATTCTAAATGCACCGTCTTAGTTAGAAAGCAAACATAAAGCGCAACATATGCCTTTGATACTTTAGCTCCCTTTCCTGTTCGGGATTTTATGAGGAAAGGCCCGGCATAATCTACTCCCACTACATAAAAGGGATGTTTTGGAACTAAGCGATGTTCTGGTAAATTTCCCATTATGGGTGTTATTGTTTTAGAATTATATCTGCTACATTTTACGCAGTCATGAATAATTTTTCTGCATAAAGTGCGGCCCGAAATCGGCCAGTAACTTTCTCGAATGGACGCAAGCAAATGCTGTGGCCCACAATGATACAACTTTATGTGCTCGTGCCTCAAAATCAATTTAGTGAGATGATGGTTGTGTGGCAAAATCAACTGGTATTTTTTTTCAAATCTGAATTTAGCGTTTGATAATCTCCCACCAACTCGTAACAATCCAAATTCCTCAATAAATGGATTTAAGCTTAAAATTTCACATGATTTGAGTTTTTTGTTGTGTATTTGATTTTTTTCATTTTTGAAAACGTCTTGCTGAAGATGTTTTACTATTAATTGGAACGGTCTTGCATTCGGTAGGCCTCTTACAATTGTTCACAAACCGACGCAATAACGCGACAGTTCTTTTAAACTTTATAAGCGTAGAAAACCTTTGAAGGATTCTATTTTCCCCAAGTTCAGAAACCGTATTGCAACTAGTTTTTCCTTTCCGAAGATGAGGTATAGCAACCTTTTGTCCCGGATTCTTTGGCCATTCTGACTGGTCCAAATACAAAAACTGGGGTCCATGCCACCACCCATTTAAATTATTTATTTCGGTGCATTTCTGTCCCCGTGATAGATGGTCGGCTGGATTAACCTCAGTTGGAACATGTCTCCACACGTCATGATTTGTGAGAGTTTGTATTTCTGAGACCCTGTTCCCCACAAACGCTTTTAATTTATTAAGTGGTGTTTTTATCCACCCCAATACAATAGTGGAATCGGTCCAAAAATATATTTTTTAACCACAAGTCTTAATGCCTTCAATACCTTGCCTGCTAGCTTAGCAACAACAAGTGCACCACAAAGCTCTAGCCACGGTAATGTTACTGACTGCAAGGGTGCAACCTTTGCCTTTGATGCCAATAGGTGTACGTAAATATCATTATTGGATCTTAGATAAATGCATGAGCCGTATGCCTTTTCAGAACTGTCTGAGAAGCAGTGCATTTCTATATATACCGGATTTTTGCATACAACGTGTCGTTCAATCCTTAAATCATTTAGTGCTTCAACTTCATGCATAAATTCTGCCCAAACAGATGCGATATGGTTCGAAACTTGATCGTCCCATGCCAGTTTTTCCAACCAAAGACTGCAATAGCATTTTTATCACTATATTTCAAGGGCTAATTAATCCTAAGGGATCAAAAATTTTAGAACTGACAATATTACCCTTTTTGTAACGGCTTGACTATGAGGAATGTTCTTGACATTTAACATTAATTTATCTTGTGCGGGACACCAAGTGAGCCCAAGAAACTTTTTCCCGTCACTCTCCCCCAAATGAATAATCTTAGTTAATGGATCGTTATTAGGTATACCGTCCAAAACACTTTGTTCGTTTGAAACGAATTTTCTTAAAACAAAATAACCCCTTTTAAGTGAATTGAAAACTAATTCGGTTATACGTTTCGCGTCATAGACATTATCCGCTCCTGTCAACGAATCGTCTACGTAAAAATCATTCCGGATATTGCAATATCCGGATATTCTGATTGGACCTGATCTGCAATTTCAAATAAACATCTTATCGCCAAGAAGGAGGCTGGAGTGGTTCCGTATGTTACGGTGTTCAACACGGAAGTGTCAATGGGTTCATTGATATTGAACCATCATAAAATTTTCTGAAACGATCTATCCTCTTCGTCAACCAGTACGGATCTATACATTTTAGTGCAATTAGCAGCAATGATAATGCCATGCTGCCTGAACCGAGTTAAAATCGAGAGTAAATCCTGGTGGATAGTTGGTCTAGTCATTAAAATATTGTTCAACGAAAATCCTGTGTTACTTGGAAGCGATGTGTCGAAAACTACCCTTAATGGAGTGGTTATAGCGTCCTCTCTGTAGACTCCATGATGACTCATATAATAACTGGAAGATGCCTCGCTGTCCGGAATATTTACCTTGGACATATGACCTAACTGTATGTATTCCTCGATAAAATCACAAAATAATCGTTTATAATCGCTATTAGCATTGAGCCTACGTTCAAGACTTAGAAACCTCTTTTTTGCTTCATAAAATGAATTACCCAATTTTGATACTTCCATTCGTACTGGCAGCTTTACTACAAAAGCACCTTCATCATTACGTTTGGTGTTTTCTGAAAAATGTTTTTCACACGCCATTTCTTCTTCCGATAGGAGCTTGGTAGTAAATTCGCAATTATCTAATTCCCAGAATTTTCTCAAGTCGTCTTGAATCTCTTGCTCTACCGTTATACCCAGATTGCAGCTCAATCCAGTATTTCTCTTGTCTTTACACAATGGTCCGGTAATAGCCCATCCAAGTTTTGTTTTTTGCAATATTGGATTATTGCGGCCTAAAGTAAGCCTTTCGTTGTCGATAATATTCGAAAACAGATCAGCTCCAATCAGCATATCTACCTGTTGCGGTTTAAAAAACAAAGGATCCGCTAGTTTATAATTATTAGGAATAGACCAAGTGTTGACGTTTATTTCAGATATAGGTGAAGTACCCGTTATCTTTGGTAAAATGAAACACGAAATTGCGGTTGAGTATGTATTGTTTTTTGAATGAATTTTTGTGTTGCACTTGTAATTTATGGTTGACAACGAACCATTTATACCGTTAAGTGAGATGTTGACATTTTCCTTGACCAATTTCAATTTATGACACGCGTCCTCAGTTATAAAGCTTGACTGAGATCCACTGTCTAAAAGTACACGAAGTGTCGTTTTGTTTTTAGAGTTATCAATAATTTCGACAAGCGCAGTGGAAAGCAAAACTTCATTCATTGTACAACTAGCTGAATTATTATTTGTTACCCTTGAATTTTCTGGCGAAGACATTTCATTTTCTTGAGTTGCAAGAATGTCATTCTTATTTGCATTATTTTTGCTACTTGGTGATTTGTTTCTATGTAACAAAGTATGGTGTTTAGCATGGCATTTTTTGCATGTAGAGCGTCTGCAACCCTTGTTAAAATGACCTGGTCTCAAACATTTGAAGCATAACCTCAACGCAATACTACTTTCGGCGCGTTTTTCAACCGGTATATAATGTTCGCTGTTGCAAAATACGCACTTAGAAGCTTTATAATCCGATTGATTGTATGTGACATTGTTGTCTCTAACAACTAAACCTCTAGTGCTACTAATAACCTTTTCAACTCTATTTTGTTCCAAGTTTTCTAAAAGTTCTCCTTTTGACAATAAAAATGATTTAAGATCATCTAATTTAGGAAAATTTGTGCCCCTAGATTTGAATGACTCCCATTCTCTATTCGTCGATTTGTCCAATTTTGTACTAATAAGATAAACAATGGGTACATCCCACTCACTTACCGACAACCCAATCTGACTTAAAGCGCGTAAATTTTTTGTTAAATCATTTAAAATTCCTCGAATAGCTTTTGGAGATTCCTTACTCATTGGCTCTATACTAAAAATATTTTTAATGTGATTATGGATTATCATTTTATTGTTGTGGTACCGTTTTCCCAATAATTCTCAGGCAATTTTGTAATTATTCGCGGAGAATTCTATAGAAGAAACCATCTGAGCAGGTTCACCTCTCAATGACGCCCGTAAATAGTGAAAGCATTGAATATCAGAGATAGATTCGTTACCGTGTATAAGAGACTCGAAAACATCCCTAAATTCCAACCAATTTCGTAACGAACCATCAAACTCCGGTAAATTGATGTCGGGCAATTTTACATTTTCCAAAGTATCTATCAAAGACCCATTATGCGACCTAGAATGCTAAGAGCCATTTCTACTATTTTTATCTTCAAAATATTCATTAACGTATTTTTTGGAAATAGATGTGATATTGTAATATTTGTTTTCAAAATCTGCTCTCTCTTTATATTCCCCTTCTAACTCCTTTTCATCGCAAAGTACTTCGATACGGTCCTGTATTTCTATAATTTTTTGTAAAACCATAACTTCCACTGTATTTAACCGATTTTCTAATTCGATTCGTATGTTACCAATGTCGTAATATTTTCTTCAATGAATTTAATAAAATTTGTTAAACTGACCTTTATACCTACAGCCTCTTTAGGGCTTCCATTATTTATTATTTTGTTTTTATTCAATAAGAATATGCATATACAAAAAATAAAAGTATTGACCCAATAATATATGTAAATTAATCAACCGGAACTATTTTTTACCTTTATAAAATGTTTTCAACACAAAATATTGCTCAAAATTAAATAAATGCTCATAACACGAAGCGATAATGAATTGGTTGGTAATTGGATAAACAAACAAAACAAAGGGCTAGAGGTAATGGATTTTGAGATGAGCCCTAACCTTGTAAATAGTTGCGTAGATATAAAAGGCAACAATGCAATAAATTCGTAAAGTGAAAACTGAAAAAGTCCGCTTCGGTTGATTGTATTCTTATAGCCCAGGCGAAGTATGTTGAAAATAACATTATAATTTTATTGTAAAATATAATTTAAAACATGATACATACTCAACGGAATTACATTTATTATAGGTCATCAAAATTGCGTTAATTTCTAGAGATAAATAAAATCAAAGCAATACAGAGTGTTAAACTAATGATATATAATTACAAAGTAATCAGTTAATTGATATTTTAATGACCTAGACAGCTTATGGATTACAAGCTATTAAATACCACTTAGGAGCCCTAGCCCCTTAAAGAAATAATACCATGTTTTACCTGATCTTAATAATAAAATCAAAATTAGAAAAACCCTATGTAATATAACTGGGAAAATTATATGTAAAGCTCTTAACTATAAGCATTTATTATCAACTATATAAATTTATATACATATATTGTGTGTATCGCATGTAAATAATTTTATTCGTCAAAATATTTATAATTTAGCGAGTGGTTCGCAACTTATGTCGTCATCGTCTTCATCATCCGAAAATTCACTTTCACTGTGGCTATCCTCTCCTACGTTTATTATTAAATCCGCCACTTGATCCATGACATGTTCTCTTTCCATATAGTCCTTTTCAACTTTTATTACATTGGCGCAAATGTTTTTCCAGTTTTCTACCGTTACCTCACTAAATTTTTTCTCCGTTAACTTCCATACATCATCCATTTTAAAAGTTATGTTGCAGGCAGCTACTTCGTTCTTCACCAATGCCCAAATTTTTTCTATTGGGTTTAGCTCTGGATGATAGGGTGGTAGACGCAATGTTAAAATGTCATGTTCTGATAGAATTTGGTCTATTACATATCTTTTAGAAACTGGCCTGTGGATTTTTATAATTGTGAATAGTTCTGCTTTAGTTGATTTTTCAGGAAAGAATATATTTCTTTCAGCAAGCCACTTCAGCATTGCATCTTTTTTCCATGAAAAATTTGGAATGGGTTCTGGGAGTGTGTTATGATATGAGGCATTGTCTAATATTAAGACGCATTTTTTCGGTGCATTAGGAATGAATTTTTCTTTTAACCATTTGACAAAATTTGTATTATTCATTTCATCATGATAGTCTCCGGTTTTCATTCCCGATTTAAAAATTGTATGTGCCTCGGGTACGAATCCTGCTTCACCTCCAGCATGTAAAATAATTAGCCGTTTACCTTTAGCTACGGGTGATTTTAAACACTCCTTTGTACCATCATCCCATGCTTTTGGTACGGTATGTGAACTGTGGATATAGGTTTCATCACAGTATACAATCGGCCGTCCATCTTCTTTGTATTGTTTTAACTTTCTTAAGTATTCAGTTCTTTTAGCTTTAATGTCATATGTCTCCATTAAAACTTTCCTTTTATCTTCAGTTTTTCTCCATCTAAATCCCATTCTTTTAACCAATTTTCTACTCACTCGCATATTCCAACACTTTTTGTACCTGCACGTGTTCAACCTTGAAGTCGGCGCTCTGACGATTCGACTTGTTTTATGCTATGAAATTCACTAATACCATAGAACTGTTTGCAATTTGACTCGAAGAACCATGTATAATATTTGCACTAATGACTAGTGGAATTTACTTTCACAACGTTAAAAATATTCTTCCAAAACTCAAGTTCGAAGAGCTAAGAAATAAAACGATGTGTTTTCTTTAAACATATATTCAACAGTAATCACCGCCTTCGGCGATGCATAGCGTGTACTCAAAAACAATGACCAAAGCGACGTTGCCACTTGGTTTACAAAATAATAATAATTCCTACAAAATGAAAGTAACGTTTGAAGCGTTAACAAATTGATTAATTTAAAATTAAAATATAAATGAATATTATTACATGTTGTTTACGTTGATAAAACTAGTTATTGATTAAAATAGAATAGTAATACGAGTAACAGCATAAAATAATATATTAATACTTCACAAAGTATCATGAACAATTCACACCAAAATGAGAAGAAAAATCATTACTTTTAACTGCAAGAAAAAAATTAAATAATATTAAGTATTCGATAATTCATTTTCTAACCAGCTATTTCACCAACATTTTCAAGCTTTATAGCTTTTTAAAAAAAATGCTTTATTAATCATAAGTTTACTATATATAATTTTCAAATCAAAATTTTACATATATTGATAATATTGATAATGTTTTAATGATTTCAATGATATGTAAATAAAATTTTTTTTGTAATCTTTCAAGAAACTATGGTAAACCGAAATACAAATAATTTTTATTTCATCTAAAAAAGTAGTTACCCTGTTATACTGTTAATTATACAAAACACTGTATAATTTTACTGTCAAAATATCAAAATTAATGAGAAGATTATTGAATTTCCAATGAATTCATTAAAATTCGAATTTAAACATTTTTTCATAATTTTACGAGACTAGATATTAAATTAAAATACGTACAATGTTTGTAAATTTACGAAGCTTGGAAACGAAAGTCGAGTTGTTTAGTAAAATTACCCAAGGCTAAAGAGAAATAGTATTTTTTAGTGATTTTACAATACATTGTGTAATTTTACAATAAGAATAGTAAAAATACCAAAAAATTTTTTTGAATTTCCAATACTTTGATTGTAGTTTAAATTACAATATTTTTTTGTAAATTTAACACTAAATTAGTAATTCAAAACACAATGTGAGTAAATTTAATGAGCTTGGTATCAAAAATTGATAACCTGTTTAGTAAAATTAAATGATGAAATGAAACAATTTAAATTTGTTTAAATCTTCATTTTATTTTGAACCAACCTTCAAATTAATTTAGTGACGCGTTTCGCTACACAGTAGCTATTTTAAACTATTGAAGATTCAATGAAAAACTTTTAATTTATATAGTGCCTTAATACGGAATTCTAAGATATTGACAAAAGTATTATAATATATTTAAATGGGGATAAGTACAAAAACTGTCTAAGTACGGAATTCTAAGATATTGACAATGGGGATAGTACAAAAAGTGTCTAAATACGGAATTCTTTGAATATTACAAAGGTATTGAAAAAGAGTGCCTGGAAAATTAATTCACAGCCATCACATCTTCTAGGTAAAATGGTTTAATAAGGAGAAATGATTGATATTTGGTCGTTAAGCAGATTATCTGAATATATGTTTAACGCTTAACGCTTAACGACCAAATAGATATATTATAAAATATTTGGTAATTTTACAAAAAAATATAGTAACTCAAATTACTAAAAATTTTGGTAAATCTTTAAAGTTTGTTATTAAAATTTAATAAACAGTTCCGTAAAATTACAATACAAGTAAGATTTATACACTAAAATTGTAAAATTACACCGCATCTTAGCAAATTTTCTCATATGTCTTGGAAAATTACTCAAAATGTGTTGTAATTTGAATTCATACACACTGATTAGTAAATTTAGTCATATAATGTTGAGTAAAAAAATGGTAATTTTACAAAAAACTTTTACAGCTATGATAAGATTTTGTGGTATCCGGTGACTGATAATGTGTTTCATAAGAGGGGGACTGAAACACCCTTTTGGGGGCCGGAACCCTTTTGCGGTATCAGCTCCAATGAAATATTGGAATAAATAGACAGAGCCGAAAAAAAGAGAAAATCGGACCAATGGATCTAGTAGAACTTAGACAATCATAGATTCTTCTGGGTGACTACAACCTGTTGATATCAAATGAATGCATAAGTCAAAGTGAAACTGCATTAAGAGTTTTGACGGGGATCCTTAAGGGACATTGTCGCCTGAATGGGCACCTGAAAAAGCTCAAAATAGTGGAGGAAGAAGAATGTAGATTCTGTGGCATGGAAGAAGAAACCTCCATCCAGAAACTTGCGAATTGCACAGCAATCCAGAATCCTAGGGCACAACACCTTGGAGATTACTGGATAGAAGAGGGACAGATATCCTGCAGATATCCTAAAATTCCTCCGGGAAATAGGACTAAAGGAGCCACTAGTCTCTGAGAATTTCCTCGGGAACTAAGTAGAAGTAAGGGGGCACAATAGATCTTTTAGGTCTCAGTGAATGTCACCCCAATTTACATACATACATACATGCAATGTGTTTCATATTTTCTATATACGTGGGGATCACTAGTTTTATTCACATACAGAACTAAAATATGTTTTTACAAATAATGCTCCTCCAAACAAAATTGCTATCAGAACTTTCTGGTCTATAAAAAATATTATACCAAAACACTTTACTTTAAATTACGTTAATATTATACTAAAATACTTCTTGGCTGGTGCTCCTTCATTATTTACAGGGAAAACTATTATAGTAATCATTCGTCAAAGGAGCGGACAATCGGTTTGGTAACGTCCTTCAACGATCACTCAGCATTCAGTTTGACTCCATACATCCACGATCTGTCACCAACATTCCATTTGACATCTACATACCCTCGTAATACACCAAATTACATCGTTACTTTTAAGCTGATAAGAGCGATCTCGAGAATCCTGATAAGAGCGAGCGGCCGCCGATGGAAAGTGGAGGGGGGTGGTCAAAGTGCCGCAACCCCTACTCGCCAACTATGTTGTTACATGCAACACTTAAAATACAACCCTGGTATGTTATCAAAATATTACCAGCATGGAATTATTATGGGGTTTCCTGTATGTATTGAAAAAAACACTATTTTTTTCAAAATTCTAGTCTCAGTTTTATCGCAGATAATAGGGGTGCCAATCATTATTCGTTTTCATATGCTTAGGACTACTCGTATTTAAGTATTTTGAAATTATATCAAAAACTGTGTTCGAGACTCCGCTCGCCCTTTCATTTGATTTGTCAGAAGGTAGAGTTTTAATTTTTTCTCATAATTCTAGTTTGCCCCTAAGCAAAATTATTTAATTCACGTTACACGTCTGAGAATAAGCCACAGAGATTCATGTCTGTATCAAATTTCAACTAAATCGGTCTAGTAGATTCGAATAAATTTGGCTGCCACCGACTAGCATATAATATATATCGTTTTATCATTCCGACGTACTGAACTCTAAAAATGCACAATTTTGATTAAGTACAATAATTATTGAAGTACGGAGAAGAGAGAATACTCGTAGAAACCATTGAATTGATCTATTTTGCATAATATAATTAATAAGAATGCAATAATACGAATATGTCTAAAAACAAATTAATTTAAGACGATAATAGGAAAAGGTTATTTTTATGAGAGAATGAAATAGACTAATACGAAGTATTAAACGTGGTGTTCAAGCAATCGTAGTTGAATAGCAAGAATTGGTGCAATTTAAATTATCGATTGGTGTAACAATTGAAATAATTCTATTAATAAATTGTGCTTCTTTATTCAAATGTGAAATTTTCATTCGGCTACCCCATGCAGACAAAACTTGCCTAGTGCGAAAGCGAGACTTAAACATAATGCTCCCTCCCGTTCCTCACTACTACTAAATGATTTTTACCGTACATAGACAAGCAAGAAGCGACACTTATTTCATTTCGCTTTAAAAAAAGCTTACTGAGAAACAATAGGGGTAAAATTTAAAATCTGTTCATTATCATGTACAATTTAGACAAAAAAAACAAATAATAAAATACCATCAAATGAATAATACTTCATGAACTATATTCCTTCAAGGGTCCGGAATTGGTCAGGGGAAACTCACATCGGTTTTTCATGTTACGCACCCAGTACCCACGGAAATAGAATTTTGGGCTGTTATAATGGGCGACAATTTCATCGGAGCATTCTTCTTAGAAGGAAATATAAAAACTGGAATTTATTGCAACATCATGCTGTTCCCGAAATTCGTAGATTTGCAGAAAACTGATTTGATAATATTCGGTGCAGTAAGATGGCTACCCTACCCACAATTACGGTCCTGTTACCGAGTAAGTTTTCAGATATTAGAGAGTTTTCGAAAACGTACATATACTGAGCCGGTAGCGGTTAACATAAATCTAACCGCGCGACTATTTTGACAGATAAATATATAGTTTTCGAACCCCCTGCGTCCCAACGGTAATGGTAACACAAGTTTTTGTTTGTTACAATATTATTTTATTTTTTGCTGCTCGCAAAAGGTGTTTCAAAATTAAAAAAATGTTAAATGAGGAAATTGTTGCGTTTGATGCCGATTCAGATAGTGACATAGATGATGTGCTTTTACTAGAAGTTCTAAACGAAAACCCCAGAGTTAACAGAGTCAACATGTATGGAACTTTTAATTTGGCTCATCTGTCCGAGGAGGAGTGTTTGAAAAAAATGATATTCCTCGACTAGTACAAGCACTTCGGTTACCGAATGAAATATCTACAAGTAGTGGACATAAAACGACGGGTCAAGAAGGAATTTGCATTTTATTGAGGCGGCTGGCTTATCCGAATAGATTGATTGATTTGGAACCTTTGTTTGGAAAATCGGCACCAGCATTGTCAAAAATAATCGACTATCTACAATAATTTTGGACATCTTCTGTCAAATTTATCAAACCTTGGATGGCTCACTCGAGAAAGATTTCAACTTTATGCAGACGCAATTGAGAATAAAGGAGCGCCCATTACAAACTGTTGGGGCTTTATAGATGGAACTACCCAAGGTATATGTAGGCCAACATTCAATCAAGAATCATACTATTCTGGACATAAGCGACATCATTGTGTGAAATATCAAGCTCTTCTTTGTCCAGATGGTATCATTGTAAGTCTCAAGGGAGGATATGAAGGCCGAAAACATGATGCTGGTATTCTGCGGGAATCTAATCTATATGCGGAGTTAGAGCAATGTGCACGATTGCCAGATGGTGTAAATTATGTTATATATGGTGACAAAGCATATGGTATACGAGAGCTGATGTTATGTCCATTTCCAAACAGGGCTAATATTACCCAAGAACAGCAAAAATTCAATAGACGTATGAGTAAGGTGCGAATAGCTGTCGAATGGGATTTTAGAAAAGTGATCTCAGAATTCGCTTTTGTAGATTTCAAAAAGAATCAAAAGGTGCTTTCACAGGAAGTGGCAGCCATATTAACAAATTGTCATTCCATTTTGTATAGTAATCAGATAGCACAAAGTTTTGGTATAAATCCTGTATCATTAGAAGAATACCTTCAGTGACATGCCAAAATATCTAACTATCACCTTCAATGTCCACTAAATTTCCAGCTGTTCTTGGGTTACAGATATTTGCTTGGTTAGTTATAGTAATCATTACACCATCTGGGAAATCGACACATTTCTTTAGATATTTTTTAATGCCTACTTAATCAAGTCTTGTAGAATTCCAGCAATATACTCGGCCGAGACCATTGTCCATTTACCTATTCTACTTCAAGATTTTTTATACCAGATGAATTGTGTAAATATCAGACAAAACATCTGAATTGAATAAAATATAATAAATGCATACATAGTTTTATTTAAAGATTCCAAAAAAAATAAGTCATCAAAAAGCAAAGTTTGCAAATCGCTGTGAAAATATTATTCTACAAAACGTGTAGGATTTTGTTTCATTAAACTACTCATAAGTACTTGTTGGCTTTGCATTAGTTTTATCAAATTTTTTTTTTCCTCCTTTTCCATACTAAACTTTTCTGCTTCAAATTCAAGCCTCTCTCGATCAATTTCAAGTCTCTGCTCTTCAAGTTTTCGTTTGTGTTCCTCTATGTCTAGTTCTCGCATCCAAATCTATTTTTTTGGCAGTTTTTTCCTCTAGATACTCTAAAGTGGTTTTCTTCAAGTTGTTTTTAGCTGCTCTGCGTTTTCTTCTTCTGTTAGGTCCTTAAATTACAAAAAAAATAAGAATTAATTATGAGATAACAAAACGTTTGCATACCTTCAATTTGTGCTTCTTTATGTAGAATCTGCGGCTGTTCAGATTCATGTTTATTTTGTGACTGTTCCTGTATATCAGGTTCATGTTAAATTTGTGGTTCTATACTGACAAATTGATCATCTTCCTCTGTAAAACAGCAATAGAGGTGCTTAATTCAACATTCAAATATTTTACCCATGCAAAATACAAATACCAATGTATCTACTTACCATATAAAACCTCAATAGTAGAGTTCTCCCCAAATCCAATTGACTCATTAGCCACATTATCAGGTTTACCTGAGCATTCATGCCCATGACCCATTTGCTCAGACGGCCTTTCAAAGAATTTTTGTGCAAAATTGTCCCTCAACATTTTTCCCTTTTCTGATGATTTACTTTCTTCCTTCAACTTGTCCTTTTCCTTCAGAATGTTATTGATAAGGTCCAATACTTCTTGTAGCAAGTGATCTAAGGCATTATAGGGTTCTTCAACTCCTGAAGCCAGGAGAACAGCTTATAGAATGATATCAGTGGAGAGGAAAATAAATGGAGAGACTCTGAGGGATCACTCGGGAATGCTGATGGAAATACAAAATCACCACATTCTGGGGATGCCCTCGGATCTCTCTGTCACAAAACTTCACGTGGATAAGCCTTTTAAGGTCCTCATTCACACGAGAGACCAATGGGACAGCGAAGAAATCTCCTTCCTGGAAACGGACTACGTGATTTACACTGACAGATCCAAAACCGGAAACGGGGCTGGAGCGTCGGTTTTCAGCAGGAAACCCAGAGCTGAAATCACAGCCAACCTGGGTAGGTACGCTACCGTTTTTCAGGCTGAGGTATACGCTATTGAACTGGCTGTTGTTAAAAAGAAAATACACATCCTGTCAGGTAGCCAGGCTGCTCTTAAAGCACTGAGCTCGAGCAGGATAAAATCTAAGCTAGTATATAACTGTCTACAATCCCTTGATATACTAGGCACGGAAAACAGAGTCAATTTGACCTGAGTGCCAGGGCATCGAGGAGTTGAGGGCAACGAGAAGGCCGACACTCTGGTAAAGAAGGGATCAGAGTCTCTATTTATCGAACCTGAACCATTTTTTGGCATTGCGGAAAGCACTGCTAGATCAGCCATAGCTATCTGGGTGGAGAGGAAAACCTTCACGTACCGGGCAGAAATACCGGGGCTCTCTCACTCGAAGGCGTTCATATACAACCCTCCGAGTACAAAAAATAAGCAGATCCTGGAATGGAGTCGAACAAACCTACGCATTCTGTCGGGACTGCTTACAGGACATTGTCGACTAAATTACCACCTAAAGAAGATGAGTTTGGTTCAGACCTCGGATTGTCGGTTCTGTAATTTGGAAGACGAAACTGCTGAGCACATACTATGCTCATGCCCAGCTTTGGGCAGGGTGAGGTATAACATATTCGGTTCTAGTACCTTAGAGCCGAGTGACATCAAAAAAGTATCACCAAATACAACCATGGAGTTCGTCCGAAGCACAGGCTTGTGGGGTGAATTATAATCCCTAGGGGTGAGCCACAATAGACCCAACGGGGGTCGCAGTGGAGGTGGCGAGAAGGCCCCACTCACATAGAACCTAACCTAACTCCTGAACTAAAAAAATAACCAGTAACATAAATGTAAAGTGAACTGATTCAAAAAATATTTGTTCGAAATGTCTTTATATACAACTGATGAAGTAATATTACTAGTTCTAATGGATAGTAAATATGGAAATTTTGAATTCAAACCAATTACTACATGGTAACATGCGGTTTGCTGTAGTCAAATTCAGCTTTTAGTAAACTTTGAAATGTGTGGACACTATTTTGAAGTTTTTAGTTTGTACTAAGATCTTTACTAACCGAGCACAATTCTCCTTTTCCTTCTTTTCAAAATTTTTAATAATATATTGCACATGTTCCTTCACTCCTCGCACTGATAAGATTTTCCCAGTAAATTTGCAGAAATTTCAGTTAGCACAATCTGATTGTCTTCCTCAGAGAACCGAATCCTACTTCTTTTCAGATTGTTCAAGACACTACTATTAATTGATAGCATGATAATTATTAATAATATGTGCTATCGCAATTCGCAAAGTTGATCGTTGAAATTTTAGTGAAAAAAACAGATACCAGAGACAACATACAGAATACGTCTTCTTCTTCTTCTCTTTGTTCGTGGACTCGCGTCTTTTCAAACGGCTGTCCAATTAGGTGCTTCATGAAAGGTGTGACAGACATCACTCATTGAATTGAGGTTAGATTTTTCGTCTTTCCGTGGCCTTTTCGTTAATGCAACCGCTATGTCTATACCGTCCGTAAGATACCGGTGGTGTACGGGAGCGGTATACGCTAAGTGACATACCGTATGTCAAAGTTGTCAAATAGCGTTAATCGGAGTGTTTTTTAAGCGGCTTCGAAAACTCTCTAATACTTTCCCAAGTCGTTTATTAACTGGTAGACAAACTATCTTATGACTCTCACGAGTACCAGATTTGTCTCCTTTGGATTTCTTTTTATGGGATATTGGAAATCCAGTATTTATGGTTATGACAACAGGCCTACTAATTTGGAAAAATTAGCTTGCTCGAATTTCACAAATTATCCAAAATATTACTCCTGCTATGTAATCAAATTCACGACCGACTATTTACAACCAATTAGGGTAATGCCTCGCTCAAGAAGGGGACATTTTTGAGCATTTCCCTTAATTTTCAATTTACATATTTTTTCATTCGTTTTGCAATATAAATCAAGTTAAACTTTTTATCGTTATATTATCTATGATGCAATTTTAGAGTTTATCTTCATTTTTTGAGAGTAATATAATTCACTTTTTGTTCCAAAAAACAATCACATTCAATTTATTTGTTGGTAATGGACGAGTTCTATACAAGGGAAATGCTGCCAACATAACGAACAAAAAAATACTGAAAAAGGTTAGTTGCATAAGGAAGCCGTTTTTCCGATGAATTTTTTGTTTTTCTTTACCACCCGCGTTGTACCCAAAAAGTTTGGAGTTGTAACCGAAAAGTTTGCCAGTCTTTTTAGTTTGAAAAAGCTACTGTGTAGCGAAGCGCGTCACTAATTTTAATTTGAACGTTAGTTCAAAATAAAAATGAAGATTTAAACAAATTAAATTGTTTTATTTCATCATTAGTATGGATCTTCATCAAGTAAAAGCCTCATCTATTCAATTTTAGAAGCAATATATTTTAATTACACCTCCAAATATTGGTTTTGTATAAAATTCTTCAGCAATTTGGTATTCATACAAAAATTTGCATAAACTAAAAAATATGGTATCAAACAATTTTTCAAATACAAAATTTTATTTAACCAAAGGTTTTTCCAAATTTACAAGGAAGGATACACTACTGAAAATATTTGATAATATTGGTAATATAGTAATAGGACAACGGTTACTTAATATTTTGTATAATTTAATCCTACGAATGGCACGTTCCACATGAACTCTGGATTTGGCAATTTTTTTTGTCAGACGTTCTTCTTCTGCTGTCAGCTTATCCCTTTTCAAAAGAAATGGTGAAGTGAACACTTTAATTTTAAGTTCATTTGCAACATCTTGAAGTAGGAAGCCCCTATCGGCTAATAGACGGTCATTTTCTTGCAGAAAGTTCTTCATATCACACTGTACAAACAGTTCACTATCAGATATGGAGCCTTCAAATCCGTCACTCTAGTATATTATGGCACCACTAACTGCAATTACAACTAGAAATTTAATCGTGTTAGTGTGCGTGTAACTAGAGTAAGTATTTCCTTGCTGCATAAGTTTCTTGCCATTTGTAATGATATCTCGGTGTCATCCATAACCCCGAGAATTTTATCCTCAAAATTTTTAAAACAATAAGGAATGTTCTGTATATTTATAGCTGTCAAAAATAAATCACCTCTTAGTCCAATGATTCTTTCTAACTCTAAGCTGCCTTTTATATTTAAATTGGAGTTTTAAGTTGATCATAACATTTTCATCTAAGAATGAATAGAGTGCTTCAGAATGTGAAGGGTTAAGTCAAGTGAAGTATTTAAACATGGTAGATTTCCTTTTTAGGTCTTCGTTTGAAAAATAGTTTTCACTGTATGAGTATTTCTGTCCACGGTGAAGATTTGAAAATACTTGTAGTATCTTTTGTTTCATTTTTCATTAATAGTTTCAGTTTCATTAATAACAGGATTCACTTTCTTTCTTTCTTAACTTTTGCTTCAAAACAACCAAATTTTGTTAAATTGTTTAATATTCGCTTCACTGTGTAAAATCTGGGTCGTCGTCCATTTGATTTAATATTAAAAAAAAAATTTGGTTTTTTAACTGTCTTTCATAATTCCTCCACAAAAATATTAATTTATAATTATTATTCATTTCTTTGCCTTGATTTTCCATGTCAATTTTACACAAACACCTTATTTCTATATTTTTGCATATCTGTGCACTTTTATTCATAACATCATTCGTAAATAATTTACTTTCCTGTCCTCCGGCCGGAAAGCATCAACTTTCGGGCCGCCACGCTAAACGAAGTTGCCGCTTTCCGGCTCCGTCGAACAGAAAAATGGTATACAAACCACGGCCAGTAAGTAAGAAAGCCTCAGATCACATGTTTGTCGACCTCAGCTTCGCTTCGGCCGACAATTACATGTGATCAGAGACATTTCTTACTTTACTGGCCTAGGTCTGTAATATACTATTTCTTTATATTGCTATTCCGCCGACCTATCCAGTCGATACAGCGCGTGAAAAAACGGTTGTTTCATTTAAAAAAATTGAGATATTTGACATTTGTGAAGTTGAACTTTTCATCACTTTTTCACGAACCCTGTATACAAAAAAGAAGTTTTTGACATGTCCTACTGATCAACCCGACAATATGTTTTTCACTTGGTATTGGGGATGTTCTCACAGAATTTTCAATATGAAGGTCTGCACCTGCCAATTTTTAATTAAAAACATCAATATCTCGATAAGTATAAATTTTAGATGTAGGGTATTCTGCACAAAGTGACATAAAAATTCAATGTAGAATCCGAAAAGTTAATAATATAGAGGGTGTTACATTTAAAATAACAAAGTTTTCGTTCACATTCGGTATAACCATAATTCATTTCCAATTAACCAGTTTTCTATACATTGTTTTTTCTATTTAGCCATGGTGTTTGTTCTTTCAACCATCACTTTGATAGAGATTCACGCAAACCACCATGTACATACACTTGAATCTCTCTCTGTATGGGTAAATATTAGACGACTTTTCTCAACTGGATTTTCAATCGATTACATCTTTTTGTAGCAGTTTCTCTTTCATTCAACCAGATTTTATCTAAGGGGCGGTTCATGGAATACGTCATGTGAAATTTCACCAGCTTAGGACCTCCTTCCCCTCTTCGTCACGTTTTGTCACATTTTCTGCGACCCACTATCACTATTGCAGCACGAGAATGATACGTTCCTTTGGTTCAAGATATTGTGGCAAATAATTGTACAAAAATTTTTATATACTTGAATACTTATTATTTGCAAATATGAAATGACTTCCTATCGTGAAAAAATAATTAAAAAAACTTAGAGAAGAATCTGCAAAATTGTTTGATACACTATAAACGTTATGTTTCCACAGGCGCCCCGTCCCCTTTAATCACATTTTGTCATAGTAAGCTACACTCTGTAACGGTAAAAGTAGTACCTCACAGGGCACCAGCTCGAAGGGCTCCGGCTAGAGACTCCTCTCAAGGGTGATTCGACCCCAAGTTTATGTCACACAGGGATAACAGAAGGGTTGTAAAAATTGAGGGCGCCACTACCTTTTTAGCGATAAAAATACTAAGAAAACTAAGGCGGAAAAGGTAGAAACGCCTTGTAGAATTTAGATAAAAGTTAATAATTAAAAAAAAGTCACTAAAAATCACCCCGGGCGATATCTCCCTCAACTTTTATAGTTGAGGATTTTAATAAAAAAAAAGAATTAAAAACAAATTTACAGTTTATTCTGCCACAGGAAATGAACAACGGAATTTACTAAAGGAATTTGTACTTTTATAGGTACTTAGCTTAGATGAAGTGGTTTCCTGGAGAAGAAGTCAGGTCTTGATCCGAACTGATGAGTTCTGTTCTAGGGCGGTAGTTTGAGCTAGGGCGGTATCCTTGGCTATATTCTTGGGGTTATATTCTCCGGTTTATATTCGGCTATATCCTCCTAGGGTTATATTCTTGGCTTATATTCTCGCCTAGGGTTATATTCTTGGCTTATATTCTCGCCTAGGGTTATATTCTTGGCTTATATTCTCGCCTAGGGGCTGTGCTTACCTAGAAGTACAAGTGGATCAGGGATATGTAGGAACTTGAATGTAATGGCACATTATGTTGGTCAGCTTTTCAGGTTAAAGAAAAGGAAGGCAGTTATTTGAAAGTCAAAAAATTGAATTAATTTACTGAAAGCTTTCCAACATTATATGTCCCATGTTAAAACAGTAAAAATAGCAATTATCGGCTAAATAAAAAAATATACTAATGATCCGGAAGAAACTTATGATAGCAAAAAGTTATTTATTTAGTTATATGAAAAAATATCGTGCTTAGGAAATATATGAGACCGGCACTGGCGTTACGAAAGAATATTTTATAGGTTAACGGTAATTTATAAAAAATGTTATTTTATAATTAAAAGAGTTATTTCGCAACTGAAAAAGCTTGAAAATGTTTGTATAAAAGTAAAACTGAATTATAAAAGAATATTTGGCTTAAAACTACCATATTAGTACAAAAGAACAGTTTATGACCACGTGTTGAATTTAATTTCGTCTATCTCTGTAAAAAAATAAAGAATGCATACGAAAATTATATCAGACAGTACTTTAGAAGAAGCTTATTAATTATGAATTATGATTTTGAACTTACCACAGCAAAATTCATAAGATAGGTACTTGAGATATGAAAGATAGCGGAAGATGTGTCGCCTTCGGTGGTTGTTAACAAAAGGGGTGTTTAACGTGGCGGTGTGCAAAAAAATATGGAAGCGTCCGTTGGCAGGCGTCAATTGTCTTACGTTCGGGGTAGAAGAGTTTGGGGTCACAGAACTATAATTGGATGTGGCTAGTGACGACGAGCGCTAATTAAAAGGATTTATTCTGTAAAATCGAAACAGGTCGATAGACATGTTACAACTCCTTTTCCCCCTATCAGTGCGAACGAATTTTATGAACGGACCCTAAATAGAAAATCCGTTTTTCAGCTGCTTCCAATTTTTGTATTTCCGTCAAATACTATCTTCCCTAACAAACTCTAAAAGTAAATATAATGTCTGTTTCAAGCGCAATTAGAAACTGTCAGAAACGATCAAAGAATAGTCGACCATTGCAATCAGTGATAGGAATTACGCGAAAGTAAACTCGTTGTTTGCAAGGTATATGACCAGTTATTCTCTGATCGTTTCTGGCAGTTTCTGATTGCGGTTGGAGCATATAGTTTATGCTGAGTTTTTCTAGATTCGTCAATTTTCGTCTTTGTAAGATGAACTTTATTACTGTCTGGCGGCATTATCGATTTCTAATGAGTCTAAACTTATTGTTAGTGCTATTTTTCTCAGAAAAATTCGAAAGTTAAGGTTTACTTTGCTATTTCTTGCTGCTTTCTAGATTGGATTCAAGGAAATCGAACTAAAGTTAAAGGTTAAGAGCTTCTTTCCTTGGTACAGCTGGTAATTGTAACAGAATCAATAGTGATAATCTCGAAAAGGTAGAATTATTTATATTTTCAATTGTTTCTCTATATTCTTTATACTTTATATGTATAGAATGAATTCTCATTCATCTCAATTCTCCAATTGCTTTTGTGTTCTATATTTGTTCATGAAGCAATGGTTACTTTCTAAATTCTTCAAAGCTTAATTTATTCTTCTATTGTCTTACCACACATCCAATTGATGTGTACACATACTTTGTCGTAATACTATCCATATTTGTCATTTATTCCATTCCCAATGCCAATTGAAATTATGATAATAATTCCTGGACACAGTGGACAATATCACTAATGACCAGAGTTCTAATTGACAGTTTGTTAATGCACGCCGGCAACCCATGTCGTTTGCAGCACATACTCTGGCTATGAACGTAAATCATTTCCACACAGGCAATCGATGATATCACGTTTGATTTGATTTCTGGTTCCACGAAATATTACATTTTATAACAAGCTATTTGTTACTGAACTATAGTCCAGTATTATCGCTGTGAATTCAGTGAAAAGAAATTTTTTGCAAAATATAATGTCCAAATTATTCACAAGCTAACAGACAATTCAATACGGGCATACCAGTTGGTAAATAGTTGTTTGTATCAAAGTTTGCACTTATTAACTGTCTACAAAAATGCAGCCATATTAATTTTCACACCATTGGTTATTTAAGCGACTACTAAAGAAGGAAACCAATTCGTTTTGTACCGGGTGTCTGATTAAGAGAGGTAACCCGCTGTATCTCAGAAACTATCAATCGTACAGCTTTGAGAATAGAACTTGTAGGTATTACAAAATCGCATACGAGAAACTGCTGGAAAATATTTTCAAGTTTTCTACTCCACCGCTGGAGGGCGTACTTCACAATAATAACACAAACACATTATTTTTCTAAGATAAATGTACCGTTATAGTACCACAAAATTTAAATATTCGAAATCATCAGATCATTTTACGTAAGTTTGCTCCAGTACTGTTTCCTCTATTTTGTAAAATAAGTGGTAGGAGTGAGTGGGAAAACTGTTGTAATTTCTGTTCCGATTTTTTGGGAATCTTCGAATGCGATGCTATATTTACATCCAACAGAAACGAATTTGAAAAAAAAGGGGAAAGCCGCATCTCAATATCTATTTTCTGTGCGAAGATACGAGAAAAAGTAGGATTTCGAACCCACGTCAGACGTTGTTATCAACGAGCGTGAGTTAACACTAAACGAAATTGCGAAATTACGGAGAAGCCCTCACTTACTATATTGATAGATCAAAGACAAACGAAGGATAGGAGTAGGGGTAACATGTCTCAATACCAGGATATCAACAGCCCTTTCTTTTTTTTTCGGGCCGAGATGGGAAACTCATGTTCGAATGGTTCCAGGACCCAAACAGTGTTGGACTCATCCCCAAGGGGATGCCTACCAACCAAACCTACATCAACCTCGCCGTTACCCCCGCCTCGGAATCACTACCCTAGCATACTTCGAGACGGGCGGTGGTCCCTCGCACACTCTCCGCTCACACCATCGTCTTCTCCCAAACGTTCACTCCTACCTCTCATGTCATATCGAGTCGTTCTCTCCCCCCAACCATGCTCTCTACTACGCCACTTCCACCTCCATCCATTTCTCCTCCCCCCTCAACATTATCTCCACCATGTTCTCCCAATACACCGCCTCCTCTAGTTTCCTCTTCAACTTCTTCAGCACTTCCTCGTTCCTCCAGCATCTAAACACATGCCCGACATCATCCTCCACTTCACACCTCTCGACCCATGTCCAGTGAACACCTGTGTCAAGAAGTAGTTCACCTCCCCGAATTTCCGGTCCATCCAATCTCTCCTATTCCCAATCGCTCCTTTTAGCGCGCCCTCATACTCCTCCCACCTTCTCTCCATTTCCTCCTCCATCCATTTTAGCAATCACGTCCAATAGATAGGTCCTTGCCAGCACCGCTGCTGCCAGTCAACCCACTGTCCTGTACCCCTGCACCACCCTCAGCAGTATCCCTCTCTGCACCCGCAGGAGTGGCATAACCCTCGCATTCACCCCCGCTCTTTCACCGTATACCGTGCAGCATACTCTGCTCTACCATCCTAACAATTACCCTCCTCTTCCACTCTCCCGGCCCCTTCACATTACACATCAATCTCCCCAGCCATGCTGCCCTCACTTTCCCCTTCTCTACCGCCTTTAACATGTGTGTTCTGAAGGATAATTGACTATCCAACCACACCCCTAGGTATTTCACAGACTCCTTCATACGAATTCTCCTTCCCTTCACCATCACCCCCACTTCCCTCGTCTTGCCTCGTCCCTTAACTAGCAACCTCACCGTCTTATCTTCCGCCACTTCTAGTCCACACCGATCATCTTCTCCACAATCTCCCTACACATTCTCTCCGCCTTTCTTTCTATCTCCGCCTCTCCCTTCGCCGTACCTTCATACCAGAAACACATCGTCCGCATACACCGTGATCTCACATCCCTCTTCACATACTATACCACAAACCTCATCAAACACACACTTCCATAGCGTCGGTCTAAGAACCGAGCCCTAGGGCACTCCAGCTTCCGTCTCATACCTCCTCCTTCCAGTGTCTACTATCACACGTCCCGTCAGGTAGTCCTTCACCAGGTTCGCCAAACCCTCCTCCACTCCAAGCCTCAGCAACGCGCTCAACACTGCCCGTTTGCTGACACTGTTAAACGCGTTCCCGACGTCGAAGAGCACGATTAGGGCCAATTTCTTGTTCCTCCAGCTGCCCTCCCTTGCCCTTTCCACCAAGCCCATTACCCTGCCCAGCGCCGAGATACATGATTTTACCTTCGCAAACCCCTGCTGGTTTACCCTAAAACGCCCATTCCTACCAACTTCCTCCTCAATCCTATCCTTTGTTATCCCCTCCATCAATTTACCCATACCACACAGCAGGCTGATGGGTCTGTAGTCCCCCTTCCGCTTCCTCTCTCTACCCGCCTTCTTCAGCAGTATCACCCTGCCCACCTTCCATCCTTCTGGAAAGTCTTCCTCCCTCAGCACCCTGTTGAATAACTCGCAGAAGTACTCCCCATTGTCATCCAACAGCCTCTTCATCATCTATCTCTGGAGCTTTTCTTACTTTAATGCTCCTCCCCCCTCCCTCCTCTACTTCCCACTTCTCTACCGGCCTTATCCCCCTCATTTTCCCTACCCCCTAGTATTCTGGACTTCTCGAATCCTGCCTCCAACTCCTCCTTCTCCCCCTGTGAACAATTTACCTATAATATCCTCTTCCCAATCTTCCTCTAGCACCTCGTTCCTATTTCCACCCAGGATATCAACAGCCCTGGGAAACACTCTAACAATATTCCAAGCGGAACTATGAGCAAAAGATTTTTGTTCTCAAAAAATCCCTTAACTCAGACATAATATTCATTGAACCAGGCCGATTCAGACTTATGAGTTTTGAACAGTCTGAAGCTTTAAACAATCCCTCGAGCAACTGTAATTTTGTTATGGGTGTCAAGACATGAAGGAATTGTCGGAAATGATATCGCTGATGGTCTCGCAAAAGAAGGAGTTTGTAATCCTATTATCGGACATGAACCATTTTATTTGTTATCTTAAAAAGCCGCATCGTAAGAGAATTCCAAAAATGGGAAAAGGAACTTAGTGCAGCCTACTGCTCTTGTAGCTTTAGAAATATGATCTCAGAGTAACCAAACTGGACACTGCTCACTCATATACCATCTCTGTAAGATGGGCAAAGTGGACAGTGGAACATGCAGGTTCTGCGATGATCCAGATGTGACAGCGGAACACATTATCTGCAATTACAGGGTGATTATCCGCCAACACATTAAATACTTTGAACAGGTCTACTAAGAGTCTGATCAGGTTACGGACCTAGCTCCATAACGGATGATAGGTTTTCTCAGAAGTCTATATATTTTGAACTAAAATAAAGATGAAGGGTATACACGAAATATCTCATAGGTCGCAGTGAGGTAAGGCCGGCCGGGCGAATCGACACCCTTATAATCTAAAGATGGTCCCACTTGAATTTCATTGGTATTAGACCTTGGCCTCCGCAATATGAAATGGGAAATGCATGGTGATTGAGGTATTGTTTGGTTTATGGTATTAGAGGTAGGTGGAGTTTATCCAAAACAATCACGGAAGCGGCGAACACATTGGTCATTTTTTTTTCCTTTGATTAGACATATGCCGGTATATGCAGATCAAATAAAGAAGTCGGCACATGTGCTGGTCGCTTTCGCACTCAAAATTATGGAATTATTAACTTTTAATAAAAAACCGACCTCAAAACATATTTAACTAAAAACCAAAAAATAAATGTTTTATACAACAATAGGTGTGTTCCAACAAGCTTGAGAACTATAATAGTTCGAAATTGGACTGAGTTTGCGTAGAATAAAAGTAGCGTTCCAACAAGTCAAGAATTAGTTCTAAACTAATTCGTGAATCGTTCCAACAGATAAAGAACTATACCAGAATTAGCTCACTAACGATGAATGTAATTCCGTGTGCTGAGTAAGTACGAAAGTCGGAACTATTAAGCGCATGCGTAGAAACACCCAAGTGGCTAGAGCTGGAAAACAGAACCAGTCCCGAACTAGGGATTGCTAAAGCCTGCGCATAAAATTCGGGAACTATCCGTTGACACCTTGTTGGAACAAACCTAGTGTAATGCTTATTTGTTCGCCTACCTTACCCGAAAAACCAAACCTTAACTATCATCTGCCCTCGCTTCACTTCGCTCGATCGTGTCTCTAATAGTGTCAGGCTGCTAAAGCTCATTTTCTGCCCTTATTGTAACACAATATACTATGCTGTTCCGTTCATTGTAATTAAGAAATTATTGTTTATTATGTAACTAATTATTAACTGTATTATATCCGTCATGTCGTTATGTCGTCATGTCGTCATGTCGTCATGTCGTCATGTCGTCATGTCGTCATGTCGTCATGTCGTCATGTCGTCATGTCGTCATGTCGTCATGTCGTCATGTAGTCATGTCGTCATGTAGTCATGTAGTCATGTAGTCATGTAGTCATGTAGTCATGTAGTCATGTCGTCATGTCGTCATGTCGTCATGTCGTCATGTCGTCATGTCGTCATGTCGTCATGTCGTCATGTCGTCATGTCGTCATGTAGTCATGTCGTCATGTAGTCATGTAGTCATGTAGTCATGTAGTCATGTAGTCATGTCGTCATGTCGTCATGTCGTCATGTAGTCATGTCGTCCGTCGACCCTCTACAATTTTGAATATAAACTTGTTGTTTCGTGTTCGCTATTTTAGTAGCAAGATGTATAATTTATGTTTTACTTATTGTATAAAACATTTATTTTCTGTTTTTATTTAGCATTTGCGTTTTTTGAAGTCGTTTTTTCAAAACTTAATTATAATTTCAAATCCGTGATTGAATAAAAAAATAACAATCATTGGATGGATTTTACTAGCATTTATAGTGAAAAAATGGCCCATCGTTATGTGGAGATAATAATGGTAATGATAGTGAACATAAAATATGAACTTGTGTCTTTTGTATTAATAACTGGAATCGATAAAATGATTTTTTTTTTAAATTGCAGTTCCTTGAGGATATAAATAAAATTCTCCGAAAATAAGGAAATTGAAAAAGAGTGTACTTTTCCTAATTGCTGCATACCCAATCGATGAAAATTGGTCTAAATAACCGTTTCTATTTCACTTAAATTCCTTTACTGGTGTTGCTCTAATGTATGTGGAAATAAACTAGTATATTATAAATCTAATGACTTGGTCTATAGTGCTTTCGCCATAATTATTGTTTATCCAATGGCTCCATATATTAGGTACTCCATACTTTATAACTTCTCATATAAAATGAATAATGAAAACTATTTCTCTAATAACACAGAATCACTATTTTGAGGCTAATGTAATATATAGTAAGTTCCCTTCTTTATATTTATTTTATTATGCCCGGAATAACTTTCAATCTCTGCCAAAAACAATAGAAACATTGGTATATATTAAGCCTTCATTGGAACGACTGCCTCAACAATGTCAGTTTAAATAGACATTCCAGGCGCCAGCATAAATATTTTTTTATTATTTGTATATTTGGAAATGACATTTTTGTTTCTACAATCTATATTCAGGAGAATTTATTATCATTATCAGTGTTATAGCCAACTCAATTGAAGGAATGTGAATGATGGATAGCTCTTCTGTTTTATTTCTTATTTATTGTAATTTATGGATGAATTAAAGTTATATAAAAATTATGATGCCGTTTTTGGAATAATGGAAAATAATAGTAATATTTTTTGCTCCTATTGCGCAATATTCACTTGTATAATTGAATGTGAGGTATTTTTTTTTGAATTGTTTTTAACTTTTCTATATAAACTACCAGCTTTAGTTGTAATAAAACATTTTAATTTAAGTGAGCTATTCCGTATGCCACCTTTCTAAAATAATCTCAAACTTCCCTGTTGTACTCTGTGTTCTGATAACTCTATAATTATGACATTATACATTCGATAGCAGATAAACCCTCCCTCCTCCCTCCTCCCTACACTTCTTATGAAATAACCAATGCTTACGACTATATTAGACCAGACACTATTTCGCTGTTACTAAAACACAAGAAAATTTGGAAAGTGAAATTTTAGCTATAAATCGTATTTCTTCTTGTTCTAGATATATTTGATAAAATGGGTGTCAAAATAAAGCAGATTTTCAAATAAAGAAACATTGTATACCGTGAGGTAATTTAATTTGGGAAATTTAATTTTCTGTCATTAATAACAAACTACTTCACTATTGCCTTGAGGTGGACAGGACGAAATTTTATTTAAAAGTATTATTTTTCATAATTAAGAATCCCTATGAATTTGCGGTAAGTTTTTGCTTTCTTAATAAAATTTGGTTTCGTCGTAAAATCTATTGCTTATATATTTCTGTTGCAAAATCGATTTGTTCGATATGTTACTTTTAGCGTCGCCATCCAGTAATGACCTATAATATAACCAATAAGTTTGTGAAACAAGTATATTCAAACAAAGGACTTAGAAGTATTTCAAACAATCACCAATAACCTATAATAGAAAATAACTTTCATTCGCATTTAAAGTAGTGTCGAAGCCACACAGCGTATTTACAGGAAAATTCAAACTTTTAACGCAACTATGGGATTTCATTAGTGTAAATGGACTAACTCTATGATTTTTACTGAAATGGGTTGATAAGCTCAGCTTAGCTTATCAGATTTTGGTGGGTTATATTGGGACCAATTTTCAACTATTTCACATGTAAAATAGATATGGCTGACTTCCGGTTTAACTAGAAATTGTGTAAAAACTGGAAATGTCAATGGAGCACCTTGTATATTTGCACATCCTTGGATTTCCTGCTAAAAATTTTTTTTCGGGTCGAGATGGGAAACTAAGTGTTGGAATGGGTCCAGGACCCAAACAGTGTTGGACTCATCCCCAAGGGGATGCCTACCAACCAAACCCACCTCAAACTCGCCGTTACCCTCGCCTCGGAATCACTACCCTAGCATACTTCGAGACAAGCGGCGGTCCTTCGCAAACTCTCCGCTCACACCGTCGTCTTCTCCCTAACTTTCACTCCTACCTCTCATGCCATATTGAGTCCTTCTCTTCCCCTAACCATGCTTTCTACTACGCCACTTACCTACATCCATTCCTCCTCACCCCTCAACATTATCTGCACCATGTTCTCCCAATACGCGCTTCCCCTATTTTACTCTCTAACTTCTTCAGCACTTCCTCGTTCCTCCAGCATCTAAACACATGCCCTACATCATGTTCCAATTCACACATCTCGCAAACTCCAGTCTCTCTTTTTCCAATCTTGTGGAGGTACCACACTCTCGACCCATGTCCAGTGAACACCTGTGCCAAGAAGTAGTTCACCTCTCCGAATTTTCGGTCCATCCAATCTCTCCTATTCCCAATCGCTCCTTTTAGCGCGCCCTCATACTCCTCCCACCCACTCCTCTCCATTTCCTCCTCCATCCATTCCTGTACTTCCTCTCTGGTCTCACCTCTCCAGCGTTTATTTCTGGCTCTAGCCATCACGTCCAATGGGTAGGTCCTTGCCAGCACCACTGCTGCCAGTCCACCTACTGTCCTGTACCCCTGCACCACCCTCAGCAATATCCCTCTCTGCACCCGCAGGAGTTGCCTAACCCTCGCATTCACTTCCCCTCTTTCACCCCACACCTCCGCACCGTACAGCGTACTCTGCTCTACCGTCCTACCAATTATCCTCCTCTTCCACTCTCCCGGCCCTTTCACATTACACATCAATCTCCCCAACCATGCTGCCCTCACTTTCCCCTTCTTTGCCGCCTTTAACATGTGTGTTCTGAAGGACAATTGACTATCCAACCACACCCCTAGGTATTTCACAGACTCCTCCATACGAGTTCTCCTTCCCTTCTCTAGCAACCCCACCGTCTTATCTTCCGCCACTTCTAGTCCGCACCGCTTTATGTTCTCCACAATCTTCCTACACATTCTCTCTGCCTTTCTTCCCCCCCCCCCTCTTGTCCCGTCAGGTAGTCCTCCACCAGGTTAACCAAACCCTCCCCCACTCAAAGCCTCAGCAACGTGCTCAACATTGCCCGTTTGCTGACACTGTTGAACGCGTTTGCGACGTCGAAGAACACGAGTATTGCCAATTTCTTATTCCTCCAGCTGCCCTCCCTAGCCCTTTCCACTAAGCCCATTACCCTGCCCAGCGCCGACATACATGATTTTCCCTTCGCAAACCCGTGCTGGTTTACCCTTAAACCCCCATTCCTACCAACTCTTTCCTCAATCCTATCTTTTATTATCCCCTCCATCAATTTACCCATACCACACAGCAGGCTGATGGGCCTGTAGTCCTGCTTCCTTTCTGCTTCAACTACATAGGTACAACTTACGCATCAAATATCGAAAAAAAAGTAATTTTTCTTTCAAATCTCAGATGGCTAGACATAAATATTTTGTTTATGTGTCACTCGACAGTTGAATAAAAAAAATATTTTCCCTGTCTGGAGGTTCAGTTACCAATTCAATTTTCGCAGCCCTGTCTAATATAAACAGAGTAGGCGCCAGGAGTAAATTGTTTGGAAATTAGAAAATTTTAATTTCCTACTTCAATTAGGAGCTACTAAAAGTCTCTCTCTCGCGACAAGCTTTTAAGTCATATAAAAGGTGTAATGTAATAAATTGATAGGTTTGATTCCATTTGAAATTTATCTTCTTCTTTTTGGAGCATTTCAATGAAAGCTTGTTTCTAAAAATGTTTTTCTACTACTCATTCATTTTTCAGTTATCCTTGTGTCATTGTATCTATGGTTATTAACCAGTTTATTTCATTTAAAGCGTCACTGTTGACTGGTTGCTTTATTCAGTATAGTCCAGTCCTTCAATATGGAGACCTTCTAGTGATCTATGCAAAGCTATAACTCCTTAAGATTGGTATGGTGGCCATCTTGCTTTCCACCATTTTGAAGTTTTTTGAAGTCGGAAAAATTTGCCCGTAGCACCGTACTCTAACAAGACCAGTAGTCTCCAACTCACCCTTTGTGTCTTTGATGTCGTGTTATAAAGTAAAGCCGCTGTCGCCAGTTAGACGATCGTAAAAATGGACAATAATGGCGATTAAACCCAACTAACTTATTGTAACCAATAGGTACCTACCTAGGTACCTGGGTTCGGAGAAACCCAATTTAAAATGTATTTTATATTGGGTTCATTTCAAAGAAACTTAATAGGTTCGAATATTTCCCACAATAAGAGTGACAATGAACTAGAAGTATTTAATTTGTGTATATTAAGGTGGTACAAAAAAAAGTATTATAAACATTTACATATTATTTTAAAACATTTACCTGTATCTACCAGTTTACAATTGGCTTCCGTCAGTTACGGACGTATTATCAGGATACATTTTTTACATATCTAATTTTTATGTCATAAAAAACGCTTCAAAGTGATCAAAAAGTTCAAAGTGATTAAAAAACGACAAACCATCAGTGGTATCAAAGTTGAAATCCCCGACGACCCGGGTGATGGCAGTAAAGGTGAACCAACCGAATACACCCTCAACTTAAGAAGAAAAATCCAAAATATCATACATCTGTCTCCGGCACACTTTCACCCCGAGAACATCAGACACCTTTACCAGGTCCATGAGAAGGTAGTTGACCTAACAAAAAAGAAAAAAAAAAGAGCAACAAAATTAAAGGTAGGAAAACTTTCAATTCCAAAAAAGCCAATAAACCGAAATTCCCTGTGGTTTCCACTAGAACCAGGGAACGGTTTGAAACCTTAGATGGCAAGGCTTCACTTCTAATACTAATCAAAGTTCAAACATCTCAATTTCTGGCGAAGCTACGCCCAATAATCCACTTAAAAAGTGTATGGAAGGCTTTCCATACACTTTTTCTAACTCTGATTCCGTAAATTACCCGATACACAGCGATTTGTCAAGAAAACCAAAACAGACTCGGCTAAAACTACAGAAAATTTTAAAAACTGTATAGAAAAAGAAAAAAAGTGTATAGAAAGTCTGAAATACTGCATCGAAAGCTCGGAGATACCAACAAACTTGTCCTAAATCATTAGAAAAGTGTATGGAAAGCACTTCATCCAACATGAACGATGACAGTAGGGACACTCCTTCGCCAGTAGGACCTGCCAACATTGTCAAAGTGCAACATACCACTCAAGCACTGGTTCACAACGCCGACACCTCGCTGAACTGGAGTGTAGAAGTGGAAGAGAAAGAAACTTTAGAAAAGTGCAACGAAAAGGAGTCGAATCAACTAGCGCCGATAAAATTTAGACCATCGTCTCTCATTAATAAAAATATTGAAGAAGACGAAGACGTTTCTCAATACAGCAAACTTTCCAACACGAATAAAAAAATTATCGGCAAAGTCATGAGTTTCAAAGAAACTCTTGATGAAATAACGATTGACAATACTCAATCAGACCGCGAAGAAATGGACGTAAGACACTTTTGTCAAACCCAAAAAGACTATCTCCTACTCACAATTAATTGCCAAACATTCAGCAAAAGCAGCTACCATCCCGGTAGAAAACATTTACGACTCTCTTTCGGAAGAGGAAGTTGAAGAAGTAGTCCAAAGGCCAGATGAAGACCAAAAAGTTAAAAAAAGGAAAAGAAGGAAGGCAAAAATTAATTCCACCAGAAACACCGAAACTACAACCAATCTCACCCAATCTACGGCCAATTAGAATAAAGGCACTACGAATAATAAGAATACGAATACAAACAAGAAAACATGTCCACCGATTGTTATTGATGGGCACGTTACGGGCCATAAAAACATTGTCGAACTACTCAAACAAGACATCCGGGGTAAGTTCGAGATGAAATATAACAATAAGTCGGTTGTTGTGTTTACCCACGAGGATGAAGACCACAAGAAACTCCAAGACAAACTTATCGAAGAAAAGCTACCGTTCCACAATTATGCAAAAAAGGACGACAAATCTCACGCGTTCGTTCTTAGAGGCCTGGCATTGGACGTGGAACCGATCGATATCAAAGAGGACCTTGTCAACAACTATCAAATCTCTCCTAAAGAAGTGTACCGAATGAACACGAAAGGCAGACCACTTTTCCTGATCATAACCGCCCCATCTAACACCCTAGACTACCTTAACAGACATGTTAGGGTAATAGAAAAGACAAGAATAATCTGGGAACTTAGAAGAACGAAGAAATCCATCATCCAGTGCCATATCTGTCAGCAGTGGGGACATGCAACCACTAACTGTGGAAGAACGCCAAAATGCATGAAGTGTGCGGGCCAACACAGATCTTCGGAATGCAGCAAAAGCATTAATGAACCGGCGAAGTGCTGTAATTGCCAAGGCAATCACCTTTCCAATTCGGACACGTGCCCGGTGTACATTCGCAGAAAAGAATACCTCCTTAACCCCTTAACCTCCTTAACCCAAACGACAACGTTAAGTTAAGGAATTCGTTATATTTCATACATAGGGAGGATCGTATCACATTAGGTGGGGGGATTCTACTCGCTATTAAAAAAAATATAAATTTTAAAATTTTGAAAAAAGTGAACTCATCAATAGAAAATATTTCGGTTATAATCGAAAACAAAATTGTTGTTATTGGGGCATATAATACACCTAAAAATAAAATTTCAGATGAAGATTTAACTAACCTATTTCTGCAGCATAGTAGGGTCCTATTAGTTGGGGACTTGAACTGCAAACATCACGACTGGGATGCTAACTTCACTCTGTCAAATTCGAGTGGAAATGTTCTCCGTAAGTACTGCGAAAATACCGATTGCAATATTTTCTGTACTCCGAATCCAACCTTTTACCCTTTCTCAGGAGGTACTCCGAGTACACTTGATATTGCAATCGGGAAAAACGTTAACAACTTACAAAGGATGAGAACTTTAAACGAGCTCTCATCTGACCACGACCCCATTCAACTAATAATCAAAATAAATCACAAAACAGACATTTGCAAAATAACACACTTCGACTACAAAACTACGAATTGGTCACTTTTTAGAAAATACTTAAACAAAAACGTACAATTAATCGACAAAATAACATCTAAGGACGAGCTTAATTCAATAATAACCAGACTACAAAACCAAATAATCTCAGCAAGGAACGAAACTACGAAAAAAATAACCCATCACAATAAAAAAGACATTTTATCTACTGAAATCCTGAACAAAATAAAAGAAAAAAATAAGGCAAGGAGAGACTGGCAAAGAACAAGGGAACCAGGGTACAGAGACCAAATGATGGAATTACAAAAGCAAATAAACAACGAAACGAACACACTACGTAACAATAATTGGAACAAATATTTAGAAAATTTGAAATTGGGAGACAACAACCTCTGGGGACTTATGAATAGAACTAAAAAAAACAGAACCGGAGTGACCAAAATAGACAATAATGGTACTACTATCACAGACCAAAAAGAAATAGCGAGAGCTTTTGGAGAGCATTTCCAATCAAATTTTACTAACAACGCAGCAAACAATCCAGAACATGTTGAAATATTAAGTGAATACAACAAACTTACTAGGATTAAACATAACCTTCCGAGTAAGTCAACCACGTCGCACAAAGAATTGTACAAAATAATCAACAAACTTAGGATTAAAACGGCACCGGGGAGGGACGGTATTCATAATATCTTAATCAAAAACCTGCCACCAAAGGTAATCTCCCTTCTAGTAAAAATCATTAATTTTATTATGGAAACAGGCTACTACCCAGAACTCTTTAAAACGGCCAATATGATTCCGGTTCCCAAAACACCTCATGGCAGGAGCTGCATTGAGAACTACAGACCAATCTCTCTTCTCAATAATTTATCAAAAATTATCGATAAAGTAATACTAAATAGGATAGAAAAGACGGCTTCTGACCTGAAAATTATTCCGGATGAGCAATTCGGATTCAGGGCGAACCACGGCTGCCCTTCCCAACTGATAAGAGTGATCAACTACGCGAGGGAAGGCTTTCGCTATGAGCACCCCTCTATACTAGTCTCACTCGACATCAGGAAAGCCTTCGACTCTGTCTGGCTCCCTGGACTAATTTTCAAGCTAACGCAGCTCGGCATTCCGGGATATTTAGTATTACTTTCGAACTCATATTTAACAAACCGAAACTTTCATATGAAAATTGGTAACGCCGAAATAGGACCATATACTACGGAGGCAGGAGTGCCGCAAGGCTCGGTAATTTCTCCTACCCTGTACTCGCTGTTCACGGCAGACTTCCCCCTATGCAGTGCTAATCTAACGGCTCTGTATGCGGATGATGTTTGCTTAGTACAAACAGCGAGAACAGCGGATCTTGCGTTGAAAAGAATAGAATGGCACTTAAACTTTAGAATCATCCCGTACCTGATTAGGAACAAGCTGCAGCTCAACACTTTCAAACCCCAGTATATGGTCCTAAGAGGGCAATTTCGCAAAAATACCAGTTTAAAGAGAAAACTAGTTATTTCAAATGAACAAATCGAACCGCAAACGGCAATTAGATATCTTGGATATATAATCCAGACAAACACTCTGCACAATTTGCATATAAATGATAGAATTCAGAAGGCCAAATTAAGTAGGTATGAAAACTTTATTCCCACTAATTTGTCGCAATAGCCGTCTGTCGGTGAGCAATAAGCTATTACTTTACAGACAGGTTACTCGACCAATATTAACATATGGATACCCAGTCATTTGTTCGACCACTGAATTTCTGTTCAACCGTATGCAAGTTGTGCAGAATAAATGCCTAAGGATGGCAGTATACAAAGGAACCAGAGTTAATTATTTCCCAAGAAACTCTTGGCTACACCAAATATCAGGAATGGAGTATCTGAAACCTTACCTTACTAAGTTAGCAGTAAGATACTACAACTACTGTCTACCAGATTCCTTAAGAAACAGTATAAAAAAACAACGCGCAGGAAGACATAAGGGATATAGTCTCCTGCATGCAAACATCTCAATGCAGCTCCAGTCTTTATAAACGACTGTACATCGTTCATTTTTCTTTTGTACATATTTGTACATTTGCATATAGTTAAAATAATTAGGGAATTAGACAGTTGTGTAAATGAACGTGGTTGAGAGAGAGTGAATGGGGTTGCACTTAAGACTGAATGAGGCATGAATGGGTGTACATAGTTTTTAAGAAACTAATATTAGGATTTTAAATTAGATTAGGATTTTAAATTAAATTAGTTCAGATCCCATAAATATGTGACCCTGTTTTTCAATAGCTTTTCAGGGGTAAAACAACCAAACTTCTGAGGGAATGTTAACTGTTATGTTCGATCGGATCTATTGTAGGTCATGAAACACCACAACAAGCGGATAATGCGCTACAGCAATAGAGGGAAGTGAAGGTGGCCTATTGGGAAAAACGGAGCCAGACCATCGGCGGAGCGATTATGTCGCACTATTAATTATATGTCATGTATAATACAAATAGTTTGTTTATCCCAATAATGTACTAATACAAATGAAAATTATTGTTTAATAAAAGATTATATGACCTGGATCTACAGGATCTCTTAACTCTGAATCCTCACAAAATATGTGTTTTTCACTTTGTATCTGAATGCTGCGTGAAGGAGGATGACTGCCGCATGAAGCTTGATCTAAAAAAAATAATATCCTTATTAATACTATTGAGGTCCAACATAATAATTGAAAAGTTTTTTTTATTTAAAAATATTGAAACAAAGTAATATTTAATAATGTAAAATAATATATTTTCAAAGAGGTACAATTATATCACTTACGTTCGGTATTTGACACGTTTAACAAAGGAATGGCATTACATTTTAAAATGATTCTAATTCGATCTTGAATATAGCTGTCTTCCGGAAAATGCAAACTACAAATCCTTATTGTATTGTTACATTGCTCTGCTGTTAGATTTGCATATTTATGTTCACCGATGAACTCCAAAGCATTTTTCCAAGCGTTGCATCTAAAACCATCACAATGCATTGTTCATACCTGAAATAATTGCATAAACACTTAACAGACAGGCGTGTACTATAAGCATATTTTTAATTTCTTGCCTAGCTTCATCCTTCGGAAATCGAAAAAAAGAAACATCTAATCCTCTTTTACTCTTGCAACCTTCAGCAGGACACAATAACCCCATTTCTATTAATCTAGATTTAATTATTAAAAAAATATAAACAATGTTCTTGCAATAGGTATTACACAACGTAACACGAAACTACAACTGATATAATACGTACTCAGCAGAATCTGTGGACAACTGGTATACACGAAACCCCGACGTAGGCTAGCTCAGGGCCCGGCCAGCCCAAATTCGTTGACGGGGCAAGGAGGGAACGTTTAAGGGGCATGCCGAAGAGTTGGACTACTAGTCTTGTTAGTGAACGGTGCCCATAGTATAGGTTGATATTAGTTTAAACCCGACCCCGCAAAGTCCTACCGTTTAACCGAACAGTAGTAAGTACACCATCTCTTTGAAGGGTTGACCGCTGGTGACAGATTATTCGTATTCTTCTCAGCAAACCCTTCAATTTTATATCTATTTTATAGGAATGTGTAAATGAAAACAAGTACACTATCCTGGGCGGTCCACCATATTGGATTTAGACCTTCTAATTTGATACTCATGGGCGTTCACAAAAAATAACTAGTCCGTCATATTTGATTTAGAATGATGAGCTAACCAGTTTGAGGATAACTGCTTTAAAATTTAGTTGGACGATTTGACCCAAACCCACATACATAGAAACATTGCAAGTTAAATAAAGGCATGTAAGAAATGAATATTGGATATTTTTAGCCATCGATTCACTGAATTTATTTTTACTATTAATTTTTGAAATTGTTATTATAAGAAATTCAATCTCAGGTTTTTGACTCCTTTCATCTTGTGTTATTTTTAACTCAAAGTGACACCAAATAACTTTTAAAACGAATATGGGAGACATAAGACCACTGTGTATACACTGGGGATTTTCTCTTCAACGTAGCATATTATGTAGTTCAATGTGAATCCGTTGGGGTTTGGGGCGAGAGTGAAATCCAGTGCCAAGATCGTTATTTTATTTTTTAACTCAATTTCAATATTTCTGAAAAATATAAATATTCGATTCTATTTTATACAAGGTTAAATATTTAGTTGACTTTTCAACTTCTTTGTTGATAGGATTTAGAAGGATTACTAAGATAATTATTTATTGGGGTTAATCAGGTAACTAATAAATAAAGTTTTCATCAACCCTCGTAATAAGATCAAGAGAAATATGAGTAAAGCTCATTCGTAACTTCTGCAGACGACAAATGTTTCATCTAAATAGTTCACAAATCGACTTTGCGCAACGCGTAAATACCAATTACACTAATTATATCTAATTATTCTCTTGGAATTTCGCTAGACCCTAATTGCTCTTAGTACCTGCAGAATACGTTTAATTTCTGACTGCCAACTTTTGATCTCGAGTCACGGAAATAAAAGATAAAGGTAGACTAGTTTAATTTAAAAGTAAAGGCTTGCTGTACAATTCTTTAATTCGATGTTTTAAACTTTTTAGTATGCGAATCGTAACCAAAATGACTGTCAAACCCTATATATTTCAATTTATTCAAGATTAGCCATGAGCTTCTGGGAAGTTAGTGTAGATATAATGTATCTGACTCGGTTCCTCAAATCCACAGAATATTTTCACTAAACCCATGCTGTTTTTCAAAAAAACTTGTTTGCTATACAGTTTTTAAACAACACATTTTGTTATTCTGTTTTGCATTTCCTTTCTGTACTCAAATTATTGGTTTATTTGATACCTACCTTAATGTCATTGTCATTTTTGATAGATTAATTATTCGTACGTTTGGCCCGGAAATATTTTGGTACGTTTTGTACGTCAATTTAACTACAATAATCTCGATGGTTTACTGTATACCTGAACGATTGGGGACAATTTTAATATTTGGCTCCCGGAACGAGAGTTATTTGCAGACAGCTAACGTGTTTCATGGGAGACATCCTGAAAAACATGTATGTCACGTGTATATCCGTGATTTAGTCGCAAAATTGAGAGAGACGGGTCCAGTGGCAAACAGAAGAAGGAATGCCGCAAGAGTACTCGATGAAGCAGCTCAAATTGAAGTCCTTGGACAATTTGAAATAGATCCTACTTTATCAACTCATCACGTCTCTGCAATAACAGGACTATCACATGAGTAAGTACGGAAAGTTTTGAAGCTTCATAAATTTCACCACTATAAAATGCAATGTCTTCAAGAATTGTCCGATGACGATCCAGACCGAAGAATTCAGTTTGGTGAAATTATGACTGAAAGAATTAAGAATGAACCTAGACTTTCAAAAAATATTTGTTTTAGTGATGAGTGCACATTTTATCTTAATGGTAATTGTTTATAATAAAACGGAGTAATATTTACAACGTGGTTTATTATTTTTATATTACAACAAAATGGACTGTATAAACACAATTATTTTTCTAGGTTACATACAACCGGCTTGTCACACAAAAAGCGCCAGTCTCTCGCTGCCAAAAAAGAAGAAGCAACAATTTTCCAGCGTTGCCGGACTGCTCTTCTTGGCAGTGTTTTTAATTTATTTGAATACTGTCTTTTCATTTTATATATTCACCCCCCGCCTTGAGAGATTATGACCTTCAAGTTAACAAAATATACATGAATTAGTCTATTTTGATTGGTAGCGGACACAGTTTACAGAACGACCGTTTAATTAAAACATTTATTATTTTTAAAGTCGCCACTCTGGCAATGCCATCTTGTCCCGGATGTAGTTTTACAACTCTTGCCATACGCCAACATAATGGTAGTAAATTGTCATCCTTAACGACGACCAACATTCCATCTTTGAGTTGGTCTTGATGATGTTTCGACTTAGTTCTGGTTTGAAGCTCCGACACATAGAACTTGTCTAATATCTCAATTACTGACGGACTCGGAAGTGAAGTAAGTCTTCTGTCGATCAGGAAGTGCGCGTGAGTCAATGCGTAGAGGTCAAAAGGGTTAGAGGACAAGGGAGTAAGAGGACGGGAATTCAGGATAGCCTCTACCTGACACGACACAGTAGAAAAATCTTCGTATGTCAAATTAGTATTAACGATCGCCCCCTTCAAATAATACTTAGTGGTCTTTACCCCTGCTTCCCACAATCCGCCGAAATGCGGCGAATAAGATGGCATGAACACCCATTTCACGTTTTCATTACCTGCAATTTTTGACAATTCTAAATTATGCGCAATTAAAGATTGTCCCGATTCCCTCAATTCAGAAAAAGCACCTACAAAATTCTCACCGTTATCGGAATAAATTGAATTTGGTTTACCTCGCCTGGACACGAATCTTCGGAGGGCTGCTATAAAACCTTCTGTTGAAAGATTAGTTACAAATTCTAGATGAATTGCGTGTGTTACAAAACACACAAATAAACACACATAGCCTTTATAAAATTTAACACCGCGCCCCTGTAAAGTTTTGAAATTGAAAGGCCCCATATAGTGAACTCCTGTTGTATTGAAAGGTGGTTGTTGACAGATACGTTCCTTGGGTAAATTTCCCATTTTAATTTGAAGGTTGATAGGTTTGACCTTCGCGCAGAGGACACAATCATGAATTATTTTCCTGATTACATTTCGTCCTTGAGTGATCCAATATTGTTCGCGTAGCGAACCCATAACCAATTGTGGACCAGCATGCATTAAACGAGCATGTTCAGCTCTAACAATCAGATCTGCCAAAGGATGTTTTGCATTTAGCACCATGGGATGTTTTTATTATAATTAAAATCCTACAATTGTAGTCTGCCCCCCACCCTTAGCAACCTATTACTGTCAATGAAAGGACTTAAATTGGATAATTTTCCTCCCTTAATACATTTGTCGTTACTCAATAATTTTAACTCATTGGCAAATGAGTCCTTTTGACTTATATAAACTAACACCCTTTCCGAATTATCAATTTCTTCAACACTTAACTCGAACGACTTTCGGTTTTCCATAAAAATTTTCTTTGCGTGGGTTACAAAACGTAGGCAATAGGCAAAACTCCTTTTTAACTTGTTGAGAACGTGAATAAAGACCACGGAGATTTTGCAACTGCTTTTCCACAAACAACATTTTTTTTTTCGTTCAGGAAGGTTGCTTAAGTCTAACAAATCGATTTCTGGTATAATCAACTTGTGCTCTACGGATAACCATGGAGGTTCATAGGTGATATACCCCTGGATACCAGATCTGCTGGATTGTCTTCTGATTTGACATAAAACCAGTTATCAGAACCTACCATAGTCTGAATTTGTGATACTCTATTTGAGTCATAAATTTGAAATTGATTGGGAGGTGATTTTATCCAACTCAACGCCACCTGAGAATCACTCCACATGTAAATCGAATCAATCGGAATCGTAGGTGAAGACTGAACTTCTTTAATCAATTTTGACAATAAAAGAGCACCTGACAATTCCAGTTTGGGAATAGTCATCGCTTTAATAGGTGCCACTTTGCCTTTTGCACATAAGAATTTGACCTGCACATTACCCATGCGATCAATGCTCTTCACATAAACACCATGAATTTCGTTTCTTATAGAATTCTTGCTACAAACGTATCTGGGAAACCAAACCTCATTCAACCATCTCATTTCTTCCTTAAATTTATGCCATTCATTTGCCACCTCCGATGGAACTGGATCATCCCATAGTTTCAATAGCCACAACCTTTGGAGCATAATTTTTGGGATTATAATACATGCACTCAGCAGTCCCAATGGATTGAAAATCTGTGCAACGTATGACAGAATCTTTCGTTTTGTGACCGCATCGCTACTCACCACGCCCCCCGCCTTATACGACAGTACATCACTAGAACAATGCCAATATAAACCCAAAGTTTTTGTTTTCTCATTCTCACCTAAGTTTAAAACAAATGATTGTGTGTCATTTGAACCCTCAATTTCCTGCAACAACTCCTTTCGATTTGTTACGAATTTTCGTAAATTGAAACTTGCTTAAATTATGAAAAGCTTTACACATTAACAACTTTTATTTTGACTTTTATCAACTGTCAAAAAAGATTTCTGCCTATGTGAACCTTGAATATCGTTTTTGAAACCCTCCAAGGTTGGTAACTCATTTTTTATTTTCAAAATCTCCCACTGTTTTAAGGTGGATTTATCAAACTTAGTATTGATGTGAAAAATTAATAAAGAATCCCAAAACTTTCCAGGCTCACCCAAATTTTCTAATGCAAGTAAATGATTATTCAATGTATCCAGCATATATGCCTTAAGCCCTCCGAAGATTCATGTCTCAGAGGATCCATTTAATAAATACCAGAAATATGATCTCTAACTAAAATTTTCCTTTTGTCATATCTTTTACACAAGAGTTCCCATGCTGCTGAGTAATTTGCAGAACTGAACTCTAAAGACTCAATAATTTGTTTAGCGCAACCAGTTAATGAAGCTCTTAAATGGTGAAATTTTTGAATGGCACCTATAGAAGTATTAGTATTAATTAAACTATCAAATGTATCTTTAAATTCTAACCATTTAGTATATGTGCCATTGAAAGTGGACAACTGGATAAGTGGTAATTTTACAGGTACTTCTCTAATTTGTGAACTTAAAAAATCACCAACTGACCCACCCCCACTATGATTACTAGCATTCGATGCACTATCTACTTGTTCATTGCTCTTATTCAAAGTTTCAAGAATACTTTTAGCTTTACTTAAACTTTTAAAATACTCATTTTCAAATCCCTGCCTATCTTTAAAATGATTTTCTATCTCACTATCGTCACAAATTGCTTCAATTTCTGTTTGAAGTTCCTCATATTCGAAAGAAATAATTTAAACTTTTCGCATTTACACTCTAATTCAAGTATTATTTCAATAACTATTACTATTTTTAATTTCTGATATATTAATTTTACTCTTTTTCTAACCAGTAATTTTAATGTATTGTCAGACTCAGACATGCTTATTTAGTATTATTGTATAAGTAGAGACCACGTAAGATCAGATATAATAAGGAAGAAATAACAAAATAAAAGGAACGACAATAGGAATTCGGCACCGCAACACTTTCATGCCTTCCGTAAGTACACCACCACTGTTCCTTCAGGTTACTACTTATATCCTTATATTGGAGTTCATTACTCCAATGTGGAATCGTACAAAAATACAGCTATTCGCCACTTTTTTCTACAGCGTAGATATTAGAGTTTTCAGGGCAACAGCTGATGCAATATCACTATCTCGCTTAACTCGATCGTAAATCTGAACCTTCTTAGACTTGCAAATTCACAACTTTTTGCGGTTGAGGGCTAAACACTGATTGTATATCCGGCTCAAAGGACCAAATGTTTATAATAAAACGGAGTAATATTTACAACGTGGTTTATTATTTTTATATTATAACAAAATGGACTGTATAAACACAATTATTTTTCTGGGTTACATACAACCGGCTTGTCACACAAAAAGCGCCAGTCTCTCGCTGCCAAAAAAGAAGAAGCAACAATTTCCCAGCGTTGCCGGACTGCTCTTCTTGGTAGTGTTTTTAATTTATTTGAATGCTGTCTTTTTATTTTATACAGTAATGTAAATAAACAAAACTGTCGTTATTGAAATGATGAAAATCCACATCTGTTTAGAAAAACTAAATGTTTGGGCAGGGGTATTAGGAGATTCTGTGATCGGTCCCTTGTTTATACCGGGAAATTTAAACGGTGAAATGTACCTTTATATGCTGAGAACACTATTGAGCCCTTAATTGTTCATGAATTAGAGAACCAACAGAACGGCGATGGCAATCCAGCTCTAGATGAATATTTGTTGCACTTCCAGCAAGACGGAGCACCTCCCCATTACGCAGTAGCAGTTAGGGACTGGTTAGACAATAATTATCCAAATAGATGGATTGGAAGGAGAGGTCCCATTGAGTGACCACCTAGGTTACCAGCCTTGCCGCCACCTGATTTTTTCTGTAGGGTCATCCTAAGTCGGTTGTTTATAAAACTAAACCAACCTCAATCGACTATTTACGACGAAGAATTAGTCAAGCATGTCGTGATATTACTAAAGCAACATTTGCCAACGTTCGTATGGAGTTTGAAAATAGGTTGTACTATTGGAAACCATTTTGATCATTTACTAAATTAATTAACATTTTTGTAGTTCGTCACTTAACACTTTTTCATTTTGTTGTCAAATAAATTTTTCTGCTTTATTATTACACTCTGTATAATCATGACTCAGAGTGTTGAAAAGCATTTTCTACAGGCTTTCTAACGATGTATCACAAGTAGGGGGTTGTCATTAAAATTTTTGTAGGTGGGGTAGGTGGGGCATAGTGGGTTGATGGGTGTGTGTTCTCTCTCATGTCATTCTAGTTCCCCCTCTTTACCCTAAGAGCGGTTTTGGAATTTTTTTGAAATCTCTTTTCGTTCACGAGGTACGTTTTAAAATTCACACCCTGTATATATTTTTATTACATATTTATTAGTTAGCTAAAGTTAATTACATTGAAAAATAGCATAAGACATGGCATAACACTAGATAAAGTCCAGCTGATCGTTAACGTGTCAGTGGTACGAATATTAAGAAGGTATGTTCCGGTATAAATTTCCTTTCTGGTTTCTTCAAAAATCAAGCCTTTTAGGTGGCTTGATGTTCCGTCCAGATCGAGTGGTGGTTGGAGCTGAGGGAACAGAATTTGTGGATGTGTTACTAGTACAAGTAGTTTTGTATTGATCCTGTTCATCAAGTGTCTTTTCATCAGAAGGGGTGGATATGCTAGCTTCAGATGTTGGCAAAGGTACAGTGTTTTTTGTAGGGCTTTGTAGGGCTGATGCACTTATTTTGCGTTTTAAGCTCTGATACTTCACTGACACTCTCTTACAAAGGTAATAGTAAAGTTATCTTCACTGCACGGTAAATGTTAGTAACCCTTACCTTAATATCATTGACATGCACTAATTTAATACAATTTACAATTTCAACCAAATATGAGGAGTGGCTTATGATTTTTATAATCTAATCCTTTCCCTATAATTTCGATAGAATATATTCAATGTATACTAAATCATATTATATATGTGTTATGTGGAATATGTCTAGATGTCTTTATCCATACTACTTTTTCCCCCCACCCTTCCACCCGTCACGATTTTTATACTGCCGGGTACATTCGACTTAGGAAGGGATACACTATCATATAAATATGTCAAATCATTTTATACGACTTTTCAATCTTTGAGCACTATACTATAAAGAGTGCCTTCTCTAACCCCTTATTTATTGCTTGAACTCCTCTTTCTACGGCTCCGCTTTCTACAGATCCATTTGCTTGTGGGTGGTAGGATAGTATTTAAAGGGTTATACAATATGTCCCCCTAAGTTGGAATCATATGGAAAACTTTTTTATTATTAATTTTAGGAAAAAAGTTATTCCTCATAAAAAGTTCTGCATTATCTAAAACCTAGAATACAGTCATCAAATATCAAATTTTTTAGTCGTATACAAGGTTTGTCAAAAAATATGAGTTTTACTCAGGAGTAAAGTACCTTTAAATTTGACAATATCGAAAAATGTTACTAAAAAAGTTGATCAGAATTAAAAATTACGTTCAAATATGTAATTACATTCTTTTACATTATTAAAATTATTTTTAAAACGTATGTCTACAATAATGCAAATTCAACTGTAGTTACATGTAATCTAGGATGCACTGACAAACGAATAATTTGTTGATAGAAAGAAATGTTGACAGTAAATTTCAAACCGCGTTAGAATTTATAAGAGACATAAAAATGGTAGCGTTATTAACTGATGAAGAGAAAATAGAAATTGTTTTGATTGTGGGAGATTACTATAAAACGCATAGAGAAGCAGCAAATATTTTCAATAATAGACATCCCAATAAAAATATAACCCAATCAACTGTAACGAAAATAGTAAATAAATTTAGAAGAACTGGAAGTATTCAAAATAATTTTAATAGAAAACGCAATAGATCCTAGCTTACCGAATGAAAATGTGTGGTTCCAGCAAGATGGGGCAACACCCCATTATGCTTTAATGGTAAGAACTTATTTAGATGAAATCTTCCCCAATAAATGGATTGGACGAAGAGGTACTATTGAGTGGCCAGCTAGATCGCCAGACCTTACGCCGTTAGATTTTTGACATAAAGAATTTTATTCCATAAGTGGTTTCCACACTGTATATAGAATTTCAGACATGCGCAAACAAGAGTAGCTAGGGCATGTGCAAAGGAAAGCACTATTCAGTGTCTCACCACAAAATCATTGATTACAATATAAGCAAGTAAAAACAAATTTATTGGTAGAGTTGTATTAAATATTTTTAGAGTATTCCAACGTCTTTTGTTATCTGTCTTGTTGTTGTTTTCTTTTTTGATTGATGTTTCCATCATCTTGGCAAACTTGCAGTCTGGGCTAAATTTTGAATGTCATTCATGAACGCAATCTTCGGATAGCCACTCATGAATTTCCACATGACAATTAAAACAACGAGTTATGTCACTATAACCGACATGAAAAAACCCCGCTAACGCCAAATCTATAGGAGAAACTTTACCAGTCCAATTTTTGAATGATTGCAAGCGGTAGTCATACAATGATAATCAATCGGAGAAATCTTCTAAACACATATTGTCGGTATGAGCCAAATTCATTTTGCGATAACTATTTATAGATACCCTTCCCCCACCACTTTCACATATCTATAAAAAGTCGTGAAGATTCCATATCGAGTATAGTTTTGTCTTGACAGTTGTGGGAAATTGTCTTCAAATATGGTTCCAAAGGAAGTGTTTTTGGGGGGGCGTCGATTTGACTTGAATCAGTCAAAATCAAAGTTTGTTACACTGTGTTTATCAGCACAGTGCACTCCTTGTGTAATCATCTCAGGGAACAGGAATAATTATATAGTTTTTCACGGAATGGAATGGAAAGAATTATTATGTTTCAAGGATTTGATTGATAATTTTTTCACTACAGCGGAAACTTTTGGCTTCAATTTCAAAAGTTTGGGCAGAATAAAGTGCTAAAAATTTTAACTGGACACTATTTGGTTGGGATATGCGAATATATCCGAGCTGTGGAAAATATTACCACTAATAAAGAACACAATATTAAAAAACCAGAAGTTTTTAGGAACTATGAAAATTTCACAACTGGCTGTTACTAAATTACAAGATGCTCCGAAAACAGCACTAGGAGTTCTACAACCATAAAAAAAAATAAACCCAATTACATACAAACTAGGTCTTGGAGTAATATACAAATACCCCCAACTTTTACAAGATGAAAAAAGTCAGCTTTAATGAAAACTTTAACAAAATACAAGTTCTATATGTTTGGCGATACGCAACTCACGCAGCAAGGAAAAATGATTGGCAAGCCAGGTATCTTGACCAGTCACTCTTCAATCAACGAATTCAACAAGCCGCCAAATTTATCAATCCTATTTTAGATGTAATACATAGATGTAAAGTTTATAATAAAAGATATGCAGTAATTATTATGTTTTATTTAGAAAATTAGTTTACAATACATTATTTTTACTAATTCAAGAGTTGTGTGAGTTATCTAATCGCAACCACTTCACCAAAACCTTATTTCATTTTTTTCTCAATACTTTTTCAACGTGATAAACGTCTGGGTGTTTCACTTTTAAAAGTTCTTCAGTGTAAAAAGCTCCTTGAATAGGTTGATTACTCTCATCTTGTGAAAGATATGTGGTGGGATTGGTCAGCTTGACTTTATAGATTTTAAAAATTTCAGTTGTCCAGTTGGGTGTATAACATTTGGAAAATGATTCACGATATTTACTTATGCGTACAAAATCACCTTTTTTAAATCTAGGTTTGTGGGGGTCGACTGTTTTCATGTGGTTGAAAGCAATAATATATTTGGCGTTTGTCTCATTAACCTTACTGGGAATAGCACCCGTTGTTGAATGTCTGGTATTATTGTATTTTTTAACAATTTTTGGTAGCAATTCCAACCATTTTTATGACCCTTGCACACTAAATTCTTTCCGCAATAAAGTTTTGAGTGTTCGAATAACTCTTTCTACGATGCTAGCTTTAAGGTTTGAAAATGCGCTGTAATGATTTATTCCATACTGCTGCATCAGCTGTTGGAACTCTTTGTTATAAAATTCTTCACCCATATCGGTCTGTAAATTTTTAGGCGGGTTCATTTGGGAGAGTACTTTTTTGCATAGCCTCTGTAATGTCCCTAGCATTTTTTCACTTTACAGGTCCAGCCCAGACGAATTTACTAAAAACATTGATAATTACAAGTATATATCCAAAACCTTTGTTAACGCTTTTATAATTATTCAGAATCGCCAAGTCAGTCTGAAGAAGATCATGCAAACCTTTGACAATCACATGTCGTCTCTTGTAATTTTTACGAGCTGGACTATGCAATTCATTAACTACATCTCGCTTATCATTACTCATATTATTTTAGAGCACACTTAATTACAAATTCAACGTAAAATTGTTTATAATGAGGGCTTAACGCAAACTGTGAAGTATCACCTTTTTCAACAACTTTACCTATCATACTGGATTGGTTAGATACTTGATTGTTGTAGCGAATATATAGTCCATCAGAAGCGCATTTAAAATGTTCAACTTTTCCTGATACTGGTATTGTAAAAGTGTTTGTATTACAGTCTAAGAAGTAAAAAAACTTGACTTTTCCTTGACTACCATTTATCTTCATAAAAAATTTGGTATGGAATTTATAGGGATCCCCAATATAAAAATTATCACTGAGGAGTGGTGCTGCTACAATTTCGTCTGAGGGTTTTAACACTTGAGTGCGAAGAAAGTGGTGATTGAACTTATTGATTGGCATACTAATTTAGTATGACCCATTTTTATCAATAGGGTACTATTTATTAGATTTATTGAAGCGAACAAAGTAGGGAAAAATCAGCACACATGTTATTTACTGAACCTACTTTAAATTCAATTATATCATCCTTTTTTATTTTGATGTTAGATAACTCACTATATTTGTAAACCTTGCTATTTATCAAAATATCACCATTACTCGAGTAGTGCTTACTGCTTTCGATATAACCTTCAACAGGAAAAACGAAAGCAGTCCCTCCATTCTCTAAAACATACAAGGGATTTTTTGGTTTTTTTACCCCTATTAATCGAATGAAGCATGTACTAAAATATTCTTTTGGTGTGCAAATGTAAAAGGGTGTTTTAAGTATCGGTACAGCGGTAGAATGAACGTCTACACATTCTGAGGTGGAAAGGTAATGTTAGTTGAAATGATTTGAAGGCATGTTAACGACTAAACAATTTATGAAGTAATCAAAGTATTTATGCAATTATACCACCCTCTCGTAATTCTTCAATAATGGATATAATTTCATGGTGATGACCTGTATTCCCTGCTGCTTGAGAAGCTACAAGTATCCTATCAACTATTTCATTAAAATCATCAAAGAATTTATAATCAATGGGTTTGTTACATACATTATTAAATAAGCTCCCCTTTGAACTGCACGCCCCTGGGGGTATCGGTATTTAGGTCCTGGAACGAAGCTGGCAAAGAGATTAGCTCGAGGGGATAAACCAATAAATCCTTTAGACGAAGCAGCACTACAACACGATATAGCATATTCTCAGAGCAACGATCTAAGTGAACGCGACGTGGCTGATAAAATTTTAGAGAACAGAGCTTGGGATCGTGTTAAATCTAAGGACGCTAAATTAGGTGAAAAAGTAGCTGCCTGGTTGACAACAACAGATATGAAAGGAAAACGTAAACTTGGAATGGGCCTCCGACGAAAACGTAAAACTAAGAAGCGTGTTATTAAACCACCTAAAATTGGAGGATTTTTACCATTTTTAATCCCTTTGATTGGGGCTTTAGCTGCTGCCGGCGGCGGAGCTGCTGGTATCGCAAAAGCCGTGAACGACGCTAACGCTAATAGAGAGTAATTAGCTGAGCAGCACCGACATAATCTTGAAATGGAGCAAGCTGCTAAAGGTGGCAAAGGGTTATATTTAAGACCATATAAATGATATGGAATGAGGCAAAGAAAACAAAAATATGTAAAAATGGGCGGGGTTTTTATTTAAAACCATATTCAAGAAACTCCCGATAAAATTACCTCAGCACATAATGACAGACTTTGAACTTGAAAAATATATAACGTTATTGCAAATTCCTTATTTTCGTGGTATATACATGCGTAATTCTTTACCTACAAAAATTAACAAATACGAGTCTGGTATTATCAACTTAGATACACAGCAGCAAGGCGTTGGAACGCACTGGACAGCTTATACAAAGAAGAGTAAAAATGTTACATATTTTAATAGTTATGGTAATTTGCCACCACCAATAGAAGTCGTAAAGTATTTTACAAGTAATGGAAAAGCAGATGTCCACTTCAATTACGAAACAGTACAAAGATTTAACTCTTACCAATGTGGACAGTATTGTCTTAGATTTTTATATAGTCTGTATAACTGAGTAAGTAATTCATTTCATAACCAACTGTCCAAGATGTCGTATACTTTTACGTTAAGTGGGGAGTCATCAATTCTAAGTGGTGACTTTAACCCACCCATTTACTTAGATGAAAATTCCGAGTATGAGATAGGATTGGCTAATTTTGATAAATTTAATAGTATTCCAAACATAACTCAAACCAATAACGTATTACTGTGGGGTCAGAAAAGTCAATACAAATATATCATCCCTATAGGCTCCTATGAACTGGATGATATTATAAAATTAATTGAAAAAGAAATGTTAAATATAGCGGTTACTACAGCCCACAGTCGAACAGGGTCTGTATCAATGAAAAGCATTGAAACTATAAATTTAACAGTTGATAATTCAATAGGGAATCTGTTGGGTTTCTCAAAAGTCTCTCTTGAACCGAATAAGGTAAATACCTCAACCAAAAAGATAAATATTTTAAAAGTTAATACTATATGTATTGGCTGCAACATTGCTGTTATTGCATTAAAACCATGAACAACATTACTGTTAGGGTTCTCGATCAAAGCGGTGATTCAATTGATTTTCAAAAAGAAACTATTACTATTCGCTTACATCTTCGGAAAACTAATTGAAATTGTTTGGCAAATTAATCGGATACATCCATATAAAAGCACATATATTCACAAAGCTATCAGTAGAGTGAAAACCACAGCATTGTTAACGTCTACAAATCGGACATTTTGTAACGTGCCTGCCTTCTTACACGTGGCTCCTGCCACAAGAACACGTCACTATGGACACCCTTGATGCAAAATTCGGGTTTTTAAATCTCGGGCGCCAGATTATTAACGTGGTTTGCTCCACGGCCCCTTGACCCTTAGCGTCAAGAGTTCCAGATAGCCTCAGATGGAGGTTACGGAAAATTCCAGGGGTCTTGTTGAATTAAATTTAACTAACTAGTGAAAATCCGGAAAAGCCAAATCATGGTTCTCCAATCAATAAATTGCGGTTAAAAATGAAAATAATAGAAATTCAAAACTTTGATCTATTAATACTCTGTGGTCTATTTTACGAATAATTCCTTTTAGTGACAAACACATTAACCGGGAAAAGAAAATGAGGTATGTATTACCTACATCTGGGATTTTAACGGACTTAACGGTCAGGTTATCAAATACGGTTCAAATCTACCGGGTTTTACGGGGTGCCTAATGCACGATTTAGATCTGCCGGGTAATCAGACAAATTGTGGCTAAGCCTCTTCCAAGTCTGATTAACCCTTGAATCCAAATGAAACCGGCAACTATTATTCCGACGGGGAAAAAAAAATATAAATAATGATTCTACGAAACGGGAAAAGAACGATTAAGATCTGCCGGGAAATCAAACAAATTGTGGCTAAGCCTCTTCCAAGTCTGATTAACCCTTGAATCTACTAAAGCCGGTAACAATTATTCCAAAAAAAAAAATATTTTCCCACGAGTTAAACGGTACCCAACTATCGACACACAGAGTAAAAATATTCGTACTAGCATAAAATTAAAATATTATAATCCACTTGGATATCAATTTAATATAAAGCTACTGACAAGCAAAAGCATAAAATAATTCGAGAATCCACTAATAATTCATATCAGTTAATTAATATATAATAAACGCAGTAAATAAAAATTCGAAATCAAATTACCGTTGACAAATCTTTATTTCCAGATAAAAGAAACAAAATAAAAAAACCAAATTTCAGTTCAACAACAAAAGAAAAAAAATAGCCGGTCGGAAAATTTTCAAAACCATACATTTAACAATTTAATACTAAGCGGCGATACGGAAAGTTTAGATTACACAGTTTAATTGTAAAAATGATTTACCTTTTAAAATACAGCTGAACACACAATCGGAATACGGAATACACTCAATTTCCACACTACGGTTTTTCGGTTTTCGGAAGAAAGTTAAACGGAGAATATTTAGAACCGGAATCAATCAGAGCGCGCATAAGAAGCCAGACGGAATGAAAATCGGAGCGCGAATAAGAAGCCAAAAATGAATTGTTTCCGAATTTATATCCAAAATTTTAGTTACATTCTTCGGCCGTAATTCTGGTGTGGGAATTAAAACGTGAAATCTATCTAGTTTCGACAAAAACTTGTAAGTATACTAGATGGCTTTCGTTTTAATTAAAATGTAGTATATACCGGGCGTCCTTTCAGTTGAAAAATTTAAATATCGGGAATGAATAAATTGTGTATGCTAGAATTTGGATTTGCGTAACTCGGACTTATACTAAAATATACAACGGTAATAACAACAAAAAAAAATAAATCAATGCGGTAGTCGAAAGGGTTGTAAAGTAACGAGTTATATACACCCTAGTGGCAAAATAAAATATATTACGGAACAAAATAAAAAATTAAACTTGCAACAAAAAAATAACTCGTTACAATTTTCACAGTCTTTGGGTTTCAAAGTGTTGGTATAATGGAAGTTTCACATGTTACGGGTGAACATTTTAGCGACACTACCATTGAAGACTATCAATTCCATACATACCAGCCATATTCTTCTGCTACTCTCAACTATAATGATGAAATGAGAATTCCAATTCAAGATCTAGAAGCTCATGCTCTCCCCAGTAATTCAGTTCTGTACATAGAAGGGAAATTGCTGACTGATAAAAATACTGTTACAACAAAATTTAACTTTATTAATAACGCTATTGCGTTTTTATTTAGAGAAATCAAATACGAGTTGAATGGTGTAATTATTGACGCGGTTAGAAATGTCGGTATAGCTACCACACTAAAAAAGTATCTATCTTTAAACGAAAATGAGAGTAAGCTGATGAATAATGGGGGGTGGTATCCAAACAATGGAAAAATTCTAACAGATTCCAAGGGTAATTTCAATACATGTATTCCTTTAAAACTACTTATGGTTTTTTTTGAGGATTTCAAGAAAATTATAAGTAATATGAGATAAGAGTTGATTATAATTCGAGACAAAGACGACATTGATGTTGTAGTTGCTTCTGACGAGTCTGAGAAACCAAAAATTGAGCTATTGAAAGTTTATTGGAATGTGCCTCACATAGCTCCAAGCATTAAAAAGCAATTAAAACTAAATATAGCAATATTGATGTACCAATTAAATTTCGGAGCTGGGACCTGATTGAATATCCTGCTCTAACTGATGCTACTAAACACACATGGCCTGTCAAGACTACAACTAAAGTAGAAACACCCCTACATATTGTGGTAGCATTCCAAAAGGGTAGAAAAGGCAAACTTTTGAAAGACATGAGTAAATTTGATCGCTGTAACTTGACTAATTTACGTGTGTTTTTATATTCTGAGCGATATCCTTATCATGATTTACACCTAGATTTTGATAGTAATCGTTTTGCCACTTTGTATGAGATGTTTGCCAATTTTCAAGAAAGTTATTACCACATCCAAACTAATCAACCTATATTTAATCCAGAAGAGTTTAAAACCAAAGCTCCGATCGTTCATATCGACTGTTCTCGTCAAAAAGAGGTTTTATAGAGTGGTTCTATTGTTCTTCGAATAGAATTTGAAACCAGTAAAAATGTGGGTAATGATGTATCAGCATACTGTTTAATTATACATGAAAAAGAATTTTATTACAATCCCTTGACAAAAATTGTTTAATGCGCAAGCGTTTATGTGTTAAAAGTCTGCCACCACATGAAGTTTCTTCCAGTACACTATGGGATTTCGTCAACGACTCGAGCAGTACATTATTAACTTGACTAAACTCAAAGTTGATATTGAGTAGTATAAAAAGAAAAAGCATCTAGTTGAACACTTTAAAAATGTACAAATATGAATGTTATAAATGAAACTAACTGTTTCTAATTAATTCCACTATTTAATTGAAAGATTTATGAAAATTATTAAAGGATATTGATAATTATTTCGATATTGACATATCATCGTCAGAATGACAGAAGTTACATTTTATGTGATACCTACTTGATGTTTAATATTTTGGCTAGACCAAATAGTAAGTGACCTATCTTGTGATTGACTTAATATATATGAATAGAGAAAAGAAGAAGATATGATTTTACAAATATTAAAGCTTAGGTATTATTAGCCCTATGGGGATATCCTGGATATCTTTTTCCCATTTAAGATCAGTATAACTGTGCAATGATATAGAAAACCAAGGAAAACTATATCTGCTGATCTTTACAATAGTTACTTAAGAAGACAATTTATTAGTGGAGAGCTCCCTAGATTTATCTGTTCATTGACAACTTCATATTGTGGGTCTCTTAAGTGTCTTCTTATTTCTAGTTCTTCAAGGAAATCTAGTTCTTGTTTCTTATCACAAATATGCAGTACTTCTAGTTCTGTGTTAGGTGTTAATGAATGTTTTGTGTCAAGAAGGTGTTTTGCGTAATGTGATTAATCTGGCTGTTTTAATCTGTATGCTCGTGAGTGTTCATTGTATCTAATTTCGAAATTTCGAATTGTTTGACCAATATATACAGCATTACATTCTGGACATTTAAGTTTATATATTCCAGACTTTTTTAATGGGGGTATTTTTGTTTTTACATTTAACAATTTTTTACCCACATTGTTTTCTGTTTTAAAAGAAATTGCTGTATTTGTTGAACAAGATTATTATCTTTGAAATATTATTAGAAATATTACCAGCATATGTGATGGTTTTTTTGTATTTCCCTAGTATTTTCAGGAAATATTAATTGTAATGCCACTTTTTCCTCTTTTTTATTAATTAATTTATTTATTATATGTAATGGATAACCGTTGGATGTGGCTATTTGCTTAATTATATTAATTTCTCTATCAAAATTATATTTGTTCATAGGAACTGAAAATGCTCTATGTATCATTGAATTATATGCTGCTAATTTATGTGACATGGGATGATTGGAACTATATGGTATAGTCACATCAGTATGTGATGGTTTTCTGTAAATTGAAAAATCAAGTATATTATTGACTCTTTGAATTTTAATATCAAGAAAATTGATTGAGTTATTTTCTTCAACTTCTAATGTAAATTTAATTTTCGGATGTAAATTATTAATATGATTGAACAATATATCTAATTGTCGTTCACTACCTACAAAACAAGCTAATATGTCATCTACATACCTATACCAAAATAATATATTTTTTGAAATGTTACATTCAAAGATTTTTCTTTCTAAACTGTCCATAAAAATGTTTGCTAAAATTGGTGATATAGGGCTTCCCATTGGTAAACCTTCATTTTGAATATATACCTTATTATCAAAAGTAAAATAATTCTGATTAATACATACATCAAACAAATTAAGTATATCTGATATTATTCCTGGATTGATATTTTTATCCTCTAGTAATTTTTTAACAAGTGTTATGCATTCTTTAGGAGGAATTTTAGAGAACATATTGGTAACATCAAATGAAATAAGTTTAGAGTTATCTTGTAATTTGTATGTTTTTAATTTTTTGATTAGTTCTATTGAATTTTCAATTGAGTATTTAGATATACCTCCATAGCTATTAAGTATATTGTTTAGTTTTTTAACTAACTTATTATTAGGAGTATTAACGTAAGAAACTACAGGTCTAATTGGTTTCGATACTTTATGTAATTTAACAGTTCCATATAATTGTGGAGACTGAGGATTTTTATTAATCATGTATTTTTTCTCATAATCATTGAAAACATAATTTGAACTATTGACAATCTCTCTAACATTATTAGAAAACTTTTTTGTTGGGTCAGCCCTTAGAATTTTTACATCAGAAGATTCTATAAAATTATTAACTTTAGATTTATATTCTTCGGATTTTAAAATGACAGTGGCATTTCCTTTGTCAGATTTTGTTATTGTGAGGTTATAATCTTCTACTTTTTGTTTAATTGAATTTATTGCTGAAATATCATTTTTTGTTTGACAAAATCTGACAAAGGAAATGCCACTGTCATTTTAAAATCCGAAGAATATAAATCTAAAGTTAATAATTTTATAGAATCTTCTGATGTAAAAATTCTAAGGGCTGACCCAACAAAAAAGTTTTCTAATAATGTTAGAGAGATTGTCAATAGTTCAAATTATGTTTTCAATGATTATGAGAAAAAATACATGATTAATAAAAATCCTCAGTCTCCACAATTATATGGAACTGTTAAATTACATAAAGTATCGAAACCAATTAGACCTGTAGTTTCTTACGTTAATACTCCTAATAATAAGTTAGCTAAAAAACTAAACAATATACTTAATAGCTATGGAGGTATATCTAAATACTCAATTGAAAATTCAATAGAACTAATCAAAAAATTAAAAACATACAAATTACAAGATAACTCTAAACTTATTTCATTTGATGTTACCAATATGTTCTCTAAAATTCCTCCTAAAGAATGCATAACACTTGTTAAAAAATTACTAGAGGATAAAAATATCAATCCAGGAATAATATCAGATATACTTAATTTGTTTGATGTATGTATTAATCAGAATTATTTTACTTTTGATAATAAGGTATATATTCAAAATGAAGGTTTACCAATGGGAAGCCCTATATCACCAATTTTAGCAAACATTTTTATGGACAGTTTAGAAAGAAAAATCTTTGAATGTAACATTTCAAAAAATATATTATTTTGGTATAGGTATGTAGATGACATATTAGCTTGTTTTGTAGGTAGTGAACGACAATTAGATATATTGTTCAATCATATTAATAATTTACATCCGAAAATTAAATTTACATTAACTCAATCAATTTTCTTGATATTAAAATTCAAAGAGTCAATAATATACTTGATTTTTCAATTTACAGAAAACCATCACATACTGATGTGACTATACCATATAGTTCCAATCATCCCATGTCACATAAATTAGCAGCATATAATTCAATGATACATAGAGCATTTTCAGTTCCTATGAACAAATATAATTTTGATAGAGAAATTAATATAATTAAGCAAATAGCCACATCCAACGGTTATCCATTACATATAATAAATAAATTAATTAATAAAAAAGAGGAAAAAGTGGCATTACAATTAATATTTCCTGAAAATACTAGGGAAATACAAAATTACAAAACCATCACATATGCTGGTAATATTTCTAATAATATTTCAAAGATAATATCTTGTTCAACAAATACAGCAATTTCTTTTAAAACAGAAAACAATGTAAGTTAAAAATTGTTAAATGTAAAAACAAAAATACCCCCATTAAAAAAGTCTGGAGTATATAAACTTAAATGTCCAGAATGTAATGCTGTCTATATTGGTCAAACAATTCGAAATTTTGAAATTAGATACAATGAACACTCACGAGCATACAGATTAAAACAGCCAGATAAATCACATTACGCAAAACACCTTCTTGACACAAAACATTCATTAACACCTAACACAGAACTAGAAGTACTGCATATTTGTGATAAGAAACAAGAACTAGATTTCCTTGAAGAACTAGAAATAAGAAGACACTTAAGAGACCCACAATATGAAGTTGTCAATGAACAGATAAATCTAGGGAGCTCTCCACTAATAAATTGTCTTCTTAAGTAACTATTGTAAAGATCAGCAGATATAGTTTTCCTTGGTTTTCTATATCATTGCACAGTTATACTGATCTTAAATGGGAAAAAGATATCCAGGATATCCCCATAGGGCTAATAATACCTAAGCTTTAATATTTGTAAAATCATATCTTCTTCTTTTCTCTATTCATATATATTAAGTCAATCAAAAGATAGGTCACTTACTATTTGGTCTAGCCAAAATATTAAACATCAAGTAGGTATCACATAAAATGTAACTTCTGTCATTCTGACGATGATATGTCAATATCGAAATAATTATCAATATCCTTTAATAATTTTCATAAATCTTTCAATTAAATAGTGGAATTAATTAGAAACAGTTAGTTTCATTTATAACATTAATATGAGTAGATTCCACAAAGTAAGGGTCCAAACAGTAAATTCAAGTACAAATATGAGATTAGTGATGGATGTGCAGGGTTTTAGGATTTAAAACAATAAATTTATTGTGAAGGAATTTGCTGCATACAACGGAAATCAGTTTTGTCATTATGTGTTTGAACCACCACTCTCTTCACGAATGCTGTCCCCCGATTTGCACAGACAGGTTGTTTGGATCATGAAAAAGCATCACTCTATTGATTGGAACGTTGGTTTCACACCAATACATTTGTTTGATAATATAGTTGCTAAATTAACAAATGGTGTTGACATGGTTTTCGTTAAAGGAAAAGAGAAAGCTGAATATATAAAAAAATATTCAATAGCTCCAGTTTACGAATTTGAAGAACACTCTTCAGTTACTTCATCCGAACCGAAATGTTTTTATCATAATAATATCAATTGTATTTGTGCGTTATCAAATGTATTTTTTTTATATGAAAACTTTATAATGAAAGAATAAATAAAAACAAAATAATATATCGACTTTCAATTCACCTTCAGACCTATTGCGCAAAGCTGATACCAAACTTGAACGATAAAACCAAATACATAATACACTATCGTAATCTTAAACAATGTTTAAAAAATTGTTTAAAATTGAAAAAGATTCACAGAGTTATCGAGTTTTCGCAGTCTGCGTGGCTAAAGACATACATTGAACTTAACACCAGTCTACGCAACCAAGCTAAAAATGCCTTTGAAAAAGATTTGTTTAAACTTTTAATCAATGCAATCTTTGGAAAAACAATGGAAAATGTTGAAAATAGAAAACGTATAATTCTATCAAGTCATTGGGAAAACACCGGAGGATCCCTGGGAGCAAAAACTTTAATTGCGAAACCAGAATTCAAATCTTGTTCTGTGTTCAACGATAATTTGGTGGCGGTTCAACTGAATAAAATTAAAGTAGTGTATGATAAACCGTTGTATGTAGGATTTTCAGTTTTGGATATTTCAAAGACTATAATATATGAGTTTTATTATAATTATGTTAAACAAAAATATGGTGATTCTGTTCAGTTGTCTTATACGGATACTGATTCTTCGGTATTGGAAGTATTTACTGAAAATTTTCACAAAGACATGAAGGAAAATATTAAATATTTCGATACATCCAATTATCAGAAAGATAATATTCATCACATTCCTCAAACAATATCTATTGTCGGTAAAATGAAAGACGAGTTTGCTGGTGTAGTTGTTGAGTCTTTCTATGGACCTGGTGCTGAAGCATATTGTGTTAAATTATCAGAACGATTCAACAAGTCTGATATTTTAAAAAAGGCTAAAGGTATTTTTAAACATATAATTCAAACTCAACTCCATCTTAATGACTATAAACAAATCGTTGAAACTGGCGGTATTGTATATAGAAAAATGTATGTTTTTCTTTCCAATATGCATACCATTCACACAGAATTAAAAAACAAGGTGGCTCTTTCTTCAAAGGATGATGAGAGGTATGTAATACCACATGACACAAATACTCTAGCATGGGGGAATTTTATCCTAAATCCATCTTCCAATTCAGGCACATAAGATGATCTTATCCAAGCAATAGAAGAAAATGAAGCACTTAGATTCTACAGATTTTGATTTTTTAGATGTTTAACAAAAAATAAATGTTTTTTATGTACTTATTTTTTTCATTTCAACAAACTGAGGATACTTCTATAAAATATTGTACCAGGCACAATAGTAGAACATGTAGCTATATAATATAATATATAAGTATGAGTATTTATGTGCGTGCTTGCGACCTGGTGAACTGCACACAACTGCAACCATTCGGAATCTTGGTAGTTTCCATTACCTTTGACAAGACGCACTTTATATGCTGTACTATTGGTAGGTATTTCGGCCTTTAGGGTTACTGAATTCTTTGTTGTATACGATTCCATTCGTATCCATTTTTCAGGCCAACTATCATTTTTTGTACCATTACTATCAAAACATACAAAAACTTCTCTAATATTATACGGATGTTGTATTAAAAGGGATTTATCAATAATAGCTTGCAATATTATAAACGTTGAAGTCAGCATATCGTCTAATACTAAATAAATGATAACTTGTTTAATCTTTTATATTTTAATTCACACATTTATGTTTTAACTTTTCTACACTCTTCTTCCTCCCCATCATTCTTCAAGTGAAGTAACTAAGTGATTGTATTCATACATGCATCTACGATTTTGTCAACCATGCGTGGGAACTACTTAGAGAAACTTGATTAATAAACTACTAATTTATTCATAATTAGTATTACAGGACGCGTATTTGAACGAGTTTTAATACATTTGCTTTCAAAGTGTAGAATCTCTCCCCATCATTCTTCATGCGAAGTAACTCCGGAAGAAAGTGATTGTATTCATACATGCGTATATGATTTTGCATGTTTTTCAGCCATAGGCGGTTCTACTTGAAGAAATTTGATTCACAAACTACTCATTTATCGCCGTTCTGCACGCGCTCAAACACATAACATACAATTTTTCCCAGGTGGATACCTAGTTACTTGGTTATTTAAAATCTTTTTGAATACATGGAAGACGACAGGAAATGAATTTGTGTGTTTTCAAACCATATGCTGTTCTACTTGAATAAACTTTATTAATAAACCACTAATTTATCGCCGTTCTGCACGCGCTCAAACACCCGGGGGGTGTACCATTACATTTATCGCATGCTACAGAATTACTTTCAATTGAATACCTAATAAAGAATGTGAGACCTTCAGTTGTTTTGTATAATAACTATAAATAAAACAAATAAATTTCACTGCTTTTTTATTTCAAGATAACATTATTTTTCTTCCTCGTATTCTTCATTCTTCAAGCGAAGTTCATCTGGAAGTAAGTGATTGTATTCATACATTGATCTTACCAAATCTGAGAGTTTTAATAACTTCATTAAACATACAATGCAAATTAATCCTTCTACAAAATTTTTGCAAGCGTCACCTCCTTTTCTATACATCTTCGCCTGCTGCATACAATCTTCGTATGTGTATATTCTTCCCCTACCATATATCTGCTCCCGATCAAACATTTGTTGACGTTTGTTAAAATCATATACTAAAGTTTGCACTGCTTCTTTCAATTCTTCCATTTTTTTCTTTCCAAATTAATAATAATTTACTAACATTCACTACTCTTCACTACCTAATAATTGAATTTTCATTCTGCTCCGTATATACTACCCCCTCCTATTAAATGTAGTTTCTTTCGGTGCACCCTGTATATACTACCTTACCCCACCCCTATGATACGTCGTTACTTTCGCTGCACCCTGTATAATTTTTAATTTTCGTGTACTACATGCATCACTGCTCTCTACATGCATCACTGCTTTCTACGAAACCCCGATGAGACCCCATTAGGTTTCGTACCAACCATCGATATGCTCTCATTATTTTTTCTACTAACCTTTGATACGCTCTCATTAGGTTTCGTACTAACCATCCATACACTCTCATTTTACTATCTACTATGAGGTAACAAAATTTTATTACATCGCTTCTCAATTAGACGCACGTTTTACATTGGGAGTCGAGGATATCATATATCAAATCCTCCCGCTCGGTTTCCATATACATTTTTGCGCGCAAAATTAATTGAACGTTTGTCTGAGTCTAAGGATCAATGAGTTCGTCAATTGATTGGCGAGGAAGAACTTGGCGATCGGAAACCGTCGCAGTTTCTTCGTCATCTTCGTTCTCTCGCTGGTTCTCTCGTTCAACATATGAGCAAAATGCTAAAAAGTGCATTGAATCTTGCAATTTTTCGGGAAACGACCAAAGCAGGATGGCGTCTGACTGCTCTTCATCCAGTAGCCGTCTAGTTGTAATTGATACAAATTCAAAACACAAAGTTTTAGTTGATACTGGTTCTGATTTATATTGTTTTCTTCGACGTATTCTTCGAGATCGTCGTTCTCCTGTCAACTACGATTTATGTACCGCAAACGGAATACAAAGTTACGGTTTCAAAACCTTAAATCTCAACTTAAGCCTTCGAGGTAGTTTTTTGTGGAGATTCGTCGGTTGATTTACCGATCATTGGATCAGATTTTCTCGCTCATTATCATCTTTCACCTGATTGCCGTACCAAACTCATCATCGATGTTTCCACTGGACTTCAAGCACACGGCCTTTCTCAACCTTTTTCGCAAGGGAGTGTCAAAGTAGTCCAAGATTCTTCAACTTACTCTGCTCTTGTTTCTGAGTTTCCTAAAATCACTCGTCCACCAGGTGTACCTCGAAATATTAAACATCATATTCGCACAGCTCCTGGACCTCCGGTTACAAGTATAGTTCGCCGATTAAGTCCCGAAAAAATTGAAAATAACACGAAAAGAATTCGAGGACGTGATGGAAGCTGGTACAACTCGCCCATCCGAAAGTTCCTGGTCCTCTCCTTTACACTCAGCACCGAAAAGTCCCTGTGGAGATTTTCTCGCGTTGAAGAAGAACACGAACGTCATCTCAGAATTATTTTTGAACATATCTCGAAGTACGGTTTAGTCATCAATCCACAGAAATGCACTTTAGGAGTTGCAGAGGTTAATTTTTTAATTCTTTTGCTGGCATCCGTACTCCAAAAGAACGAGTTCAGGCAAATAAAGATTTCCCTCTACCAAAAGCAGCAAAAAATCTTCGCCGTTTCTTGGGAATGCTGATTTTTTATCGCAAATTCATACCTCACGCTCCTTTGCATAACGCAATAAGCAATCCACTCCTGAAGGGTTCTCAACCGATAGACTGGACACCTGAATTAGAAGAAGCTTTCTTAAGATGCAAAAACTGCATTTCTTCTGCTTCACTTCTGGTCCACCCTCGTATCGGTGTGCCACTTGGTTTATTCACAGATGCTTCAAATCATTCTGTTGGAGCATGTTTACAGCAGCTCGTTAATGACGTTTGGCAACTACTTGCACTGTCTTCGAAAGAAATTTCTTGGCCTGCTCACTATCGTGAACTTCTTGCATTTTCGTCATCTTTTGGAAGTACACCCATTCACGATCTACACAGATCACAAACCCTAGGTTTACGCTTTTAAACAAAAAAGGGAAAAACCAGTTCGACTCAATCAACTCTCTTTCATCGCGGAAGTTTCAACGGACATTCAATACATTGAAGGTAACGATAATATCGTCGCTGACTCCTTTTTCCGGATTAAAGCTGTTTCTGCACCACTTGATTACAACTTACTTTTGAGATCCCAAGAAAAAGACGAAGAGCTCAAGAAAATTCGTCTCTCCACATCGAACGTGTGCAGATTCCTGGATCCTTACTTTCTGTAAGACTTACACGACCTTTTATCACACCTTCATTCCGACATCTCGTTTTCGATCAACTTCATAACTTGAGTCATCCTGGTGCCAATGCTTCACTCAAATTAATTAGCGACCGATTCGTTTGGCCTTCGATGAGCAAAGATTGTCGAAATTGGGCTCGTGCTTCTCGTAACGTTCATGCTCCTCTTGGAAATTTTAAAACTCGACACAAAGATTTTGTCATATCCATATCGATCTGATTGGACCACTTCCACCTGCACATTCTTTTCGATACTGCTTGACTGTCATGGATCGTTTTACTCGATGGCCCGAGGATGGATGGCACTTGCAGATACTGTGATTCACGCTCTTTTGGATTGCTGGATATATCGTTTTGGTTTTCCTCAAACTATAACCACAGATCGTGGAGCACAATTTACTTCTCATGTTTTCAAAAATTTCGTAAAAATCTCACTACAAGCTGGCATCCTGCTGCAAATGGTTGAGTCTAACGTTCACATCGTCACTTAAAAGCTGCAATATTGGCTCATTTTGACATTTTGCTTTGCCCCTCGTATTACTTGGAATTCTTTCAGCTTTTAAAGAAGATATCAAGTCTACTTCCTCTGAGATTGCTTATGGAGAAACGTTTACCTTCTGAACTGTTCTCTTCAAATCTTGAAAACAAGACGATGCAAGCAGCTTTCTCTCCAGCTTAAGAGAATTTATGTCACGCCCACGACCAACTCCAACATCAAGAAATTGTCAACATGGCGTTTTTGTTTTCAAGGAACTTTCAAAATGCAGTCATGTTTTTTTTAAAGAAGGACCTTTTCTAAAAGCACTACAATCACCATACACTGGTTCATACGAAATCATTGATTGAGACGAAAAGACGATGACACTCTTGATACATAATAAACCCACCAAAGTGTCTATCGATCGAGTGAAACCTGCATTTAATTCACACCGTTACAGTGAATGATATGCCCCAAATGTGTTATATAATTGGCATTTACTTTCATTTAACTTCACATCAAACATATAACGCCGTTTTAGGACTTTTAAGACACTATGATCACAACATAAAACAATCAGCAGGTTTACTCTAGTGGTGGGAAACGTTTGGCGCAGATTTACTTGCGATCACAATATAAAAACAATCAGCAGTTTTACTCTAGTGGTGGAAAACGTTTGGCGCAGATTCACTTGCGCTGGGCTAGAATATGTCAACAACATCGACGGCGTGGAAATGGTATAAATATCACTTTATTCTGTTGAATCCGACATAGGCCTAGGTTCATTTAGCGGTGTGGAAATTCCTGTTAATTTTGTTTATTTTCTGTTGTGTGTTACGTTGAAAACTTGTGATCTCTGTGTTTATTCACTATTTGGTATATTCGTTTTATGTTTAAAACGTTTGAACAGTAATTTATCTTTGATCAAAAAAGTATGAATAAGCTAAAAACTAGACACGTTTGTGCTGCAAGAAACTGCCCGAATAAGAGTTACCACTCCAAAAAAGTTTCTTAGGATTTCTGGAAGTTCCTGAAGAGTATGTAATTTTTTTTGGATTGGATTTTTTTTTAAGGAATTATTTTAAATTTAACCAAGTTCGTGAAAGAATTATCGGAGAATGCCGTAATATTGATCCAGAGATGTTGCAAAGGGTTAGAGAGGAGAGAAATAGGTTGCACTTTTGCCAAGAAGTGAATGGAGGACATTTTTAACACCTTACTTCTCTTCGACAGTATTTTTTTTCTTTTATGTATAGTATGGTTGTCGGTTTATGTTATGATGAGGATAGGTGTGGGGCGTCGGCCCAGCTTTGTAGTGGAACGCTTCTGAAGCGATAATGACAACCAAGCAAGGTCGAGCACGGTTAGTACTTGGATGGGTGACCACTGGGGAAACACCGTCGTAGAGCCCGTACAGCCTGCAGCGAAATACTTTAGATTACTAGGGTCAGTAGCATATCACAGCATATCACATATGCCGTCTTTCGGATGAGACGTAAAACCGAGGTCCCGAGTCCATGGATGTTGGGCTCGATAAAGATCCCTACCACTGGTTGGAACACTAGTGGATTCGACAAAATTTCCGGTTAGGGGTAGAGTGCTCCCGGCGTCGGTGATTAGCCTAAGTTGCGCAGAAATAGACCGACGTTAAATAACCGAATAAAAAAAAAAAAAGGATAGGTGTGAGATTTGTGTATCCTAGTCGCAGGCATTCTACTTGATGGCAATCATTTGATTTTGGAATGGTTTTACAGATGGCTGGTTTTTAGACCATTTTTCTATGACGCACTTTGCCACGCACTTCTCAGTTTGATTATGTTAAAATTGAAAGTTCAGTCAACAATTAATCTGTTCTAGAATATTTACAAACATTAAGTGGCATCCTTGCGAAGTTAATTGAGCTCAGGTCAGGAGTTTCACTTACAGCTATTAACATTATATCAACCTGCTGGTCAGATACACTAATCCATCCATTATTTCTGCCAATTTTGATATTTTCATAAGAAACGAATTATTTTTCATGTCAGATAGTTCAATCTATTCAAATTTTTATTTCCTAAATAGTTTTTAATCTTGTTCAATTTTTCTCTCTTGACTCTGGAGGGCAAATATATTAGAACACAAAAATTTTGTCTTGGCCGCTGACATTGGATGCTAGAAAAAATGAAAAATCGGTCCTCACGATAGGGGAATCGTATATTTTGATTTATAAAGGATGTTCTTTCAGTGCCCGATACATTGACACTACTACTCCTTTTATTTTTTGCTCGGAGCACTGCAGCCTGTTGACTTATTCTACTCCACTTACATACATTTAGTCCACTGACCCAGTTACCCCTGTACCGTTGAGTAGATGATATAGGTCCATTGGATGCGTGCCATATGTTTCAGGTGGCACATTGGTCTCTCCGGAAATTGTTTGTCTCCTTGAGTCCAGTGCCTCGCAGTCAGATAAGACGTGGGTAACCGTCTCGTTCTCCATACCAAAAAGTCTGCAGCTGAGATCCTTGCTATACAGCCCTATTGCATGTAGGTGGACTTTCACCGGGACATGACCCGGTAATAATTCTTAGTCGATCCCTACTAATATTTAGTAGTTGTTCGTCCCATTTAACACATGTATCCCCTATAAAAGTCTTACTGTTTACCTGCTTTGGATTGTTCCTCCAATATATTATAAAATAACTTTGTATCCATTTTTGTATTTGTTCTCGGACCAATTTCTTTGTGGTCCCAAGGACTAGTTCTGGTCCAACATATATTGTTGCTCTTCGAGAGTTCATTTCCAGAAATATCTGACTTTAGTACGGTCTGTCAGCTCATTTAGTTCTTTCTTGCATCCGCTATCAATCTGGATGTTACCTTGCGACTATTGAATGCCGCAAGGGCTGACTGACTGCCTGGCTTCCAGTTAATATGTTTCTCCTATGACGCTATCACTTCACTTTCTTCCAAAATTTTGGTATGTACCCTAGTTGTATGCTTGCTCTAAAAATCGTACACAGTGTACAGAGTATAATGTTGTTGGTTGGTAGCATAAGTGGATAGATCCCGTCCGGTCCTTGTGATTTATATGGTCGAAATAAGTATATGGCCCATTTTATCTTACTTTGATTCACCACTGCTCTAGATACTCTAGAGTATCTCCTTTCCTCGTTACTTCGACTCGGAGTCTTCGAGAGGTTAATTGTCGTTTGAGGATCTTTTGAGAGTATCCTAAAGAGTCTAAAACATTCGGAGGTCTGTTCTACCTCTTCATAGTGTTTCCTCCATGAGTCTTTTAGCGATTGTCAGAGCCTTGTTATATCACGTCAGCTGCTACTCTTTGGTATAAACAGATAATTTTGGTTACAAGTGAAATTATTAAAAAACATTTATTTCAAATACATAAAACCGGTCCTTTAAAGCAAATATAATGGAGCGAAAAAAAGTCATTTGAGTAACACTTATATTTTTCCATGTTATCAGTTGATTGTTAGCATTGGTCGCTCACTTTTGAGAGCGATATACAAATCAACATTTTGATCAACAGCGCTGTCCCCTTGGGGAAGAAAACAATACACTTCCCCATCTATCTAGTTGAGGTTAATATATCACACTAAGACCATTCGTAAGGATTATATCCACTTCCCCTTAACAAATCAGTTATATCAACAAATAATATAAAATATTTTTAATCAATAATTGCAGTAAGAATAATTTGAAATACTGTATAATAAAGATGTATATTGAATTCGTTCTATACTCCACTCATTACTTCAACTAACTTGCAAGCAAAGATCTAGTTTGACTAAGCAAGGCAGAGAAATTAAAGGCTGAACACATGTATGTATGTAAATTGGGGTGACATTCACTGAGACCCAAAAGATCTATTGTGCCCCCTCACTTCTACTTAGTTCCCGAGAAAAGTCTCAGAGACCAGTAGCTCCTTTAGTCCTATTTCCCGGAGGAATTTTAGGATATCTAACTTAGGTAAATGTCCCTCTTCTATCCAGAAGTCTCTAAGGTGTTGTGCCCTAGGATTCTGAATTGATATGAGGGCAGAGCGAAGTGTCTAAGCAAGTTAGTTTTCCCTGCTCCGCTAGTATCACCCAGACAAAAGCCGTTAATTTATTGTAGTTATGTGAACAAACTTTTTGATAATATATTATTTTACCACAATATATAGTTAAGCGTTGTAATCGCCATACTAAACTAAGAATAAAACTTTTCTGGATGCAGGCGTAGTTGTTCATACAAAGGATAAAACTCAAAATATACCTACTTTCCACTTTTATTATATTACTAGAAGTATAAAAAGAGCACTGGTATTTGTAAATTTTTATTTCATTTGAAATTGGTCCAGTATCGTAATATACTCGTATAAAGTAATAAATAATTGCTCTAACGAAACTTTAAAATTAATTAGAGGAGGAATACTTTGAGGCATTCCAATGAATGTTCATTTGCATTAAATGGTGGAGTAATCAGACATAATTGTAGATATTGGGCAGAAAATGATCCACACGTAATGCGGGAAATTCATAGTCAAACACCACGAAAATTAAACGTCTGGTGTGGCGTTTTTGGTGACCATATTGTTGGACCACAATTTAGGGAGGGAAACTTAAATGATGAGTCTCATCCACAATTGCGCAGAGAAGCTTTTGATCCCGAAATAACACGAATACTAGAAAATGATGATACCATGTCAGAAGCTTTGCTAGCGTTTCAACCAGATGGGGCACCTCCACATTACGCTCTCGATGTCAGACGGTTTTTAAACGAATCATTCCCTGGTTGGTGGATAGGTAGACGAGGCCCAGTGTTGGAATGACCACCCAGGTCACCCGATTTAACCTCCCTAGACTTTTTTTAAGGGGATATCTGAAAACCAAAATTTATGCCACTCAGCCAGCATCTATAGATGATTTACGTCAGCAAATTATTCAAGAATGTCGACAAATAACCCCAGAAATGTAACATAATGTTCGAAACTCATCTGAGGCTTGATTGTATCATTGTATGGAAATCAATGGAAGTCAATTTGAGCACCTTATCAAATAATTTAGTATTGTTTTGCCGATTTGTTACGAATTGAAATGTTACTATTAGTAAATTGGAATTATCCGTAACCCAACTGATTGACTTTTCACTTATGTATTATACATTTTTGTTATCCTCTTATAGAGGAGAATCCAACAATGCAATAATGTATAGGGTGTTCCATTTAAAAAATTGGGAGTAGTGACCATAGGGGGGACATATGAACAAAAAGACATCCCCCTTTATGCGATTTTTGACGTGTTTTTTTCTTTTTTTTATAAACGTGACGCCTTCAGAATTATATGGGGTGGATAGTTCTCATTGAAATGCTTTATATAAGTGTTTTAAGGGAAGACATTAAAGTATTTCCATTTATTTGTTAAATAACCGTAGAAAAAGGTAGCAGTATTAAATTGAAGTTGTGATTTATTTTGCCCCGTGGCGTCGAGTGTGTACCGTCAAGTGACACCGGAAATTGTGATATAATATTGGAATGAAATTCTTAGTTAAGTGACAACCCAAGCAAAAATATTTCGTAAATGTCCCCATCCGTCGTCCTTGATATAAATATATATCAGATTACACAATCTTATCCAGTTTCAGTCAGTTTCAGTAGTGATATTATTTCTAAATGCTAGATCAGCAAACAGAAAGCACTTCATTTCACTGAATTGTTCGACCTAAAATACTTTTCTAATTTAGACATAAATCTTTTATGTTTAGGGGGTATAGGCCAGTCAAATGAATAGAAATATTTTGCCATTTAGCTAGATAGTGTTTATATGTCTACTCATAAAATGCACATAGCCCTTATTTTCGGCCTTAGAATTAAGTAAAAGAATAGAAATGTTTGTTGTGGTTGTTTCATTTGAAAAAATGAAGCTATGTACTTAACATTTTTGAACTTGAACTTTCCATCATTTTTTTACGAACCCAGTATACAAAAAAGCAGTTTTCGACATGTCACCAAATACCTTGATCGTCCTTGGTGTTCACACAGAGTTTTCAATATGAAGGTCTGCACCTGTCTATTTTTTATTAAAAAAATGTATATCTCGATAAGTATAAATTTTAGATATAGGGTAATATGCACAAAAGGTCATTAAAATTTAATGTAGAATACGAAAAGTTGATAATATACAGGGTGTTATATTTATGATAACAAAGTTGTCGGTCTCTTTCGGTATAACCGGAAGTGTCATGTATGTAAAATTTTTTTCCATAAATTCACCGTAACTTGTTCCCCATCCATGCCAATTTTTATAGAAATCGTGTTAGTAGTCTCCAATATATAGAGAGTGTAATCTCGTCGTGAAACAGCCTGTATATGTATGTATATTGGAGTGATATCCACCGAGGCCTAAAAGATCTATTGCGATCCCTTTCTTCTACTTAGTTCCCAAGGAAAGTCTCAGAGACTAGTCCTATTATATAGGATGTCTACCTGCTTCTGTTTAGGTAAGTGTCCCTCTTCTATCCAGTAGTCTCCTATATGTTGTGCTCTAGGATCCTGAATTGCTGTGCAATCCGCAAGTATGTGGATGGAGGTTTCTTCTTCCATACCACAGAATTTACATTCTTCTTCCTCCACTACTTTGAGCTTTTTCAGGTACCCATTCAGGCGACAGTGTCCCGTTAGGACACCTGTTAAAAGTCTTAGTGCAGTTTTACTCGGTCTCAGTCATTTATTTTTCTCAACTGGTTGTAGTCACCCAGAAGTATCTTTGATTGTCTAAGCCCTCCTAGATCTTCCCAATGATCAGATCCTTGGCAGGATATTCCGAGGTCAGTCAAACCACACAGGAATTTGTCAATCGTCAGGCTCCACATTAACGGGGATGCTACTCCTCCTGGTTATGCAGATGGAGACGATGACTTTACTTGTCCTTCTTTTTGCTACTCTAGTGGTGAGCAGTTCCGACATCCATTTGAATGTTGTGCTGTCTACACCTCTTCTTTTTAAGTCTCTTTTGACATCCTCATTTGGAGTATTGTAAAAAGCTACTTCTATGTCCAAAAGCATACAAAGTATAATTTCTTGGCGGTCTAAAGCAACTCGGATATCCTCCGTCCTGCATCCTTATGCCTTGATAATATAACTAGCAGATCATCCACAATTATATTTCACAAAGGTGGTTTAAGTATTCGTCCTTGAGGACACCTCTTAGTTGTCCTGATGGTATAAGTTTTGTAATGCATATGTGCCGTTATTCTCCTATGCTCAAGCATGGATCGTATCCAATTACATGTGGTGCTGTTTTTATATCTTTTTTGAGGGATGTTTTTATTGATGACATCGATGTGTTTTCAAAAGCACACCACCTTTGACTCTCCACATACTGTTAGTACATACTATAAAGCATTGGTACTGCCTAGTATCAGAACTGAAAAAGTGCATCCTGAGTAGCGGCTTTAGAGCCACTACCTTAGTATTTGAAAACTTTCCGCTGAATAGAACCAAGTTTGTTAAAAGTGTCTTTTTTGAGAATTTTGTTAATTTTGATAAAATCAGGTAAAGCTTGCATGTCCTCGCAGAATTCCCAACAGGATTTTATTGTATACACGTAGTTTAGCTTAATTCGTTTCCCAGTTACCCGTTTTCTTTGTTTCGTTGGAAAAGCGTTTTTTTTTTCTTAGCGTTGTCAGCTCTTTGTTCAACCAGATGGTTTGTCTAGAAGAGCGATTATCTCTTATAGGACAGCTATGATACGAGGTAAATGTGGTGTTGCAACCATACAGCTGCTCCCTCTAAATCATCAGCAGTTTTTGGTTTGCCCAAGTATGAACGGATTTTAGAGAGCAGGTTCCCTCCATAAAATACCTAGTCAGTTCTCCTAGAAGAATGGCCGATTAATCTACACTTATTTCACAGTACATTAGGGACAAAACGAACAAAACTAATGAGACACTTATAAGTCAGCGACTTGCAGTGTATATATGTATGTATGTATATATGTACGTATGTAAATTGGAGTGACATTCACTGAGACCTAAAAGATCTATTGTGCCCCCTCACTTCTACTTAGATCCCGAGGAAAGTCTCAGATACTAGTAGGTTTCTTCTTCCATGCCACAGAATCTACATTCTTCTTCCTCCACTATTTTGAGCTTTTTCAGGTGCCCATTCAGGCGACAATGTCCCGTAAGGATCCCTGTTAAAACTGTTAGTGCAGTTTTACTTTGACTTATGCATTCATTTGATCTCAACAGGTTGTAGTCACACAAAAAATATTTGATTGTCCAAGTCCTACTAGATATTTCCAATGGTCAGATCTACTCTTTTATTGGGCTTTGCCTATTTCTTCCAATATTACATTGGAGCTGATACCGCAAAAGAGTTCCAGCCCCCAAAAGGGTGTTCCAGTCCCCTCTTTGCTAGTTCATCTGCTATTTCATTTACTTCTATCCCAGTGTGTCCTGGAATCCACAGTAAGGTGACTATATTGTTCTCGCCTAGTTCATTCGGTTTGCCTAGGCATTCCCACACCATTTTGGAACTGATAACACAAGAGCTCAGTGCTTTAATGGCTGCTTGACTATCCGATATTATGATAATCCTTTGCCTTCTATATCCTTTATCAATATTGAACTGGGCACACTCTCTTATGGCGTTAATTTCCGCTTGAAATATACTCGGGGTTTTTCCCAAGCTTTCAAAGTGTTCGGTTCCTGGCCCGTACACTCCTATCCCAGTTCCTTCTAATGCTTTTGAGCCGTCTGTGTACCATTGAATGGCATTCTTTCCAATTCTGGTAATGGTATTTGGAGCCCATTCCTTCTTGTTGCCTAACTTTCTTTGAAAAGTTATACCATCTTGTGGCATGTCCCCGGTTTTCTGATTTCTAAGAAGTAAGGAGGTGGTTTTGAGGTTCAGCTTTCTTTTCTTAGTGAAGGCTATTAAGATGGTTTTGGTGGGGTTGACGTTAAGTCCCACTTGCCTACACCAGCTATTTGTATAGTTCAGACCCTTTTGTACGATGTCACGAAGGGTATTTTCGAATTTTCCTCTGGCTGTTATGACAATATCATCGGCATATCCTTGCCAGGATATTCCGAGGTCAGTCAAACCACACAGGAGTTCGTCAACCGTCAGGCTCCACATAAATGGGGATGCTACTCCTCCCTGTGGACATCCTCTGGTTGTACAGACGAAGACAATGTATTTGCTCGTCCTCGTCTCTGCTACTCTAGTGGAGAGCAGTTCTGAGATCCATTTGGATGTTTTGATGTCTACACCTCTTCTATTTAATGCTCCTTTGACAGCCTCATGAGGAGTATTGTCAAAAGCTCCTTCTATATCCAAAAAGGGGGATACTACGGCTTCTTGGTTGTCTAGAGCACCTCGGATATCATCCGTCAGTTGTACCAGTGCCGTCTCCGTAGATCTGCCTGCCCGGTAAGCATGCTGATCCGGGTGGAGAGGTAGTCTCTCTAGGATTTCCGCTCTAATATAACTGTTAATAGCTTTTTCCATCGTTTTGAGCACAAGCGATGTTAGGCTAATTGGTCTGAAGGATTTGGGGTTTGTTGTGTCCCTCTTTCCAGCTTTTGGAATGAAGGTTACTATTGCCCTTCTCCATGCTTCTGGTATATAACCCAGTTCTAACCTGCTTCGACTGATCCCAACCAAATGTAGTAGAATCTCGTCTTGTCCTTGCTGGAGCAATGCTGGGGAAATTCCATCAGCTCCCGGTGCCTTGAAAGGTGAAAAGGTGTTCATAGCCCATTTTAACCTACCGTTACTACAAATGTGCTTAGCCATTGTAGTATTTTCTCTCGAAGGTCCCCTATTTGGGCTACTCCCTGGAAAATGAGTTTCTAGTAAGAGTCTCACTCTTTCCTCCTCATTTCCGGTATATTTACCGTCTGGCTACCTCAAAGCCATATCTGTGTTGACCCTACTTTTTGCCATGACTTTGTAGAGTCTTGCCGCAGCAGGTGTTGTGTTTATATCTTCACAGAATTTTCTGAAGCTATTTCTTTTAGCTTTTCTAATTTCCTTATAGTAGGTGTATCTCTGCCAGTCTCCGGTGAGTTTTGCTCTATTAAAAAGTTACCGGGTTTGAGATCTTAATTCTGACAGATGTTTATTCCACCAGGGTGCATCTCTGCTGCTTCGTTGTTCTTGAAGAGGACACCTCGATTCAAATGCATCGATTATTGCCCTGTTCAGGTCCTCAAGCTCAATTTCCAGATAGAGATGGTGCTTAGCCCTTCCTTTTCTCAGTATATGTGCTAGGTTTTCTTTCAGACAGATGTTATAGTTGTTCCAATCTGTTTTTATTGGTTATCTTCTGGGGCTCACCTCAGGTTTGCCTAGTTCTAACTTGAATGTTATGATGCTATTACCGAAGAGAGATGGTTCACCCGAAAGTCTCCAATCTTTTACTATATGTTTTAGATCCTGTGTTGCCAGTGTGACATCTAAAACTTCTTGCCTTACCCTTGTTACAAATGGGGGGGTATTCCCTATATTGTGAATATTAAGGTGTTTATTAAGGATATATACTAAAAGTTGCTCACCTCTCTGATTGGTATTGCTACTGCCCCAAACAGTATTGTGTGCATTGGCATCACATGCTAAGAGTAGAGGTAGTCTCTTCTCTTCATCGTACTTCACCAGCCTTTGTACCTCGGGGGGTGGTGCTATCCCGTCTCCCGCAAAGTAGCATGATGCTATTACCATCTCCTTGCCCTGCTTCTTGTGTTCGAAGAGTGCTCGAACTGGAACGAGGTCTCGAGTCATGTATTCTGAAAGACAAAAATAGTTAATATTGTTCCTTATCATAATACATGTTCTTGGTATATCACTACCTGTTGTGTTCGAAGAGTGCTCGAACTGGAACGAAGTCTCGAGTCATGTATTCTGAAAGACAAAAATAGTTGATATTGTTCCTTATCATGATACATGTTCTTGGTATATCATTACCTGAGTGATATACTATTTTAGCATCTTTGCATGCTAATCCTCTTACCTGGTTATTATTGACCCAAGATTCTTGGATCAAACACATCCCCCAATGTTCCTTAGTGAACAATATTGTGATCACCGCCGAAGCTCCTTTGGCATGGTGAGCATCAACCTGAGCTAAGTTAATCCCCGCCATCCTGTTGGTTTTCAGGTTGGGTATTGCCCTCTTTCATCAGGGTAATGTGCCCTTCTGTAAGAGTGCTGTCCCCTTTCCCCGACCCAAACTCCATTCCCTTCTCGGAAGTCGCCCCCAAGAAGTTTAGAGATGTGTAGGCTTTCTACACTACTCTAGTCGTCGCTGGCTCTTTTTTTCTGAGGCCATGTACGGGGATTTTCCCAAACCGGTAATGAATGGTGAACCCGTTGTTCTTGATTTTTTGACAGGATAGATTGTCTATTCCTGCCCTCAAGACTAGGCCTATTATTGAGTCCACGTCTCAGTGGATCGTCCCTCACTCCGGGTTTTCTCAGTTCAGACAGGATAGGGGTTTTTCTACTTTTTTTCCAGGATTTTTCCCGAAAACTCTCAACAGTTTAGGAGGTGAGGGTATGGGTGCCCCTGCCGTTCTCCTCTCCTGTTTGTCTATAGCCTCCTATACACGAGGGTTTGTCACGCGTGAGGGAGGTGCCATGGTTCTTTTGGGCACTGCGGATACATTGCTCCGACTTGTGCCCGGTTGCGGTGATTGCCCGCTCAACTTTTCCTTCTTTTCTCTTCCACGGATGATCCCACTAGTAGCTAGGGAAGTATAAGGTCCACTCCCGCAGAGTCCCGCATGCAGGAGTAAGGATATTTAGTACGCATATCAGCTTCCCCTTGACCACGAAATCCTCGGCTGTTCCACCTTGACTTGATGGGTATTTTATTGTGGTCTCCTTCCACTTGGCCAGCTGTTTAAGGCAAGCCCACACATCTAGTGAATATACCTCATCAACCACCTTCCACTAGATACGGTTTATATCAGGCAGGTTTCTACGAGCAAACTAATGCTCCGACAACCCCGCTGACTCCGGCAACCGATTGGCTATCAACGAACTCATCGGGACAACAGGTCACTCTCCACGCTGAAGATCCTGATATCGAATTTCTACATTCCATTGAATCCATTGAGCTTTCCTTTGTTTCACGTATATCCCCCGTAAGGCCCGAGGAGAAACAGCTACTCGGCTCCCCCACCAACTACCAGGTCTCACAGCTCCTTGGGGGAGTGACTTGCAGTGAACAACAAACAGTTTATTGTCGATATTTTTTTTTCTGTAAGTCATGAATTATTTCGCGTGCTTCGCTCTGTAGATCAGAAATTAACAAGCGTGTTCCTAAATTATATACCACACGAGTTAAGTTTGGAATTCAATAGCGTCTCCAAAGAGAGAACAAGTTTTTTAGCTCATCTAAGTTCTTGGGTGTGGAAATTGATATTTCTCGTTAAATGTTCAAGTTTTGTGAGTGCAATATAATGATAAATTAAGTCCAAACAAAGCACAACGTTATAAATTTGGAGGGACTCTAGTACACGGTATACAATATCGGTATTTTAAATGTCAATGACATTCAATTACATTTAAATATTTAATTTATCTTCACAAGCAAACGTGTTTGTTTTATATGACAAGTATTAAACTGCAAACCACTTTTTAATTAATGTTTTCCCTTTGTTTTAACCATTCCTTCCACCCGCACTTATTGTAGTGCCTTTTAGTTCTCTTGTAGTCTCGTGTTAATCAAGTTTAAAATAGGTGTGACCGTATCATACTAAGTAGTTATTTGTTGTTGGTTAAATTTTGTTACATATCCTAAATTTTCCTGCAATTTTTAAACGTTCACTTTTTTTTAATATAATGAGCAATAGTGGGTGTATGTTCTGTTTTTAATTTTTGATACTTACCTCATGGTTTATTTTTTTTGTATACCTTATAATTAGAATCTTTTCTCTAGTGTTCTTTTATGCGATGTCTTGTTTATTCTTGATTTACATTAGCGCTACATATTTCGGTTTCTTCTTTCAGTATACTGTTGCGAGGTCACCAACTCAAAGCCGGCCCTGTTCCTCGACTGTAAATTTTGGTGGCTGCGCCGCTTTCGAGAACATTCTAGAAAATTGTTGTGTTTATGCATACGAAGAGCGTAGAAAACTAGAATTTTCGAGATTTGATAAAGACTATATATATACGCGGGTTATAGTGTGTATAATTTTATCCCACAAGTAAAAACTATTTAAATAAATAACAGAAACATCACATTGGTGTCAGGTGTAATATAAATAAAAAATTACGCAAAAATGGCTAAGAGACTAAGTGACCCGAAAGTGACGGAACTAAAAGCAGAATTGGAAAATCGCGAGTTAAAAACGTCCGGAAAGAAGAGTGAACTAGTTGAGAGATTGAAAATAGCACTGGAAATTGACGGCTTGGAGCCGGAAACATTTTTATTCAACGACGAGGCTTCCACCTTAATCTCGTCCATTTCTGCGAATATGGACGAGAAGATTTCTACTATGAAGAACGATATTTCTGCTAATATTTCCGTTATGAAGGACGAGATTTCTACTATGAAAAACGATATTTCCGCTAATATGGACGAGAAAATTTCTACAATAGATGAGAATATTTCTACTATGAAGGACGATATTTCTGCTAATATGGACGAGAAGATTTCTACTATGAAGGACGAGATTTCTACTACGGAGAACGATATTTCTGCCGATATCTTATCAATGTAAAATGATATTGCCGCTGAAGTTGAAAATAAAATTTCGCCTTTAAAACCAGATATTGAGAAAATGGAGTATAAGATAACAACAATTGATGAGAAAAACCAGGAGGCAAATGGCAGATTCAAGAACACAAGACATTCCTGCAGAAGAAAAAAAGATCGAACAAATGAGACCATGCAAGCCAGAAGCACACCCCAAGACAGAATATATTGGCAGTTTTGCCCGAGTCAAGGGCCCAACGTTCGACGGAAATATGTCGTGGACCAATTATGTTGAACAGTTTGAAGCAGCCGCTAGAGCGAATAATTGGTCCGATAAGGAGAAGGCAGTGAACTTAACCATTGCGCTTCGGGGAGGTGCCTTAGATGGGCTTCAGACGATACCCCTTGAAGAAACGGATGACTTCGAGCAGCTGAAGAAGAGGTTGGACATGCGATATGGTCACGAACATCTAGAACACTTGTACCAATCTCAGATGAAGAACCGAAGACAGAAACGTAACGAAACTCTTCAAGAGTATGAAGTGGATTTTGCTCGACTAGTTCGATTTGCTTGTTCATCAGTATCGGAAAACATGATGGAATGTCTGGGCATCCAGGCCTTTGTTGATGGCTTGCGTGACCCTAATATGCAGAGGACGCTTCGTTTGGCGTATCCCAAAACATTGCTCGATGCATTAACTGCTGCTCTCGAATATGAAGCAGCCACGGAGGCTTCGGGGTACAACAAAGTCAGGACCATTCAAGAAGAAGGTGACAAAGATAGACTTGACCAGATCGTCAACTTGATAAAAAGCATGGAAGACAAAAAGCCGAAGAAGATTAGATGATGGAATTGTGGCGAGCTAGGGCATGTACGCAGTTCGTGTAAGCGCCCTAGCAAACCTCCAGCAAACCAAGAACCCCAGTCCCAGGAAAACTGGAACGGGTCGGCCACGAGGGGGCAGCACCGACTCAGGACCGTTCCAAAGAGCCTCTCATACTGATAGCCTCTCTCAGATGCCGTAACGATAGTGTATATGTGGATGGCGAAGTGAATGGTAAGAAATATACTCTGCTAGTAGACCCAGGAGCAACTACAACCAATATATGGCCGGAGACAATGAAATCTAAGAAGAAGCTCCTGCCAACGAGGCTGCGATTCCAGAATGAAACTGGTGAGAGTGCCAATGTTCACGGAGAGACTCAAATCCAATTCGGAATTGGTGGAGAAAAGTTCACGCATACGGTAATCGTAGCTGACATCGAAGAAGACGTGATTCTGGGAATGGGCGTAATGAATCTACATGGTTTTCAGTTAGACTTTAGAAACAGAACCATTAAAATGGGTTCCGCAGAAGTATTCCTTCATCGTTATGAAGGCAGCACGGTGTAGGCAGATGTACAGGAAGATACCGTTCTACCTGCACGAAGCGAAACCATGATAGTAGCGCGGTTACAAGGAATCATGGAGGAAGATACACCGGTTATTATGGAGCCATGGAACCACGACGAAGAGGTTGGTAGAGGAGTACTGATTGGAAAAGGATTGGTTACGTCAGCGAAGGAGATCCCAGTACGTGCACGATCACCCAATTACGATTAGGAAGGAAACCACAATTGGATCCTGTGTACCAGTGACGTCTACCGTTCGTCAAACAACGACAACTGACAATTCTAATGACAGATTCGAACAGATGTTGTCAATAGCTGGCCAATCCTCGAATCGAGCTGAGAAAAGGAAAACGAGAGAATTTCTTTTGCAGTATCGAGACCTTTTCGTACCAAAATGAGGGAAAACTGGCAGAACATCAGCCGTCAAACACAAAATCGATACCGGTGATGCCAAGCCAATTAGACAATCAGCTCGAAGACTACCACGAGCGAAGAGAGAGGAGGCTGAAAGAATGATTCAAGAGATGGAAAAAGAGAAAGTAATAGAACCATCCACTAGCCGATGGGTATCTCCAATGGTGCTCGTCAAAAAAAAAGTATGGAACTACCAGATTCTGCGAGGACTATCGCCAGCTAAACAACGTGACGAAGAAAGACAGCTATCTTCTGCCTCGATTCGACGATACGCTAGACACTTTGGCCGGCAGCAAACTGTTTTCCACCTTGGACCTGAAGTCTGGTTATTGGTAAGTGGAAATGGACCCAGAAGACAAAGAGAAAACCGCTTTTACCACCGGATCTGGATTATGGCAGTTCAACGTCATGCCTTTCGGGCTTTGTAATGCTCCCGCGACATTTGAAAGACTAATGGAAAATTTTTTCCACAACCATCACATCTTCTAGGTAAAAAGCTTTATTAAGGGAGAATGATTGATATCTATTTGGTCGTTAAGCAGATTACCTGAATATTTGTTTTTGTTAATCTCGAGGGATTCTAAAAGATTTAATTTAAATGATTTGGGTTTTACATGCAAAATTTCAAAATTTTAGTCGAAAGTGTGTTGGTTAGTTAATAGATGATTTGAATAGTTGGAATCTAATTTGTTGTTGTCATAGCTACGTTTGTGTTCTGAAATTCTAGTTTTAAAGTTCTACCTATATAAATTTTGTCACAGTTGTCGTTACCACATTTTAATTTATAAACACTTGATTTGTTTAATTTTGAGGATTTAGATTTGTTATTTTTAATGAATTTAGATAGATTGTAATCGGTTTTAAAGCAAATATTGATGTTTAAAAATTCTAAAAATGATTTGATTTTTAAGGATGGTGTTCCAAAGTATGTTAAGCTTTTAAATTGATTATTTTTATTTTTATCTGGAGGATATACTTGTTCTAAGGAGCGCTTCTTTATCTTTTTATTTATGATATTGTCAATTAAGTTTGGATCGTAATTATTATTAACTGCTATTTGTTTTATGATATATTTAGTTCTTTGTTGAAATTATTAGTGTTTAATGGGGCTGTTGAAAGTCTGTGTACCATACTATTGAAAGCTGCTACTTTATGACTGAATGGGTGGACCGAACTATTATGAATGTCTGTATGTGATGGTTTGCGAAATATATAAAAATCATGTTTATTGTTTATATTTGGAATTGTAAGGTCTAAAAAGTTTATAGATTTATTTTCTTCAAGTTCTACGGTAAATTTGATATTGCTATGAATTGAGTTAATATAAGTAATGAAGCTGTCTAATTGTCTAGTTGTGCCAGTGTAGCTCGCTAAAATGTCATCTACATATCGGTGCCAGTACACAAATTTTTCACTAAGGGGGTGTTTATAAATTATTTTTTCTATATTATCCATGAAAATTTCTGCTAATAGAGGACTGAGGGGGTTGCCCATAATCAAACCATCTTTACTGCTATAAATATCTCCATTGAAATGAAAATAATTTTGATTTAAGCACACTTTTAATAAATTTCTTATATCTGAATGAATTATAGAGGGCTTTCTGGCAATTGGGTATGCCGATGATATCGTTGTCCTTGTTGTTGAAAGGCATATCACCGTCCTCAAGGACCTAATACAAAGGGCCCTGAAAAGGGTACAGGGGTGGTGCAACGACCACGGACTTGCAGTTAATCCTGCCAAGGTTGAGGAAACCGCTTTCACCAAGAAGAGAGGTATAAAACCCGATGGTCTGCACCTTGGTGCAGTGCCACTTCCAGTGGTTGAACAAGTGAAATATCTGGGAGTGATACTGGATAAGTCACTGACATGGAAGGCTCACCTTGATAGTCGCCTAGGCAAGGTGACTAATACGTACTGGGCCTGTAGGAGTGGTCCGAAATGGGGACTAAACCCCAAGACGATCTTGTGGTTCTATAAAGTGATCATGCTGCCGATGCTCACATACGCGGCTCTGGTCTGGTGGCCAAGGGTAACCGTGGCCACGGCTAGGTCGCAACTGGCACGCCTCCAAAGGGTGGTCGGTTTGGGGACAACTGGCTGCATGAAAACTACACGAACTGCTGCGTTGGAGGTGATTCTTGGACTTCGGCCTCTTCACCATGTGATGGAGGCTGAGGCTGGGAGGGCACTCCTACGCTTGAAAAGTTTGGGATATGTGCGAAACGAGGGAGGGTGCAGGCACGTCAATAAGCTCAAGCTTCTGGGAGATGTCCCTGTTCTGGCTCGAGCGGCTGATGTCTGCCTGTGCAGGTACTCCTTCGTAACCCCCTATAGGGTGAAGATCCGGAATAGAAAACTCTGGGAAAGAGAGGGAAATTCACAGCTTCATGGGATCGTCTGGTACTCAGATGGCTCATGCTCCAGCGATGGGGCTCAACTCAAAATTAAACAAATCAGGTGTTTATAAATTAAAATGTGGTAACGACAACTGCGACAAAATTTATATAGGTAGAACTCTTAGGAACTTTAAAACTAGAATTTCAGAACACAAACATAGCTATGACAACAACAAATTAGATTCCAACTATTCAAATGATCTATTAACTAACCAACACACTTTCGACTCAAATTTTGAAATTTTGCATGTAGAACCCAAATCCTTTAAATTTAATCTTTTAGAAGCCCTCGAGATTAACAAAAACAAATATTCAGGTAATTGCTTAACGACCAAATAGATATCAATTATTCTCCCTTATTAAACCTTTTTACCTAGAAGATGTGATGGTTGTGGATAAATTTTCCAGATGAACTTTTTCAATACCTTTGTAATATTCGTAGAATTCCGTATTTGGGCCATTTTTGTACTTTATTTCCATTTAAACATATTATAATACTTTTGTCAATATCTTAGAACTCCGTATTAGGGCACTATATAAATTAAAAGTTTTTCATTGTATCTTCACTGGTTTGAAAAAGCTACTTTGTAGCGAAACGCGTCTCTAATTTTAAATTGAACGTCAGTTCAAAATAAAATGGAGATTTAAACAAATTAAATTGTTTTATTTCATCAATTAGTATGGATCTCCATCAAGAGTAAACACATCATCTATTCAATATTAATTATTATCTTCTTTTTTTTTACCTTTTTGATATTTCTTTTGATTTAGGTTGTTTCATACACAAGCTTCGTACTGTTCATCTGGATGAATTTTTCCCATTAGATTTTGATGTTTTTCATTTTGCGTTTCCTCACTTTTCCATTATATTAGGGGTAGATTTAATATTTCTATCATTAGAGTTTTTAGCACAAAACGCTATAAGTTGTTCTTTGACTGTACTAACACTATTTTTGTAATTAAAAGCAACAATAGATTTTCTCAAATGATGACTCGCACACTTAAATAAACTATTGCTTTCTGAACTAGACAAAAATCAGTATTCTACTTTTGATATGTTGAATCATCCAGTTCAATTGCTATACTTATTACACTAGATATTTAGAAAGCTTTATTTATCTGGAGGTCATCGATTTTCGGAAAGTCGTTCAAGTGAATTTCCTTTCTTCTACCCTCTCGGGACTATTATAGATAGTGGTTTTTAGGTGTATCTACTTTATATTTGCATATTTTCAAATGGAAAGTTGGAACCTAACCAAATATACTTCAAGAATTTGAATTATACAATACAAAAATGTGATGTTCATTGACGGATTTGACTAGCACTACAATTTTAAAAAGGAAAGTTCATCATTCAATGTAAGAGCCTAATACACCAACATTCCTATAAGTACCTATGATAAAATTTACAACAAAAAAACCTAAAAAATCGGGTCACATTCTAACTTAAATAGTATTTTATTGGCTCATACATAATTGTAAACTGTATATTTTCCCTCTTATACCAAAAGTAATTGAGAATATACGACTTCTACAAGATTATGTCAAAATAATTCTTAAATTTTAGTTTAAATGTTATACTATAAATTTTCAGGTTTATGATGCGATGTTCTTATATTGTAGGTACTTTATTATTACTAGTAACAGGTATTAAATGCAGCTGTTTAGCGATTTGGAAAAAAAAATTTAGTATGGATCCATGGATCTTATTATCCCAGTATGTTATTTTGTTGTCTACTTGTTCACTACTACTGACTTTTATCATTCATATAAAAGTGTTATTCATTTTGCACCCGATTGAGGAGCAGAATGTGAGACACCATTATAACAAGTATTTGGAGGAAAAAATGTATCTACAACTTATAAATAGATCACGATTTGACTGATTTAGATTTCATGAAATTAAGCGGCTTTTCTTCAAAGTCAAGAACAATGAATATCGAACGCATTAGCTAGGATTTAGAGATAGGCACGGCGTACCATCAATTTAACAATTATTTTCCTTATAAGATTCCTGTGAAAAATATTTACGTTTGAAACAGAATTGGGATTGACCTGCAATCACATTACAGGTTTTCATTGCCATTTTAAGAGTTTCGTACTGCCCTGAATCTACTGGACCGATTGGAGTACATATATATGAATAAATCTTGGTAATCCGTATAGAAACGTGGAGATTAGATTAGATTTGATTAGGTGGCTAATCGGCCCATTCCACTGCGACCTTTTCAGGTTTATTGTGGTCCTCTGAATCTAGATTACATTCTCCAGCCCGACTCTCTTTAAATAGCTACTCAGCATCGAGACTGAATCTCACCACCTAGGACAAGAAACCGCACGTTCGCCAGGCAGTCGCACTGGTGTAGGATGTGCTCTTCAGTTTCCTCCTTTAGATGACAGAATCTGCAGATGGCTTTGTCTGTCAACCCCATTAGCTTTGCGTGCCTGATAAGCTTACATTGCCCAGTTAACATACCTACTACAGCTTGGACAATTTTCCTTCTTTGCTTATTAGGTCTGCCGTGAAAGTTAGCAAATTTCCTCTAATGAACTGTTTCGCCTGTCTCTGACCTCGTGAGATTACCCACAATTCTAGAGATTTCTGTGCCACCCACTTGCTTGTGGCCATATTTATTGTGGACTTCGCGACGCCGCAGAAGGGTTCCGGTCCAATGAATGGCATTGATGAGCCTTGTCTGGCCGTTTCATCCGCCAATACGTTGGCCTGGTACCCTGGTACCTTGCGAACGTGTAGCATAAATGAATGAATTTTGGATATAACGTCAAATTTTATGGGCAAATTGGAAAAAAACTTTTTCAATCTGTAACATCCATTCCTTGGAAACTCCTGAGCTTAAAATTTTGACAAAAATACAGAAATTATTTCTGTATAGATTAAGGAAAACGTATAAGACGTCTTTGGTCTTAAAAATAACAAGGTCATATTTCAAAAAACATGGTTGATGATATCCTCTCCAAGCAAATTAAAATTGCACTAGACCGGTTTTTTATGTATTATGTTAATCTCTTCTCAAATGTTTTATTAATTGGCATGAGAGGGAATGAAATCACATTATATTGTAACAACCCAGTTAGCTTCTAAATTATATCCCCGTCTTTTTTCCCTTATACTTAATTTTTATCCGTCTACGTTTCTGATAACGATAATGCATTCGTTTTGGGGCACATAACCACCGTCGTCAAATAACCATCCAAGTTTATCCTTTCGCTCCCTCGACAATCATTCAGTCTGATTAGATAAACACTAGGAAAACTTAAGTTGGCAGTTTTTACATCGCTTTAAATTGCCACCATTTCACCGAGTGAGTAATTTTGATCAATAGACCAGTAGAAAAACTTTACAATTTAATACATTCTTGTATAGATTAATATTTGGAATCAATCGTTATGTAACGATCACACCCATGCAATAAAAATCAACTTTTGCACCTATATTCGCGTTTTTTATTTATTTTTTTACTAATACGAGTGAACAGTTAGTTAGTAAGAGCAATTTTTTCGAATATTCTGCTTATTAAATCCACTTATGTGGACTATGTGAATATGAAACATTTTAAAAATTACTTTCTACACACTCTTAAAATATTTTCTTGATATCCTAGCCTAGCCACAGATTATAGAGAGAAGCCTATACTTTGTTTAACCATCCTTTGCCGTTACGTCATACATTGTCACACTTTATCTTGCTCTCATGAAATGGATGAGACGGAATTATGACGTCATTAACGTATTTCTTAACTAATGTCGACGTAAATTTTATTTGTTACTTTTGACAGTTCAGTTGTCATATTTTGATTTGTTCAGTATTTTTGGTCATTTAACATATGTCATTGATTATAATTTTGAGGTTAAGTGTAAAATAACATTCAACTAATATAAGACAAACGTAAAACAGCAGAATACGTCACCGATTATGACGGCAAAGGATGGTTGAACAAAGTTTAGCCACATTCTTAGCCAGGGAACAGCGACTTTTGTGGCCTGCTTGAGCTTACGCACAGTGTGACAAAAACTACGCCACTGAGTATCATTTGGATAATAACTGTCGTGGCATCTCTGTACATATACTATAGCAAAATGTAGCCGGGAAGTCCGTTCTTTCTGCTAGGGGATCGAGAAAAATAGTATAGAGCACGTGACCAGAAAGTTGGTTCGTTTGTTTTAAGAAATGAACATGAATCGCCAGACGATTTTTAAAATTGATCGTGCTAGAACAGTGGCTTCAGTCGAAGATGAGAGAATGGGCGTTTCTCACAGCGATGTCTCTCATATAACGCAGATGGAATCGCTGCCAAAAGATTCATTATGTGCAAGATAGACCAAGAATCGGTATAAGGGGTGTTGCTAACTAACAGCAAAACCACTTTATCTAATAATTTGAAGAATTGCGACTGTCGGCTCTCGAACTTCGAAAGGATGTATGGTTTTGCAGACTATTGGGCCACTAAACTTTTCCTCGGCCCTAAATATGAGATAGAGGTACCTCACAGAAAGACCCAAAAACACTGAAGTTTCCCCGAGGTGAGACCTGGTATACAGACGGGTCAAAAACTGGGATAGGGACAGGAGCAGGGGTGTATAGAGAAAGGAGGAACACGAGATGTTCCTTCTCACTAGGGAAACATACCTCTGTATTTCAGACGAAGATTGATGCTAACCTATAATGTGTCAGAATTAACAAACACAGGGCTGATACTCATAGGATAAACATATTATCTGACAGCCTGGCAGCCCTTATGGCTTCAAATAGCCGCAAGGTAACATCCAGACTGATAGAGGAATTCCAGAAATAACTAAATGTACTGGCAGACCACATTAAAGTAAGATTAGTGTGGGTGCAGGGTCATAACGATATTTTTGGAAATGAACAAGCTGATGAACTCGTGAGAAGAGATTCAGCAACGACATATGCTGGACCAGAATTAGTTCTTGGTACCACAAAGAAAGTGGTCCGAGGACAAATACAAAAAAGGGTACAAAGCCAAAATAGACTACAGTGGAGGAACACTCCAAAGCATGTACACAGTAAGACCTTCATAGGTGACACATATGTTAAACGGGCCGAAGAACTACTGAATATCAGTAGGAATCATCTAAGAATCATTACAGGTTATCTAATGGGTCATGTCCCATTAAAAGATCACCTGAATAAAATGAGGCTGTATAACGGAGATCTCAGCTGCAGACTTTGTGGCATGGAGACCAAGACCGTAACCTATATCTTATATGACTGTAAGGCACTGGTCTCGAGGAGACAAACAATTTTCGGAGAAGCCACCTGAAACATATGGCACACATCCAGTAGACCTATTTCATCTACTCGAAGGTACGGTTGGTGGGTAGACTAAATGTGGGAGTAGAGTGCAATAAGCAGACTGGCTGCAGTGCTTCCGGCACGAGAACGGCTCCAAAAAAGGAGAAAAAGGGTATGCATCAGGATGTAGTTCAAGTATATGTGTCTACATTGAAGAGACTATAGCTCTTGAGTCGGATTTGAGATGTCGACGACCAGAGCTCCCTGGCTACAACATGAGTATCGGGTTCGTCGACGTCGTCGTCGACAGTAGGCTAAATATCATATGCCCTTTTCTGATGGTTGTTGAAATTTTGTTGTTTTCGGATTAGATTGGGATTTGTCCAGTCAGCGATAGTCGCTGAATTCGTGTTTGTAGAGAAACAACTTGCATATTTTCGGGAATACTGAGATAATTTACATTGAAGGCACTATGAATGATGACAGGTACATTAAAAATATTCTTAACCTTACATTAAAATCTGGAAAGAAGCTGTCGGTTATCATTTTGTTTTCATAGACGATGCTGCCCGTCATTTTTGTATAAGAGCCGCACTATATTGAAAGTGTGGCAATCAATAGTTTCGACTGGCGTACCATTTCATAAAAAAAAATGATTTTTTTAATGCTCATCAACAAATTAGTATCTAATTTATTTTTGAATTTTCATAATTAATTATCAGAGAGATTTTTGGATAAATGTGTTTATTTATATGCAGTGAGACCATAATATATAAGATTAACTTAAAGTTGGGCGCCAAAAATATGAGACACTAAAAAAAATATATTTATTCACTTCTCAGGGTTGACTTCATGAACGTGGGTTCTTATGAACCTAGAGTAAATTGCAGAGAATAGTCTAATCGGGTAACATGATTTAGAGCTATTGTAATGTTAATAATACCTTGTAAGTAAAGACCATGGGTGCCACAAAGTTTTCTCAAAAACTTTGAAAAGACCTACAAATACTCTAGGTAGTAGCTATTTTGAAGTTTACTTGGTTACTGCAGGTAGGTAGTTGAAGTTAAAATAGAAGACAGTCTCAATAATTACTAAGTCTAATGACAATTTGTGAGATGAATAGTGAATAGTTATACAAAAAAACAAAAAAATATCTTGACTGCTTTTAGTTAGTGTTAGTTATGGTTAGTGTTGATTTAATACTAGAAAAGATTACTTGAGAACAATATAAATGCCGAACAAAAAAATCACTATCTGCTCTTAAGCTACTTATCTGTGATTTCTTATAGTTGAGGTCCCTCGAATGATGATGGGTAGCCTGTAGGTAATTTTCAGGACAGATGAACCTCCAGGTAAGCGTTATATAGGTCTTCAGCCAAGTTTAGACAAATCTTTCAGTAAGTTGTAGATATCTTCGGGTAAGTTTAGGCAAGCTGTGAACTAAGCTTCACAGAACCCTCTGAGGCGCTCAGGAACACTAAGAGGTATGCACTTCAGGCAAGCCTCGTATAACCATCAGGCAGGCTTTGTAGGTACCTCTTAGAAACTATTCAAGTTTTAGATACAGATCTCGGATCAACCTCTTAGAAACCTCGTATAAACCTCATGGAAACCGCTAAAAGATATAAAAAAAATAACATTTCCATCATTACACAATTTGTTAAACCCCCAAGAAAATAATAATTTTACAATTACATGATTTACATCAAACCCTACTTAAAGGAATAAAAAGAAGTTTTTACAATTAAATGTTTTACATTGAATTATATTTAAAGAGAGAAGAAGGTTTGACATTTCTAACTGAAGAAAAAAGTGAACAGACATGCCCCTGAAAGTTTTTTTTGTTTTATAAATTTGGTTATCTTTGAATTCTGTACAAATATGTTAGGTAATAGAAAGATGATAATTAAGGAATCAAACAACAGGTAATTGAATAGTAGTAACGTTTGCAAAATTCAATAGGAAGAACAGATATTCATTTTTTATAAGCTTCCGCCATGTTAAAATATGAATTCCTATGTCGTTCCATTTAAATCCAAACACATCGACAGTTTAGTTAATCTGTATGTCTTTAATTAATGTAATAAAAACCAGAGATAAGAATTATCGTTTAAACCATTTATTTAACACCATTTATTGTTTTCAAATTATAATTATTCAATACCTCTGCGGCTTCAAAGGAATTTTATTTCGCTTCTTTCTTAGCGATAGATTCAGAGCGATCTGACAGCAGACAGCGTTTACACTTTCCTCTCTCAGGCTTAGCGCAAACAACGTGAGTGTGCATGTCACATGTAAAAATCAATGCTTCCCTGGAAATGTCTATATATATATATATATACTATACCACTCTCCCGTTAATGTAATAAACAATAATTACTATTTCAGCAGTGTGTAACATAAATATGTTTTAATGTAAGTTATAGGTTTGCTAAAATACCTTACTTCAACTCACTATTCACTAATTTTCTGGTCAGTAGTCATGAGAAATTGTAAAAATAGTTTACACGCTATAAAAAATTGAAATTTCTTACACCTCAGCTTAAAGCACCTCTCAAGAAAAATACAAATGTTTGGTTGTCAGTTATATCTAGAAACTGCTTACTTCACCTCAAAAGAATGCCTTTACTCGAAGTTTGGACGGGCTGGGTCGCTTTATTATAAAATTCTAAAGGAAGCTAGTAATAACCGAAGAACACAAAACGGTTCTGATGGACAACTCTTTTCAATTAGTTCCTTCAATATTTTTCGCATAGATCGCATGTTGACAACAATAAGATGATAATATAATAAATGATGGAAATCAGAGATTACGGTTTATAAGTAGTGTAAGAGAAGTTGAGAGCAGTTTGTTCATGTGGTTCATACACAATTAATCGTAAAAAAGAAATGTGAAAAGATACGGAAAGCTTAGTGATTGAGTTATTTTATTAACATTGACCTCATAAATATATTTAAAATCAATCTATATGAGGTTTAAGTTACATCTCTCTGTGACTTATATATTTTGCGCCTCACGTGCCCCAGTAGTGTGATTTTTCTTAGCTACAAACAATAACTTGCTTCCAACTTTACTAATTCTTAGTAAACTTATATGCCAACATCCAATATGTAGCTTTACGAGTATAATAGGAATAAAATAATTCTCGCAACCTCTTACTAAGTGTTTTTCAAGCTTTTCTCTCTCAACAACATTTATATTGTTCTGGTCTCTCTTGCCTACAATTAAAGTTACATTTAGTGTATACGGTGCTACAAGACCATTTCAAATGTAATAGGAATTATTTTCATTAGTCTTAGGGTAAAACGAACAAAATGTGTGAGGATGGTACAATGATTACGTCACTCCCTCATTCCGATTCAGAGAGGAAATGTTCAGCTAAAAACAAACGTTTCATTATTTTTACGGCTAGCTGAATTCAGGGGTTAGAATTTTGAATAAGAAGAGTAAATGGAAGATAAAACTAAATTTCTTTTAACTTACGCTCGAGACAAAAACTTTGCCGTCCACTTCTAACGGAATTCTGTAATGCGTGTAAATAATCTTTCGTACAGGAATATCACTATTAATTGCATATTTATCACAAAACGGATTATTTTTGTAACAAAGCTACTGCCACTGACAGAGTTAACAGGGCAAATGGGAATACCTAGGCAAGCTTTTAGGGACCAGAACCCTTTTGTGGTATCAGCTCCAATATAATATTGGAAGAAATAGACAAAGCCGAAAAAATGGAATATCTGGCTATTGGAAAGATCTAGTTAAGTTAGTGTAATTTAATACTAGGAAAGATATGAGAACAATATAAATGCCTTAAAAAAATCACTATCCGCTCTTAAGCTACTTATCTGTAGTGATGCTTATAGTTGAGGTGGATGGTGGGTAACCAGTAGGTAAGTGTCAGGTCAGATGAACCTCCAGGTAAGTGTTTAATAAGTCTTCTTTTTAGTTTGATACCATTGGACCATTGGAAAGATCTAGTAGGGACTAGAAATTCAAAGATACTTCTGGGTGACTACAATCAGTTGAGAAAAAATGAATGCCTAAGACAGAGTAAAAATGCAGTAGGAGTTTTAATAGGTATCCTAACGGGACACTGTCGCCTGAATGGGCACCTTAAAAAGCTCAAAGTAGTGGAGGAAGAAGAATGTAGAGTCTGTGGCATGGAAGGAGAAACCTCCATCCACATACTTGCGGATTGCACTGCAATTCAGAATCCTAGAGCACAACACCTAGGAGGCTACTGGATAGAAGAGGGACAAGAACTAAACATCCTAAAATGTCTCCTGGAGATAGGTCTAAAGGAGATACTAATCTCTGAGAAGTAAGGGGGCACAATAGATCTTTTAGGTCTCAGTGAATGTCACCCTAATATACATATATACATACTATAGTTTACTGTTGTTCAACACTAGTGAGCATAACAAGTTGACTGGGAAGCATTAAGTGAAAATGTTAGAAGATTCAAATACAGGACAGTCACTTCTCTCCGTATAGTGTGTGTCGTTAAAATTAACACATTATGTGCTAGTACCGACAAAACATTGGTTCGAATAGAAAAGGTTTATTATTAGTATGATCTCTGAAACTGAAACATGTATTAATTGCTACGATATTTTGTCACTAGTTGAATTATCACTTTGTATGTCACTAGAGCCACTTAAGCAAATAACATAATACTGAATGAGCTTTCCAAATATGCCTCTTATCTCTGTTGAGGCGTTGAAAATGGAAATAAGATATTCTCCATCTCACATGTTCCGAAATAACAGATTTGTTACTCGATTACCAAAAAAATTGCAGTATTTACACTGGAGAGATATCTGATATTGTAGATGGCTTATTTTTAATAACGACCAACTCACTGAGTGCTCTATTAAGTTTAAAATAAATTATACTCTGCACACCCGGTTCAATAACACATTAAAACAGAACCGTATTGAATGCGATATCTCGTTTTTTGGGTACCGTTAGATATTATTAATGAAGGAGTTGACTTGATACCCCGAAAAAGTAACATCTGACATCAATCTATTTATAAAAAAACTCCAATTACCAGAAACGGCAGCCTATTTGGCAAGAGACACTCATATTCAAAAGTACAACTCCATGGATATAAGCAATAGCTGAATCCATGATATATCGTAACGCGATAGTTCGTAGCCCCACAAATAGTAACATTTTTTTGCAAGTTTTATATTAGTCTTCTTTTAATATTTTGGAAATTATAGTAACGTAAAGATGCAAAAATGATGTTAGTTGTAGTTGTAGTCGTTACATTTTCTGTGTTAGCAATAAATAAATTTGGTTCATTTGCAGTCTCTATGGAATGAGGGGTGTTAAACAGAACTTTTCGTACTAATGTTTTAGGATAACCATTTTTGATAAATAGGTTAGATAGTATATAGAGTACTTAACCCTGCGTTACCCGCACCAGAAAAAATACCACCGTTACCCGCGGGTGAGCCCAGTGCTCACCTTTAACGGCAAATATACGAATAAAATAGTGCTGTTTGAAAGGAATACAAAGAACGTTATGGTGAATTATATTAAATATTTTTATAAAACGTTTGTCATTCTGTAAAAATAAAAAAACGACATTTTTAAATTAAGTAACTAACACTAAAAACAAACTCAGTCCAAATCATATTGAATACATTGAACGCAGTAGTTAATGGTGTGTTCTTTACAAATAGCTGCTTGACATTTTGTACATCTAGCCTATGTCTTTCGATTTTTCTTTTTTGGACAATAGGTGTATTTTGATCTATCTCCAGAATCGTTCCGGTTATCGTCTTTTTTTTCTATTGGAGTTATCCCTGAATGGTTTTTTTATTTGCAAACTTTGCAAATGGGGTAAATTTTGGTTCAGACCTTTTTTCATATGATTTTGTACCAAGTCACTTGCCAACGATTTTAGATACTCTCGACGCGCAATATTGAGATCGACATTGTTTGATCGAAAAATAACAAACCCATTCATTCCAGCAATATTGAGGACGGAGAAAAATACAGTCAAAGGCCATCTGCAGGTAATCCTTGCTACAGTATAAGGACTTTTAAGTTGGTCCACCGTATCAACTCCACTTTTATGTGCATTATTATCATATGTAATAACTTTTAGTTTGAAAGCATCGCCGGTGTTTTCATCGATGGCATCATCCTCGTGCATAGTTGACAAAAGTTTTTTTCCTTTTTTTTTGAACATATGATACTAACAGACATTCTTGTCCAAATCCAAACATACTACTGCAGATGCGCCTTTCTTTGGTTGCTACAAACAGTGGCGGAATTTCTCGTTTATTCTTTCGAAGGGTGCCAACCAAAGTTAGTCTGTAATGCTTGAGTAGGTCAATAGCAAGGGATCCCCCTTGCTATTGAAGTAAACCAATTATCGCAAACAATGTTTCGTCCTGAGTTATGGATTGGCTGACATGAACGGCGCACTACACTTGATGAATCATTATCCACTTTAAATGAGCCTTCCGTTTGCTTTCCAGCGTAAATTTCCATCTTTATGGTATAAAACACACGGCTATCCACTAATGGAAAAATTTTGATACCATATCTACTAGGCTTATTTGGTATGAATTGACGGAAGCTGCGGAAGATGCCTTCGACATCTCATCAATGGTTCAATTTTCACCTGGTGTATAGCTAGATTGACAGTTATCTTGGAACAATTCGAATATTTGTCTTATGGGTGCTAGTTTATCCAATTTTTTCCTCTCTCTCCTATTTCTTATGTCATCGAATCGAAAAGCTCGTAAAAGTAGATAGAACCGGTTTTTAGACATAACCATTCTGAAAAATTCTGGAGCAGTTCCATCAGAGTTTCATAAATCGGCTAAGTTGGTATGATTTGCCTTGAGAACTCCTGCTATATACATAAGGCCAAACATGGCTTTGATTCCATCAACATCAGTATTCAAAACATCTCGAAAGCGTGAGTAGTTATTACAGATACTTTCTATATAAATATTCGGGTATGTAACAATGTCTTCAATTATGCTATCAGTTATTAGCAAATTCGAAGTTTCATAGACTAAATGAGCATTCTTTGCGTACGGTTTGACGCCAGGTAACTTGTAAATTAAGTTATGGCACTTTGTGCGACTGGTTTTTACTCTACGATGAACTTTCCATGGAGTTTGGCCGTCTTTTCAACTGATTCATCCGCAAACATTTCTGAATCTGTTTCTTTATTTTGTCGCGCTTTCAACGCAATCTTCGTCACTCTCTTCATCTTCAAGCACTTCTTTCGGAATTTGACTTTGTTCTTGTAACAATTCAAAAAATTTTAAAAGCCTTTGTTCTTCTTTAGGATCCATGACTTGTAAAATAATTTTCTGAAAATAAATTAAAACAATGAATTTTATACATTTACCTTAGAAAAATCCACAAAACTTACTCAAACTCTACCGTCAATCGTGTATCACCGTTGCCCGCAGGTCAGCCGTATGCGTGCGATGTTGTGAATTTGTGTAAAATATCTGATATTGTTACATGAGGTGAGCCGTGCGCTCACCCCGCGGGAAACGCATGATAAGAAATTACATATACTCTCTAACCTGTTTATTAATAATGTTTATCCTCAAACATTAGTAAGAAAAATCCCCTCATTCCATACAGACTGCAATTGTACCAAATTTAAATTAATGTTATAAATGAAACTAACTGTTTCTAATTAATTCCACTATTTAATGAAAAAATTATGAAAATTATCAATATCCTTTCATAATTTTCATAATTTTTTCATTAAATAGTGGAATTAATTAGAAACAGTTAGTTTCATTTATAACATTAATATGAGTAGATTCCACAAAGTAAGGACCCAAACAGTAAATTCAATGTACCAAATTTAGTTATTGCTAACTCAGAAAATGTAACGAATACAACTACAACTAACATCTTTTTTGCATCTTTACCTCACTTTAGAGAGCTTACACGTATAATTTCCAAAATATTAAAAGAAGTAAGTAATATAAAACTTGCAAATAAAAATGTTCTCCCACTTAATTGTGAATATAGGTGATGCACCCAGGTAATTCTGGAGAAATCATCTGGTTTCAAAACAAACCTTGGAACTGGGGCTGGTATAAAAGGACCTAGAAACAGAATGTTCTTTAGCCTTGGTCGATATACGACTGTGTTTCAAGCAGAGACGATTGCCGCTATAGCCTGTATTGATGAAAACATCAGAAGAGGATATACCGGCCAAAAAATTGAAATATTCACTGACAGCCAGGCTCTGCTTGAGGCTATCAGTAATCCAACAACTAAGTCTAGACTGGTGAAAAACTGCAAAGAATCCCTCAACAGGCTGACAAGAGACAACAAAGTGTCTCTAATATGGGCGCCGGCACATGAGGTGATTGCAGGTAATGAAATGGCGGACCAGTTAGCTAAAGAAGGCTCTAAAGGAGACTTCATAGTTCCGGAACCGTTTTGTGGAATCACAAAAGATTGCATAAGAGGGGAAATCGGGAACTGGCTAGATAGGGAACATCAATTCAAATGGAGGTTGACACAAGGGCACCTTCATACAAAGAGTTTACTGAACAAGGTAGACAGGGAACTCTCAACCAGGCTACTGAAACTGGGTAAGAGACATATGAAGACAGTTGCCGACCTGGTGACTAAACACTGCACCTTGAGGAAACATCTGTACAATATGGGCAAAGTTAGTGAACTTATGTGCAAAAAAAGTGAACTTGATGATGAAACACCTACTCACATACTCTGCTTCTGCGAGAACTTACAAGTACTTAGACGGAAGCACTTTGGAGAGGAATTGATACAACCATCACAACTACTAAAAATCCCTCCAGTCAAACTAGTGGCCTTTATAGAAGACACGAAGCTTCTGGAATGAAAGTAGATAACATGGAAAATTGTACAAAGATTCAGTTCAAGTGCCTGGGCTGATGATCACAACCCAAATATTTGAATGAATGAATATAGTAAGTTGAAAGAAATGGATCCTCTTACTGATCTTTCTAATGTAACCTATAGATTGACTCGCTCTACATGTAAATCTGTATATGTAGGTGAAACATCACAAAAAATAACTAAACGTATAGCTCTACAATACTCTACATAATAGCGATGCAAGATTGTATCCAGAAAGATCAGCATTAGCTGACCATCTTTTCCCTACAAATCATATAATTGATCATAAAGAAAACAACTACTCTAAAAGGATTTTCCTTGAAATGGCATTCATATCTCAAGAAGATAATTGCTTAAATAAAAGAACTGATATTCAAAAACTTAGTGCAATTCATAGTTATTTATTATCTTTTGACAAAAAAAAAACAAAAAATTCAAATACTAGCATTGAAGAGGAGAATTCTTTTTCTTTTTATTAACTTACCAGCTAATATTTCATATTAAAAAATTTTATTACACATCTTCTGATAGAATGACTATGATTTCACTTGCTAATACACTAAATATACTTAAAGACATTTCTATAACTACTATAAATTAACATCAATTTCATAATGTCAATTTAAAATTTTATTTTTTATTCAATTTTTTAAAAGTAAGGAATAACATGTTTTGCACCATTATACAAACACATAGATATTGTGATTAAACTCACTTAGTTGTAAGTAATTAATTTTTCACTTTTAACTTAATTTATTTTAAATGTATCTTTTGTAGTTCTTTGATAATGGTTACAATAAATTACCGAAAGCTCAGAACAAACTAAAAAGTTCACTTATTCACATTGCCGCATCCCCCACAATAAAAGTTTGACCTAGGTTAGGTTAGGTTTTTGATGAGTGGGTCTATAAGACCCTCCACTGCGACTCGCAAGAGTCTATTGTGGCTGACACCTATTCAGATTTCACCAAACAAATTCAGCTTCTCAACAAAGCCAATTAGTTTATTTGGTAAATGATATTTCAGGACCGAGGGCGAGAGAGAATCCCTGCCAAACATCAGATACCTGATTCGAGCCGCGGCGGGGCAGGCACAAATTATATGCTGTGCTGATTCATCATCTTCCAGACAAAGACGGCAGGTCGGATCTTCCGACAGTCCAAGTTTTAGCATATGATGATTCAGATGACAGTGGCCTGTTAAAAGACCTGTTAGACAACGTAGGTCATGCCTGCTATAGTCTAACATTTTTTTGAAGACATTCTTCGAAGGATGTATGAAAGCCTTTGAATGAACCAATCCTGGTAAATTATGCCAGAAGTCTAAAGCTCTTCTTGCCGTCCAGGTATTCAGTGTTTGTTTGGCAAAACTTATTGCGATGCCAATTATTGGTTCTGGTCCGATAGAAACACGTACGGCACCCTCCCTTGTAAGAGAGTCTGCCTTCTCGTTTCCTTCCATGCCAGAATGGCCAGGGATCCAGACCAGCAATACTTTATTGGGTTCTCCGATTAAGGAGAGTCTTCTTTGGCAGTCTAAAACCAATTTCGACGTTACACGGTGAGAGCTAAGTGCTTTCAAAGCCGCTTGGCTGTCCGAGAAAATTTTTATTGTTCTATGTATGAGATTGGCTTGCTCCAATCTCTCCACACATGAAACAATGGCGTAAATTTCCGCCTGGAATACGGTTGCATAGGATCTTAGAGAGGTTGAGATTTCTGTCCTAGGTCTACGCCCTTATACACCTGCACCGGAGCCTGAGGGTTTTTTTGAACCGTCTGTGTACCAACAGCTGTCTGCTCTTAATAGTTCATCCTTACGGAGGACATATTCATCTCTATTTGGAATTAGGACGGTATAAGGCAGGCCGTAGTTTACTGTTGGAGGCATTTTGTCAGAGGTCATTCCCAGAATACTGTGACTTTCAGTGTCCACTAGCATTCTGCTTCGTTCTGTATAAGCCTGATTTGTGCATTTAGAAATATGCACAATTCTGTAAGTTGTCCATCTAGCCTCTCTTTCCAAAAATATATGGAGAGGAGGTAGGTCCAGAAGGATTTCCATGGCTGCTGACGGTGTTGAGCTGATAGCACCACTAATTGCCAGGCAAGCCTGTCTCTGTAAACCAGAGAGGTTTGCTTGGGCCGTTCGCTGTAAAGCTTTTGGCCACCAGGCAATAGCTCCATATGTGATCTTTGGTCTAACGATCATCACATATATCCAATAGATTTGTTTGGGTCCCAAGCCCCAAGATTTTCCACAGATCCTACGACATGTCCACAAGGATAGTCTGGCCTTATGGATAACTTTTTCCAAGTGAGCTTTCCAAGTAAGTTTCATATCTAGGATAATCCCCAAATATTTTACTTCCGCTGCAAATGGAATAACCTCACCATTGTAGGAAAGTTTGACCTAACTAGTATCGGCAACGAACTATTTTCTTATATATCTAGAAAAATGATTTTATCGACGTTTCGACTCCTGCTTTGGAGTTATTATCAAGAGATAGGTGAAGGTAGGTTAGGGAGGATAAGGTTCAGTACGATTTACTGGCCTCAATCTGCCTATTCCACTAGTCGTACTGTACACCCGGCAGTTATATCCGACTGCTATATCTGCCTACTCCTCAGAGATAACAGAAGAGGTAACCTCCAACCACAGAATACACCAACTAACAAGAAGCGAAGCCCGAAGCATTTTATTTGATGTTTTGGTAACCAAAATTTATGACCTTCAGAGACCGACGTTGACAGATAACTTAGTAAATACTCTGAGAAAAATGATCAAATTTTTAAATATTGGCGATATAATTCGTAGTTACACGCAGGAAAAAACCTCGTAATTTAAGCATTCAGTGCTTCAATTATTTTTGTATGATTATTTACTGATTTATGTACTCGCATATACAAGACTACTACAAATTATTTGTTTTGAGTGAATATTACTTCACAGTCAAATCTCCGCGCCCACCACGTATTATATTTATTTCAAGTTGAGCAGTAAAATTAACAAGCACCTATTATATTCAAATACAGAATTCAGCAGTACACTTTTTTAATAATCATGCAGTGTTTCAGTTTTTAAGTACATATCAACACTAAAAAACGAACTATGTTGTTAATTCTAATTATTTTCAATTTCTTCCGGGCACTGCAAATAATTATATGGAAATATGTATTAAAGGAGCAGTAAGTCGGGTAGGAGAGATATTAAAACAAGTGTAATAATAAGAATTTTTATATATAGATATCGAAGAATAAATATATTATTCAAACGCTTTACAACAAAGTTTTGAAAAATATTTTTCAAAAACAGTGACCGTTGAACTAAGAAGCAACAACTACTCTCAATTATTTGTCTTCCTTAGTTTTTCTTCAATGTATTAATTTGAAAACGCAACTTCTGCTTACGGGGTGTGCTAAATGTCAGTTTCTGTGGGGTTTGGGTTGAAATTAAAGGAGATGGCAGAGGCACAGCTACACCAGACTTGACATCTTCAGTACCAACTTCCATTTGAACAAATTCATTATCTAAAAAATATATATAGTGAACTTCCAATGAGTATCATTGTAAACAAAAATCATGTGGATTTTATAAGAAACTATACGTTTTTATGCATTACATATACATATGTATCTGAAAAATAAAAATATTCACCCAATAATGGCAAAGCTTCACAGCTAGGGAAATGTTCTGCTCGACATGAGGAAGGTCCTGAACCAGGACCAGGTGACGATATGTTATCTGCAATTATGATGTTATTCATTGCTGTAACTGATATTGATAGTTGATACTGCCACGAAGTAAACTATTATAAATGCGAACAGCAATTAAAGACATCAACTGATTCTAATCAATAATCAAACTTAATATTTACCAGAGTGAACAATTATCTTTCTGGGTGATCATTTATCGAAACATCACTGTGTCGTTTTAGTCCTAGAAATTTCGTAGGTACAGCTAACTCGCACAATCTCTTAGAGCTTCCACCCTTGGTGATAAATTTATCTTAAAAATAAGGTTCACACAACATGTAATTTTTTTAAAGTTGAACTATCGTCTTTCCAGACAAATCTTCACGATTACAAGCCTGTAACCATAACTGGGATCTGAAACATTTATATGTTAAGAGAATGAGTAAGGCATATGCTAATATCAAAGAATAAACAAATAATATTTGCTAGTGTATTATTTGCTAATATAATGAGTATATTGTTAGATAGAATAAGTCAACACAACAATTATTAACCTATCACAAAAACTGTTCACGTCGTGAAATTTCCATTCAGTGTAATATCAATATCAATGTAAATGTCTAAATTTTAAAGAATAACTGAAACGCTTACCTAACAAGGGTATTTCGGAAACCCAAACATAGATATACCTTCTCCTGTTCCTGAGTGACATCGACATCCCCAAACAAGTTATTCTTCCCATAGCTTCAATTAATCATCAGTAAACACTTTACTTTCCACAAGTAATATTTTTTGAAACAAGAGACAAAGTAAAAATTATACACAAAAATCATTTCTGTAAACAAGTTGGTTGTCAGACGACAAGGTGAAGTATGACAAGTATCTTATTATGAAAATGGCGATTTTCTGACATGCGCATACAAAAAATGATCGGAAGCTTCGCTTCTTGTTAAGTGGTGTATTCTTTGCTCCAACCAATATCCCGCCTATGGTTTTCCCACCATCATCTCCCTTCGTATCTGTTCTTATAAGAAAGCGACCCCCTTCTACGACTCGTCAGTTATCTCAGAGGAGAAGGCAGATTGAGACCTCGGAGATAACTGCCGAGTACAGAACGACTAGTGGAGTAGACGGATTGAGGCCACGAAATCGTACTGAACCTTATCCTCTCCCTAACCTACCTTTTCCTAGGGAAATTGGGAAAGAATATAGTGGGGAAATACCAGTCAATGATGATGAGACTTGAATCAACTGTGTTTATTCTTAAAAAGCTTACAATAAAACCGAATGCAAGAATTAAATCTTTAGAAAATATCATTATTTATAGGAATTCATAACTGAGAAGGAAAGACTTACCTTAAATTTGATAAAAATCTAATAATTCTTTATACAATTATTTGAAATATCAAACAAATTGATTTCATAATTCTTCATTTGCATTATCTTGAATAGGAAAAATATTGTTTAATCCCAGAAATGTATTACCTACACCAGAAATCAAATTCTTAGAAAACATAATATTTTATCATGAAAATTTGAAAATATAATTTGACAGCATTATAACCTAAATTATGGCCGAGTTGTCACTGTCAAGATGACATCAACATCAATGAATATTTGTCATGTTTAGAAAAGACAAAACGATTAGCAAGAATCGAAGAATTTTAATATCAGAAATTGTTATTTGAAAATAAATAATGATGTGTTGTGATTGGAAGATTATTATAAAGTTAAAAAAAAGGTTCATAATAATAAAAATTAGACTGAGTTCATTTAAGACAATAGTATAGATTCATTGGGCATTTTTTAAAATATTACATGAATGCAAATTAAATTATTGATTGTAGAAAATTTTGTATCACATGTTAAAGATTAACTAATATTATCAGGGATTTTTCTCAAAGAGGACAATTTAAAGGTTTAAATTTGTGAATTTATTAATGGTATAAAGGGTAAGAAGAAATATATTAGTGAAAAGACAGATATTAAGGACTATAAGAGAGATTAAATAAGAAATTTAAGAGTTATAACAAGTAAGAAGAAAAAATCGAGTGATAAGAAAAAAATTCACTTAGCAACAGGGATTATTGAGTTGAAAAAAGGGACAGAAAAAGTTTTTGAGAATTGAAAAAAAGTACAAAAATTAAAGAAAAAGAGTTAGAAAGTAAAAAAGAACTGAGGTTAGTGCATTAAAAAGTCAAGAAAGAAAGTGATAGTCAAAATTTAAAAAAGTGAAAAAGGCAGATACCTGTAAGACGACGTGGAGTTGGTCCTGTGTTCCGGGAGAATTTGAATTCTCAATATTCCAGTCTACATTGCAATCCTTTGAATTGAAAAACCATCATCGAGTCAGTACTCGGAATGTAGTGGATGGTTAGTGATATTTATTGGTACCAATAAAAGTGACAGAATCAGATTTTAATCGGATGTACATCTATAAAAAAAATTAAAATCATTAACAAGCTTTATTTTAATAGAATTCTAAATTATAACCTACCGCGAAATCGCAAGAACCATTTTATTTTAGGTTAAGGTTGTTTCTGTGTTCTCATTGTTTTTCTTTGTTACGTTATTAGTTAAAGTGGAATTGATATTCATGTAATTTTCCATATACATACACTAATAGTATTATTATTAAGTTGTTTAATTGAGATCCATTGCATTTCATTTTATCTAAATAGTGAAACTTTCAGACAGACCATTAAATCACTTCAAACTAAACTTTTCATTTCACAACACAGATCATAGATATTAAAATTTTAAAACACGTAGTCAGGTTAAAGATAGTAAGGAATGCTTACCATAGGCGTAACATAAATTCTTTTCTGATAACATTTAATAAAAAAAAACTAATTTATTAAAACTAATAAAATTGTTGGACCCATAACAAATATAGTTGATTCAAATTCTTAACATTTATATAAAACAAAATAATTCATCAGCGCCGGAACCCAAAGAGAGTCAGAGTTTCATGTTCCCGAGTTATAGGTGAGCTAGCTTAAAAAAGGGTAAGTTGAAACAATAAAATAAAGAAAATAAAAAAAAAATTAAATAATAATATACAAATGATAATTTAAAAAAAAATTAACATAATAATATATATCTCAGTAAGTAGTTCGTTTGCGAGTTTGCTAGCGTTACGCGAACGGTGATTTCTTGATAATTTTGTAATCTCATTTCGTTCTTGAACAATTTTATAAATTATTATTTTGTTCAATGCATTGAATATTTTACGTTTGAAGTGAATAAAATTGTATAGATGAATCGAAGGAAGTTTTACTTCAGTTGTGTGGTCTAAAGCACACTAATTTTTTTGGTTAATTGTGTATATTTAAATATAAGATTCATCTGTATGTAAAATTGTGGAACATAAAGTATGATTGATATAAACGGAACAAAAACTCCTTACTCCTGTACTGTCTCACCAGAAATGCAATTAACCTTACTACTGACAAGAGCAAAGGAGAAAAGTCACATTAAATGGCGCTTAGCTTTTACTCTAGTTGCTCGACTGTTCAATAAATAAACCGTCAAGATAAATGAACCCACATTGTATTCTTTTAATTACGGACTTTTACATAACTCTCTGCACCACCGGGGTTACTCTAATTTAACCATTTTTGCTTCTTCTACAATGTATTCATTAGTACGGAGTAAAATCTTGTTTGGTGCCAATAGAACAATTTTACCAATTGACCAAACCATATTAGTTTGTGTAATTTGAATCAAAATCCCATTTTTAAAACTTCTTTCGCTTTAAATTAACCCAATATGATATGTTGTATATTTTTAATAAATTTGAGGCATTTATAATGAATAATGTGATGTTTGATACGTTTTCATTATATGAGACTAAATTTTAGATATTTAAAGGGATGTGAACTTTGATTTAAAATTCATTATCTCAGTGAATGATAAACATGCAAACGTGGTAAGTTGAAAATTTAAAACGAATTAGTTGCGGAGTAAGAACTTAATCAACATGAAAGTTTTTAAAATATTCAGTGCTGTTGATTTTCATGCACGTAGCTTACAAAATATTTGATAGAATGTTTTGATTAAACTTTAGTTCAGGGCATATTAAAAGGAGGCAGTAATCACATACTCTTTTTACTTTTTTCCTGTAACATATTGACACGCCCGACAGACTAGAGGTATTCTATTTTACCAAAATGGAAATTTGCAAAGTAACGAAAGGCTTTGATTATTTCATGCTGGTAGATAATTTGAAAGGTATATATTTACTTTACAAATTTTTTTGACGTAAGTACAGTTGTTAGATTCACCAAATTTAATTGAATTCATATCCTGGGCTTTATATCACAATTGAAGGTGTACAAACAATATTTAAAACAAGGTTTCGCATCGCTTTTTCAATAACAACAAATGAAGATATTATCAGTTCCTTCTAGATATTCGTCCAGTTCTATTTATAATTGGAGACAGTCCAAAGGAAGTTGTTAAAATTGTGTGGTTACGGCCTGTTGATAGGGACTTAATAGAAAATCGCTGTCGTGCCTCGGAAATCGCAAAAGTCAATAAAACTTAAAGGTGAACGTGTATTTGGATTCTGACGATGAGAAACCAAGAAATGTTTGTCGAATCTCCACGTTTAAGATTAGATGGCAATTCTAACTGGAATCTTCTGGTTATTTCACTCACATGACCCTTCAATAATCAGCAGCATAGTACGGGAATTTTTGAACTGAAAGAAATCGTCTATTCTAGTAAAATATTACAATTGAAAAAAGAGTAGTATCAAGAATTTGTGAAATATGCTAGAAGATATTAGAATTTGATCTGAATACTTTCATGCCAAATATAAAAACAGATGCTTGTAGAGGTTTTAAAAGTAGTACCCAGTCAAATATTCCATAATTAATATTGGCACACTAAGTACCGATCAAGGTGATAAATTAATCTGGTATTGGAATTACGGAAAGCTGAAAGGTTATGTAGATTTAGAATGTAGATGGTCGAACAGAACCATCAGAAAGAACCAGGACAACAAGACCTGAATAGATCTCAATTTTGTTAGAGATGTACAATTATTTTTGTTTTCAAGTGATCTTTGCTTGCAGTGATTTCAGCCAACGAATAAAACATTTGAATATTGACCTAATAAAAGATACTAGGTAGTCAGTTGCATGAGAATCCAAATTGAGGACTTTTAGTTAATCAACAACTTGCATAAAATGTGGTCAAAGTTGTAATAAAAGGAATAATACAACAAGTTTGAACTATTAGGAACTACTAATACGATCATTATGACTCTTTTTGGACAATAATTATATAATATAGATCGTTGAATTCAATACAATTCCTTATTTAATTTTTGAACATTAAATTTTGTGTGATGAGCAAATTCTAATTCGAATTATCCAGCTCCATGACTACTTGATATATATTAATATGGTTAACAGGTATTTATTTAATCTTAGAAGCTTCATCTAAAGATAAACAAAAATTGTATTTGTCAAATAATAGCAGCTCGCCCAGGCTTCGCTGGGTGACCCTCACTTCGTATGGAGCCGGGAGGCGATGCGGCGTTTTAAAGTTTTTATTAATATAAAAAACTAGCTGACCCGGCGGACTTCGTACCGCCATATTTTCTGAGTTCCTAAAAGACTTTGTTTTATGAAAAAATAAACAATAGCTTCTGTTTTCAATAGGACCATATATTGAAATAAAGTTAAAATAAAATAATACGACTGTATATATTCATTATATTAATTTGTTTATTGACAAATATTGGAATACATTAAATGAATGAATTTTATGAATGATTTCACACACTTATTTACTCAACTATGGTAAAGAAATACTATTCTTAAAATTATTCTTATATTCTATGGTAATGCCTTGTAATGTACAATATTCTTGGTTTTTCCTTTCGCTTGAGAAATTCTCATCCTATTTCCTCCAAACGCTAACATCGCTCTTCTTCCGTCTCATTATCTCGAAGACTGTACACCCGACTTGCGTTACACGTACGCCTACCGATATTTTGACGACTTACTAGTGGCATTTTCAACAATAAACACGATTCAACTTCTAAACTCACATCCAAACACACAAAACACGATTTAACCTCTAAACTATTATCAAAACAACGTCCGTCAGCCGCGTACAAAAAAAACCTTTAATTAATTGATCGATTTGTACATTTTTTTTGTATACAAACCTTGCCGTAGCAATAACGAACACAAAAAAAGGATTATCCAATTTGTTGCCGGTGTTCTGAAGTTATGCGCGTACATACATTACGCAGTTTCATTTTTATATATGAGAAGATATAATTTAAATTGCAAACCACTATTCAGTTATTTCTAGATTACAACGAATAATATGTGTATGATTTTTTATTACTTTGAACATTGTTATTTCAGTCGTAACTTTAACGATGTCCTTCCTGGCTTGTAACTTTGGAAATATAAGGCTGTATGAAGGAATAACTACTTTAGTAATTTGTCACCTTTCAGGTTATGAAAGAAGTTTTAATTCATAAGAAATCAAATTTACCAAGAGAACCAAAAAAAATTCCTACGCCATACACTTGGTCATTGCCTTTTTCGATAATGATAAACAATGTTAAATCAAATAATTCACACACCAACACTCAAACAAACAAACCTTAAAATGGCCTGAAACGCATGCGCAAGTATCTGGAATTACTACCAACTGCGTTGTAGTGTCATCCATGAATTCCGAAATTTTAGTAGCCTGACAGCCTCTCCAGATGGCATCCCTCTCTCTCGTTTCGAGTTAACCTACCCTCGTTCCAACAGTAGTTCAGAACCTTCAAGAATTTTACTGAGGTTGCGCCAAGCTATTTTGCCGTTCCAACAAGCCGAATCGATCTTTCAGAATTTATAGTGCAGTAGCTTTCGAAAAATTGGAGAATTTTTAAAATCAGATGAAAAGTTTTTGAGTTTATCCACTTCTATGACTAGTTTAATTTGTATGTATAACAAAATTGTGGGACTTCTTGGCGACCTCATTGGGTACATGAAAACAATAAGCTGATGGACAAAGCTGGATCTTTATGAAATGCAATTTCCAAAATATCTAGCTACAATTGTTTTGCAAAAAAAATACCTCTTATTATAGCTACTTTCCTGTTTGGGAGCGAAGTCATATATAATAATAATAATCAAAATCCTACAAACCCTCTCTGTTTTCTATCTATATGCTTATGATTGCGCTCAGCAATTTCTCTTTCATTCCTCTACCGCTTTTCTGTTCATTATTCGTCAAGTTGAAACAAACACGTTCGTTAGTTCCACTTGTACATTATAATCTTTGATGATGTGACATTACAATTATTGCCTTCAGTTTTTTCACGATGAAAAATATAATGGAGATGTGCATAGGTTAATTTTAGCGAGTTCGTAAATGAAGAGAGTGGATTTGTGTTTATGAAATATCCGTATCTATTCAGTGTCGGGAATTTTTCCGTGTCCTCAGAAGATTCTACCTCTATGGGTTAGTTATATCAATATTAATATGTAAAAAATTAAAATTTTAACTTGATTTTTATGTGTAATTTAATCAGATAGTTGAAGAAGTGCATATTTTCACATTCCAACAAATAAAAAATGCAATTGATTACATATTTTTAATTCAAATCATGGCTTCAAGATCCTCCTACAACTGGCCTATTTCATGATTATTTCGGCAACAGTGCACCTTTTTTCAAGATCGAATAATAATCTAACAGTGCTTTAGAGGTACTTAGAAAAAATAGAGCGGATATATAGCCCTGGAAAAAATAGACTTGGAAAAAATCGATTTGGACCCAGGTGGTTTGATTTCGATTTGTTTCCCGTCATTCGTCGCAGTTCTTAAGGCCCAAAATAGTAATTTATCATTAAAAAAATCGATTAGAGGAATATTATGGAAGATATAATATATATAATACACGGAAACGTAAATTTTTCGTCAAGAATTTCTCCCGAACAAATCAACCAATTTTGCCATTTGCGGCGATAGATGTTGTTTTTTAAGTAGAAGAGCTGATTAGGTTGGACTCGGTTATGTAAGGTTGATTAATTGTTTTGTTATATAAATGAAATTTTCTTTATTTGTACAAATTTTAATAGATTTACAAACGTTTTCAGCTCTGTTCCGCATAAAGTTATTTTATTCTTTGGTCTACTTATTCTAGATCTATTTTTTACGGGTCTATTTTTTCTGGGTCTATTTTCCAAGTCTATTTTGTCGGTGTATTATTTACTGGTCTGTCTAGGATTCTGCTTTAGACAACCGAGAAACTGTAGTATGTGCGCTCTCGAACATAGAAAAGAGCTTTTGACAATACTCTACATGTTTCTGTTAAAAAGCATTAAATAGAAGAGGTGTAAACAGCACAATAACCAAATGGATGTTGAAACTGCTTACCACCAGAGTGGCAGAGACGAAAACGAATAAAGTCATCGTCTTCTGTAACGTTAATTTCGTTCACTCTACTTTCCTCCAGTTAATTAATAATAAATAATTATCGTATGGGCGACGAATAGCCAGTCCTTTCTCATACCCAACACCGAGAAATGTTTCAAGGCTGAATATATTTACTGTCGACGAGAGTCGAAATCAACGTTTCTATACGGGCCGATCTGTCGTGTAAATAGCCACTGCTATTTTGATATTCCCACTTCGACCTCGTTCTTATCTCTTCTTCTACCACTTATTAATTAAATATGAATTAAGAATTCACTATTGAAATGTAAATTCCTTCCCTGGTCAAGGCGTCTGAGCTTGACATGAAAATGAGACGTAAGTCTGTTATCTTTCATATGATTTCCTGTATTTAAACAATGGCGAAGAGGTTTCATTCTTCTTTCCTGTGAACATGTGCTATTGAAGCAAACATATCTTATCTTGAAAAAGTGCATTCATGTGAATGGTAAGTTTTTTCGCTTAAATGTATGTTAACTATTCTTTCTTAGCAGTTTTCCGCTTTCATATTTTTGATGAAATAAAACAATTTAATTTGTTTAAATCTTCATTCTTTATTTTGAACTAAAGTTCAAATTAAAATTAATGACGCGTTTCGCTACACAGTAGTTTGAAAAAGCTAAATTGTTTTATTTCATCATTAGTATGGATCTTCATCAAGTAAAAGCCTCATCTATTTAATTTTTCATATTTTTATTATGTAGCAATGTCGTTCCAGTGCCAGGAATATATATCGATATGATTTTGTTTTTTTTTGGTTCTTTCATATTTCTTTTCAGATTCTCTTTGGATATATTTGAAGATATTTCAAACCTATTTAAAATATATACATATTTAATATAATGTCTATATTTACCGTTATAGAATCAAGTATTCGATTTTATTGTTTTTTTATTTGATTTTTTTTATTATTAAAATACAGGATGTATGAACCACGTTTTTAAGTAATTTTCTTTAACATTGTTATCAAATTCATACTTCAGACATCCTCGATGTTGTAAAGTTGAGTAAATTTGTTCTTAATACTATTATTGTGCCTTAGCATTTTACCTGGACCCGAAATTTTACCTGGGACAAGAACTTTACTTGGGACACTTTACTTGGGACACTTGACCTGGAACTGTAACCAGGACTGACTCCATCTGAAACCAGGACCGTATCCCGGATATCACTATCTATATCTGGAATATTACCAGGACTTTATCTGGCCAGGACCATGGGAACTAACATCTATATATTTCAACGATCGCTTCTTCAACATAGAACTCAATAAACTAGTCATTTAATTTTTTTTTGTTCAATTGTTTTCTAAAAGTCAATATACAACTTGTAAATTTAATAACGTTGTTCATAAAGTTTATTTTCCCTTCCAATATTCCAGGATTTGTCGTTATAATGCTGATGTGAGTAACAAATAAGCTAGTATTATCCAGTTACCCACTCACCTTTCTTAACTTTCATAATTTTTCCTTTTATTAATTTCAGTAACTTGATTAATAAAAATAATTAACTTACTTCAGTACCTTAATTAAAATAAATTTCAAGTAGGATTACCCGAGAACCCGTAAGACTACTCTCTGAATTTTGACTAGTTTGGTCTCAGAATCTACACCTGAGGTGCTCTCTAAACTGAGTAGCCGTTACACTCCATCTACACAACCAGAGAATGTCCACAAGGATGAGTAGCATCTCCGTTATTATGGAGGCTAACGGTAGACGAACTCTTGTGGGGTTTGACTGACCTCGGAATATTCTGCTGAAGGATATGCCGATGAAATTATTGTAACAGCTAACAGCCAAGGGATAATTTGAGAATACCCTTCGTAACATCGTACGAAGGAGACTGAAGTATACGAACAGCTGGTGTAGGCAGGTGGGACTAAACATCAACCCCACCAAAACCATCTTAATAGCTTTCACTAAGAAGGGAGGTTGAATGAATACAAGAAGTCAAGTATCTATGTCTCACTTCTCACAAATCAGGAATCCTGTGACATTCCACAGGTTAGTATGATGAAAAAGTATGTTTCAGAGAAATTCAACACAGAATACAGTAACAAGGAGAAATAAGATCTCAACTCCATTAACAGACTTGAAAATAACTCCATTCACTGGAGTACACATGCCTTTAAAGCAATAGAAGGGAATGGGATAGACGGGCCAGAAATCAATCACTGAAAACTTGGAAAAAAGCTCAAGTATATTTTAAACGTTAATTCATGTCATTGAAAAGTGTGCCAAGTTCAATATTGATGAAATATATATAAAGCTGAGGTTTATCATCATGTCTAATAGTCAAGCAGCCATTAATTGAGTTTCTCCGTAATTAGTTCTAAAATGGAAAAACTAGAAAATCTCAATGGACTAGGCAAGAGCACCATCATCACCTTACTGTGGGTTCTAGATCTGCACCACTGTAATATTGGAAAAAATAGGCAATGCCGAGAAAAAAATTATGTTTGACTATTGTAAAGATCTAGTAGAGATAAGACTAAAATACTCGTGGGAAATTACAACCAGCTGAGAAGAAATGAGTCCCTAGAGTAAGACTGCACTAAGAGCAGGCGATTATGTTCTTCATACCCTTATTCGGTAAGCTTGGATGGCTACTACATCTGGAGTGGAAAAGCATGTAAGCAAAAAATAGTTCGTATTTTCTGATGAGTAAACATGCTCTGGATTTCATAAAAGGGCAAACTATTACCTCACCAGGAACGTTGCTTAGATCGGTTACTTGGTATGTGCTTCATTTCCAGAGTTCCTGCTGCAAGGCAAGGTCGATTAATTCGTCCTTGAACCTTTTGCCAAGGATAAAAAAAACCTTAACCTCCAATCCTAAGACGTCTGAGAATTATTTTGTCATTTTTGTTCATAACTGGCAAACTGGAAGAACTAATATTGGGTTGTATAATCGAAAGTTATCCGGTGTTTTGGCTCCAGAGAAGCTGTCAATTGATAATTGTTAGTCATTTAATTTATTCTACGACGTCTTTAGGTAACTGCTAATTTCAATGGACCGATTGGGCAGTGAAGCGTCATTTGCCGTTTGGTCAGCTTTCTCGTTACCAGTGATGCATGCCGACATGTGATTGTATCCATATGATTGTGACAGATATACTTTCGAATGAAATAATTTTGATGTTGGTGCCAAGTTAACGTGTGCCTCCTCACGTCTGCCCTCGTTCGTCGACACTCGGTGATTTCAAATACAAATTCGTTGCATTTATTTCACTATTATAGTAGCAAGCTATATAATTTTCATGTTTCGCTAGGTATCGACTTCAAAATTATGAAACAATTAATATTTACATAATACAATAATTTTTTAATTAGATTAAACAACAAATCACTATTAAATGGTATAAAACTTATGTTTTTTACTTTTTAGTTACCTGTGTCAGTTTCCCTTAGAGCTTATTTTCTTATCATAACTGTACCTAAACTGAGTGTACATCAAACTATTAGAAAAAAATATTTCCATCATCTTTGATATAGTGCAGTGAGGATAATTATCCCAAGACAGATGACCTCTCAGCCTAGATTATTTCTTTAATGCCAAAATTATTTATACCTTCTCATATAGATTGGCACAGTTGAAAATGAAATTTGGGTTCATTTCTGTGCAGAACTGTGTAAATCACGCACTTCGTCGTAAATATCACGGAGCTTCAGTATTATCGTCAGTGTCGAGGATAAGAGGACATAAATCGATGCTTTGATCGGGAACTTTTTGCCTTTTTTTAACAAAATGTTAGCAGCCACAACAAGAGATAAAAAGATCGTGAATTAAAAAAAACGATTGTATTAAGCTATACAAGGACAGTGAAAGTTCATTTCGTATGTACACTGCAAGTAAAACTTCGAAGTATACCATTACAAGTCATTTTATACGATTATTTAACTTTATTTTCTAATATATAATAATGAAGGTGCTATACAGTAAATCGTGAGCATTAAACCTTTTTCAATCCAGTTGATCATAACAAAAGTCTCTTCTTTTGTCCATGTGGCTGCAGTAAATGATATACCATTAAAAACAAGTGAAAAAATTCAAGTATTTTGATGCAGTTCTTCATTAAACCTAGCGCTAACGGCGGAATTTATGTAGATATACAAAAACATACGTAAATCCCTGAGCGTTGATATTAGCTAGATTTTGTTGTATGTAGATTCTACATTTTTTACATCTTAGGTTTTTGATTGAATCTTATTTATTTTTGAGGGTCGTCCTCATTTTTCTCTTTTCATATACTCACTATCTCATGTATCCACTCCTCTGTTCGTAGCCTCCTGCATTGAAAGCGACAACCATTACACTGTACACAACTGTGGTGAAACCCACAGTTACTTATGGAGCCTTAGTTTGGTGGCCAAAAACAGATCAAAGGAAAGACGAACTGGAACTATCAAAACTTGACTGTCTGTGCACAATGGGTGCGATACGAATGGAAGGAAGGACGGCAATGGAAGCCACTCTCAATCTTCCGCCTCTTGCTCTGCATGTTAAGGCAGAAGCGAGAATGGCTGCATACAGGCTGGAATGCAATGGTAATTAGCACGGAGGAACCAATACTCATCCATAGTCATTCCAGAATCACAGATGTTATAATAAACTCGCTTCTTGAAATGAAAAGTGATAACATGTTGGCCACAATTAACGACAATCAACCATAACATATCCAGCTAAACTGGGATGGGTTGGAAGCATGCAGTCAGGAAGGAACGTTGATGTGGTACACAGACGGATCTAAGACTGACATGGGAACAGGAGCTGGAGTCCACGGTACTAGACCCAGGTGCAGTAGAAATCTACGCTCTTGACATGTGTTCGCAAAGGAACATTGAAAGGGGGTGTAGATGCCAAAAGATCCTTATACTCTCAGATAGTCAGGCACCACTGAAATCTTTAGCATGTCCCCAGATCAGATCTAGACTGGTCTAGGACTGCCTACAAAAATTCTTATCCCTGGCAAACTATAATAACTATAATAACTCTTAAGTGGGTCCCAGGGCACAACGGTATATTGTAGGCAATGAAACGGCAGACACCCTAGCAAAGCTAGGGTCTGAAATTGCAACCACTGGTCCTGAACCAGTATATGGAAATCAAAAACTGCAGCACGTGGTTGTATATCTCAGTGGATTCAAACAAAACATACTGGAGCCACGTGCCAAAGCAGGAACACAGCAAAGTTTTGGTCAAAAAACCCTCGGAGTCGCTGTCTAACGAAATATTGAACTTCATCGCAGAGGCAGATAAGGAAAGTGATGGGATTACTCACCAGTCACTGCACCCTAAGGAAGCACATGCATACAATTGACATATATAGGGAGGAACCTATCTGTGGTTATGCATGGAAGAGGAGGAAACAGATTCACACATTATCTTCGAGTGTGGAGGCCACTGACTCATTGGAGATATAGACTCCTAGGACTGGAGTACCCAAGGGAAGATTTCTCCAAGAAAGACCTAGTGAAAAGACTATGGAGCTTGATAAGGGCCACTGGTCTCTTCACATAAACGGTACAACCAAGAGGACAAAAAGTCAAAATGCTGAGATGCCGAGGCTGCGAAGCCTTTGACTGGTGGTGTCTAATCAATAAATAAGTCACTACAATCCTACGTACATCCATACAGAGTTGGAGAGATCACGTGCACTATGCATGATACTGTTTTGGAACACTCCGTTGCTTGGATGGTGTCAAATTTTTTCGTTAGTGTCAGAACGACCAAAATTTTAAAAACTTAATTGTTTTTGATAACGGTAGTTGGAACGCTACCGAAACGTTGAATTAACAAATATGAAAAACATTGTGGTTTAATCTCCCAAAATAATTAACAAAAAGAATACCTACTAATATTAAGGTCTGCTGGTCACTGAAAACTCAGGATATCAGCTTTATTAACAACGAAGTAACAGGGGGGTCAAAATGTCCTGAATTGTTTCGAGAAAAGGATGGTACGGCGGTGACTTTATTTTTATTTTTGTGTCGCTTGGTCTCATCTGCTGGTGCCATTCGGTTGGGAATTGATGATTTATTAGTAAGTTATTTAAAAAACACTTGAATATAAGATTATATCAGTTGTCTCTATATTCTAAAGATATTTTGTACGTTGTATAATGATTGAATAATGGAGAAAAAATAAATTGATGTTTAAAAATGATTTTATGTGTCAGCAGTTAATGTGTGTGGTATCAACAAACACCAAACAGTGTGTCAGATCCTCGGAAGACATCTAATCCAAATTAGACGTTACTCATTATTTGTTCAGCAAAACAAGAAATTATAGTGGAGACAAATATCACGTATTTGAAAAACAAACATGTAAAACTAAAACCCAACAAAATTTAAATTGTTCAAGAGAATAGAGAGGGTGATTATTCTCAAAGGGTGAGATTTGGTCAAACAATTTAGAATTTACATAGAAATAACAGAAATTTCGCTACCAAGTTGATTAGGTTAGATGAAGCAACGTTTCATTTAAATAATCGGGGAGCAGATATACTCGGGGAATGAAGAATGATCTTATAATCCATTAGTCCAATCGTTCGAGGAACTGAACGCTAATATCAAGACTGCAATTAAAAATATATTACAAGCAGAAGTTCCGACAACTTAATACCTAGATTGAGAAGAAGTATGCAGATATGCAGACATTTTGAATAAATTCTACACTTCCTATGGTTTCGTAACGTTTATTTTATTTTCTTATTGATTATTTTAACGCCAACAACACCGAGTTGATTCATGTTAACAATTACTCTTTACACTAATCCATTCTAGAAAATACTTCCTGGTGTATTAATATATAGTAGGTAATAGATTTTTGACACACCAAAACCATAAAAATTATTACACTTTTTTATATAGTATGAATGTTATAGCTTCATAGCTGCATGAACAATTTGTCGTGAGTTCAGACGTACACTTACTTAGCCAAAAATTAAAATATTTCATTAGTTTCAGCGAGTGTGTGAAAACCGTCTCAATATTGACAATGGTATGTAGGTACTGCCTACAAAAATAATTTCCAATAAATCAGTACTTCCATTCACACCGTTCAAATATTAGAGAAATACATTCCATAAAAAACATACCTATAAGTTTCTAACATCCAAGACATAACATTTTATTGAACGTGAGTTAATTCCAATTTTTAAAAGATACGTTTTTAATAGAAGCAAAGAATACACCACTTAACAAGAAGCGAAGCTTCCGATCATTTTTTGTATGCGCATGACTGAAAGTCGCCATTTTTATAATAAGATACTTGTCATACTTCACTTTGTCGACCAATTGTATCGCCGATATTTAAAAATTCGATCATTTTCTCAGTGTATTTACTAAGTTATCTGTCAGCGTCGGTCTCTCAGGTCATAAATTTTGGTTACAAAACATCAAAGAAAATGCGTCGGGCTTCGCTTCTTGTTAGTTGGTGTATTCTTTGATAGAACTAAAAGCTGGTATTCAAATATAAGAATAGTAATTGATGCAACCATTTGGTATTTGTTTAAATAATTAGAAAGATTGCGATAAAATATTATTCGCAGCAACAATTTTGAATTCCAACACAATACGAAGTGAGTCATGCAAATATCGTTATACAAGTTATCTGTTGTATACACTATCCTATGGCGTGCCGTTTTGGCATTAAGTAACATCGTTTAAAAAGCGAAAAAATAAATATATCTTTCCTTTAAAAAATTTTAATTCCGTAATTATTTTGTTAATGCAATAAAATTATGTATTTCATAATTTTAATACACGTATTTCCATTATGAAAAACATAATAGAAATTGCCGATTTGAAATTATGAAATACATAATGGAAATTCAAGAATTAAAAAATGAAAAACATAGATAAATATGGGGCTTATGTACCAAAACGGTACGCCATACTATCCTTTTTCTACGGCTGTTAGTTAATGAATATTCAAATTTACAAATAAAAGATAATATGCATCATGCATCAAAATATTACTATTCGTCAAAATTATATTACCACAATTTTGTAATAAAATCCCTGTCTAAAGTTCGTTTCGAAGGAGTTGATAGCACAGAGCGCCTATTATAAACGGAAAACGAAGGTCGGGTGTCTAAAAAATTTTATCTCTTATTTATGTTTTACAATGTATCTAGACTAAGAAGGAATACCAAGTCAAGAAAACAGTGTATTCTGTGTAAAATAATTTAATTCTTAAAAAATTGCAAAGCGCTTTCGGCTGTTAAGCCATCATCAGTGCGATACCTGCAAGTAAGTCAAAATAATTGAAATTTTATCAATAAGGAACTTAGTAAAGTATTACTTACTCGTTAAGTATGTACAAGAAACCAAATTAAAAACTCGACAACACATTGATTAAGCAATCATGAAGAATTTAAAATTTACATGATTCATGATTGCTTAATCAATGTGTTGTCGACTTTTTAATTTGGTTTCTTGTACATACTTGACGAGTAAGTAATACTTTACTAAGTTCCTTATTGATAAAATTTCAATTATTTTTTACTTACTTGCAGGTATCGCACTGATGATGGCTTAACAGCCGTAAGCGCTTTGCAATTTTTTAAAAATTAAATTTTTTTACACAGAATACACTGTTTTCTTGACTTTCTAGACATGTGTACTCAGCTATAAAGATATTCACCTAAGAAGGAATAAATTGTGACCAGGCCACCCGGTAATCGGTCAAATAATAGGTAATCAAATGCAAATGAAGTATACGCAGTGAACCAAACGGTCCATAGTCGTAGAACAGCGTTAGGGTTTATTTATGATTTTTACTTATCTTTTATTATAATTAATATTATGATGAAAATACAAAGTAATTGTGCACTAAGATTTATATACACACATATTCTTGTAAAAAATAAAAAAATTATTACAGGTGATCATTACTTCAACTATAATATATATGTACAGTTATTAACTAAATTCTTCATCAGAAAAATCTGAAGAATCGTTTTCCCCTACGTTAATAATTAACGGTTCGATCTCTGTACTTTCGTCGATTAAGTCGTCATCAAGATCCCACATTTTCCCTCCTCATGATATAACATGAGCGCCATAAACGCTTTGCCAGTTTTCGGCAGTCACATTCGCCAATGAATCCATCAAAAGTTGCCGTACTTTTTGAAGTTTAAAAGTTTTGTTGTTCCTGGCAACATAACCTTTGAATTGTGCCCATATAAGCTCTATTGGGTTCAGCTCACAATGGTAAGGGGGAAAGCGATGTACAATAATACCTCCACCTTTTGCCATCTCATCGATTACAAATTTTTTAAACTTTGCCTCACGCTCTCTAACAATTTGCAAAAGTTCTTTTTTCACTATTGTATCATCGAAATTTAAGGCTTTACACTGCAACCACTCAATTATCGCCACTTTTTTCCATGAACTTGTGGGAAGCTTCTCTACTAATCGAGAATGATAGCTGGCGTTATCCATTACAATAACAGAATTCTGGGGAGTGTACTCGATCATTTGTTGGAAATTTTCCCCAAAAACGTCGGCCGTCATTTCTTCGTGGTAGTCTTTGCTTGAATTAGATTGAAATTCCAATAATCCTTGATCCAAAAATCCGTTTAAACTGCCTATATGGGTTATAATAAGCCTGCGTCCCTTTCCAGAGGGAAGTCTTAATCCTGTTGACCAACCCTCCATGACAGCTAGTCGGGAACTCAGTATATTTTTATCTTGCCAGACTTTCGATACGGTGTGTCCTTCATTTAGCCAGGTTTCATCCAAATAGAAAATATTCTTACATTCGTTGCGATATTTTCGGATTGACCTTAAGTATTGTCATCTCCAGCAAACAATATCCGGCCTATCAATAAGAAAAGTTTTTCTGTTCTTTTTTTCCCACCGAAAGTTCATTCCATGAAGAATTCTCCATACTCTAGTTCTTGATAGTTGTGGCAGGTTTTCGTCATTCTGGGCGGCTTGCACAATCTTGTCCAATGTTGGTATTTCTTTTGCGAAATACATACCATGCACTATTCTACGAACACTGTTTTTAACATCGTCGTCAATTTCTAATGGTTTCTTCCCCGGGTGAGGAATAGGTTCACCGAGGATCCGGCATTTTCTCTCACGTAAAAATCTATAAATCGTTGATTCTCCTACCCCTATCATATTGGCACAGTTCGTAATTATGTCGCGAACAGAACTTGTGGGGTTTTGGTGCACAATAGCATCATGAATGTTCAGGATTAATGTTTTTTCCCGCAAAGAATATACACTTTTGCTAACTCGTTGAATAGGAATTGGAGAAAAACTTAAACTTGAAGCCATCTTAATTAGACGAATAGACGTTACTTGCTAGTTTCCGAATACTAACTACTTCAAATGTTATTCTATACAGGTACTTAGATTTCAATATTAACAGGAAATTGGGTTGTACCTGTATAGGTTACGGGGCAGGTAGTTCCGTCGCGCCTATGGTTTACAACTATTTCATGGTCCGAACCCCCGATCCGTGCTATCAACTCCATTGGGACACACATTAGTTGATTTTTATACACTTTTGACAGCGGCCGAAAGTCAACTATATTGATCTTCAATTTTCTTACTTCATTATTTGAATATATGTAATGTGGCAAAAGTGGTATACACCGTAACAAATCTAGCTCAGTAGGTACATCTACAAACATATATGCGAAACTCTAAGCTAAAATGAACCAATATTTCTATGATAAAGAGAGCTCTTTGATATAACATTTATTTAATAATATACTGGATATAATATCCATGTCAATGTCGTCGTCTGGTAGATCAATTATGTTTCAGTACTTTTCCACATAACAGCTTTCAACAATATCGTTTGAACATATTAACAACATTTCTCTCTGCTCTATATTGCTCCAATATGGAGCAATTATTTTCGAAAATATATCGTATGAAAACTTAAGCATAATTGATTAATTATATATTTCCATTTTTCATACTTTTCTAATTTTCCTGGGAATAGACAATAATGAAGATTAATCCTTTTGCCTTGCCTATTTACAATGTTTAGAAGAGGATTCTTTGACACTGATGGTAATAGCAGCACATTTCTGAACTTTTTAATATTTATTACAGGATTAGGTACTTTGTGATGCTCCTTGACGCATTTAATGAACTACATTTTCCACAATTGCTTGACTAAATTCAATAATAAATCACTTACCGATACCACAGATACAATAAAAATTACCAGTGCTGTAAAGTATACTTACTTAATGACTGCTGAACTCTTCCATCACTGCGCATCGCTAGACGTAATTTTACATTCCGATCTAGATTTATTGAGAGCAGAATGTTTTTCACGACATAAACAATGTTTCACTTGTTTTGTAAATTATATTCTGTAACAGCTGTAGAAAAAGATTGAGGCAGGTCACACGCAACTTATTAACTGTTTCCATTTGGTATCATTGTTAGTCTGAAAACGTTTTCATTAGAAGGTTTAACAAAACAAGTTAGTTCAATCCATAATGGTGACAATTCCGTCACATAAAACCATAAGAAAAATAGCCTAAATTTATCACACTTAAGAAACAAACTAATTGGTGACAAAAAAATGAATAATTTTGTCGAACTGATATTTAAAGCAAAATAAAGAAATCATAACTCACAAATATCTTGTATATTTTGTCAACTTTTATAAAAATCAGCTTAAGCTCGCACCAGAAATTTTTTTTAATATCAAAAGTTTTTCCGTTCACATTTAATATCCGGCCTTATTACCCTACTCGAAAACATGAAATTACGAATATATCCGAATAACAAGTTATTAATAAATATGCTGCGTGTGGAACAAAAAAAACATCAGATTCTATTGTATTTGCCTTGCCAAGTAGGTAGACAAATAGGTGCTCTCGATACATTATTTTCGGACGCTGAAATCATGGAAAGTAAATAAACCGTTGATGCTAGTTAAGTGAGTATGTATACAAATATTATTGGTATTTTTTTCAAATGCAAACGAGAAGTATACTTATTTTTTAAGTATTTTGTTGTATGCTAGATACTAATGTTTTTTGCGGGTTGATAATTTAATTTTTTTTTCTTGTGAATATGTTTTGTCTTAGAGAAGAAAAATACTGTTATTGATTGTGTGAGATATTCGAGATTGTTCATTTGAATAGTGATTTGTTTGTTTCTATGATGAATAATTCACTATTAACCTGTTTGCTTATGTTTTCAGTAAAAAAATTTGGTGTTATTTTGGATATTGGAAACGTTGATAATGAGCGTCTAGGATTCGCTGAGAGTTTTGCAAATGAGGGTCTTGCAATTATTTAAAAGGTAGAGGAAAACAAAGAGTGTCGTATTCTAAATGTTATAAATTTGTTTCAAAAAATTTTGTTTTTCAAATACGAGAGGTGTGTCTTTAGTAGATGCACTATGTTTTTTTTTCACTTATATTTGGAATCTTTGAACTATTTTGATAAGTGGGTGATCATCGTATAAGATAGATAGATATATTCATGTATTTTTAATGTCGAAAAAGTGAAAAAAAAACGAAATCGATTATTTTATTGAGAATCGACTATACTATAGAAAGCATTATATTCTAACCAAGTTAACTCCTATATTTATTATTTATTTAGTTTGATAAACAAAATCTAGAGTCCGTGCTTGTTTTTTCTTCTGATTACATAAGTTTCCAAGTAAAATATTATTTTTGTAAATATTTTGACATCAAGTTTTACATTCATCATTTTTGCTTCTGGCTTTGGTTCGTGCTTCCGCTAAAGTTATACCTTTGCTTTTCAAAACTTTTTCTATGTTATCGGCCCATGTTTTCCTTGGTCTTCCTCTGGTTCTACTTTTATGTCTTTCTGCCTCCCATATCTGTTTTACTGGCATGTTATTACTTAATCTAGTTAAGTGTCCAAACCATTTTAATTGTCGATCTTGTATTATCTGGATTACTGGTAGTGCATTAAGGTTTTCTCTCACTGTTGAATTTCGTATTCTGTCTCTCCTTGTAACTCCTGCGATCTTCCGTAAGTATTTCAGCTCCATACTCTGTGATTTGCTTTCGATCATCTTCGTCAGTGCCCAGCTTACGCATCCAAAAGTTAATATAGGGAGAAATATAGTTCTATATAGAGTCATTTTCGTTTCAACAGAGATTTCTTCCTTTCCAATGAACGAGTTTTTAAGACTATGGTACACCTTTGATGCATTTTCTATTCTTGTAGTTATTTCTATGTCATGGATCCCTTCATTATGGATGTTTACTCCTAGGTACTTAAAATTTTCTACTTGTTCTAGATGTCTTCCGTTAAGATTTACATTTATTTGGGTATTTTCTTTTCCTGTCACCATTACTTTTGTCTTCTCTCCGTTTATTTTTAGGTTTTTATTTTCCAGCTTCGCATTCCAAATGTCCAAGTTCCTTTGTAGATCCTGTTCGTTTTTTGCGAATATTGCAAGGTCATATGCAAAAGCGCGTTCACGTATATAAACGGGATGTAGATGTCTGTGGCCAATATACATTTTTTTAGTATGTTCTCTTGTGTCTTTCATCACATCATCCAATATTAAGTTCAATAACAATGGGCTTAATACTCCTCCTTGCCTTAGACCACTATTAACTTTAAATTCCTTTGACACCATGTTGTCTGTTCTTACATAATATATTGTATTGTCGTCATGTAGGCTCATTATTGCATTCACTAAATGTTTATCTACGTTTCTTTTATTTACTGCTTCTTTAATCATATTCCTTGGCACTCTGTCAGACTCCTTTTCTAAATCAACAAATCCCTGGTATATTTCCAAATTTCTTCCCCTTGCTTTCTGTGTCACTTGTTTAATCGTAAAAATATTGTCGTTGATGCTACGCCCTTTCCTAAATCCACTTTGTGATTGTTCTAAACAATTTTCGGTTTGCACTGTAAGTTTCTTTTCTAATATCCGTTCGTAGGCTTTGGAGGGAATACTTAACAGTGTAATACCTCTGTAGTTTGTCGCCCTTTTTGTGTATAGGAACTATTATACCCGTCTTCCAGTCTTGTGGCACGACTCCTTCTTTCCATACTTTATTATAAATTTGTGTTAAAACCTCCAATCCTTTCTCCCCCATGTTCTTCACCATTTCAGTTGTGGTTCGATCGTGACCTGCTGATTTGCCTTTTTTCAGCCCCTTTATGACTTCCAGGACTTCCTTATTTGATATTTCTCCCTCTTCTTGTTAATATTGACCTTGTTTTTCTAATTCTTCTTCATATTGAATCTGCAGGTTCAACAATTCGTGGAAATATTGCCTCCATCTTTCCATGATTTCATTTTCCTCCGTCAAAATATTGCTTTCTTCATCCATTATTTGCTTAATACTAGTCTCTTTGCCTCCCGTTCTTGCGTTTTTTAAAACTCTGTAAAACAATTTTTGGTTTGTGTGTTAGTCATCTTCCATTTTTGTTCCAAATTGCTCCCATGATTGCCTCTTTGCCTCCTTTATTATATCTTTCACTTTTTTTCTTTGTTCCTTGTAGATATTATATGAGCCTTGTGCACCTTTCTTTAAATATTGCTTCCATTTTAATTTTTTCTCTCCAACTTTTCTTCTAACCTCTTCTGTCTCCCATGAAGTCCGTTTCGTGTGTCTATTCCTGCAGATTTTTGTCACTCCACATATATTCTTTGCAGCTTGAATTAGTGCATTTTTATACCAAATCCAAACCTGTTTCGATATTATTTCTCTGATCGTTTACTTCTCTTTTGCTACTTCTTTATTAACAAGCCTCTATGTTTTTATCGCCTCCTGCGTTTCACCTTTGGACGCTGGGAATTGTCCTCTGTTGTTGTTTTGGACTAACATCTTCGTTTTTATTTCTACAAGGTAGTGGTCGCTGCCTATTTCTGGTCCCCTTTTAGTCCTAGCATCCATTATTTCTCTTCCGTAGCTCCTGTCAATCACCACATAGTCTATAATCGATTTTTCTCTTCTGCTTTTTACCTCTTTAGTGAACTTATGGATATCTTTGTGTTTGAAAAATCCATTCATAACCAGCATGTTATTCTGAATACAGAAATCAATTATCCTGTTGCCATTGTTATTTCTCACATTTTCGCCGAATTTTCCTATAACATCTCTCGATTTTTCATCCTGTACCCCGACTCTTCCATTGAGATCTTCTAGTATCAGTCTTTTTCTCCTTAAGTCTTCAACTACTTGTGTTACTTCTCTCCAGAATGAATCCCTCTTGTTCGCTACTTCGTCTTCATTTGTTGTTCTTTTTCCATTTTTAATTCTACGTACAATATTCTGTGGGATATGTACTCCCATTTGTTCACATATTTCGTGCATCTGCTGTTTATTATACATCCCACACCTCCTTTAGCTCTCTCTTCCTCCTTTACTCCACTTAATATCATGAGATGCCCATTTTTTATTCCTCCGTATGTTTCCCCTTTTTTTTTGTTTCCGTTATCGCTAGAATATCCAAGTCTAGCTTTTCAAATTCTTCTGTTAACTCGTTTTCTTTCTCATTTGAACTTTTTACGTTCCAGGTTGCTATTTTGAATATTCTCATAACCTTTTTCTTTCCATTTGTCGTCTCTTCTCTTTCCTGTGCTTTGTTATTTTTTATTGTTAGTTTCTTGCTGTCATTTGAGTTATTCTGCTTCTGCTCTTGTCGTACTTTTCCAGCCCTTGAGTTTGGCTGTTCCAGTTCCATGTTTCTCCGTCCATTATTATTTTCTGGAACCCCACTTTGGTAGTTTTTCCTTTTGCAGCTTCATCTTTAGCAGTTTTCCTAATTATCGCTTGTTTTGTTTTTTCATCTTTTGTCATATCATCGTTTATATATACTTTCTCATCCATGTTTCGTAATTTCCTTTTGTTGTTCACAATCAGGCTTTTATCCGAATTACTATTTAGTTCCACCAGATAAGTATTTTCCCCAAATTTCAATGCTGCTTCTGCTTTTATTGATACCCCCAAATTATTTTCAATAAAATTCTCCATTTTTTCTTTTAAAGCTCTGGGATTACTTGTGTCTACTCGTATTCCCTGCAGTACTATATTTTTTCTTCTTTTCTCGCGCTCCATTTTTTCTACATTTTCATTAGGAGTGGGTCGCTAGTAACTAATATAATCAATAGAGACATTAAGAAAGTCACACTTCCCTTGCTACATTAAAAAAAGTGCTGCTATTGTTCGATACTCACTTAGATATGACCGACCACAATAATTAAGGATTAAACGACTTACTTGTAGGAAGTTCAATTCTGATTATACGAGACTGGTCACATCCAAATAGAATACCATGTAGTGATACTTTGTATCACGACACACGCAAGTTTTTAGAGATATAAGTCGAACTATCTCCGCCATCGTATACCCATTGTAGCCTCAGTATACTTCTAAAGATTTATTGAGATCGCGCTGGGTGGGGTAAAGGATCTGTTGTTATGATTTCTGTATGCAAGCTTTTCGGATGTGACCAGTCTCGTATAATCCTATAGGTAAGTCGTTTAGTCCTTAATTATACTTTGATTGGTCACATCCGCATGGCATAACATGTAGTTGCTTAGAGTTAGGCGATCTGGTTACCGTAAAGTAAACTGGCCGTGACAAAATGAACACTTTTAATATTTAATCAGAAACATTTGAATATCGTTTAGTAATAACTATCAGTTCAGTAAAGGGTACTTGTGTCTAACATATATGTAAAGAAAAAACGAGAACGACAAAAAAAATTAAAAATATTCTTATATCCTAAAGTAGACTTTACCCTATATTATCATTACCATTATTTACAGGAGTTCAGACTTGCTTATGTATACTTTTTTATGTAGTTAGCAAAAAATTCTGCATTACAAAAAGTTTTATGAAAAAATATATTGAAATTTTCGCTTTTTTTCGACCATCCTGCTGCCTTTCTGATGGCTTCGATTAGAGTGCCAGCCCTAAGAGCAGCGGAGTGCTTAAATTTTGAATCAATCCAGTTTTTTCTTAATTCATCGACTTATATTTTGAGATGTGGTGGGTTTATGATGTTTCCTGATCGTTATAATCAGTAGATCTTCTTTCTCTCTCAATATCTTTGTTTTTTTCTAAATATTGTAACAGAGTGGAACAAATACAGCACCCAGGGTTTTCTTTGAAGAATGGGAATCTAAGAAGTGGTTAAGGTCACTTGGGTCCCGAAGTTTTTTGGAGGTCGGAAAAACTTATTTCTATTCCCTCTCCGTTGATCTTAACATTGCTCAACCAAATTTTAGAGAAAGTTTGAGGTCTGTGTCGAGCAAAGGGATGAAAGAAGAACCATTCGGATTGTTAACATTTCTAAGTTAAGTTTATCTAGGGTTGTAATGAACTTAAGTAGGCTAGAACTGGTTGTGGGTCCCAGGTTTCTTGATATCTTGGAAACTGAGGAGGTAGCCTGGAAATGCTCTTTATAAATCTTTCTACGACCTCCGATTTCCCTACATCGCAAACCATCTTTAGAGCCGATCTATGCGTATTAAGCGTCGAATACTGCGCTCCTTTATCAAATTCTGTTTTCAGGAAAGACAGTATGTTTTGTACGTTGGGCTGCAGGATTGTCTCAATCACAGAAGCCCCACCATTTAGAGAATGAAAAATTATATTGTTTTCACTTAGCGACATTTGCACCGACTGAGTAGAGCTTAAAATGTAAGGCTCCCTTAAAAATATAACCCTTGCACCATGTCAACTATAGCTCAGCTTAGCTAAGTAGCCATGCATCATTGCACATTCTAGAAAATTTTTAGTTTAATTTAAGTGATTGGTAACAATTTTTCGATTTCATATGCCATTATTTGTTCATGGGAATTGTTTCTAGTTTGTTGTTTGCTTTGAGTGTGATTGTGATTTGGATTTTTTTATTTATTCGGTGAATTATTGCATACAAAATGGAAAATAAGTCTCTCAAAAGACCTAGAGGTCCCAACTTTACCGAAAGAGAAAACAGTTCGTTATAAATATTATTTTTCAATATAAAGACATAATAAAAAGTTTTTTTTAGTGAGTGAACAGTTAGTAAAAAGTGAGTTCAAAGTTAGTTAAGTTATTACAGAGTTAGTTCACAGACAGTTTACAGAAGTTCTCAGTAATCGGACAGTGAATGAAATAGTGAAGTAAATAGTGTAATATTCAAGTGGTAAAAATGAATTAGAACTATTTTACCGAGTGTAAATAATTTAGTAGAGATTAAGTAAAGTGAGTATATAATTTAAAATGGATACAGTGTGTGTTTCTATAAATAAATCAATAGTAATTAGCCATAGTAATGTGTATAATTTTATCCCACCCGTAAGAACCATCCAAATAAATAAGAAAAACATAACGTTGGTGTCGAATGTGGGGTAATATAAATAAATAATTAAGTAAAAATGGCCAAGAGACTAAGTGACCTGAAAGTGATGAAACTAAAGGCGGATCTGGAAAATCGCGAATTGTAAACGTCCGGAAAGGAGAGTGAATTAGTTAAGAGATTGAAAATAGTACTGGAAAGTGACGGCCTGGATCCGGAAATATTTTTATTCTACGACGTGGCTTCCACCTGAATCTCGTCAATTTCTGCTAACATTTTTGCTATGGACGACAAAATTTCTACTATGGACGAGAAGATTTCTACTATGGAGAACGATATTTTTGCCGATATCTTATCAATGAAAAATTACATTGCCGTTGAAGTCGAAAATAAAATCACTCTAAAATCAGATATTGAGAATAAGATCACAACGATGGACGAGAAAATGGAGAATAAGATAACAACAATGGATGAGAAAATCCAGGAGTTAGAGAGGGCAATGGCAGATTCAAGAACACAAGACATGCCCGCAGAAGAAAAAAAGATCTAACCCTGAAAGCCAGAAACACTTCCCAAGATAGAAGATCTTGGCAGTTTTGCCCGAGTCAAGGCACCAACGTTCGACGGAATGTAAAACTAAAGCGAATAATTGGTCCGATAAGGAGAAGGCAGTGAACTTAACCATCGCGCTTCGGGGAGACGCCTTATATGTGCTTCAGACGATACCTCTTGAAAAAACGGATGACTTCGAGCAGCTGGAGAAGAGGTTGGACATGCGATATGATCACGAACATCTAGAACATTTGTACCAATCCCAGCTGAAGAACCGAGCAGAACCGTGACGAATCTCTTCAAGAGTATGAAGTGGACTAGTTCGATTTGCTTATCCATCAGCACCGGAAAATATAAGTGAATGTCTGGACATCCAGGCCTTTATTGATGGCTTACGTGACCCTGATATGCAGAGGACTCTTCCTTCAGCCCATTCAAAAACATTGGTCGATGCATTAACTGCTGTCATTGAATATGAAGCAGCCACGAAGGCTTCGAAATATAACAAATTTGTAACCATACAAGAAGAAGGTGACGAAGATAGACTTGACCAGATCGTCAACTCAATAAAAAGCATGGTAGACAAAAAGCCAAAGAAGATTAGACGCTGGAATTTTGGCGAGCTGGGGTATGTACGCAGTTCGAGTATGCGCCCTAGGACTCCATCAAACCAAAGACTACAGTCCCAGGGAAACTAGAACGAGTCGGCTACGAGGGGGCAGCACCGACCCAGAATCGTTCCAAAGACCCTCTTATACTGGTAGCCTCTCTTAGATGCCGTAATGACAGTGTATATGTGGATGGCGGAGTGAATGGCAAGAAATATACTCTGCTGGTAAGACACTGGAGCAACTAGAACCATTATACGGCCGGAGACAATAAAATCCAAGAAGAAGCTTCTGCCAACGAGGCTGCAACTCCGGGCCGCAACAGATGAGTGCCAATGTTCACGGACAGACACAAATCCAATTGGGAATTTGTGCAGAAAAGTTCACGCATGTGGTAATCGTAGCTGACATCGAAGAAGACCTGATTCTGGGAATGGACGTAATGAATCTACATGGTTTCCAGTAGGAGAACCATTAAAGTGGGTTCCGAAGAGGTATTCCTCCATCCATATGAAGGCTGCACGGTGTTGGCAGCTGTACAGGAAGATACCGTTCCACCTGCACGAAGCGAAACGAAAAGAAGGTACACCGGTTATGATGGAGTCATGGAACCACGACTAAGAGGTTGGTAGAGGGCTACTAATTGGAAAAGGACTACATTTCATGAACGTGAACGATTACCCATTGACCATCAAGAAGGAAACCAGTAATGGCTCCTGCATACCAGTGACGTCTACAATTCGTCTAACAACGACAACTGACAATTCTAATGACACACTCGAACAGATGTTGTCAATAGCTGGCCAATCCTTGAATCGAGCTGAAAAAAAGGAAAATGAGAGAATTTCTCTTGCTGTATCGAGACCTATACTCGTACCAAAAGGAGGGAAGACGGGTAGAACATCAACCGTCAAACTCAGAATCGTTGCTGGTGATGCCAGGCCAATTACACAATCAGCTCGAAGACTACCACGAGCGAAGAGAGATAAAGCTGAAAGAATAATTCAAGAGATGGAAGAAGAGAAAGTAATAGAAACATCTACTAGCCCATGGGTATCTCCAGTAGTACTCGTCAAGAAAAACGACGGAACTACTAGATTCTGCGTGGACTATCGCCAGCTAAACAACGTGACGAAGAAAGACAGCTATCCTCTGCCTCGAATCGATGACACGCTAGACACCTCGGCCGACAGCCGACTATTTTCCACCTTGGACCTGAAGTCTGGTTTTTGGCAAGTAGAAATGGATCCAGACTCATGGAAAATGTCTTGAGAGGGTTTTATTGGAAACATGCCTGGTCTACTTGGACGACATCGTAGTATTGGGGAAGACATTAGAGGAACACCTGAATAATTAGAAGACGTATTCAAACGACTTCAAGCTGCCCAGCTCATGCTGAACCCGAAGAAATGTCAGTTATTCCAGAACCGAGTCAACTATCTGGGTCATATTGTGAGCAATGAAGAAGTGGCGGTGGATCCAGAGAAAATTGCTTCCATTAAGCAATGGCCGCAACCAACCGACAAACATCAAGTTAGGAGTTTTCTTGGACCTTGCACATACTATCGAAGGTTCCGAGATATTGGCAAGCCACTAACTTGACTCACAGAAGAAACGAGAACTTTTTATTGGGATGAAGAATTTCAAACTTCTTTTGAAACCCTGATGAGACGTTTCACCACGGTGCCGATACTAGGATATTCATAACCTAACCTTACCCTAACCTAACGTTCTCATTTGGCCACCCACTATCGGCTTAAGGGTGATCGGAACCTTCTAAGAACCTGTGTGGACCTCTGGATCATCATAGAACAATTGTTACCCCGATCTACACGTGCGAGGACTATACTTTTGGTATTCAACACACACGTCCTAACCTTTCGCAAGTGGTTATCCCAGGTAACATAGGTTTGAGTAAATTCCTAGGACTTCTCTCCGACAACTTCGTATTCTACCAAGACTAAATTTATCAGGATTTTAATTGTACATTCATACATTTTTGTACATTTACCTTCAGTAATCTGTATATACGATATATTAATTCTAAGTAAATCATAAATACTGTGAGTCCTAGGTATGCATACTTTGGGTGATTTTCAATAAATTCCTATATATTATAATTATATTGATCTAAACTTTTCTCAAATTTGCACGTGCATGATTTTAGACATAAGTCAACGCCAAATTTGATTATTGAAGTTTAATTATATCAGTGGTTCTCACCATAGATAAACCACGTTTTCCCTAGCTTCATTTCGTATTGTTGTTAGAGCCCCCTTTTGTGAGTACCTTCATATACATACTCGTAATCTGTATGGCCTACCACCTGTTAGGTAAAACAAGAATAACTCTAAGAGTTCATCCATATCTCAAATGTGGTTAGAATCCAAATAAAGGGTTCAATGTAACTCAAAGTCAAACCACAATATATTTAATGTCCAGTAGGACTCAAAACTTGCACCTAGTTTAGGTAACAATTACCATCATCAGGCTGTAACAAGTAGAAAATGGTACACTATTATTAAGATCTAAAGATTTTCCCATGTCAAAATACAATGTAAAATTTTATGAAACATAGGTAATAAAATTGATGGAACAAAATTGCGATAAAATAATACTTTACAATGAAGTTAAACAATATATAAAGAAAAGTAATCTAAAAAGTGATGAATATGTACTACGATTAAGACAAAATTTATGAAAAGCCAAATATAAAATTTAAATTATAAACAAATTGTGAAAGTTACCTTCATGAAATTTTACAACTATACAGTTGCAAATATTTCACTTACATTTAAAAAAGAAGAAGAATAAATCTATATAAGTCAATAACACACAGACAAGTCAAAACCTATATAAAATAAAGCAATACAACAGATTACTAAAACAAAACAATATATAAATGTATTAATCCTTGGAAGATACACCAATAACATCTTTTGGTAAATGCAAGAAAATATAATTCTCAATGGAAGGAACCTGTTCACTAAGACAAGTCACAAGGTAATTGAGCTACTTTTGTCGTTTGTGGTCATTGAACTTTGTGTAGTTTAGTTATTCTGATGTTTCATGGTTTTAGTGTATTATACATCTGTCATTTGTCAGTTTTATCTAGTACTTCTATCTTCCGTTATATTACAAGTGGTCCACGTGTAATCTGGTGTCTCATATAGTTAAAGAAATTTTAATAATTTGTTAATGGAAATTATTAAGCTTGAACATGTTAATATTCACGTTATTAGTTCTGTGCACTTTATTGTTGATTAGATTTCCCATCGACAATTAAGAATTCTATTCCCATTGTGGAATATTTTAACCAAGGGTGTATAGGTGCCAATTTATACATATTATCTCAAGTTCAGAAATTTGAAGAAATTTATCCCTTTTTTAAAAATTTCACCACTTACCACATTGATAATACTTTAACTTTATGCTTCTTATCTTATAAAAGTAAATCTAGAATAACCAGATTTCTTTACATCCCCATTTTCATGATAGGTTTTACTCTGTGTCATTAAATGCATAAAATAGGTTTTATAGTTTTCTCCATAGTATAAATTCCTTTAAGTTAGTTTTAGAGGAGTAAATTTTCATTAATTTGAACATAACTTCTTACTATCCTTTAATAATTTCACATCACAAGTAATGTTTTCAATGTAAGGTTTTCTCATGAGAAAACATATTTAGTTTTAAGCACTTACCTCACTTTCGTCTCTTCTTACTCTCAATTTGATTTTTCATTCCACAATTTTAATTCAGTACTTTCACTTCGTTAACGAATGCTATTTGTACATTTTTTTGATGGACTGATGACGATGATGTTCTTACCATTCCAGTTGTAAAATTTCATGAAGGTAACTGTCACAATTTGTTTATAATTTAAATTTTATAATATTTGGCTTTTCATAAATTTTGACTTAATCGTAGTACATATTCATCACTTTTTTGATTACTTTTCTTTATATATTGTTTAACTTCATTGTAAAATATTATTTTATCACAACTTTGTTCCATCAATTTTATTACCTATGTTTCATAATATTTTACATTGTATTTTGACATGGGAAAATCTTTAGATCTTAATAATAGTGTACCATTTTCTATTTGTTACAGCCTGATGATGGTAATTGTTACCGAAACTAGTTGCAAGTTTTGAGTCCTACTGGACATTAAATATATTGTGGTTTGACTTTGAGTTTCCTTTATTTAAAACAAGAATATTTATTAACCATATATCTACATAACGCCATAGTTTTATTTGTCCCCTTAAGAACCCGTTCCTTAACCCTGAGATATTCAAAGGGTGTTTAATATCTTTATTTCTACCTTTTCACTGCCTTAACATCCTTTATAGCTGGTGTTACAGATCTTTGGAGTTTTGAAAAGGTTTCTTTTCGAATGGGATTGACGTTACCCAACTTAGCACTAGTTCGTTACTAGTTAATTTCTCTCCACTCATAAAGAAAGTACTTTACTCTACCTGCACATCGTATATCCCTGTTTACCTTTAGTATTTCTTCCACTCCTTCTTGAAGGGCTTGGGCTGGGGTTTGTTCCCAGTTCTGTAATGGCGTGGTTTGTACTTTCCCATGTACTTCCATGATCTTTTGTCCTACCGTGTCGCTACTGCTTTCCATACAGAAAAACAAAACGTGTCTACAATATAAACGAACCCATGCCATATCAATAAATTATTTGGCGGGCATGTGTCAAATATCTTATACAACGTTACGAAATGGAACAAAACAAACCGAATCTGCAGCGTAGATCCCCGTTTCAAAGGAAATAGTAGAAAAGCCGGCGTTCCTTAAATTTTGGCAGTGTCTATTCATCGGGGCATCCCGACATATAGGTATATTTGCTATTCATCGGGGCGTGATGTACGCATGCTTATATTCTGCCCCGACGAATAGAATCCTTGTCTAAATATCGGGGCAGTAGCTACGAGTTACTAAAAGGTACTCGCGGCTCTTATTTTTTCAAGAAGGGGAAGGAAAAATAATCATTTCATTAAGGTGAAGGGTGTATGGAATAATTATATTTCCTTCCCCTTCTTGAAAAAATAGGAGCCGCGAGTGCCCCGAATTGCTACGAAGTATCACTACATGGTATTCTATTCGGTTGTGACCAATCGAAGTATAATTGGCGTCGACATCTTAACTTGAGTATTTTGACAATCACAACAAAATAACAAATCTAGAGAAAATAACATGCAATGCAAATTTTATAAAAGCATTAATAATTTAACAGACGAATGAGTACTAAAAATTATTTGTTTTTGATTACAGATTGACGAATGGAGTAGATAAGAGCGGTTCGGGAATGATCACGGGATTACTGGTCTATTTTGTGTGTGTGTCCGCATCAAAAAGCATACAAATCGATCAGCAAGTGGCTGTTAGTGTCCCAGGAGATATTATCCTTGGTGGATTATTTCCAGTTCATACTAAAGGAGACAAGACACCATGCGGTCCACAAATCTACCATCGAGGTGTTCAGCGTCTCGAAGCCATGATGTTTGCTATCGACAGTATTAACAAAGATCCAAATATTCTTCCAAATGTAACTCTAGGCGTACATATATTAGATACGTGTTCGCGTGATACTTATGCCCTGAATCAGAGTTTGCAGTTTGTAAAAGCTTCACTCAATAGCATCGACACATCGTCTTTCGAATGTGCAGATCATTCGGTAAGTTATAATTCAAATTTATTTATATATTCATTGGTACTTGTTAAGCGTTTAGTTCAGTGATACCCAAAGTGGTTTATAATATCGACCCTCAGGTGTCAACGACGACCTGCAAGGGGTCCATGTGAGCGGAAAAACAGGGGGTCCATAAGATGTAAAAGAGGGTCCATGATATTGGATCTCATTTAAGTAGGTCGTGACTTTAATGCTATGAATGGAATAATCCATATTTATAAACAGATACTAGGTATTCACTTTCATGATCAGTATGGAGCCAAGTGAATATCTTTTAAACGAGAGGGATAATTTTATAAAATTTTGCAGGTAAGTGCAATAGGGCAAAGTGCATCTGATGTTCATTTTTTTGTTAATAATATACTTTCGGTCAAATGGAACACACTGTATATTTTTTGCAGATTTTGAAAGAGCTTGTTATTTCGAATTGGTAATACTGGGTTTAGTGAAAATAATTTGTAAAAACAAGAAATAACTCACTTTTAGTTGTAGAATAAGTAAATTTATTCATTTCAGATGAGAATAATAATTTCAAATGTTCAAAATGCTCGCCGTTCACCTCCTGACAATATGCCAGTCTAATAACAAATTCTTGCGTCACTCTTTTCAAGACGTCTTCACGTATTAGTTCACATTCATCAATAATTATTTGCCTTAATTCCTGCAAGCATGTTGGTCGTCTAACGTAAACACGTGATTTTAGATAACCCCAAAGGAAAAAATCTCACGGGCTAAAATGCGGAGAACGAGCAGGCCACTTTATAAAACCTTTACGTCCAATCCATCGATCCGATTCCAGAAAATCCCTAACCCGTCGATCATAGTGGGGAGGTGCTCCATCTTGTTGAAACCAAACATCTTTTGGTAACTGCCTGAAACGGTCTGCGTACGGTCATGCTTGTAGCTTGTGGTTGTGGTGAAAAGTCTTAGAGTCTAAAGAATGATGAACTTCCGATTGTTTTGGATGTCATAGTGGGATAAAAGGTTAATTGTTTTTTATAGTGATGTAGAGTGTTATCACCAATATTGTCTGTGGATGGATTTAAGCGCTTTTTTGTATTATGTCATCGATATTTATGCTTTTTGGGATGGGGGATATCAGTTCGGAAGAAGGTGTGGCAGAAAAGTTGTACGAGTAGAGCTTAGTATGCTTCTTAACCATGACTTTGGATCCAGATATGGGTTAGGTAATGGCTTTAGAAGGACGGTATTTCATGGTTTTGGTTTGTAACTCCACATAAATACACTGCTATAAACTTAACTCATTGCTTTGGCTTGGTAACTATTTCAGTTATATGAAAAATTTGCAGGGTTTTCACTCACCTTAGTACGAAAATAACGCCTACTAGAGATCCACGTACATTTATTGATGAATTATTCCTAACATCTAATCATTATTGTCAGTTGGTAACGTTTTGATTCCTTTAAAATCAAGATTTCACATTTATATTGTTTATTTTCGGAACTGTCAACATATAGGTGACATAATGTAAACTTCGGAGAGTGATGTTTGTAAACAACAATCACGGGTGAAATATAACTGTTCCTACTCACCTTTTTACTTATACGATGACTGAAATGGCGTGAAATACACTTGTCGGGAGGAACATGTTGTTTTGGTGGTCTCTACACTTTGGTATGGTAGATCGTATTTCTTCATGTACCCACGATAGCCCCCCTGCGAGTGCATGGGGTCAAATCTCTCATAAATCCTACACAAACCTTCACGACCATGTTATACCAGGTGTAACGAACGTTCATTTCAGGGTTACTTTTGATGAAGTCAATCTGAAGGTGAGATGGTGAAGTAGAAAGTAGGGTTTTTATTTTTGTACTACACAATTCCGGAATCATTTAAATATGGGCGCCATCTAGGTCGCTACTCAACAATAGTAGGTACTCGTCCTATCCTAAACCTAGCAAAGTGTTAGGAATGAAGAAAACAATTACCCAAACTCACCACAAACATTTATATTCGTAGCCAAAACAAAATGATAATTTAGGCTAACCAAAAAAAAATGTATGAATTACGTAAGTAAATTACAATAATTAAAGGTAAAGTGAAATCTTGACTGGACTGTAAAAGAAATAATTATATGAGTAGTTATCACTAACCATAGGTTATTTAGACTATTGAATGAAATGTGCCAATTCCAAAAGTCTGTAAGTAAATTACGATGTTTTTAAACAAAAATAAATTATTGAATGGACTATGCCAATTCCAAAATCCATGTAAGTAAATTACGGTATTCCAAGTTAAAAAAAGTTATTGAATGGACTGAGCCAATTCCAAAATTTATGTAAGGAACTTACAATACTCAAAGTTAAAGGAAGCTATTGAATGGACTATGCCAATTCCAAAATTTACGCAAGGAACTTACAATATACAGAACAAAAGTGAATTAGTGAATGAACTTGGCCAGTTCCAGAATTGATGTAAATAAATTACAATAGACAGAGCAGAAGTAAAGTACAGATTGGACTATGTCAATTTTAAAATTCATGTAAGTAACTTACAATATATATATCATTTATTTAAATAAAATAAAATAAAAATCACATTTTACAATAAATTTCAACAATAAAAAAAATAAATCCAAATGTTGGGTGTGCCATGCCAAATCAAAAATTATATGAATACTTTAAATTAATCATAAGTAATGTAAAATATTAAATGGGCTATATCAAATCCAAAATTTATGTGTATGTGCTCACAAACCAGAACACAAAAAATAATATACATGTGATAAATATGACCATTAATCGTTTGACGGCTTGGTACCAAGGCGACCTACCGATTAAGATGAAAGTGTATTAACCTAATATTACCCGGTAACATATACTGAACAACTTAATTTAAATTTACATAAAAAAAAATAAAAAAAATAATGAATGAAACTTTTTTGGATCACCCTGTCCAATACGGTATGACCTCAACAAAACCGCCGTTCCTGGCTCCTGTTCCGTCCCATTTCTGACTCTTCCAAATCATATAACCAATACTTGGACTACCTTTCGAACAACAACTTAACTTGTAGTACTCCTTGGTCCAATACTCGAACCCTTCTTTCGGGTTTCGACAAAATATCAAAGTCCTGTCTAATACGATACGGAGGTTTCTACAACATAAATATCTCCTTCCTAGAGATTAAGAACATAAATTCCAAAAATGTTCAAATCCACAAAGTAGGTTCAAATCCACTTTACCTATAATTATTGTAATTTAATTACGTAATTTCTACATTTCTTTTTTTTTCGTTAGCCTAAATTGTCATTTTGTTTTGGCTACAAATATAAATGTTCGTGGTAAGTTTGGTTAATTGTTTTCTCCATTCCTATCATTTTGCTAGGTTTAGGATAGGACGAGTACTCTCCTTGAGTAGAGACCTAGCTGGCGCCCATATTTATATAATTCGGGAATTGTGTAGTTAAAAAATAAAAACCCAAAACATCGGAGGGTTAACACATACAAGAAATTTTTGAAGATTTTCTGCTTCGCCATCTCTCTTTCAGCTTGACTTCATCAAAAGTGACCCTGAAATGAATGTTCGTTACACCTGAAATAACAAGGTCGTGAAGTTTTGTGTAGGATTTATAAAAGAAAAAGGTGAGTAGGAACAGTTATATTTCACCCGTGATTGTTGTTGACAAACATCACTATCCGAAGTTGACATTATGTCACCTATATGTTGACAGCTCCGAAAATAAACAATACAAATGTGAAATCTTGATTTCAAAGGAATAAAAATGTTACCACCTTACAATAATGATTAGATGCTAGGAATAATTTATCAATAAATGTACACGTATCTCTAGTAGGCGTTGTTTTCGTACTTAGGTGAGTGAGAACCCAACACCCCCGCTCTTTCACCCCACACCTCCGCACCATACAGCATACTCTGCTCTACCGTCCTACCACAATCTTCCTACACATTCTCTCCGCCTTTCTTTCTATCTCCGCCTCTCCCTTTGCTGTACATACCAGACACACATCGTCCGTATACACCGTAATCTCACATCCCTCTTCACATACTATCCCACAAAACTCATCAAACACACACTTCCAGAGCGTCGATCCAAGAACCGAGCTCAGAGGCACTGCAGCCTCCGTCTCATACCTCCTCCCTCTAGAGTCTACTATCACACGCCCCGTCAGGTAGTCCTACACCAGGTTAACCAACCCCTGCCCCACTCCAAGCCTCAGCAACGCACTCAACACTGCCCGTTTGCTAACACTGTTGAACGCGTTCCCGACGTCGAAGAACACGAGTAGGGCCAATTCCTTGTTCCTCCAGCTGCCCTCCCTAGCCCTTTCCACCAAGCTCATCACCCTGCCCAGTGCCGAGATTCAAGATTTACCCTTCGTAAACTTGTGCTGGTTTACCCTAAAACCCCCATTCCTACCAACTTCCTCCTCAATCCTACTTTTTATTATCCCCTGCATCAATTTACCCATACCACACAGCAGGATGATAGGCCTGTAGTCCTCCGCCCGCTTCCCCTCTCTACCCTCCTTCTTCATCAGTATCACCCTGGCCACCTTCCATCCTTCCGGGAAATCTTCCTCCCTCAGCACCCTGTTGAATAGTTCCCAGCAGTACTCCCCATTGTCATCCAACAGACTCTTCATCATAACACCCCTCAGGCCATCTATCCCTGGGGCTTTCCTTACTTCAATGTTTCTCACCCCTCCTCCACTTCCCACTTCTCTACCGGCCTTATCCCCCTCATTTTGCCTACCCCCCTAGAATCCTGGATTTCTCGAATTCTGCCCCCCCCATTTCCCCTTCACCCCATGTGAACAATTTCCCTATAATCACCTTCTCCCAATTTTCCTCTAGCACCTTGTTCTTATTTCCACCCATCCTCTTCACCACTATCTCATACACCTTTCCCCATGGATTGTTTTCCAATTCCCCCAGTAACTCTTCCCACTTCCCTCTTTTTTCCTTCTCCACCCTACGCTCCATATTCTTTTTCTCTTTGTATCCCCCTCTTCCCTCTATCCTTCCTCTTCCCCTCAGCATCGTTACCACCTAACAATAATGATTAGATGCTAGGGATAATTTAATAATAAATGTACACGGATCTCTAGTAGGCGTTTATCCATCTCAGTATGACATCCAAAACAATCGGAAGGTCATCATTCTTTAGACTCTAAGACTTTTAACCACAACCACAAGCTCAAAGCAGGACCGTATGCAGACCGTTTCATTCCCATTCTGTTGAAGTGCAGGTATAATTTGGTTATTCAGTAAATCAAAATATTTGTCACCATTCAAGTGTCTGTCTATAAAAGATTAGCTTATAAGCCTATTTTCGACAATTCCCATCCAAACATTCAACTTCTGTGGATGTTGGGTATGTGCTTCATAAATCCAATGAGGATTTTTATTTCACCTTGAGTTATGGCGGTTAACTGTTCCATTTAAACAATAAGTTGCCTCATCGGAAAACACTACATTAGATGCAAAGTGTTCGTCTACGTTACAGATGTCCATCAGTCGTTCGCAAAACTCCTGGCGACGGTCAAAATAATCCTCTGACATTTCTTGAATCAATTGTATCTTAGACGGAAGATGCTTTTCACTTTTCAAAATATTTCCCTAATACGTCAACGAATACCATGGTTTAGTGCCTAATTTATGGTAAAAGTTTGAGGTGATTACTCTAAATCAATTGCAATGTTTTGTTTAATAGTTTCGTGCATTGCGGTCCGCGGTCTTCCAGGTTTCGGCAGATCTTTGACCATCCCAGTTGCATTAAAACGTTGTAATATTTTAGTAACTGTTGAACGTGATATTATGGGATTTCCTCCAGGATGCAAATCATTGAAATTATGGCACACTTCTTCATGAGTTCTAACACGATCACCATAACCGATCATCATTAATATTTCAATACGATCTTTTTTCTTAATTGTACAACTTATTTCCGTAAATTAGAATTCGAATTTGACAGTTACCTACTAGATAGTACTCGTACTATTCATACAAACAATATCAATGTGTTTATCTAAATGGTTTTTACCTCTAATGTGGAAAACTTAAAAGAGATTGATTAAAGTTCTGTATTTCTCGTTTTTTACAGATTTTTTACACTATACCCACTATGTACGTATTCGAAATAACAAGATCTTCCTTTACAGGAATTGAGACAAAGGATTAGGTAATTTGTTAATAGGCTGGCATATTGTCAGGAGGTGAACGGCGAGCACTTTGAACATTTGAAATGATTTTGTTTAAATTATTATTCTCATTAGTCAGAAGTGAATGAATTAACTTATTCTACAACTAAAAGTTAGTTATTTCTCGTTTTTACAAATTATTTCCTCTAAACCCAGTATGTACGAATTCGAAATAACAAGCACTTTCAAAATCTGCATCAGATGCATCTTGTCCTATTGCACTTACCTGCAAAATTTCATAAATATGATTCTTTTCGTTTAAAAGATATTTACTTGGTTCCATACTTCATCGCAACCCAGTATATACAAGTTACGTTCACAAATATTTGTTGCTCAGTTTTTATTAGAAAAGTGATGGAAAGACCTACCTTACTACTTCGGTTTTAAATACAAAATAATGTTCATAATTATAATATTCGTAGCGAAGTAGGGATATTATAGTGCACAGAAAAAATAAAAATTTTGAATGTAGTATAAATATAATTGATTCAAGCAAAACGTATGGGGCCCGAAATTATCATGGACATAGTGAAAATTTTCTTATTTCGAGAAGATATTTCAAAAACTGTTTCACATAAACCTACATAACAAGATATAGACGAGAAATATAGACCGAAAATGACCATTTCGCGTTTTACGATTTCGAACGGCTGATTTTTTGTGCGTAAACTAGAAGAGATAGAAGAAAAGCAGTTAAGATGTTATTACTTCTTTTTTTGTTAAAGTAACGATAGCCTAATTAAATATTTAGTAACTCCCTGCAGTTGGAAGATACAGGGCGATTATTGAAAACTGTCGAAAACTACAAGGTACTATAACTTCTTAATTAAGAACATTATAAAAAAACGTTATGAGAACTTATGATAGATATAATATTGAAGAGTTCAGTGGCGCACAGAATTTTTTTGTTAGGGGACTCACTAAGGAAATATAATACAAACTTATAATGTTTTAAATGGGACACCCTGTATATTTTGACGTTTTTCGTTTCCTTTTCTAATTCTCATTCACCTGACATAACACATTATATATCTATTTTCAATGGTTGGAGCTACAGTGCAAATAAACCATTTATGGATGTTATCAGGTGAAACAGTAGTATGAGTATGAAGTGGATATCGCCCGACTAGTTCGATTTGCTTATCCATCAGCACCGGAGAACATGATGGGATGTCTGGACATCCAGGCCTTTATTGATGGCTTGCGTGACCCTGATATGCAGAGGACGCTCCGTTTGGCGCATCCCCAAACATTGGTCGATGCATTAACTGCTGCTCTTGAATAAGAAGCAGCCACGAAGGCTTCGGGGTACAACAAAGTCAGGAACATTCAAGAAGAAGGAAACGAAGATTGACTTGACCAGATCGTCAACTTGATAAAAAGGATGGTAGACAAAAAGCCGAAGAAGATTAGATGCTGGAATTGTAGCGAGCTAGGGCATGTACGCAGTTCGTGTAAGCGCCCTAGGATTCCAGCAAACCAAGAACCACCGACCAAGAATCGTTCCAAAGACCCTCTCATCGAACATCGGGCGGGCGTGAGTCACCGAGATGCCGACTCCCTGTCTAGACGGCCGTGCCCAGCAGACTGCAACAAGGCGGAATCTAGGGAAGCTACAGTTTCAAGAACTACAGTGGTCAACGAATAACGGTCACCCACCAGGATCAGAGAAGATCAGGAGAATGATCCTCACCTGAAGATGATCTGGCAATGGAAGGAAGAAAATCGGCGACCTACCTGACAAGAAGTTCCAAGATTTTCACCGACACTCAAGACATATTGGGCTCAGTGGGACTCCCTTGTCTTGGAAGAAGGCCTGTTGAAACGAATTCTTGAAAACGATAATGGTTTTGAGAATGGAAGACAGTGAGTTATCCCGAAAACGAGAGTAGCTGAGGTACTGAGGAATTTACACGACAGTCCATCAGGAGGTCATCTTGGAGTGGAGAAAACCCTTCAGCGAGTCCGAGGTTTTATTGGACGAACAGCTCCGACGATGTGAAGGACTGGTGTAAGAAATGTAGGTCTTGTTCTACGAGTAATGGACCACATCGCAAGAGAAAGGCACCCATGAAACAGTATAATGTTGGAAGCCCATTCGAAAGGATTGCTTTAGACATCGCTGGACCATTTCCGACGAAAGAAAATGGTGGTAAATACATCCTGGTTGTGATGGATTATTTCACAAAGTGGGTAAAAGTTTACGCGATCCCGAATCAAGAAGCCACAACTGCGCGGATGTATTGGTGAAGGAATCCATCTGCCGATATGGAGTGCCCTTGGAAGTTCACAGCGATCAGGGAAGGAATTTCTAAAGCCATGTATTCCAGGAAATTTGTGACAAGCTGGGAATGAAGAAGACCAGGACAACGGCGTTGCATCCACAGTCAGATGGAATGGTCTAGAGACTATTGGAAAATATCTATCCAAAGAAGTCTCCAGCCCCCAGAGAGATTGGGACCAATATATTTTCCTGTTTGCATTGGCTTATTGATCCGCCATCAATGAGTCCACAGGTCAAACACCTGCAAAAAACCTATTTGGACGCGAAATGAGGCTTCCTTGTGACCTGGAATTCGGTTGTCCACCTGGAGAAGATCTAGCTTGAGAGGATTACGTTATCCAGTTGAGAAAAAGGATGGACGATGTGCACGAATTGGTCCGAACGAATAATCAAGTTGCCAGCGACAGAATGAAAAAACGGTACGACACGCAGGCCACAGAAGGCAGTTTCAAAGAAGGGGACAAAGTATGGTTACACGACCCGACGGGGAGAAAAGCTTTTTCTCCAAAATTACAAAAATCGTGGGAGAGTCCTTACTTGATCAAGAAGAGGATCAATGACGTCATCTATCGCATAAGCAAGATCCCCAATGGAAAACCGAAAGTAGTCCACCAAAACCGACTAGCGCCACTCGCAGGAGACCATGATAAAGAGGAAGGAGTGAACCATGTCCAGGAAGATTCTGACCCTGCCTTCGAAGAATTTATGGGCGCATATGGAGGTACCGCTAAAGCCAGATTTGGAGTAACTACAGAGCAACGACAAGATTTTTTCACGCTCCCGGAAGATTATTCACTGGCACACAACATCGCCGCCAGTATCAAAAACGAACGAGGTTTGGCAACCGTCTTCCGAAAGAAGTCTGGGCAACTAGAAAATCTTGAAGAACAGATTCCAACCCTTGGCAAGACACTGAGACTCAAACACAATTCACGGTACATCTTCTACCTTATAACAAAGAACGAATTTCAAGATCGATCCACCCACCGGAATGTGTGGGAAGCGCTACGTAGCCTTCGATACCATGTGCTGGAATCCAACGTGAAGAAACTAGCTATGCCTAAGATAGAGAGCAACCAGTTGGATTGGCGAGTCATCAGGAATATGATGGAAGTTATCTTCGAAGATACCGGTGTCCACATATTAATCTGCAGCTACACCCCTCGTTATCATGTACAATGAAGTCAGTGCCCTGTTATTTCCATACGACCGGAAAGTGTAGGAATGGGTCCAGTTGTCGATTTAAACATCCAGTCCCGGCTACACAGAAGTTCCAGGAGGAACTTCCTCTTAAGGAGGGGGCAATGATGCGAGGTCACCAACTCAAAGCCGGTCCTGCCCCTCGACTGTAAATTTTGGTGGCTGCGCCCCTTTCGAGAACATTCGCTTTGTTTGTGCATAGGACGGGCGCGGAAGGTACTGGAATTTTGTAGAGTTGAGAAGGATTATATATACGCGGGTTTTTGAGTGCGTGAACAGTTAGTTCAGAATTAGTGAAACGGACAGTAAAGAGTTAGTTCACAGAAGTTTTTAGTAATCGGACTGTGAATGAAATAGTGTAAATAAATTAGTAGTCATTAAGTGGAGTGTGTATATAAATTAAGTTTAATACAGTGTGTGCTTCTTTAAATAAATAGATAGTAATTAGCCATTATGTGTATAATTTTATCCCACAAGTAAAAACTATTTAAATAAATAACAAAAACATTACATAACTTAACATTTTTTTGTTAAATAAATATAAATAATAAAGCCTGATTGTGTTATTTTATATCAAAAATACCAATAGATAAATTATATTCATTAAATTGATAGTCCAAACACTGATTCGTATTTATTTTTTATTGTTAGATAAAATCTAACACGCGACCGATCGCGTTATAGGAAGGGTATAGCGACCGATCCCGGGTTTAGAAAATCTCAACCGATATGTATTTTTTGTATTTAAAAGTAAGAACAGTGGTGTAGGAGTGACCTGAAAGACAATATTTTTTTTCAAAACTCAAAAATACTTAATAAGAAAAATGCCAAGACAATTTATTTTCTGTGGACCCCGTATTATTTTGTTTTCCTGGAATATAACAGATAAAATCGATGTATACCTATAACTCTTAATACATGAGAGTTTATACTATTGCAATTAGTGTAGTCCATAACTTTTACGTGACTAGCAAGAAAAAAAAATCAGTAAGTATCTTCAACGATTTTACGGAAAATACGTTTCTGTCGAGATGGATGAATTTTTGATATATTATACTTCTGACCCTTCTAATCAAAACTGGCTATAAATCATTACTAATGGACAGTTATATTCTCTATAGAATGCTGCTATAGGTTCCAAGAACAACAATTTTACTGAACTTCAATTTAAAATATCCAACAATAAACGAAACTGTGTGGCATAAACACTAATCTGATTAGTATTATAAAAATTTTATTGTAACAGTAGTTTGTACATGGTTTGAAATTATTTCTATAACACACGACGACAAAAACGCCGTGCTTCAACGTTCCGAGAGCAGTATGGACATTTCACCCGAGCTATGCACTACATTTTTTCTACGACAGGCAGTTGCTGTTATTAAAATTATCTCTTCCAGGAATTTCGAATGCTTACCCAATGTAGAACATACATAAAACATATATTATATATTCCAGGTAAAAAATGAAAAAACACTCATCCTTACTTGAATCGGTTAGTGGAAAAAGGGAATAATTCCGACTGTCCTTGTTTTCGGAAAAAAGGAAAAACCTTGTAACTTTTCTAGTGTTATTATTATGACAAAACTTACTACAGACAAATTTTAAATCACAATATTAGGGATTTAGGAAATTTTTATAATCTGACTGGTATTTATGAATTATTCAGGGTCAAAGTTCATGGAATGTTTTCCTTTTTCCACTCAATTTTCTAATGTGTTTATAAAGTGCTAATTTTTTAAACGTAACATTCTTTTGATGACTCTTGAAGTGATTTAACAAGTAAAATTAGCTGCTAAACCTAATTAGAAGGTAGGTAAACATAAACAAGAAAATAAACAAATTTGGATTAATACTTTATTTTAAAAAATATCAGAACAAATAAAAAGGAAATATTTTAAACGTTCTCCTCATCACTCTGCTCTCTATCTTGAGTAGTTGGCCATGCAAATATTTCAGTGAAAAAGTCTTTATATTCGTCAGAAATATAATGAACAATTTTTTCAAGATTGGCGAGTTTCTTACTGTTGATAGGGACATGTCCATTGTAAGCCATGGCTGTCGGTAGAAGTACTTCTTCCTTGCCTTTAACTAGTCGGAAAGTAGCATTTATAAGACCATCAATGAATTCTGATACAGTCAGATAACCCTTTTCTTCTGACCTGTAGATAAAGTGACTGATGGCAAATGTCGATTTATGGGTACCAAGGCTTTGAGAAGACTTTTCAAAATATCTGGTCCACCCATCTTTCAAGTTTATGATATCACGATTTTTCATTTCGCATACTACAAATTTTGGCTCAGTTTTGTTTGCATTTGCGATTAGTGACGAGTATTGTTGAGGTACGTAAATTCGGTCATGTCTACGAACTGATCTTTTTATGTCCCCTTACAGGAATGTACTGCTGAATCACCTTATATCGACCGGTTATTGTGAGAGCCATTAATAATCTGTATGGTTCCGATTTTGTCCACCACAACTATCACTGAATATGTAAAGTTCTTTTATTTCAGCGGGAATATACTTTTCGATGTAATCGAGTATAAATGAACATACTTCGTTAGGGCCTTTAGCAGCCAGTCCCTCATGGTAAGTGTAAAACACTCTGGAGTTATTTTTTGTATTATTAATACAAAACACATTCAGCCAAAGCTTTCTTAGGTAGAACATCTCTTGAAGTGGTAGGTGTGGAACAGGTAAACTTTGCATATAATCAAAGACGATCCCCTTTACGTCTTCTAGTTCTTTGGAAAGTTGTGTTATTTCCTGAAGTTTACCATAAAATTTCTGTGCCCTCCATACGTCTACTTGAGGTCTGCCGAAGCGATACCCAAAGTTTTATCTAAAGTATTGTAGATAGTATTCGTACTTCACTTTGTTTTATAATTCTGGATATTTTAATACAAAAAGTTCGTGCATTTTCAAAACAGCTAAGCCGGATTCCAAATAGGTACTGTTCTTTGCCGAATAGTAGGAATTCTTGATAGGGAAAGATCGTATATGCTCATCTATTTTCGCAACAACATCTGCAGGAAGTAGATTCCCTCGGATACCGTGTTTGCCTCTCATGTCAACAGGTGTCAAAACCTGAGCAGCTAGAAGTGACGATAGTCTGAACACGACCTTGTTTAACACTGCGAAAAGACTACAGAATGCCTTTCTGCAGACTTTTGTACGAGTAGTGCCCTTCATTGCAAAATATAAAAAAGAAGACGACTGTTGCCTAGATTCGTTGTTGGATGATCTTCGTCTTGCCACTTCTTTTCTCTCGATAAGTCCCATTAAAAAGGTGCCCTACTCATTTTTTGGCCTTCCGTTGTAAAGCAACTGGATGAGATTCTCTTTTTCTAGAGCTGAAAATGCCTCCGTGCATTTTTTTCGACACAAACAATCTGGACCGGTTTCTTTAGGAGCTACAAGGTTCCCTTTACCATTGCGATAACCAGCCCCCTTTAAACGAGACTGCCTAATTTTTTCTTTTTTATGTTCATTCTTTCAAACTTGCTTCGGAACTAGACATTGCTGCACATCTGCAAATAAAAATTAAGTTGTTAGATAACATTATTTCATTTTTGTAAATAAACAAATATAAAGTTAGGTACCATTTTAATTCCCCCAAAAAGGTATTAAATAAAGGGTCGTTAACTAGCGTATTAACCACATGCGTGAGTTTCCTTCTTAATTTTATATTCTATTCTAATATTTTTCATACTTACCAATTTTGAATTTCTGAGTGCAAAAATTATTATTTCACGTAGGCACTCAAAACAAAACATCTGATTTGTCCAGACACTAAATAGTGATAAATATTGTATTTAGTACTTTAAAGTCTCGCTTAGGTGGCGAGCATATCGCATGTAATGTATCACGGTTGCGCGTTGAGTGGAAAAAAGAAATCATTCCTGGAATAATTCCCATTTTCCGCTCAACGTTATGACATCGAGACCGAGATGTAGGTATACTGCAGCGCAATATTCTCTTTCTTCCACTCAACGTATGGGATTTAGTGATAGAAAGAGAACGGCTATTTCAGTTTGATTTCATACAAAAGTGGAATTATTCCTTTTTTACACCCACCGATTGTAAGGTTTGTGTTAAAATGGACAATAATATATTATAATCCCTGTCATAATTGCTAATTAAGAAGTTTTTGATATGCAGACAGTCGTCGTGACATACCCTGCAGGAATCTGTGAAATCTCTAACATTTGCTTTCATCTCAGTAGCCTTATAATAATATTTTATCTTCTGTATGTTCCGTGTCGTGTATTCATCATTCTTTTTGTTAATTATTTTGGGAAATTAAAACACAATCTTTCTTATATTTTTTAATTCAATCTTCAAAAAACTGCATATATCAAATATCCCGTGAATGCGACAAATTTTATTTAGGTGAAACATCTAGTCTAGACCATTGAAAATCCGAATGAATGTACACAAAAAATTTATTAAAGATAAGGAGTTCTTTGTTAGGTATTTGTATCTTATTCAATGGAATTCGGCGCATATAATATTGAAAGAGCCCAATAGTGGAAGACGAGAAATCAAAGAAAGTGCTTTAATACAACTAAATGCGAACAAATGTGTAGCTAGTATTTCAGCCGAATGTAGTCAACTTTGGTTACCACTTTTAGAAAGAGAAATTTCCAATAATCAATTACCTGCGTTATCAGGATAGTATCATAAGTTTTATCCAGGTTTTCTTATGATTTGCGAATGGAATTGCTTATAACCAATACAAACTTCAATACACAAAATCACAAAACTAAGTAAGCCATATTTTGAAACAAGAATAATCTTATCACAAAAAAAAGTAATACCGAACGCGTATTATTAACATTTCCGAAATAAGCAAAAAAGTGATATCCTTAATAATACCGTTCCTGGAGCGGGCACTTCACTAGATCCCATTCCTAGTAGACTATAATCAGTGGCGGCTCGTGGTTAATTTGATAGGGGGGTCATAGGTGATGTGACCAAAATCTTAAAATACGGAACGCCATTGAACAGCCCCCCGGATGCCTATCCGCCGTAGGCGGAAATTTTTCGAGAAACCACTCCCAATTTCTGCCCAGAAGTCGTTAAAATCGTTAAAAAAGCAAAATTTGTTGAGTTCCTTTCCAAAGCGCCAGAGGCAACAAATTTTTTTGGCCACGCTTGTTTTATATAAAAATAATGCTCTCTTAAAAAACAACCATATTTTATTCATTTCTATAGATATTAAAAAAATGACAAACTTAAATTAAATGATAATTAGTCTAAATATTTCTAAAATTTAAGTTAATCCTTCGATCTTTTGTATTTGCAGCAACTTATTACATCAAAACACATCTCATTATTCTCATTATTTCGCTTCAAATGCTCTCCTTTAAATCAAAATATAGCGCGACCTGATAACGCCTCTACTCATCTCTTATCTAAGCGTGTAATAATTAGCCGACGTAAGTCGATTCATCCTCGATATTAAACCGGTCTTTTGACCCATTGTAACCTTAAAAATTGAGCTCAAGCCCAAATAAGAATAAAGTCATAAAATTTAATTAATTAAAAAAAAGTGCAAGATTGTGAATTAATTTGTCTGCTTGGTTACATAAGTTTCGGTTGCTCCGGTGACAACCTTAGGCCTTCGACGTCGCTCAGAACGGAGGTAGGGGTGGATCCCTCTTATTGATCTTCCGGACAAAATAGTAGACAACTTGTATGGGCGCCAACTGAGTTTTCCACTTTGGCCTAGCACGACGAATTTCCCCCGATAACCCAGTAAAACAAGGGATGAAAATAAAAGGCAAACCTCAGCTTATGTTCCTTATAATAACTAAAATAAAATACCTAATATCCTTAAGGGATATTTTACAATTAATAGCTAATGTGAACCCTAGTAAATGCCCCCCCACTTGAAGAAAATAGTGAGAACCTCCGTCACACATAATAAAAAAAACCAAATGATTAACAATTAAATTCCAACATATCCCAGTTAATTGACCTTACGTAGTGGGAAATTAATATGGCTGTTCGAGTGTACCAATACAGATTAAATACAAACTTTCAATTATGTTACCTGAAAAGTAGTGTAAAGTTTATAAAAAAACAATTCCATATAAGGCGACACCGTAGTCAAGGCGTTGGTACCAAGGCAGAGACGCATGCGCAAGTGGATAAAATTATGAAAATTAAATTGTGAAAATTCACCGCAAAATATTAATTTCCACCATTACAATTGCATAATAAAATAAATCAGTAGGAACTACCTAGCTAATGTATATACATGTTGGCGTAAAGCCTAAAGTAAAAATAAGTAAATAAACCAGAAAAACCCCCGATACCAGGTTACCCTCAATGTGGTCTTCTTCAAGAAGTTGTTGAAGAGTAGCAGCAAACTGCAGAAGACATCACCATCGATCTACCAGGTAAACTCCAAACATCCCGAAGTGTGTATCTGGCCCCACAGGTGAAGTGTGTATAATCTGGCCCCACAGGTGAAGTGTGTATCTCGAGGGTGGTAAGTATACCCTGGCCCCCACCGGTGAACCCTTAAAAATTAAAACAGGTATCAGCAAAAAACTGAGCCTATACAGGTACCAATCAAACACCTCGACAAGTTAAGCTTGTCTCGACCTATGCCAGAAGTAACGTACAAATCAAAATCAACCCCAAATTAACTTAATCAAACCCACAAAGTAGTCATAAGGTCTACTTACAATCAACAGTGTCAGTAACAGTATACTACACTGAATTTAAATCAAATAATAAGAATAGACTGTCTTAATCAAAAATTTACAATCAACAGGTAGTATTTTACCACCAACTGTTTTAACTACAAAAACTACAAATCTATGAGACATACCTTTTCCAAAAAGGGTCCAATACTCAAAATTTTCCTCTTACTGGACGGCTATCAACAAATAACGAACCAACAACAGCATGTGGCACACCTTCAATTTCAAAACTTCAACGTTGGCGATTTCCTTTAAATAGTGATAAATACATAGTGATGCGAAATCAGTAAGTAGAGAAAATACTTACAATCGTTTTAGTGCAATATATCCCCTATAAGGGTTTGTGAAAACGGCTCCCAGAACAGGACGGAATTCTTCAACAATACGAACTCCCGTAGAACCAAAATACTAGCCGTATATTCCACAACTCATTCAGAACGAGAACCTATAAATCCCAGCAGGAGATGACTACCCAGTCATTAATAAAATTCAGATTCAAGTTCCATGCACTTTTGGAAACCAACTATCAAGTAGGAGCACACACCGGAAAGAAGGGCGACTGACACTTCCTCAACGTCAATACAGAATACTACCATAAAGAAACCTACCCGAAGCATACATCCGAACTACACTGCTCACTACACCGAGCGTGTTCCGCGCAGATCAAGTCATGAAGTGCTACACTTCCCTCTATGTAAGTCAATATGCATTCGCGAGTAAAACAGCCTACACTTCTGAGTAGCATCGAATAAACGCTCTAACAATTCCGTAAAACGGAGCGACATTTGTCTTTGGACTCATAAAGTCACAGAGCAAACGCTCTATCTCTGCCGACAACATCGGCGCTACAAACTAAGTTGTCTGTGGACTCTTAAAGTCACAGAGCATTGCTCTATCTATGCTAACATCGGCGCGACAAACTAAGTTGTCTGTGGACTCTTAAAGTCACAGAGCATTGCTCTATCTATGCTGAAAACATCAGCGCGACAAACTTAGTTGTCTGTGGACTCGTAAAGTCACAGAGCAACGCCTAACATCAAGTACGACTACACTCAGCGGCATGACGAACGAACGCTTTTATGCAAGACACAGCTGTCACAGGCCAATTGTCAAAGTCATCCTACAAATAAACACTTGTAAACATTGGAAGGAAAAATAAAGTATATATATTATAAATTATTCAAATAAATTTGAGCAATAGATAGTACCACAATACCCTCCTGTCAAAGTAAACAAAGCAAAATCAAACACTCGGATTTAACATACAAAACACATGGCGACAACAGCTAATATAGATTATAAGTAGATGTTCAGAAAATATTCGAATGCCATCTTACATAGAAGATTTCTAACTAGTATGTATTTGCTTAAGCCAAAATATGGTAGATAAATGAAGAAAACATACCTTTAACTCAAAAGTAAAGTATGTCTTTATAGATCAGTAAGCTTTATGAAACCTAATTACTACTTTAAATGTTTTAGACTTCAAGTCAAGGAGTCAGTAATAATTTATAACTGAACCCTAATAAACTTTAGCGTTTATCAAGCTGAAGCGGACAAAGTATTTGGACTACTGTGGCTACACCCCAAAGGTGATATAATCAAAGCCAGAAACAAAATCAGTAGTCCCACGGTAACTAAAAACTTAAGTAAAATCCACAAGAGAGAAAACCCCTTACTACCCTTAATTATGAATTATAATATAACAAACAAAAAGAAACAACTAACATGAATATATCTATACGGACATTTACCAAGTAGGCGCTAGTTTTATTCTTTACCTTACCTAGCGACAAAATATAAAATTGTTGTCAAGATGTGAAGACAGGTATGGTTACAGCCTGCACCACTTCACCGGAAGGATAATGGCAGAGTAGTCCCTAAAACTCTGGGCTGACAGAAACTATTTAACTACTGAAGTTCTTTCGTAGTGATCAAATGATATTAGGAATATAGAGACAATATCGGTCAGGTAATTACTATATACAAATACTTAATATATACAATAGACGTAGTGACAAATTCAACCGTTACACCATCACGTGTGAACTTCGGGCGTGTTTCTCTCACGCCGCGAAGATCGTCAGCGATCGGCAAATTCCGTTCCCATATAACATCTTGAGGTCAATGGTGGACTCCAGCCCGCTTTCCAATTTTGGTTTTCGCCGATGCTTGATGCGGAATAACGTTTACACGAGGGTCTTGAAACATTTTAGGTAAATTTTATTTAAAAGGAATACTATAGGTACTATATGTATAGTAGGTATATTTTATTTTTTTAAATGCTTATTTAATTATTTTTTAAATTATTTTTCAATGGGAGGTCATTGACCCAATGACCCAATGGAGGAGCCGCCACTGACTATAATGTTCTAAGAATGTCATACAAAAAATATTTTATTCCAAAAATTTAAATAAGTATTATTAACATTAATAATACAAGATTTGGAAATAATTCAATAAATGAAATAGAGAGTACAATTAAGCAAAGTATACCGCGAAATACAATGAAGACAAAAAAGTCTGCGTGGGAACAGTTTAGAATGTTTCTGGACGCACGTAATTATACGTTAGAAAAGGATACTTCTGAACAAGTTATAGCAAAAATTCTTGAATATTATGATGCAAAACAATCCCCAAAATAATGCTACAACGTACAATTATAATAATTGTACTTTTTACATAAATAAGTAATTTTTTTTCATAATGTTATAATTTTTTTGGCTTTGTATAATTGAAGTTTGCAATAAATAAAACGTTTAAACATATGATTTTTTAGTTTTTCTCTCGTGAAATAGTCATGTCGAATACCACTCAATTAAAAATTTTGTAAGGTAAAATTTTTCTCTTGTCGTATTCAAGTTTGTTGCTTTTAGGCAATTTTGCTCATGACATTTAATCCAAAACCACGAGCCGTCAGGCGAGTGGTTTTGTTAAAAATGTCATTCGCAAAATTGCCAAGCAACAAACTTTCATGACAATCGAAAAATTTTGCCGACAAAATTTTCACTCTCGTGGTATTATATATGAAAATACCAAGAGAAAACTTAAGAAACAAATTTCGAATGAAAAGGTATGTAAATACATATTTTTTTAAAATAAGTATTCTATTTAATAACTTATTTTTTAGGTGGAAAGATATAAAACCGGTGGAGTCCCTGGGCCCAGTTCAGTTTTGCAGCCGAGCCAAGAAAAAATGTTGTCTGCTATAAAAGGACAAATTACCCCGTTACCAAATATCTAATATCTACCATTCTAATAAAAATTATTGTAAAGGTGAGGACTGGTGAAGAGAACTGGTAACTGGTTATTGATATACATATTTATTTTAGATACTGAAACGATTTCGGAAAAATTAGAAGCTACAGAATTAAACTCACAAATTAACCAAAACGAGCTTATAAGTGTTAATGAAGAAGTACATGATGGTATGTATACCTACAATAATAATTACATAATGCAATAATAATTACATAATAAACAGATAAAAAATGTAAATGTAGTTGAAAAATTTTTTTTTGATAAAAATGTTGATGTAACTGAAGGTATGTTTATATACTATAAATTTATTATTAAATATGCTCACTTTTACATTATAATTTTGCAGAATGTCACGAAACACCTGTAAAGTCCACTAAAAAATGTACATTAGCTGATGTTTACGAAGAAGTGGTGAGTGTTACATCGGAGAAGAAAAAAGAAAGAAGCTTACTCATGTGTTAACAATCAACACAAAGAACAAATTTATGCAATAGAAAAAAAAATGAAAAATCAGGAATTTGAACATAACGAAATGGTAAATACACTAAAAATAAAAATATTAAAGTGTGAAGAAAAACTAAAGAAAATGGAATCCAAGAAAGCAGAAATAGAATTTAGGAAGGCAGAAACAGAATTAAGAGAAAAAGAAATTGAATTCAAAAATGAGTATGGTTGCTAATTTACTTCAATTGTTATTAATTTATGTAATATTATATGTATTATTCATAATTAAAGTTAGCTTAAAATATATTTTTTACCAATTCGAATTTAAAAAAAAGTGTTAATCAAATGAATTCGTAATGCATTCCCATTTCGTTCCAATTCAGCATCTTGATGTTCAACTTCAATTTGATTTTCAATATGTTGATCCCAATCAATATCAAAAATGTCATCGTTTTCTATTGCTTAATTATGTAATACAGCTGTGCTAATGATTACCCTTAATACATTTTCAACCTTCATTTGCATTCCCACAGATAAAACAGGAAAGCGTCTTTTCCAAATTCCGAACAATCTTTCAATAACATTTCTAGTATTGATATGTGAGTTTTGATAATTATTTTGGGATTGTGTTTGGGGGTTACCTAGTGGTGTCATTAAATGGTTTGTGCACATGTACCCTCCATTGCCTATCAAATAACTGCTGGGAAATTCATTATTAAGAAACCGAGCACGAATTAAACTATCGTTATAAATAGTACTATCGTGTACAAATCCCGGATAGCTTGCTACTATATGTCGAATCTTCAATTTCATATCATCAATCACTTGCACATTGATGGAAAACCAGCCCTTACGATTTCTATAAACCTCTGCATTCTCACCACCAGGCGACAAAATCTTAACATGGGTGCAGGCAATTGCTCCGACAACACCAGGAAATCTAGCAACATTATAAAATTGCTATTTTACCACACCAATTTCTTCATTTATTCTAGGCATTGCAATGAAGCGATCACTTAATAAAGCTATGTAGTGCCCTACTCGATGCACTATTCTACACACTGTACTTTTATGTATGTTAATATGATCACCGAGCACTTATTGAAATGAACCTGTGGCATTAACGTTATTAATAATTGATTCATAGGAGTCCCTTCATTATTCTTTTCGGAACGTATTCAATCTTCTCCAATAATTTGCAATAGCTGGTTGACTGTTTCTTTACAGAAACGATATCTTGCTTTAAATTCTTGATTGTTGAATAAATTAAATGGATCACATCTCGGTCTTACTTGCCTTATTTCTTGAAGAAGTTCCATTATGCGGTCAAACTCTTCGTCAGATGAAGATGAAGAAGAAGATGAAGACCTATTCATAACTGATTTGTGTATTGTGTAACAATGTAATATTCCGTAATGGTTTAATCGCAATGTGATACCACTTATAACAAAGACAACCCTGAGACGCCCAAGTGCATGCAAAACTCCACTGGTCCATTGTGTTGCAAGGTGTAGGTAGGTGGCGCACATGTAGAGGTAAGAAGGGTACGAGAGCTTATTTTCCCGACTCGGCACCCCCTTCCTAGAACTGTTTAAAAAGAGCGCGTTCTACGAAGCGGTTTAAAAATTCGTTCGTAATACAGAGTTGTTTGAAAAATAATAAGACAAATCAATACAAATAATTGTTTATTGATAAATATAGCGACAAATATGGAAGTGCGTAAACATAATACAGTTATATTATTATAATTAAATTGCAGTATTTGAAGAAAAAAATACAAGTACACAAGTTTTCTTTCGTGCATTTGATAGGTAGGTTATCAGAAATAAAATTAGTCCGTTAACATACCTTCAATGCAAGATGCTCTTCATTTTTACTGTTCTCCAATGTTTCATTTACCATTTACTTGTTTATGATTTTTTCCAAGTGTATTGCTAGGGAATAAACTCGGAACAACATCGACTCGCAGTTTACATGTACTCAAATTCAGATAACTATCTTGTACTTCATTCCCACCGCTTCTTGTCACAATTTTGACCTATAAATGCATTAGAACTATTATTTTTTACTTTAAAAAGACCAAAAATATTCTTACTTTTTATCATTGGATGGGAAATAATGCATTTTCTCAACCTCTTCTTCACTATTTCCACACAGCAAACAAAGTTTTTGTGACATCTTAACTTTCAAGCACTTCAAACTGGTCGGAGTTCTAATAAAATTAAATAACTCTATCAAAACAAAAAGTAACAAATAACGAGAAAAATAAAAATCAGATACAGAGCAACACAAACGTGAACCAAATATGGCGACAGGCGACACAGCAAATGTCAGATGGAATTGCAGCGCTGCTACCGCCACCTGCCTACACCTTGCGAGCTTTAAACAAAGATATATTTATGCAGTTCCAATGTATCAGACACAGGAGTCTTCTCATGTTCTCACCGAACTAATTTTCCTATGCACTTGTGCGTCTCAGGGTTGTCTCTGCTTATAAGGGCCGATTCTACAATGCCAGTATAAAAGTCAGTATAGTTATTCCTTCGATATTTTATACCTAGATTTATACCGAGAATAACTGGATGTCGGTTCTACAATGGATTCCTATGACAGGTACAGTTATTCCGAGAATATCTCGCAGGTAGTTCCAATGAACCAACATTTTGACGTTTGACGCTTTGAAAAGTGGGAAATTCTGATATATTAACTAACCATAATTCAAATTTCTTGGATTGTTTTGATAAATTAGAGAGTGGAAGAGAATTCACTGGTTCACTGGTTGGTTATAAATAAAAAGGAAATTAATCAATAAAATTGATGTGCTATTAATGGAAGAGGTGAAGAGGTTGAATTTTTGAAGTAGGTATTTAACTTTCATATCATTGAATTTATTTCAGAATGCAAAAAACTGACACAGTTATTAATACTAGGGAAGATTAAGGCCTGCAGACGGCATGTCTGTTTCTGCAGCCAAAAGCACATAAGAAATTCCAGTTCATCATATTCTTCAAAATAATTCTGTCTGATAACAAATTTTTCAAATTAGAAACTTCATTCAACTTATGCTATACTTTACCCAACTTTAAATACTGTAGGATCAGTATAGTTTTATATCTTCAATTTCCTTATCTTCTGACCCGAGACATTACAGCTATTGCTGTTGGTATTTTCACGCGAAACCAACCAATAGAAATGCAGAATAAGTTTATTCCTCGGATATACCCTCAAATTGGAATAGATAACTTATACTCTGGTTTATACTTGGAATAAAGATATACGTCTAATGTAGAACGCAATAGTGACTCGTTATCCTACGTATAGCAAATACCAGGTTTATACTCAAATTGTAGAACCGGCCCTAAGGGCCGATTCTACAATGCCAGTATAAAAGTCAGTATAGTTATTCCTTCGATATTTTATACCTAGATTTATACCGAGAATAACTGGATGTCGGTTCTACAAAGGATTCCTATGACAGGTACAGTTATTCCGAGAATATCTCGCTGGTAGTTCCAATGAACCAACGTTTTGACGTTTGATGCTTTGAAAAGCGGGAGTTTCTGATATATTAACTAACCATAATTCAAATTTCTTGGATTGTTTTGATAAATTAGATAGTGGAAGAGAATTCACTGATTTCAGAATATTAGTTTATTTTTCTTATTTTGGTTATAAATAAAAAGGAAGTTAATCAATAAAATTGATGTGCTATTAATGGAAGAGGTGAAGAGGTTGAATTTTTGAAGTAGGTATTTAACTTTCATATCATTGAATTTATTTCAGAATGCAAAAAACTGACACAGTTATTAATACCAGGGAAGATTAAGGCCTGCAGACGGCATGTCTGTTTCTGCAGCCAAAAGCACATAAGAAATTCCAGTTCATCATATTCTTCAAAATAATTCTGTCTGATAACAAATTTTTCAAATTAGAAACTTCATTCAACTTATGCTATACTTTACCCAACTTTAAATACTTTAGGATCAGTATAGTTTTATATCTTCAATTTCCTTATCTTCTGACCCGAGACATTACAGCTATTGTTGTTGGTATTTTCACGCGAAACCAACCAATAGAAATGCAGAATAAGTTTATTCCTCGGTTATACCCTCAAATTGGAATGGATAACTTATACTCTGGTTTATACTTGGAATAAAGATATACCTCTAATGTAGAACGCAATAGTGACTCGTTATCCTACGTATAGCAAATACCAGGTTTATACTCAAATTGTAGAACCGGCCCTAAGTAATATTAAAAATATTGCCGAATCCGTTTAAACTTCACAACATCAAACAAATGTCATTAGTAAAATGTGAGGTTATTATCAAAAATGGTCCGTATTTGCAATTATCGTCCGAAAACGGTCGGTTAATCCTACCCTTGAAATCAATCGATTAACGGACCGCTAATGGGTGGTGCAACACGAAAGCTACGATTTACGGTTAATCGGCCGATTCAACGGACTGTTTTTTAGCTGGTGCAACCGGGCATTAAACTTCAAAATATAATTGATTGTCTAGTTGTCGAATTTTTTCGTTAGTGTCAGATAGGAAACAGAATTTAAGAAACTAAATTGTTATTGATAACGGTAGTTGGAACGGAATTAAGAAATATAAAAAAGATTGTGGTTTGATACCCAAAAATAATTAACAAAAAGAATAATAATATTTTAGTTGTGTAGTTTACGCCTTTTTGTATGGGAAATTTATATCCTTCGGACAGTATTGGCTTCCATGTTTTTGCTTATGCACATTTCCAGTTAAAATTGTAGCCTGCATAGCGTCACTATGAACATATTGGGTAAAATAGAAGAATGAACTGAATATAATCATCAAATTTACTATAGAAAATGGTTCCATTTATTTACGAATGGAATACCTCGACAAATTGTATTCAGATATAATTAATTGTGTAGGAGCTGCACAGTTTGGTTCACCAAACTCACATCGGAGGCACAAAATTACAAATGACTCACATGCACGAAAGCTTAATGCAACAGCGTTGTAAATTGTAAAGAATTGTCCTATTTCCGTGAAACATATAAAAGTAAATGTACACCAACGATATCTAATTACTTTATGAAACAATAATATTGTAATTGGTTGGATAATGGCGCATATAAGAGATTTTATCTAAAGTTTAATGTAGTATTGTGGTAACCAGAGTAAATTCAAATCAGATAGTACCAAAGGTATTAATAATTTTCCATATAACGGAAAATTTAAAGCGAATCGGTAATATTTAATTTATATACTAAGCAGTTAAAATAATAATTTTTTTGGTTAAGAGCAGACGTCAAATATTAATGATTAATGAGGTAGTAGAATATTTTCGTGATGTAATTAACTTCAATTATTGCTCCACATTGACGTGTGATTCGTGTGAATGAGATATATTGATCGAAAAATTACATTCAACATACTTTCATTCAGTGCACGCAGTTTATTCATTTATCGAGCCTTTAATATTTCTCGCTTCCTGTGGTTGTTTTTCGTATAATTTATAATCAATTTGACGTTTTCCATTATCCTACTCAGATATTAACTTTTTCTTTGAATGAATATTCTTTATTATTCACACGGTGCGTTTTCTCTCGACACGATATTCCGTCTAGATCTCCTCCTTTTTTCAAGTATCTCCATAAATGCTGCATCTACCTCTCTTGAACACATTTCCTGTTCATATTTATTATCACCGACACATAGGGTGCTTACCTGATAACTTCCTATATTCATTTTTACATTTAAAACTTCTTTTGCCCAAGCCATTTTTGTGAAATGGAATAATCCAATTAGATGTATGAAAGGCTTTTTTGTTTTACAATTTAAAGCGATTGGGTCGTGTTTTTCTGATTATTGAGGATATTAGTGAAGGATATACATACAGAGTATAAAATTGAACCATTTGTTACCATATATTATATAATTATAACAAAGCGCTGGGAAACGTATACTTTTGAACTTTTGAACGTTTTCCGAACAAAAATTTAAATATTCATCTGTCTATCGCAGCTGATACTACTATATAGCATTTATGATTAGGTTTGTACCAGCTGGCATTTATGAACCGTTCTGGAATAGTATTGAGTACTGTATAGTGCGCAAACTCGAATCAGGGATGGTTCTTGAACTAACAGATCCACATTTCCGACGATATGCCCATGTCGGTTATGCTAATCCTAAGGCCAAGCAAGGCATCATCTATGTAAAACCTCTATTTTTGGACACCTCTATGTAATGGACCAAAACACATGTCCGGAATACTACAATGACCACTGTTGTATAAACGACCCTCCCAATAGCGGACCCTCTATATAACGGACGCGGACATACAAATTAGTTACTAAAGGATATTATGATAAGATGAAGATACAACTATGATGTTGAAAACAATTATAAGTGAATTAAGAGAAATAAGAAAAGAGAACAAACAATTTAGGGATGAAATGGGCCTTCTGAAAAAAAAATATTCAGTTACGTCAAGAACTTAATGAAACAAAGAAAAGACTGGATACCACAGAAAATAAGGCATCATCTATGTAAAACCTCTATTTTTGGACACCTCTATGTAATGGACCAAAACACATGTCCGGAATACTACAATGACCACTGTTGTATAAACGACCCTCCCAATAGCGGACCCTCTATATAACGGACGCGGACATACAAATTAGTTACTAAAGGATATTATGATAAGATGAAGATACAACTATGATGTTGAAAACAATTATAAGTGAATTAAGAGAAATAAGAAAAGAGAACAAACAATTTAGGGATGAAATGGGCCTTCTGAAAAAAAAATATTCAGTTACGTCAAGAACTTAATGAAACAAAGAAAAGACTGGATACCACAGAAAATAAGCTAGAAAGAATTGAAAAAGAAATAAAAAGAAAAAATATCGTAATAACGGGAATGACACCGACAAATAATGATGAACAGATATTGGCTAAAGAAATGAAACAATTTATAGAAACCAACCTAAATGAAAATGTTGTTGTCGAAAGGGCAGTTAAATTAGGACACAAAAACTTATTTGGTACAGATGAAAGACTTGGCAGATAAAGAAAAAATAATGAAATCGAAAAACAAACTGAGGCTACTTCAAGGTGAACCAATTTATATAAGCAATGATCTAACAACATCAGAACGACAAATGCAAAACGAGATCAGAGAAAAAGGCAAGGGATTGAGATCTCAGGGCAAAACGGTGAAATTAGGATACAAGAAACTTATTGTAGATGGAAAAGTGATAAAATGGGAGGCTAAGAAAGGAAGCGGAGAGGAAGAAGCGAACCAAATAAAAAAAAAACGGGAAGTAGTTCTGGAAAACACAGACAGAACAAAAACTAGTCGACAAAACGCAATGAAAACGGACATGAGGCAAATAAATATGGAAAAGTACACAAAATATGGAACAGAATTAGCAAAGGGAAATACAGAAATAAAGGGAAAAACAGACAGATGATGAATTAAGCAGAAGTACCATCAGAATAATATTAGGGGATGCAAATGCAAAAGTAGGGAGAGAACCATTATATAAAAACATAGTAGGCAGCGAAAGTAAGCACTTAGAAAGTAACAACAATGGTATAAGATTAATAGATTTCGCCTCAGAACATCAAATGAAAATTATGAGCACATACTTTAAGCGAAAGGATATCTATAAAGGGACGTGGATATCTCCCGATGGAACTTACACAAACCAAATAGATCATGTTATAATAGATAAGAAGTATTGTAACATAATAAAAAACGTAAGGTCATGTAGAGGAGCTGACATTAATTCAGACCATTTCTTGGTGAAAATAGAAATGAAAATTAAAAAGTCCCAGGTGAAGAAAAAACCAATTACAAAAAAAAATAGAGTACAATATGGAATCTTTACAGAACCCGGAAATTCAGGGAAGATATGTAGCAAAAATAACTCGAGGATGCCAAATGCGTAATCAAGAAAGTCTGCAAAGTATAGATGAGAAGTGGGAAAAAATGGAAGGAGTAATACAAAATGCAACCAAAAAAATAATTCCCAAAAAACAAAATTCAAGGAGAAAGAAATGGTAGAATGCAGAATGTGCAATAGAAATAGAGAAAAGAAATAAATTGAGAATAGAAGCAATACAAACTGGGAAAGCAGAAGACAAAAAGTCATATAATGAACAAAGACGAAAAGCAAATAAAGTATGCAGACAAAGAAAAAGAGAGAGAAGGGAACAGAAAACAAAGGAAATTGAAAATTACTATCAAAAGAAAGAGATACGAAACTTCTACAGAGAAGTAAAAAAAGAGAAACGAACACCAAACCAGGCAGTTTATATGAAAGATACGGAGGGGAATTTGATAGGTGAGGATAGTGAAATAAGAGCTAGGTGGAAAGAATATTTTGAACAGACGCTAAACACAGATGGAGTAGAAAACATACAAGAAGTAGATTACGGGTGCATAAACACAGAAGTTCCAGAACCAACTAGACAGGAAATTGATGAAATAATAGTTCAACTCAAGAACAACAAATGCCCTGGTATAAACAGAATTACAGCAGAAAATATTAAATATGCCGGTGAAGAACTGAAACAACAAATTTACGAATTGATATTGGAAATATGGAGAAAAGAAAAGATGCCCAAAAATTGGAACCATTCTCTGATAATACCTATTCTAAAAAAAGGAGATGCAACTGATTGTAATAATTACAGGGGGATATTCCTATTAGATGTCGTATATAAGGTCTTAGCTATTGTGATTAAGAAAAGATTAGAACCGATCTCAGAAAAAGTAATAGGAGAATACCAAGCTGGCTTCAGAAAAGGGAGAGGAACGACAGATCAGATATTTACAATGAAGGAAATTTTAACATCATGCTCTGAGTACAAAATACCAGTACTAGTACTTTTCCTTGATTTCAAGCAGGCATATGATTCTGTCTCCAGAAGTAACCTGTTAAAGGCTTTGAATGAGTTCGAGACCCCAAGAAAATTGGTGAATCTTGTGAATATGACTCTCATCAAAACTACTAGTAGTGTACAGATCAGAGGTGAAGGCTCAGAAAGTTTTGAAATAGGAACAGGTCTGAAGCAAGGTGACCCATTGTTAACATCACTATTCAACCTTGCATTAGAAAAAATTATAAGAGATAGCAGATTGAATAGAGAGGGACACATTTACTATAAAAGCCATCAAGTTATTTGTTATGCGGACGATATGGTTATAATTTCAAGAACAGAGAAGGATTTGGGTGAAATAACACAGAATTTATTAGAAGCGGCCGCTAAAATGGGACTTACGATAAACGAACTGAAAAGTAAGCTGATGAGACTCGGAAACCAGACAACAAATGACAAATTTAGAGTAGAAACCCTAAAAGCAATCATCGAATTTGAATATGTGGAAGAGTTTATCTATCTAGGAACCCTGTTAAACAGTAATTGTAGTGAAGAAAAGGAAATTAATCATAGCATCATGAAAGCTAACAAAAGTTCAGGAGCAATAAATCACCTAGTCCGGTCAAAACATCTGTCAAGGAAATCAAAACTAAGATTGTACGATACTATATTGAAACCTACGATATTGTATAGTTGTGAGACATGGGTTTTAAACAAAAATCAAAGAGAAAGTGTAATTAGATGGGAAGGGAAAATGTTAAGAAGAATTCTGGGAGGAAAAAAAGTAGAAGGGGTGTATATGAGAAGGACTAACGAAGAATTATATAACATTTATCGTGAACCCAAAACAGTTGCAACTATTACATCAAGAAGACTTCAGTGGTTAGGGCACATAGAAAGGATCGAAGGAGGAAGAATAGTGGAACAAATAGCATGGAGAGTTCCGGAAGGCAGGAAGAAAAGAGGCAGACCAAGGAAAAGATGGAGGGAGGTGGTACTAGAAGACCTGAAAGAAAAGAATGTGAATCGATGGAGAGAAAAGGCCAAAGATAGAAAAGTATGGAGAGGAATTACAAAGCTATGGGCCTAAAAGGCCTGTTAAAAGCTATATATATATATATATTATTTCTTTAAAAATTACCTTTGCATATTTCAATGAAAGTTAAGAATTTGTAATCTACCTACGTGTACGTATACCCTTTTAAAAGGTCAGGTATGAAAATGTTGAACGGTTGACTGGTTTCTTGTTTCTTGTTTCCAGCTTAAGATAGGGTGGGTTTGGTTTTCCCACTAATCCTCTTCATGATAGGTAAGATCTTTATGAAAATATGTACTTGTTACTGGATATTATTTACAAATTTTATTACTTCTCAAATAATTTGGTCAGTCTATTTAGTTGAAGTTTAGTTATTGCTAACACAACATACCAGAAAAAGAAAACGTTTATCTTCAAAAGATAAGGTAGAAATTATCCATACGAGTGAGAAATATAAATTAGGTGTTACGAAACTAGCCGAAAAATATGGTGTTGGAAAAACACAGACTAGCGAAATTTTGAAAAACAAAAATGAATTTTAAAAGTCTTTTGTTGATGGCTCTAGTAATGACGTGAGTTAAGCGGAAATTCTCTAAAACTGAGGCCTTGCTGTGGATCAGATTGTTTTGAGTGGTTTTCCAAAGTACGTAATAAGAAGATTCCTTTTTCTGTGCCATTAGTTAAAGAAGAGGCACTAGAAGCTGCGAAAGAACTAAAGTGTGACACTTTCAAAGCATCAATGGATGGTTGGAAAAAATGTGCAAGATACACGTTTAAGTCTGTTTAGGGTGAGTCTGCACACATCAATTTACAAGGGGTTGAAAACTGGAAATCAATCAATCAATAAGATCTTGACTATTCTACAGAAGATGTTTACAATACGGACGAAATGGGATTATTTTATAGAGCATTACCTACAAAAACATTTACTTCAAAAAATGACAACTGTGCTGGAGGAAATGCTGCTAAAAACCGATTAACAATATTATTTCGTACTAATATGGCTGGTGAAAAAGAAGAACCTTTAGTAATAGGTGGAGCATACATACATACATACAATAGGTAAAGCAAAAAATCCGAGATGTTTCAAACGAGAACATATCGATAAGTAACCCTTGGAGTGGACGTCTAGTAAAAAAGCTTGGATTAACGAAAACATAATGAGTTCATGGTTACATAAGTTTGACAAGAAAATGGAAAAACAAAAGAGAAATATACTGTTAGTTTTTAGATAATGCAACTTCCCATCATAACAATATCATCCTTAAAAATATTGAACTGATTTTTTTACCTCCGAATACTGCATGTGCCAGCAAGCCTCTAGATCAGGGAATTATACAAAAATTTTAAATTATATATCGAAGATTTTTAGTCAAAAGATTACTTATGCTTAGGGAACATAGAGAACATAGAAAAAAGCATAACAGTGCAAATGCTTTAATATTTTAATATGGTAGCAGCTTGGAGAAAAGTTATGACAAAAACAACAGTAAACTGTTTTTCAAAGGCTGGATTCAAAAAAGTTGGAGACACAACTGACGATGCCCAAGAAGAATTTGAAAATAATTCTACCGACCTATCCACTTTAATACTAACTGAAATGGGTTTGGATTTCAACGGAAATACCTCTATAGATGAAGCACTAACCACTGAATATTCCGATTTTTCCATTTCTAAATGTGTTGGCGATTAGTGATGAACAATCTGATATTCGAGAAATAAGTGACGAACAACAATCTCCTCAAATTTCCAGCCTTGGTGAAGCATGTGATACTTTAAGTGATCTAGAAAAATTCTTTTTTGTAACTAACAATGTGAACGTTTACACAAAAATATCAGAGATTTTGATAAATTGTGAACACGAATTTTTAGAAAACAAACTAAGGAATATGAAGCAAACGACAATATTAGATGTTTTTAAAAGATAATTCACATCACATATGTCATAATTGTATTTTATAATTTTTTCAAATAAATGTTAGAGTAAGTGGCAGTTTTTTATTCTTATCTATGTGTGGAAATGCTTATTGCTAAAAAATTGTACAGGAAGGAAAAATAAAACTTTTTCGTTTTTATTAATTTTACATTTTTAAATTTACTGTAAAAAGTATTTTTATTTTTCAATTTTGACACCGTGTATCTCGAAAATCAAAGACTTCAAAGGTGTATACTGTTGTTGATTGTTGTGGATGACTTGATCTGTAGGTTGAATGATCAAGCCAAATGGACGCAGGGCTTTGCGGACGACATAGTGATTGTCACCAATGGGAAATTCCCAGAGGTGGTTATAAATGTCCTACAGGAAGCACTGCGAATTGTGGAGGAATGGTGCCTTAAAGACGACCTTTCAGTTAATGCAAAAAAAACCAAACTAGTTGCTTTTACGAATAGAAGAGTTCTCCCGCAGGGTAGATTGCATAAGAGGGAAAATCGGGAACTGGCTAGATAGGGAACACCAATTCAAATAGAGGGTGACACAAGGGCAACTTCATACAAAAAGTTTACTGAACAAGGTAGACAAGGAACTCTCAACCAGGCTACTGAAACTGGGTAAGAGACATTTGAAGACAGTTACCGACCTGGTGACTGGACACTGCACCTTGAGGAAACATCTGTACAAAATGGGCAAAGTTGGTGAACCTATGTGCAAAAAATGTGAACTTGATGATGAAACACCTACTAACATACTATGCTTCTGCGAGAACTTACAAGTACTTAGACGGAAGCACTTTGGAGAGGAATTAATACAACCATCACAACTACTGAAAATGCCTCCAGTCAAACTAGTGGCCTTTATATAAGACACGAAGCTTCTGGAATGGAAGTAGATAACATGGAAAATTGTACAAAGATTCAGCTCAAGTGCCTGGGCTGATGAGCACAACCCAAATATATGGATGAATGAATGAAGGTGTATATTACTAAACTGATTTAACGAATTTTGGATAACTTTAATTTGCAAGGCAATAATCGAACTTCCCACATATTGAAATTGTTAAACCTCTTAATACGGACACCTACCAATAACGGACAAAAAAAATTGCCCTTAGCTGTCCGCTGTTAGGAGATTTTAGTATATCACTCCCTTCCAGTTGGTACAGCCTTTGTACCGTACCAAGAACGAAAGAAAGTTGGAACGCGAAAGAAATACAACACTTGCGCGAACGGTACCTAGAACAGTTCCACCGCCAGCTAGAACAAACCTATTATTATGAGTATTATAGGGTGAAAATATTAAATTACCATAAATATTATTACCTACGCTTCAAATATTAGTAGTTTTTTCAAGTAGTTGAGAGCTGAAACACCCTTTTGGGGGCTGGAACCCTTTTGCAATATCATCTAAAATGTAATATTGAAATAAATAGGCAACGCCGAAAATAAGAGAAGATTTGACCATTGAAAATATCCAGTAGGGCTTGGACAATCGAAGATACTTCTGGGTAACGAGAATTAGGTGAGAAAAAATGAATGCCTAAGCCAGAGTAAAACTGCACTAGGAGTTTTGACAGGTGTCATGACGGTACATTGTCGTCTGAATGGGCACCTTAAAAAGATCAAGATAGTGGAGCAAGGAGAATGAAGATTCTGTGGAATACAAAATCCAGAATATAGAATCCTATGGCACAATATCTAGGAGACTAGATAGAAGTGGGACACTAAAGCTTCCGGATATAGTAAAATTCCTTCAGGAAATAGGTCTAAGGGAACTACTAATCTCTAATACTTTTCTCAGAAACTAAGTAGAAGGAAAGTGTCACAATAGATCTACATACATAAGTAGTTAGATCCAACTTTATCTAGACTCTATATTAAGTATCAACGTATTTTAAAATTTCGTGATTTCACATTTTCTTCGATTTTTCCTTCAATTTTTGGAAATTTTAATTCAAAACTCACTCATATAATATGTGAGATTCTGTCCTACATAGATTGGTGACTATATCAACGTTGTAACTATTGACCTGTGATAGTTTTATTTTTGGTTCCAGAATACAATTTTTCAATGGTTTTCACTGCTTATTCTTCAACGATGTATAACAGTTTCGCGGTATTTAAGCGAAATTTTACGTTGAAATTGTGTTTTTCGAATATCTCATGTCATTTTTTGAAGGTGGAAAGTTAATTTGTTAAAAAAAATCAGTCCCATAGTTAATTCCTCATTCCAAAAATCCCAATATATATAAAATATGGAAGCGAAAAAAACGAAAAAAAAGTTACTCGTCTATCGTTGAATATATACTATAAATACAGATTAGAGGCTGGTACATGTGGAGAGATGGTCGTGAATAACACTCGCCACTAAAGCTTTATTTTGGAAAATAATTTTTTGAGCATTCTACATTTCTCCTACCTATCAAATTTCATTTAATTAAATCAATGTTGTATATGTATCTATGGGTTCTCATTTCATTCAAAATAAGCATATTTTCTTTTTGTTTTAACCATAACTAGTACTAAAGCCAGTATCCCTTTGTTAAGTTTGCACGTATCGTTTCAACGTTGCGTAAAGCCCGGTTCTGACGATGCAATTTCGTCTCTGCAACTCGATCGCGGCGACAAAATTGCATGCAGTTGTTGCAGGTGTTCCTACCACGCAACTGATCAATGCAATCGAGTTACACCAAAATAGAACTGGTTCTAATTTTATGCCACAAGTTGCAGCAACTTGGTAACTTTTTTTACGCGAACCTAAAACGTCTGTTGGAGGTTATCTGATATTTTGTTATTAGGTTCTTTGTTTTCCTAAAAAAAAAACAGTTGCTCCTGTGGATTGTTGACAAATTGAGCAATAAATCGCTGTTTTGAAAATTTTAATTTATCACCTATAAAGTTGGTTTATGGTTATCTCCTAATGTTAAAAATATGGTGACTATTTTGAATATTGACAACAATATAGTATTTCCCTAAGAAATGGCTACAATAGTGTAACGAGTTATTTTTTTTGCAAGTTTAATTTTTATTTTGTTCCGTAATATATTTTATGTTACCACTAGGGTGTATATAACTCGTTACTTTACAACCCTTTCTACTACCGCATTGATTTATTTTTTTTGTTATTACCGTTGTATATTTTAGTATAAGTCCGAGTTACGCAAATCCAAATTCTACCATACACAATTTATTCATTTCCGATATTTAAATTTTTCAACTGAATGGACGCCCGGTATATACAACATTTTAATTAAAACCGAAGCCGTCCAGTATAGGTACAAGTTTTTGTCGAGAGTAGATAAATTTCATGTTTAATTCCCTCACCTCGGCGACGGCCGAAAAATGTAACTAAAAATTTTGGATATAAATTCGCTAGCAATCAATTATTGTCTCTGATTCATTCCGTCTGGCATTCATTTTTCTCTGATTCATTGCCGCTCTGATTTATTCCGGCTCTAAATTAGTCTTTCGTGATTCTCCGTTCAACTTTCTTCCGAAAACCGAAAAACCGTAGTGTGAAAAATTTAGTGTATTCCGTATTCCGATTGTGTGTAAGCTGTATTTAATAAGGTAAATCATTTTTACAAATAAACTGTGTATTCGAAACTTTCCGTATCGCCGCTTATTATCAAATTGATGAATGTATTCTTTGAAAATTTTCCGACCGGCTATTTTTTCCTTATGTTGTTGAATTGAAATTGGTTTTCTTTATTTGTTTCTTTTATTTGGAAATAAAGATTTGTCAACTGTAATTTGATTTCGAATTTTATTTACAGCGTTTATTAATTAACTGATAAATTATTAGTGGATTCTCGAATTCTTTTATGCTTTTGGTTCTCAGTAGTTTTATATTAAATTGATATCCAAGTGGATTATAATATTTTAATTTTATGCTAGTACAAATATTTTTACTCTGTGTGTCGATAGCTGGGTACCGTTTAACTCGTGGGAAATTTTTTTTTTTTGGGAATAATAGTCACCGGCTTTATTTAGATTCAAGGGTTAATCAGACTTGGAAGAGGCTTAGCCACAATTTGTTTGATTTCCCGGCAGATCTAATTAGTTCTTAAATTTTATTTTTTTTCCCGGAATAATAGTTACCGGCTTTAGTTAGATTCAAGGGTTAATCAGACATGGAAGAGGCTTAGCCACAATTTGTTTGATTTCCCGGCAAATCTAATTCGTTCTTGAATTTTATTTTTTTTCCCGGAATAATAGTTACCGGCTTTAGTTAGATTCAAGGGTTAATCAGACTTGGGAGAGGCTTATCCACAATTTGTCTGATTACCCGGCAGATCTAAATCGTGCATTAGGGACCCCGTTAAATCCGGTAGATTTGAACCGTATTTGATAACCTGACCGTTATGTCCGTCAAAGTACCAAGTATATGGTAAAGATAGCTTATTTTCTTTTCCCTGTGAATTCGCTTGTCACGAAAGAATTATTCGTAAAATAGACCACAGAGTATTAATAGACTAAAAGTTTCTTTTTGATTATTTTGTTATATACCGACCTATTGTGTGATCGTAGGTATACCCTAAACCGTAGGTAGTGTACAATTCTGCTGAATTTATAAATCGGAGAATCCATATTTGATTGTAATTAGGTAAATAAAGTTAGTTCAACAAGACCCCTGGAATTTTCCGTAACCTCCATCTGAGGCAATCTGGAACTCTTGACGCTAAGGGTCAAGGGGCCGTGGAGCAAACCACGTTAATAATCTGGCGCCCGAGATTTAAAACCCGAATTTTGCATCAAGGGTGTCCATAGTGACGTGTTCTTGTGGCAGGAGCCACGTGTAAGAAGGTAGAAACGTTACAATAGTATGAACATGGTGTGAACGCTCATGCAACTTTGAAAGGAGACCTGTTGCGGCGAGTAGTTGCTACAACAAAATTGCCTTGATAAATTGCACCGTCAGAACCGGGCTTATGAGTATGATACGGGAACCGTTGCATAGTGACGTACCAAATTTTGATACACAGAAACCCAACGAGTGTGATCGCCCAATTGTCGATTTCTTGCCGAAACATCAAAGAAATGATATATTGATATGGATACGCAGTTGTAATTCTTTTTAAGATCCAGTAACGATTAAAAACCTATTTCAACATATTTTTTAAATGAGTTCGGTGAGGACAATTTAAAAATCTTGGATATAAAAATATGTAGATAGAGTCGTTGATAAAATAATGAAATCTGTTTGGAGGTAAAAATTCCCAGTGACGATACCAAAACAAGAAACACAAAATGATAAATTCATCCAGTTTTTCTTTTTATCTTTTTGAAATAAAATGCTACTCAATGGAGTGCAAAGAAGCGGCTTCTTTTATATATTATATAGAAGCAAAGGGTAGTCTTGACAGCTAGCTACAAAACAACTACATTAATATTGGGGACCCCGTCACAATATGGTCTGATTAAGAAATAAAACTCTTTTTTGTACTTACAAATTTACGGGGGACACGAAAGATATTAATAAAAAAAAATTTTAATACAATATTTCAAGGTTAACATTTTTTCCTCTCATATTTCCAAAGGAACAAAACGAAAATTGCAATATTTAACATTTAAATTTGTTTGTCACTCCCATAAAAATAAAACTCAAATACCTAGTACCCCACGATATTATTTTCTGGTCAATGCCCTAGATTTATGAGGAGAGTGATGTGTTGACTGATACGTATCGAACTATTTTTTAGCGTTTAGTACATTATCCACATCATTATTATCTTTATTTTCAATAAAACCGGTTAATGCCTTCTTTGCAGTTTTTCAACAGTCTAGACCTAGTTGTTGGATTACTGATAGCCTTAAGCAGAGCCTGGCTGTCAGTCAATATTTTAATTTTTTGTCCGGTATATCCTCTTCTGATGTTTTGATAAATACAGGCTATAGCGGCAATCGTCTCTACTTGAAACTCAATCGTATGTCGACCAAGGCTAAAGAAAATTTTCTTTCTAGGTCCTTTTATACCAGCCCCAGTGCCGTGGTTTGTGCCATGGTTTGTTTTGGAGCCAACGGTAAACCAGAAGAATTTTCCAGAATGACCTGGGTGCATCTTCTGTTTCCTAGATGGGATGATGATATTCACTCGCTCCGTGAATATATTCTCTGGTGTCATCCTATAAAAACTCATGTGAAATATGTGTTTGTCTAGTAATGCCCCAGTTGTATCAGTGTATCCTTCTTGAACATCATTCGGGGACAATAAGTCTCCCGACTTCAGCCTAAGAATTGCCATCATTGCCTCCGCCCTTATAAAAAGTTCTAGAGGAGGAAGTTCGATAAGGGCTTCTATGATGCAGTCCCCGTGCTGTTCATTGCCCCGGTAATACCAAGAAGAGCTTGTCTTTGGATTGCAGTTAACATATTAACTGCAAAGGTCACTTCTGTCCTCCTCCACCAGACTATTGTTCCATAGGTGATCGTTGGCCTTATCACAGTTGTGTAGAGCCAGTGAACCTCCTCAGGTCGTATTCCCCAGGTTTTGCCCATAACTCTTCTGCATTGCCAGAAAAGCCTAGTCGCCCTGGTAGTAATTTTTTCCAGGTGTGCCTTCCAATTCAGTTTGGAATCAAGGGTCACTCCCAGATATTTGGCTTCTTTGGATATTTCTCGTTCTTCTCCGAACAACAGTACTCTACCCTGCGGGAGAACTCTTCTATTCGTGAAAGCAACTAGTTTGGTTTTTTTTGGATTAACTGAAAGGTCCTCTGTAAGGCACCATTCCTCCACAATTCGCAGTGCTTCCTGTAGGACATTCATAACCACCTCCGGGAATTTCCCATTGGTGACAAACACTATGTCGTCCGCAAAACCCTGCGTCCATATGCCTTGATCATTCAACCTACAGATCGAGTCATCCACAACTGGGTTCCACAAAAGTGGTGAAAGTACTCCTCCTTGAGGACTTCCTTTAGTTGTCCTAGCGGTGTATGCTTTATCATGCATATGTGCTGATATTCTCCTATGCTCGAGCATGGAACCTATCCATTTGCATGTGGTACTGTTAATCCGTCTTTTCTTAGGGGATCTAATAATTGATGATATCGATGTGTTATCAGCAGCACCTTCGATGTCTAGAAATGCTGCAAAGGCTACTTCCTTATATCATTCAGGCTCCTTTCGAGATCTGAGACCAAATTATGCAGGGCAGCTTCACCTGATTTCCCTGCTTGATAAGCCCATTGTATTCTATGCTCTTAAGCGCTCCTTCTTGTAAGTGCATTTGTAAGACTTTTTCCATGGTTTTCACCATGAATGATGTCAGACTGATTGATCGGTATGATTTAGCCTGGGTGTACGTTTCTTTTCCTGGCTTACACCACCTTTGACTCTCTCCATGCAATTGGTATGTACCCTAGAGCATGGCTGCTCCGAAGTATCAGAACTAAAGGACCCATTATGATGTCCAGTCCCTCTAGCAGAAGCTTGGCAAATATGCCATCTGGTCCTCGAGTTTTGTAGGGGTCAAATGAGTTTACAGCTCATCTGATAAGATAGGGTCTGAATATCTTGTTCGTGAGTTCCCAGTCCTTTGTTTTGGCAACCAGCCCGTTGTCATAGCTTTACTCTATCTTTTCCGAGCCTGGAAAGTGCACACTGAGGAGATGCTCTAGAGCCTCTGCCTCAGTATTTGAAAACTTTCCGCTCGGCAGAAAAATAGAACCAAGTTTGTTAGAAGTGTCCCTTTTGAGAATCCTGTTGATTCTGACGCTGTCAGGAACACCTTGCATGTCCTCACAGAATTCTCTCAAGGACTTCTCCTTGGATTCTTTTATTTTTGTATTATATGTACCTAGTTTAGCTTTATACGCTTCCTAATTACCCGTTTTTTTCGCTTTGTTGAAAAAGCGTCTTGTTTCTTTCCTTAGCGATGTCATCTCTTTATTCCACCAGATGGCTTGTCTAGAAGAGCGACTCTCCTCTATCAAACAGTTGTTATGATAAGAGGTCAGTGTACACTGTTGCAGCCATGCGGCTGCTCCCTCTAAATCCTCAGCAGTTTTGGGTCTGCCTAGGTGTGAACGGATTTTGGAAAGCAGGTACTCTTTAGAAGATACCTCCTAGGATCCCTGTACGTTCTAATAACCGATTTTTCTACGTTAATTTCATAGCATATTTGGGCATGATCGGATAAAGATGGTTCGTCCGATACATGCCACTTGCGAATAATCTCCCTGACACGTAAAATGTAAAGAGTAATATCTATCAATGATTTCCCCCTCGATGTTCTAAATGTAAGCGTATTACCCACATTCGCTATATCAAGTTCTGTAGTACATAAATAGTCAAATAGTTTCTTACCTCTGGTGTTGTTGTCTTTGCTGCCCCAACTGCTATGGTGTGCGTTGGTATCAGCCCCTACAATGACATCCAGATTATGTCTCCTTGAGTATTCCATCAGGTTCTTCATGCTAGTTCCCGGTAGTGGTTCTTCTGAATCGATGGGAAGATACAGAGACACTATTATTGTCTCTAGTACTACCCCATATTTTTCGAGTATAATATTTGCTGCCTCCATGTCACCTATCACGTAAATTTTTAATGCTAGAACTCAATTCATCTGTGCCTTTACGAACTTTCTGTATGCTACGTTTAGAAGTACATATTTGGTTATTACTATTTCAATAATCTGAATTAGGAACTAATCATTGAAGCCGCTCGAAAAGGGTCACTTCTGAATAAACTCTGAAAGCCACTTTACTGTGTGGGAGTTTTCCAACAACTCTAACACGTAACGATATTTAAATTCCTATTTAACTACTGGAATACTATTTAAAATTCAATCAACTGAAACTATTTTTGCTTTCTACCATTTATACGTTCTCATACACCAGCAGTGCCACACGGAAATATAGGTCGTTAACAAACTAAAACTGGAATGCATTTTTTTATAACAAAACAAGATTTTATTTCAATGCATATAATTTGTTTGTTAAATATTTCAACTATGAATGTTGCTAATTCTAGAACGTTAATATTCTCAAAATATATAATTGATTAAAATTTCACATTGTAAAAAACTGTAGAGCATCTGGAGTTTTAGAACTCAAAAAATTGCTTCGAGTTACTTTTGTTCGAAATCAAATTCAATGAAAGACATTGTTATCAATATTTGCAAATCTTTGTTCTAAAAACCCCGCAAATTGTTCTTAAGATTATTAAGGAGAAGGTGGAGTCTGTATTTCGACATTTAGGAAGCTTCGAGCTATGCGAAATATCTCTTAATGAATGGGACTAAGGGAAAATTAATTGGAATATTTTTAAACTGCAAATTTCACCGCACTAGGGAGAACTTAAATATATCTCAATATGTACGACGTATACCTTGAAATCCACCTTTATACATAAGGTATAATATTGTACCTTATTAACAACGGAAACGGAATATACCAGCCAATAATGATAAATGTAAACTTTCGCAATTTCTTAATTTTTAACTAAATTGTTCTTTGTTTCTTTTTGAAAAGTACCTGAACGCAGATTACTGCTGATACTACTTGCTACTATACTCTGGCAAAATTTAATTTACGCCGCGTTAAAACAATATTCCGACCTGACAACAACTCCAGCGGTAGACGTTTTGCATTCGTATTGGTGGATAAAACAGGTGTAAATGAAATTTGAAGAGAGCATAGGTACAAATTATAAGAATTATAAGTACAAGATTTTTTTTTCGGGTCGAGTTGGGAAACTCATGTTCGAATGGGTCCAGGACCCAAACAGTGTTGGACTCATCCCCAAGGGGATGCCTACCAACCAAACCCACCTCAAACTCGCTGTTACCCCCGCCTTGGAATCACTATCCTAGCATACTTCGAGACGGGCGGCGGTCCCTCGCATACTCTCCGCTCACACCGTCGTCTTCTCCCTACTGTCACTCCTACCTCTCATGCCATATCGAGTCCTTCTCTCCCCCTAACCATGCTCTCTACTACGCCACTCACCTCAATCCATTCCTCCTTCCCCCTCAACATTATCTCCACCATGTTCTCCCAGTACACCGCCACCCCTAGTGTCCTCTCCATTTTATTCAGCATTTCCTCGTTCCTCCAGCATCTAAACACATGCCCCACATCGTCCCCCACTTCACACCTCTCGCACACTCCAGTCTCTCTTTTCCCAATCTTGTGGAGGTACCCTACTCTCGACCCATGTCCAGTGAACACCTGTGTCAAGAAGTAGTTCACCTCCCCGAATTTCCGGTCCATCTAATCTCTCCTATTCCCAATCGCTCCTTTTTCTCGCGCCCTCATACTCCTCCCACCTTCTCTCTATTTCCTCCTCCATCAATTCCTGCACTTTCTCTCTGGTCGCACCACTCTAGCATTTGTTCCTGGCTCTAGCCATCACGTCCAATGGGTAGGACCTTGACAGCACCGCTGCTGCCAGTCCTCCCACTTTTCCCTTCTCTGCCGCCTTTAACATATGAGTTTTGAAGGATAATTGGCTATCCAACCACACCCCTAGGTATTTCACAGACTCCTCCATACGAATTATCCTTTCCTTCACCATCACCCCCACTTCCCTCGTCTTGCTCCGTCCCTCCACCGTCTTATCTTCCGCCACTTCCAGTCCGCACCGCTCTATCTTCTCCACAATCTTCCTACACATTATCTACGCCTTTCTTTCTATCTCCGCCTTTTCCTTTGCCGTACATACCAGACACACATCGTCCGCATACGCCGTAATCTCACATCCCTCTTCACATACTATCCCACAAACCTCATCAAACACACACTTCCAGAGAATCGGTCTAAGAACCGAGCACTGGGGCACTCCAGCCTCCGTCTCCCACCTCCTCCCTCTAGAGTCTACTATCACTCGCCCCGTCAGTTAGTCGTCCACCAGGTTAACCAACCCCTACCCACTCCAAGCCTCACCAACGCGCTCAACACTGCCCGTTTGCTGACACTGTAGAACGCGTTCCCGAGGTCGAAGAACACGAGTAGGGACAATTTCTTGTTCCTCCAGCTGCCCTCCTCAGCTCTTTCCACCAAGCCCATCTCCCTGACCAGTGCCGAGATTCATGATTTTTTCTTCGTAAGCCCGCGCTGGTTTACCCTAAAACCCCCATTCCCACCAACTTCCTCCTCAATCCTATCCTTCATTATCCCCTCCATCAATTTACCCATACCACACAGCAGGCTGATAGGCCTGTAGGCCCCCACCCGTTTCCCCTCTCTACCCGCCTTCTTCATCAGTATCACCCTGGCCACCTTCCATCCTTCCGGGAACTCTTCCTCCCTCAGCACCCTGTTGAATAGTTCCCAGAAGTACTCCACATTGTCTTTCAACAGCCTCTTCATAATATTACCTCTTAGGCCATCTATCCCTGGGGCTTTCCTTACTTTGATGTTTCCCCACCCCCCTGCTCTACTTCCTACTTCTCTAGCGGCCTTATCCCCCTCATTTTCCTCACCCCTTAGTATTCTGGATTTCTCGAATTCTGGCCCCCACTGCGCCTTCTCTCCCTGTGAACAATTTCCTTATAATCTCTTTCTCTCAATCTTCCTCTAGCACCTCGTTCCTATTTTCACCCATCCTCTTCACCGCTATCTCACTCGCCATGGATTGTTTTTCAATTCCCCTAGTAACTGTAACGGTAATTTCGTTCACTTTACTTCCCTCGATTGAATTAATAAATTATCGTATGGTCGGCGAATAGCCAGTCCTTTCTCATACCCAACACCGAGAAATGTTTCAAGGCTGAATATATTTACTGTCGACGAGAGTCGAAATCAACGTTTCTATGCGCGCTGATCGAGGTCCGTCTGTCGGGAAAATAGTCACTTCTATCTTGAAATTCCCACTTCGATCTCGTGTCTCTTCTTCTACCAATTATAAATCAAATATGAATCAAGAATTCACTACTGAAAGGTAAATTCCTTTCCTGGTCAAAGCGTATGAGCGTGACACGAACATGAGACGTAAGTCGGTGGTCGTTCACATGATTTCGTGTATTTAAACAAGTGGCAAAGGGGTTTCGTTCTTCTTTTCCGACGAACATGTGCTATTGAAGCCTTTCTGGCTTATCTTATCTATCTTAGAAGTGCATTCATTTGAGTGGTAAGTCAATTCGCTTAAATGTATAACTAACTCTCCTTTCTTAATAGCTTCTACCTTCCTATCTTTATTATGCAGCAATGTCATTCCACTGCCAGGAATAATATATATCGATATGAATTTGTTTTTTTTCTTTCAGGTTCTTTTTATATTATCTATTTAAAAATATCTATTTAAAAATATAGACATATTTAAAATATGTATGTATTTACCGGTGCAGAATCGGTTATTCGATTTTATCGTTTTCATTTATTTATTTCATTTATTGCTTTCTTTGAGTATTTCTTTTATCTAAAAAAATACAGGATGTATGAACCACGTTGTCAAATAATTTCTTTAATATCAAATATTATCTGTATTGTAATATCATACTTCAGACATCCTGGATTTTAGTTAAATTGGAAAATTGTTCCTGATACTATATTTGTTCCCCAGCACTTTACCTGGAGCACTTTACCTGGAGCACTTTACCTGGGATACTTTATCCGGGATACCTTACCTGGAATACTTTATCCGGGATACCTTACCTGGAATACTTTATCCGGGATACCTTACCTGGAATATTTTATCCGGAATACTTTACCTGGGATACTTTATCTGGTACCAGAAAGTTACCTCCAACTTTAACTACAAGTTTTTTTTTCTACAACATCTACAAGCTTCTCTGCAAGTGTATCTACAACTACAACAAGAACAGGAAAGTACAATAGTTCTGGAATTGCTCTCCAACACAACATATGTCGTCATACTACTACTAAAATTAACTAGTCAATTTTTTTTTAATTTCATCTTTTTGTTTAATCAATATACAACTTGTAAATTTAATAACGTTGTTCATATAGTTTTTTTTCCCTTCTAATCTTCCAGGATTTATCGCTATAATGCAGATGTGAATAACGAATAGGCTAGTATTATTCAGAGTGGCGCCCACTTACCTTTCCTAATTTTCATAATTTATCTTTATTTCACCTTAAATAAATTTCAAGTAGAATTACCCGAGAACCGGTAAGACTACTCTCTGAATTTATACTAGTTTGGTCTCAGAATCTACACCTGAGGTGCTCTCTAAACTGAGTAGCCGTTACAAATTGTCGCCCAACCTTGTTGGAGGCGTTGCAAAGTGGCATTACCTTATCGTTACGTAACATAACTCTTCCCACTTCCCTTTTTTTCCCTCTCCCCCCTATGCTCCAGTTCCTTCTTTTTCTCTTTGTATCCCCCTCTTCCCTCTATCCTTCCTCTTCCCCTCAGCATCCGTCTTCGTTCTTTTTTAGACTCCCTCCACCGCTCCTCTATTTCCTCATTCCAGCAGTAATTGGCCCTCCGTTCACGCCTATTATCCCTGTTTCCCTTTCTTCTACAGCCCTGTATCACATTGTACAATTCATCTGCATCATGTCCAAGACCCCTTTCTATCTCCTCTCTTACTTTCTTCCTCATACTTTCTGCCTCGGCCGTTGTCCACTTCCATCCCCACTCTTCCAATCATTCCTTTCTTCTTTTCCTTATATCCGTCTCCACATACCTATGTAAGCTCAAGCTTTCCTCATCCTCCAGCACCCTCCAACTACGCACTCTTTTCCCCACCCATTAATCAAGCTGTTTTATCAATGAATGACGATCCCCCGTCATCCCTCACGAAGGTGGGCAGTAGTCCACAGTCCACAAGTACAAGATGTTGCTGCTAAGTGTACAGAATTTCATTCTAATCATACGAAAATACTTTTCTTATCAAAGTTATCTGCATCAACCACTAAAGGTTATTAGCAGCGGTACATTATTGTTGCGAGGTCACCAACTCAAAGCCGGCCCTGTCTCTCGACGGTAAATTTTGGTGGCTGCGCTCCTTTCGAGAGCATTCTCGAAAAGACGCTTCATTCATGCATAGGACGAGCGCGGAAAATACTAGAATTTTCGAGAGTTGAGAAAGACTATATATACGCGGGTTTTTGAGTTAGTTACATTTAGTGAAACAAAGACGACAAAGAGTTAGTTCACAGAAAGTTTACAGAAGTAATCGGACAGTGAATGAAATAATGAAGATAAATAGTGTAATATTCAAGTGGTAAAAATAAATTAGAACTATTATACCGAGTGTAAATAAATTAGTAGACATTAAGTAGAGTGTGTAAATAAATTAAGTTTAATAAATAAATCAATAGATAGTAATTAGACATAGTGTGTATAATTTTATCCCACAAGTAAAAACTATTTAAATAAATAACAAAAACATTACATTATTATTTTCAAAATGAGGTTTTAATATTTTGGAATACATATTATGTATGCCTTAGAGAGCCTCAATAAATATTTTCAATGCTGCACTTTTCACCTAAAATATTTGACAAGATACACTCCTATTGAATATTTTGCTTTCACTGCTTTATTCCACTAGAATATGCTGGGTACTGGATTGCACGCTGCTCACAAAATGGAGGATGGTTTTCCCTAAGTGGATTCTCATGATGTATCTTTTGTGTCCCATTGTCAACCAGCCAAGAATAGTGCTGCCCGTTTTCGATTCGTCAATAATAATATATTATTGGAAACTATTTAGGATAGCTTCGAATTTGTTCAGAAATAACTGTATAGGGTATTGCAGTTAAGTTAATAAGCCTACCAAGGCCAAGGTATATTTCTGCAGTGATGGAATATTACTGGTGGGGATGATAATTGATATCTTGAACAGAATGTATTGATCCTTTGATGGAACGGAGGTGTCATTTGAGGATGATTGGTGAAAAGATACTCGAATGGCGTATGAACGATTCTAAAATTCTCAGCTAAATTTTAGGACCAATTCTCCCGATTCCGCTATGATTACGTCTCCTGAGCTTGTGCAAAATGCAAAACTATCATAAAAATGTAGCAGTATTTTTTATTCGCTTACCAAATGGACGATCGACAACATTTTCAGCATATTCGTTCCTGGGAGATATGATGCTTTCAGATGTTTCAGGTGAGATTTCCAGTTTAATTTCTGGTCAAATACAATTCCTAGATATTTGACTTCATCCAAAGTTGGTATGTTTTTGCTATCAATGATCAAGCTGGGGTCTTGATGAATTGATGTCTATCGAGTGAATTTAATGCTCGTAGTTTTGTGGGAAGGGGATTCTTGTGGTTCTTGGTGAGCTATACCTATGTTTTCAGTTGCATATAAATAAATGATAATGCTAAGTAATCAAATCTGGCGAATAGAAGGGATGGAAATCAATTAAAACTCAACTTACCCTTCTCTACGTGTGTCATCAGTAAGCGAATTATATTAGTTAATATACTTTAGTTTCAAGAGGTCGAGTTGTAGTTTGTGAAACTAAACTTCCGAAAGGTTGTTACTGTTGAGATTTACACCTTTTATCGTTACTATAAAATTTTGTACTAAATGCTCATGCAGTAAAATTTCACTTGTTATTGTTGCATCCTTAAATTTGACTATCCAAATGATTGTTCTTCTTCTTAAAATGACACAAGAAAAACGAAATAATGAGGGTCGAGCATATAAAATAGTCGTAACTTGTCTACCGCAAATTGTCTTCCATTTATTTAAATAGTACTTTAACCTTTATTCATATCACCCACTTTGCCATGTAATGAATTGGGTAAACATGTACAGGCGCTTATAATATTTGTATATTGGAAACTATACTTACACGATATTTTTTGAAAACTTGTGGACGTAGATTACAGATTATATTGATGAATATATTTGACATTTTTGTAATTTCAAATTTTCATTTTATTACTCAGTATACAGTGAAGACATTCTCAATACATTATAACTATGTTCACTACAAAAAAAGGTCTAGGTATTTTACGTCATAATAAAATATGCCACCACTTTCATCCCTCTAGGTGACAGCCACCATCTCAATTTTTTTTTCAAATACCAAAGGGGGTCGTGCGACACTTTTTGAAATGGCTTGAGAATCAGAATTCAAAAATGTATTACATTTATCTTTCTAGCTCTCGGCCCTCAGTAGATGATTTATTCATTCCAAGGTTTGCACTGTACGCCGTAATGATACAAAATATCTATTCTTGTATTAATTTGAGTCTTTTGGTAACAAAATTTATCTATTGTTCAGTATTGAATGGTAACGATTTATTTGTTTAGAACGTTAGAACTAAACTCTTATGATTAGACTGCTCTTTCAATAATCAAGTTGATCCGTCCAGTTTTTTGGCAGGTCGTCAAAAGAGTAATTAGCATCTAACCTTCTTCGGTAATTATAGTTAACATCTGAGTGTTGGTGGTAACTTTTTAGAATTCATAATCCTTCAGCTACGTCCTATAGCTAAAAAATGTGATTACCATGAAGCCGTTAGAATAAATGATGATTGTTCTCCTGTTCGTCCGTTTGATTGGCATTATTACATTATTCTTATCAATACATTTTTCAAAACAGACTTTGTCCTAATCAAGAAATGAGATACTTAGTAGAAATAAGACTTTTGAGGAAAAGCATGTACATGTTTTGTATCAATTTGTAGTAGATTCGTCCAGATTAAGTAAAAATGTTGCTCGCCAATGCGAGGTTAGCCACAAGACCCTTTCAAAAAAGCATAAGCTTTATCGGTACGAATTGAAAATGTTGTATGTATTTATGCTTATTGGAGTGACATTCACTGAGACCTAAATGATCTATTGTGCCCCTTTACTTCTATTCAGCTCCTGAGGAAAGTCTCAGAGACTAGTAGCTCCTTTAGACCTATTTCCCGGAGGAATTTTAGGATGTCTGCAGGCTTTAATTTAGGTAAGTGTCCCTCTTGTATTCAGTAGTCACCTAGCTGCTGTGACCTAGCATTCTGAATTGCTGTGCAATCCGCAAGTATGTGGACGAAGGTTTAGCCTTCCATACCATAGGGACTACATTCTTCTTCCTCCCCTATTTTGATTTTTTTTCAGGTACCCATTCAGACGACAATGTCCCGTTAGGACACCTGTTAAAAGTCTTAGTGCATTTTTACTCTGACTCAGGCATTCATTTGTTCTCAACGGGTTGTAGTCACCCAGAAGTATCTTTGATTGTCTAAGCCCTACTAGATCTTTGCAATGGTCAGATCTTTTTTTGGTCTTGCCTATTTCTTCCAATATTACATTGGAGCTGATACTACAAGAGGGTTCTGGTCCCCTTCTTCGCTAGTTCATCTGCTTTTTCATTTCCTTCTATTCCAGTGTGTCCTGGAATTCACAACAAGGTGACGATGCTGTTCTAGCCTAGTACATTAGGTTTGCCTAGGCATTCCCATACCAATATTGAACTGGACACACTTTCCTATGGTGTGAATTTCCGCTTGAAAGATACTTGAGTTTTTTCTCATGCTTTCAGAGTGAGGAGTTCCTGGCCTGTACACTTCTATTCCAGTTCCTTCTATTGCTTTTGAGCCGTCTGTATACCATTGAATGGCATCCTTTCCAAGTCTGGTAATAGTATTTGGATCCCATTCCTTCTTGTTGTTTAATTCCGTAACGAATTTGTCTGAGAAATTGTACTTTTTCATCATACCATCTTGTGGCATGTCCCAGGTTTTTTGATTTCTAAGAAGCGAGGAAGTGGATTTTCTTAATGATTCCCTTTCTACTTAGTCTGTATCTTGTTCCTTCTGCATTCTTTTCCACCACCATGTGTAGTGGTGTCACGTTGAGAATCACTTCCATGACCGTCGTTGGGCATTCATTGCTCATTGTCTCTCGTTGTCAATAGGCTAGTTCTACTACTCCACGCAATGGCTCCATAAGTGATGATTGGTCTCACTATGACAGTGTACATCCAGTTCAGGATTTTTGGGCTACAACCCCAATTTATCCTTGCCAGGTTCCTGCACACCATTAGAGCCATTGCTGCTTTGTGTATAATGTCCATTTCTTGCTTGTTCCACAGAAGTGTCAAACCTAGATATCTGACTTCTTCTCTCCATTCGACCTCGCTCCCAGCGAGTTTAATGGTTTTGAGGTTTAGTTTTCTCTTCTTAGTGAAGGCTATTAAGATTATGAATTGACAGAGGATGATCGACATTGACGAATGCATTATTGTAAAATTATAATATTTTCGTTCAAAATCCAAAATATTTAAAACATATTTGCTTTTCCGATGAAGCTACACTCGGTTTAAATGGTAATGTACTCACGCTAGGCAAGTACGGAATTATTGAAATAATGTGTAATCGAGAAGATGATTTGGGCGCCGTGAATTTATTGAATGGTCTGGGAGGCTTATCAAGCGGACCTATTTTCTGAAATCCAAAGGGTGAGAGATACGGTAAGAAATAGCTTGGATATAGACCTAGCTGCGGAACAGTTCCAAGAAGCTATTGTATCTACATTGAATAGTCCCTCTTATTGATCTTCCGGACAAAATAGTAGACAACTTGTGTGTGCGCCAACTGAGTTTTCCACTTAGGCCTAGCACGACTGATTTCCCCCGATAACCCAGTGAACAAGGAATGAAAATAAAAGGCAAACCTCAGCTTATGTTCCTTATAATAACTAAATGAAAAACATTTAATACCCTTAAGGGGTGTTTTACAATTATAAACTACCTGAAAACCCTAGTTGAAGCCCCCCCACTTAAAAAAAATAGCGTGAACATCTGTTACACATCGAAAGTCTTGACAATAAAATTCCAAAACACCTATACTAAAGTTAATCGACCTACGTAGTGTGAAATTAATATGGCTGTTCGAGTGTACCAGTACAGATTAAATAGAAACTTATTAATTATATGTTACCTGAAAAGTAGTGTAAAGTTTATAAAAACAATTCCATACAAGGCGACACAGGATTAAATTATGAAAATTAACTTGTGAAAATTTACCGCAAAACATTAATTTCCACCATTACAATAAATTACATGGAAAACAAATAAATCAATAAGGAACTACCTATCTAATAATTATGAAAATATATATACATGTTGGCGTAAAGCCTATTCAACCTCAAACCATTCCGTGGTTAGGGAAAACAGTAAATAAAAGTAAATCAATTAGGAAAACCCCGATACCGGGTTACCCTCAATGTGGTCTTCTTCACGATGTTGTGGAGAAGTAGCAGCAAACTCCAGAAGACATCACAATCGATCTACCAAGTAAACTCCAAACATCCCGAAGTGTGTATCTGGAGGGTGGTAAGTATACCCTGGCCCCACATGTGAACTCTTAAAAATTTAAACAGGTGTCAGCTAAAAACTGAGCCTATACAGGAACAAATCCAACACCTCGACAAGTTAAGCTTGTCTCGGCCTATGCCAGAAGCTAATTTATAAGAATTTACAAGTAACGTACAAATCAAAATCAACCCCAAATTCACTAAATCAAACCCTCAAAGTAGTCATAGGGCCTACTTACAATTTACAGTGCCAGCAATAGTATACTACACTGAATTCAAATCAAATAATAAGAATACGATAATCATCTAAAATAAACTGTTTTTGGTCATAGCCAAAGTAGGTTTGAAGAACCACCCACGAATTATACTATTCGTTAGACTAAAGCGGGCAAAGAAAAGAAAATATACACAGGGTAACAGAATAGACTGTCTTAATAAAAAATTTACAATCAACAGGTAGTATTTTACCACCAACTGTTTTAACTACAAAAACTAAGAATCTATGAGACATACCTTTTCAAAAAAGGGTCCAATACTCAAAATTTTCCTTACTGAATGGCAACCAACTAATGAACCAACAAAACCATGTGGCACACCTCCAATTCTAAAACCTCAACGTTGGCGGTTTCCTTTAAATAGTGGTAAATACATAGTGATGCGAAATCAGTGAGTAGAGAAAATACTTACAATCGTTTTAGTGCAATAAATCCCCTATAAGGGTTTGTGAAAACGGCTTCCAGAACAGGACGGAATTCTCCAGCAAAACGAACTCCCGTAGAACCAAAATACTAACCGTATATTCCACAACCAATTCAGAACGAGAACCTATGAATCCCAGCAGGGGATGACTACCCAGTCATTAACAAAATTCAGATTCTCGTTCGATGCACTTTTGGAAACCAACCATCAAGTAGGAGCACACACCGGAGACCAGAGGTAAATCAAAGTAAAATAAAATTGGCAATAAACTCATTTGAACCATATAAATCACCGGGACCAGACGGGATTTATCCAAATATGAGAGCAAACAGCAGACTGTGTACGCTCTTACCCATATAATTTTTTATTTCTGTTTCCTTACCTCACTTAGCTTACATACTGTCAAATGAACTAGCAAGCAATGAAACAACATGAACTCAAAGTTTATTCAAGGCTTATGATTGGCTGTTATTGTTCCGCTGTCAGATGTTTTGGAACTGGTTTTAAACTAGCGCCCTCTAGTCTGACTACAAATTGGAATACGAGGAGATCGATATCCTTATATAGTCTCCATGCGTATCCTTCTTTATTATGCTTTTTATTTGTGGTATTGGAAATATCTAACTGATTGCTGAATTGCCTAGTATTTATGTTGGGATTTCCAATGAAATTATATTTTAGTTTTGAAAAATAACCTGTGGATGACGTCTGTCTGGGTATCTTTGAGGATAGACTGACTCTATTGCTTACAAACGCATTTTTTCAACATTCACTCAGTATCCATATTTTCTTAAACATTACAATTTTTATTTAAATTCATATTCCACCGATTGAATTTAGTAGCCTTGATATGATACAAAATTTCATGTTGACAGCTAATGACCTAACAAAATGAACGTACCTACTGGTAGGTAACTTGGATAATTATAAAAAATTGTGGAAAATGTTATTTCACTAATAATTTTTGAATTAAATAATGAAGTTAGATGTACAAAATCTCATGTTGTTTCATTGATCATTGAATGAGGCTTTTAACTGAAGAAAAATATACAGGATATCCCATTTGAAAAATAAAGTCATTGTCATTTGGAAAATACACTATTAGTACTCAAACGAGAAACACCCTGTACAATATAGAAACAAGCTTGGCAATTTTTATGGTAGTTGAACGTTTCGTTTATATCTCTATTGTCTTTTGGAGGAACCTTCTGAAAAATGTGGTTTTAGCTCTAATATTTCAGCAGTGGTACTGTTTTTTCATTATTTTCTTTAATATCAATAACTTTCCAACGCCGCATCGGATCAACAAAAACAAAATACTGTCGTTAAGCTTACATCGACAAGAATCGAAAGACACAATAATATACAAGGTGGTCAATTAAAAATAAAATAATATTGGTTCCAAAAACACTAATCACCCTGTACATTTCAAAATAATTTAAAGTTGTTGACAGTGAGAGATCGTATGACACTCCAAAATATCTTCTTCATATTTTTTCAATTTCGGTGTTAGAGATCGAGGAAATAATTGGCGCATCCTGTATATTTAACACGAAATTGGAAAAAAAATTATCATTTTCTTTTCCAGATGAGAAGGGCAAAATAGTTTTCAGCATATCATTGAACTGCAACATAGTGATTTAAAAATAGCGTTCCATCAAAATATTATTCTGGCCATGTTTGCAACCATAACAATTTTCCTAACAAGAAGTTAACTGCAGGAGTAAACTTCATGTCACGTATCAGATACAAGGTGCTGATTATCTATATTGTAATGTTGAACAGAGCGCTGAAGGACCAGTTTTTGTTGATGATTAAAAGAATTTGAGAACTTTTGTGCATTTCACATTTCCCTGTCAAGTTTATTCGTCAATAACCGAACGTGCATACCCCATATACCTTTATGAAAAGCTTTGTTGGCATCGACCCGACGGCGATGCTTTCATCCTTAGTTAAAATATTCCTTATACGGCACCGGGTGTGTTACAAAAGCATCGTCACATCAGACTGGAGAAAAATTTCGAATCGAATTTTCAAATTCTGTATTACCGACTATTAGAAATTGGGTCAAATTGCTGAGATGTTTAGTTCGAATAGCTGAGAAAAGATCTATGATGAATTAACGATACGTTGCATAAATAACTAAGCAGTAATCCGTTTATAACGAAAACGACCAGGCAACATAATGATATCTTGGAAACTTTCTAATTAAAACAACAAGAGGGCGAAATGTTTATTGCAAATTGTTCTGTAAATCATTGATGCTAAATATTCACAGTCGTAACTTTTTAGATACCAGCACGATCTCCATATGTCATCTTGTTGAATATTTCCATTCGACAAACTATGAAACTTCACTAGTTACATTCTATTGGCATATACAGGGTGTCCAGAAACTCTCCTGCCAATCGGAAACTACAGTTACTAGAGATGATGTTAAGTCGATTTAGCTCAAATTACCTCAATCCGAAAATGCTTCCTAAGGGAGCTACGGCCCTTTGAAGAATACGTCCTCATATGAGTTTTCTTCAAATTATTCAAAAATACCATACCGTTACTTAAAATATTCAAACTTGGTATAATCAATAAACAGTTACAAACCAGTCGTTCGCTGTAAATAAATTTTTTTCAGATCCATCACAAGCGTGTCAGTCGGGGGGACCAACAGGTATTTTTATTAAAAAAATTTTATTTTCAAGTTTTTTATGTATCCGACACCCAATTTGGAAAATTCATGATAATTTTCATAAAAAATGTTCTCTTCTTTCAAATCGATATCATGAACCGTTTTCGAGAAAAATAAATTTAAACTTTTTGTGTTTCTTACATAAAATCATGTTGGATTATATAGTATAGTATATTAATCTTCATCAGATTGTCAGTTGCTGTACTGTTACTTTGTATAGTCCTTAAAGTTAATTAAATGCTGTATTTTGGGCAGTTTTGGCACTCTACTTATGCATATTTCACAGATACTACCGTTGGTTGACCTTTGAACTGTGAAATATATTTCTACTACATTAAAGGCTGGGTCTCATTAGGACATTTTAGTGGAGTCAACAAGTAGAAGCCACTAAAGTTGCCGCTAAAAGTCACAGTGTGATTCAAAAGTTACTACTTGGCTTCAACTAAGCAACTAAGAAATTTACTTTCCTATCAGAGCAAACTTTTGTGTCCACTTGAAAGCAACCAGGCTTATTGAAGCAAGTAATCGCCTAGTGTGATCTATATTTTTTAGTTTGTGGTAACTTTTTGTGAGGTTATGTGAAGGTAAATAAACTGTATAATGTTAAATAAAAATATTAAGTGTAAAGTTGTTTCAAATAATTATTGTAGGTGACATTACAAAAAAGCACAATATCAAGGTGGAATACTGTAGAAATTTGTAAATTATATATTTATAATACATTTATTTATGAACATTACAAATTATTATGGAATACCAGGCTAGACGATTATCGAAATAAACTTAAAAGGGAAGCAGCTTTTGAAAAACTTATCCTGGAAATTAAAACAGAGCTGGGCCCGGTATTGACGGTCGATCAACTGAGAAAGAAAATAAAAGGAATAAAAACTGTATACAGGAATGAATTACTAAAGGTTATTGAATTAAAAAAAAAAGCGGAACATCTCCTGATGAAATATATATTCCAAAATTAGCCTGGTTTAAAAAGGCAGACTCTTTTTTAAACGATGTTACTGCAAGCAGACAATCGATGAGTAATTTGGTAAGAACATTGTTTATTAATTGTATTTTAAATCAGGTTAATACAAAAACATATTTTATTAACAATATTCATTTTAAAACACATTATTCAATACCAATAGATTTATTTTGCCATAGCAAGGGAGCTCTTTCGACAAAATAATCAGCATATTTATCTCGGACGTTCGCAGCTTCTTTGGAGTGGTTATTCTGTCCTAGGGATCTAACAGATAATCCGGTAGTTTCAGTAGGCCATGTTCCTTCTGTTATGTCACCCGTCACATCATCCTCAAAGTCAACACTGCCTAATGGCAAATACATATTGCTTGATATTTTGCGTAGCCAATTATGTAGAGAACAAGCAGCCTGTACAATTAAATCTATTGTATCTGGTTTATGAGCTATTGGTTTTTCGAAAATTCTTAACCTTAAAACAAGAATACCAAACGCGTTTTCTACAATTCTTCTTGCTCTTGACAAGCGGTAATTAAAAAAAAATTCTACTGTTGCGCGTAAAATGACTAATTACTATATTCAAATGAAATCGTAAAGTCGACAAATGCCGAGGATTGTTACTTTACGCTCTAGAGCAAAAAAGGAATCTTTTTCGCTCGCTCATGTAATCAAACCACGCCCTCCGAATTAACTCAATTGGTGAATAATTAACAATTTATCAGATTAAAAATCAAATAAAATTATATGAAAATTGTCAAAAATTTTGATATCTGGTCAATAATTGTCAAAAATGGTCAATTGTCAAAAATTTTGAAAAAAAATTCGAAAAATGGTCAAAAATTTTGAAAAATGGTCAAGAATTTTAAAAAAATTTTGAAAAATGGTCAACAATTTTCAAAAAAGACAATTATTGTCAAAATTGGTCAATAATTGTTAAAATTTTGAAAAATGATCGATAATTGTTAAAATTTTGAAAAATGATCGATAATTGTCAAAAACTGTCAAATATGGTCAATAATTTTGAAAAATGGTCAAAATTTTTGAAAAATTGTCAAAAATGGCCAGTAATTGTCAAAGCTATCAAAAATTGTCAAAAACTGTCAAAAATGGACAATTATTGTTAAAAATAGTTGATAATTGTCCAAAATTGTTGAAGTTTTTGAAAAATTGTCAAAAATTTTGAAATATGGTCAAAAATGTTCAAAAATGGTAAAAAATTTGGAAAAATGGTCCATAATTGTCAATAATTGTCAAAAATTATCAAAAATGGTCAGTAATTTTGAAAAATGGTTTAAAATTTTAAAAAATGGTCAAAAACTATCAAAAATGGTTAAAAACTGTCAATTATTATTAAAAATTGTTAAAAATGAACATTTTGAAAAATGGTCAAAAATTATCAAAAATTTGGAAAAATGCTCACTAATTTTGAAATACAGCCAAAATGATCAATAATTGTTAAAATTTTGAAAAATGGTCAATAATTGTAAAAATTCTGAGAAATGGTCAATAATCGTCAAAATTTTGAAAAATAGTCAATGAATAATACGAGCCTTGTCCGAAAATCGATTTAAACACGTAATTTATAAAATCGATTATAAGAAAATAATAATCGATTTATATAAAAATCGATTATTTTTTAACATCCCTAGTCAGTAGATCTTTTTAAAGTTAATCATGATGAATAGCGAAAATGACGATTATTCTAGCACTCCTATTATAACCTAAGATCATATAAAAAACTGTTTTAATTATTAAAAGGGCGACTGTAGAAAAAATTATGTGTGTTTTTCGAGCGTAAAGTAAAATTGCCGCTTTCGAAAGATCGCGTCGCGTCGCGCGGCAACATTCTTTCTCAAGCGGCAATCTGTTACTTCACGCTCTAAATACACAAATAACTCCTCTGCATTATGCTTTGATTGTTCGTCAATATCTCCCACGGCACTGGATTGGGAGAAGAGGTAGCATTGAATGGCCTCCACGGTCACCAGATTTGTCACCCCTTGATTTTTTTGTGGAGATATCTCAAAAGTAAAATCTACAGAAAACAAACAGCGTCTTTAGAAGATTTGCGTCTAAGAATTATCGAGGAGTGCCATCGAATCATTCCGGAAATTCTTCGGAATGTGCGAGAACGTTTCCAACAAAATATTTATTATTGTATGGTCGCGGGTGGTCATCTATTTGAACATAGTTTAACTAGAAGTTAGTAAACAGCTAAACATAATTAAAAAAAAATAATAGTTCAATACTATTAAACGCTTTATAAAATTAGAGAAATTAATTTCCAAAGAGCAGACCGTCCACTAAGAAGCAACAACTACTTCTCGAGCTCTATGCCCCGACAGACATTGAATTACACTTCTAAAGTATACGGGGTTGGTATATCTGTTAAGATAGAACCAACCATTCTGGTTTGCGATTAGAATGAATATTATCACTTGTAGACCGGTTTCGGCGTTTTTTGCGCCTCATCAGTACAAGGTAGATGCTATTCGTCCAGAACCTCTGAGAGCTGAGAGTTAAAAATATGTTGATTGAACGTCACTAACGTACATGCAAAAGTGCATACAAAAGTTACAGGGTGATTTATTTGAAAATTTGCATTCATTTCTTTAACGTTGCTTTAAAACGGTGTAACGTAAATTTATGAAAATTTATATGAGACACTAGTATACGATCATTCATAAACTGAAAGTAGCAGCAGTCATTTATTTTTATTGATTATGTATTTTCAGTTGGGGTCAGCACCCCTTTGACCCCCTTCACTGGAATAAAACGTCTATTCTTGAACTTTTTTGCCTCTTTGTATTTCTATGTGAACATTTTAGTTTGAAAGATAAGGCCACCCTTTCAAATGTCAATTTCAAAATATTAAATTATTAAACTGTACTGTATATTCATAAGTATCAAAAACAACTTTATTATCACGTTAAAATTCATGAACAAACACGATATTAATTTAATTTAACTCAACCAGAGGTGTTCAATATGTAAGCTTTCAGTTTATGGGTTATCGTATATTAGTGTCTCATATATGTTTTCATAAACTTACGTTACACCGTTTTAGAGCAGCGTTAAAAAAATGAATTTAAACTTTCAAATAGATCACCCTGTAACTTTTTTTGTATGCACTTTCATAGTATATAGGTATGTGAGGTATGTAGTAGAATTTATGATCAGTCTTTTCGGGACATCTTGTATATAAACCAAATAAAATGCGGTTGGAGGTGAAGATGTTGCTGTTATCACAACTTTATCATTCCCTTTACTGGAGAATATGTATTGATTGTGATTTCAGTATCGTCTTTAGTCCGGGATTAAGCTCACAGAGCTCTCGGACGGAGAATATATACCTTGTACTGATGAGGCGCAAATACGCCGAAACCGATCTACAAGTGATGTTGTCCCTTCTAATTACAAACTAGAATGGTTGATTATATCTTGCAGTTTAGCTTAGAAGTGTAATTCAATGTCTGTCGGGGCATATACCCGAGAAGTAGTTGTTTCTTCTTAGTGAACGGTCATTGTTTTTGAAAATATTTTCAAAACTTTTTGAGGCGTTAATAGTATTAAACCTATTATTCGTTATCTATTTGTAACGCGTTTTATTAAATACGACAATTTACAGGAAACTGTGATAATTATTGAATTCAGGTATATACTTTAGTTGGTAAAAGGAAACCGTATATTTTGAGAAGATCGAACTAACTTTTTGTTGCCGTTAATTACATAATTCAGAAGTAGTAAAATATGTATTCATAGTAGTTTTCACGGACATATTTATTAATAATTTTGTTCAGTTTATCCTAATGAAAACATTTGTTTCAGGTGCCCATCCCCCGCAACAACTACTCTGGTCCAGTGTTTGGAGTTGTTGGAGGCTCTTACAGTTCTGTTTCATTGCAAGTTGCCAATCTACTGGGACTATTTCATATTCCCCAAATCTCTCCGGCCTCTACAGCCAAGGCATTGAGTGACAAAACGAGATTTAAATATTTTGCCAGGACTGTCCCTCCTGACACCTTTCAATCGAGTGCTTTAGTCGACATTGTCAAAAGTGTCAATTGGTCTTATGTATCGACGATTTATTCGGAAGGGTCCTACGGGGAATATGGCATTGAAGTGTTCCACAGGGAAGCTCAGGAGCGGAATGTCTGCATTGCCACCGCTGAAAAAGTACCCAGTGCCGCCGATGATAAAGAATTCGACAATATTATACATAAACTCAAAAAGAAAATAAATGCCAAAGGGGTGGTGCTGTTTACTAGAGCTGAGGATGCAAGGTGAGTTTTTAATATTCTCAGATGATGAATTCATTGAAAATATAAGGGCATCTTTGAATTAGCATTTCTGCTTAATTAAAATTATATTTATGCATTATTTTCTGACAGATGTATAAAGCTCTCTATTGTAAGATAAAAAAAGCAGGGTGAAACCGTGAAGGTGCCCCTATATTAATAACGTCTGTTTTAATTAATGCAGAATTATTCACAGTTATCTAGAATGCTAAAAAAATCATAAAACAAAAAAATTTATTGTTTTATATCCTTCTAATCACTTAAAATAAAAATGACAGTTCATATTTTAAATAATTATATGAAGACAAACTTGTTATTATCGTTTAGTTACACTTTTATTCTAATTATCTAATTATTTATATAATTATCTAATTATCGAATTATCTAATCAACTAATTATCTATAGACGTCAAGAAATAATAGCTCAATACTATTAAACGCTTTACAAAATTAGAAAAATTACTCAATTTTGTAAAGCGTTTAATAGTATTGAACTATTATTTTTTAACGTCTATAGATCACGCTTTACTAATATGACAATTATTCACAGGTAACTGTAATTAAGTGAATATCTAATTATCTAATTATCTAATTATCTAATTATCTAATTATCTAATAATCTAATTATCTAATAATCTAATAATCTAATAATCTAATAATCTAATTATCTAATTATCTAATTATCTAATTATCTAATTATCTAATTATCTAATTATCTAATTATCTAATTATCTAATTATCTAATTATCTAATTATCTAATTATCTAATTATCTAATTATCTAATTATCTAATTATCTAATTATCTAATTATCTAATTATCTAATTATCTAATTATCTAATTATCTAATTACCTAATTATCTAATTATCTAATTATCTAATTATCTAATTATCTAATTATCTAATTATCTAATTATCTAATTATCTAATTATCTAATTATCTAATTATCTAATTATCTAATTATCTAATTATCTAATTATCTAATTATCTAATTATCTAATTATCTAATTATCTAATTATCTAATTATCTAATTATCTAATTATCTAATTATCTAATTATCTAATTATCTAATTATCTAATTATCTAATTATCTAATTATCTAATTATCTAATTATCTAATTATCTAATTATCCAATTATCTAATTATCTAATTATCTAATTATCTAATTATCTAATTATCTAATTATCTAATTATCTAATTATATTATTCTTTTAATTATTTAATAAATGTATTGTAATGTTTTACATTAAATTAATTCACTTTACACTTAAAGGAAATATTTCAAAAACAACTACTTCAAATAACTTGCATACATCTGTTTGTTCATTGTGCCAAAGTATATTTCGCAGATTTATTGCTGGAAACTATATTCGTCCTTATCTGCCAATTGTGTTAAAATAATATTGCTTCAATCCAACTAATAGTTTTTTGCACAGTAATTCGGCAGTTGACTTAATACACAAACATATACATGTTGAAGTTGTATTTAGTTTCTCTGTTCCGAAAGATGGCTCTCCATTTAACTTCAAAAAGTAAACAGGGTATTTATGGTCCACTATAACCTACCTCTTTGAAGCATCACTTTGAACTGTTATGGCAAACTATATGCTGTTTGAGGATTAGCGTAATCAATAATAACAAAATATATAGGTTTTCAACCAGTTCACCGAATTACGATGCAGACTATGTAAAATAAACACATAATTTCGAGTTACATTGTCTTCAACTTGATAATTTTATTACTATTTTATATTATTGTATTATAATATGAAATGAAAGCTATGTGAATGGTGAACATTGAACACAGTTTATACTCACTACACCAGCACTATAGTAGTTTGTGCAACTAGTGTGGATATGATGGTCATATCGCACGAGGACGAAGTTTGAGCACGACGCCGTAGGCGGAGTGCTCAATCGTCCGAGAGCGATATGGACAATCTACACGAGTCGAACAGTATATTTTTTCTACGAGCCACTAGAATCTAGAAAATAAACATTTTATTAAACTATAATATAGCTTCAAATTAAAATTTTTAAATAATTTTACTATTATTATTATTTTATTATTATTTAGAAATAAAGTTAAAATTTAAAAAAAATTTCCCAACGGGGAATCGAACTCTGATCTACCGCGTGAGAGCCTGGGATACTTACCACTGGACTACCGATGAATATACTAATCATCTATCTATAACGTCAAATGTATTACGTAAAAACTGACGTTTGTCAGGAGTACCTTAAATATTCAATGTATTCTGTTTCTATACGTTATACGTCTCCTTTGCGGCAAAGCGAATATCTGGTGGAAAATTATTTATTGATTCATCGCTGGAATCACTCATTTTTACTAATATTTTTCTTAAAAACTATAGAAATATTTTGACAAGTTATTTTGACGTTTCTATGAAATTGAAAGAAGATTAGTTGGCGGGTACTAAACGCAAATGCTGATTGGTGGATTTCATATACGTTCTAGGATGTATATGAAATCATATCTGTTCAGTTAACCGGAATGGCCTACATTTACATTCTGTAAATTGTGCAGAAAATGGATAATATACATGTGGGTGTAGAAAAAAACTTTACCTTTACACTACCTTCTTACTTCTAACTTTTATGTTAACCTTCAGTCTCTGTAGAAGATAACTTTTTTATCGAAATGCGTGTAAAATAGTGTAAAGTGTTGGTGTAGTGATTCTAAACTGTGTTCAGGGTCGAGTATTGCCAATGGTTCCAAAACTCCCAGCTTAGTGAAAGGTGAAGCTATTGTAATGCAGCTAGTGTACTCAACCAATTTTGAATAATGGTATTGTGAGATCAGAAGTACCTTTAGAAGCTTCAACAGTTTCCTACAGTCCTGAGGAAGAAGTAATATGATATTGTTGGATCCATATATGTAAGCAGCCAACTAACCCTTTTTGAGTTTGTTTGGTTTATAATCAGTAAAGATGTAATTGATAACTATAGTTGAAATACATTCCCAGAAAAAAAAAAGTATGATATAGTAAAATTAATACCTATTTGGAGGTACCAGCCGTTTTAGTAACTTAACGTATGCGGCTTCTTGAACCATCTGAACCCGCATGAAAAAAATTAGGTTATGACCTTTGTCATGTCAAATGCTTGACATATTTCTTATTGCATTGGCGTAGTGACTTGAAATTTCATATTATCAGTGGCGGTTTGTAATAATACAAATTAATTTTATGAAATTCATAAAATTCTAAAGATGTTGACATAATAAAAGAATATAAAAGAAGCGCACTAATTTTAAAAACATTGTTTTATTAACTAGATACATAGTTTTCTCAAAAAAATATGGCAATTCAGAGTTCGATTAAGTACAAATTCTAGATTTTAAAAAAATGACAACGTGATCTTCAAAGCAAAGTTTAATTAGTTTCTAAATCAGAATAACTTTCGGAAAGTGATAGTTCATCATCGGATTCATTGGATACAGAGATCACCATAGGTTCGATGTTTAGTAGGTCCAGTTTGTTTTCTACTTCCCATGCTTCAGAAATAATTTTCTCTGTATGATTTATGTAATTCTGCCAGTGTTGCTCCGGTACATTTTTTACAACGTCATTCCATACTTTTAAGACTTCAGTAGGTGACCTTGCAGTTTTCGTAATAGCTTGGTCATAATGCCTTTTAGTTTCTGACCATACCATTTCGATGGCATTCAAATGGCAATGATAGGGTGGTAGCCTGAGAACACAATTACCATGCTCGGCAGCGTATTTGTCTAAATGATAATTTTTTTCTGGCAAAACTTGCTTTTCAATTATATTCCAAACAGCATCCTTTAAAATGTGATCTGGAAAAGGAATATTCTTTTTTTTGAGCCATTCTAACATGCGTGTTTTACTCCAACTTTTTCTTGGGATTTCTTCATCCAGGCGACTGTGATACGTTGCGTTATCCATTATAATTAACGATGGTTCTTCCAAGTTTACAATTAGTTGCTGTTTAAACCAATTTTCAAAATTTTCGGTGTTCATGTTATCATGGTAATCGCCTGTTTTTTTATTGCATTTAAAAATAAGCGATGCATTTGCCACAAAACCTTTTTTATTACCGGCATGAACAATTACATATCGTGTCCCACTTCCAGTTATTTTTAAATCACTGTGTTTAGTACCATCTTGCCACATTCTTCTGTCCCCGCTTTTACTAAAAACCCATGTCTCATCCAGAAAAACAGGTGTAAAGAGCTTTTCGCTTTTAGCAGCATGGTATTTGTTCAAAAATAATATTCTTTTTAATCTGACTGCAGGCATTTCCAATAAATGTTTTCTTCCATCCTGTTTTTTGAAATGAAAACCCATTTTTTAAATTCCCAAATATAACGAACTTTTGGAAATCTTAGTTTCTGGAGACTCTTCGATAAATTGCCGTAAAATAGTTTCTACTGTGATTTTATCCTTTCGCGCATACATTTTATAAATTACTTCCCTCAAACAATGCAGGGTATTTTTTGTAATTCGGGTTTTGCTCCGGGAAACGCTTGCAGACATATTTCTTCTAAATTCGAAATCTGTAGCTCTGTTTGGTTTTTCAAGATTATATAATGTGCTTTCTGGAACTTTTAGTGCTTCGGACGCTTTTTGAATTGCCTTAAATCGAGATCCTAAATCGTTTTGAAAATAGTTTACTACATTAAGCATAAGTTTTTTGGATTCATCAGAATATCGCATTTTTATATCTTATTTTGCGTTATGACATTAACATGAAATCAAAATTTGACGTAACTTAAAAAACGTGACATCTAATAAATTAGTTACGACGTTCATTTTTGTTGGTAATTTTTTGTTTCAACCGATTTATTAATAATAAATAAGGATGGTCTTATTCTAAATGGGTATAAAATTTACTATAGATATAAGAGGATGACCGAGAACACTAGCCGGCAGTCTGGCGAGAAATTAACTAATCAGCAGGGTATTAACATTTTGGATAAACCTACCCGTGGGAGAGATATGAACTTTCACTCCCTCCTGAATCTGACTTAGGGATGCTCTGTCGCGCTTAAGGTATTGGCTTGAGTGAGAATCCAGAAACCAGAATTCAGAAACTCCTACTTTTTGTAGATTACATCTGTATGTAATATTTTCAAAAATTATCTTTGATTTGATATTGGAGTCCTGTCTACCCTACGTAACTACCTTTACCGAGAGTTACAAAGTAATGGTGAACTTTTAATTTCCAATCTCTTACATTGAAAAATATTTTGAAACTAGGTCTCACGTCATATGTTAGTAAAGTAATTTATAAATAAAGTTTTGGAAGGAATTCTGGTTTCCAATTTTAAGCACAAAAGCTAACATGCTCTTTGATTAAGTGTCCCGTCACAACAGAAAAGAAAGGAGTAACTAAAGAAAATACGAGAGAAGTGAAAATGGAAAAAGTCAATCATAAAAACAATTTTGAAGTGGTACGAAAATATTTCATATGTGGATACAATTCGAGAAAAAGTGTATAGGTACATATATTGATTGATTATTGTGATAAAGCTCAGTAGGTCTGTGCTCATGAAAGATACCGGAAAAAGTTAATCATAAAAATTGTATGCAGCTCCATATTTCAAAATTGGTTAAATGTTACAGGGTGTTCCATAGCCCGATGCCAGATCAAAGTAATGTTTTTTCAAATGAAACACCTTTCACTTTAAAATTGAAATCCGCTTCACTCCCTCATTACAGCATTATAAGGTTATAATCCGTTATACAGGGTATTTGAGAGGTTATAAGCAATTTTCCGTTAAAATCTTATTATAAATTAAAAAATCATATCTAGTGATTTCAGGAAATTCGGAAAATTTTGTTTTTTCCGAGGTATTCTGAACAGTTGACCTACCAAAAGGTCATATCAGTAGAAATTTAGCTAAAAGAGGTTTTATTTGCCACGAGCCTAAATCTGAGGTTACTTAGTTTTATTTTTAAGGAACCTTCCAAAAGGAGTAGTCCAGTCTATTTGTGTTACGTAAAACTGAAGCAACGGACCATGGGAAGAATGTTAATGAAAATTTTATTTACCCAACAATTTTACTCAATTCCATAACATAACAGCATTTTGCAGAATAAATATCAAAGTTTTCATAAAGTGATAACTATTCACTCCAGTGGCGGCTCGTGGTAAAAATTTTAGGGTGTTCTGTTTTAATTCGTTTCAGTGTTGAAAAACATCGTTCGGCCTCTGATGTCATGGGAGTTGTTATCACAATTTCTAATAATTTTCTAGTCTCCTTCAACGTATCTCCTAGTTTGTTTTTTATTAAAAATTTTAGGAGAGGTAGTGCGCCATTTAATGTTCTGAAATCATTTCTTTCTTCATCAATGGGATAATAGGAACAAGCGGAAGTGAGTTTGTCCTAGGGAAATTTACCGCAATAATCTCCAAAGTATTCCGAAAAGAAAAGTGATGCCACTACTATGCTCTTTAAAATGAAATCGATCTTTTGCACAATTTATAATAACATCACACACCTCTAAAGCAGAAATCCGATGATTAAATCTGCTGTTATTTGGACGTTTGCGTTTTTCTGGTGGTGGATACGAGACTCATTACTTATTATATCTGATGCTTCACTTAGGATGTTATCAATATTATTTCGAACTTGGCTTATACTGCGTTAAAAATTTTCGATAACGTCTTTTACTAGAGTGGGTCCAATTTTTCTTTGCTGCAATTGATTGAATATTATATCTACGCTGTGCATTACATGATGGAAAAGAGTCAGCCAAAAATTGAAGATTGGATCATTTAATGTACGGCGAATAGAGGCGGCTACACTACAGACTGTGTTGTTGGAGAATCGTTCTTCTATTTCATGAATACACTCAATGAGAGAGTCCCTATTTTCGTTCACCACATTAATGGTCCTGATATTAAAATTCGAACGGGTTGTAGCGACGTGGGGGATCCTTCTGTTCACAATCTTGTTCAACACTTCCACTCGTTGGGGTGAATTATTAAAAAAGCCAGGAATATCTTGTAAATTTCCAAAAAATACACGTACTTGCGAATTTGCAGAAGCAGCTTGACATCATCAAATTTAGTTGATGGGCATAGCAATGTACGTAGTGGGCAAAAGGGTACTTTTTTTAAATTATTGCTTGAACGCCTGCGTGTTGTCCGCTCATCACCGCTGCTCCATCGTAACTCTGTGCAATCAGTTTGTTAGGTGAATTTTGAATTAAAGGATCTATAATACTTAAAATTGTTTTGCTAATTGTTTCTGCATCTCATTTTTCAGGAATTACGTAGTTCCAAAAGTTCAATTGGCTCACTATCACGAACATACCTGAATATAACTACCATTTGAGATTTTGCAGCAACATCCGTCGTTTTGTCCGCCATGATCGCCATAAATGGAGAATTATTAATTTCCTCAATTATTTGTTCATGACAGACTTCAAGCATGCACTGTAACAGATCATCTTGTATTTCTTTGGAAGTGCCTTTAAATGCCGAAGAATTTTTCAGGTGTTCACTTATAGTTGCATCTAATTCAGCCGAAAAATTAATAAGCCCACGAAATATTCCCGGATTCTCGGAAGTATCGCTCTCATTATGTCCCCGAAGAGCCAATTCAAAAGCTCCACAAAATTTAACACAATTAATCATTTTTGATAAAATATATAGATTCTTCGACACGTTTTCATTATGTTTCTCTATATTTAACCAATAAGCCGAATCTAATTGAGCCATATTATTAGTTGACCCTAGTAACGCAAATTCCATACAATTATGAAGATGGCTTTCAGAATTTTCGAGTCTTTTCATTTTCAAACTCAAATTCTCTAGATCCGTGACTCCTATTTCCGTCCAAGCTTTATCGCCACCAAAAAGTAAGCAGGGAAAACAATACAAAGCATTTTTTTGTTACATCAACAAATCCATTCGTTTTTCTACTAAATTTACGTGTATAACTTTTTCCTCTAATTACGCTAGTTTTTTAAATAGTGATATCTGGTAATGGCCTACCTTTTGCTTTTAATTATATCTTTTCTTCATATGAACATTTGAAAAATATCTTTACAATAATTAAATTTGAAGACCACTTCCATAGTTCACAGTTCATATAATAATTGCCAACAATACACAGAAACAAAAACACCCTCACCGGGACTTAAATCGATTCGTACCGTATGCCTCGCTGCGCTGGACTAAATGCAGCGATTTTAAGAGGGAAAATCACGCATGATCTCGGCTTAGTTATAGACAGTCAAGGGGGAGAAGTGTCCAGCGCGGGTGTTCGCAGAGCACGTTCGTATAGCCCAGCTATATAAAATATCAACGATCGCGCGAAATAGGTTCGTTATTCCACTGGTGGACTTCATTTACGCTCGTTTTTTATTTCAGATGTGGCTTCAGTGGCTTGTTTTTTTATCATTATGACAATGCGAAAGCCTTACAAAATATATTATAAATTTTATATTTGATAAAAGAAATATTTTAGTTACTTAGAAGATTGTTTGGAGGCTCTGCAGCACTGCAGCGCTTATTTACTAGCCGCCACTGAAAAATTGATAAAAAAGTTAAATATTAAAGATTTAACCAAAGATGTATAGCAAACAATTTTTAATGAAAAATAGTTGGCTGGTACTGCTTGATAATACATTTAAACATTGTTTTAGACCATTATTTGATACAAACTATGTGTAGGTAGTTCTATTATTAATTTCACGGCTTGCAGGTATTTTGTTAATGATGTGGAAACAATTGATTTCCAATCAAATAATTGTAAAAATTGTAAATTCCTCCAAGTCTTCTTATGAAAATTTTATGAAAGCAGCAACAATATGTACATAATCGATTTTTAAAGAAATATTTTGTCCAATATTTATTTACAAAAATAAAAATTACTAAGGAACTATTCAATATATAAAAATAACCTAAAATTAAATTCTGCACCTCACCAATTTCTTTTTCATATCAATACTTTTTTCCTTTCTATTTTTAATTTTCAAAGTCTCCTTGTTCAGCACTTCAAGACAGTTCGCAAAATTACAAGATGTTTTACTCGTCCTTTTTACAATATTAGGTGCGAACCTTCCAAACATTTTCTCAAGACCCTCTCTTTTAACCAAGACGGATTTTCTAGGATTCATAATAGCTTCCATAGCTTGACGTCTCTCAAGTTCCAAGGCGTCTTGTAATTTTTTCTTCAAAATACCATCACCAAGGCAAATACTTTTCCATCTTGGATCGGCTCTTGCAGTGGCTAATAGAGATAATGGATCTAATAACCTGGAATAAAATGAAACTACATTAGACAATCGAATTTTAGATCAAATTAAATAAAATAAAATTTATATCAAAAGTACATACCTTAGGATAGTTGACCACATTTCTATTGGTATCCTAGTTAAATCAAAGCAGGAAGCTACAATCACTGGTAATAATCGGAACATCTTGAAACTCACTCACGAAAATACAAAATTAAACTGACCATGATATGGAGGAGTCGCCCTTATATTCACAAATTTACGCGCGAGAGGGAAGTGGATTCACCGCGAATAATATTTTCGCGCGAGAGGAAAGTGGATTTACCGCGAATAATATTTTTGCGCGAGAGGGAAGTGGATTTACCGCGAATAATATCTTCGCGCGTAATGTTACTGCGTTAAGTTAAAAATTGTCACTTACAATATGTGTATCGAAAAATGATTGCTTATAAAAATAATACCGAAATAAGTTTATAAATGAAACCAATAATTAAAATTGTAGAAAAGCTGGAACCACAATGTAGTACCTTCAATAACTGTTTTATTTATACTAATAATATCAACCATAAGTCTTTTTTTTTTTTCAAATACTTATATATTGTTTGGACAATTGTGATAGTTATTCCACTTTATTATTAATTTTACGGCTTGGAGGTATTTTGTCTTAAAGTAAATATAAGGTAAGTTTATTTAAATAAAAGTCAAAATATAAAACAAGTGGACGATCAAATCGGATGTTTCATTTAATAATGTAGAAACAATTGATTTCAATCAAATAATATCACAATAGTTGTGAAAATTCCTCCAAGTCTTCTTAAGAAAAATTCATGAAAGCAGCAACAATATGTACATAATCGATTTTTAAAGAAATATTTTGTCCAATATTTATTTACAAAAATAAAAATTACTAAGGAACTATTCAATATATAAAAATAACCTAAAATTAAATTCTGCACCTCACCAATTTCTTTTTTATATCAATACTTTTTTCCTTTCTATTTTTAATTTTCAAAGGCTTCTTGTTCAGCACTTCAAGACAGTTCGCAAAATTACAAGATGTTTTACTCGTCCTTTTCACAATATTAGGTGCGAACCTTCCAAACATTTTCTCGAGACTCTCTCTTTTAACCAAGACGGATTTTCTAGGATTCATAATAGCTTCCATAGCTTGACGTCTCTCAAGTTCCAAGGCATCTTGTAATTTTTTCTTCAAAATACCATCACCAAGGCAAATACTTTTCCATCTTGGATCGGCTCTTGCAGTGGCTAATAGAGATAATGGATCTAATAACCTGGAATAAATTAGAACTACATTAGACAATCGAATGTTAGATTAAATTAAATAAAATCAAATTTAAATCAAAAGTACATACCTTAGGATAGTTGACCACATTTCTATTGGTATCCTAGTTATATCGAAGCAGGAAGCTACAATCACTGGTAATAAACGGAACATCTTGAAACTCACTAACGAAAATATAAAATTAAACTGACCATGATATGGAGGAGTCGCCCTTATATTCACAAATTTACGCGCGGGGGGGAAGTGGATTTACCGCGAATAATATTTTCGCGCGAGAGGGAAGTGGATTTACCGCGAATAATATTTTCGCGCGAGAGGGAAGTGGATTTACCGCGAATAATATCTTCGCGAGTACTGTTACTGCGTTAAATTAAAAATTGTCACTTACAATAGGAGTATCAAACAATGATTGCTTATAAAAATAATGCCGAAGTCTATAAATGAAACCAATAATTAGAATTGTAGAAAAGCTAGAACCACAATGTAGTACCTTCAATTACTGTTTTATTTATACTGATAATATCAACCATAAGTCTTTTTTTTCAAATACACATATTGTTTGGACAATTTTAATAGATATTTCACGATACAGCCTTACACTGACTTGATGGAACCGTCCTTTCATGATTATTAGAGGTATTAGATTTTCATTTATAATATTACCGTGAATATTAAGAATAATTCAAACACATTTTTCAGCATGAAAATAGATAAAAAAAAGGTAAAATATTAATGAGTAAACCAAAGATGTAAAGCAAACAACAATATGAAAATTTTTACCAAGTCTTCTTAAGAAAATTTCATGAAAGCAGAAACAATATTTACATACTCGATTTTTAAAGCAATATTATGTCCAATATTTATTTAGAAAAATAAAAATTACTAAGGAAATATTTAATATATAAAAATAACCTACAATTAAATTCTGCACCTCACCAATTTCTTTTTCACATCAATACTTTCTTCCTTTCTATTTTTAATTTTCAAAGGCTTCTTGTTCAGCACTTCAAGACAATTTGCAAAATTACAAGATGTTTTACTCGTCCTTTTCACAATATTAGGTGCGAACCTTTTAAACATTTTCTCCAGACCCTCTCTTTTAAGCAAGACGGATTTTCTAGGATTCATAATGGCTTCCATAGCTTGACGTCTTTCAAGTTCCAAGGCATCTTGTAATTTTTTCTTCAAAATACCATCACCAAGGCAAATACTTTTCCATCTTGGATCGGCTCTTGCTGTGGCTAATAGAGATAATGGATCTAATAACCTGGAATAAAATGAAACTACTTTAGACAATCGAATTTTAGATCAAATTAAATAGAATAAAATTTATATCAAAAGTACATACCTTTGGACAGTTGACCACATTTCTATTGGTATCCTAGTTAAATCGAAGCAGGAAACTACAATCACTGGTAATAAACGGAACATCTTGAAACTCACTCACGAAAATAAAAAATTAAACTGACCATGATATGGAGGAGTCGTCCTTATATTCACAAATTTTCGCGGGAGAGGGAAGTCGATTTACCGCGAATAATATTTTCGCGCGAGAGGGAAGTGGATTTACCGCGAATAATATCTTCGCGAGTACTGTTACTGCGTTAAACTAAAAATTGTCACTTACAATATGAGTATCAAACAATGATTGCTTATGAAAATAATACTGAAATAAGTCAATAAATGGAACCAATCATTAAAATTGTAGAAGAGCTAGAACCACAATGAAGTACCTTCAATTACTATTTTATTTATATTAATAATATCAACCATATATAAGTCTGTTTTTTAAATACATATATTGTTTGGGCAGTTATGATATATATTCCACGATATAGCCTTACTCTGTCTTGATGGAACCGTCCCTTCATAATTATTAGAGATATTAGTTTTTCAAAAAAGGTAAATATGAAAGAGTCTACCAAAGATGTAAAGCAAACAACTACTAATGAAAAATAGTTGGCTGGTACTGCTTTATAATTTAATACATTCAAACATTGTTTTAGACCATTATTTGATACAAATTATGTGAAGGTAGTTTTATTATTAATTTCACGGCTTGGAGGTATTTTGTCTTAAAGTAAATATAAGGTAAGTTTATTTAAATAAAAGTCAAAATATAAAACAAGTGCACGATCAAATCGGATGTTTCATTTAATAATGTAGGAACAATTGATTTTCAACCAAATAATATCACAATAATTGTGAAAATTCTACCAAGTCTTCTTAAGAAAATTTAATGAAAGCAGCAACAATATTTACATAGTCGATTTTAAAGAAATATTATGTTCAATAAATATTTAGAAGAATAAAAGTTACTGAGGAAATATTTAATATATAAAAATAACCTTCAATTAAATTCTGCTCCTCACCAATTTCTTTTTCATATCAATACTTTTTTCCTTTCTATTTTTAATTTTCAAAGGCTCCTTGTTCAGCACTTCAAGACAGTTCGCAAAATTACAAGATGTTTTACTCGTCCTTTTTACAATATTAGGTGCGAACCTTCCAAACATTTTCTCAAGACCCTCTCTTTTAACCAAGACGGATTTTCTAGGATTCATAATAGCTTCCATAGCTTGACGTCTCTCAAGTTCCAAGGCGTCTTGTAATTTTTTCTTCAAAATACCATCACCAAGGCAAATACTTTTCCATCTTGGATCGGCTCTTGCAGTGGCTAATAGAGATAATGGATCTAATAACCTGGAATAAAATGAAACTACATTAGACAATCGAATTTTAGATCAAATTAAATAAAATAAAATTTATATCAAAAGTACATACCTTAGGATAGTTGACCACATTTCTATTGGTATCCTAGTTAAATCAAAGCAGGAAGCTACAATCACTGGTAATAATCGGAACATCTTGAAACTCACTCACGAAAATACAAAATTAAACTGACCATGATATGGAGGAGTCGCCCTTATATTCACAAATTTACGCGCGAGAGGGAAGTGGATTCACCGCGAATAATATTTTCGCGCGAGAGGAAAGTGGATTTACCGCGAATAATATTTTTGCGCGAGAGGGAAGTGGATTTACCGCGAATAATATTTTCGCGCGTACTGTTACTGCGTTAAGTTAAAAATTGTCACTTACAATATGTGTATCGAAAAATGATTGCTTATAAAAATAATACCGAAATAAGTTTATAAATGAAACCAATAATTAAAATTGTAGAAAAGCTGGAACCACAATGTAGTACCTTCAATAACTGTTTTATTTATACTAATAATATCAACCATAAGTCTTTTTTTTTTCAAATACATATATATTGTTTGGACAATTGTGATAGTTATTCCACTTTATTATTAATTTCACGGCTTGGAGGTATTTTGTCTTAAAGTAAATATAAGGTAAGTTTATTTAAATAAAAGTCAAAATATAAAACAAGTGGACGATCAAATCGGATGTTTCATTTAATAATGTAGAAACAATTGATTTCAATCAAATAATATCACAATAGTTGTGAAAATTCCTCCAAGTCTTCTTAAGAAAAATTCATGAAAGCAGCAAGAATATTTACATAGTCGATTTTTAAAGCAATATTATGTCCAATATTTATTTACAAAAATAAAAATTACTAAGGAACTATTCAATATATAAAAATAACCTAAAATTAAATTCTGCACCTCACCAATTTCTTTTTTATATCAATACTTTTTTCCTTTCTATTTTTAATTTTCAAAGGCTTCTTGTTCAGCACTTCAAGACAGTTCGCAAAATTACAAGATGTTTTACTCGTCCTTTTCACAATATTAGGTGCGTACCTTCCAAACATTTTCTCAAGACCCTCTCTTTTAACCAAGACGGATTTTCTAGGATTCATAATAGCTTCCATAGCTTGACGTCTCTCAAGTTCCAAGGCATCTTGTAATTTTTTCTTCAAAATACCATCACCAAGGCAAATACTTTTCCATCTTGGATCGGCTCTTGCAGTGGCTAATAGAGATAATGGATCTAATAACCTGGAATAAATTAGAACTACATTAGACAATCGAATGTTAGATTAAATTAAATTAAATTAAATTTAAATCAAAAGTACATACCTTAGAATAGTTGACCACATTTCTATTGGTATCCTAGTTAAATCGAAGCATGAAGCTACAATCACTGGTAATAAACGGAACATCTTGAAACTCATTCACGAAAATACAAAATTAAACTGACCATGATATGGAGGAGACGCCCTTATATTTACAAATTTTCGCGCGAGAGCGAAGTGGATTTACCGCGAATAATATTTTCGCGCGAGAGGGAAGTGGATTTACCGCGAATAATATTTTCGCGCGAGAGGAAAGTAGATTTACTGCGAATAATATTTTCGCGCGAGAGGGAAGTGGATTTACCGCGAATAATATCTTCGCGAGTACTGTTACTGCGTTAAATTAAAAATTGTCACTTACAATAGGAGTATCAAACAATAATTGCTTATAAAAATAATACCGAAGTCTATAAATGAAACCAATAATTAGAATTGTAGAAAAGCTAGAACCACAATGTAGTACCTTCAATTACTGTTTTATTTATACTGATAATATCAACCATAAGTCTTTTTTTTTCAAATACACATATTGTTTGGACAATTTTAATAGATATTTCACGATACAGCCTTACACTGACTTGATGGAACCGTCCTTTCATGATTATTAGAGGTATTAGATTTTCATTTATAATATTACCGTGAATATTAAGAATAATTCAAACACATTTTTCAGCATGAAAATAGATAAAAAAAAGGTAAAATATTAATGAGTAAACCAAAGATGTAAAGCAAACAACAATAATTGTGAAAATTTTACCAAGTCTTCTTAAGAAAATTTCATGAAAGCAGAAACAATATTTACATACTCGATTTTTAAAGCAATATTATGTCCAATATTTATTTAGAAAGATAAAAATTACTAAGGAAATATTTAATATATAAAAATAACCTACAATTAAATTCTGCACCTCACCAATTTCTTTTTCACATCAATACTTTCTTCCTTTCTATTTTTAATTTTCAAAGGCTTCTTGTTCAGCACTTCAAGACAATTTGCAAAATTACAAGATGTTTTACTCGTCCTTTTCACAATATTAGGTGCGAACCTTTTAAATATTTTCTCCAGACCCTCTCTTTTAAGCAAGACGGATTTTCTAGGATTCATAATGGCTTCCATAGCTTGACGTCTTTCAAGTTCCAAGGCATCTTGTATTTTTTTCTTCAAAATACCATCACCAAGGCAAATACTTTTCCATCTTGGATCGGCTCTTGCTGTGGCTAATAGAGATAATGGATCTAATAACCTGGAATAAAATGAAACTACTTTAGACAATCGAATTTTAGATCAAATTAAATAGAATAAAATTTATATCAAAAGTACATACCTTAGGACAGTTGACCACATTTCTATTGGTATCCTAGTTAAATCGAAGCAGGAAACTACAATCACTGGTAATAAACGGAACATCTTGAAACTCACTCACGAAAATAAAAAATTAAACTGACCATGATATGGAGGAGTCGTCCTTATATTCACAAATTTTCGCGGGAGAGGGAAGTCGATTTACCGCGAATAATATTTTCGCGCGAGAGGGAAGTGGATTTACCGCGAATAATATCTTCGCGAGTACTGTTACTGCGTTAAACTAAAAATTGTCACTTACAATATGAGTATCAAACAATGATTGCTTATGAAAATAATACTGAAATAAGTCAATAAATGGAACCAATCATTAAAATTGTAGAAAAGCTAGAACCACAATGAAGTACCTTCAATTACTATTTTATTTATATTAATAATATCAACCATATATAAGTCTGTTTTTTAAATACATATATTGTTTGGGCAGTTATGATATATATTCCACGATATAGCCTTACTCTGTCTTGATGGAACCGTCCCTTCATAATTATTAGAGATATTAGTTTTTCAAAAAAGGTAAATATGAAAGAGTCTACCAAAGATGTAAAGCAAACAACTACTAATGAAAAATAGTTGGCTGGTACTGCTTTATAATTTAATACATTCAAACATTGTTTTAGACCATTATTTGATACAAATTATGTGAAGGTAGTTTTATTATTAATTTCACGGCTTGGAGGTATTTTGTCTTAAAGTAAATATAAGGTAAGTTTATTTAAATAAAAGTCAAAATATAAAACAAGTGCACGATCAAATCGGATGTTTCATTTAATAATGTAGGAACAATTGATTTTCAATCAAATAATATCACAATAATTGTGAAAATTCCTTCAAGTCTTCTTAAAAAAAATTCATGAAAGCAGCAACAATATTTACACAGTCGATTTTTAAAGAAATATTATGTCCAATATTTATTTAGAAAAATAAAAATTACTAAGCAACTATTCAATATATAAAAATAACCTAAAATTAAATTCTACACCTCACCAATTTCTTTTTTATATCAATAATTTTTTCCTTTCTATTTTTACTTTTCAAAGGCTTCTTGTTCAGCACTTCAAGACAGTTCGCAAAATCACAAGATGTTTTACTCGTCCTTTCCACAATATTAGGTTCGAGTCTTTTAAACATTTTCTCAATACCCTCTCTTGTAACAAAGACGGATTTTCTAGGATTCATGATAGCTTCCATAGCTTGACGTCTCTCAAGTTCCAAGGCATCTTGTAATTTTTTCTTCAAAATACCATCACCAAGGCAAATGCTTTTCCATCTTGGATCGGCTCTTGCAGTGGCTAATAGAGATAATGGATCTAATAACCTGGAATAAATTAGAACTACATTAGACAATCGAATGTTAGATTAAATTAAATTTAAATCAAAAGTACATACCTTAGGATAGTTGACCACATTTCTATTGGTATCCTAGTTAAATCGAAGCATTAAGCTACAATCACTGGTAATAAACGGAACATCTTAAAACTCACTCACGAACAAACAAAACTAAACTGACCATGATATGGAGGAGTCGTCCTTATATTCACAAATTTTCGCGCGAAAGGGAAGTGGATTTACCGCGAATAATATTTTCGCGCGTAATGTTTCTGCATTAAGTTAAAAATTGTCACTTACAATATGTGTACCGAAAAATGATTGCTTATAAAAATAATACCGAAATAAGTCTATTAATGAAACCAATAATTAAAATTGTAGAAAAGTTAGAACCACAATGTAGAACCTTCAATTACTGTTTTATTTATACTAATAATATCAACCATAATACTGTTTTTTAAATACATATATTGTTTGGAGAATTATGATATATATTCCACGGTATAGCCTTACTCTGTCTTGATGGAACCGTCCTTCCATAATTATTAGATATTAGATTTTCAAAAAAGGTAAATATGAAAGAGTCAACCAACGATGTAAAGCAAACAACTACTAATGAGAAATAGTTGGCTCGTACTGCTTTATAATTTAATACATTTAAACATTTTTTTAGACCATTATTTGATACAAATTATGTGCGGGTAGTTTTATTATCAATTTCAAGGCTTGGAGGTATTTTGTCTTAAAGTAAATATAAGGTGAGTTTATTTAAATAAAAGTCAAAATATAAAACAAGTGGACGATCAAGTAGGATGATTCATTAATAATGTAGGAACAATTGATTTTCAATCAAATGATTGTAAAAATTCCTCCAAGTCTTCTTAAGAAAAATTCATGAAAGCAGCAAGAATATTTACATAGTCGATTTTCTAAGCAATATTATGACCAATATTTATTTAGAAAAATAAAAATTACTAAGGAACTATTCAATATATAAAAATAACCTAAAATTAAATTCTGCACCTCACCAATTTCTTTTTTAGATCAATACTTTTTTCCTTCCTATTTTTAATTTTCAAAGGCTTCTTGTTAAGCACTTCAAGACAGTTTGCAAAATTACAAGATGCTTTACTCGTCCTTTTCACAATATTAGGTGCGAACGTTCCAAACATTTTCTCAAGACCCTCTCTTTTAACCAAGACGGATTTTCTAGGATTCATAATGGCTTCCATAGCTTGACGTCTCTCGATTTCCAAGGCATCTTGTAATTTTTTCTTCAAAATACCATCACCAAGGCAAATACTTTTCCATCTTGGATCGGCTCTTGCAGTGGCTAATAGAGATAATGGATCTAATAACCTGGAATAAATTAGAACTACATTAGACAATCGAATGTTAGATTAAATTAAATTAAATTTAATCTAAATCAAAAGTACATACCTTAGAATAGTTGACCACATTTCTATTGGTATCCTAGTTAAATCGAAGCATGAAGCTACAATCACTGGTAATAAACGGAACATCTTGAAACTCATTCACGAAAATACAAAATTAAACTGACCATGATATGGAGGAGACGCCCTTATATTTACAAATTTTCGCGCGAGAGCTAAGTGGATTTACCGCGAATAATATTTTCGCGCGAGAGGGAAGTGGATTTACCGCGAATAATATCTTCGCGAGTACTGTTACTGCGTTAAATTAAAAATTGTCACTTACAATAGGAGTATCAAACAATGATTGCTTATAAAAATAATACCGAAGTCTATAAATGAAACCAATAATTAGAATTGTAGAAAAGCTAGAACCACAATGTAGTACCTTCAATTACTGTTTTATTTATACTTATAATATCAACCATAAGACTTTTTTCAAATACATATATTATTTGGACAATTGTGATAGATATTTCACGATATAGCCTTACTCTGTCTTGATGGAACCGTCCTTTCATAATTATTAGAGGTATTAATTTTCATTTTTAATATTACCGTGTATATTAAGAATAATTCGAACACATTTCTCAGCATAAAAATTTCACTCTAAATTGATAATTTTTCATAAGAATTCAACGTTATAGTATTAGTTTTCATTGTTTTGATCAGTTTTCCTGTCCCTTAAATGGGCGGTGTAAAACTGGGCGGTAAATTTTTTTAAAACTCCTTCAATCCTATCGAAAAATTTGGTGGAGTTAAGTAAACGAAAAATAGTCGGTGAGGAAAAAAAGTCGGCAAAACAATATACCTGATTTATGAAAATGGTCCTCAATGTAATAAGAATCTCTTTTATCAATTATCGTTTATAATTCTTTCCGTGCAATTCCTAAATAATGTGGATTTCACCCATCCAATAATATTATCATGTTGTTTGCTATATTTTCTCTGAGTTAAGCTGAGTATGTAATTCCTCATAACCCTTACTTTTTGAAAAATATCCAATACTTAGTAATGCACATTAAATTTTTTGAGGTGGATGTAAAATAATTATGGCATTGACCCGTCTTCTCTTTGGAAAATATCCAGTTCTTTGCAAATATTATATTCAGTTTTTCAAGAAGGAAAGGAAAAAAAGTACTCTCCTTGCCTGTTCTTGAAAAATATCCAACATTTTTTAAGGTGAGCACATAATTGCGTCCAATTTTCGTGTGCATATCTATAATATTGTCGTTATTGGTATTAGTATATTCTACGATTTGTTTTTCAGGTATTAACTTTTTTCTGGTTCAGTTTTTTATTATCGTTCTCACTTATGTTCGTTGCTTTTTTCTCAGAACTCGCATCGCCCCTTTTTTACTGTTCCAATATTTGTATTTTTCTTGTATGATTTATGTTTTGAGTTTATTCACCTCAATTTTTTTATATTTCTTCCCTTTTTGTAGTCTTGCTGTGTCAGCGATAGAACATGACTTATATTCACCGAATAATTTATCCATTCAATCTGAGTGAATTTTAGACTAACGCTTTTGAGGGCTCAATCATTCATTCGTTTGGGTTGTGCTCATCAGCCCAGGTACTTGATTGAGTTTACTGTTTGGACCCTTACTTTGAGGAATCTACTCATATTACTTTTTAAATGAAACTAAGTGTTTCTAATTAATTCCACTATTTAATGAAAAAATTATGAAAACTCTAAGATATTGATAATTATTTCGATATTGATATATCATCGTCAGAATGACAGAAGTTTCATTTCATGTGATGCCTACCTGATGTTTAATATTTTGGCTAGACCAAATAGTAAGTGACCTATATTGTGATCGACTTAATATATATGAATTGAAAAAAAAGAAGATATGATTTTACAAATATTAAAGCTTAGGTATTATTAGCCCAGGTACTTGAACTGATTTTTTGTACCATTTCCCATATTATCTACTTCCATTCCAGAAGCTTCGTGTCTTCTACCACTAGTTTGACTGGGGGGATTTTCAGTAGTTGCAATGATTATTTTCTCTCCAAAGTGCTTTCGTCTGAGTTCTTGTAAGTTCTCACAGAAGCAAAGAATGTGATTAGGTGTTTCATCATAGAGGTCACTAACTTTGCCCATTTCGTGCAGACGTGTCCTCGGGATGCAGTGTCCAATCACCAGGTCGGTAACTGTCTTCAAATGTCTCTTACCTAATTTCAACAACCTGGTTGTGAGTTTCTTTTCGGCCTTGTTCAGTAAACTCCTTATATGGAGGGGACCTTGTGATAACCTCCATTTGAAATGGTGATCCTTATCTAGCCAGTTCCCGCTTACCCCTCTTATGCAATCCTTTGTGTTTCCACAAAACTGTTCCGGACCTATGAAGTCTCCTCTAGAACTTTCTTAAGCTAACTGGTCCGCCATTTCATGCTTTAAAAACCTTAATAAATTGTACGGTACATGTTTGTGAATTTTAAATATTTTTTACACACTCGCAACAGATTTTCCCACGATGTTCATCACACATGGCAAGTTGACACTTAGTGCATACTAATTTGGTTTTCCTATCTTTTGCTCTAGGGCAAAATCCACATTTTACACATTTTTGCAATACCACGGCCTCAGGTGTTTCCTCAGGAATATCCAAAATGTCTTTTATGTGGGTCTTTAGTCTTTTGCTCAATATTGGAAGTTCCAATCGAACTCGAAGCATAGGTTCTAACAATTGAAAATACAGTGTATTGAGAAACTGCCGCCGGTTAAGCTTTTTATTTTCATTTGCCAAGTTATATAGTACGGCAACATTAATTCCACATTGATCAAGCATCTCATAGAAGTACCTTATTGGCCATCGTCGTGCTCCTCTGACAGTTGTATATGCATGGCTAAGTTTATCAAAGGTATCTGTTCCGCCCCTGGTACTATTCTAAGATCATTTCCGGTTTACCTGTTTCAGGATCAAAAGAGTTTGAATAGTGCATTGTTGATAAGGCAAGAACAGCTTTATTTATTTAAGTACATAAGAAACCAAAGTTTTATTCTGATCAAAGGCAAATTTGAAAGACCCTTCCACCCTGCCATCTAGAAATATAGGAGGTAACTCTCTGTTATTTTTCCTTGGGGTTCCAATCATAGTAATTTTACGGTTGTTAAGCATATTTTTGAAAAGGGGAATGAAAGAAAACCAATTGACTACAGTATTGTTTCTGTATGTTCCATGAAATGGTTTGGAAAGTTCTCTTACATAGTATGAAGGAGCCAGCTCATTGTTTTCAATACTAACTCTTCCAACTAATGGAATTGCATTAACCATATACCAGGTCCTAGCATCGTTCATCATATAAATATATATATATATATATATTGTACTGAAATTGAGATGATGATAAATGAAATGAAATGGTTACTTTTAGAGATTGTGTCATATGTACATGGGAATCTTATGTTATGTCCATCATTTTTTAACAATAACGTTAAAATGATTAAATTAGATACTTTCTGTTAAGATATTTTATGTACCCTGTATAAATCAGCTGATAAAGTTGATATTGGAAATGTCAGTACAAAAACATTGGTTGTTATGGACATTTTTATTTGATTAAATAATATGAACTGTCAGTAACTGGATTTCAACAAAAATTAGTAATTTCTATAATAAATAAAGAAGAAACAAAAGAATATTCGTTAGCAACGGGAAGGAAGTTTGTTAGGTGATAGGTAACTAAGAGGGAGACAAAAAAAGTAATGGACGTTACAAGTTTAATTGTACGAAAACATTAAATAAAACGGATAAAAAAGAAATAGTGAGTTAGAAATATCTTACATAACTTACCTTCGATTTGAATCCAGTAAAGGTTGTTCAAACTCAAGATTAAGAGAGATCATCCAGCAACAAACGATGGTAATGTAAATAATTTTATACTAAAACTTGTACCTAACAGCTGATTGTAAACCAGTACCCAGATTCGAGACGCTTACCAGTAATCTTTCCTTTGCGCAACGCAAAGTTTCTTCGCTTCAGAGAACAAGTCGTTTTCTATTTAGACAATACAGCTACCGGCGGTGTTTCGACAAGATATTGAGAGAGTTATTTTGTTTGTGCGGAATTGTGTTAATTTTATTTAAATATAGGTTGTAATAGGCTAGGAGACCATCCACGGATTGCAATCTGGAGATAGTTATTTAATTATCATTAATTTATTTTTGACGTTGAAGGTTGTTACATTTCAAATTTACTCCTTAAATTTAGACAACTCACTTTACCCATATCATACCCTGAGATACACGTGCATGTAATACAGTATTGAATTTTAAACATTTCAGATCAATAAATACATCTTAAAATATAAAATTTGTTTGATTTGATGTTCTGGTTGATACTGATACTTGTGGTATATAATACTATTCAATTAAATTAAATTACCACACATTGAATTATTGTATACCATAACAATATATATAAAAATAAAATTAGGAAATAAATCTTTTTAAGTAAAAAAATTCTTTCTCCCATTCACGGGGAAAGCAGCCAAAAAACACAAAATATATTACTTACTAAAGTGAACTCTTTTATACATTACCAAGCTTTCGGAAATCTTTGCTTCCATTTTCAAGGCTAAAATATTACAAAAAAGGAAAACCGGGTCAAAAATTTTTTTAAAATTTCATTAGACAAATGTTATTACTTACTTGTAAGTGAGATTATAAACTAAAACTAAAGTAACACAAAAATACAAGAAAACAATTCATTTTTAAAACAATATTTAAAGTTGGTGTTATGAATTCATTATGACAACTAAATTATAATTCTATTTTAACTGAAAGTGTGGTTCTAATTCCTATCTACAATTGTAAAAACTGACATTTCGTTTTTTTTAAATACGATTCCATCTTGTGGTATTTCGACTGAAGGTCTTGAAAAATAATTTGACTACGAGGGGAGTTTACAAATTACTATGATATTATTATATGTGAAATTGTTATTTTTGGTGCTAATTCACAAAATTATTATTGTTAAGGAAATGTCCATTCATTAATAACAAAGAAATTGTGGAAATTACAGTTATGTGACCATTATATTGTTGACAGCCGCCACCTGTCATTTGTAAAATTATTATGGGATGACGAAATAAATCAGTAGTCAAGTAACACTCCAAAACCTCTCACGTCAGGTATTCCCAAACTACCAACCCATATATATATATCTTCTACCATTCAATGGTGTGGGGTGTGGTTCAATTATTTATGTACGAATTTTTTCCATTCTGATCTGTTTTGTGCCAATTCCGCTGCTTGTTTCTTGCTTATATCTCTTTTTTTTAGTATATCTTCTACTACTTTGTCCCACGTTTTTCTTGGCCTGCCCCTTTTCTTATTATTTTGTACCTTCGCTTTCCAAACTCTTTTTACTGGTCTTTTTTCGTTCATTCGCTGCAGATGTCTCCACCAATCTAGCTGCCTCCCTTCTATAAATTCTAATGTGGATTGTACCTCTAGATCTTTTCTTATATCTATATTCCTTAGTCTATCTCTCTTGGTAACTCCTATAGTTCTTCTAAGATATTTCATTTCTGTTGCTTGTATCTTACTTTTCTGTTGTTCTGTTAAAACCCAAGATTCACGTCCAAATGTTAGTATTGGGCGATATAGAGTTTTGAAAACCTTTATTTTTGTCTGTTTTGAAATTTCTCTTTTATTTATAAATTTTATGTTCATTGCATAGTAAAGTTTATTCGTTTCATGAATTCTATTGTTAATATCGGCGTCTTGTGTTCCTCTTTCATCCAATGTTACTCCTAAATATGGGAAATAATTTACTTGTATTTTTTCTCCATCGATGTAAGTGATTAAGTTTTCTCTGTCCTCTCTTTTTATCATTACCTTTGTTTTATTCTTGTTTATCTTCATGCCATTTTCTTTCATTATTGTATTCCATATATTTATGTTTATTTGCAAGTCTTTTTCACTTTCAGCCATTAATACGACATCATCTGCGAATGCTCCTTCACTTATATTTACTTTTTGTGATTGTAAGTGTCCTACACAATAATTTTTTGTTAGCGGCTTACATTTCTTTATTATTTCGTCCATGAATGTTATAAACAGTAGCGGGCTCAAGCTGCCTCCTTGTCGTAGCCCTGCATTTGTAGTTAATGTTTGTGATATCATATTGTTTTTTATAATTGCGTTTTCATTGTTCTTATATATTTTCTGTGTTAATCTTATAATTTTACCATTTATTCCTCTATCCATAAGTATTTTCCATAATATATGTCTTGCAACAGCATCAAAAGTCCAAAAATGCCCTAAATTTTTTTCTTTTTTCTTTAATTGCTTTTTCAGTTACCTGTTTTATTGTGAATATATGGTCCTGTGTACTCCTGCCGTTTCTGAATCCGCTCTATGTTTCTTCCAGAGTTCTCTCGATCTTCAGTCTGATTCTTTTTTCTATGATTTTTCCAGAATTTTCATGGCTGTATTTAGTAATGTGATACCTCGGTAGTTATTGCAATCATTGTGGTCTCCTTTTTTGAAGATGGGTACTATTAATGCTTTCTCCCAATCCGTTGGCAACGTTTCTTCTTTCCATACTCTGTTGTAAATATGCAACAATGTATCTCTTCCTTTCTGACCCATACTTTTCATCATTTCTGCTGTAAATTTGTCGGACCCGGGTGATTTTCCATTTTTTAGCTCGTTGATAACTTTTTCTAATTCTTCTTTATCTATTGTTTTGTTAATGTCGTCTTCAATTCCGCCATTGTCCCCTGTGTGTTCCCCTCCAGTTCTTGCGGTCCGTTGAGAATATCCTAGTAATACTCTCTCCATATTTCCATAATTTCTCTTTCTTCTGTTAGTATCTCCCCATTTTTGTTTTTTATAAATTGTAAATTTTGTTTTTTTTCTGTTCTTAACGACTTTAGCGTTCGATAAAATAATTTTTGGGTTCCTGTGCAATCTCTTTCCATTTTTTCCCCGAATTTTTCCCATTGATCACTTTTAGAGGCTCTTATTAATTCTTTTGATTTCTTTCTTTCTGTTTTATAATTTTCATAGTTTTCTCTTGTTCTGTTCGCTAGATACTTTTTCCATGCTTTTTTTTTAACCTTATTTGTTCTTTAATTTCCTCCGTCCACCAAGGTGTTTGTTGTTTGCTATTGTTTTTCTTATTTGTGCCACATACGTCTCCTGCAGTTTCTAGTAATATATCCTTAAAGTAGTTCCAGGTCTCTTGCTGGTATTTTTCTGCAATTTCTTTATCTCTTAATTTATATGATTTGATAGTGCTACTTCGTGTTTTCTACTGATGTATAGACTTCTCTTTGTTCTGTTTTAATGTATTTTCTTTAAACATAGACATTACTACAAAGTGATCACTACCAATTTCTGGTCCTCTTCTTACTTTTGTGTCTATTATTGTTTTTCTGTATCTACTTTCTATGACTACGTAATCTATTTTTGATTTTCCATTTCTACTTTTAACTTCCCTTGTGTACTTATGTATATCCTTGTGTGCAAAAATGTTTTGGTTTTAATCAAATTGTTTATGAGGCAGAAGTCCAGCATTCGTTTTCCATTGTTGTTTCTAGTTGTTTCTCCATGTTTTCCAATTATTGTTTCGTATTTGTCATCTCTTATACCTACTCTGCTGTAGAAATCTCCTATTATGAATATCCTTCCTTTGGCTTGTTCCATTAATTCAGAAAGTTCATCCCAAAATTTTTCTTTGTTTATTGTTTTGTCGTCTTCATTTGGACCATATACAATTATAATAGTCTTCAGTTGGTGTGTGTTTTTATTTTTGATTTCTACATTTAAAATACGTTCGGACCATGCAGTCCAGTTTTGAATTTGTTTCTCTAATTCTTTATGTATTAAGCATCCTATTCCAGCTGCTGCTCTTTGATCTTGACTTACTCCGCTATATATCAATATATTATTTTTCATCTTTTTCATTATTCCTTGTCCTTTTTTTTGTTTCCATTATTCCCAGTATGTCAACCCCCAAATTTTCGAATTCTTCTTCTAATTCTAAATATTACACAGTTATACTTTTAACATTCCATGCTGCTATTTTCCATATTATATTGGTTTCCATTATATCATACTGATTTTTCTTATTTCCCATTTGTTTGACTTTTTTTTGTCGGACTGTATCTCGTTTTTCCCATTCATTACCGGTTTCATAGCCAAATCTTGTCCGTTTTCCTTTTCCGTCTCTGTGTTGCCTAGTTTTTTCGTTTCATAGTTTTCGTTATTTTCCTCATTTGTTCATCTAGACTCCCTCCCTCTGGTGATCTTTCTTGTACAGATCTTTTATTACTGGTGTTTGCAATTTCTTCTTCAAATCTCTCTCTACCGTCTTTTAGATTTTGTACTACTATTCTATCATTTACTATCAATTTGTTGTATCTTAGAAATGCTGTATGTCCTTTGTTTCGTGCTTCTTTCAGTTGTGGAATTAACGCTTTCCTTTCTTTCTGAACATCTTCAGGGTAATATTGGTCTATCCATAATTCTGTCCCTTTAAGTTTTTTCGCATTTTTTAGTATGTTGGTTCGTGTACTTTCCTTCATTAATTCAACTAATGTAGGTCTCTTCTTATTCTCGTGTTATTTTCCTATTCTTCTTATTTCATCTACATATTTCTGTTTATCTATATTAATTCCTATCTTTTGCATCACTATCTGTATTTTTTGTTCTACTTCCCTTCCACCTTCATTTTCCTCTTCTGAGATTCCATTTATTATAATATTTTTCATTCTGATCTGTCTTTTTAGTTTAGCTATTTTGTCCTCGTGTATTATGGTTTTTGCATTCAATTGTTCATTTTCTTCTTTTAGTACTTTCATTTCTATGTAAAAATTATCTAGTTTTGCTTTCATTTCATTCATGTTCTCATTTAGCTGTCGGAACATCCCTTCAATTTTTTCCATATCAGACATTTTTTATAAACTTGTGATCGCCCCCGGTCAACCCGTCGGAGGTGTACTTTTTATCGATCAATCGTTGTTATTTACAAAATTTTTCTTTTTCTTATTGTTTTATATTTATCCGTGTGCTTGGCAACACCGACTGCAAATCGACTAAATTCTCGTTGCAATTAACGGGTTTTTGATAAATAATCTGGTTTTGACTATTAACCTTATTTCACACTTGGCACTTTTTATTGTTTATGTTTGTTTATTTTATAATATTTTTTTCACCACGCTTTGAACAGACTGATTAAACTCACTATCCAATTAATAATTTTATTTGATTTCCTCTGCACTTCTCAATTTTACGGGTTTGATGCAGGAGGAAACTCAAACATTTATTTTCACATTCAACGCAACGTTGCCACTCTCATCGTTCATCATCATTATTTTAATTCCGTACTTATCTGGCTTAGTCGCTAGATAAATATGGAATGGACGTTTACCTCTGTAGCCCATAAGTTGCTCATCAATTGTGCGGTAACAATGTGGCGTATAAAATTTTCTACAATTAGAAATGAATAGTTCCAATGCCAATGCCAAATGGGGTTAATTTATCTAGTATTCTTCTTTCAGCCCTGGTTTCCTTATTGTCAAAGCGTAAGGAAGAACATCAAAATTTAAACCGCTTCATTGACATGACTGCTCTATATAAGGACATTCCATATTGCTTTGACCACAGTTCTTTTGTCGCCACATATAAGTAGCAATCCAATAAAGGAACGAATTTCAATCATGTCCGTATAACGGTGATAGGACTGCTTAATATTTACAAGATTAATTGTTGGTTCTATCTCTTCATTAGTATGAATGACAACTTTGTTAATCATATCCTCGTCAAATAGTAAATCCCAAGCTTCTAATGGAGATCGTACATTGCGAGCCTCTGCTTTAGGTCCTGGTATAAAGGAAACTATATTCCTTTGAGGACGCCTCCCTCTCTTTTCCGGAACGTTTAAAGACCACTTATAATTAGATTTACCTAAAATTATTTCTTGTTGGCCTACATCATCTTGTTGGTCTTCCACGTCTAGCTCTTCGGCACTTTCTTCGCTTTCTGAAAGTTCTTGTTCCTTGTTTCACCAAATAATCTGATTCTGGATCTGTTTCAGAGTCACTATCACTTAGCCAAGTTTCGTCATCTGCCTCCAACATAAATTTATTCATCTCATCAGCCAGTTCTTTGTCAGTCAATGCACTTTTGTTGAGAAAGCTTCTTGAAATTCTTGCCATTTTGACTCTAGAATAAAGCCAGACCCAATACTATGTTTATCTGACCACAAACTTATCTCTAATACTCACCAAAACTCTTACACTTTCAATAATGTACCTACACGGAAAATAAATATACGCGCAAGGCACCTTGGGTCAAACAGACAACCCATACAGACTTTATTTCACTGCCGGTCGACTGTAAACTAATTTTGTACAGAATGGCTCTAGGCAACGTTCAAGGATATCCTAACTTAAATTCTCATGGAGTGGGGAGCGCATATCGAGTTTGGTTCATAAAATATTACGATTGAAATAGTTGCTGGGGTCTCATAGACCCTACAGTGCCCTTGGAAGGTTAATGATATGAATATGTGTTGTTAAAGCACCTTTGATGTCTAGAAATGCTGCAAGGGCTACTTCCTTATGATTCATACTCCTTTCGAGACCTGAGACCAGATTATGTAGAGCGGCTTTTCATGATTTCCCTGATTGATAAGTATGTGTAGAGGAATACTACTATTTGCAAATACATTTGTATAACTCTTTTCCTGGTTTTCACCATGAATGTTGTCAGTTTAGTTTAGACTTACTCTTTTGAGGGCTATTAAAGAAAAATTGGACAATGTTATAAGTTATAAGAAATAAGTATATAAAGCCTAATTTTACAAAAATATATTTATTGTGATGTAATTGAAAAAAGTTGTTAGGATTTCAAAGTAATCGAGCCGATTTGTGATTAGTATTTAAAAAGGTTTTGTCTACTTATATTATTATCCTATCAAAAGATTATTATAATGTTCAAAAATTTAATTTAAATTTTTACTTTCGACTCCGTTTCTTTTGTAAAAGATATAACTCCAATTTTAAACCATTTAAGTATTTACTTATGAGTCTTCCAAGTTTCCCGACTCACTTTTTGAAGTGCTTCACGATTCGTAAGATTTAATTTCAGCTTTCCTACAAGAATTTCTGAAACGGATGTTATAATTTTTGATCCCCACCTTCATTAAACTTGATAAGTGAACAATTTAATATTCCTATACCAATTACTGAATTGACCAGCGGATTATTCAATTTTTTAAATTGTCAAGTCCTTTTAAACTACGGAAATAAAAGAGCTTGAAAAAGTCGTTCTCTAATTTGAATGATGGACGTTATCTTCCCTATTACATTAGGTGGCATATTAATGGTTATTAAAAAGTCTAGAACCGTTAATGATTGAAGGGCAGCCGTTTTAGTTTTCTTATTCTAGACTACTTTCACAATATCACAATAAAAGAGTTTTCTTTTAAATATTTGTTTTGAATACAGAATTTGAAATCCGCCGCAGCTAAATGGTTCCAATATTTCTATTTTAAAAAGAAGAAGTGTATAAAGGTCTGTTGGAATCACAAATCCTAAAATTAATCTACGTAGATTTATGTAATTAACCAATACAAGAGAGGTAACTCTAAAATTTAATTATTCATCAAATTTATTTTTCACTCTGCTCTTATCTTTTCCATTTTTTTCTCATTGAAGATCCTCAGTCTATTAATATTAGTGCTATGCCATAATTCCACGTTTTTCTCTTTCTTATCACAAAAAGCCATTATGTAATTTCTGTTGGTCTCCATTTTATCGTATGATCCTCCCAATTAACCCAATTTTCTTAATACATTCACATTCTCACTACATTTTTATTCTCCAGCCTCGGGACCACCGAGTTGTACCTACAACAAGACTTTATTCTGACGTTATTATGATATTAAAATCCTATCGACAAGCTAAAGAGCTTCAATTTGAATTTGATATCATAAAAAGTAAATAGGTGGCACTAAACATCAACCCCTCCAAAACTCAACCTCAAAACCGTTAAACTTGATGGAAGCGAGTTTGAATGGAGACAACCATTAAAAGAAGATTACATACAAAGCAAAAATAGCTCTAATGGTGTGCAGGAGCCTGGCAGGGAAAATTGGGGTTGTGGCTTTGAAAATTTAAAACGATGCAACACTAACAATTTGACACTCTTTTCACTAATAATTGATTGCACTTCCATTCTCTCATTAGAAACTCACAAGCACAGCTCACCAGTATCAACAACACTTAAGATTAATATCAAACAACAGAAAGAAAATTTCACTCCTATTCCTTCTTCTTTATTGGTTGTTGGTCTTATAGCAAGATTCACTTACTTGGGAAAAGTCAGCAGAATTACTGAGAAATATGAGATCTAACTACCTTTAATTTGATAGTACAATTCGCTGCTTAAAAAGGACAACCTTTTTCGTTGCCGGATTAAGTCAAATAGTCGTGGTACTATTTATCCAAATACATGCAAAACCCCCCGAATAATATGATCAATAACTGGGTCAATAACTATATTGATTCAAACGAAAGGGATTTAAAAATAATTAATATGTATACAGAGGTGATGACGTCGAATATAAATAGTTGACAATGATGGCCACGCAAAGTTCCTATCAGTCATCAATATGTATGCTTAAATTAATTTCCGCAGTATATGGATGGTTTTTTGTCGATATAGAATTTTGGTTTGTGATTAGATGTATAGATGTCGCTGATATCGCACTCTTAGCATTTCCTTTACTGAAGCTAATGTATTGGTGTGGTATCAACGTAGTCTCTAGTCCAGGATTATGCTCTTAGAGCTTCTGGACGAATAGCATCTACCTTGTGCTGATGAGGCTCAAAAACGCCGAAACCGGTCTACAAGTGATGTTATTCCTCCTAATCGCAAACCAGTTTGGTTGGTTCTATCTTAACAGATATACCAACCCCGTTTACTTTAGAAGTGTAATTCAATGTCTGTCGGGGCATATAGCCCGAGAAGTAGTTGTTGCTTCTTAGTGAACGGTCTTTTCTTTGGAAATTAATTTTTCTAATTTTGTAAAGCGTTATAATAGTATTGAACTATTATTTTTTGACGTCTATAGATCACGCTTTACTGATATGACAATTGTAACTGTAATTAAGTAAATCCATACGATTTTGTTTCAATATAAGTGAAATTTTTTTTCACAAATAGGAGAGTACGATAAATATAAACACTATAGAATGACATGATCTTGTGTTTTATGAACGTGGGTTTACAAGTTTCCCTAAATTGTAGTCCAAATATTTTCCGAATAATTTTTTTTTTGAGTTACAAAAATGTTATTGCTGTCAACAGAATTTCCCCAGAGTAAGATGTTTTAACTTAGATGACTGTAAACAAGACCGTAATAAATATAGATGATGTTGGCTGATGTTGGCATGGAATCCTTTATTCTAGAAATGGCATAGAAAGATTTATTAAGCTTTGTGTTAACGGCATTAATCTGATCAGTCCATCTCAAACTGTCATCTATATATAAACATAGATATTTTGTTGATGGAACTGATGTAATAAGTAAATCGTCGATAATGGAAATACATTTTTAAGGACATCTTGGTAATTAAAATATACAAATTAAGTCTTATCAACGTTAACCATTAAACCATTTGCTCTCGACCAATTTACAAATGATTCAAAATCAACTTCCAATGATGACATCAGTTCCTCGTGACAGGATGCCGAGATCGCTAGTGCAGTGTCATCTGCATAGATAGTCAAAATAAGAGGTTTAATGTGATCAGGAAGATCATTAATAAAAAGAATGAATATTAGCGGTCCCAAAACAGATCCCCGAGGAACTCATTTATCAATATTGCAAATTTTCGAAGTAGAATTCTGATATGCAACTAGAAATTTTCTATTGCTCGAATAATCAATTATCCATTCCAAGAAAATAAATTCCTCTGAAACCTAGGTTATAAAATTTATTTTTAATAAAATTAAAATCAAGACAATCAAAAGCACGTGACAAATCAAAAAAAAGTCCTGCAACGTGCTTTCTCTTATCCAAATCGGTATATATATATACTTAAAAAAATGACATGCAGCAGGCAATGTTGACCTCTCTGATCTAAACCCATGTTGGTGCGGGGATATAATATTGAAATGATCAAGAAAACATAATGTTTTGTTATATACAATAATTTTGGATTATTTTTTTGTGTATGGGAATAACTGTTGCACTTTTGAGTGTGTCAGGAAATTTACCATTAGCCACAGATAAATTTATCAAGTAACTCAAAGAAGTAGAGAGGGTGTGTGGATATATTATCTAAACCTGTACTTTACTTGTTTTTGAGACTATCAATTGCGTCCCCAACGTCTTGATCCGTGACTGGTGTAAAGAAAAAAGTTTTATCTAAAATTTTGGAGGAAGTACATGCTGTAGGTCTTGATAGGCCAAAATATGATTCAAGATTATTATCAGTTACAGTTGCAAAATATTCTGCAAAAACATTTGCAATATCGTCAGCGCAAGTCATATCTGTACCATCAGAACAGAGAGTTATATCAGATTTTTTCTGCTTTCCAACTGTTGCCTTGTTTACCAAATTCCATATCGTTCTAGATGTGTTATAATAATAATAATAATTGTCTTTATTATTTTCAAAATATAAATGTTTACAATAGAATAAATGTAAAAACAGATTCATTAATTGAAAATAAAAGGCGAAGTTCAGCTTTTATGAGGCATTAAGCACCATAAAAGTTGCTCTACCACTTAACATTAAAGAGTGTATATGCTTAAATAAAGAAAGAAAATAAAAAAATAAAAATTCAAAAGTTGGTATCCAGACTTAGTTTAGGAATTATAGTTTGAAATATTTCCAATTTTTAAAATAAAGTAATTAACAGAGTGTTCAGGTATGAGTAGTGAAAAGATATTTAGCAACAGATACTTTAAACTTACTAATCTTATAACTTTTAAGATCTGTAGGAAGTCCGTTATAGACATGGCTAATTTGATATCTGAAAGACGATCTAAAAAGTTCTAACCTAAAGAATGGAACTGTAATTAAACCTCTATTTCTAATGTTAAGATTGTGAATATCTGTTATTTTGTTATTTTTCGATGTAAGTAAGACGGCTTTCTTGTAAGTACTATTATATGAAAGAGACACGCCGAATGTAATACCCTTCTATTGTAACGGTAAAGGCGCCAATTTGTAACGGTAAATCTTGCTTTTAGTTGGGCGCCAATTTGTAACGGTAAATGCTGTACCTCACAGGGCACCAGCTCGAAGGGCTCCGGCTAGAGACTCCTCTCAAGGGTGATTCGACCCCAAGTTTATGCTGCACAAGTGCTACAGGAAGGTTGTAAAAGTTGAGGGCGCTACTACCTTTTTGGCTATAAAAAGGACTAAGAAAACTAAGGCGGAAAAGGTAGAAACGCCTTGTAAAATTTAAATGAAAGTTAATAATTAAAGTGACCCCGGGCGAATCTCCCTCAACTTTTATAGTTGAGGATTTTAATAAAAACAAATTTTTAATTTATTCTGCCACAGGAAATGAACAGGAATTTGTACTTTTATAGGTACTTAGCTCTTAGATGAAGTGGTTTAATGGAGAAGAAGTCAGGTCTTGATCTGAACTGTTGTGTTCTGTTCTAAGGCGGTATTTTGGGGTTCTATCCTCGGGTTGTATTCTAGGCTATATTCTTGGGGTTATATTCTAGCCTAGGGTTATATTCTTGGGTTTATATCCTCGGCGTTATATTCTTGGGTTATATCCTAGCCTAGGGTTATATTCTTGGCTTATATTCTCGCCTAGGGGCTGTGCTCACCTAGAAGTACAAGTGGATCAGGGATATGTAGGAACTTGAATGTAATGGCACATTATGTTGGTCAGCTTTTCAGGTTAAAGAAAAGGAAGGCAGTTATTTGAAAGTCAAAAAATTTATTTAATTTACTGAAAGCTTTCCAACATTATATGTTCCATGTTAAAACAGTAAAAATAGCAATTATCGGCTGAATTAAAAAAATATACTAATGATCCGAAAGAAACTAATCATAGCAAAAAGTTATTTATTTAGTTATATGAAAAAATATCGTGCTTAGGAAATATATGGAACCGGCACTGGCGTTACGAAAGAATATTTTATAGGTTAACGGTTCATAAAAGTGTTATTTTATAATTAAAAGAGTTATTTCGCAACTGAAAAAGCTTGAAAATGTTTGTATAAGAGTAAAACAGTGAATTATAAAAGAATATTTGACTTAAAACTACCATATTAGTATAAAAGAACAGTTTATGACCACGTGTTGAATTTAATTTCGTCTATCTCTGTAAAAAAAATAAAGAATGCATACGAAAATTATATCAGACAGTACTTTAGAAGAAGCTTATTAATTATGAATTATGATTTTGAACTTACCACAGCAAAATTCCTAAGATAGATACTTAAGATAAAGATAGCGAAAGATGATCTGCCCTCTTAGGCGGTCGATAACAAAAAGGGGTGTTTCACGTGGCGTTCTGCAAAAAATGGAAGTGTCCGTTGGCAGTCGTCAATTGTCTTACGGTCAGGGTAGAAGAGTTTGGGATCACAGAACTATAATTGAATGTGGCTAGTGACGACGAGCGCTAATTAAAAGGATTTATTCTGTAAAATCGAAACAGGTCGATAGACATGTTACACTATTATTTATGTTTAACCACCCAATTTCCTAAAGTTTATTTGAGACACTACAGCGTCTTCGACTACCAAATATCAATCTATCTATCAATCTGCATTTTCTGAATTTTCTTTTTATATTCAACAGTTAAACATGGACCATATAGAGCGTCAGCATAATTAAACACCGATAAAATCAAAGTCTCACATAGTGTTTTTTTACGCCAAAAACTGTTTTCAAAGACCTTTTTGAAGTACCGCGTTAATGTGTTTCTCAAACCTCCAATCAGTGTCCAGGATCACACCTAAATCTTTAGCTTCCGAGACCGTAGCTAGTTTTTCATTATTTATATTAACATCAATCTAACTGGAAATCTTTTGACGATTTAGTTTGGAGCCAAATATGAGACTTTTTGACTTTTGATTAAAAGGCAATGATTGTTTAATGAGCTGTTCAATAAATTTACTATATTTATCTTTAGCTTCTTTATACGCATTTTGTGAATTAATTCCTCCAATATTTTTGGATAGCCAATATGCATTTTTTAGATCGTGACCGGCTTTTTTCACTTCTGCGGTTACCCATTTATTTTTAGAATATTTATTATTACTCAACCTTTTTTTAACAGGACAGTAAACATTCATATTGAAATATACTATATCCATAAATTCTTCCATTGCCAAATCAATATCATTTTGAGTATATACTTCCTAAAATTAAGTGGAGGTATAGCAGTTTGAAATTTAGATAAGCAATAATTTGATGAATCGCGATAATAAAAAATTTTAATTTCGACTTTTCGTAAATTTAAATTGTTAAGATCAATTATAAGAGAAACTATTCTATGGTCGCTAAAATGACCCTCGTATACATTAGATTTACAAAAATCAATATTACAATTTGATAAAATGTAATCGATCTTTATGGATGACATATGCCCTAGTTTATTGGTGAAAATCCTCGTAGGTTCCATAGAAGTAAACCGCAAATTATAACTAATAAGAATATCATGTAAAGTTTGTTTATGGACAGAGTTTGATGAATAATCAACATTGAAATCCCCGCACAGAAACAGGTCTTGATAAGAATTACAAAATTACAAAATTCTAAATTATCGTTTAATTTACTAAGAAACTGGTCAGTATTACCTCCTGCAGGCCTATAAATACTTATCACACACTCTTTCCGATTTGAAACTACAAGTGTTATGGCACAACACTCACAGATCATTTCTTCACTAAAATGAGATATGTCTACTGGTTGAAATTTAAGGTCGGTTTTGACATAAATAATGTTTCTTCCGTGGATATGAGATGTTCGACAGAAATATGCAGCACTTACATATTGTTCGAGATTCATATATAGAATATTATCTTTTGAACACCAGTGTTCGGATATACTTAAAATGTCAGGTGACTCCTATAAAGTTATAGTCGAGGTTATAGTGTTATCCAGTGTGCACATTTATGCTGCTACCTTCCAGCTTATATGCACTGAATCACCAATGTACATAAAATCACCAATGTACATAATATCACCAATATACTTATGGTTTGAACGATGACTACTACCAGTCATCCAATTACATTACAGTTCAACTTAGAAGCCACTTCAGCTTACGTTCCGCTACTTAATATTTTTTGTTCTTGTTCTCTTGCTATATTTGATCCCAATGTTATCATTAATGTTATCTTAATAATCTTGAGCATTTCTCTTGAATTTGTCACTAATGTAGTTCATTTGATTAACTCATATTTTGGATTTCAGAAGCTTTTTGTAATAGCAAAAGAGCAAATAGAGTTTTTTTCTTATTTGTTATTATTAGCTTTAGTCTTATTTTCCATTCGTCTTCACCGTTACACCATTTGGATACACTCGCATAGAATCAACAATTATATTTTCTGTTTTCTCGTCTTTTTTATAATATTTTTTATTGCTTAAACAAAATGAAATCACTATTTTCTAACCCTTTGTTTTCTTGTCTCCTCTGTTAATGGGATTTTGCAGCTTATCAGTTTTTCCCATTAATTTGGTGCTGAGGAACTTCTAAGTTATCATCTTAACAATGGTATTTACATTGTTACGTGGAAAATATACTCAAAAACGTCTTTCACTATTAACATGTCAACAATTGCCAACATTTGATGTTAAAATGAACAGCAAAGCTTTCTAGTTAGAATAGAATTTAAAGTGACAACTAGTTGAGAATGAGCATCTACATTTTATTTTAGGAAAATGTTCATTTGTACCTGAAGTGACAGGTACAAAATTGTGAACTCTTTTATGCTTAACTGAAAATATTAATTCAGTTTTCCATTCAAATATGAAAACTTCAGCTGCGTTCTACTGCCAGTTAATAAATTACCAGTTGAAATATTCAAATGATTTCATGAAAGTTATACAGTTTACCATTTTTAGACGTACCAAAGTATCGCAAATTACCACTGAAACTACAAGTAATTTTCAAGAAACAACCACGAAAATAACAACTCTAATCACTGATTGAATCAGCTCGTAGGATGACTGACAAAACACTTTCCAGTTTTGCTGATCACTGGTGGCTGTATGTGTAGAATAAAGAGGAGGCAGAAACAATTCAGAGTGCATTGCATGCACTTTTTCTACTGCTGCAATACACTTCTCAACATTGTCTTGGTGAAAAAGCATTTGTATCTGCTTCTTTTTATGCTGTTTTTTCCCGAATTCGTTCTTACTCAATACTTACCCATGTCGGATAGGAAAAATCATTTTTAATCCGTCTTAGCAGCTCCAAACAAAGCTTTGAACCATCTACATGTTATTTTTGGACAACAGTGAATAAACATGAAAAGTAGAAATCTTCCTAATGGACATATTAAATATACTACCGTTTGATATATTCAAGGTGTCAGCTATCTCATGCAGCTTAACTTCGCGGTCTTCAAACCTCAACTTCCCACTAACCAATAAAACTAGTAGAAACCATTGAATAGATGAGGCTTTTACTTGATGAAGATCCATACTAAACTATGAAATAAAACAATTTAATTTGCTTAAATCTCCATTATAATTTGAACTAGGTTAGGTTAGGTTTGTGGTGAGTGGGTCTATAAGGCCCTCCACTGCGACTCGTAAGAGTCTATTGTGGCTCATACCTATTCAGATTTCGCCAAACAAATTCAGTTTCTTAACAAAGCCGATTCGTTTGTTTGGTGAATGATATTTCAGGTCCGAGGGCGAGAGAGAGACCCTGCCAAACATCAGATACCTGATTCCAGCCGCGGCGGGGCAGGCACAAATTATATGCTCTGCTGTTTCATCATCCTCCAGACAGAGACGACAAGTCGGATCTTCCGACAGTCCAAGTCTTAGCATATTATGATTCAGATGACAGTGTCCTGTTAAAAGGCTTATTAGACAACGTAGGTCATGCCAGCTATAGTCTAACATTTGTTTGGAGGCATTCTTCGAAAGATGTATAAAAGCCTTTGAATGAACCAATCCTGGTATATAATGCCAGAAGTCTAAAGCTCTTTTTGCTGTCCAGGTATTTAGTGTTTGTTTGACAAAGCTTATTGCGATGCCAATTGAAGGTTCTGATCCGATAAGAACGAGTGCGGAACCCTCCCTTGCATTTCCATAATTTCCATCCATGCCAGAATGGCCAGCGATACTCTAGTGAGTTCTCCTATTGAGGACAGTCTTTTTTGGCAGTCTAAAACCAGTTTCGACGTTACACGGTAAAAGCTAAGTGCTTTCAAAGCCGCTTGGCTGTCCGTGAAATTGATGGGTTTGCTCCAATCTTTCCACACATGAAGCAATGGCGTGAATTTCCGCCTGAAATACGGTTGCATAGGATCCTAGAGAGGTTGAAATTTCTGTCCTAGGTCTGCGCCAGAGCCTGAGGGTATTTTCGATTCATCTGTGTACCGCCAGCTGTCTACTCTTGATAAATCATCCTTACGGAGGACCCATTTGTCTCTATTTGGAATTAGGACGGTATAAGGCAGTTCGTAGTTTACTGTTGAAGGCATTATGTCAGAGGTTATTCCCAGAATACTATGTCTTTCAGTGTAAACTAGCATTCTGCTTTGCTCTGTATAAGCCTGTTTTGTGCATTTAGAAATATGCGCAAATCTATATGTTGTCCATCTAGCCTCCCTTTCCAGAAATATATGGTCTAGAAGGATTTCCATGGCTGCTGATGGTACTGATGGCACCAGTAATTGCCAGACAAGCCTGAGGTATGCTAGATAGCTTTGCTTGGGCCGTTCGCTGTAAAGCTTTTGCCACCAAGCAATAGCTCCATATGTGATCATTGGTCTAACAATCATCACATATATCCAATGGATTTGTTTGGGTCCCAAGCCCCAAGATTTTGCACAGATCCTGCGACATGTCCACAAGGATAGTCTGGCCTTATGGATAACTTTTTCCAAGTGAGCGTTCCATGTAAGTTTTGTATCTAGGATAATCCCCAAATATTTTAGTTCCGCTGCAAATGGAATAACCTCCCCATTGTAGGAAAGTGGTGGAAGATCCTCCAATTTCCTTCCCTAGTGAAGGGGACTATTACAGTTTTACCAGGGTTAACAGACATCTGTTCCCTCTGGCACCAACTTTAGACATCATCCAACGTCTTTTGGAGGATATTATATGCTATCCTTCCTGACTTGGTCCTTGCCAGGATGACAAGGTCGTCTGCAGACGCTTGCAGTTCCACCCCTCTTCATTTGAGAGCGCTAAGCAAGTCATCCATTAAGAGTGACCACAGTAGGGGAGATAGTACTCCGCCTTGTGGGCAGCCCCTGGAAATCTTAAAGCTAATGGCCTCATCCTCAAGAGAAGTAGTGGTTGTTCTATTAGTAAGCATGGCATCCAGCCGGTAATGGTTGGTTTGATACCCTTTTCAGCCAATGCTGAACCAATGGAGATCGGTAGTGCATTGTCGAATGCTCCTTCGATGTCAAGAAATATGGCTACCGAAATCTGCTTGTTGTTAAGGGATTGTGTGATTTTCTCAACAAGGTTGTGTAACGCTAAATCTGTTGATTTGCCAGTTTGATAAGCGTACTGGTGGGTGCTCAGGGGGAAGTTATATAGAGTTACCTGCCTGATGTAGCAATCCAGTACTCTTTCAAGTCCTTTAAGCAGGAAATATGTTAGGCTAATTGGTCTAACCGATTTTGGGCGAGGGTCTGTGCGGCCCACTTTCGGAATGTAAACCACCCTAGCCGCCAACCAACTGAGTGGTATGTAATTTCACGCAAGACTAGCTCTATACAGTTCAATGAGGAGGGTTAAAAGTAATTCCAGTCCGTTTTGCAGTAGAGGTGGAAAAATGCCATCCCCACCGGGAAATTTGAAGGGTTGAAAAGATTTTATTGCCCATTCAATTGCCGGTGCTGTGATAACTTCCTTGGCGTCCTCCCAATCGCTCTTTTTGGGGCGCCGTGCGCCTTCAAAGTGGGGTGGGCGATAGTTATCCAGAAACTTCTAGGAAAGTGATTTTTAATCAAAAAAGCTCCAGCGTTTCTTTTCTAGAGGTCGTGAAAGTGAACTAACGTTCAATTGAAAATTAGTGATGCGTTTCGCTAGCACGGTAGCTTTATCAAACTAGTGAAGGTATAATGAAATTTTTTTAATTTATACAGTGCATTATTACGGAATTTTAAGGAATTGACAAAAGTATTATAATATGTTTACATGGAAATAAAGTAAAAAAAGTGCCTAAATACGGAATTCTACGAATATCGACAAAGGTATTGAAAACGTCACCTGGAAATTTATTCACAACAATCACACCTGAATTATCTTCTAGGTAAATAGGTTTAATAAAGGAGAATGATTGATGTCTATTTGGTCGTTAAGAAGATTACTTGAATGTTTGTTTTTATTAATCTCAAGGGCTTCTAAAAGATTTAATTTAAGGGATTTGGATTCTACATGCAGAATTTCAAAATTTGAGTCGAAAGTGTGTTGGTTTTGTTAATAAATGATTTGAATAGTTAGAATCTAATTTGTTTTTGTCATAGCTACGTTTGTGTTCTGAAATTCTAGTTTTAAAATTCCTAAAAGTTCTACCTATATAAATTTGGTCACAGTTGTCACTACCACATTTTAATTTATAAACTCCTACTTTGTTTAATTTTGAAGATTTAGATTTGTTATTCTTATTTTTAATGTACTTTATTTCCATGTAAACATATTATAATACTTTTGTCAATTTCTTAAACTTCCGTATTAATGCACTGTATAAATTAAAAAAATTTCATTATACCTTCACTAGTTTGATAAAGCTACTGTGTTAGCGAAACGCGTCATTAATTTTAAATTGAACGTTATTTCAATTTGAGCAAATTAAATTGTTTTATTTCATCGTTTAGTAGAAACCACTTCATATGATAATTTCTGTTAACTAATAGATCTCAGAAGTAATGGAGTTGTGAAACAAGAAGTATTTGAGACAATATGGATGGCAGAGATGGTGCTGGGTATCGCATCTTGATTGGCTAAGAGAAAATGTTCCCAGGTTAAAGCCTTGGTGTATAGCGTAATAGCAGTACCTACTAGTCTTATATATAGTTAATATACACAGTGTGACTATTTGGGTTGGAAACCTCAAATTTTCTTCGTTAGGGAACGTTTAGGCAAAAAATGCCGAGACACGTCAAGCTGTAAATTAAGTTCTGCTTTTATTGCGACCAACCATAGCTATAATGACGTCATGAGTACGCTGTGATGACGTCATCCAATGTTTTTTCAATGGAAACCTTCATTTTTTATAGCAAATTAAAATACGCTGATAGATTCTAAGAACGACAATATGTATCACTATTACCCAATAGGTCATAGTTTTTGGGATGTTTAAAAAAAATTTCAACAGTTTCAAATGACGTTTAATTTTTAATAACAGGAACAAAAGTAAAACCTAGTTATTTAAAAAAATTTCAACTGAGGTGCTCAAATTGAGACCCTCCCATTTCTTGAAAAAAAGCCAATCTTTGTTGGAATTCTTGCAACACTTTTTCAAGCGTATCAGGTCGAATGGTAGTGATTTCCTCACGAATCCTATCTTTTAATTCCTGAATATTACTGGGTCGATTGCCGTATACTTTTGACTTTAAGTAACCCCACAAAAAGAAATCTAGTGCAGTAAGGCCTGGTGACCTGGCCGGCCATTCGATAAACCCCCTCCTCCCAATTCAATGATTTGAAAATATCCTATTTAAATAATTACGAACGTTCAGATCATAATGAGGGGTAGCACCGCCTTGCTGGTACCATATTTCTTTATTGGGCAGATTTGTGTTATTACCAATTGGAAATAGACGCATTAATTCTGGTACTATTTGTTGCCTTAACATTTCTAAATATTTTGCATCAGTAAGATTGCCGTCTATAAAAAACGGACCGAAAATAATGTTGCCAATAATTCCCGCCCAGACGTTAACCTCGTTTAATTCTTGAACTAAATTTATTTTGTATGGGTGCCATTTATGTTTTTTCATGTAACTTATTACTGATTGTTAACTTATATCGTGATTGGAGGCTAAAGTTCGAGAACTTACATGCGGATTGTCTTGTGCATCGATTAGCATGTTTAATTCTATATCTTTTTTCGACCAAAATAACGATTTTTGAACTTTCCAAATTGCTCAAATTTTTTCAATATCTTGAAAATACCTGATTTCGTAAGTGGCTCTGCATTTGAATATTTATTATTAGATATATTCATTATTCCGGAAAATGTTCAAATTATGCCATCACACCCACTCATAATTAATATTTCAATTTTCTCTTTTTCACTCAATTTTCGCACCATATTGAATCCACTACGTTGATTAAAAAAAAATCCTAATTAAATTAAGCTTGTCATTCAGCCCAATGACAACTGTCAATATTGCAAGGCTACTAGGTTATAAGCTGAAAATGAATTACGTTGTGTTAATGGTAACTTACTTGAGACAATAATCAATATAGCCATGCCAAGTTGACAGTCCATTTTTTTACTTATTGACTAATACAATTTGATAATTATTATTTAGATTTAGTTGCAATGAGTATTGGAAAAAGAAATGTAACATTTAAGCAGTTTGGACATGGACATATTAAAACTAGATGTTGGTTGTATTTGTCATTCAGCTCAATAATATTGAAGAATTGAAAGATAAAATTTATACTGAAGTTACAGCTGTTTGACGTAATACTGCTAGGCAATTCATTTATACCTTTCTCTTTAAAATAACTAGGTTTTGGTTTTACGTTATTTTTAAATTTTTCAGACTTTGAAGACCTTATCTCAAAAATTATGACCTATTTCCATTTAAAAAAACATTAGATGACGTCATCACGGCATACTCATGACGTCATTATAGCTATGGTTGTTCGCAATAAAAGCAAAACTGAATTTACAGTTTGATGTAACTCGGCATTTTTTGCCTAAACGTTTCCTAACGAAGAAAATTTTAGGTTTCCAACCCAAATAGTCACACTGTATATAGTTAATTGAATTTACTGTCAGGACCCTCACTTTGTGCAATCTACTCATATTACTATTTTAAATGAAACTAACTTTTAAAATAATTCCACTAGTTAATGGAAAAATTTATACAAATTCTAAGAGATTATTTATAAGTATTTCGATATTTGCATATCATCGTCTAATGACAGAAGTTACATTTTATGTGATGCCTACTTGATGTTTAATATTTTGGATAGACCAAATAGTGAGTGACCTATCTTGTGATTGACTCAATATAATTAGTTAATTAATTTAAAACAGTAAGCTTCATTTAAAATAGTAATATATAGTTAATCTGGAAAAAGTACTGCAGACAACTTAAAGACGACCGAAATAGTTATTTGTGTATTTAGAGCGTAAAGTAACAGATTTCCGCTTGAGGAAGAATGTTGCCACGCGACGCGGAGCGGAGTGCGGCGATCTTTCGAAAGCGGCAATTTTACTTTACGATCGAAAAACACACATAATGTTTTCTACAGTCGCCCTTTTAATAATTAAAAAAGTTTTTCATAGTATCTTAGGTTATAATAGGAGTGATAAAATAATCGTCATTTTCGCTATTCATCATGATTAACCTTAAAAAGATCTACTGTCTAGGGATGTTAAAAAATAATCGATTTTTATATTATACCATTTTTCAAAATTGTTGACCATTTTTGATAACTATTGACCATTTTGGACCATATTTCAAAATTTTTGACAATTTTTCAAAAACTTTAACAATTTTTGACAATTATCAACTATTTTTTTAAATTTTGACAATTTTTGATAGTTTTTGACAATTATTGGCCATTTTTGACAATTTTTCAAAATTTTTGACCAGTCTTCAAAAGCATTGACCATTTTTGATAGTTTTTGACAATTATCGACCATTTTTCAAAATTTTAACAATTTTTGACAATTATTGACCAATTTTGAGAATAATTGTCTATTTTTGAGAGTTTTTAAAAATAATTGACAAGTATTTACCATATTTGATAATTATTGACAATTGTTAACAATTATGGACCATTTTTCCAAATTTTTGACCATTTTTGACAATTATTGACAATTGTTAACAATTATGGACCATTTTTCCAAATTTTTGACCATTTTTGACAATTATTGACCATTTTTGACCATATTTCAAAAACTTTAACAATTTTTGACAATTATCAACTATTTTTCAAAATGTTGACCATTTTTAATACTAATTGTCCATTTTTGACAATTTTTGATCATTTCTGATAGTTTTTGAAAATTTTTCAAAAACTTTAATAATTTTTCAAAATTTTTGACTGGTTTTCAAAATTATTGACCATTTTTGATAGTTTTTTACAATTGTCAACAATTTTTGACAATAATTTTCCATTTTTGACAGTTTTTGACAATTATCGACCATTTTTGACAATTTTTCGAAGTTATTGACCATTTTTGATAATTATTGACAATTGTTAAAAATTATGGACTATTTTTTCAAATTTTTGGACATTTTTGACAATTATTGACCATTTTTGACCATATTTCAAGAACTTTGACAATTTTTGACAATTATCAACTATTTTTAACAATATTGTCCATTTTTGACAGTTTTTGACAATTTTTGACCATTTTTCACAATTTTTGAAAATGTTTGACTATTTTTCAATTTTCTTTTAAGTTTTTGACAATTATCGACCATTTTTAACAATTTTTCGAAGTTATTGACCATTTTTAATAATTATTGACAATTGTTAACAATTATGGACTATTTTTTCAAATTTTTGGACATTCTTGACAATTATTGACAATTGTTAACAATTATGGACCATTTTTCCAAATTTTTGACCATTTTTAACAATTATTGACCATTTTTGACCATATTTCAAAAACTTTAACAATTTTTGACAATTATCAACTATTTTTCAAAATGTTGACCATTTTTAATACTAATTGTCCATTTTTGACAATTTTTGATCATTTCTGATAGTTTTTGAAAATTTTTCAAAAACTTTAATAATTTTTCAAAATTTTTGACTGGTTTTCAAAATTATTGACCATTTTTGATAGTTTTTTACAATTGTCAACAATTTTTGACAATAATTTTCCATTTTTGACAGTTTTTGACAATTATCGACCATTTTTGACAATTTTTCGAAGTTATTGACCATTTTTGATAATTATTGACAATTGTTAAAAATTATGGACTATTTTTTCAAATTTTTGGACATTTTTGACAATTATTGACCATTTTTGACCATATTTCAAGAACTTTGACAATTTTTGACAATTATCAACTATTTTTAACAATATTGTCCATTTTTGACAGTTTTTGACAATTTTTGACCATTTTTCACAATTTTTGAAAATGTTTGACTATTTTTCAATTTTCTTTTAAGTTTTTGACAATTATCGACCATTTTTAACAATTTTTCGAAGTTATTGACCATTTTTAATAATTATTGACAATTGTTAACAATTATGGACTATTTTTTCAAATTTTTGGACATTTTTGACAATTATTGACCATTTTTGACCATTTTTGACCATTTTTCAAAATCATTGACCATTTTTTATAGTTTTTGACAATTATCGACCATTTTTCAAAATTTTAACAATTTTTGGAAATTATTGACCAATTTTGAGAATAATTGTCCATTTTGGACCATTCTTGATAGTTTTTGACAGTTTTTTATTGTTTTTGACAATTATCGACCATTTTTCAAAATTTTAACAATTTTTGGAAATTATTGACCAATTTTGAGAATAATTGTCCATTTTGGACCATTTTTGATAGTTTTTGACAGTTTTTGACAGTTTTTGACAGTTTTTGACAGTTTTTGACAATTATTGACCATTTTTCAAAAAAATTTGAAAATTTTTGACAATTGACCATTTTTGACCATATTTCAAAAAAATTTGAAAATTTTTGGCAATTGACCATTTTTGACAATTTTTGAAAATGTTTGACCATTTTTCAAATTTTCTAAAAGTTTTTGTCAATTATCGACCATTTTTGACAATTATTGACCATTTTTGACAGTTTTCGACAAAAATTGTCCATTTTTAACAGTTTTTGACCATAATTGACAATTATTGACCAGTTTTGACCATATTTCAAAATTTTTGACAATTTTCATATAATTTTATTTAATTTTTAATCTGATAAATTGTTAATTATTCACCAATTGAGTTAATTCGGAGGGCGTGGTTTGATTGAATAAGCGAGCGAAAAAGATTCCTTTTTTGCGCTAGAGCGTAAAGTAACAATCCTCGGCATTTGCCTACTTTACGATTTCATTTGAATATAGTAATTTTACTGTAGAAAAAAATATTTTTAAGCTCTGGAAGTTACCTTTTTATCCCATTAGGAGCAAACCAAACATAACCAGTAGAAACAATAATAAAATACAGATAAATATATCCAAACAAAATGAACTCTGTCAAACCTCGTCTTAATTACTGATATCCATTAACATTTAACACATTATCAAAACTTCTTGACGTTTGTAATATTTAAGTAACTGAAACTTGATTTTCTCGTAAAACCAGCAGTCGAATGTTTTCAAAACATCAATATGAAATTTCCAGCCAACTAATAAGTCCAGAAATCTTTCCTCTTTGGAACTGTTATAAATTAAAAAAATATGTCATGGGCTTTTCTTCTTCATAACTCTATCTATAAGGATGTTTGAAAATAATGCTGAGCCCTAAGAAAGGAGTATGAATGTTAGTGACACATTATTTATTATATCAATAATTAGTTTATTGTAATCAGTCATAGTAATTTCCTGTATATGCCCACAAATTTTACTGGTTCTATAAAACACTGTCGATGGATTATAATGAAATATTAGTTATCAATTTGTTTCAACTCGCATGTTACTTCGTTTTTTCTTTGTAAAAACAAATTTAATATAGCTGTGCAAGTTAATTTCAAATATTTTCGAAACACAAAAAAAATTATATGATTACCTACAATTGATAAATATTTTTTCTGTGAATAAAAAAATTCCACCACCAAGAAACCCTTTTGTAATCGCTTCTTACCATATATCTAAAGCTAAAAACGAGCAGTCGTTATCTGCATCCTTCCTTCTTCCAAACAATTTAAAGCATGATTCGACTATATTCCTTTCCATTTTTCAATTCGCAGATGTATTCGTCGCTGCTATATACGTTTTATATAGCGTATTATAAATTAAATTTTAATTCATAAGATCTTGACAGCTCTTAATTAATCATCTCAGTTATTTGAAACTGAATAACCTTCAGTCACAGTGGATGAATTTTCAAATTATTGGATTGAATATAAATCACTTCTGTAATACTGCAGTTCTGTTCGTAGCAGTTGCTGAGGAGCAGTATTATTATACAGCCAAAAATCTTACATCTCGTATACACAATACATAAACAATTGGAAACGAATAGATAGATTTATCACCCGAACATAAAAGCTCTATTCAATTTAATTCAAAAGATTTGAATGTATACTCTTCACAGATTGTTGATTAGATAGATTTGTTCAGATAACGGATAACTCAATCAAGATATAGCGGTTAAGTTTTTCAATACAAGGCTGGAACTTTGTAAAAAGGAACAAGAGTTACATCACTCACTGAATTAAGCCGTTGGATCTAGCTGATATCTTTGTGGTTTCTATTTAGCTTTATGACGCAAAATTTACAGAGACAGAGATTTACGTCTACTATACTTCGGAGCAATTTGAACTAAGAAATTCCAATGCACTAATTCTGGAAGACGAACAGATAGTAAAACGTAGATTTACTATCTGTAATTTTCATAGGTTATTCAATTTTTGCTTAAGGGTATAATATGTGTTCAGTACAGTTTTTTATTTCTATTTCTCCCTTTATTATTTTTGTCCACACAAACATTGAGTCAACCACTTGAGTGATGGACAGTTTGACAATGTTACCTATCTTAATCAGACACCCGGTACACTCTTGTAAATTAGCCCGACTGACTTGTTCGTGTTGAAATAGTTACTAATGAGCAATAAATTATTTATAGTCCTGGCCATACATCCTATCCTGCAAACTGTAATTTTAGATGAAATTTCTAGGTTCAATTGATGTTTTCAATTGTGATTTTTAAAACCTAATTACACTAGTCTTTAGGAATAATAACTGAACTGCAACACCTTTTATCTTAGAAGCATGCAAGCCACTGTCATTTAAAAAAGTCACTAAATAGATGATTTTATCAACAATGATAAAATTTAAATCAACATTATTGCTTAAGGTTTCTAAGAAAGTAAACTTCCATAATTAGCTAACTAATCACCCATTATGTATGCTTAAAATCGTAAAGCTACAATTTTGAATAATTATTGTCATCTGCCAGCTACGGTACAATAATAATATACGCCTAGTAAGTGCAAAAGAGGGTAATAATGAAAATATTATTAAAGAAATTCTCGCTGAAGGTATTTTCGACACGAGAATTGCTGCCTTTCCTTTCACAATATTACATTCATATTTTCTGAAAAACGGAACATCTATTATCCATTAGATTACACCGACAAAAATTCTATTCAATGGTTACACGGCAATTTTACCATTCGATTAACGAATACGACGGATAACTGTCTCCACGGTTACAAAAATTACTTTATGTATCATTACTTATCTCCAGTTGCAATTATTACACCACTTTATCAAAGTGGTGTTGAATGATATTGATTTTATTGTAAAGTAACAGAACAGTTTAAATTTAATAGTGGTTTTTAGTTGGAAGAAAGAAAAAGGATAAAATTGTTTTTCAAAAATGGTGCCTTGATTTCAGTTGGTACTGGTTGTGTTGGTAGTAATGTATTTCTCTTAAAATAAGAATTTTATATTTTCGAGCTGATGACTTTTTCATTTCAATTTGTAAAAACTTGGTAAGTTACTTGTTTGTGTAGTTAGAAATGGACTAGCAAGACTGATTTTGTAATTTTTAACAATTTTTTTTAATATGTAAAAGTCTTAGTAATAGTTTGTTAGGATGAGTTTCCATGTTTACTAAACGAATGTCCGTTCTCAAAGGAATTAACTCACTTATAGTTTGGCGAGTCTATCTGAAGCTACGCGGCATCGGTAAGGGGCGAGGAAACATGGCCGATATCTGTCATAAACGTACCAATGGCGTACAGTACCTATTTTATGAAAGTATTCAAAATAATAATTATTATTATATAATAATTATATATAGAAACTGATTTATGCTTTGCTTTAAAGGTAAGGTATTTGTTAAAAACAAATAATGTTAAAAATCGTACTTGAATTCAATATGGATCCGAAATAATTTAAAATCCCCACAAAACATAACCTAATGATTATCATATTCATCACCATCAGTATCCTCATATTCATCAGTATTATCACTTTGATCACTGTCGTCACCAACATCGATTATGACTGGTTCAATTTCCTCCATAAGCTGGTCGGTTTCCCAAAATTTCTCTTCGATGTCCTTAACGTGTCTAGAGAATTTATGCCAATCATCCGTGGTTATTAAGGACATAGCTTCTTCGCTAACTTCTTTCAGAGATGTTGGGCTAAAAGTTCCCGTAGTATTCCGACATCTTATTAAACATTTTAATTGTGCCCAAGCTAATTCAATAGGATTCAACTCACACATATATGGAGTCCATATGATCCTGTCGACAACATGATTTTTTCATTTTTCCTTACTGAAAACCCTATCTTAACATGCCTATTAGGAGTACCGAAAATGACCTTTTCCTGTGCGCTAACATGCGTTGCTAAGGGAACAGAACACAGTTCCCTTAGAAACACTAAACCACAATTGTATTATGACAGCCGATCTCACTGTTTTGAATTATAATAATTGTACTATGACAGCAGATGTCAGTATATTGAATTATAGTCTAGTATAGTAAATACTTACTAGTTTTTGTATTAAGAAAGGTATAATGAAAAGTATCGTTCATTACACGTCCATAAATGCTTTTCCCGTGCTTGCACGACTTCCCGTGCTCGGCTACGCCTCACACAGGAACCCGTCGCGCGCACACGGAAAAAGACTGGAGTCGTAATGAAATATACTATTTTCGGCAACCGTACGGAAAGTACCCACTTCCCGGACGCTTTTTTTGTGAGAAAGTAGCACTTTTCTGGCCTAGTCCGGAAAGTACCTATTTCCCGGACTAGGCCGGGAAGTATCACATCATTGCTGTCATTAAAAAAAACTGAATCTCTTTAATATTAGCAATTGTTCGAATTTCAATATAAATATTAATAAAAACAAGAATTAGAATGTTAGTAATATGAGTAGATTCCACAAAGGGTCCAAACAGTAAATTCAATTAGAATGTTCCTAATTTTGTTCTAAAAATTAGTTTTTTCAGCGTAGTATCATCATGACAAACATAAACATTCAAATCAACGCCATTTTTAGTCCATTTAGATATTACAAAGAAACGTGTTTTATTGATTTGTTATACCTACCGGACTTGTTACGTAATATACTATTTTCATCCTCGGGTGGCCTGTGTAGTAATACCAGATCAAACAACTCAAATTTTCTGGCAGTTGCATCGTGATCAATACCTATAAATAAATTACTTTAAATTAATGCATATCTATTTAAAATACATAGGTACCTTTTTTGTAAGCCAAGCTACTATATCTTTGTTTAAAGATGATTTTGTCGTTGTTTTATCTTCTTGTACGGAATGGTAAGGAGCATTGTCCAGTAGAATGACCAAATTGGCTGGGAGATTTGGGATAAGTTTATTCTGAAGCCATCGGGCCTTCGGGTAAAATTCTCACGGTTCATTTGGTCATGATAATCACCCGTAGCCAGTCCCGCTTTAAAGATCAAACAGGCATTTTGGACGAACCCATTTTCTGATCCGGCATGTACAAACATAAGCCGACCTAAAATAATGATAATATTATAACCTTGATTGTATGTATGTATGTATTTAAATTGGGGTGACATTCACTGAGACCTAAAAGATCTATTGTGCCCCCTTACTTCTAATTAGTTCCTGAGGAGAGTCTCAGAGACTAGTAGCTAGTTTAGTCCTATTTCCCGGAGGAATTTTAGGATATCTGCAGCCTTTAACTTAGGTAAATGTCCTTCTTCTATCCAGTAATCTTCAAGGTGTTGTGCCCTAGGATTCTGAATTGCTGTGCAGTTCGCAAGTATGTGGATGGAGGTTTCTTCTTCCATACCACAGAATCTACATTCTTTTTCCTCCACTATTTTGAGCTTTTTCAGGTGCCCATTCAGGCGACAATGTCTAGTAAGGATGCCTGTCAAAACTCTTAGTGCAGTTTTACTTTGACTTATGCATTCATTTGATCTCAACAGGTTGTAGTCACCCAGAAGAATCTTTGATTGCCTAAGTCCTATTAGATCTTCCCCTTCATCCAATATTACATTGGAGCTGATACCGCAAAAAGGCTCCGGCCCCCAAAAGGGTGTTCCAGTCCCCCTCTTTGCTAGTTCATCTGCTATTTCATTTCCTTCTATCCCTGTGTGTCCTGGAATCCACAGTAAGGTGACTATATTGTTCTCGCCTAGTTCATTTAGCTTGCCTAGGCATTCCCACACCATTTTGGAACTGATAACACAAGAGCTCAGTGCTTTAATGGCTGCTTGACTATCCGATATTATATAACCTTGATTATATCTAGCATAATTTAAAAGCCAGAATTCAGTTTTAGTAAACAATTTTTACTTACCAGTAGAACCTATGTTACTTATTACCCCAGAAACGTTCTCGCTCTGCCAACATTTCTTGAAAGTTAGGTCATTGTCTACCCACGTTTCGTCCAAATAAACAATATTTCGCCCTTTCTTGGTGATACTCCCGTATATCGCGAATATACTTATATCTCCAATGTAATATGTTAGGGCGCTCCATCAAAATCTTTCTTTTATTTTGACATTTTCGCCAAAAAAATACATTAGATTTCAACAAACCCCTGAGCGTTTCCCTAGAATAAGGGAAATTCGAATTTTCCTGCAATTTTTGCAGTAACTTCCTAGTAGTCGGGACCACTTTGAATTCTTAGTAAAATCCATCAATCATGTGACGTATTATTTGAAAATTGCAATTCTCGTAATTCTCGGTAAGAGACAGACGTGCTATCTTCTTTACGGGGCTGCAGAGCCTTTGATTAGGGTTATTTTCTAGCCTTTCTTGATCTTCCCTATGAATTTTTTTTACCGCTGAAATACTAACTCCGGTGTAAAGGGACACCCGATCGAGCTTTCGTTTAAGCGGTAAATTAAGCGAGTTATTTTCCTTTTCTTCTTCGCAAACTTTATAAAAACAAGTAAATAAAGATATAAAACTTGCTCCACATTGAATTATGTTTCATTCCGGCCTGGAGACCAAAGTATTTTTATATGGTTATATCAAACATTTCTTTTAATTATTACCTTGGTTGAGTTTAGGCTTAGTTACCAAAAATTAAAATGATTATTACGATTATTATTTATTATATAGTTATTAATATTATTACTTACCAATAAATATTAGCAATGACCTCTCTAGTTTGGCTATGAAGTGTCTTTCCACGAGTATATTGTTTCATTTTTGAAATATGAACAAACACAAAACACACTATTCAAAGTCACAAAAAAGTTTATTATAGTCTATTTCAGAAAGGTATAGAGTAATAAAATGGGAAATTCCGTCCAGTTCGGCTCAATTTCGATGTCGGCCATAGGCGTAGGTCTTGAAATAGTATTGTTTGTAATATTAAAATTTCAAGTAATTGCGTAAGAGAATTAGGAAAAGTATGTTTTCTGGCCTGAAGTGTCAATATCGAAATATTGTGTAGGGATTACTTAGGTAGTAGATTATACAGTTACGTTTTGCGTTTAACAGGTACCATTTAACTTTCTATTAGTGATAGATTGACGAAGAATATTATGATTTTTTATAAGTTAATTTCTATATGATGTATTTTTTGTATAATGTTCAATAAAAAATAAGTGTACCTAATACCATTGTCTAAAAAAGAAATAGTCTAACAACCATACGGACTAATAATTAAACAGTTTTTCGTAATTTTGGACTAAACGTATAGATGGCGTATTGTGAAAGCTGGACTAAACGTTCAGGGGGCGCTGAATGGAATATTTCACTTCGAATTAGAAAAGATATCTGTATATTTTAAGTGATTATGTTACTAAACGCTAGATGTGACTGACGACACTTCGTATCCTTATTCTATTTTCCAAATAAATCTACCTGCAGAACACAAGAATGTTTTTGAAGGTCATCCGTAATAACTACTAAATAGTAGGTGAAGGGTGAAAAAGTTTTATCATTGCATTTTGCTTGCATTTATAAAGTACTTCTTGTCGTAGTTGCGTGGATCATTTTCAAAACTTTCTTGAATTTTGGATAATTTTGCTGTTACTCTACCTACTTATTATAAATAGTGGTTGTTTTAAAACGAGCACCGTGTTTCTTATAGTTTCTTATACAAAAAGCATCGCAGCCAATCGTCTCTGTTATCTCAGCTTAAATCCAGGAAACAAAAAAAGTTATTCTACCTTCAGTAAGTAGTGTAAAAAAGTGGATTTCTGATTTTGATGTTTTACCTGGATTTCAAAAAAAACTTTTTGAATCAAGTTGAAAGTTCAAACTATGACAGAAGAGGAAAAAAGGTGTATTGTAATGTTTGATGAAATGGATATTAAACAATTCTTATATTATTCTAAAAAATATGATGTCATTGAAGGTTTTGAAAATTTGGGTAAATTTGGTAAAAGTCAAGGTTTAGCTAAGAAAGTCTTAGTACTATTGGTTAGGGGTGTTTATTCACATTGGAAACTTCCCATAGCCTATTTCTTTTCAGAAACTGCTGTAACTGCTTCAAAATTGAAAGAAATTGTCACAACAGCATTAAACAAACTTGAAGCTATGTCTTTAAATCCTTTTGCTACTGTTTGTGATGGATCTACAACCAATCAAAAACTTTATAAATTATTAAATATTTCAATTACAAACCCATATTTTATTTTAAATGATAAAAAATATTACGCACTATTTGATGTTCCTCACCTAATAAAATGTGTTAGGAATAATTTGTTAAATGGAGATTTTTTGTTTGAAAATAATGTTATTTCAATGAAGGTCAATCGAGATGTTGCAAATTTGGATAGGGCCAGTTCTACAGGAAAATCTTTATTAAAATTAACAGGGAAACATTTAAAACTAAATACTTGTGAGAAACTATCTGTAAAATTTGCTATACAATTATTCGGTAATAGTATGTCTGCAGCTATAAGAACTGCTGTTAAGAAAAAAGAAGTTCACGAATCAGCTATATACACTGCAGAATTTGTTGAAAAAGTTGATAAATTGTTTGACGCCTTAAACAGCCAACAACTTTATGCTGTAAAACCATGGAATGCAGCATTAAGTTTATCAAATAAATATGCTTATGATGCCATAATGGATGGTTATGAATTATTTTTTTCGTTAGTTAAACAGAGTCACAAAGATGATATACTGACAAAGCCACTCTGTTTCCAAAATATTTTACAGACAATAAATGCGATAAACTTACTTTTTTTGGACAGTCTTAAAAAAGGATTTACAGTTATCTTTACTCGTCGATTAAACCAAGATCCTATCGAAAACTTGTTCTTTGTATATCATCAAAGTGGAGGTTATAACAGAAACCCAACAGCAAAAGCTTTTAGAGCAGCTTTTAAAATAAATTTGACAATCAATCTATTGAAGCCTCCCCAATCAAATTGTGAAGAAGATGAAGATGTAATGTTACAACATGATCAGGAGGCAGAATTGAATTTGTCATCATCCTTGTCAACTTTTTCAACAAATTCTGAAGTTTCTTCATATGAAAGCGATTGTGAATTTACTCTTAAAAATAGTTCAGAAGTTTATTTTGCAGGATATTTGTCTAAAAAGGTATTAGATAAATACAAGTGTAATTTATGCAAAAAACTTTTAGAAGATGGTCTGAATCAAGCTCAGGATAAAAATGAATGTGTTATATTTTTAAAGAATTTTAATATAGGAGACTTTTCAATTTGCCACTTAAAAGTGCCTATTTTAAAATCATTTACAAAAATAAGTATGCCATTATTTTTCTAAATATTTTGTGGGAGTGATGGGAAAGTCGAAATTATCTAAGAAGATGAAAAATTACATTACCAATAAATTGCGAAAGAACTTGTCTGATTGGTTTGTCGAAAATGAATATAAAGTACATAGATCTTTTTTATTAGAATTATTGATAAGAACTTTAATTTTAAGGATCTCAAATAGGTATAGATCGGTGCATGAAAGCTGCTGCTGCTGCAAAAAACAGAAAAATCTGATAAACTGACAATTTTGCAAAATAAGTGACATTGTACATCTATATTTTAGATTCTTATGTACTTTACGTTTCATTTTCAAATATTTCTAGGTTAGCTCACTTTTTAGTTAAATCAAAGTTTAATGTACCTATCTTTGATTTTTTTTTGTTTTTATTGTTATTTTATGTCCAATTTAGTAGAATAAAAGAAAAAGTAATAAAATATTGTTATTGTTAATAATTTTATTTTTACAAAATCCATAACAATACTTTCACCCAAAACCCGATTATTATACAAGAAGTTCTTACCGATTCTATTAGGAATTCATCTCTGTGATAAAGATTATATATAAATGTGTTCATCTAATTGTCCAATAAAAGAAAGTTTCTTTTAAATATTTTTTCCATGAAAAACTTACACATTAACATCATTTCTGGAAAATAATTTCGGTAGATATAGAGGTATCGAACGGAATGCAAAATGCGATTAACTGAAAGAAATAAATTGAATTCTTATCTCATTTAAAATTCGAAATTACGTTCACACTATTTAAACTCCATTACAAAATATTTCGGTTTAACTTAAAACCAAAATGATTGATTCAAGAGAAAAACCCACAGCAGGTAGACATTAATCCGATAACAATAACACACAATATCCTATATATTTTTTATTTGAAACATTTTTCGATAACATCTACCTGATTAGATGAAATAAACTAAAGCGTATACGGTGAGCCACCCTGTATGTTTCAACAGTTTAATTTATTCAATTCTAATTAATAAATAAAAGTTGAATTTGTTTTTAAGAAATTCAGTGATTTTTTTCACAAAATAAATTTAATTTATGTTTTAGTATCTAAATTTTACCGACTATGGATCTGTTACTGTTAGGTACTTTACAATGAGGGATTGATGAACTTTTATTATTAATCCGACCAGATACCGAGTCAACGAAATATTGTGAAGTATACTTTACTAAGGCTTATTTAAATTGGCTACATTATACCTAAATATGGAACGCATCGAATATTCATTTCAAAAATGACGAAAACCATAATATAATACCTGAAAAACAAAAGAAATATTAAAATCCGAATTTCCAATACTTCTTTTAAATTAAGTGATAGATACGGTATCTAAGATACCTAATTGATTTTAATGAAACTTTTGATAAATGTAGAAATAATTATTGTATTTGAATTTTCATTATTGTCACGAAGACAGCTTTCTTATATTCTCGCCTATCCCATTAAGTTACATTACATGAAGACAATGGGTAGGATGCTCTCACTGTTTTACATAAAAAAGGTAAAATTTTGTTTGGTTGGTTAGGTAGATACATAAAGAAATTTGTATTTAACCTTGATGAGTAGAAATGTATTTTCTTGTTGCTTATTTTAAGGATATCATGGTGCCACCTATTGGTCAGTAGTATCTCGGCTACGCAAATATTTAAAAGTCCCAAATTTCACCGCAATTTAACTTAGACCGCCACCTCCCAGAATATATGCAAGTCTCTTTTTAGGGTCTCTGTTATACTCATTAGGTTGACAGACTATTTCTTTTTTAGACAATGCTAATACTATGTACATAATGCCTAATTTTTTTTCTGTTAAAATAAAATTCTTTTCTTTTTACGAGTATCCTACCGACACGCCTTTGGCACACTATTTTCAGTGTTTGTGAATGGATAACAATAGGCTAAACCCATATATTGACCCCAACCCGGGTGGTACTACCTGCACTTGATAAAAATAAAGTATTTTACAATGAAATCAATGCCAAACTATGAAAGTGGCTTAAATTTCCGTTGGGTCACTCTGTGCTCCCTTTGCATACCTAATGAGGTTTTATTACTCTATACCTTTCTGAAATCTAGTATAATACTAAGCACAAAATAGAAAAGTTTAAGATACCAAGTAAAACTGAAAATACAAAGGTAAACTCTGACAACGCCACTGGATAATCTCCATCAGTCAATTGTCAAAGTGACAGGGAAGAACACACGCACGCGCTTGCCAATAGGAAGTCAGGTGGTTACTTAGCCTAGTGATTGGTCAGATGGCCGCCCGTTTCACACTGCTCTTTGATACAACTGACAACGACATTTGTCAGTTTTTGTATTTATTTATATAAAAATATGCATTAGTTCAATCTGCATCAACACTTTTGTTTTTTTGTTGTTTTATCTTAAGCAAAGAAAAATATTTCAACTAAGTCAATTGCTATATTTATTATTTATTCAGTTTGATTAACAAAATCTATAGTCCATGCTTGTCTTTTCTTGTTAATTATATAAGTTCCCAAGTAAAATCTTATTTTTGTAAGTATATTTACATCAAGTTTTACATACATACATAACAGTACAATATTATGGTATTTTTCGATAACAAAACTTCTGTTTACTTTTAGTTTGTGCTATACAATTGCATTTTCTACATACTTATTTATCCCCAAATTATTAACAAATATCACATAAATTACTTATTATAACCCTATATTTTTTCTCAATAATGTGACATTTGGTTACTACTTTCGCCATGGCCTGTGGCCAATAATGATTCACTGCGAACAGTACAAAACATATTTCACGTAATTGTCAATTAGTTCAAAAAGTCTGAACACGACCCTTTCGGAACACACTCCCAATCTAGTAACTTTTAGTGGTGTGATTGAGGTTTCTTAAAATACTCCTCCTAGTTTAAAAACAAGGATAATAGGTTTTAAAGATATTTTTTATCCGAATTGTAACAAATTTAATACTTTTAGCTTTGAAAATGATAATGAAAATTATCGAAATCTTGGATTGGTAAAAAAGAGTCTTCTTTACCAACCATAAATTATTTTGGCTGTACCCCATATATTGTATAGATCTATGAAATTTGATATCTATGTGTAAAAAACGTTATTTGTAAGTATGGTTAATGACAAATTGAAAGATGAATTATTAATTTTGAAAAAGAGCTATCAGGGAAAAAAGAAATAATTTGAAAGTGGGTGGTGATGGTAACGAGTATTAGATTTGAAAAAGATTTTTTTAAATAAATTTTTCACAGGAGAAAAAAATTGAATCAAAATTAAAATAATCCATTAAATTTAAAATATATTTTAACTGGAAAATAGAAAGAAGTAATAATGCAAATAATATAAAAATTGGAGATATAAATTATACCACAAAAGACGTATTTGGCGGTGATACAGAATTGAAGAATTGACGGTATTCAGAACAGGGAAGTAATATTCCAATTATTTCAATAATAAGTAAATTTTGAATAAATAATAAAACTGGAAACTGGAACTAACTGACAATTGAATACAAGATACCACCTTTGAAATTGCCTTTTATCAACACAAATTTATATAAACACTAGAAGACCTGACAGACGTTGTCCTGTCTTAACATCTAGTAGACCCGATACTTGATAAATTTCTTTTTGTGCGTCCAAAATGATCTATTTTTTGTTGATCTCTGCGGTTTGGTCCACGATTTCGCATTTCCAACTGAGCCGTTTCACGGGCTGCCTCGCTTTGCTCTTGTGATTGAGAAGGAGAAGCATGAAGTCGAGCCATACTAACGCGGCGCTCTTCACGTGCCATTTCTTGTTCTTCCTCATTCCTTTCATTCGCAATGTTTTGAATTCTAGTTGCATTACGGCTTTGTCGGGAAAAATTCGATCGTCTTGGTCGCGGTATTGTTGATGAAAATAATTGTTAATGTTAATGGTAATGATAATATCACAAACACATCAACCGGTCAACTTCCAAATTTCTAATTGTCGAAATTTCAACCATACTTAACCATAGACAACATAAAGTTTAGCTGTCAGTTGCGTTTTGTTATTCCATGTCAGTTGCACCGCCATTTTTTGTCCAAAGTAGAATTTTTTTAAATAGTTTTTTCCCGTGTTATGGAACGGTATAAAAAGTATCCTATGTCCGTCTCCTGGTTCTAAGCTAGAAAGTATGCTTTATTTATAAAATAATACGAATAACAGTCACTGCTACGATTGTTACACAAATAAAACAAAAAAAAATGTCCGAAAACTGTATAGTGGGTAAGACAGGAGACCGGCTTCGTTCTCATCCCTACTCCGTGATGTTTGCTGGATGAGGGGTGACAACGGTAGAGACCTGGCGGGGGGAACTGATCGATTAATAGTTGATCAATTATCGACCGGTGAGAAGAAAAAAATCATAATTGAAGGAAATCGTACTAAAATTATTATATTCGATTGCCATCACGGATCTGTGGATAAAATAAAGAATAAATAAAAATCGCGATGGAAAAATAGGGGTTTATCGTATAAGGGTGAAAATTAAGAGTAATATGAAATTTTTTATTTTAAGTCATGACAAAATAAAAATAAAAATCTTGCCAAAAAAATTAAAGTTTATAATTAACAAATAAAAAATAGGGGTTAATCGTAGAGGGGTGAAAAATTGAGAGTAATATGAAACTTTTTATTCTAAGTCATGACAAAATAAAAATCTTGCCAAAAAAATTAAAGTTTATAACTAACAAATAAAAAATAGAGGTGGATCGTAGAAGGGTGAGAATTAAGGGTTGTATGTATTTTTGAATGATGTATCATAAAAAAATAAAAACAAAATATTTTGTCTGAAAAATAAAATTAAGGGGTGGACCAACCTTAACATTTAGGGGGATGAAAAATAGATGTTGACCGATTCGCAGACCTACCCGATATGCACACAAAATTTCATGAGAATCAGTCGAGCCATTTCGGAGGAGTTTAACTACAAACACCGTGACACGAGAATTTTATATATTAGACTAGAAGACCTGACAGACGTTGTCCTGTCTTAACATTGTCTTGTCAATAGGATAGAATGCAAGCGGTCGTTTTCTGCCCGTTGAGTGGAGTGTCAGAGTAGCTTTTGTTAATTTCAAACTTCTATAAATGCCATCCTTATAATTATCTAATCTCCAAGTAACGTATACAAACGCCATTTTTTGTCCAAAGGAGAATTTTTTTAAATAATGTTTTTTTCACGGGAACGGGATAAAAAGTATCCTATGTCCGTCTCCTGGTTCTAAGCTACTTCCCCACCAATTTTCAGCCAAATCGGTTCAGCCGTTCTTGAATAATAAATAGTGTAACTAACACAACTGTAGACGCCTGGCGGGGATAACTGATCGATTGATAGTTGATCAGTTATCGACCGGCGAGGGCGGAAGATCAAATTGAATTGAGAAAAAAAATCATAATTAAAGGAAATTGAAATTATAAACTCTGAATAAGAATTTATCGTACTACAATTATTATATTCGATTGCCATCTTGCAAAAATAAAACTCGCGATGGAAAAATAGTAAATGCTCGATGAACTTGTTGGCGTTGTTGGTCAATTCCTCTACGTCTGTTGACTATGGTTCTGCGCGTTTCTCTTCGTTCTAATTGTCTTTGTTGATTTCGTTCAACTCGTGTCTCTTGTGATTGTGATTCACGTAACTGCGCCATGCTCACACGCACATCTGCATTGTTTTCTTGGATTTGTTCGCCTGATCTTCGTGCTCTTATATATCGCACGACTCTAGAACTGATTGTTCGACGACTCAAATTGGCCCATTTGCATCTTGCTAGCATTGCTTAATATAAAAAGCAAAAATAGCAATTTTCATTTGACACTTTTCATAATTGCTTATTATTTTACTTACCTTTTACAATAATAAAACACGTATATTTATTAAACACACATGTTTTCGTTTTGATTTAAAACTATTTCCAAAAAATGTAAAATGAAAAAAAAATAATAATAAAAATAGAGTTTGATCGTATAAGGTTAAAAATTAAGAGTAATATGAAATTTTTTATTCTAAGTTATAACAAAATAAAATTAAAAATCTTGCCAAAAAAATTAAAGTTTATAATTAACAAATAAAAAATAGGGGTTGATCGTAGAGGGGTGAAAATTTAGGGTTGTATGTATTTTTGAATGCTGTATCTAAAAAAAATAGAAACAAAAAATTTTGTCTTAAAAATAAAATAAAAAATTAAAGGGTGGACCACCCTTAATATTTAGGGGGATGAAAAATAGATGTTGTCCGATTCGCAGACCTACCCGATATGCACACAAAATTTCATGAGAATCGGTAGAGCCATTTCGGACGAGTTTAACTACAAACACCGTGACACGAGAATTTTATATATTGGATTTTATTTGTTACTTTCAATTTTTAACGTTAGTTTGACATTAGTTTGGTGAAATAATCAAAATTTGAACGTGTTTTTCATGAAATTATTTTGTATTTTTACAATCAGCCGTTTATTCTTATGGTAAACTAGAATCAGATATTTTATTGAGAAAAACAAGAAGATTTTTACAACTATTTAACATTTTTCATGAGAACATCCAATTCACCTTAGAAAGAGAAACTCACCGAAAAGTACCTTTCCTAGATACACTTTTAATGAGGAAAACATCACAAGAAATTATTCTAGACTGGTACATCAAACCAACTTCTTCAGGCAAATTTCTAAATTTTCACTCATATCACCCGTATACAATGAAAATCAACCTCGTTATGGCTCTTAAAAACAGAATCCATGACATTAGTTTGGCAAAGTGATCAAAATTTGAACGTCTTTTTCATGAAATGATTCTGTATTTTTTATATGATGGAGATTTTTGATATTATTTTTTAATCACGAATTTTGTTCCAAGGAAGTTGACGAAGTGCAACGAAAGCTCAACAAAATAAAGTGTGTGCTTTGAAAATAAGTATTTTTCTCTAAAAACCCACAATATATAATCGAGAGTTATATATATATATAAGGACTTTTTGTGGGGATGTGGCAATAATACCAGAGTGTACGCTTTTAAGAATTCATTTCCGAGCTTTCGGATATCAAAGGTGTGTAGATTTTGTTATTAAAGGAAAAATAATATATACTTTTGAAAATAAATATGTTTATTCTACGAGTATCAGTCCTATATTTGTTCTGCATGTTCTGACACATTGTAGGATAGGATATGAATCTGGAATACAGAGGTATGTTTTCCTAGTGAGAAAGAACACCTTGTGTTCCTCATTTCAGTATACACCCCTGTTCCTGTTCCTGTTCCTGTTACTGTCCCTTCCCCAGTCTTTGACCCTTCTGTATACCAGGTCTCACCTCGGGGAAACGCCAGTCCTTTCTGTGAGTTATTTCTACCTTATATTTGGGACCGGGGAGAAGTTTAGTGACCATATAGTCTGTTTTCATATCTATCTTTTATACCTACAAAATGAGCAAGGTGTGCTGCCTATTACCATAAGATTCTAGCAGCATGATTTCAAGATTAACAAGATATAGATTGGCGCAGAAAATTATAATTCCTTTATCCTAAAAAATATACCGATATTTACACTATATGTACTATGCACTGTGTTCATTTGAAAAGGACCCACCCTTAATATTTCAAAAATGGGACATATTAGAAAGAAATGCTGAAACACGTCAACTTTTAACTTGATGGGGACACTTTTTGGCGCCAATGTCATAAACGTCAGATTCACCCCCTCCATACTGGAGGTACCCCTTACATTTTTTCAAATGGTATGTATTAGGTATCAAGTCACACCTCATTTAAAAGGTCTGGTAAATCTCTATTCAATCATTTTGTTTTGCCTTTGATACCAGCCTTCCATTGTTATTTAATCGTTGTTTAAAATTGGCTCTTTTTCAACTTTTATTGCCTCCAGTAGGGAGGGGATGAATGAATTAATGAATCTAAGTCCCATTTTTGAAATATTAAGGGTGGGTCCTTTTCAAATGAATACAGTGTATAATAACGGTATACCGTAGGAAATTAAAGAAGTCAGCAAAAGGCATCAAGGCAACATTCGGATCAAAATGACCGTTTTATCAAGACTTGAGTTGGATCCTACAATACAATGTTTCGACTTAGTGAAATAGGTATGAAAATAATTGTTGTCCTCCCCGTACTTTTTATGTTCTTGTTCCATGCAACTTTTTTTTTGTTTTTCGAAAATAAAAAAGGTTCGAAGATTGGAAGATTTGAGTTAAGCTTGAAGCTTAACATCACTATCAAAAAATGGCTTCTTAAAAGTTTATGACAAGTTTATTAAACAGAAAAATGGTTGTTTATGGTATTAAGATAAAAATGTTCTTTTGTTTTACCTCAGCACTTGGTAATGACTTCAAATTACTATTCCTAGTTGGAATTTTGGAAAATCATATTTTCAAACTACGGTGCACAAAGCTCTTTCTCAATAACCTGCGGTGGTAATCAATATTAATGATGTAGTTAATATGTACTGTAGAAACCACTCAAGTGCGAACAGAGGGACCATGATTGTAGTCTTTACTCTGTTCAAATTTCGTTTACGCCTCGTCAAAACAATATTCCCACCTAACAGCAGCTCTAACGACAGACGTTTTACGTTCGTATTTGATGGATACGTTGCATCGACACTCAACTATTTTTGTCCACCAATACGAACGCAAAGCGTGTGGCGTTGGAGATGTTGTCAGGTGGGGACATCGTTTTGACGCGGCCTGAATAAAATTTGAACGGAGTGATGAAAAAGATATTAGCTAATAGGTGATAAAGATTCCACATTTAATTAAAGGTTCTTACTCTTTCCTGTCGTCTACAGAAAATGCCACTCATATTTTTGTGAGTTTCTTTGAACAATAATTATTAGTAAGGGGGCGCCACTATCAAGTTTCTACCCCGCTTCGAAAAAATCGTATATTCCGGACTGACAGTACATTTTAAAACTATAACAAATTAACCAAATTTTATTTTTCAGTATAAATATTACGATTTCGTATATCTACCTGACAGTTACGACTATGAACTGGAATGAAAAAGGCGATCCTTGGAAAAATTTCATGGCAAAATTAGTATTAAGCTTTAAAATGGTTTATATTTTCAAAAGTAATAGTCATAACTAGTATATTATTATTTTTAACTATAGTATTTATAGATAAATATTTTTACTGAGGTTAATCAATTTGAAATCCAATTTTTTTCAGTCATTATATAAAATATTCTGCAGTCTTTATTCCTTGATTAGAATACACTGCCTTGAATTGAGCCATTCCGTCAAGATCATTTTGAAAGCATAAAAATATTCTGGACTTCACAAAATCTTAAAACCAGTGGAAATTGTTAGAGTAAAAATTAGTTGAGGATGAGATAACACCTTAACTCTCATGATTAAAAAAATTAACAATTTTCAGTTTTAAGGGCTTGATCTTCAGTTTCAACCACTGTTCATATAGGAAACACAATACCTGAAGAAAAAAATGTAACTCCTTTAAACAACTAGTTGTATCTTGAACACAAAAAGAAAAAAAAATCGAACTCAAAGACGTAGCTCACGTTCTGTAATTCACTGACTGACTTGATCGTCAGTGGACTTAAATACTAGGAGATATTATGTCCTTCTGTTACTGGAATACTGGTCCCAGAAGTTTCTGATTGCAAAAATCTCGGAACTCTCGAAACGATAGGGAGGTGCTGTTTTCGATGAACAATATCTGTTATTAATTCTGAAAATGTTTGTTTACTTAGTTTGCAAGTTTTGTTTATATCACTCCATTTTTTATCAATTACCGTTAAATATAATTTTAGTTGAACATTACTAAAAAGTGACACCACATCCAAACTTAAAAGAATATAATTTGGGTTATTAAATTTTTTGTTTATTTCGAAAGAATCTCTGATGGAATACTCTTTGCTATAGTCATATGATTTTGTGACTATTTCAGTTAACCAAAGTGTAAGGGTTGGTATAAGTGTTGGTCTAGCTGATAATGTTGGTTTGTGAATTTTTGGGTAAACAGTAAAATTTTGCAGGAATTCCGTTATAGGTTGTTAGTTTATTTTGAATATCTTTGTCAATTTGTTCTTTATTAAATAATTCTTTAATTGAAGTATTAGACTCATTAGTTATTTTCAAAGTAGGATCTTTATTAAGTTCTTTTTATGATGTATTATCGTCTATAAGTTGTTTAGAAAGATCTGAATATTGTTGTTTTGCAATTATAACTGTTATATTACCTTTGTCTGATCTTGTTACTATCAAATTTAGATTTTCATGTAGATATTTTTTTGTTTTATGTAATAGTTCTCTAAATATTGATTGTTTAGGTTCATGTATATGGTTAGTTAAAATATTACTTGATTTAGCTATAATAATATTTCTTTCTTTTTCATTATTCACAGAAGAGGATATGTAATACATATATATACATATATATATATATATATATATATATATATATATATATATATATATATATATATATATATATATATATATATATATATATATATATATATATATATATATATATATATATATATATATATATATATATATATAATTTGAGAAAAAATATTTGCCAACTATTTTTATAAAAGGATTTTTTGTGGGGATGTGGCAATGATACCAGAGTGTACTCTTTTAAGAATTTTTTTCCGAGCTTTCGAATATTGTAGTATTCATTTTCAAGGACTAAAAACAGTATATAAAGTTAAATAGATTATATAGCGGATAAAATTAAATAATACTTAGGTACATATCTAAGTCAGATAGGTAAAATATTTTAAAAAATGTAATAAATTTGAACATTGGTAGGTATATAAAAACAATATGAAATATGGAATTTGGAATATATTTGATTGTTGTAGGTATAAATTTAAATCAATTGTTTAAAAATTCTCCATAGTAATAATTAGTTTTTTTTTATTTTTCAAGTTTTGTTTTTCTAAATCCAAAAGACATGCATATATGATACTTAGATTATTTAGATCAGTTTTTTGTTGATGCATCGATCTTCTTGAGCTATATAAGCTGTTTCTGAAAAGATCCGTTTTTTATAATTAATTTCTGTCGATAAAATTTTGGCATGTTCATAATTCATTGTGTGGCCTTCAGAGAATACGTGTTCAGCAGGTGCACATTTCTCTGGGTGAAGTTTGCTGTCACTTTTATGGGATGTTATTCTATTTGTAAGAGACCTTTTTGACTGACCAATGTATTTCTTATCACAATTTTTGCAAAGAATTTCAATAGTATATTCTGTAACAAGGTTAGAATGAAAATTCGATGCGAGTGGAAAGTTCCGAGCGCGAGCCGAAGGCAAGCGTAAGGAACCACGAGCATCACGAATTTTCATTCTATCCGAGTAGCAGTCTATACTTTCTCCACGATCAAAGATTTTAAATATATATTTTTAAATGGAAATGAACAAAAGATAATTTATATTACAGAACTCAATCACAATTATATTAGGTAAACACTCAATGTGACAGCAATAATTTTGACACTTTGACACTCAAGTTTTGAAACCACGATGACAGTGTGGGAATATTATTCTATCACTGGAGAGAGAATGTAAATACATTTAAATTGCATGGGGGCAGAGATGTTGCAGAATATTTCTTCAATCTAAAGAGAGAGATAATCAAATTTGATTTCAAAATTGGCAAATTCTGTGATGATCGTGGAGAAACTATGTTAGGTGATTTTATTATTAGGTGTTTTATCTTTGATTTTACTAAGAAGCGAATGGATTGTAAGATGTTGTTCATTTGCAATTTTTATATTATGTTGTTTAAAGATTCCGGGAAGTTTAGGTGTGATTGTTTTTATATATGGTAAAGATACATAAAATGGAATGGTATTATTTATAGAACTGTTTTCATCATATTCTGTATACCTTGTCATGTTATGAATTATGCCATTTGTATTCTCAGAAGTGTTATATAAAATCTGTTTGAAAAGATATGGTTGATAAGAGTTCTCAAGAAATAGATCTTAAAGAATTTTTATATTTCTTTTTTTGGTAAAATATGGGATCTGAAATATTCAACATTCTATTTTTCATTTGTTTGATCAAGTTTAGTTTAGTATTACGTGGATGATATGAATGATAGTTAATATATCAACCAGAAATTATCGTTTTTCTATACCAGTCAATTGAAATTTTAGTGTCCTTGTTTCTTTCAATTTATATCAAAATTTATTACTTTTTCACAATTTTATACCAATAATCTCACCTAGGAGTGTAAGTATTATTTAATTTTATCTGCTATATAATTTATTTGATTTCATATACTGTTTTTAGTGAATTAATACAGTTTCCTGTAAAATTGTCGTATTTAGTAAAGCGTTTTAACAACAGATGTCGAAGAATAAAAATATATTATTCTACGCTTCACAACTAGTTTTGAAAAATATTTTTCAAAAACAGTGACCGTTCAACGAAGAAGAAACAACAATTAACTCTCGGACGATAACATATACCTTGTACTGATGAGGCGCAATACGCCGAAACCGGTCTACAAGTTGTGTTATCCCTTCTAGTTGCAAACCAGAATGGTTGGTTTAAATCTTGTAGATTTACCAACCCCGTTTGACTTAGAAGTGTAATTCAATATCTTGTTACTTATAAAAAAAAAAGAGAAGAAAGCTATTTGTTAATTACAATAAAAAAAAAAAGGAAATTTTTATATCTTGAAAAGAGGCGAATTTATTTGCCTAAATTTTTCTCTCAGGGAAAGGGTACGGAACGATTATTTGAGGTTACAAATGAAACGCCGTTTTAGTTCAGCTAGCATTATATATTAATTTGCCCCTTTAAAATGTAGATATATATAAATTCGAAATTAGCTGCGGAGTATGGAGGGTGGCGGCACTTGTGGCACGAAACAAGAACGAGCGCTTAGATCTAAGGCCACTAGTGGCTGAATTGCGTACCCTGGAACAGGCCTTACACTTCAATCACTCGGCTAAGAAGAGGCGACGTGATAGATCTATTTGGTTACAAATCCAAATTGTTTAAATTGTTTTTATGATCAACTTATTTTTTCCACAATGAAGAACAGGTACCAATCTATAAGATTATAAAGTAAGTGACGTAGCAGAATTGCCCCGTTTAATATTATATAGGCTGAATATTTACCGCAGAGTATACTTTGCGTTTACAACAATAGTTGACCGTAATATATTTAACAAAATTAATTATTTTCAGGGAAATGACTAAAGCATCTACACTAAGAAGCCTAGGTTCTAAAGAGTTCTCCAACGAAAAATCATTATAAGTTATGAGTTCAGAGTTTTCTTTTTTTAAATGTAGTATTGTTGTGATGGTTTCTCCCTACGTGCTTGTTAATCTATGTGTAGAAAGTGTTGTTTAGTTCACATACAATAAAATGTTAAGACAAACACAACTTATAAACAAGGCTTAGCTGTTAAGTCACAGTGGATAATTCCCTCAGTACTGCCCCACACAGTTACAGTAGCCTCCGGAACCTTGAGGATGATGGAAAAGTAGTTTTTCAGACAATCAGTTGGAAGCCCCTGAGGTAAGCAGGTATCTCTGGCTCTTGGGTCCAAGGTACTTCCAGGAATAATTAGAATCTCTGCTAATTATGAGTGGTATATGGGAGAGGTCTAAAAAGAATAATTCGTTATTATTCTTTGCTGACATTATTTAGGTAATAACAAAAAATATAGTCAACTCAAAGAACGTCTCAGGATATCTTCCAATTTCTAATGGTTTATAACTTTTAATCATCCAATTTTATCATGAAAAACTGACACAAACATACTTATGACATATTGAGCCTATTTTAATACCAGATTGACCTAAATCTCATAGGAGAAACTGAAGATTGCTCATGAATTAATACAGTAACTAGTTGAAATCTGCTGAAGAGTATGACTTTTGCTTTGTCGAATTAGTTAATGAGTTGAATCAGTATCGAAATTTCATTACTTCAATGTGATGATCAAGTGTTAAGTACTTTAGGATCTGATTTTATTAAATACAATATTGAGAAGCTAAAATGAATACATTTGCCAAAATCCGCAATTGAAGATCAGAGGTTCGATGTGAATGTTAGAATAGTTTGAATCTTTGGTTTATAGAATATAAACTAAGTTGAAATACTTGATTATATGTCTAGGTACAGATATTGTATTACTTTAAGTACATACCTTTGGTGTCGGGTGACCTCAAGGTGGATTTAAGTTCGAGTTGTAGTTGAATTCCCTCAAGTAATTAAGTTCTTATCCCCTTCAGGGTACTTAAAAGTGCTTCTATCACAGATTTCTCCTTAAATTTACTTGGGATAACTCTCAAAAATTCCGTAAAATACGATGATCCTTTCACTCCATACACATGGATAGCAAAAAAAGGATCTATTTTTTTTTTGTAAACCGAAACTTTCCGCCTAAGTCTATTTGATTCTAAAATTGGTTGGTGAAACTGATCTCCAATTTTGGTTAAGCAGACACTTATGCTTATGGGACTTAGGGACATTTGTGAAATTATGATTTTTGAAGTTTGATAGTGACAATATTGACAATTGATAGGTACATGGTTAATTACAACTTGTTATCAAAATAAACATTGAATTTTATAATATAAAATTATGTAATTTTAGTTCGAGAATTTGCTTTTGTTTCAGTTAGAAAATCATTTTATTCTTTTTCTGTTGTGGTGGTGGGATTTTAGTTTTAGTTATTTATAGATACTTCTGGTCAAAGCAATATACCTGGTAAGATTATATCTTGTTTTGTTTCTTAAAAGGTTCTCGAAATGATGTTAGTCTATTTATTAAACAATTCCCAGTACATGATGCTGGTATTCTTGGTATGGTAGCCTAATTCCTAACCTTTGGCGGATACATCTAAATGAGCTTGTAACAATCTGTCGGGGCATGTAGCCCGGGAAGTAGTTGTTTCTTCTTCGTTGAACGGTCACTGTTTTTGAAAAATATTTTTCAAAACTAGTTGTGAAGCGTAGAATAATATATTTTTATTCTTCGACATCTACTGTTTTTAGTCCTTGAAAATGAATACTATGATATTCGAAAGCTCGGAAATAAATTCTTGAAAGAGTACACCCTGGTATTATTGCCACATCCCCACAAAAGTTCCTTTTTTATTATTGTTTCATATTTCATACCTATAGTATAACATAATAATGTATTTTTCCTGTTTTTTCTTAGTTTCGGCTTCCAATGCCATGTCGTTTAGTTTTATTATTCAATTCTTCATATTCATCTTTGCTTTATCTCTCATACATTACTCAGTCAGAAAATTGAGGACTAATCACAGTTTCCGTAGCTTCATCATCGGCAGTTCTCACCCGCCACTTTGTCCTTATTATGTAACTGCAAACAGAGATACTTTTCATAGCGAGACTTGCTCTGACACCTATATCAAAGATGCTGTCGTATAGTATTTAGATTTGTGTTTTCCGGATTCCTCTACGAAGGCACTTTCCAACATTTTGTGGAAGTATTTCCTAGTGTTTTTGAGAGTCTGTGGTTATACTCAGCTCTTTCAGTGGTTTTTGACTCATCTATCCGGCAACAGTATATTTTTTCAAGACGTTCTTGGCGGTCACTTACGACCTCGTCAAATATTGCTCCAAGGTCTCATTGCCCTAGCAGGATGAAAACTGCTGGTTAGGTCCTAGTCCCCAATGGAATGTTTTCCATAACTTTTAGATAACTCTCTTCCTGCGTTAATCTTATTTATTTGGAATATTCTCTAGGCAGTCATTCCTTATCACTATTTCCCAGATTGTAGCGTTAACATTTTTTGCAGATTTATTTTAGCAGTTATTTGACATGATGATCTTAAATAAATCCATTCGGTTTTTGTAAAGTTAATCGCCATTTATACGCATATGAATGTGCATCAACATATTTTATATAAAAATGCTTAGACTAAACAGAGCGAAATATAAATTTGAAAATAACATAACCAATACTCTCAAAATCTGAATTATCTGTTTCATAATGCAAAATGCCTCGAGGATGATTTTGTACTTAGATTATAATATATTGTCATATTTATTTTGAGAAATTATCATTTATTATTATCATTCTACAGCTACCTGGCCAACAGCGCACATAAATTAAATATAAATATTGATTTCTTTGTCCGTCGTCAGTAAAGTCATAAGCCGTATATATTGTCGGAAGTGAATTACGGTATCCCTAAATGGGAAAAACTAAATTGAAAAAGAATTGCTTGGTTTTTTCTGGCAGTGAAGTCGTGGTTATTTCCCTTCAGCCACTAATGTCAGCTGTTATGTAAATGATAAATGAAATCATACTCAAGGACAATAATGCTTTAAAGCAATATAGAATTACCGGATAATGTTTATGATGCTCAAAATGCTGTGGTGATTCTCATATGCTTACTATTTACTGATGATTGATTGATTAGTACGAGACCACCAGCTAGAGGCTTCAAGTCCTCGGCACTGCAGCATTTAGGATTTTGGGCTTTTGGTTCTCGTTTATGTGAAGAGACTAATTGTCCTTATAAGGCTCAACCGTCTTTTCACTAGGTCCTTCTTGGAGAAAACCTCCCTTGGGTTCTCTAGCCTTGGGAGTTTATATCTCCAGTAAGTTTTTATACAACACAACATCTTTTTTTATGTGCTTAAAACTAATGTAACGGCTACTCAGTTTAGAGAGCACCTCAGGTGTAGATTCTGAGACCAAATTAGTACAAATTCAGAGAGTAGTCTTACCGGTTCTCGGGTAATTCTACTTGAAATTTATTTTAATTAAGATAAGTTAATTAGTAATCAAGTTACTGAAATTAATAAAAGAAAAATTATGTAAGAAAGGTAAGTGGGCGCCACCCTGAATAATACTAGCTTATTTGTTACTCACATCAGCATTATAACGACAAATCCTGGAATATTGGAAGGGAAAATAAACTTTATGAACAACGTTATTGAAGTTACAAGTTGTATATTGACTTTTAGAAAACAATTGAACAAAAAAAAATTAAATGACTAATTTATTGAGTTGTTCTATGTTGAAGAAGCGATCGTTGAAATATATAGATGTTACTTCCCATGGTCCTGGCCAGATAAAGTCCTCTGGTAATATTCCAGATATCGATAGTGATATCCTGGATACGGTCCTGGTTTCAGATGGAGTCAGTCATGGTTACAGTTCCAGGTAAAGTGTCCCAAGATAAAATTCTTGTCCCAGGTAAAATTTCGGGTCCAGGTAAAATGCTAAGGAACAATACTAGTATCAGGAACAAATTTACCCAATTTAACAAAATCCAGGATGTCTGAAATATGATATTACAATGATTAAAGAAAATTATTTAAAAACGTGGTCATACATCCTGTATTTTAATAAAAAAAATAATCAAAGAAATCAAATAAAAAAACAATAAAATCGAATACTCGATTCTATAACGGTAAATATAGACATATATTAAATATATATATTTTAAATCGGTTTGAAATATCTTCAAATATATTCAAAGAGAATCTGAAAAGAAATATGAAAGAACCAAAAAAAAAACAAAATCATATCGATATATTATATTCCTAGCACTGGAACGACATTGCTACATAATAAAAATATGAAAGCGGAAAACTGCTAAGAAAGAATAGTTAACATACATTTAAGCGAAAAAAACTTACCATTCACATGAATGCACTTTTTCAAGATAAGATTATGTTTGCTTCAATAGCACATGTTCACAGGAAAGAAGAATGAATCCTCTTCGCCATTGTTTAAATACAGGAAATCATATGAGAGATAACAGACTTACGTCTCATTTTCATGAAAGGAATTTACATTTCAATAGTGAATTCTTAATTCATATTTAATGAATAAGTGGTAGAAGAAGAGATAAGAACGAGGTCCCACGAAGTGGGAATATCAAAATAGCAGTGGAGATTTCACGACAGACGGAACTCGATCGGCCCGTATAAAAACGTTGATTTCGACTCTCGTCGGCAGTAAATATATTCAGCCTTGAAACATTTCTCGGTGTTGGGTATGAGAAAGGACTGTCTATTCGCCGCCCATACGATAATTTATTATTAATTAACTGGAGGAAAGTAAAGTGAACGAAATTTACGTTACACTAATATCAATTTACGACACTGTTAAGTGGAATGTCACCTACGAGATCACCAGAGACGTAATTTATATCAAATCCCTATAGATTATTACGACAATCATCAATTTCATTGCAGTTGAATGAACATCAATCAAATTTAATTTCTGGTAGAAAGAATATTAGTGTTACCAAAAAACGAAGTGAGAAAAATAAATAGGGAACAATTCCAGCAAAATGAAACATATTTTTCAATAGTAGGCTATTACGTTTTATGACAATGTGGAAATCAATTTCCCGGAGAAATCTATTTCGTTCACACCTCTACAAGTCTTTTCACAGGGTGGCAGTTAACATTACTTATCAAAAGAAAGCAACTCATTCACTGACAATCTTGTATTGTTTGGCTGGCAATGGAAAACTGGCACATATATTGTTCAATGTTCTGGTCTAAATTTTCTTTAAGACACATTTCTGTTCCCTCACCAACAATGAGGCACATTCATAATTTAAAAAATGAATCGACCAATGAAAATATATTATTTTTTATTTTTAGAGCGTATCTCTGATAAAATATTCCTTTATCAGAGACTCACTCCTCATGTCGAATAAAACAAGAACAAGAACATAACTTTATATATTTTACATGATCGTTTTCACTATAAAAGACCACTTTCTGCATTGTTCCATTATTTCCTTTTTACAGGTCAGCTTCTAATGATATATTATCGACATGTTTCTTGCTACATAATCATTAAAAAATCGTTTTATATTTATTTAACTCAGGCGATCGCAGGCTACCTATAAGTCGCAAAGATAGTTCTGGTAACTGATTACATATTCATAAAAATAATTTCCTGGTCTTCCGTCTCCATTCATTAATATATTATCTTATTTGGATTATTCAATTGTTTGAATACTTTTAACTACAATTTAGATCTTGACTTTCCATCTATCTAACATCGATCGTATTCGAAATTTGAGAGTATCTGGTGTTCCATTCATATTCCACTGGAATCATCCATGTCAAAGAAATATATACCATCGAAGGAAATTCATTTATCTGACAGTTTTCCAATAATTAACTTAATAAACTGTAGACTAAGAAGCAACAACTACTTCTTCTTAGTGAACGGTCTGTTCTTTGAAAATTATTTTTCAAATTTTGTAAAGCGATATAATAGTAGGTATTGAACTATTATTTTTGACGTCTATAGATCACGCTTTACTAAAATATTACAATCATTTACAGGTAACTGTAATTAGGTAAATATTAAACTGTAATCGCAGATTACCAAGCAGAAGTACATACCAACCCTCAGGGATATCTTGTGGCCTTTTGAACGAAGTATAGGAAGTAAACAATAATCATAAAATCAATAGAATTGCTAGTTACAAATTTCCTGAAGGTATATCAGCATTTTTGTGTAATCAGAAAGTTTTGCTTTTTTTGATAGAATTTGTATGTCCATAATACCATGCGAAGACTCTTGTTTCTACCGTTTGTAATTCCTGAAATGTGTTTGTATACTTATATAATATGTTCTTGCATCATTAATGGAATACTTTTCCAATATAATAATGGACACAGGGCCGCGCCAGGTGTTTCTGCCGCCGTGTGCAAACGATAAATGGCCGCCCCCTATTACCCCTACACAAAATGAAAGACGATAATAGATGTTCAAATAAAAAGACGTTTAAACTTATTAGTTTTAATGAATGTAACCTTACAAATTGAGCTCAAGCCCAAATAAGAATCAAGTTATAAAATTTAAATAATTTAAAAAAAAAGTGCAAGATTATAAATTAATTTGTCTACTTGGTTACATAAGTTTCGGTTGCTCCGGTGACAACCTTAGGCCTTCGACGTCGCTCAGAACGGAGGTAGGGGTGGATCCCTCTTATTGATCTTCCGGACAAAATAGTAGACAACTTGTGTGGGCGCCAACTGGGTTTTCCACTTTGGCCTAGCACTACGAATTTCCCCCGATAACCCAGTAAAACAAGGGATGAAAATAAAAGGCAAACCTCAGCTTATGTTCCTTCTAATATCTAAATAAAAAAACATCTAATACCCTTAAGGGATATTTTACAATTAATAGCTAATGTGAACCCTAGTAAATGTCCCCCCACTTAAAGAAAATAGTGTGAACCTCTGTTACACATAAAAAAAAACCAAATGATTATCAATTAAATTCCAACATATACCAGTTAATTGACCTACGTAGTGGGAAATTAATATGGCTGTTCAAGTGAACCAGTAAATAAGAACGTATTAATTATATGTTCTATAAACGAACCTGAAAAGTAGCGTACAGTTTATAAAATCAATTCCATACAAGGCGACACCGTAGTCAAGGCGTTGGTACCAAGGCAGAGACGCATGCGCAAGTGGATAAAATTATGAAAATTAAATTGTGAAAATTCACCGCAAAATATTAATTTCCACCATTACAATTTCATAATAAAATAAATCAGTAGGAACTACCTAGCTAATGTATATACATGTTGGCGTAAAGCCTAAAATAAAAATAAGTAAATAACTCAGAAAAACCCCCGATACCAGGTTACCCTCAATGTGGTCTTCTTCAAGAAGTTGTTGAAGAGTAGCAGCAAACTGCAGAAGACATCATTATCTATCCACCAGGTAGACTCCAAATGTCCCGAAGTGTGTATCTGGAGGGTGGTAAGTGTACTCTGGCCCCACAGGTAAAGTGTGTATCTGGCCCCACAGGTGAAGTGTGTATAATCTGGCCCCACAGGTGAAGTGTGTATAATCTGGCCCCACAGGTGGACCCTTTTCCAAAAAGGGTCCAATACTCAAAATTTTCCTCTTACTGGACGGCTACCAACAAATAACGAACCAACAACAGCATGTGGCACACCTTCAATTTCAAAACTTCAACGTTGGCGATTTCAATCGTTTTAGTGCAATATATCCCCTATAAGGGTTTGTGAAAACGGCTCCCAGAACAGGACGGAATTCTTCAACAATACGAACTCCCGTAGAACCAAAATACTAGCCGTATATTCCACAACTCATTCAGAACGAGAACCTATAAATCCCAGCAGGGGATGACTACCCAGTCATTAATAAAATTCAGATTCTAGTTCCATGCACTTTTGCTAACCATCTATCAAGCTCAAGTAGGAGCACACACCGAAAAGAAGAAGTGAGTGACATATCTTCAACTTCAATACAGAATACTACCACAGAGAAACCTAGCCGAAACATACATCCGAACTTCACTGCTCACTACACCGAGCGTGTTCCGCACAGATCGAGTCATAAAGTGCTACACTTCTATGTAAGTCATGACGAACGAACGCTTTTATCTAAGACACGACTGTCACGGCCAATTGTCAATGTCATCCAACAAATAATCACTTGTAAACATTGGACAGAAATGATAAAGTCAATGTATTAAAACTTATTCAAATAAATTTGAGTAAACATAGTACCACAATACCAAACCAACGTAAACAAAGCAAGATCAAACACTCGGATTTAACAGACAAAACATATGACGATAACAGCTAATATATATTATAAGTAGATGTTCAGAAAATATTCGAATGCCATATTACACAGAAGATTTCTAACTAGTATGTATTTGCTTAAGCCAAAATATGGTAGATAAATGAAGAAAATATACCTCTAACTCAAAAGTAAAGTATGTCTATATAGATCAGTAAGTTTTATCAAACCTAATTACTACTTTAAATGTTTTAGACTTCAAGTCAAGGAGTCAGTAATAATTTATAACTAAACCCTAATAAACTTTAGCGTTTATCAAGCTGAAGCGGACAAAGTATTTGGACTTCTGTGGCTACACCCCAAAGGTGATATAATCAAAGCCAGAACCAAAATCAGTAGTCCCACGGTAACTAAAAACTAAAGTAAAATCCACAAGAGAGAAAACCCCTTACTACCCTTAATTAGGAATTATAAGAAACAAAAAGAAATAACTAACATGAATCTATCTATACAGACATTTACCAGGTAGGCGCTAGTTTTATTATTTACATTACCTAGCAACAAAATATAAAATTGTTGTCAAGATGTGAAGACAGGTATGGTTACAGCCTGCACCACTTCACCGGAAGGATGATGGCAGAGTAGTCCCTAAAACTCTGGGCTGACAGAAATTATATAACTACTGAAGTACTTTCGTAGTGACCAAATGATATTAGAAACAGAGACAATATCGGTCAGGTAATTACTATATACAAATACTTAATATATACAATAGACGTAGTGACAAATTCAACCGTTACATAAAAAATATGAAATTATTACATTTTTCCAACACAAATAAAATAAAGGATGAATAATAAAATACTCGCCACTCGTGCTACTTGTATAATATGCTATATGATATGAAGTCGATGGCTGTGGAGGGTCTTGAACATTTTTTTGAAAAAACCTATACCTATTAGAAGTATTTCTTTTTGCTGCTCCCACTTTTTAAACTTTTAGTTTTCGATATTGAGCACCAGATACACGTTTGGGTTTTTCAGACATCTGCAAATAAAAAAAATATCAAAATAATATCTATTTCAAACATCTACCCACAACCCACTAAACTAGTCTCAAAATTGCCATGCCTTATTTAAAACTATTCCCATATCAACTCCTTAACATAAGTGCGTCCCTGGAAAATACTTTCTTTTATTTTTTATTTAAGTAACTTGAAAAAAATGTAATTTAATAATTTACTAGCCATATATGAAATGCAAAATCTACAAAACTGCCAACACTTATTTTGACCCTTCGCCCCTGAGTATGCCCCTGAAAAAAGTATAAGATCCATGTAAAATCGGTCGAGCAGATTTAGGAAAAAATAATGACTCGTACCCATCGGTGCTGCCACTGGAATTATATATGAAAATATAAATACAACTTTTTTATTCATGAAAATATGGAAAAATACCTAATCCAATTTTGGAGAACTCGTCAATACCTACGCATGGACTATTATAAAACATATAGGATATATGATTAAAAATCCGAAAAAAAGTCGAAAATGCTTATAAAAAAAAATTTAAAATTTTTTAGAAAATTTTCATCATGCCCATGAAAATTTCCAGGTTTGACTCTATGGGAATCCATTTTTAAGAAAAATTAAAAGTCGATTTAGAGGGCGCCACAAGTGGCGCTAAATGCCGTTCTAAACGATGCCTAAAAACACCATACGCGGTTTCCACAATCAATTCGGGGCTATACTTGGAGGAGATTTTGGGGGGGGGGGTCGATTGTCAAAAAACTATTTTTGCATTATAAGCACCCCAAATAAGGAAGATTCCCCGAATATTTTCGTTCTGAGTTGATATCTTGGCGGGCCGTGTACCCCAAAAAAAATTGGGGAGGGAGGGGGGAAATTTAGTGATAAAGAGCTAGCCCCCTTCGCCTGGGCATATTAAAAAAAATTCCGAAAAAAAATTTTCGGGTCTCACTTATTTTTGACTATACTTGTATATTTTTTCAGGTTGACCCCTCCTTTTTTGGATTCTATAGACTCGGACGATTTTTACGAATCGAATGGTTTTTGTTTCATTTCGATAGGAAGGGAGGAGCGAGGTAAGGGGGGCGTTTTTTTTTGGAAGCCGGAAAACTTGTATGAATTTCATTTCGGGGTGTCAATTTTTCATGTCTGACCGTTTCGGATAAAGTTATGTGGTCCGGGAGTGTACGTTGGGGAGCGTAAAAATCGATGTCCAGTTTTTTTGTTCAACAAAATTTTCCCTTCACGCCCATATATTTATTTTTTGTCCAACGGTCAATTTGGCGAGTGCTCAAGTTCCCCGTTACGGTATAATTTCAAATTTTTTTATGTACTTTTCACATTTTTTAAAATTTAATACCCCTCAAGAAAATGTTTAGAATGAAATGCAAAACTTTATAAAATTACCATATTTTCTCTACCCCTGGCTCCTGTAGCACCCAACGTGCGCCTTTGGATTGTTTTTTGTATTACACATATTTTACTTGAATCTAAATAAAATTTTCGATGATTTAATATCCCACAAGCCATGTTTTATAACAAAATGCGTAATTTTAATAAAAATACCCCATTTTTTCCTCCCTTGGGAGGGCATAACTATAAGTCATTGCAAATAATAATGCTTTAGCTATACACTGTGTTAATTTGAAAAGGACCCACCCTTAATATTTCAAAAATGGGACATATTAGAAAAAAATGCCGAAACACGTCAATTTTTAACTTGAAGGGGACAATTTTTAGCGCTAATGTCATAAACGTCAGATTCCTCCCTACTGGAGACACCCCTTACATTTTTTCAAATGGCACTAGGTATCAAGTCAGACCTCATTTAAAAGGTCTGGATAATCTCTATTTAATCATTTTGTTTTGCCTTTGATACCAGCCTTCCATTGTTATTTAATCATTGTTTAAAATTGGTACTTTTTCAACTTTTCGTATGCCCCTGTATTGTGTTATGATAAAAATACTCTTTAAAGAATAAAAAATTTACAAATAGTAAAAAGACAACTGTCAACAAGAAAAAACTGCTATTTAATCACGTGTTCAGAGTGACCACCGTTAACATTCAGGCAATAAAAGCTGAAAAGGAGCCAATTTTAAAACAACGATTAAACAACGATGGAAGGCTCGTATCAAAGGCAAAACAAAATGATTGAATAGAGATTTACCAGACCTTTTAAATGAGGTATGACTTGATACCTAATGCGATTTGAAAAAATGTAAGGGGTGTCTCCAGTAGGGAGGGGGTGAATCTGACGTTTATTTCATTAGCGCTAAAAAGTGTCCCCCTCAAGTTAAAAGTTGACGTGTTTCGGCATTTCTTTTTAATATGTCCCATTTCTGAAATATTAAGGGTGGGTCCTTTTCAAATGAACACAGTGTATATTTAGATATAAAATTTATTTATTATTGGGAAGGTGTACTTACTTTTCCCCTTTTTTATTTATTTACACTTCATTTATTTCAACAATCAACGTTGGCGGCGATTTAACATAATTAATTAAATGAAAATCACTCATCACTCAGCCTAAATATGCCTTCCTATCTGTAGGAAAAATATTAAGCTAATGTACCCAAAACAAATGCATTAAAACTTCCAATTCATGATATAAATACTATTTATGTAGGTGTTCTTAGAAAAGTAATAAAAACGATGCAGGCCAAAGTGTTATTTTTATTTTCACTGATGCTCGGCATATTGCTTTATAGACTTTAGACAAAACATTTTTGGATTTAGTGCCGACAATTGTTTGCTGGTCGTATTGAAGAACATTTATTTTTTTGCTACAATAATTGTATTATCAAGTGGCGGCCGCCGCCCTTTTAGGCTTGCCGCCCGTGTGCTGTGCACCCATTGCACACTTGGTTGGCGCGGCCCTGAATGGACAGAGTATCTTAATTACTCCATTTGCTCTGCTAATTTTAGATTCAACATATAAATATGCGTAAAAATCTGCTGCAAAGAATGAAATTTTTCTAGAACATGCTGCGAAGAACCATGTTCTTGAAATTTTTAGCATTTATTGCTATGGTAAAACAGTAGTTTCCACATGATTCTATAAAAGTGATTGATAACGTAGACCAATCAGATGTAGTACGCATAGATTGCTGTTAGTATATTGTTATTGAGGAAAATTATTAATTGGAAAGCAATCAAGTAGGTAGAAGAAGCTTCAATGTCTAAAAAAGCACTTTATGAACCGGTTTTTTGGTTGTTAAGGTAACGTGGATCAATAGTAACCTCAACTGATAGTTACTCAAGATAATCGCGTATAGGGGTCACTATGCCCAATTCAGTACACTGATTAACACGTAAGTATTGATAACTCGGTCGATGATGTTTGTCAGGCTGCTTAGGGAAGATACTGGTCAGTAGCTTTTTGGACATATTTTTTATTCAAATACGTTGCCTATCTACAGCATTGTGTGAAGTTTGACAGGTTGAGCTAGATAGATTTTTTTGTTTCTGGTAGTTAATTTGCTTAATACATATATTTACAAGCATGTGAAAGGCATTATGTACCGGGTGTCCCAATAACATTGGCTATCGGCCATATCTCAGGAACCCTTTATAGTACAGTTCCGGGACAAAAATTTTTATAATAAAAGTGGGCCCGTTAAAACCTTATTGATAAGATGGTGAAAGTCAATTTCAAGCAGTCCAAAATTGTTAAATTTCGTTCTGTAGAGCCAGAATTATCTGATATTCAAAGGAAAGTGATTAAAATATACACATTTCTTAAGAGATCGAAGAAAAATTTCGACTTGCGGTTTTCGGCAGTCTATTAATATTTTGGTATTCTTTAATAATCTATGATTGAAAATGCATACTTATATTTAATATGTTCCAGGAGAAAAACTAGATTTATGAATTATATAGCGCCGCCTAACGAGCACGTTACGTATCAAGTTGCGTTGACTATATAATTTTTACATTGGCTGAAAAGATCTATTTCCAGTAAGATCTAGTCAAGGTTCTCACTCTCCCCGCTGCCTATTTGAAAAGACATGAAGAACGTTTCACAATTTTTCGTTGACTCGGCATCTGGCCTTAAGGATCTAATAATAAAAGTTTATAAACCCCTCATTGCACAGTAAACTGTAACAGATCCGTAGTCGGTAAGATTTAGATACTAAAACATAAATTAAATTTATTTTATGAAAAAAATCACTGAATTTTCAAAAACAAATTTAACTTTTATGTATTAATTGGAATTGAACTAATTAAACTGTTGAAACATACAGGGTGACCCACCGTATACGCTTTGATTTATTTCATCTAACTAGCAGATGTTATAAAAAAATGTTTCAAATAAAAAATATGTAGTTTGATAATGGCCACATTTTGAAAACATTTTGTACTGTACAGGTTACCTGCATATATATTTTTGTTCGGATTATATCCTTTGGCATTTGGTCAAAACATTTGGTTTCATTAGCGTCACTTCGTATTTTATTGGCTTATTGATAATGTCTTTTACTGTGGATATTGGGGTTTTGGTCAATTTACATGTTTCTTTTCGGCGATAAATGCACTTTTTTCCCATACTTGGTTTTAAACACAAGAATACTTTCGGAGTGATATGTTAATTACAAACTAAAACTCTGATACAATATTGAAAATAATTATCCCCACTTTCTCTTTTATCTATAAATATTCTTATCCCATTATATGTAAATATAAACAAGGCATTGGAAATAAAGTAGGTAGGTACAGTACAGGCCAGACAAAGGAAAACAAGCAACAAGCAACAAGCAAATATTCACACAATCAGATTAAAATATTTATAGATAAGGTGGTCAACCATTTATCGTGAAAAATACTTTTAAAAATAAAAATTCGGAAATATATAATAATAATATTTCTTCATTTTCTTTCTGGCAAACAACAAAATTTGTATGGAATTAGTCACAATGAAAACTTAATCCTAATCCTGATCTACATGCAAATTATAACTAAACAGTATCTGATAAAATTTCAAATCATAATACGAACAAACAAATAAATAATTATTCATACAACATTCACGAATTTAAAAATTCTTTTGGGGAGTAAAAACAACGTTCAATTAAAACTGATTCTAAAACTTTTTTGAATTCTATTAGTGTAGTACAGTTTCTGATGGTTAAAGGTAATTTATTATAAAACCGTTGCCCTTGTATAGCTGGAGATTTAAAATTAATATTTCCCTTAGATAAAGGTACATGTAGATCATTATAATGTCTTGAATTGAATTTATGGACTTGTTCATTGGTCTTGAGATGTTTTATTTTAGTATAAACAAACACACACAACTCAAAAATATACAAACACGACAATGTTAAAATTTCGAACATTTTAAAATAAACATCAGCTAGTGCGCCGAGAAATACCAGCAATACGAATGATCTTCTTTTGAGTTATGAAGACATCATTAAAGCTAGTACTAATTGAATAGATGAGGCTTTTACTTGATGAAGTTCAAAATATAATGAAGATTTAAACAAATTAAATTGTTTTATTTCATCATCTAGTACTAATTCCCCAAAAACATAAACCATACCGTAGGCGAGATTCCGCCTGCAACATTACGAGCTGTTCAATTGTTAGAAACGATCGAAGGTTTCTAAACTGATAATTAACTGAGTTTAGTTTTGAGATCACTGTATCGCAGTGTCCAATTTAGGAATTCATCAATAAATAAACCTAAGAATCTCACTGAAGAAGCGTATTCTATTATTATTAAGTTTTATATTAATTTTTTTGTATTTGCTTTTGCCTATAGTGGAAATGAACCTTTTGAGTTTTTTCTCCATCAAGGTGAAGTGAATTTTTACAAAACCAACTGTATAAGCTGGAAAAAACATCATTACATTTACTTTCTAAAAGGACATTGGATTTATCCGAAGTAAGGACCGACGTATCATCTTCATACAATGTAAAGTGAGTGGTCGAACTTATATTTACAACATCATTTATATAAAGCAAAAACAAGATTGGTCCCAAAACAGACCCCTGCGGAACACCAATACTATTGCACACATAACCTGACTTACTCTTACCAATACAATTATCCGTTAAATTAGGTAGACTAACATATTTTATGCGGTTATATAAATAAGACTCAATCCACATCAAAGATATCCCTCTGATACCAATATTTTTTAGCTTTTTCAATAAATTGTTATGATCAACACAGTCGAATGCTCTACTGAGATCACAGAATATACCAACCTCCTGCGTCCAATAAATTAGTTAAGTAGGTATTAAGTCTCTTCAGGTAGCTATACTCAAATATTTTTGAAAATATTGAAGGGACAGTAATTGGTCGATAGTTTGAAGTACTGCTCCTTTCACCTTTTTTATATACTGGAGTAATCTTTCCAGTTTTAATGTATTCCGGAAAATTGCCCTTTGAAAAGGAAATATTGACTAAATATGTTAGAGGAGACATTATAAATGGCAGAACTTTTTTTAACAAAAATGCTGGTAGGTATATCATCAAAACCATAAGATCTTTTATTTTTTAACTTAATTATTAGAAGTTCATATAATTAATCTTTATTGTATGGGCACAAAAGAAAAGTCTCTTGTTTGAGGTTTAACTTATCCGTATACTCTAAATCTACGACTTTAGGATCACACGATACATTTGAAATTATGTCATAAGAAGAATTTTTAAAAATTACATTAAACATTTTTGCAATCTCTGAAGGATTTTCAATCAAGTTATTTTGATCATCCAGTAGTGTGATACGCTGTACTCTACCACTACCAATATTTTTAGTAAAATCTGCAACAAGTTTCCATGCGCTTTTTGTGGGATTTTCTGAAGCTGAGATTAAATTTTGATCATATTTTTTTCTGGTGGATTGTAAGAGTTTTATATGTTCTTTTTTTTTGTTGTTTATAAAATTCTCTCAGTTGAGGGTGAGACCTTGATAAGGCATGTATATTTTTCAAATTATCACTGGATTTCCGAACATCCGTATTTATCCACCTTTTTTCACCCCGCTTAACCTGTTTTCTCCGTAAAGGAAAATGAACATTGAAATGATAAAGAAAAATATTCATAAAAGTATTAAATGCATAATTTGTGTTCAAATTGCCATATATTTGAGACCAATCATCAGTAACAAGACTAATTAATAATGAAGTGATTAATGGTACTAACTGTGAATATTTTTTTCTCGCAAAAAAGCGGTTCAGCGGTAGGTTCATTAGTAATCTCCATAAATACAGTTCTATGATCCGATACAGTGTTGTCAAAAACACAAGTTAAGGATGAGCTCTGAAATTTAACAAATATATTGTCAATAGTTGTAATGCTGTTGCCACTAACCCTAGTCGGCCATTTTACAAGATTATTACTAATATTCAAAATTGATAGTGTATTTATTAATTTCGTATGATCCGTATTCACGGTTCTCGTATCAATATTGAGATCGCCACCTACTATAAACTATATATTAGGTTTATATATAGAGTTTAAGAGGTTATCAAGATTAGATAAAAATACATTTACATTCCCTGACGGTGACCTGTAACAGTAGGTATTATTTTGGTTATCTCTATACGAAGTACAGGAAAATTCTGAATGTTTATCAATACAGAATTGACTGACATTAACATGTTTGTATTTAATATTATTTCTAACCCAGATTCCGGTTCCACCCCCTCTAACTGTGGTATCACGACAGTAACTGCTTGCTAAACTAAAGCCTTCAATGTATATTTGCCCCACTGAATCAGGGCATTCCCATAATTCGGTCAGACGGAGGATGTAAATATGTTGGTACCTATTAATTTCAATATCACAAATTGAATCTTCATTTAGGCTTTGTACATGTAACAGAATTAAATTAGGATTAAAAATTACCTCGGGAACTTGGAGGGGCTTCGAAGATATCAAAAATTATTCACCCATGCATTTTTAGGCCAAACCGTAGGATCCATTGCTTGTTTAAAATGCTCTTGGTAAATTCGAACCTTGAACGAAGCATACACATTGGGATAACGAGATTGTACACTCTCACATATAACCTCAGGAAAGTTGGGTTTTAAGAGATTTTCCGTAGCTGCAACATCTGTTTTTGGATCAACTCTGTACACATGCAAGTCAACAAACTTTGGCACACCTTTTATAGTACCAGTAGCTCCTTTAGTGCTGGTGCCCACTATTGGTTCTCGTTGATTCCTTTTTTATATTTGTTAGTTACCATATGTCATGATTGGTTACCATTTGGTGTCTCTTTGTCTAAGTTAACGATAGATGACATCACATTTTCTTGACACTTGATCAGGTCATTGTCCACTGTTCTAAAAGTGGATGGGGGTGAAAAAAAAACGGATGATGAAGTACTTTTCTTAGTAGCTCCTTTGGAGTAGCTGCAAGAGCTTAATACAGAGTTATATGGAGGTTGACTAGTATTATTGCGATTATTTTCACCTGTTTTAATATCAAGTCTATTCGGATCTCTGCATATAGTAGTTGGCTTGTTTGCCTTTCAATCAAGCTGATTTGTAAATTTTGTAGATTTGGCATCATGCACATTATATGAATTATTTATTTTGGATTGTAGCAATGAAATTAGGGTTTCTTGATGTTCAATTCCTTTTACTAACTCCTTATTCAGAGCCTTAAGATATTCAACTTCAATTTCCGCATATTTTAGTTTCGTTAAATCTAACCTTAAACTAGTAACACTTCCAGAATCTGTAGAAATATCACTTTGCTTACTGTTTTCAACATTTTCCATTATTTTTTTAGCACTGTCACTAATTTTTATGGTTTCTGGTACCTTTTTAGAAACTAAAATCTCTATTAAATCAGATTTCTTAAGCCGATCTAATTCTTTATAAACTGCTTCGTTAGGAGCCATGTTGCCATGTCCAAATCTTCCGAATATGAAGAATTTTGTTTTTAAATCTGAATATCGTATTTGAAATGTTAAAAATTTTGGCCCTGTAGCGCTGGATCTTCATGCCTGTATATTATTTTCCGGATTTATCGAGGCCACTTTTATCATCAAAATTTTCCTCCTGTAACTATATTGAAAACAATTCCTGAGATATGGCCAAGAGCCATTCCCATTGGGACACCCGGTCTTTATACTGTTAGTATGTTGATAGTATTTTTACTTTTCAAGTCTTAAATTTTTTTTCAATAATTCTATATAAATGAAACCCAAAAGTCAAACTATGAAAACCAGAATAACCTGCCATAATTGTTTATCATAGGTAGTAACAAGTTTCAGCCCATTTTGTGGAAATGACAAACTTGTTCAATTTCCATCCAAACAATTTTAAGTTGCTCTTCAACGCTATCCTATCCATTTTACATAATGCATTTTTCATGAAAATTCTTTCGATTCAGTGTGATGCGAAAACTGTAAAGTTCGCGTTATTTTTAGCGAAGGCTCGAAGATCTTCCGTATTGCTCGGTAAGCACAGATACATCACTTTTATTCCGGGATTTTAGTTTTGAAAGGCAATTAGTAATTTTGAATAGGTATATTTATGAAATTCTCAAGTTTTGGGAAACTTATAACTAAGGTTTTCACCAGCAAAATCAATAAAGAAATTATGGCTTTAGACATTTAATCCGTTCAATTTGAGTTTTGAAGTTATATATACCTTTCAATAAATTCTTTTAAGTCATCATACTACCAGGAGATCAGATAAAAATTGAACACGATTTTTGTGAAAAGCTGTGTCCACACTTCAGACAAACGTTAGAGTTCGTAATTTCTTAATGGAAGATAATTCCGAGATTTTGGAGGGTAAGATTCTTTCCAGAATATTATTTCACGTTTTTTGTGTGAGGATGCATCAGATCGAAATTTGGTTTATCGTGTTTTATACAAGTTGTAAATATTGTTAACACATCTGGACTTACTTCCAGAACGCATAAACATTAAAGATACTACCTACCTACATATTTGATAGGTAAGCGAGAAGCAGTAACTATTAAAATATTTTATAGATGAAAAATTACATGAGTGAATCTGTTGTATACTAATGTCATAAATGAATTGGAAATGGTAATAAAAATCTTGTATTCCAATTAACTCTTATAATATGGATGTTGACTGAATTTAGAAAACTATACAAAAAAAAAATCGACAAAATATTATTTTGTACTTCAACACTATTTCGTGAGCTACTCCAAAATCATTGATAACAAAAATGTTTTTCCAGGTTAAGAATTCACAGGTCGAAACCAAAATATTAAACACAAAATTCCTGATATTAATTTTTAAACAGAAAAATTTTATTTCATTTATTCGGAACGTTACAAAATTGCATATACTCACCAAAAAACCACAAATACAATTTCAGCAATGATGAGCATCGATGAAATTGTAATTTTTTACTAAAACATTCAATCAATAAACTTTTTCGTGACAGAAAATCAGTTCTTCTCATGTAGAAGCGAAATATCTGTTTATCAATTTTCTTTGTTATTCTTGTCAATGCCAATATGTGAATTTTTTTATAATTACAGTGAAGTTTTGCTTTTTTATAACTTTTTCTGTGTATAATAAGAACATATTCCAATGAGATAAAAAAACTTGACACTGTTTTGCCTTCTTTATGCTATCATATATTATTGTTGCGAGGTCACCAACTCAAAGCCGGCCCTGTCCCTCGACTGTAAATTTTGGTGGCTGCGCCCCTTCCTAGAACATTCGAGTAAAACGCTTTGTGTGTGCATAGGACGAGCGCGGAAGGTACTGGAATCTGCGAGAGTTGAGAAGGACTATTGTAACCTCAAAAACTCGATGATATCTACTAGGTCACAGAATTGGGGTGTTCAGATCGACAGACTGTGGCCAGCGGCTAGTACTCATGTGTAGTCGGCGTGGGTTCACTTATGTGCCAAGCAAGTGAGCAGCACGTCAAGATTATTTAGATGTAAAAGGGCGCCAAGTAGATTTACCGCAAATAAGATGGCATCCCATTCCTGAAAACCTACTTAAAAGGAATGAAAATAAAAGACAAACCAATTTTCCAATTACTTGTACATATATTGAATTTTTCTTTTTTTTATGAATGTACAAAGTGTAGTGAGTAGTTTGACAATTTGGTAGTAGTTTAGGGACGAGCTAGAGTAATGTTGAAAAATTTCATGGAGACAATGACAAACTTGATTAAAAAGCCCGTTACACACCTCGAACATAAAAAAAACAAAAAGTTCCCCACTAATAAAAAAAGGTTAAACCGTGTTAAGATTAAAGTTGAGATAGGAAAAGATTATATTACGCTAAGACTCGGAATTTTGGTGTTAATGCAAAGCGTCGACTCTCAACATATACCCTTAAGCTAAATATAGCTAACAATATAATACTCTAACTTTTCTATAAGCCAATCGACAAAATATTATAAAGCCAGAATTGAGAAAACTCCCTCGAGTTATCCACATTAAAAGAAAACTTGTCAAGGCGTATAGCGTAGTACCAACTATAGCTAAAATTTTACGAGTCAATTCCAACCGCATATATCTAGTATGAAAGTATCATTAAAATTACAAATAGGTTAAAAACCATCTTAGATCTCAATATATAAAATAAAAACAAATTCATTGCATCAGATAGAGATTGCCCAAATCCAAAGCCAAGTCGTTCACACCGTACTCACTAGCTGGTAGACTCCGTTTCACATAAGAAGAAGCCACTTGAAGTTGCAGTCGTCTGCGCGAACTTGATAGAGATCTGTGGTCAAAACCAGCGCCATATTGTAAAATCTTAAAACAATAGCGTAACGTTTCAAAATTTTTTAGGTCAACACAAAATTGGAATATTAAAAATGTATTTTTGTACAACTGCCATTAAAAGTGACATTTTTAATGCCTGTCAAACGTGTTAAAAGAAGACTTTTACAAAGTAGCGTTTAAAAATTAAAATACTTTTAACACTAGTGTTAAAAGAGACATAATCATTGAGAATTATTGTTAAAACGTCAAAAAAATAATTAACTGACAATAGTCGTCAAAATGTGATTTTCTTGAAATACTTTTATTTTATTATCAAAATAGGAGTTGTACAAAAAACTATGTATGATATTTGTGTTAAAAAATGTTACTTTTAACACTAATATCATAAATAGCTATTTTCTACAAACGTCAGGAAAAGTATAATTTTTAAGGCATGCTGTCAGTGTCTAAAATGCCATTTTATGACACTGGTGTTAAAAGTAAAATACTTTAAGCACTAGTGCTAAAAGTGACATTTTACTTAGCGTTTTGTCTTCATGACAAACGTAAATATTCAAATCGACGCCATTTTTAGTCCATTTAGACTCATGGAATTGAAGCATTCGCCTGCGGCTCATGCGTCAACTTTTCCACTCGTGAAAAAAAGCACCACTTTATGCACTAGCTGCACAAATAACTATTATCATATATGTATAGTTTAAACAAAACATATTTGGGAATTCTTTGAAGCTTTTCGAGATATTTTCACATACAAAACGATTGGCGATGTTCGATGAAATCGGCCAAAAATTAAGTATCAATTACGTTCTTATATTATTAAAGAAGGTAAAAATAACACAAAATAGGAATTTATTTATGAAAAATAGTGTTGACATCTTGGTTATATGGTTGACTCAAATAACTATACTGCATTATACTGTCATTGCTTCGTACAGTTGCAAACATCATTGAAGTGCTGAAACTCGAATAGATACTTATATTTAAATAAATATGAAGTAATATCCTATCCAAATAAAAAAATATTAGTTAAATTAAATACACCCATTTCCACACCACCCAAGAGGTAGAGTTAGCAGCGCGCTTTTTTTATAGTGGTTTCCCCAAGAGGCCTAATCCACTTAAGTAATCATGAATTAAATAGCAGTACGAACAGTAGTCTCTAAATTAATAAAGACAGTTCTTTATTTCGCCTATTTTCATGAAAGGGTTCTAACAGGAAACCGCTGGGTAGTGGCAGCACAAACACTAGTCTCTAAATTAATAAAGACGGTTCATTATTTCGCCTACTTTCGTTAAACAGTTCTAATATGAATCTGCTGGATAGTGGCAGCACGAACACTGGTCTCTAAATTTATAAAGACGGTTCATTATTTCACCCTAAATAGAAAATGTACTCCCCACTTTTGATCCTTTACATCTAGTTTTTGGACAAACAGGTTTCACTTGTTGGGATTTGGCTCAAATGACTGATTTTTAAATTGATATATCACTAAAGGGAGCGAACCATCAAATTAGAAATGTCCACATGATATTCTTTTATTAACTAGCAACTAACATTTAGAATGTTTTGTGTTTTAACTACAAATAGTATTGTTATAATTTTTGAAAAGCACATTAATGAAATAAAAATCCTTAAAACTTTCACATCTAAAAACTTAACCAAACCTGTAGTATATAATAGTCGACCGAATGAGAAATATATTTTAATCCAATTTGTAGATAAACACATTGATGGGATTTTGAATGTTAGTTAATAATTACTGATAAAAAAGTATATCATGTGGAAATTTAAGATTTTTCAACACGGACTTTTGGATATATATCAATATTAATCAGCAATTTGAACCATCTCACAATATTTGAAATATTTTTGCCTAGAATCTATGTGTGCTGAAAAAAAAAATGAGGTAATTTCTACTAGCAGACTTGTGCTATTAATTGCTTTCAGAGTCACTACTCCTACTGTTGCCACTGCTATAGTCATCCTCTGGAGTAGATTCATCGGACGATCCTGTATTCACATTAAACTTGAGAGAATCTACAACATCATCAAAAATGTGTTCTTCACAAATAGAACACCATTCTTGAACAGATACCTCAGAAAATTTCTTCCTGGCTAAATTCTCCACATCATCCAGTTTGAATGTGGTATTATGCACTGCCACCCAGTTCTTAACCAGTGCCCAGATTTTTTCTATTGGATTGAATTCCGGATGATAAGGTGGCAACCGTAAAACTTTATGCCCATGTTCCTCCAATAAACAGTCCAATTTATAGGAAACAGGAATACCTAAGCGAAATGTTTTTATTGCTTCATATAAAACGGGTTTTGTTTTACTGGCATCATGGACAACATTGTGGACCCTGAGCCATTCTAACATTTCTGTTTTGCTAGATGCTGTTGTAATATTTTTTCAGCTTTCACATTATGGTAAGAAGCATTATCCACAACCAGAACTGATTTCTGAGGCATATTGGGTAATAGTTGTTCCTGAACCCACCTCATAAAGTTTGAATGGTTGATGTCATCATGGTAATCTCCACTTTTAGAACCTAAAAAAAATAATAAATTCCATCGAGGCTCACGTTAACAATATGTCCTATGAGAAATAGTTAATTGTGTTTGTCTTATTTGACTGTTGGAATTATTTTTTGTTAGATATTGTTTTAAAACCCAATGATACACTACTTGTTTGTAAGTGACAATAGTATAAATTTCCTTTTATAGAATTAAGATCACCACGTTTAAAAATTATATTTCTCTAAATTAAGTTGAAACAGGTTATATCTGATATAAGTGAGGTCTTTACAAATATATGGGACAACAGTTATTTACAAAATATCACATTTCGATAAGTATATATAATTAATACAAACCTGAACTAAAAATTAATAGGGCATTAGGAATAAATCCCTTTTCTCCACCTGCATGCACAATCACAAGTCTCCTTCCTTTTGAGATTGGCTTTTTCAAACCTTTCTCTGATATATCGTACCATCCCTTGGATTGCACATGGGAGCTGTGAATGTATGTTTCATCGGTATACACAATATTCCATCCTTCGGTTCTATATTCAATAATATTTTCTAAGAAAGTAATTCTCTTATGGCGAATGATCTACAAATTTTTGTTTTTTGCCTTCACCACAATCTTCAAACCCATTAATTGAACCAGTTTTCTTATTGTAACTAAAAGCTGGTTCCAAGGACATTTCATCAAAGATAAGGGAGCAGATTCTATCTTCTGGCTCCATTTTTGACACAGACATCTTGAGAGCATCAAGAATGTGAGAATTCAATCCAATTTCAAATGGCACCTGGCTTAAAACTTTCATCAATGTCTTCCTTGAGGGCAGTGCAAAAGTTTTCTGAAGAAGACGATATGCCCTGGGACTTTTTTTTAACAAAGATAATGAGAATATCTTGTCCTCAATACTGAAACGACGTCCTCTACTTTTCTTGCTTTGCATAACAATTTGGGATTGTAAAAATTTCAATGTGGTATAATTTACTATATCCATCATGAAATCACCAGAATCAACTTTTTTTTATTCTCAAACAGTTGTTTTCGTATACTAAAATGTTTTCTGTCAAATTTTCTGGCTAGTGAAACAGTGTTTTTGGCAGTTCCATAAAACTTTCAAGCTTTGGGGGCTAGCTGTACGGCTCTACTACAATTTCCATGGCTCAGTAAATTCAATCTTTGTTTAATATCTGAAAAAAATTGTTATATGTACTTTTTTTACTTACTAGTATTATTGCAATAAACATTTTACATACTTTAAAAAATTACTTTTACGTTTGCTGGGTGCCTTTAATGTAGTAAGCATTGTGCTGGAAGTAGGTAGAGCGCTGCAGGTAGTTGGAGTACTGCAGGTAGCAATGTAAGAATATGACTCTGAACCTGTAATAGCAATAAGTACAATTTTTAGTTATACCTATTTGTCAAAAACCATTTTTTTATAACCACTTGTGAAATGGGTCACTTTATACACTAGTAATGTAATATATGTAGTAGTTTTTGGAATCTTATTGTACATTACCTTGTGGTTCAACAATCTCCTGGTTCTCCTCAGGTAATTTCTCCATACTTTTTGTTGGTGATGGTATATATAAGTTTGGAACTGCATTAGCTATTAAGTTTGTTCTATTATGATATGCAGCAAACTTCATTTCTTCGGAAAAGTGGATAGCACATATTCGAGAATTTTTTCTCCTTGATATGGGGATATCCTCTCTTTGAATTATTTGAATCCATTGCCTAAAAAGCTAAGAAAAAAAATTAAATGAAGCTATAGTAAACATCACTCTAAACTTGCAGTCATCAAATTACAAAATGTTCTAGTATGTATCATTTTCACAATATGGGTTTTGTTTATAATGTGTTATTAAACACAAAAAAAGAGACAGATTTGAAGTATGCTGCAGATGACCTGATTGTTGTGCAAGTTAAGAGTAATTGAACCCACTGAATATATTTTGAATCGATTATTCAACACATACTATCAATAATAGTATATCATGTGATAATAATGTAGTAATCAAATTGGTACACAAATTATTATTAATCTTTATTCGGCCTATCCCATCTATTTAGTGTGAAAAAACATTAAATCAAACACAAATCTATTCACAAACCTACCTCTGGGTCTTTAGGAAGGAGATGCATTTTAACATCCTTATTTGTATTCTTACAAGTGGGAACAATACAGTACTGAACCATGATGTTAATGTTAATAGACATAATCACTAAAAAGCACAAAAATGTCTGTTTATACAAATTAATATAAAAATAACCGTACAATACACGAATGAAAACAATGTTTAACAATGGCGTATCTTCAATATAAAATGGAGGTTATATAAATGGCGGGCTTATTGAAATCTGACAGATCCTCGATCACGTAGCGCTATCAGCGACAGGTGGAATAACTATAGAAACGAAGATAAAATTTATAGTGGAGTGAACATAGCATGCATCGAAACTATAACCAACTACATGTCGAAAAAGAACGAAATTATTTTGAACTCCCAATTAGACAAAAATTTGGATATTCCTATCCCTATCACTCCAATGGGATGTCGAAGAATCTATCTTGCTTCTAGTCTCGCTACCAGAACCTAATAACGAGCAATCCTAACCAATTCGCCAACCAAATAAATAATTGAAAACCGATTTCGACGGAACTTGAAAATTCCGCTGGCAAGCTGGCAGGAACAAGAAGCACGAGTTTTTCTTCTTTGTCAAATGGATATTAGTTAGTATTAATATAAAATCTTTTCCAGTTTCTTATCGAAATTAAAATCTAGAAAATAATATTATACCGACTAGGTAGGTTGATTTATGGCTCACTGAATATTGTAGTTCACTGTGACAAAATATTCGCGAAGACCACAAGGGTAGCAAACGGGCAATTAGGGCAAACATTATAAGGAAAATTCGAACGTCAAATAAAAACGTTACACTATGTATACGCGGGTTTTTGAGTGCGTAAGGGAGAATCATTGAAACGGACAGTAAAGAGTTAGTTCACAGAAGTTCTTAGCAATCGGACAGTGAATGAAATAGTGAAGATAAATAGTGTAGTATTAAAGTGGTAAAAATAAATTAGAACTATTATACCGCCTGTGAATAAATTAGTAGACATTAAGTAGAGTGTGTATATAAATTAAGTTTAATACAGTGTGTGTTTCTTTGAATAAATAAATAGTAATTAGCCATAGTAGTGTGTGTAATTTTATCCCACAAGTAAAAACTATTCAAATAAATAACAAGAACATTACATTATCATATTTCCTATCACAATGTTGCGTTATGCGTTATGTTTTTATTTGACAAAAAAGAAATCCGGTGGGAGAGATTCCTTGCCTGCTATTCGTTTCCCAGTTTCCTGTTACTATTTTAAACCCTCCGTTATATATCCGCTTTGAGAAAATAACTTCCAGCCCCCTGCAGTAATAACCATTATGGACAGTAAGAAAGCAATTCGAAGTATTAGAACTCGAAACTTAAAATACAATGAATTAATTCAAGATATATCATTATTCAACCACGCATCGCATCCCTTTGATTCAAATTAGGAATGAAAAAAAAATGAAATAATGATCGAAAATATTTCAAACAGCACTCGTGATGGTAACAAACATAAATTTAAACGACGTCTTTTTAGGACGTGTTATGTTCCATAAATCAAAAATTCTTAAGCCACGTACAGACTTGAGCACGAATGCGAATGAGGCAGGATGGGGCCGCACCGAATGTTTCGCACTGAAAAATAATAACTGCGCGAGGACGTACGCGGCAAACTGAGTCCATTGTTCGGAAGTGATCCAGTCTGTTCGTACCATACCAAAATGGCTGACGAAAATGTCGCAGATGCTTGTGGACTCACCGTAGTTTTCCGATCCTTTGTCCGCGGTGAAACGTCAACTTGTTGATGCGCGTATACGAACACGTTCAGACTGAGCATGAATTTATTTTGATTGACCCACAATATTTGGCTCGGTCCGTGGCCGTGCGCCGAACAGCTCGAGTCAGTCTGACGCGCCTCAGATCAACGTCCACACTTGTATGCTCATGCGACCTCGGCCTGCCTCATTCGCGTTCGTGCTCAAGTCTGTACGCGGCTTTAGCAGTTTCAGTTATTATTTCCACTTTTAGTTTCTCCTTTTTGTTTTTATTTCTCCTCGAGTTTTTTTTCATTACATATATACAAAAGCTTCAGTACCTAGATTAGTTCCTGGTAATTTTTCACATTTTTTCACCATGGAAAAGTAGGTTTTTTTTTATTTTATCTCCTGACCCACTTCTACATGCAAGAGGTATTGCTATTTAAATGGCCAGTTTTTAAATAATGCTAGTTAATTGTGTTAAGACATTTTCAGGTGTGATAATAGTAGAGATACATCTATTCTATAAAATTAAAGATGCTTTGAACTGATGAAATTCATTATAGGAAATTACTTGTTTTGGTAAAGAGTGTTGCATGAAATATCTGATTAAACTTTTAGCTACTTCTATTGCTTGATTGGGCTTTAATGGATAAAGTTGGGCATATTTAGAAAATAAATCTATTATCGCTGGAATGTTAGTATTTCCTAATTCAGATGAAATATTCGGAAAAGTTCAGAAGCTGAGAGAAGAGCTCTCAAAAAAAGTTTTAAAATATCCCAACCGATTTTCTGTTTTGTCTGATTTTTCAACTTCGTGTAATTATGAATAACTGCTTCATCCGAATTTAAAGTATCAAGTATAAATTTTAATTGATTTAATTAGGGATATTTGGAAATTTCACTCAATTTTCAGTATAGATGAGGTTTTTAAAGTATATGAAGTAATTGGTTTTAGTCACAATTTATTCTTTTACAAAACTCAATCAGGTTTATAATACTTCTTTCCGTACAATTTTATCTAATTATTCAAAGTTACTTTATTTATTCAATGTTGCAGCTAGGTTTATTAAGTGAAAATAGTCATCTCCGTCGACCGAGCATTTTTGAGCTATATTAATGTACATAAAAGCATTCATTGAGTGCTATTAATAAATGATTTTTTATTTATAAACGATTCCGGTATAGAGAACCTGCGTAAAGACTAGTGGCGCCTCTTCTGGTAATTTTGTAAGTTCATACGAGAGATCGAGTTGTTTACAAACATAACATAACATAGTACGTGTTTAGTTTTTTATTAATTATTTCTTTTAATTTATGCAAATTTAATTTATAAATATTGAAGTAAGTGAATTGAAACAAGAAATATTAGTATAGGTATTATAACCAAAATAAAGTGATAATGAGTAGCTCCTAAAAATATGAGCGATGGCTCATTCGATTCGGAATGACGTTTAGAAAAATGTATCGAAAGTATGTATTAGCACATAAAAAATTGCAATTGTTATTAACAAATTAAGATGAGAAAAAGATAGCATTTAGTTTTTTGTTATCAACTCAAAAACTATCAATATTCAAGGAAAAAAAGAGGAGGAAATTTCTAATAAAAAAGTTCCGACTCCCGGAAATCTATCTCTATTATTTATGATTTTAATTGAACGTAACAAAATGTTCTTGAACTTCCTTGTATATTGTGAATTAAAAAGATGTTTGAATAATTGTCTTAAAAATGTTTCGCGTCGTTGAGCCTTCCTATATACATACTTAACAAGATTAGCTCATAGAAGATTAAAAAATTTCAATACTATGTTTATAATAAGTAATATAAGTTAGCAAAAAATGGCAAATCAGTCATTTATTGTTAACTTGAAAAAATTATTATAAACAAAGTAATGAATTTTTTTAAACTTCTATGACATGATCTTGAAGTATGTATATAAGGGCTCCACGACGCGAAATATTCTTAAGAACATTTCACAGCTCTACTTTTCAACCAATAATATGCGTTAGTTTTGACTTATTGACTTACCATGGCACAAATTTCCGGAAATTTTTTCGAGGCCCCACGATATTTAGGTGGAAATTTTTTGACAGTTGAAAAGGTAAACGTATGATCTACAACCATTAAATAATGTAGATATACCTGAGAATAATGCAAAATTTCTATAAGAATTTTACAACTTTTCGTCACAAAATTCAACAAACTGTTTCCATACACTTGATTTTGATTTTTTTCCAAATTATGGTGTGAAATTTTCTTACCGAATACCACGCAAGCTTAAATTATTCCTGGAAATTTTCTTTCGGGCACGAGTATTTTAGGAAATTTTCAAAATATTCGTGACCTCAAGAAAATTTCCGGAAATAATTCAAGCTCTTGTGATATTACAAGTGACAATTATTTAAATATTTCTACTCGAGTTTTTATCACACTTGTACTATCTGATTTCCACTCTTCAACATTTTTTACATGACTACTCTTACCTAAATAAATTTTTACCTTTCTTGCTAGATCACAATCGAAGACCGAGACATTATTATTATTATATAACATTATAATTATAACGTTTGACATTTTCTTTTATTTAATAATTTCTCTATCTTTCGTTTAGTAACTAGTATAATATTTAATGTATCTCACACAGTAGATGCTAATTTTCGCCACCATGGACGCTAGTGTCTAATTATTAAGGTCACGCAGGGTCTCTATAGGCAGTCAAACATACATTAAAACTCCATGTTTGTATGATTAGACGTATAAAAATTATAAGCTGTTGAAATGAGCTACTTTTCTCCGTGACACCCTTCACAGTCGACGGAAATAGTATATTGTGCAACGAGTGAGAAAAGTACTTTCCCCACATGTTGCACACTATACTTCTTCTACAACTGCATAAATTTAAAGAATACAAGTAAAGTAACTCAATATTTATTTTTATGGTTAGTAAAACAAAAAGAAAAGGTGAGCGGTCGTCGGACCGCCGATAGAAGCTTGCTTCTTATGCACAATAGAATGACCATTTTTGACCATTTTTCAAAAATTTTGACAATTATTGACCATTTTTTCAAAATATTCGAGAATTGTTGACTATTTTTCTAAATTTTAACAATTATTGACCATTTTTGACAATTTTCAAAAATTTTGACCATTTTTCAAAAATTTTGACAATTTTTCACAATTATTGACCATTTTTGAAAGTTTTTTATAATTATTGACCATTTTTTCAAAATTTTGACTATTTTTTCAAATTTTAACAATTATTGACCAATTTTGACAATTATTGATCATTTTTGACAATTTTTCAAAAATTTGGACCATTTTAGGCCATTTTTCCAAATTTTAACAATTATTGACCATTTTTGACAATTTTTGAACATTTTTGACAGGTTCTGACAATTATTGACCATTTTTGACAATTTTTTAAAAATTTTGACAATTGACCATTTTTTTAAAATTTTTGACCATATTTTCAAATTTTAACAATTATTGACCATTTTTAACAATTATTCATCAATTTTGACAATTTTTCAAAAATGTGGACCATTTTAGACCATTTCTCCAAATTTTAACAATCATTGACCATTTTTGCCAATTATTGACCATTTTTGACAACTTTTCAAAAATTTTTAACAATTATTGACCATTTTTGACATTTTTTTATAATTATTGGCAATTTTTTCAAAATTTTAACAATTTTCGAGCATTTTTCAAAATTTTAACAATTATTGACCATTTTTGACAGTTTCTGACAATTATTGACCATTTTTGACAACTTTCAAAAATTTTTACAGTTTTTGATCATCATTCAAAATTTTAACAATTATTGACAATTTTTGACCATTTTTTAAAATATTTGACAATTTTTGACAGATTCTGACAATTATTGACCATTTTTGACAATTTTTCAAAATCTTTGACAATTTTTAACAATTATCGACCATTTTTGACAGTCCTTTATAATTATTGACCATTTTTTCAAAATTTTGACAGTTTTTGACAATTATTAACCATTTTTCCAAATTTTTGACAATTTTTGAAAATATTTGGCCATTATTAACCATTTTTTCAAAAATTTGACAGTTTTTGACAATTATTGACCATATTTCAAAATTTTTGACAATTTCTTGAAATTTTTAACATATTTTCGAATATAATCTGATAGTTTTTTGACAACTAAGTAGGTATTTGAAGATGACAGTAGCCTACTAAGTTTTTGTCGATTTTATTTGATTCTCCATATAAATATATGTGGCGTGGGCAAAGTGCCGTGAGAAATATCATTTCTCACAGTATGAGCAATATTTGGTTTTGAAATTAAGTAAGCTATGAGAAATACGTCACTTTTCATAGCAGTTGTAGAAAATAGCTATTTGTGTATCAAGAGCAGAAAGTAGTACTTTGGCAGTCGAGACAGAAAGTTGCCGCGCGACGCGTCAGCGGAGCGCGGCAATCTGTCGAGACTACCAAAGGACTTTCTGCTCGAAATACACACAAGATTTTTTCTACGATCACACCAAAATAAAATTAATTTTTTATTAAAAACGTGTTACTTTCATCACAATATTGGAAGTTTATTTGACATATTAAGCCTACTATTCGAAGACAAAAGATTAATTGTGTATGTTGTGTTGCCTACTTATGACAATAGACTTTATGATTTAAAGATTTATGATTTTATGGTTGTATGAATATTATAGTTCATTAAATAAATTACAACTTTTTAAAATTTTATTTGAACGGAATACAGAACGATAATAAACAAACATACCTTTTACTTATTAACTAAATTAAAATTAAAGATACAATTTTGGCAATTTTTTATGTTTATGCCTGAGGTAGATGTCTCTGAAAGGTTAGAAAATGTCAAATCTTTCTGGTGATTGCAAGTATGTTGTGTTGCCTACCTATTGCCATTGTTTGTTCTTAGCAGTTTCGTGTACCTATGTACGTAGGCAACACTTATCACATTAATGTCAGATATTTATTACTTTAATGTCAGATATCTTTTAGATTTCCCTATTTCTCATTATATTATTACGGAAAATACTGTTGGATGCTTTAACATATTAGAAAATCAACTAAAATATTTATTTATTCTACAGTTTATATTAAAATATCTACTAGCTCTCTTTTATCTATAAATAAAATTAGGCGTGCGCCAAAGTTACTTTCTGCTTAAGAGCGCCAATAATGTCAAATTATGACAGCTCGCGGAAAACATCAACTTTGCGGTTAGATTTGAGTGTGCAAAAGCCTACTTTCAGTAGTGATCGTAGGAAAAGTTTTTTAGCTCACACGTGCATTGATGGAGACGATTAACAATCTCGAACATTAACGATATCTCGATTAGTAATGCTGGCCTTTGTTAATACACTTAAGTATTGGTTAAATAAAAGTATTAATGTGGTAACTATCGTAAATTATTGTACCTACTATTAGTGTGAATTAACACATTTCATACTGGAAGTCATACTGGATAGTTTTATATTGTTACTTTTAGAAAATTCAAATCAAACATCCAATATTCAATGTGAAAAAATTAGCTATTTTATATCATACCATACATGAGCTGTAAATGGTCCTATATCTGTTTCATCGTTCTTTATTATTGTAATGTTTTTGTTATTTATTTAAATAGTTTTTACTTGTGGGATAAAATTATACACACTATGGCTAATTACTATCTATTGATTTATTTATTAAACTTAATTAATACACACTCTACTTAATGTCTACTAATTTATTTACACTCGGTATAATAGTTCTAATTTATTTTTACCACTTGAATATTGCACTATTTATCTTCACTATTTCATTCACTGTCTTTGTTTCACTAATTGTCACCTCACTCAAAAACCCGCGTATATATAGTCTTTATCAACTCTCGAAAATTCTTGTATTTCCCACGCTCTTCATGTGCGTAAACAAAATGTTATTCCAGAATGTTCTCGAAAGGAGCGCATTCGCCAAAATTCATAGTCGAGAGACAGGGTCGGCATTATCATTAAATTAAAGACTTTTATGAGCCTAAACTCATTTATACACTAAGTATTCAAATTTGTATGCACTTTTCTTGAAATCAATTATCCAAGACGCTTTGACTCAAACGGGTATGCTCTATGCCCTACGGGGTGGGGGCTATCTTATCTCATATGTTTCCCGATGGTACAGAAAAACCCATACAGCTTGCTTCACAAACACTAAGTCCTACATAACAAAAATATTCGCAAATCGATAAAGAAGCCTATAGCATAATATTTGGAGGAAAAATTTTTTAGTTACTTGTATGATAGAAAATTTACACTAGTAATTTACACTAGTTACAGATCACAAACCGTTGTTACATATATTTGCCCCTTATAAAAGTTTACCTATTCTCAGTGTAACTAGAATGCCGCACTACGCTATCTTCTTACAAGATTTTACGTACGATATTGTCTATAAAAATACAAATCACAAATTTTTTCTGGAAAATCCAAATAAGGATTAAATTAAAAAGTAAAATCATGTTCGAACAAAAAAAAAAAAAAAGCCAGTGAGACGATCGTAGATTAGCACGTGCCTCCTATTTACGAGGGTCGTACATTCATAGGTTGTTGATTTATAGATTGAGTGTTACGGGGGCCGGTAAAAACGTACCTTGTTAGAAAACTATTTTTTTTAAATACATGTTTTCTTTTTGTAAGTAGCCATCGAATATTAACTACTACACTAGAAGGTTAACTAGTACTGACTTGTTAACAAAATATTTGACTAAAATAAAACAAGAAGTAGCAGGAATAAGCATTTAATAAAAACAGACAATTTTTACAAATTTTTTCAATATTGACAACTTTATATCAGGCTTATTTGATTTGTTGCTTTCAAGATCGCGATTTATAAATTTTATTGTAAAATAAATACGTAATCTAGTATAAAGCGATAACATATAACTTTTGGGAAAATTTGTACAGGGGTGGTTAAAAGGTACATTTTTAAACATCTCTAGCAGATTTTTTCAAATGCCATCTCTGTCAGACATTTTATTAAAATTACCCATAAATATATTTTCAAGTTGTACTATATATTGCACAATATTGATAGGGGTATTGTCAAACCTCCAAAAGGCAAATTTTCTTTCTGGACATAGGCTTTCAATTTAGTGAAAATCGTGGCTCCTCTATCCAATAAGTTTTGTTGGTTAAATTCTTCACAAATTGGACAAGAATATTGCAACCCTCTAATATAAACTATTGCATTACCTTTTGGGTTAGTAAGATTTCGATTGTCACAGGTAAAAACTTTTAAAGGTGTTTTTGGAGTAGAAAAGGGGAAAATTATATCTTTAAAATTTCTGCCGATTCCGTATTAATGTCTAATAAAACTTCATTAATATCGTTCATGCAATCAGCACCTTCGACACTTCATTAAAATATTTCAGAGTGAACAATTTTTTATACGCTCTACAAAATTGTATGGGTGTTGGGTTTCTAGAATTGCCACAACAATTTCTAATTTGACCAAATAAATTTTCAAGGCAGTCCCGATTAAGATTTCTGGTCAACAAAAATGTATATTGCTTTGTTTTCAAAATATTCCTAAGAGCATTTAATGATTTTATGGTTAACTTCCATCCAGATATAAATTTAATTCGGTTTGTAACGCATTTACCGATTTACTATGAGCATATTTTAGCTTAAGCTCGCAGCCATTGTTGGTGGCCTCACATCGACAAAGATATCGAGACTTTATGTAAAAATTGTTACTAATGCAATAAACAAAAAAAATAATCCAATTTTAGATGAGTCGCATGTGTGGGATCCACCTGAAAATTGTTTTGAAAGAGTACACGTTGACTACGCTGGACCATTGGATGGAGGGTATTACTGTGTTTTAATTGATTCATACAGTAAATGGCCCGAGGTACATTTTACACGAAATATTACTACTGAAACTACAGTGAAACTTTGCCGAAATATTTTCAGTAGATTCGGTATTCCTAAAGTACTTGTATCAGATAATTGTACACAGTTTACCTCTCATAAGTTAAGACAATTTATGCAAAATAATGGAATATTTCACGGCACCCTTCCACCCTTCAAGTAATGGACAAGTGGAAAGATATATTCAAACTTTCAAAAAATCATTACTGTAATGTTTTTATTATTTATTTAAACAGTTTTTATCGGTGGGTTAAAATTACACACTATATTAAACTTAATTTATATACACACTATACTCAACGTCTACTAATGTATTTACACTCGGTATATTAGTTCTAATTTATTTTCACCACTTGGGTATTACCCTATTTATCTAAAAGTACCCACTTCCCGGACGCTTTTTTTGTGAGAAAGCAGCACTTTTCCGGCCTAGTCCGGAAAGTACCTATTTCGCGGACTACGCCGGAAAGTATTACATCGTTGCTGTCATTCAAACAAACTGAATCCCTTCAATATTAGCAATTGTTCGAATTTCAATATAAATATTAATAAAAACAAGAATGAAAATGTTAGTAATATGAGTAGATTCCACAAAGTAAGGGTCCAAACAGTAAATTCAATTAGAATGTTCCTAATTTTGGTCTAAAAATTAGTTTTTTTAGCGTAGTGTCATCATGACAAACATAAACATTCAAATCGACGCCATTTTTAGTCCATTTAGATATTACAAAGAAACGTGTTTTATTGATTTGTTATACCTACCACACGGTAGCCGAAAAAACATGTACGCAATACGCCCGGAAACTGTTTTTTCGGACTCGCAGGCTCCCAGAATCTTGTCTACTCATCCAAAAAAACAGTATTTTCCGGACTTGTTACGTAATATACTAGTGCAGTACCGAAGAACACCTCACTGTATTACTGGTAAAAGTCCTTCACTGTTAATATTTAATAGGAAAATAAGGACAAGATTTGATCTACTGAAACCTACACGGAACAATACTGACATTGACTATAAAAAAATACCTACTAGCAGAGACATATTCGTGGGGGCAAGAATTGCCGTTCGCGACTAGTTTAATCCAAAATGGCAATTTGGAAGAGTAACTAAAAAACTAGGTTTCGTACACTATTTAGTACAATTAGATGATAAAAGAGTTTGGAGACGTCATCTAAATCAAATACGGGATATTAGTGAGAATACACCACCCGAAAGATATGTACCGAATACACTTTCGCTAGATTTAAATCAGAGTTCCACACCTACCTCTTCGATTGAGGAAAATTCACCAACTACAACCGAACAACCAGAAACATCTAATACCATTAAACAAACTACACAAAGTGAAGCTGAAACAGAAGCTGCACCTGTTCCTATGTTAAGGAGATCCTCTAGGACACCAAAACCTGTGGTAAGGTTAAAATATACCTCAGTGTTTTTTTTAATGATTCGCTTATTTCAAGTGTTTGTGGTCAGGAAGGAAATATTATATTAATACATATTCATAAATCCTATCATGATTACTTTGTAATATGTTACCATGACGAATGATTTTGTATCTGTCAATTAATAATTAATTTTCCGATTTATGAGAATAAAACTTTCATTGTACCAAAATTATGTTTCATTTCATCTACGAAACACAAAAGTCGGATAGTCAGGCATTACTAAATGTATAATAAAGTCATACAGTGAGATCAAGTGCCTAATATACACTGAGGAAAAAGTTTATTCAGCATTATTAAGAATTTAGTTGTAGTAGGTAAAAACTTTAATACGTATTAGGACACAACAAATGTTTAATAATGACAATAAAAAGGGCATTAATTGTCGTTATTAAGGTCCGTCAACTTAAGGTAATTAAAACACTTTAATAATCTATTAGAAACAGTAACCGCTAGTGACCAAAAATCAATTACTTCAGAAAACAAAATTTTTGGGAGTATTAACTATTTTACTTACCACAATTAAACCCGTTAATCACAGCAATGGAACTGGTTGGTAATGGTGATTAAATCTGTTAATATCTAGTTGATAATGATAATTAAATAGATTATTAACAGTAATGTAACTATGTGATTGTTAATTGAGGACTTTCATTACTCGATTGTTTTAGTATAGATGACGTCTCAATCAGTATTTATCTTCGTCATTTACTGAACGATCGAAGTTAAATACTGATTGAAACGTCATCTATTCTAAAACAATCGAGTAATGAAAGTCCTCAATTAACAATAACGTTTATTTTTTATGGAAATTGAAAAGAAATAAAAAGCCAATTTTCTTAAACTATTTATATTATATATATTATATTGCACAAAAAATAGAAATCGTGTGTAATAAAAAATAATTTCAGATTCGTATTCAGAGACCTCTAAAACATAAAATAAAAGTGGTTTTAGCGATTATTACTCCTTGGTCAAATACTGCTATTTCTAAGCGACTTTTTGAGGATGTCCCGCTTGCCTATAACAAAAAATACATTATTTAATCTATATAGGTACCTACTTATTCAAATAAAAATTCTGTCTGTCCAGGATACATTATTTTAGATATTCAAATACAAATTGAAATTCAATTTAATACTTAACTCTGCCTAACAGAAAAAACTGCCTTTTAATAGGTATCAAAAAAGTTAATATTACTATTTTAAATGAAACTAACTGTTAATATTCTTTATAGGGATACTTTGAACTGCAGTTCACTGCAATGAGGCTAGATTACCTTTTGCAGGTGTCTCAATGTATCATAGAAATGTTGTTAACAGTGTTAGCACTGCATTTTTTAAATATATATTATATCTATAATTTTAATTGGATTGTGTCCAAAATAATATTTTACAACAATACCAAACAAAACGTCTACTTTCGAATATGTTTATCATCGGTTTTCAAAGTTTTAAATTTCACAGAACTATAAAATGTTTTTTCTACTCCTGTTTTATAATATACTTATTAAAAGACTAAAATCTGTATCATAATGATATTCATTATGATACAAATTTTCATTATGATACAGATTTTTAAGCCAATAGGAATGCGACATTCGCACAATATTTAATATAGCCATGGAAACCTGGTTGACATTTCTGAAATTAATTATATTAGGTGACACTTAATTTGACAGCTGTCAAATAATTTTGATTTTCAAAAGTAACTATATTTAAAATTAATTAAACTAAATAATTAAATTGTGTTAAAATAATGAGTGATAACGAAGAATTTTCTCTGACGCCTCCAGGAATTAGAGAAAGAGCCGAAAATGCAGTTGACAACATATTACCAGAAAAATCCAAGAAAACTTATGAAAAATTATTCAAACAATTTATGGATTGGAGAAACAGAAAAAATATAACATCGTTTTTTTTATTTGTTGTACAATTTGTAAAATTTATTTGTTGAAGTTCCTGTCATTGTTCTTGTTTTTTATAATAAATGATAATTATTAATTAAATAATTCTTATTAATCGGAGTAGAAAAAATATTGTATGCAACTTTCATGTAATGGCTATTAATACACTCGCACTCGCTCACTATTATATACGAAACTCGCCTGCGGCTCGTTTCGTATCCTACATTACATGATCGTTGCATAAAATACTATTATTTCACTTAAAAAAAACAAATAATGAATATCCTAAGTATATACGTAATTAATTTTTAAAGTTTGTTTACCTCTAAAGCGGCTCAAAGAGTCCTCGAGCCCCATTCCAGCATAAGTAATTCATAATACTCCATTTTCACCAGTCGCGCCAACACCAGTCCACTCACTACCTCAGACTAGAACAGACTGGTCACTGAACAAAATACACTAAACGATGCACGATCTAGTGACGATTACAACCGATCTTGTGCGAAATGCAAAATATCCGTTACAATTAGTTAAACCCTTTAATTGTAGCTAACACACTTAGCTAGTGTCAGGTAATTGCTATACTTATCATAATTAAAATACTTTCAGAAACAAATTTCAATTGCTCGAATTAAACTGCTAGCTTACGAAATGTAATTTCAGAAAAAGTCTTCAGAAAAATGAAAAATTCTAGGGCAATTCTATAAGTTTAATTATGGTTAGCCAGAATTTCTCTATTAAACCAGTTTACTTGGCCTGTTTTCCTCGGTGTAGAGCTGGTGTAGGTACCAGGTAGGTTCTTAGGAAACAGGTAGAATATTGGGTGTCGCTCCAAGCAATCATTCATGGAACTGGAATATTTATCGAGCAGATCTTTCGTTTACCCAAATCGTCCTTGTACATAGTCACAGAGTAACGCTGTTAACATACCTTATTATTTTACGTTTAGCCATTATTCAAGGAGGTCTTTTTTTTAAAGCCTATGTATTATTTAGCTTGTCCTTCACTCTGATCACAAGGAATGTACATTAACCAAAATTGTTCAAATATTACTTCTATAGATTGCCACTTGCGTCTAGCCTCACCGTTTAATTTTGTAGCCCGCATGCACGCATGCGCATTTCATGATCAGTTTGCCTCGTCTTTTGAACTAATACTTGTTTCAGTTTCTAATAAGTTTCATAATTTTTTTGGTTAAAACAGATCATTGGTTAATTTTTGGAGAACGGGGAGGAAAAATAACCATTCCATTCACACTGTCCCTTCTGTATAGCTTTTTCAATGATTTTACTTGCCCTTCTCGATACATTAGAAGACAAACACGTCATGAAATGCCCATGCGTGCATGCGGGCTACAACATTAAACGGTGAGGCTAGACGCAAGTTAGATTGCCTTTAGTTCTGAATACATTTCGAGTGAAGATAGTCAATAGAGTTGAAATTTTGATGTTTCAAAACGAGACATTTGACAACCAATTAACCTGGAACCTGGATTAATCTGGAAAGCTTGAAAAAAGCATGTTTAACTAGTTCTAACCAGTTTAAAATGCTATCAAATATCAACTAGGGATATGACCAACAGGCACTAATACTTATCTATAACAGTTTCGTAAGATCCTGCATAGAAATCGTAATTTGAAAAAGCTAGCAACAGGAGCATTTCGTACCAGTCCAAGAGAAAGCATTATTGTCAACTCTGGAGAAATGCACTTAGACCTAAGAAGAGAGTTATATGCTGCAAATGTAATTTCGAGTGGAGACCATCCGTCCAAAAAATATATTGTATCAGATAGATTCAATTCTCTTCATAGTAAGCACCCTCATCTCCCAGTATCTTTCTACGAACGAATACACCGAATCTACCAAAATCTCCAATTCTCTCAACAAAATTATTCCCTACTTTGCACCTAACATCGATACCCACAAAAGTAATCATAAACATCTTTAAAGATGTTATTTCGGAATATTACGACTATGACATAATTTACACAGGCGGATCAAAAATGGAAAATGGCACCTCATGCGCTGTTGTTATGGACTCCGAAACAATTGGACTAAGATTGCCAGAAGCATTCACTATATTTTTTTGCAGAACAATATGCAATTTACAAGGTATTACAAATATGCAGAGATCAGTCAACTGGAAATTTTCTTTTGGTCACAGACTCACTCAGTGCAGCAATTAGTATAGGAAAACTGTATCACACCAATGAACTTCTGTACTTCTGAACATTGTAGCAGTCATAAAACGGTGTCTGCCCTTTGGGTTCCATCACATAAACGAATATGCGGTAACGAACGCGCTGATATGGTTGCAAAGCAAACGTAAAAAAATGCATCCCTCCTGTTCGCAGAAAACAGAATCTCCAAATCAGATTTGAAGTGCCTCATTAAAAAATAAGTGCAAGTACACTGGCATAATGTATGGTTAAGCTCAAGTAGGAAATTCAGAAAAGTTAAGCGAGGTATAATCTTGAAAGACCTTGCCCACTAAAAGGAGAACACAGACCGTTTTGACACGACTACGTCTGGGTCATACACGTTTCACTCACGAGTATCTCCTTAAAAGGGAATATCCACCTATGTGCATGACATGTGATGTACAAATAAGTGTTGAACATGTATTAGTGCAGTGTTCGTTTTTTCTAAATAAACCGTAAAATGTGTAATTTACCGTGCTCCATAGATCTGTTATTGAATGATCATTGTAACGTGGAAAATCTCATGAAATTTTTGAAGGACATTGACATTCATAAGAGAATATAACTATAAATATGTAATATAATTGAACAAACCAAACTGTACCACTGCTAATAACCCAAGGTGGTTGATGCAGTTTTTTCTAAATAAAAAAAGCGAATTTAACTCGAAACTTTGAAATATGTATGCAAACAAAAGCAACCATTTTGTAACGATTTGTATAAAGTTGTGGCCGAGTGTCAGGTCGATAAATTTGAACCGACTCTGTACATACACTTCTAAATAAGTATTACCTCGTGTTACGAGCGAATACCCATCATTCACCGAGATAATGTTAGCTTAACTTGAGAAATTCCCTTGCACGCCTGTTTCAATTACTCTGTCACTATGCCCTTAAATTATAGAAACCTTAATTGGAAGTTTCGAAAATAATTTATATCGGCCCTCTCAGTCACTATAAAATAAAACAAATTGTTGAAGATGTACTAGAGCTGTGTAATGATACGAAAATCCGTTTATTTCAAGTATAAATCAACTTGTAGCTTAGCTTTTCCAAGATTCAATTAATTGATGACTCGCTAAGTAACACTAAGCTTCTTAGTCTAATAAGTTCTGCTGTTCTGGTTGTTTATGGGTTTATAGATACATCAACTTAGTCGTTATCTATTACTATAATACGTTCAACTCTGTGTATTTCAGAAATTTTCATTTCAAAGCAGCAGGACTGGCACTCTGTAATTTGTATTTTAAGGAAAGGGATAAAGAATAAGCAAGCGAAAAGAATCGCTATTTTCATTTATGACATTGTTCAAACTATTTACCTATTTGTTTAGTACACAATTAATAATATTGTTTAGTGATTTTTGTTAATAGCTGTGGCAAAAAGTACAACATTCTGTGTTGTTAATTCATCGGGTTTTGTTAAAAATGTTGCCAGTATCTACAAAGATTTCTTGTAAATGAACTCGAAAACATTGCAAGAATGTATGAAAATAGTGTTAGAAAAAGGGTATTGCGAGATGAGAGTGAACCATTTAGTCTACCTGATAGACGTTTCATTGAACTTTTTCGTCTAAATAAAGACCTAGTGGCTTATTTATTCAGTCGGCTAGTCCCCCATATGGATCATGCGCAAAGAAACACAAGAATCCCTCGACAGACAAACACGAATTTTGATCGCCCTACGCTTTTTGCAATTGACAATTATCAAAGAGGTAGGTAGATATAATATAATAATCTATTAAACTAGTGTTTAAGGCTTGTTGATATTATAATATTATATAAATATATATATATATATATATATATATATATATATATATATAATAATACAAACACAACTAACCCTAGAAAATTAAAATTAATAACAACAACATAACCTCTTTTCTCGGCTCGGAAACGACCGAACTCAGTTACAGAGTACGAAATAGCGAAGAGAAGGGAATCGTTATCGCTATTTTGTTACAGAGTGCCAGTCCAGGCGGTCTATTCTCGAATGTCGAACAAAATGTGTCGAATTCGACATTTGTCGATGAAAATTGTCGCACAACTTGAAATTGTGGCATGAGACATATTTTGTCGAATAGCATGAGCTTTTTTTTTTTTTCGGGCCGAGATGGGAAACTTATGTTCGAATGCTCTTTCACCCCACACCTCCGCACCGTACAGCATACTCTGCTCTACCGTCCTACCAATTACCCCCCTCTTCCACTTTCCCGGCCCTTTCACATTACACATCAATCTCCCCAGCCATGCTGCCCTCACTTTACCCTTCTCTGCCGCCTTTACCATATGAGTTTTGAAGGATAATTGGCCATCCAACCACACCCCTAGGTATTTCACAGACTCCTCCACGCGAATTCTTCTTCCCTTAACCATCACCCCCACTTCCCTTGCCCTGCTCCGTCCCTTCACTAGCAACCCCACCGTCTTATCTTCCGCCACTTCCAGTCCGCACCGCTCTATCTTCTCCACAATCTTCCTGTACATTCTCTCCGCTTTTCTTTCTATCTCCGCCTCTCCCTTTGCCGTACATACCAGACACACATCATCCGCATACAACGTAATCTCACATCCCTCTTCACATACTATCCCACAAACCTCATCAAACACACACTTCCAGAGCGTCGGTCCAAGAACCGAGCCCTGAGGCACTCCAGCCTCAATCTCATATCTCCTCCCTCTGGAGTCTACAATCACACGCCCCGTCAGGTAGTCCTCCACCAGGTTAACCAGCCCCTGCTCCACTCCAAGCCTCAGCAACGCGCTCAACACTGCCCGTTTGCTGACACTGTTGAACGCGTTCCCGACGTCGAAGAACACGAGTAGGGCCAATTTCTTCTTCCTCCAGCTGCCCTCCCTAGCTCTTTCCACCAAACCCTTCACGTTGCTCAGTGCCGAGATGCAAGATTTCCCCTTCGTGAACCCGTGCTGGTTTACCCTAAAACCCCCATTCCTACCAACTTCCTCCTCAATCCTATCCCTTATTATCCCCTCCATCAATTTACCCATACCACACAGCAGGCTGATAGGCCTATAGTCCCCCGCCCGCTTCCCCTATCTACCCGCCTCCTTCATCAGTATCACCCTGGCTACCTTCCATCCTTCCGGGAACTCCTCCTCCCTCAGCACCCTGTTGAATAGTTCCCAGAAGTACTCCCTATTGTCATCCAACAGCCTCTTCACCATATCACCCCTCAGGCCATCTATCCCTGGGGCTTTTCTCACTTTAATGTTTCTCCCCCAATCTTCCACCTCCCACTTCTCTACCGGCCTTATCCCCCTCATTTTCATTGCCCCCCTTGTATCTTGGATTTCCTGAATTCTGCCACCCACTCCTCCTTCTCCCCCTTTGAACAATTTCTCTATAATCTCCTTCTCCCAATCCTCCTCTAGAACCTCGTTCCTATTTCCACCCATCCTCTTCACCGCTATCTCATACGCCTTTCCCCATGGATTGTTTTCCAATTCCCCCAGTAACTCTTCCGACTTCCCTCTTTTTTCCTTCTCCACTCTACGCTCCAGTTCCTTCTTCTTCTCTTTATATCTCCCTCTTCCCTCTATCCTTCCTCTTCCTCTCAGCATCCGTCTTCGTTCTTTCTTACACTCCCTCCACAGCTCCTCTATTTCCTCATTCCACCAGTAATTGGCCCTCCGCTCACGCCTATTGCCCCTCTTTCCCTCTCTTTTGCAGCCCTGTATCACATTGTACAATTCATCTGCATCATGTCCAAGTCCCCTTCCTATTTCTTCTCTTACTTTCTTCCTCATACTCTCTGCCTCGGCTTTCGTCCACTTCCATTCCCACTCTTCCACTAAATCCTTTCTCTCTTTCCTTATATCCGTCTCCACATACCTATGTAAGGTCAAGCTATCCTCATCCTCCAGCACCCCCCAACTAAACACTCTTTCCCACAGCCTTTCATCACATGCTGTTATATCAATGAATGATGAACCCCATAGATAAAGAACACCTAGATTGTTCACGACAATAATATGAATTCGGACAAGTTTTAGTTCCATCTAGAGCTTTGAGCCGTACTAAATCGCCATTTGACACTCGCGGGAAAGTTGAAAATCCCATTTGGTGGGAAATTTAAAAATAAATTTGTAGGAATTTTAATTTTAGAATAAAACACAATTAAAAAACCACTATTATTAATTTAAATTACAATGCCTGAAATTGTAATTCAAGTTAATAGTGGAAATTTTAGATTAAAGGGATAATTGCTGATAAAGGTAAAAAATAAAAATCATAACCACAAATTGTAATTTTTATTCAGGATATAAATAGTAAATTACCAAATAAAAGTACATTTTTTTTTATAACAACACTAATCTTAAACTGATTCTGCAACAGTATGTTGAGGCTTTTTTATATTTCGCTTTTTACGTCTATTCATGTGAATTTTTTTGGCTTCTAATTTGACAATATTACTGCCGGAATATGATTTACATTTTCCCAACAAAATATTGTTCACAGTTTTACACCAGTTGTGTAACAAAACCCTTAGTGTAAATTTTACGATGCATTTAATGACATCAGTTTTATGGTGGTTCACTTTACAAGTTAAAAACTTAAAATCCACTTTAGTATTAAGTATTCCTTTTAAATGATCTACCAGAGATGTTTTATGTGGTTGTTTATCTAAATAAAAATTAACTATTTTAAAAATGTCATAAATACATGTAACAAATGATGGAGTAGGGTAGTACAATCTTCTAGCCCATCCACCATATTCCCTTACAGATATCAGTTGGTTGTGCGCTGATGTAAAATCATCAGAAAACATTGTATTTTTACATTCAACACAATTAACCATTTTTTAAATTTTTTTCAAAATAAAACCGGCAACATAACTTGTAGAAAGTTTATGTAATTTTTGCTCTAATGACAATAATTGCCCAGTGCATTTTATATTGAAATGTTCAACTGAATCTGCAGGCTGTTCTACAATGCTTACATCATTACTTGAAAGTATTTTTTGGAAGGATACGAACATATTTTCGCAATTATCGTCCTCACAGCTAAAACTACCTTTATAAAACGATAACGCCGTTTTAAAAAATAATGTTTTAAACACTCCAGAAAACTGGAGTTAATGGTTTGCAATAATCATGCTCAAGTATTGAAGTATCTGAAAAATAGAAAAACCCATTGAAATCCAGAGGTACTGTGTACTAATTGTAAAAATAAATCACACAACCAAGTAATTACAGTTTTAACATATCCTTCTAGAGTTCTGTGCATAGATAAAGAACACCTCGATTGTTCACGATAATAATATGAATTAGGACATGTTTTTTTTACCTTGTTCTAAATTTAATGATGGAACAGCATTTGCATGTAACCTCTTTTTAGATATTGAGGAGACATAACACTTTCCAAAATGTTTGTGGCACACTCTTTTACTATTATAAATCCACATTGGGTCCAAATTAATAAGTTCACTACTATTCACAGCCATCAACCACTGTTTAAATCGTCCATTGTCGGATGCTGGGTTAGGAAATTTATGCCACATTTTAGTATCACTATCACATGATGGAACACAACACTTATTATAAGGCATTATAAAAACTCTTTATTATTAATAACTCACGAATCAATGTATAACAATCAGAAAAATAACACAACACTACTATTTAAGCAAAGCAAAAAAAGTAAATAAGCAAAAGCGCATCAACTCAACAAACCAAACCATAGATAAAGAATTTATATACAGGCTCGCCAGCGTTCCACGATACCACAGCACCACTAATTGTGTTACCTGAATGAACATTTAATTAGAGGCCATTACTACTACGGCCATCTAGAGCTTTGAGACAAACTAAAAACATGTTACTGACAGGGGTCATCTGCGTGAAACGTCTATAGTGTATATTGTCTTTGATGAACCCCCGTCACCCCTCACGAAGGTGAGCTGGCAACACCGATTTAACGATTCTCAAATATGTTCTATGCCAATGTGACATGTTTTGTGGGCGTCCAGCGTTGTGGGTTTTGATTTTTTGAAGGTTATATCATCAGGGAGGTGTCTCTGATATTGTCTCAGAAAAGACAATGGTTATATTCATAGATAAACACCCTTTGGTTATATTTGCATTTGCGTGGTAGATTGGATTATTTGTTTAACGCTTGAGTTCAGTTGTATTGGTTAGGTTACGTTGAAAACTTTAAATTATGGCAGTTCTTTATGAAGAAATAACTTTTAATGTCCTAAGTTTATATAGGTACCTGAAGTATTATTTTTGTTTTCTAGTTTTTTTTAAGTTTATATACCTACTTGTAACAAGTTTTATTAATTATTTTTTTAAGTTTAACTGTTTTCTAGTTTTACTTTTAAGTTTATGTTACTCTTGAGTTAAAATGGTTAAATGATAGGTATAAAAATGCAGTATTATTTTTGTTTTCTAGTTTTTATTTCAAGTTTATATACTTGAAGCAAGTTTTGTTAATCTTTTTAAATTAGTTTTTTGAGTTTAAGTTTTTTTTTCTAGTTTTACTTTTAAAGTTTGTTACTTTTGAGTTGAACGATAGGTTAAAAATGCAGTTTAGTTTCAACATATATAATGTGGTAAAAAAATAAATGATCTCATTTCACATATTATTGTTTAATTTAACGATAATTATTAATAAGCCGTTTTCCGAATTTTTCCGGAAAAATTAAATGCACTAGGGATATTACCCCCGAAAAAACGTGATGACAGAAGTTGGAAAAATTGTGTGAGTGAAGTGCTGAACAATAAAAAAAAGTTTTAATTCACTAGGGTATGCAATTAAAAATCACGAAAATAGGGGGGAAGAATAGAGTTTGCATAGCAGCGCGTGTGAATGAAAATAACGTCTCAGGGGTTGACTTGGGCCCATTTAGCACATTTTTCTTCATGTCAAATATTTCATTCGATTAAGGATAACAGTTTGGGGAAATGTAGGTATGTATAGTACAGCAATTGAAACAAGCAGTTTTTGGGATCTTGACGATTTTAAAATGTTTTAATAACCATCTGTACTTCCAGGTTTTTTTATTAAGATCGGATGGAACTGATCTATCAAGACCAAAAGATTATAAATAATTGAAAAAGTTTTATTGTACCCAAATGCTGCGACACCAATACTCACAAAAACCTTCTCAGTCACTTATAAAAATAATATATTGATATGAGATGAAGAGGGCAGTCTTCACGGCTATAAGATATTTGACTCTTTCGACTAATTATAGATAATTTATGAAAAATAAAACCATTCTTAAAGTAATTTCCATTATTTCGAAGCTTTCTTATTATAATAATTTATTTTTTCGTCGACCGTGCGCTTTTGAGCTATATTAATGTACACAAAATCATTCATTAATGTCCCCTATTAATGAACGATTAAAAAGGCCGTAAAACTAACTTCTTCATATAGAATACTTCTAGTTTTTGACTAACCAATCGTTTAAATTATATTATTCTACAAAACTATAATAATTATTTATTAGTGCTAAAACATCCAAAAAAACAATTTAAGAAAATCGAAAGCAGTGACATTTGAACCGCGACCTCTGTGACATTTCAATGTCATGATTCATTTTTGACAATACTCACCTATGAAACAAATAAGTATTCTCAATTTTGAAATATTTAGGAAAAATAATACAACTTGATCAATGTTCAGTCAACGAAAAAGTTTTATAACTAACTCGAGTAGGGCGATTAACAATCTCAAAGATCAACGCGCGAGCGAAGTGATTGTTAATAGCCGTTATTAATACACTGGTTGGTTAAATAACTAATATCGACAAATATGTTGAGATCACTAATTTGTTTTAATTCATAGCGATTTAAAAACTAAGTGTAACAATAGGGTGTTTAACTTAAAAAAATTACTATGAATAACTTTTTTAATACAATATTTAGAAAAATATTCTCAAAATATTGAAAAATTATGCAGTTCGCATGCATAACAGAAACCTCACTCACTGCGCATTAGGCATGGTTGGAGTGTTTTTTTTCTCTAATAAGGACCTGTAATTTGAGGACTAAAGAAGAAGTGTAACATTGTGACTAACTTTTTTTTATGTGTAACATATTTCCGCTCGGTTCCCTGCAATTTGTGGCAGTGATTTTGTGAAATGGGACGGAAGTGTGTAACAGGAAGCCAGTGATAGATAGATAGATAGATAGATAGATAAATTTTATTGCATTAAAAAGAATTTACAATTCTTATTACAATAAGTTCGGTCTTTACATACCAAAGTGCGAAAACGAAACAACAACAATAATAAGGTAGGAAAAAACTAATTAAAACATACTTAATTTAACAAGAAAAAAAAGTTCAAACACAATGAATATCTCATTCTTCTAGTACAAAGGCCCTCAGCTTCAAAATATTGAGAAGATAATTCACAACTTTAGTTAATTTAAAGATATCAGTGGTGTCAAGAATATATATTAATTCGCCAAATGTCTTCAATTCTGAACATATGCAATCTCCTCTAAGTTCATTGTATATTGGACATTCTACAAATAAGTGCATTAATGTCTCGGTCTCATGCAAGTTACAAAGACTACAAGCTGCAGTCATATCTACTGTGTATTTTATACCTCGATGATAGATTTTTAGAGTTTTGGAGCTACATAGTCTTATTTGGGATATTATTCTAATTATATATATTGGGCAAGACCTGTACAAATAACAATTATTTTCAGACAAAATTAAATATTTGTATAACAAAGGATACGAGGAGTTTATTATTCGTTGTTGATCATGTGCGATTAATTTATTTTTATATAATTGTAATATGTTATTTAAAAGGTGCTTGGAGATATTGTGCAAGAATTCTAACCACAGATTATCACAACCGGCATAGTCGAAGTACTGCTTAACTTGACCCAGAAAACTATACTTTACACTGTGAATGTTGATGGCTTTTAACCTCAAGAAGCATTGTTTAGTTAATGAACTATCATCCATGATTTTCACTCTATTTAACCACAACAACGCCGATTTGAATATTAAAAAACTCAACTTAATGGTTTTAGTTTCTACTCTCACCATATAATTAGAAGTGCAAAGAGGCAGACATAGCAACCTTTTAAAAAAGTTTACCTGAACTTGTTCAAGTAAATCAGCATATCATAGTCCCCAAATTCCAATTCCATATGATAGAGAAGGTAAAATGATAGAATTGTAAAGTTCCATACGAGCATTCCAAGAATGTAGTTTAGACCGACACATAATATTCATAACAGCACCTGTAGAATGGAGAGTCTTGGTTACTGTCCTCTTTGTCATATTTAAAAATAAAGACGAAGATGAAAAAGTAACACCCAAATATGTAAAATTTTTTACTACCTCCAAAGGTTCGTTATTGTATTTAAAATTTAGTTTATAGTTGTTGTTATATCCACCCTTACTAAATATCATTAGTTTAGTTTTTTGTATGTTTACTTCCATTCTTATCGAGTTGGAATAGGATTCTAACGTCTTCAATTTCCGGTTAATATCTATTGGAGAATCACCTAATATTACTATATCATCGGCGTATAGAAGAAGTAACACGTCGTTTCGTCCATCTATATTAATTCCCGTGTGCCCAGCAGATCTAAAGTAAACTTCAATATCTGACGTAAATAAAGAAAATAGCAAGGGACTCAATGATTCCCCCTGCAGGACTCCTTCAGTTATACCAAACTTCTTGCTGAAGCGACCATTTAGTTTAATAGACATAAATGAGTGATCGTATATATTTTTTATGATACGAATTATTTTGGAGCTAACACCTGCTAGATATAATTTATGCCATAATAAATTATGGTTAATACTATCAAACGCTCTCTTGAAGTCTACGAAAACAGCAAAGACTTTTCTTTTTGGTAACCGAAGGGGAAATTGTAGGACTGAGTTTAGGATAAATATATTATCTTCGCAACTTCGATGTTTCCTAAACCCAAATTGACATTCCGGCAGAATACGATTTTCTTCGCACCAATTATGTAAGCGATTTAATAAGATGGTGGTGAAGAGCTTAGCAAAGCAATTAACAAGCGAAATACCTCTATAATTGTTTGGGTCATCAGGTGCACCTTTCTTATGTAACATAGTTAGGATAGTTTCATGCCAACCAGACGGTACTATTTCACTCTCAAATATTCTATTGTACCAATTACATACATATAAGATCCAGTTTTGGGGTAAACTTTTAATAAACTCATAAGGAATTCCATCTTTGCCAGGGGCTTTGCCGTTCTTGTACCCCTCAAGAGCTTGATAAATTTCATCGGCCGAAACATGTGAGTCCAAGTAAAGTGAGTTGGCGTCATAAAATGTGGTAACGGAAATGTGTTTCGGTTGATATAAATTTTCATAAAAATGTTCCCATTGCTCTAGCTCAATACCATTTTTTGGAGTAACATTTCTAAAGGTTTTCAGAGTTTTCCAAAAGTCAGCCTGGTTTTTGGTGTTACTTAGTTTGCTCAATACGTCTTTGTGATATGTTATCTTGTTAGAAATAATTTTTTTAAGGTTCTTTTTAGCTTCTAAGTATTCTGTTTTAAAGGGTTCTAGAAAATGTTGTGCTTTGCATATCTTTAGTTTTGTTATCAAAAATTTTTTTTCGTGGAAGCAAAAGGAGTCGAACCAGGGCTGTTTCTTAGGAAATTTCTGATGTGGCTGTTGTAAGTAAGTTAATCCTAAGTTTCTACCAGAATCAAAAATTGTAGAGCAAATGTTGAAATATGGAAGCCATTGAAGCGCTCGCTATTTGATTTGATCGATGAGCGCTAGTAGTGGTAAATTTCGACGTCACTATTTAGCTTTATTGAATTTTGAGGTCAATTTCTGTCACTGTTGATTGGAGAAGATTTCGTATTTTTTTAAATGATCAACATAAGCTCGAAATGAACACGGATCGAAATGTTTCAACAACTAACAGTGAAATCACAAGTATACCTCTCATATTTTAGTTATCATAAGTCTATTCATAGTCTCGCTTTCGATACATATACCCTCCGTTCTCCCCCCAAATTGAACAAAAGTAAAAAGAATGTATTTAATGGAAAATTGTATTACACTAAGTTTTAATTAAATAAAATACAATTTTCATTAAAAAAAAATGATTCTTCGTTACCAAAAATTATTTCAAATAATACCTGAATAATTTTTTTTTCAAGATTTGATTTTAACACGTTTAGTGCCACGACCTAAACTCCACAACCCCTCTGAGGAACCAGCTGTAACGTTTGGGTTATATGTAGTTTTTAAAGTGTACAACGAGACTTTTTGTCTTTCTAAACAGACTGATCATTCTTAAGGCCGTCCAGTAAACTGGACCTCGGGCTATGGGCATGATTTTACCCCAAATGGACCGCTGTCCAGTTCACTGGACACTAAGAAATCTTGCTAAAAACTAATGCTGGAAATTATTTGTTTATCTTTTTATTTAAAATGAAAAAGAATATAGTAATAGTTATACATAATATGTTAAGTAGATTTAGCATGCCAATTTTTAAAACAAGGATATACACATAGACCCGGTTTATCAGGACAAACTGGACAATGATATCTTGTTTTTTGCACTGACGGCATTTCTTCATAGCGCTTTTTTCCTTTTCAATAGGAGGATTTAGCTCTAGAAAGTGGAATTTGTCGTTAGTTTTTTTCTCATTTCCCACTTCCCATTTCCAGCTTCTGAGTGATTGAAACTATTCATAATAACCTCTTCTCGGAAGCTCAAAAGACTCATGTTTTTGTTTTGATGCAGATTATATATGTAACAGGCATTCCACATTCACAAGTCTATCAAATGAAAAAAATATTTTGCGATACCATCTGACAGTTTTACGTGGGGTGGAGTAGTGCGCTAACATCTGATCTGATCGATCAATCCCTGACATATGTTTATTATGATCAACAGCACACGCAGGTTTTATTTTCTTATTGTTATCTCTCTTGTCCTGAATCTCGACCATAGAATGTTTGTGAGCAGTAGTTATCATTCGTACATACCTTTTTTCCCTCCAAGTAGTTAGTAAAACTGGCCCTTTTCTTTTCCAAACGGCATCGCCCTTCTCAATATTACGAGAAAAAGCACGAAAATGTTATCTATTTCTTCAACTATAGCCCACACTACAATTATCCGATTCATGCTGGTAGCCCGGAATAAATCGAATTATAGAGAATAACCGTTTAACGCCCGTCCAGTTAACTGGACGCGGGCTAGAAGTAAGAAGTTAACTGGACGCTGGCACTCAACGTGTTAATGTTATTACCAAGGCGAGATGTCAGATGTTAAACATCACATGCAACTACTGTAAGGCTCGTTCGCTTTTTTGTATTAGTTTATAACTTTTTTGTGTTCTATGGACTTTTTAAGCATAAACATTTGTTATTTATGTCAAAAACTTAATGTCTCTTGAAAATATACTTGTACTTAACTCAACAGGACATTCAGTGACGTCCTGCAGACCATGGAAATTTAAGCTTGAAATCTTTAAATTTTCCTTTTCGTGTAAATCAATTATAGGAGAAATATGCACAAAACTATTTATTCACGTAGTACTAATAATTTTTTATGTCATAAGCTAATACCAGATTTAAGAGGCATTTTATTAATTTTGGGAATCTAGTAACTTACTTCACATCAATCAATGCTACTTCATAAAGCTCCTGTATTTTATTTTGACGTAACTTTTAGAGTGGTTATTGTCTATTTATGAAAAAATATTATTCTTCTGTAAATTCACTTCAATTCAATAAATTTCTTTAGTTAAGTGACAAAAGAACCAGCTAACAAGGCGATTACTAAAATGAAACCTTATAAATTATTACCCAATAAACAGTATGTGCTTTGGACCCATTCTTTGATATTTTTCATGGAAAAAATAAACGAACTCGAGCATTATAAATAATACATCTTGTTGCTGAAGATAGTGCCCTGTTGGGAATAGTTCATATAAAGGAAGAGGGCATAGCAAATAAATAATAATAAGTATATTATTGCCAGAAAACCCAATGCTCAGATTTACGTTTAGATGTTGTTTTATATGCATTGCATACACTGAGCTGCTATTTATATTTTGAAATTGGTAAGAGTGATGCTGCCATGTAAAATCTGACGTTTCTGACTCACAGTTTGACATTTCAAGCGTAAATATTTTCAGAGCGTTTTGCATGATGTATTACCTATTTACAATGTAAAAATATTGGACGTAAATTTCATTGGATTAATACAAAAATCTAAGAGTATTGCTTGGGATTTAATCTAATTCCCATAAAACCAGAAAATCTACATTAGGAAACATTTTGTAAAGACTTCGTACATAATCACAGGAATTATACCACGAGTGCTTAAAAATTGCTTTAATGGAAATTATCCGGTTAATTTTTAAGCACAAGCGGTATTTAGGGAGAATATTTCTCGAATAAAAATACAAATTACTGTATATCTCCACTATATTGAATTTGTACTTTTTTTCTTCGCAAAATAACATAAATTGTCTCCATACACTATTCTTACTCTTTTCCGTGTTTTTGGGTACAGTTTTAATGATATTTTTGTCAATTTCCCGTTCTGTTATATCTCCGAATCGATTCATAACCTCTAAGAAACTGTTCTTTGACGTTTCACGTTTATTATTTTAATGTTGTCAATCAACGGTTGTCATGGCAACGTGGAATTATCGCTGGGTTGTCATCGCAACGTGGTATTTCCACTGTAATTTTTGAATTTCTATTCAATAATTTAGCATTCGTTGCATTGATACAACATGTATGAGTGGAATATTCACCTAAATTGTGGGTTGAGTGCAGCCCTGTAATTAGAATAATGAATAACTGCGAGTTCTTTCACTCAAGTGGCACGCTTACTTGTATACTTTTCATTTGATCCTTTTAGCTGGCAGCGCATTTACACGTACCTTTTTCTTACCAGGATTACATCCGCCCGTAGAAATCTTTTAATTTTATTTGATAAAACTCTAAAAGCCCACAACTCCCTTTTACGTTTTAGGTTGCTAATGTTGTGTAAGTGCCTACGAATTGCACTGACATTTCGTATTTTGTTGTAACGAAACTTATTTTTTTCAATGACAGAAATGGGCCTTTTCAGTAAACTTTTTTAGTGCATTAATTTGAAGTATTTCATAAAAAAATTTCCATTTTTCATTTCTTTTAGCAGGGTTTCTATCCAAAAAAAAATTATCAAAAGTGCGGAAAGCAAGCGCGCGCATTGAAGGTGACGTCAAATAGCCTACGATTTTGCCAGCACAGGCTTGTTCGATTTGTAGGCCAAGCAATAGTTAAATATTTCTACATTACATAGTAGAATTTTGATATGTTTTCGACACGCAAATGTTTTTGAGTAATTTGTTATAAACATTTAAAACGAAATAAACGTACTTTTTTTAGTTTTTTTTTCATATAATGTGCAATTGCGATAAAAGAAACTGTTGCCTGGCGTCTTTTCTTCGCACATATAATGTGCATATGAAGAGCTTCTTTTGTACAAAGTGTCAGATCTTGAGATTGAAAAATGTCAAAGATGAATTTTCAAAAAATGACTCGTTTTCCTGAATTTATTCGATTCCTAATCATCCGATCAAGTCCCTCGAACTTTCAATTTGTTCGTATTTCAATTATAGTTTGGCAAGTCTATCTGAAGCTACGGGTAATCGGTAAGGGGGGAGGAAACATGGCCGATATCTGTCATAAACGTACCAATAGCGTAGGGTACCTATTTTATAAAAGTATTAAAAATAATAATAATTATATATAGAAACTGATTTATGCTTTGCTTTAAAGGTAAGGTATTTTTCAAAACACGGTACCTATTTGTTAAAAATTGTACTTGAATTCAATATGGATTCGAGATAATAAGATACCAAGTAAAACTGAAAATACGAAGGAAAATATTGACATTATAAACGCCACTGGTTAATCAATGTCAATCAATTGTCGAAGTGAGAGGGAAGAACACACGCACGCGCTTGCCAAATAGGAAGTCAGGTGGTTACCTAGCAACGGGGGTTCGATAAATATTCACCAATTGAGTTAGTAGGAGGGCGTGGTAATTATGATTTTCGCACGACGTTGTCGGTTTAAAGGAATATTTGGAAAAGTGTTCACCATTTAATATTCAGAAATTTAAAAAATAATGTTAATAGTCAAAATCCAATGAAACAAGCACATTAAAGAAGTAACGTTTAATCATTATTGACATATTGTTAATAATAAAAAGTCCATTTTCTAATTATTATCAATACATACTTAGCACTTTAGGTTTTCCATAGTTAAACGTGGCAATATCGAATGTTTTCGACCGCATTCCTTTCACAGCTTCAGTTATGTTTGCCAAACTATACCTACGCTATTTCTATACATACTATTGCGATTGCTCCAGTACTTGTTACGTTATATAAAGAAAAACTAAAAAAGTACGTTTTTTTTCGTTTCAAATGTTCATAACAAATTACTGAAAAACATTGGCGTATACAAAACATATCAAAATTATACTATGTAATGTCTTTCATCATCACCATCCGCTTTCTACCGGGATTTTTGTCAAAAATCACTATACTTGGATGCTCTATTGATTAGCCTATAGTTCATTTAAAAACCAGGAGGAGTAATTTGAATTTAAGTTGGCAATTCTGTAGATCTCCGATTGGTCAGATTGCAACCAGTTTCAAACAGCACTTTTTAGCATTGACATCTCGTGATAATTGACAGTTCTGACTTCTGACATATATAATATTTATATTTGTTTTTATCATCGTATCCGTTCCCTTGTTATTTCATATGTTTCACTTAGTTTTTCACTCTATTTCGTTAAAACAGTTCTTTTCAGAACTCCTGTTTGTTGAATTTTTGCGATTATGGATCCTTCTACTCCAAGTACCAGTTATTTGCGTAGTCCGCCAAAACCACGAAAACGGCTAAGTCTAGGCCATTTAGCAATGTCAGATAAACAATACGTAATAAATATGTATAAACAAATATTGGTTGAAAAGGCAAATACTAAGTCTATTGATGTTATATCCAAAGTTTCTCAAGCAGCCGGTAAGTTATCATTATAACTTTCAAATCAACAATAGTATTAAATGCTCAACATTTTTCTTACAGGAGTAGCAAAGTCAACAGTTTACAGACTATTGAAGGAATACCGTAGTAGTGCAACAATTACCAGCCCAAAAAATAGTGGTGGAAGACCGGGACTTCTCAAAAATTGTGATGAAGGGTATAAAAATTCAGTTCGAAGAATGGTGCATGATTTTTTTTTCAAAAATGAGTAACCTACAGTGGATAAAATTTTACTAGCTTTGAAGAAACGTTCAGATTTGCTACAATTGTCCCGGTCATCTTTATATACTTTCTTGAAAACAATTAACTTCAAGTAAGTGTGTAACTTTGAAGAGTCAAATGTTTATTCATTATATAATAATATATTTTTAGATATTATAAGAAAAATCGTAAAAGTGACGATATCTGTCGATGGAGGTTGAACTATTTAAGATCCATAAAACAATATAGAAAAGAAAACAGGCCAATCTTTTACTTAGATGAAACTTGGACTAACGAAGGTCATAGTAGGGAAATAACATGGGTGGACCAGAATGTAACCAGTAGTATTGTGCCTAGGTATCCACTAACTAACACAAGATAGGCACTTTGATGTGCAATTGTAAGTAGTTGAAAGATTAATTTCAAGCAAAATTGTATACACATAGAATAAAGAAATTTGTCTAGCGAAGTAATACTCACTTATTTTCATTTAATTTCCTATTATACATCATTTTTTGTTGTCACTATACATACACCTATCCTACTTCGCTGACATAGGTATTAGGTGTTTTAAAGGGATCCAGTGTCTGAAATAGTCCCCTTTTTTCAAATGCCCAACTAATGCACATTATACTAATGAAGAAACCAAAAAATAGGCAAAATAAAGTTGGCGATTCTAAGCGTTTTCCTAAGATTCTTAATAAATATGATTTTACAAAACAATTATTATTCTATATTAGCAAAATTATTTTAAATTATGCCTCTGTAATAATTAAGCAGTAGGTAGGTCTTTCTGTAACACTCACATTTATCATATGAATTTGTATTGTGTATAACTTTGGAATATACATAAGGAACTTATTCTATTATGAAATATTGTTAATATTTGATATTGTAATATAGTTGTTGTAAAGCAGAAGTTGTAGAATATTTTTAATAAATAAAGCGTTAACAATAAATTGACATTTAATTAGCAATAACTTTACTGGAACCATTTTATTCATTGGATGAAAACCCTTATCAAAACTAAGAGCAAAAATCGGATTTTATTAATGATGGCCCTATATACAATAACGTTAATAAGTCCAGGTCTCATTCAGTATGATGGTGATTTCATGTGGAGGTTGTGAAATTGTAAAAGATCCCATACATAAGTATTTGATTATTCTCTCATTGAAGTAAGTTCCACATTAAATTACATGACCAGTTTTGAAGACATTTTAACCTTTAATTTGCCAAATATGTTCACCAATATGCCAGCATATACAAAAGTTATATCTTATCATTTACGTGCATTACTAAAATTATAAAGTAAATATTTACAATACAATATAATTTCAAAAAAAAACCTTTAATCTAACTATACAATAAAACGATCAACTTCAGTATCTCAGGAATATCAAATACAAAACAACCACAATGCATAATTTTTACAGGTTATAGAATACCCTGTTTGTTCACATCTCATCTCAACCCTCAACCCGACATCTTAAGAATCATTTTCAGTACATAAGGGTTATTTATGATTGGCTAGTTTCCGCGTCAAGTCAATCAAGGCATATTTCATAAATTCTGAACACGACTAATGCGGAACACGCTCTTTAGTAACTAATCCGGTAACTTTTAGTGGTGACGATAAGGCTTCTGAAATTACTCCTCCTGGTTTTTAAATGAACTATAGTTGATGCAATTCTAACAAATGTTGCCAACATATGACATCACTTGCTTCAAGAGTGTTCAAATTGCCTGTTTAACTTTCTTTTCAATTCTGTAACATTTATATTCGAAACTCATATATTATTCAGGTCTATATAGTAGCTGGAGAAACTTCAACACAAAATATAAAGATTTAACCTAAAATATTCCTTCTTAAAGATATACACAGTGTTTCATTGTTAATATTATAAAATGGTTTTAGCCTGTTGTTTTGACACCTTCCAATATTTTTTGTTCATACTTGGCAAACAGTTCACATATGATAACATACATAATATAGTGAAAAAATATATTTTCCCGCTTTTAGCAGTGGGATGTAGCTATTTGTACACTAGGAAGGAAAGTGCCAGTAATCATTCAAGTTAGGAAAAGGCACTTTACTCGTGTGTAACATATCATTTTTCCTCCTACCCACTTATTAAACCTTTTTCTGAATTATTATTTATTTAGTTGTCTTCAGCCATTGCTTATATTGTATATATTGTTTTTCATACCTGTCTTTAGATTTTTGTGGTAATAAGGTTAATGAGGCTATGTTGGCTTGTTCCCTATTATTAGGTGGCCTATTTGTAAATTACAAATCACTTGAATCGATCTCCATTTCTCGAAAAGTCAATAAAAATTAATGAAATTAACAACTTTGCACTCTAAAAGTCAATTGCAATGTTTACTGTCAGTGAGCCATAGCCTATGTTAGTTTTATTCGTAAGTGAAAAAACGTAGGTATAGTTCATATAACAGCCTTTTTGGTGTGCGTCATCGTTTGTGACGTATATCCGGGTTTTGGGTATGTCGATATTTAATTTGTTATTTTGACATATAGCTAACCTTCAATTTGATAAATAAAATCATCAGGATCGTATTCAGCCAAATTCGAAAAGGCTATATGGAATTAATAATACTTGGGATATCAAAACACTGCAAAATAAAACAAATTGTATATTCAATTTACATAATAAAATAATTTAATACTAGTAAGTATAGTCCTGCATTTGAATAAATAAAATGCTAACAATAAGATTAATATTCACTTTTCATAAATAATAATTGACAAATTGACCGTAAACAACAAAGTACAGACCTGACGAGAACTGTCAGTGGGATATTAGAAAAATACGTAAGTCACATTGCCGGTACGAAAGGAACGTCTGCATGGTATTTTGAACGATGTAATTTCGCCCGATTGATAGGTCGCGTTTGCGCGTAATCTAAACATCAACCAATCAAATTTTTGTAAGTCAAAGATTAGGGTTAACGTTTGTACTACGTTTGAACGGTTCATTATTGTGATATTTTGATTAGGATTGCCTTTTTTCCATTTCTTCCAACGTAATGTGTTAGAAAGACATTAACAATCAATGACGCACACCAAGAAGGGTATTATATGAACTTTATCAAACAATCCTGAAGTTGAAATTTTTATTTGTAAATCGAAAGTTGAAGTAGCATTCATAATTAATTTCCACCACAATACAGGATATACAAGATGTTGTTGAAATTACAGGAACAATTTCAATATAATAGTTTCATCATTCACAAGATAGTTGAAATAAGAGGGAGGAGATAGTATATTGTGCAACAAGTGGGGAAAGTTCAACTTTTCTCACGAGTGTGAAAGTTTGTGGCACGAGCCCAAAGGGCGAGTGCCGCAAACACACGAGTGAGAGAAGTACTTTCCACACATGTTGCAACCTATACTTTTTCTACAACTGCATAAATTTAAAGAATACAAGTAAAGTAAAAGTAAGTAAGTAAAATAAGTAATATTTATTTTTATGGTTAGTAAAACAAAAAGAAAAGGTGAGCGGTCGTCGGACCGCCGATAGAAGCTTGCTTCTTATGCACAATAGAATGACCATTTTTGACCATTTTTCGTAAATTTTTGACCATTTTTCAAAAATTTTGACAATTTTTGACAATTATTGACCATTTTTTCAAAATTTTTGACTATTTTTTCAAATTTTAACAATTATTGACCATTTTTGACAATTATAGACCAATTTTGACAGTTTTGACAATAATTGATCATTTTCGACAATTTTTCAAAAATTTTGACCATTTTTCCAAATTTTAACAATTATTAACCATTTTTGACAATTTTTCGAAAATTTAGACAATTGACCATTTTTTTCAAAATTTTTGACCATTTTTTCAAATTTTAACAATTATTGACCATTTTTGATCAATTTTTGATCAATTTTGACAATTTTTCAAAAATTTTGACCATTTTAGACCCTTTTTCCAAATTTTAACAATTATTGACTATTCTTGCCAATTTTTGAGCATTTTTGACAGGTTTCGACAATTATTGACCATTTTTGACAACTTTTCAAAAATTTTGACCATTTTTTTTTTAAATTTTACAATTATTGACCATTTTTGACAGTTTCTGATAATTATTGACCATTTTTGAAAACTTTCAAAAATTTTGACAGTTTTTGATCATATTTTAAAATTTTAACAATTATTGAATATTTTTGACCATTTTTTTAAATATTTGACAATTTTTGACAGATTCTGACAATTATTGTCCATTTTTTACAATTTTTCCAAATCTTTGACAATTTTTAACAATTATTGACAGTCTCTTATAATTATTGACCATTTTTTCAAAATTTTGACAGTTTTCGACAATTATTAACCATTTTTCCAAACTTTTGACAATTTTTGAAAATATTTGGCAATTATTAACCATTTTTTCAAAACTTTGACAGTTTTTGACAATTATTGACCATTTTTTCAAATTTTTGACAGTTTTTGACCATATTTCAAAATTTTTGACAATTTTTTAAAATTTTTAACATATTTTCTAATATAATCTTACAGTTTTGTGACAACTAAGTAGGTATTTAAAGATGAAAGTAGCCTACTAAGTTTTTGTCGATTTTATTTGATTCTCCATATAAATATATGTGGCGTGGGCAAAGTGCCGTGAGAAATATTATTTCTCACAGTATGAGCAATATTTGGTTTTGAAATCAAGTAAGGTATGAGAAATTCGTCACTTTTCATAGCAGTTGTAGAAAAAGTACTTTTCCTGTAGAAAGTGCACACTTACCTCCCTCATATCAGGAAGGAAACTTATATTTCCCACCCTAGGGCAGAAAGTGAGTACTTTCATCTCTAGAGAGGAAATAGTTTATTGTGTCACAAGGGCTCCAAATGAGTTTCCTGCATGTGTGACACACAAAAAATAAGAAAATATAACAAAGAACTATGACATTCACTGATGGTTAATTAAAAAATTCACGTGAAACGTCAAAGTACTCAAGTGACAGATGGTGGAATACTCACCGCCGTATTTTTGGTGTTCATATGATTGGTTTTCCGGTAAGGTAGGCGAAAAAGTACTTTTGAGTTGAGTACTTTCCTCCTTGGGGTATGAAGTATAAGCTTTCTTCCTGATATGAGGGAGGAAAGTGTGTACTTTCTACAGGGGTAGGGAGGAAAGTTAGTACTTATTTTAACTATGTTGGAAATGATGAAACTTGTAAATCTATTATATTCAAATTGTTCCTGTAATTTCAACAACATCTTGTATATCCTGTATTCTGGTTAACATTAACATTAATATCTGAATGTTATTTCAACGTTAGGCTTAAATAAAAATTTCAACTTCAGGATTGTTAAATACGTTTTTTGACTTTTTTGAGAAATGGAGAGCGATTCAAGTGATTTTTGATTTACAAATGGGCCGCCTAATATAAAGTAACAAGCCAACATAAAGACAGGTATGAAAAACAATATATACAATATACGCAATGGGCTGAAGACAACAAAATAAATAATAATTCAGAAAAAGGTTTAATAAGTGGGTAGGAGGAAAATTATATGTATTACACAGGAGTAAAGTGCCTTCTCCTTCCCAGTAATACAAATAGCTATTATTTCTAACAAACTAGGCCACGGTCGTAATAATTATTTCAGCATGTTTTTCTGATCCTTCGTTACCCTCTACATAAATATTGTTGCAAGATCAACAACTCAAAGCCGGCCCTGTCCCTCGACTATAAATTTTGGCGAATGCGCCGCTTTCGAGTTTCGAGAATGTTCTCGAAAAGACGCTTTGTTTACGCATAGGAAAATACTAGAAATTTCCAGAACTGATAAAGACTATATATACGCGGGTTTTTGAATGCGTTGAGAATAAGTGAAACGAAGACAAAGAGTTAGTTCACAGACAATTTACAGAATTTCTTAGTAATCGGACAGTGAATGAAATAGTGAAGATAAATAGTGTAATATTCAAGTGGTAATGAATTAGTAGATATTAAGTAGAGTGTGTATATAAATTAAGTTTAATAAATAAATCAATAGATAGTATTTAGCCATAATGTGTACCTATAATTTCCGGTTAAAACTATTTAAATAAATAACAAAAACATTACATTGGTGTCAGAAGTGGGATTATATTAATAAATAATTACGTAGAAATGGCCAAGAGACTAAGTGAGCTGAAAGTGACGGAACTAAAAGCAGAATTGGCAAATCGCGAGTTGGAAACGTCCGGAAAGAAGAGTGAGTTAGTCGAAAGATTGAAAATATCACTGGACATTGACGGCGTGGATCCGGATACAATTTTATTCAATGACGAGGCTGCCACCTTAATCTCGTCAATTTCCGCTATGGACGAGAAGATTTCTGCTAACATTTCCACTATGGACGATAAGATTTCTACTATGAACGACGATATTTCTGCTAATATGGACGAGAAGATTTCCACTATGGACGAGAAGATTTCTGCTAACATTTCTGCTAATATGGATGAGAAAATTTCTACAATGAAGAACGATATTTCTGCTGACATCTTATCAATGAAAAATGATATTGCCGCTGAAGTCGAAAATAAAATTTCGCCTCTAAAATCAGATATTGAGAAAATAGAGAATAATATAACAACAATGGATGAGAAAATCAAGGAGTTGAAGAGGAAAATGGCAGATTCGAGAACACAAGACATGCCAGCGGAAGAAAAGAAGATCGAACAAATAAAACAATGCAAGCCCGAAGCATACACCAAGGCAGAAGATATAGGCAGTTTTGCCCGAGTCAACGCCCCAACGTTCGACGGAAAGATGTCATGGACCAACTATGTTAAACAGTTTGAAGCAGCCGCTAGAGCGAATAATTGGTCCGATAAGGAGAAGGCAGTGAACTTAACCATCGCGCTTCGGGGAGATGCCTTAGATGTGCTTCAGACGATACCGCTTGAAGAAACGGATGACTTCGAGCAGCTGAAGAAGAAATTGGACATGCGATATGGTCACGAGCATCTAGAACACTTTACCAATCTCAGATAAAGAACCGAAGGCAGAAGCGTGACGAAACTCTTCAAGAGTATGAAGTGGATATCGCCCGACTAGTTCGATTTGCTTGTCCGTTAGCACTGGAAAACATGATGGAATGTCCGGGCATCCAGGCCTTTATTGATGGATTACGTGACCCTGATATGCAGAGGACGCTTCGTTTGGCGCATCCCAAAACATTGGTCGATGCATTAACTGCTGCTCTTGAATATGTTGAGGAACACCTGAAGAATTTGGAAGACGTATTCAAACGACTTCAAGCTTCCCAGCCCATATCAAACCCGAAGAAATGTCAGTTATTCCAAAACCGAGTCAACTATCTGGGTCATATTGTGAGCAATGAAGGAGTGGCGGTGGATCCAGAGAAAATTGCTTCCATCAAGCAATGGCCGCAACCTACCGACAAACATCATGTTAGAAGCTTTCTTGGACTTCGCACATACTATCGAAGATTGATAAGGAAGATATTACAATATTTTCCTTCTGTCTTTATGCGATAGAGTGAGTAGTTTTAAAGTTATTTGTATTCAAATGAAATGTTTAAATATCTAATTTTTTCATTTGGTACCTATTATAGGATTTATACGAGTCAGCTGAATTACATGTCAAATTATTTTTTCATATTAATACTTATGAAAATTTTCATTTTAAGTTGATGAAAATTCATAACTGTGATTTTTATTTTTCCTCAACCCATAGCGCAGAACGATTTTTCACCACTATTTGTGATATACTAATATAAATATGTAAACTGTTTGTCAAGAGTATTATGATTAAATTTGATAATTCATCTTTAGGCTTTGGGGAGTAATAATTTCGTCTTAGAATTTACCTTTTGTTTTGAAAAAAAAACAGCATTGAAGTTATTTTGGTAATTTCAATAAATTCTCAATCAAATATTTAAAATTACCAAAAAACATTAATAGTACCTACTGTACTCATAACATATAAATTATTATTTTAAAATGTTAAGTTAAGTTTTTCCGAGAGTTTTTCAAATGTCCATGAACAAATAAAATTGAAATTTCGAATTCTAATCCGATTTATATATTCTTTTATATTTGGCATTCCAATTTTAAAGAGGATTGCACTGCACCCAGCTTTTAAGTGGGTTCAACGTTTTTTGAATGAAATCGGAATGAGTTTTCAAATTAAGGAGTATTGATATCAACTTCGATGCAAATCACCCCAAAAATAACTTTCTACCCCTTTTTAACCCCGTTAAGCGATAAGTTTCAACATTTCTTCCATCAATTCTGTTAAGGAATCTTTATGCAAAATTTGAAGTAGATTGGACCAAGGAATCACGTTGTCCCGTTACATATTGTGCCCACGTTTTTCACCCCCTCAGGAGAAGAATTTTGGGAAAAACTTTCTGCGGAAATGCATCATTTTCCCGACTTTAGAATTTCTGAAACTAATAAATAAACTATAATAAATAATATAAACAATGTAAAAATTGAGTTTAATCCTCTTCCCGACCTTTAACACAGATCAATGAATAATATCTACTCTTATCAGCTTAATATCGCTACAAAAATCTCAAGAGACAAACGGTTTTGTACACGCCTGTTTTTATCAATAAATGAAAATGGTATATTTCCGCAAGAAGTTTTTTGCGTGTTTATGTTTAGAAAATTGTCTAAAATGTAAAACAGAAACATATTTTCTTGTAACTGGTTTCAGCTATTCTAAAGTCGAAAAAATGAAAATTATGCATTTCCGCAAAAAAATTTCGACTCTCTGTTTAGAAAAGGTTCCAAATAGTAAATAAACGAATATTTCTTACATAAATGATTTCAGCTAAACGAAAGTTAATCCTTCGTATCATTCTAAATTCTAAAATATTTAATCAATAAATGAAAATGGTAGGGGAAGGTAGGCTACAGTGAGACGTTTTTTACATAAAGCAGTATGAGAAGGTAATGGATGAATAATAACTGTAAATAAGGATGGCATGTTATAAAGTAATGGATTATCTATCACAAATAACGAAGTTTCTTTATTAAAAAAACACACAAATTAAATTATAAACAAAAAAAAAACAACAAAATTGTCTCACTGTGTACCACACAGTCGGGTACAGTGAGACACCGTTAATATAGCGGTAGAAAATAAACAAATGAATTAATATAACGGTAGAAAATAAACAAATGAAGTTATATTGCAAAATTTTAATAATTAACGTATATTAATGTTATCGAAATTAACAGAGAAACAGAGATATCTACTTAATCGTTTCGTCTGCATCCTAATCGGTGCGGGTAATAGCATGATAATGTCAGACAAGTTCACCATCGCAACATCTGGAACATCTGGAAAAGTAAACCCATTTACTTTTTCTCGTTTACGTAGAAAAGAAACTTGATAATCTCCTGCTGTATCTTCATTTGTAAGTATTTGAGCTACATAATGCACTTGATTGGAAAACCGAACAACAACATAATCATTTACAGTGGGTTCTCTGTCTAAATTTTCCTTTTCCGAAAATGATTCCGAGTCATCTGAATCATTTAAAACCACCTAAAAACGAATATGGTAAGACAAAATAGGTATAACAAACTATTAAACAACATTATGTGCCTTGCCTCAGAATCTGATTCTCCATTTGACGATTCGGAACTCTCATTAATTTTGGCATTCCTTCTTAGTTGCTTGTTATTCGTTGAAAACAAGTCTTTGGTTACCTTTTGTTTTTTTCGTTCCATTTCCTTTTCTTTTTTTAATTCTCTTTGTAACGCCAATTCAGCAATAAGTGTTTTTTCTGGTGTATCTGTCATAATGGCACTTTTTCCTCGTTTGCGACCTTTAGTTGTTTGTTTTCTTTGTAAAGCCTTGGGATACCCTTTGAATGCTTTGGGAGAAATGAAAATATTTTCTTCTTGTGGCTTATTTGCAACAGCGCCTTTAGATGTGGTAGGAATGTTAGTGGAAATGGGTTCTTCGGATGTTGAAGCTATTTCTTCAATATTTAAATGTTCAGAAGGACGCAATACATCTGATTGAGGACGATCTGTAACGGAGGAAGTCAAAAAGTCTGATTCCGTAAAAACATCCCTGTCAAGCGGAAAAATTCCCGAATTTTTAAACCCTGCAATGATATTGGATGGAGTTACTGCCTTTGATAGCGCTTTACCGAAACATTCAGCTACTTGATAAATTGTTAGCGGAATACCAGGATGGGCAAGGAGCCAGTTGTCGACAGCTTCATTATAATACGCCTTTAGGGGGCCGTAAACAGACACATCCAATGGTTGGATTTTATGACTAGTGTGGGGAGGTATAGTCAGAATTGTTACTCCATTCTCCTTCGCTATATTTAACGCTGTTATGCCCATGTGCGATTCATGGTTATCACATATAAGTAACGTTGGATTTTCTTTGCTGCTGCCGGTATATTTTATAAAGTGTTGTTTAAAAATTTTTCTGGGGAATATGAGCACAGGAGGAATAAACGTACCTATTCATGAAATAAATACCACAGCAGTTATTAGTTGCCTTGGTTCGGCACTACTACATTTATTCAATTGTTTGACTCCTTTCTTGGCGACAACTTTTTTAGGTTTCTGAACAGTTGTCAGTCCCGTTTCGTCAAAATTATATGTACGAGAACCATCTGATAGTTGTGGTAGCCTTTCGTAAACTTTTTTCAAATTATCAAAAAACATGTCAATGTTGGGCTTATTAAATGAAGTTAACCTCGATAGACTGCAAGCTTCAGGTGTTCTAACGCTTAAGTTACCGTTACGATGTAAAAATCCTCTTAACCAGTCCTCACCTGCACTTTCATACTTTTTCCAAGAATCAGACATTTTTAAGTTATTTATTAGCGCCATTTCGTACGCTAATTTTCTCACCTCTTTTGTTGACAGACCATAAGCCATTGCACTACATTGCTCTAGATATTCAGCAAGGTCTTGTTCTTGTTTTGCAGTAAAAATTTTACGAACGTCATAATGAGGATTCGTTCTTATATTACCCTCTGGATTAAATTTTGCCTTCTTAACGTACCTATGTAGCGTTTGAAACGCAATATTTGTTTCTCTTGCTGCTTCTCGAATGGACATTTTTTCTTCAATAACTAATCTAGTAGCTCCAGCCATTTGATCTGCTGATGTTTTGCCAATTTTTCTCTGTGTATCTGTTGGCCTTACCATTTTCAAAGAAAACTGAAACGAAAATTTAATACTTATATGTTTTACCAACCTATGGTACACAGTGAGACACTGTCTCACGGTGTACTACCTTGTAGTGTCTCAGTGTGTACATTTGCCGGTTAAAACTGAAATGGCTGCCAAATATTAAAACATAATAATAATCACCTGTAAACTAGACATACTATTAGTTTAAAACCTGGGCTTGAAATGTACTTACCTAATAAAATTTCCAAAGTATTTTGTCCCACTCCAGAAGGTCTTTAAAATCAACTAGCACGTAACTTTCAGTCTAATAAAACCACGAACCACCTACCTCACGATAAGGTCGTAACATTAACTAACATAAACAAGGTCAAGCGACTTACGGTGTTGTCAAACTTAAAAAATTTCAAACTGTCTAAGAAAAATGGCGATGTCTCACTGTGTACGCCGTTTCACTGTAGCCTAAACCTTCCCCTATATTTCCGCAAGAAGTTTTTTGCGTGTTTATGTTTCGAAAATCTAAAATGTAAAACAGAAACGTATTTTCTTGTAACTGGTTTCGGCTATTCTAAAGTGGAAAAAATGAAAATTATGCATTTCCGCAAAAAAAATTTCGACTCTTTCTGATTAATACTAGCTGACTATTCAACTATAGATAATAGTTTTCTTCAAGCATTCTGCATCGACTTCTCCTATGATAAATACTAAATGTATATTTATATAATCCAGTCAAGTTCGAGTAAACCAAATAAACATATAATTGTTTAGTGTTGCTTCACGCTTGAACTTGACAATAACCTTCTTAATTTATTTATATGATAATGAAATGTTCGAACGTTTTGTTGAAATAAGATCAAGGGAATTTAATTCTTATTTTAAATATTTATTATTATATTATTATATTGGGCCAAAAGGCATCACAGTAGCAATGGCATCAGCTCTCGCTATTTGCAACATATTATCCTATATGGATATTTAAACTATATATCAAATTTTACTATTAAATCCAAAATATTTTTATTTCCTGCACCTAACAGAGATGTGGTACAAGATGGTAGTTGTATATTATAATGAAGTCGATCTCGTAAGAAAAGGTCTGTCGCCTGTTTATTAATTTTACAACCAAAAAACAAATGGTTTGTATCTGCTATCTCATCATTATCACAATAACTGCAATCTGGAATCGGCCATGGTTCAATTTTAATCTAGTTATAATGCAAGTGTAAGCTTTACTGACATAAAGGAAAGAGTAATGAGGAATAATATTAGGTAAAGACTGATGGATTTTAAAGTAATATTCATTAGATCCTATTGCCGCTTTCGTTTTGTAACATTGACTATCATTATTTAGAATACATACTTTCATTTTTATTGTATCCCAATTTCTCTTATTTAAATAAAATGGAATATAGTAAATTCAAAATTGCCAGTATATTAAGTAATAATATCAAACTATTTATTTTTATTTCATCACTATGGAAACTTCCGCAGAAATCCAGTAGATGGCGCCACAAGACGTAAAAGGCGTTTTTGAGTTTGTAGCTATACCACAAAACTAAATATACCTACCTATTAGGATTGTTATGTATGTAACACACCTATCTAACCAACTAACGTAACTGTATTAAAAAAACTTGTAATCAACAGAAATACCTACTTAACAACAAACAACAACAAATCTCATATAAAGTAAACTCAATGAATAACAAAATGCAAATTTTAATAATTCGCATACAACCGTCAACGACCTCTGCCCTAAAGCGTCTGTCGCGTTTCGGTTGAATACTCTTTCTCTAAATACCTAAAAAAAACTAAAATTTGTAACCATTTGTGTAAGTAAGTTGTTTGTACCTAATCATGAGTATAACTTCACTTTTCTTTACACCCAGTAGGTATAATACAAAATAAATTTTTGGAATTTTGAAAAATCCTTCCTTAGTGGATGCCTACGTCATAAGAGGAATACGTGTGCGAAATTTTAAGTTTCTAGTCCTAGGGGTTTGGCCTGTGCGTTTATTTAAATTTTTCATCCCCTATTTTACCCTCTTAGGGGTTGAATTTTAGAAAACGCTGAAATACGTAACTCATTATTTTTGCCGAACCCAATTCATACGAAATTTCATGCAAGTATGTCCATGCAATAAAAAGTTTCATACAAACTTGTATCCCCCCAAGTTTGAAAAGTCCTTCCTTAGTGGATGCCTTCGTCATATGAGGAATACGTGTGTGAAGTTTCAATTTTCTAGCCTTAAGGGTTTGACCTGTGCGCTGATACCTAAATCAATCACTTTTGCCTTTTAGATAGATTAGAGGTAGATATCCACGCTCACGGTCGACTTTTTTGCTGGTTCATTTTACTATCGATTGGTCGGTTGTATAAGGACGATAGTAAACTAGACTTACTAAAATCACTTATACACTTCATTCCAGGGCTATTTGCGTCTCGTCGCTAGCCTCTGCATTGAGCCATCTTGACTACTCCTTATTTTCTAGCCCGCGCACATCACTATTAGTTATCTGTAATTCGCCAAGTCAACCAAGTCATCACTGATAAACGTACCGGCCAAACTTATCGCTCAACAATTGTAAAACTACGAGGCGTGTGTTTTCATGGCTCGTATGGTGAATGTGTTTATAGCACTTTACCATAACAAACGTATGTCGCACTAATGGATTACGCACCTATGTATCAGACAAAGTGAAGCGGATATTAATAACTCCGTAGTAGATTATTGAAAATATTTTCCAAGTTCGGAGAAAAAAACTTTCATTACTTAAGATACTGAAACCGAGCGTCCACAAAGGTAGTAGAACCTTTTTCCATTTTTGTTAAAATTTACGAGATTGTCTGCTTTCAATGGTTGTCAATCACAAACTAAAAGGCGCAGTCGCAGTGGAATAGGCCGATTAGCCACCTCATCAAATCTACCATAGACGTCGATATTTATATATGAAATAACCTTCAATATACAAAATAAATCAAATACACGTGATATATATACTGTGTAAAAATACATGCTCCTGAAATATCGAATTTAAATATCGACAATTAGAGTAAAAACAGTCGACAGGATCGGTTCCTGTTTGTGCCCTTCATTCAGCTTCGTCAAATGCCCCTAAGTAGAACTTTCTAGTTCATTAACTCCAGGAAATACAATTTCCTATGAACGATGATTTCGACATCCATCAAGAATTGACTCTAACTGATAAAGTAATTTTTGCCAGGTGTTGGGTATCTAATAGAAATTGAAAACTTAAACAAAATTGTATATTTACCTTCTAAATGTAGCATGACACGTATATACAGCACTCAAAACCAGTGGTAGCTCGTGGAGTTTGGTGGTAGGTGCGCAGACAAAACTGAAGACCAGAAATTACAAAAGTCATTAATACGAAACTATGTTATCCAGCATACACAACACTAACAGCCGTATGCATAGTCGGTCGCTGGCGATACATCGGAGATTTATTCCGGCGAACGTTCTGGCAAATTGCTGGTGAAAGGACAGCGCATCCTATGCTTTGCACAGTCGATCTCTTTCTTTTCTCTTCTCTTGCGCATCGTCGAGCGGCTAAAGGCATCGTCGAGTGAGTAGAGCATGCGTAATTCATTTTTTTGTGATATGCACGTGTGTTATCTCTTGAGGAATTCAGATATTACGGTGCATTTTTCTCTTTTTTTGAAATTTGAACGTTAAAACTTGGATAATAAAATGTGAAAGTGAATCTATTAATTTATGGAATTATAACATACATATGTCAAAAATCATTGCACCGTGATAATAGTAAAATATAAATGTTTATTGCTGTACGTGCTCTAAAGTTAGGGTAGCAAATTAAACATTTGTACTATAAAAGATATTGTTTTATAAAACCAACCTTTGTATAATTATTTATTTTCATGATGTATTCTGGATTGTCGTTTGAAGTAGGTATTTTGTATTCTAGTTTTTAGACTTACTCCAATCCTTATAGAGAAAAGATCAAGCTTACTTGTGACGGATTTTTAAATATATCTAGTTATATTCTAGTTCAATATTCAATTGAAGTGAGTTTATTTCCACTGTTATTTAATTTGAATTGATTCAACATACTATTTTCTATTTATCTACTAGTCCCCAGTACAAGTACCTTAAATTTTGATGACACATACAAATGCCAAACTTTGCGAGCTCTTTTTTTGTGATGAGTCCGACAAACTTTTTCTATGCGAAAACTTTCGGCGTCACTGCATTTTCGAATGCCCGGTTCCCGGAATTGTCGAAATGACGTCACTATGACTCCCCGTATATACAAGTTTTATTTTATTGAAAATTTTTTGCTCTAGTAGATATCCAATGAAATCAGTTAATTTGAGATCGTTTGATTGAACACAACCAATCAGATTTCATTGGATATCTACTAGAATCCACGTTGCTATGGATACATTTTGATTTATTTCGATTTTGACGTTTCAAGATATTTAATATTTCGAAATGTCACGATTTTGTCATAATTTTGACGAGAATATTAATGAAATTATAGAAGCAAATATACTATGTATTTTTTTTTATAATTAGCAAAAAAATTTCTATTCGAATAACCCTCGAACATTGAAAAATGCTCAAAAATGTTATAACAACTTTCTCAAGCTTGTTGCTTATTGGCAACAAGCTGTATCCAAGCAACAAGCTTTCGAAATTTTTTCGAACAATTATCAATGTCCTTGGGTTATCACCGTTTTCCAAAAATCGAGGTTTCAACAAATCTCGACGTTTTGAACTAGCGACAAAATCGCATGCGTTTGAAAATTGAATTTAGCGGGAAGTTGGAGGGATAGCCTTTAGGGTCAACCGTTTTCCAAATTTTTTTTTACTTATTTTATTATTCTGTTAAAATTTTAACGACAGCACTTCTTCTTCTTCCTTGAGATATTGGGCTTAACCGCTAGATTATCCACCCAGATTTTTTTGTTTTTCCAGACCCGAGTTGCGTGCTTGCCGCGTCTGAATTGTTGTCATCACTCTCTCTGGATTCACTGCTTTTTTGAAGCTTGCTTCTTTTTGCACGACATTTTGAGAAGGCTAGTGAACTCGTGAAACGTGTGATGTTACGAAAAAGCGTTCGTCACGCGATAACTCATTGAAGCGACTGTGCGCAATCTCTCTTGCCGCAATGAGCTCGCACACCTGTAGGTGTGAAAAATTGTCAAAAATGGTCAAAAATTGTCAAAATTTTGAAAAAATGGTTAATAATTGCCAAATATCTTAAAATTTTTGAAAAATTGTCAAAATTTTTTAAATATTGTCAAAAATTTGGAAAAATGGTCAAAAATTGTCACAAACTGTCAAAATTTTCAAAAAATGGTTAATAATTGCCGAATATTTTCAAAAATTGTCAAAAATGGTTAAAATTTTTGAAAAAATTTCAAAACCAATCAAAATTCGTCAAAAATGGTCAAAAAGGGTCAAAAATGATCAATAATTGTTAAAATTTTGGAAAATGGTTAAAAATTGTCAAAATTTTGAAAAAATGGTCAGTTATTGTCAAAATTTTGAAAAAATGGTCAGTAATTGCCAAATATGTTAGAATTCTTGAAAAATTGTCAAAAATGATCAATAATTGTCAAAAACAATCAAAATTCGTCAAAAATGGTCAATAATTGTTAAAATTTTTGAAAAATTGCCAAAAATTTTTAAATATGGTCAAAAATTGTCAAGAATTTGGAAAAATCGTAAAAGATTGTCAAAAACTGTCAAAATTTTGAAAAAAATGGTTAATAATTGCCAAATATTTTCAAAAATTGTCAAAAATTTGGAAAAATGGTCAATAATTGCTAAAAATTGTCAAAAATGGTCAATAATTGTCAGAATCTGTCAAAAATGGTCAAAAATTGTTGAATATTTTGAAAAATTTACAATAATTGACAAAAATGGTCAATAATTGTTAAAATTTTGAAAAATGGTCAAAAACTGTTAAAATTTTGAACAAATTGTCAATAATTATAAAAAATGTCAAAAATGGTCAATAATTGTTAAAATTTTCAAAAATGGTCAAACATTGTCAAAATTTAGAAAAAAATGGTCAATGATTATAAAAAACTGTCAAAAATAGTTAAAAATTGTCAAAAATGTTCAATAATTGTCAGAACCTGTCAAAAATGCAGAAAAATTGTCAAAAATAGTCAGAACCTGTCAAAAATGCAGAAAAATTGTCAAAAATAGTCAATAATTGTTACAATTTGGAAAAATGGTCTAAAATTGTTAAATATTTTGAAAAAATTGTCATTAATTATGAAAAATGTCAAAAATTGTCAATAATTGTTGAAAATTGTCAAAATTTTTGAAGAATGGTCAAAATTTTTGAAAAATAGTCAAAAATGGTCAATAATTGTGAGAAACTGTCAATAATTGTTAAAATTTTGAAAAATGGTCAAAAATTGTCAAAATTTTGAAAAAATGGTCAATAATTATAAAAAACTGTCAAAAAATGGTCAATAATGGTAAAAAAATGTCAAAAATGGTCAATAACTGTCAGAACCTGTCAAAAATTCACAAAAATTGTCAAAAATGGTAAATAATTGTTAACATTTGGAAAAATGGTCAAAATTTTTGAAAAATTGTCAAAAATGATCAATAATTGTCAAAACTGTCGAAATTGGTCAATAATTGTCAAAAATGGTCAATAATTGTTGGAATTTGAAAAAATTGTCAAAAATTTTGAAAGAATGGTTAATAATTGTCAAAAATTGTCAAAATTCTTGAAAAATGGTCAAAAATTCACGAAAAATGGTAGTTCTAATGTGCATAAGAAGCAAGCTTCTGTCGGCGGTCCGACGACCGCTCACCTTTTTTTGTTTAATGTAAATTTCAAAGTTTTCAATTAATATGTTTAAAATATGCATAAAATAGAGGAACACTACTAGCTGTTGGGTCATTCTAAGCTTAAAGCGGAACTACTATTTTTTGTTACACATTTGAGCATATTGAAGTAAAAAGCGTTTTTAATTGCTCTACTAATGTTATTGCAAAAAAAAATGTCTAATTTCCTATTTCACCACAATCACCTTTGGGGGACTCTCTGACTCCATTTCTTTGCAAGTGTTCAGGGATCCACAATGTCCTAATCTCAATCTACACATTAAGGTTATTCAAGATCTGTCCAGATTCATTTGATCAAACCAGGTTTTTCGTGTGATTTTACCTTTCAATTTATATAGATGTTTGCGTTTTTTTTACAAATTTCTCTCCATTCTTCTTCCCATAGTTCCAATATATTTTCTTTCACAGAAATGAACAGGTCTCTGTAATCCACCTCGTTAAAGCTAGTCTGAAATGATTTTAGACTTTCTTTGGCGATTTCATCAGCTTTATTGTTGCCTATGATACCTGATTGGCTGGGAATCCATCCCAGTGCTACGTTAGTGTTTGATTGTTTTGCTTCCCACAATAATTGCCTTGCTAGTAGTTGGGCAGAGTCTGTTGACGCCTCTAGGCCAAATTTAGCTACTTTTTCCAGTATAGCACGGTAGATTGTGATGTGACTCTTAATCTACTTGACCCGTGACCCGAGCATTCACAATGTAAATAATAGCGCCAGATTTAAAGTCATGTTCCGAAAATAAGTGAAATACCACTCGAATTTAGGCGCATAAAGAACATAATATAAAGTTCAATAGATTCGTTATTTGTTCAACATTTTCATTTTAAAATATTTAAGGGTATTTAAAATAGCTTGCATTAATTATAAGGCAGGGCAAGGAAAACTAAAACAAAATTAAAACGTATATTTTTAATTAAAAATGAACTAAATTATCGGGGGTAATACCACGAGTGCTTAAAAATTACCGATAATTTCCATGAAAGCATGTTGTTAATAATTCCACGAGTTCGAAGAACGAGTATATTGCTTCTGTATAACACCTTTAGATTCTGCATTAAAAAATTGTGTTGTAAAAGTTTTGTACAAGCTGTATAAAAGCTTTGTTAGATGATAAATAGAACAGTTTTATTACGACAAAGCCGAATGCTTTATAAAATACGTATAAAATTGTTTTATGGTTTACCTGTAATGGCGTCGATAACCCCGTTATAAATAGTATAGAGAACAAATTAGTAGTATTTTGGACAAACTTATTACAGTTTCTGCGCTATAACTACTAAATAAAATATTTTTATAAGTGCTTACGTTTGCACCCTTAAGAAACGTCCAAAGAACTAAATGGTCACAAATTTCCGCATTATATAATATTAACATATGCTTAACCTCGAATAAGTATTATTGCATTTATCATTTATATCATATTCTATAATTCCTGAATATAATATAATATGGATTTCTCACCCTGGAAAAAGTTAAAAAGGAGTGGGCATTTCAAAAGAAATGTAAAAAAAAGATATCTGCAAATTTTAGATTTTCCCAGCTTTCCGGTACAATCGTTAATTCTTTTCTATTTTTTTCAACAGTGTCCACTATCTTGAACATATTATTTTTCACACTGTAAGCTGAAACTAAAAATCTCAACGAACCAAGAAAATTTGCCGGTTATGTTTCGAAAAGGAGATAAATACAGCACAAAAGAACTGATCTGTTGTAAAGTGCAGCTTCGAGACACTCTATGAGTTCTATGACACTATTCTGTTATTTCTGTTTCTTCATCCTTATATCTCTGTGTTTCTTAAAGATGCTTGTTGCTTCCTATACGATAGTCGTCGAAAACCGATTTACAAGGTTGCCACACGTAGCAAAACTTAAGGGAAATCCAATGCATGTGCCCTATCAATATATCAATATCACTAATTAAATTGCCTAGAAACAACACCACCAAGAACGACAACAATTATTAAGGCAGGATTGGTTTAAAATTTTAATATGGCTCAATTTAATGGGTCAATAATTATTTAATATTTTATAATAAGTTACGTGTATTCACTATAATAAATTAAACTGAGCAATCAATAGAGTTGCAGTTTGAAATTTACCAGATATACATAATTCCAAAAGTTTTACATATCCCCGTAATAGGTAGTATGTATAGCGAAACACAAATCATAGAAGCAAAAATATAATAAATTTGACAACCTCTGAAATGAATAAAATCTCGGACTGCAGTTGTTTGACAAATAGTTTTAAGTCTACTAAATAATAAGGTTCTATAGAGTTTATTATAAATTTAAAACATTGTTTAATGTTTTGATTGACACATAATTATTGTATTAGTTAACGCAATGTTTATTTGCGGGGTTAAGCGTTTGTCGGTGGCCGCCATTGTTGTAGAAAAATATTTTCGGACACAAAAGTACACAATACACATACTTTTTATAGAGATATATGGTATTATATTTGATTTATTGAACTAATATATGACTGAAAAGGTACTTCCGATCAAAAATAATACATTTGAATGATATTACACATTTTAATATTTTCATCAGATCGGCTAATAAATGGCTAAGTTAAGGCGATTCTATTTTTTAGTAAATATATATGTATATTTTATCAGAAAAATTCGCTGCGCAGGAAAATAAGTAGTGCAAAATAAATAAATTTAATAATATACCTTCCATATTTTTGTTATTATACATTTTTTTAAGATGGCGATTCTTTTATAATTCCAGCAAGGCGCGGCGAGAATTATATCAACGTTATTCGATATTTTTGTTCTAAGTTGCCTCACAAAAGAATTAAATAATCGTATAAAATTTAACTTATATCTAGAGACAGCGTTCTATCAATCTTATAAAATATTTTTTTAAGTTGTATAAACTATTATTAAAATGGTTTTAAACCGCTCTATTCGATCTCTAAGAAATATAATTGTAAAGGTTGTAAAGCGCACATTTGGACAGATTATAATACTAATGTGAAAAACATACTTATAAAATAGTTTTTTAACTATCATATAGATATTTTATTGAGATGATATAAGCAGGATATAAGCATATGTTGAAGAACTGAAAGATTTTATAATTTGGGCCTTTTTTGGTTTTATACATATTATATTAGTGCTGTAAAGAGCATTATAGGATGATCGTAGTTCTATTAGATATGTTGTATAGCATTTTACAGCCCAAATAAAACTGATTTTGCTACTTGGGTTATCAAGCTTTGAATTTGAAATAACTGAGACCTTGCGCTTCTTGGGAAAGTTTCGAGCAATCACAAGTTTCAGGTTTGATGTTTTATACGAGCACAGCGAAAAAAGCTATTTCATTGAAAAAAATACAAAATTTTCTTTTTCGAATTTCCACAGTGTGGACACTTCCCACCCTGACGAGCCGCCACCCAAATTATCAAAATACATTACTATAGTCTGTACGGTCCCAAGAAAAACCGCATGTAAACAAAGACCACGCGTGATCTCTAGGTCGGCTGCGTATTGGACGATTCGCTTTGAAATGTTAGCAATAGAGAAACAGAAGTTTTTACAGGTGACTGTGTTAGTATTAAAATTAATTATTGTGTATATTACCCATTTACGAGAGTTAATTTACTTGATTTGTGTTTTGAGTTGTTAGAATTGTGTTATATCTGTGTTCTTTGTTCTGATAAAAACTATAAATATTTGTTAATTTGTGATTTTCCTTCGCTTGTCCTTGATATAATTAGAGGTTAAACGAATTACCTGTAAGAAAGTTCAATCCACAATTATACGAAATAGGCCGTCCGAGAAAAGATCACTTTGGTATAGTTTCGTTCTGAACGATCTAACGGCGTAGTGTTTACATTGATAAGAAATTTCGTCCCGTCCCCCTACAGTTGTTAGTCATTCTTGTTCTTCAGGAGTATTTTTTGTCGCCTTCATGGGATTTTTAAGGGACGGGCGGGATGTGATATTTTCTCGGACGGCCTATTTCGTATAATTGAGGATTGAACTTCCTTACAGGTAAGTCGTTTAACCTCTAATTATACTTCAGTAGGCCGTCCTTCGAAAAGATCACATTGGTATAGATGTTTAAACAATTAAGGCCACTTAACCTTATGTTCCCAAACCTGCAATTACTAGGAATGGGATTTGATTTGAAATTGTTTCTTTACAAAGATATTTTTATTACAATGAACTTGTTACAATAAGTAATTATCGTACAATAGTAAATATAGGAAAAATATTAATAATAAGTACTTAGTATTTATTAATTTTGACTATTAGCCATAAACATGTATAATAACCAAAGAACAATAATTATTAGTAATTTGTCATGAGATAAGTCATCCAAATATTGAACCTTTTTTATAAATGAGTGTCTATATTATTCTTTTTTAGTATCATATCAGCGAAGTCTCTGGGTTGTTGCAATGGGCGATTATAAGATGAAATAAAAGTATTGGATTTCTTTGACCAGCCAGCGGTCCGTCTGATGTTTTCAATATTTACTACACCTCTTCTAAACGCTTCTGACGTGCTAGCATGGCGAGTGCTGTGACTGTTAAATTTTGTTGTGTCTATACCGCTCGCTAATAGTCCTTTCTTTATCCACTTGCTTATTGTTTCCCGGGATGCTGGATGATGGGGTTTTTTGATAGTTATGAGAAGTTGGTTATGTCCGCCTCTAATCGGCGATGTTATTTTTAAATATTGATTCAGAACTGATGCCACACACAGTTCTTTATTTTGAAAAAAAATTAAACGCAAGAAGAGGTTACACTTGATCTGGTTTGGAGGTTTTAATAATATCGGTTATCCGGATTTCAATTCTATCTTCAAAATGATTAATATTTTCGATTTTTATTTTTGAAAGGATTTGCAGTCTTTGGGCTGTGGTTAGAGAAAACCTCAAGACTAGCTTGTAGGTGACTTTTTCCAGGGAAATTGTCTCCAGTGGTTCCAGACTTTCAACATAAGCTAGTACTGGTGATGGATCCCAGGTTTCATTGTAACGTGAAGATTTTGGTCTTTCTCTAAACACTCCTTCCATAAACCTCTCGATTTGGTTTTGGTTTTTTATTTCCAAAAGTGTGCTAAGAGCTGACCTATGAGTATTCAAAGTTGAGTAATTAGCTCCTTGGTCAAATTCTTGTTTTAGGAAAAGGATAATTTCGTTTGGATCTGTGTTGGAGACCTTTTCCCCTTTGCAAAAGTTCCAACATTTTCGATAAGTGCAGTTGTATTGTTTTTGAGTTCCTTCGCTTAATGAGGCTAGCATTAAATCTAAGGCCGACTCTGGAATACCTCTTGATTTTAATGCTTCGCCGAAAATCTTGCTGCAGCCAGGGTAAGGGTTTTCCAGAGAGGATGCGGCTTTCTGGAAGGTGATAAAATTAATTCTTCACATGGAAGTAATAAAATTGTTTCGGATGCTGTTAGTTTTTTTTAGAAGCGGTTACCAAGGTTGTGTTTTCCACTTAGGATAAATAACGATACCTTCAGCTTTGTCTGTTATTATTTTGTTTGCAACCTTTGACAAAAGGGAGAAAGGAGGAAAAGCGTAAAAGGAATGTTCGCTCCAATTGATTGTAAAAGCATCTACCGCGTAAGATTCGGGATCGGGGTGCCATGAGATAAATTTTTCACATTTTTTTTTTGAATAAGAAGCGAATAAGTCAATGTTTGGTTCACCCAAAATTTTTATTATTTTGGCAAATTCACGATTATTTAAGGTATATTCAGTTTCGAATTTATTTAATCTAGATTGATAATCTGCTTCTAAATTGTGTTTTGTGTTGATGCATGAAGCAAACAGCCTCATGTTTTTCGCTTCGCACCACTGCCAAATTTGTCTTGCGATATTATTTAACATTGGATGACGAACACCCCCCATTTTGTTAATGTACGCGATTGCTGTAATGTTGTCTATCCTAAGTTACACGTCAACATCCTGACAATTTTTGGGAAAGCTTTTTAGACCATTCAAAGCCGCTTTTAACTCGAGGTAATTGATATGGTGTTCGATCTCTTCAGACTCCCACAGCCCCCTGGCTATTTGAGTGCCACAAGCAGCTCCCCAGCCTGTCTCAGATGCATCTGTGTTAATGGTTTTTGAATAATTCAGAGCCCCAATTTTTTGCTTTGCAGATTCTAAGTGGTCTAACTACCATTGGAAATCTGATTGCAAGCTTTTTGGCAAAGCCATCTGAGCATCATAGTTATTTTTGAGCTTCTTTAAATTTTTGTATTTCTCCCTTTCGAATAATTTTGTGAAAAGCCAGCCATAAGAAATTACTGGGCAGATAGACACGAGAGTTCCTATGAATTCAGCAAAAGACCTAATTTTTACATAGTTTTTTGTTTTTAAATTTTTTTGTTAAGGCTGTGACTTTTTCGCTTTTTTCTTTTGGTATGGTCATGTTATGGCTGTGAAAATTGAAGCCCAGAAATGTTATTGTTTGTTTTGAAACATAATACTTTTTTCTTTGTTTGAAATAAAACCAAGCGATTCCAGTAAGGTAGCTGTGAATTTAAAGTTTTCCGTACAATCTCTTTTAGTGTCCCCAAAAATCAAGATGTCGTCTAGATAAATTACGGATAAAAAACCTTTTTCTCTTAGATTATTTAGCACCGGCTTTAGAATTTTTGTGAAGACATACGGTGCCAGTGAGAGACCGAAAGGAAAATTCTAATAACATATTTTTAACAATAAATCTTAAGAATTTTCTAGATTCTTTTGCTATAGGGATTAAAAAATAAGCATCTTTCAGATCTAGTGTTGCCATAAAACAGTTTCTCGTTATTAAATTTTCAACTGTTCTATAGTCCTCCAGTTTAAAGTGGGGACATTATAAGAATTTGTTTAATTTTTTAAGATTGAGAATGAATCTATTTTTTCCATTTGGCTTTTTTCTAATAAAGTAAGGAGATAAAAATTCATTTCTGCAATGTTTTACTTTAGTTACTGCACCTTTTTCCAGTAATTCAGAAATGCATGTCCATATCTCAGGAGATACAGATTGGGGTTTCAAGAACTTTTGTTTTGGTTTTTTATTAAACCCTATTTTAAACCCTTGAACCCAGCTTAAAAGTTGTTGGTCATCTGTTATTTTTTCCCAGTTAGCGTAGAAATGTTTGATTCGTCCTGTTTAACCTACCTCTGATGTTTTCGCTTCCTGTATTGTGGTTCTTCCTGTGGTCTCCATTTCTGGTTCCAGTTCTGGTATTTCCTGTGGTGGCTGTGCTCCATCGGTCGCTTCCCCTCTGCTTTCTTTGTCACTATTTTCTGCCTCTTTTTGTAGTTCGGGCGCGCCCAGTTTAAAGACTGGGATTTGGTTGGCTTCATTATTTCTTTAGCTGATTCCGCCAAGGCTTTGGCCGACATACATCTACTAAAGAAATCCTTGCCAAATAAATTTTCGTCTATTGGTTGGTCGGGGATTACTTTTTGTACTTTTGGATTTAGATGTTGTACTAGTTCGTGTCTTCTATGCGTGGATATGGTATGAAACATATCTGTTAGCAGTTGGCCGCTACTAACAAGTGCTGTGGTCAAAGATTGGTCAAATTTATCTTTTTCTGCGAGCACTGTAGAAATCGCTTGTCCTAGGGCTGTTAACCCTTTCCCCATTATATCCTGTAAATTTTTCAAATATTGGTCCTTTTTTAAGTCTGCTGGTGGTAAAACTGTCAAAATTGGTCAATAATTATCAAAAATGGTCAATATTTGTCAGAACCTGTCAAAAATGGTCAATATTTGTCAGAACCTGTCAAAAATTGTCAATAATTGTCAGAACCTGTCAAAAATGGTCAATAATTGTTAAAATTTGGAAAAATGGTCAAAAATTGTCAAAATTATCAATAATTGTCAAAAATCGTCAAAATTTTTAAAAAATGGTCAAAAATTGTTAAAATTTTTGAAAAATGGTCAAAATTATTGAAAAATTGTCAATAATTGTCAGAACCTGTCAAAAATGGTCAATAATTGTTAAAATTCGGAAAAATGCTCTAAAATGGTCAAAATTTCTGGAAAATTGTCAAAAATGATCAATAATTGTCAAAAATCGTCTAAATTTTGAAAAAACGCTCCAAAAATGTCAAAAATTTTGATAAAATGGTTAATAATTGTCAAATTTTTCAAAAATGGTCAATAATTGTCAGAACCTTTCAAAAATGGTCAATAATTGTCAGAACCTTTTAAAAATGGTCAAAAACTGTCAAAAATTGTTAAATATTTCAAAAAATGGTCAAAAATAGTCAATGATTGTTAAAATTTTGAAAAAATGGTCAATAACTGTTGAAAATTGTCAAAATTTTGAAAAATGGTCAAAATTTTGAAAAAATTGTCAAAAATGGTCCTTCCATCTCTCACTTTTTTAATCTGTTCTTTCATGCATATAACTTATATAAAACAATTTCGATGTTTCACATCTGCCAATTCTTATATTAATATGTATGTATTTATTTATTGATTAAATCAGTCAATTAAAAATATATATAAAAATATTTGAAGATCATACAACATTAAAAGGAACTAAAGTTCTTACCGTGTGTCCCGCGACACGTTCTACTTTTTTTAATTATTAATTTTTGCGTTAATACTATATACATCACGTGACAGAATAATTTGTGGCATTGAGACGTTTCCATGCTTACCAAAATATCCAAAATTCATAACGTTCACGTCATGTCTAAAAATTAATTATCCATTTCTACGTATAATATTTCTTTTTGTATTTGTAATTTTAATTTTAAGTAGCATTCATAATAATTTCGGGTCGACTATCTGATTGTTATTTTGGATTAAAAGTCTACTACTACGTCGGTCCGCATAACCTCTTTCTAGGTTTATCTGCGCACATTCCAAGATAGCGTATACCTCAGCCTGATATGCAGACACACCCTTACCCAATGGAACACAGACTTTTGTCCTTGGGTTCCTGGAGTAAATTCCAGCCCCCGCCCCATCGCTGGCGCATGAGCCATCTGTGTACCAGACAATCCCATGAGGCTGTGCATTTCCCTCTCTTTCCAAGAATTGTCTATTTCGGATCTTCACCCTATAGGGGGTTACGAAGGAGTACCTGCGCAGGCAGATCAGCCGCTCGAGCCAGAACTGGGACATCTCCCAGAAGCCTGAGCTTATTGACGTGCCTGCACCCTTCCTCGTTTCGCACATATCCCAAACTTTTCAAGCGTAGGAGTGCCCTCCCAGCCTCAGCCTCGATCACATGGTGAAGAGGCCGAAGTCCAAGAATCACCTCGAACGCAGCAGTTGGTGTAGTTTTCATGCAGCCAGTTGCCCCCAAACCGACCACCCTTTGGAGGCGTGCCAGTTGCGACCTAGTCGTGGCCAGGGTTACCCTTGGCCACCAGACCAGAGCCGCGTATGTGAGCATCGGCAGCATGATCACTTTATAGAACCACAAGATCGTCTTGGGGGTTAGTCCCCATTTCAGACCAATGGCTCTCCTACAGGCCCAGAACGTGTTAGTCATCTTGTCCAGGCGACTATCAAGGTAAGCCTTCCATGTCAGCGACTTATCCAGGATCACTCTCAGATATTTCACTTGTTCAACCACTGGAAGTGGCACTCCTCCAAGGTGCAGACCATCCACACGGGGGTCAATACATATTTAAACAACTATTAAAATTCCCCATTTTGTGTTATTTTTAACTTTTTTGGCTCGTTAATACACGCAGTTTGAACTGGAAGATTGCCTATGATTAATAAAAGATTTACGAGAAAAAGTTACGGTTTTTTTATCAAGATGCGTATATTTTCCACTTTTTTCTGAATTAGAATAGAATCTCCTGTATCTACTTATATAAAATGCAAACCATACCTACAATATTATTTTCATTATAAGTTTCTACGTTAATAAATGTTAATATTTATGATATTATGATAATACATAATTTCCTAACTCTCGATTGAATTAATAATAGTAAAATGTCCAAACTGTAGTTCCCTTTTAAAGGGAGAACATCTCCCTATAGAAGACCAGGTTTCCCTCAGGTCTAACTTGAATACCAAGGGACCTATCCCTTCCCTTTAATCCAATTGTCCTTATTTTATTTTATGAATACCAATTGCGGTGAAGCATCATAAGATTGGGTTAATTAATAATAATAGTTGGAATTTAATTGTAAGATAGACCAGGTAACGATAACTGTTTGGAAAATTATTTAAATTATGTTTCAAATGTGTTTATCGCTGTATAGTATTATCACAATGAATTTTAAAAGACATGAAAATACAAATACAGCTGCAGACGATAGATGTATGAGAATGTTTCAACAAAAAAGCAGTTAAAGTATGGCCGGCAACGCATCTTACAGAAATAAAAGCTGCCAATTATTAAGGAAGCATTTTTATAGAATGGATATAATTGAATGGGCAAGTGGATCAAGGTGTTATGTTCCGAATTGTTAGTTCTAAGATAATTGAAGTTCAGTAAGTTATTGTGTGAATTTTTTGTTTTGCATTATCTCGCTAAAGTTAAAGTCTCATCAATTGAAATACTGTCAGGTGTATCACATACAGTGAGAATACGTTTTTTCTTTTATAAATTACTAAACATTTTTGACTTTGATGGTACATAACATCCCTTTTCAGCATTATATGATACCCACTAAAACTAATTTGTAATGGAAGAATGTGTTAAGTGACATAAGGCTTTATTAAAAAATCATTAGAAACATACATATTATAAAAAAGAAATATTCATGTTGTTTTTTTTTTATTCTTAGGAACACCATGATCTCCTACTTGTAAAATATCTTCTGACCCGCATATGAGTCAGTCCGTATAATCAGATGCCTTTTATTGCGAATAAGTTCTTCATTGGTTTCTATAAATGTTCAAAGGGCACTAATAACTTCAAGACTACCCCTGTTTGCCATATCTTCTGTCCAATTGTATGAAAAAGCATTTTCTCCATTGGTTGATACTGAGTGGATTCCAAAGTTGTAGAACCACATTTGTCTCAGGTTGAAAGCCTTAGACGTTGTCAATTTCGGCAGAGGCATGGTCTGTTGTAAGTCGTATTACAACACTTCATGCTCATTTCTAGCTTTAAATCGATCTATACGCTAAAGTTCAAAAGCGGCCTTGGAATTTTTTTTGTGTTCTGTATCAGCCTTACCAGAATCACAAGTGCTGCAGGTATCACTCACTTCTTGGCGCTCCAAATGACAAATTGAATTGTATAGAAAATATATTTGAATAAGTACATTTCTTGACATTATAATTCTGGGGTTTTTGATATTCTTCACATTTCTGGAGGTACAGTTTGTGCATTTTGGATATATTCAGTATTGGCGACAAATACATTTTATGAGGATTATATTGTGCCTCGAATAATGCGTGTTTTGCATTTGTTCTTCTTCGTTGCACTTCGCTTAACTGTAGGCTTTTGAACAGTAATATATTCTTAGCATTTACATCTAATTTGTAGAACCCATTGAAAATATTCTCTCTTTCTATGGCAGTGAACTTCTCCCCTTATTTGAGCCTGCAATTTTTTTCACATAATATTCATAATTTAGGAAGTTTTGCCGGCACTTCTTTTCCTTTATATGAAATGTAAGCTTTTCCCTGATCTCTAGCTATAGCAGCCTTTTTTTTCTTCCATTCTTGCACATTTTTTGCTCTTTTTCTCGATGTCTTTCTGTCACTTCTGTCACATTTGTTTTGGTTTCCACATTAAAACAATTTTCAGCAGTAATATGCTCAACACTCATATTTTTTTCTTCTGGGTGGCTATCACTAGGCAACCGGCGAGTTGCATCCCAAAAAGTGAAAGTTTACCTGAACGAAAAAAGGCAACTGTAATCCAAAAAGGTCTGTTCAATAATAATCGCCTATCATGGTCAAAAGCTGGTCAAATTTTACAGCAATGTTACCGATACCTAACCTAACCTACATAATTGAATATTGTTTAAATTAAATTAATATATTGTTCACTATACTGTTATAAAACTGTATTAGACGCAGTTTCGGAAATAAAATTTAGTATCAATTACGATATCAGAATAAACATGGCAACAATGCCCGCTTTTATTTAATTATCTACCAGTTTTAGACACAATATTAAATTTGTTGACGGGATGCAACTCAGCGGTTGGACGGATGCAAGTCAGCGGTCAAAAGTTTGGCCTGCTCAAATGGGATGCACCTCACCGGTCCCGATCACTATGGTTCGATGGTGAACCTTCAGCGATTGATGTTTGCTACTTTTAGTTTGGTACTTCTTGATCCTTGATGCTTGAATTTTATTCCTGAATTTCTTTTCGTATTCCACTGAAGTAGTTGATTCTTTACTGGAATTTGGTTGGTACTCATTACTGTCATCATCTGTAAAAATTCGGTTATATTTTGGTTACTAGGGTCTCTATTTGATGAGCCATTTGACTGGAGAGCTCTTAAAACCATTAATTTTCCCCTTGAGTGCGACATAGTATAATCATAACAAGCACATCACTTGTTATGACGCAGACTCAAGAAAGCACAGCACACGCGAGTAGGTTATCTTTTGTTTTGAAATGAATAAAGGCGTTATGTGCACTTCGCGCAGTGTGTTGGAGGAAGTTTACTTTGGCTTTGTAATGGATGAAGGTGTTAAGTAAACTTAACACCATCATCCATGGAATTATATTTTGGTTGAGTCTACATAACGCCTTCATAAACCAGTATCTCTCAAAATATACCTAATTGAACAATGAATGATGGGGGTATAATAGAAAAGGTTCATACCACCCTCTTCCACTGAAAATCTCAAAATTTCAAAAAATGTTACTCAACACCTTCATCTACTTGCCCCTTCAATTGTTGAACTTTTTCGTTACTGTTGTAACGGTAGGAGGCGCCAATTTGTAACCTTACAGAGACTCCTCTCAAGGGTGGTTCGACCCCAAGTTTATGTCGCACAAGGACGTCAATAAAAGGTACTAACAAATTAAGGCGGAAAAGGTAGAAACGCCTTTGAAGAATTTGGACATTAGTTGAAACAGAAATCAAAAAATAAAAAAGTTCCTTAAAAAATAGAATATTAAAAACTTTACCCCGGGCGATATCTCCCTCAACTTTTATAGTTGAGGATTCAGAAAAAATTTAAAAATAGATTTTAAAACAAATTTTCATTTATTCTTCTGCCACAGGAAATGGAACAAATGTAAAGAGAATTTGTACTTTTATAGGTACTTAGCTTATGAAGTGGTTGTTTCCGCAAAAGGTGATGGTTGAAGAAGGTAGGTAGGTAGGTTTTGCCTCTACGAAGTCTTGAGAAGATGGAGACTAAATCTCGAAGAAGATAGGAAGATAGAAATGTCTTGATTAGAACGGTATCCTAGCAGCTGTCTCCTGGTCTAGGGCTGTATCCTGGTCTAGGGCTTGTATCCTAGTCTAGGTGTCTTATCCCAGCCTAGGGCTTGTATCCCAGCCCAGGGGCTGTGCTTACCTAGAAGTACAGGTGTATCAGGGATATATAGGAACTTGTATGTAATGGGCACATTATGTTGGTCAGTTTTTCAGGTGGAAAAAAGGAAGGCAGTTATTTGAAAGTAAAAAAATTGATTTAATTTACTGAAAGCTTTCCAACATTATATGTCCCATGTTAAAACAGTAAAAAAACAATTATCGGCTAAATTAAAAAATATACTAATGATCTGAAAGAAACTAATTATAGCAAAAAGTCATATAGTTATATGAAAAAATATCGTGCCTAAGAAATATATGAAACCGACACTGGCGGTACGAAAGAATATTTTATAGGTTAACAGATTCGTTCTGTTATAAAAATGTTATTTTATGGTTAAAAAAGTTATTCTGCAACAGAAAAAGCTTGGAAATGTTTGCACAAAAGTAAAACCGTGAATTAATAAAGAATATTTAGTTTAAAACTACCATATTAGTATGAAAGAACAGTTTATGACCACGTGTTGAATTTACTTTCGTCTAACGCTGTAAAAAAATAAGTAATGCATACAAAAATTATATCAGACAGTACTTTAGAAGAAGCTTATTAATTATAAATTATGATTTTGAACTTACCACTGCAAAGTTAATTAGATAGGAAAGGTATAAAAGCGATAAAAAAATGGAGGTCTTTCCTCGAAGAGAGTCGATAGCGGAAAGGGCTGTCCCTCGTGGCGTTGAAAAAATGGAAGCGTCCGTTGGCAGACGTCAATTGTCTTATGGTCAGGGTTGAAGATTGGGGTGGCTAATAAGACGACGAGCGGTAATTAAAAGGATTTATTCTATAAACTCGAAACAGGTCGATAGACATGTTACACTGTGTTCGGTGGTATTGACTAGCATAAGCCAGTATAAGCAACACTATCGGTGACATCATCCCCTACTTGAAAATAGTGGTTGATGAGCTAAGATGAATAGGTCCCCTTTCCAGAATTACGCACAATTGACAGACCAAATTAATATGGTCTTTGTACTTGAAATGTCAATACACCCTCCAATAGTTACATATGGCGACAGAGAAGAGAGTTGTGATTTGATCTGGTAAAAATCGATATTAATCAAAATATTAATTTATTTGTACGTGATAAACAAATATATAACTATTGTAATGTTTTTCTTATTTATTTGAATAGTTTTTACTTGTGGGATAAAATTATACACACTACTATGGCTAATTACTATCTATTTATTTAAAGAAACACGCACACTGTATTAAACTTAATTTATATACACACTCTACTTAATGTCTACTAATTTATTTACACTCGGTATATTAGTTCTAATTTATTTTTACCGCTTGAATATTACACTATTTATCTGCACTATTTAATTCACTGTCCGATTACTAAGAACTTCTGTAAACTGTCTGTGAACTAACTCTTTGTCTTCGTTTCACTAATTCTTCCGAACTAACTCGCTCAAAAACCCGCGCATATATAGTCCTTCTCGACTTTCGAAAACTCTAGTGCCCTCCGCGCTCGCGCTATGCACAAACAAAACCTTATTCCAGTATGTTCGAGAACATTCTAACGCAGGGAGAGAATCCTGGCGCAGCCACCAAAATTTACAGTCGAGGGACAGGGCCGGCTTTGAGTTGATGACCTCGCAACACTATTTTAACCAGCCATCAAAAATCGAACATTATAGAATCAGGGTCTTATTTCTTAGCACCACAATAGATTGCATACAAATTAATTATTGTTAGAACAAAATACGTCAGTGACCAAATAAGAAGATTTTAATACCTTAGACAAACCGACGAATGCAATTTTAAAGAGCATCTTTGATGTCGACGCCGCAATTTAATTATAGGGAGCAACCTGTGGAATGAATAAAACGTGATGGAACAGATGGAATGCATCAAAGATACAAATGTTATAACATTACAACTAACGCTTTCAAATCGACGCCACGGAGGTATTCAACTACATTCGTGAATTCAGATTCTCTGTGAGTATTTTCTCTTTGTACCAAAGTAGTGAAAACTTATCAAAGATACGAGTTCCACAAAGCTTTAAATTATACAAAAAACGAAATAAATATCAGGATACTCTATTCAGTCTCACTGGAAAGTGGCAGCTGTCAACTAACCATGTCGCGATAAATACTTTCTTCCAAATCTTTTCAGAGGAGCGGAAATTATTTATACTTTTTAGGGTATCCTAAAGAAGTTCTGATAACTTTTATTGTTTTTTCATTAAGCTCTCATCAAGGTCTATCAAATATATATAAGAGTTGATGAGCTTCAGAAGTTCAACAATCGAATCATCAATTAGCTAATTTAAAAATTGTGAGAAAATGGTTGATGGAAAATAAAAGAAATTGTCGATTGTTTAATGAAGTAGTATTTGAAAATAACAATAATTCACCTACAAGATGTTCATTTTAAACTCAGAGAAAAGTCTTTGAAACTCGTTTTATGAGATGATCAAAGTTGAAAATTGCTTGGCCTATATAAAAACTGAGGTCAACAAAAATTGGGATTAAATGAAATATCTTTGTAATTCGAATTAAGTTAATTATCTATTTAACATATACTTACTACTTGCAGATATAAACAAGATAAACATAGTTTTTCACGAGTTACAGACACAGAACTGTTTTTCATTCCAATTTAGTGCTTTCATTTCCAAAGCTAGTATTTCATACAAAAATCGGAGGTATTTGTTGTACTTCACATTAACTCGGAATATTCCAAAATAGTGTTGCGAGGTCACCAACCCAAAGTCGGCCCTGTCCCTCGATTGTAAATTTTGGTGGCTGCACCAATTAGTGAAACGAAGACAAAGAGTTAGTTCACAGACAGTTTACACAAGATCTTAGCAATCGGACAGTGAATGAAATAGTGAAGATAAATAGTGTAATATTCAAGTAGTGAATATAAATTAGAACTATTATACCGAGTGTAAATAAATTAGTAGACATTAAGTGTGTATATAAATTAAGTTCAATACAGTGTGTGTTTCTATAAATAAATAAATAGTAATTAGCCATTGTAGTGTGTATAATTTTATCCCACAAGTAAAAACTATTCAAATAAATAACAAAAACATCACAATAGCATAAATCCCTAAGAAGTTTCATAACCTTGATACAACATTTATCTTTATTTTTGATATAAGCAAATTTGAACACAAAATAACGTTGCGCCTTATTTGCATACTTTTTAGAAAAATAACATTTCATGGTAAGGTCTCAATATTTGGGCCAGTGTGCTAAACTTCGGAGCAACAGTTTTATTATTTACGGTTCAGCCGAAAGAAATATATACCCCAGTTTCAGTTGAAATATTAAACTTAAATATTAAAATCAACATAATAGATGTATTTTCCCTTAGGAATTTTTACTACGTAGAAATTGTTATCGGGTTTCAACGATTTCAATTTCCTCCATATATTGATAATTTCACTGAAAATGGAATATAAATGTATAAAAATGTCTTCTGACGTAAATTTTCAGAAAAAGTGCTCATTTCATACAGCCAAACTGTATGTTTGGAAAGTGTTTGATCATGTTACACGAAGAAATTTGCTTAAAAACATCAATATATCCTATAACTAATAAAATAATTTATCAACTTTGTTTTTTGATACATTCTGTCAGAAAATAACCTGAAATTTATCATTGAAAAACCTCGTTTAAACAGATTGTCGAAATTGACAGTCATTTGTCATTTAGTTTGTTAACAGTTATCCATTTTGTTAGTTTTTTTTTTATTAGAAAGCCCTATTGCTATAGAACATTTTAAAAGAAAAAAATTCTTCGATCATGCACTTTTGAAAGAGAAAATCGCAATTGAAAGTACTAAAATTTTTAAAATTTTTGACATTTTTTGACAATTATGTCTAGATATCAGATAGTCACAAATTTTAGAAAGAGCGGTGGATGGACAATATTGCCAGTTCTCATTTCCGTAACTCGTGACGGCTTGGAAATACTTTACACAAGGTTTTAGATATTTTTACTAAAAATGTGTGGTACATTCAGAATTTATAAAGAAGAATCCAAAAAAACAGTATTCTTTCACCACAACCACTATTTGGACAGATATTTTATTTAAAAAATAGTTAAATACTTTACATTCAACATGAATTTTTCCGAAATAAGGAAAAATATGTATGTATAAATGTAGTCATAAATATCAAAGAATTTGTTTTTCACATGAAGTTTTCCAAAAAGGGGAAGGGAATCCCTTCCCCTTTTTGAAAAACTTCATGTGGAATACAAATTATTTGATATTTTTTCGAGAAGGGGAAGGGAATAAATATGTATGTATATAGATAGACATAAATATCAAATAATTTGTATTTCACATGAAGTTTTCCAAAAAGGGGAAGGGTTACAGGGTAGGTAACCCTTCCCTTCCCCTACCCGACTAACAGTCACAAATATTTGTAGTGAAATTATAATGGAATTTCTTATTGTCGAATTAGCATAATTAGGAATAACATATCTTTTACAAATAATAATCATAATAGTTTTCATAATTCAATTCATCATCGCCTCCCGACCGACGGAGACAGATCAAAGTGTAACCAGAACCAAAACCTTACCTAACTTACATTAACCAAATGAAACTCAACAATGTAATAATCTAGAGAGGTTAAGCTCCGAAGAATTCTTTCATTTATTTTAAAGTAATGAAAAAAACTATGTGTTCCAGCAGTAAGTTTGTTATAAACTCTTATATTTAATGTAAGGTATAAAGCAAATTTATGATAAACATTATATTTTAAGGATGTTTATTATTTCAATTTTTATGATTATAAATGCAAATCATTTTATATTCATGTAATCTATTACAATGCAAAATTAATTCAACTAAAAGAAAATAAACACCATTTGGCAACGCCGCTAAAAGTATCACCTGATCAAACAACAATCTTAATTTGTGAACGTAAGGTACCTAGACATAAGATTTAAGTGTGTAATTTTATAACCTAAAGTGTCGAGTGAAAATAGTTATGCTTAAAAATATTTCTGAAAATTGGCAAGATTTAAGTATTTTTTCCGTTTTTTTTTGTGAAACAGACTTATATTTAGTTAAAGATAATAACCTATACAGTTTAAAGTGAAAATATTCATCGTAAAATAGCATAAAATATTATAAAATAGTGTAGAAAAAGTATCATTTTTTTAAATTCGTGATTTTAAAAGTATATAATTTCTGAATGATCCAACGAATTTTTTGTTCTAACGTGCTCTATTTAAGGTGAGCTATCAAACAAATTTAAAATTAACATAAAATTCCGAGGGTCGCGAAGTCTACCAGAACCTTAATCTTAAATTTAGCATGCAGATGGAACTTCGGGTGCCGAAGAGCTAAAAATTTTACAAGTGGTACAGTGGATAAGAAAGCGGTCGAGATGAGGTTAAATATTTACCTCGCTCTGAGGTAAAACTGAGATATTTACGTCTTCAGCTTAACTCAACTAAAATGAAAATCGTTTTGTAAGTGCGAGAGTTTCTCAAATCAATTTATATTATTTTCAACAAGCTTCGGAATGGCGCCTTCTGACTGAGCTGAAACAGAAAAAAGCACATTAAAGTCGATAAGAAGTGAAGGTGATGTTGACAGTTTTTTCACTTATCGCGGTGTTAAGCACTAGGAATTCTTGCCAGAAGGTGAGACAGTGAATAAAGAATATCCTATGAAGGTCACCGTCACCACGACACCGCCACTATTGATGCATTTGAAGGTTGCGTATGTTCTTGCTGTATTAACGAATTAAAACCGTTTAAATTTATTTTGGAGGTTTCGCTTTCCGTTTGGAAGCTGTTTCAAAAATGGCTTGTGATAGAATGAATTATTCACAATTGGAACAATGATGGAACAAAAATTAAATATATAGAAGATAAGTGAAAATGACTTACTTTAGAAAGTTACGATATTTAAAGAATAGGTAAGAAATGTGTAGTTACTGGTGAATTTGTGATTTTATCAAATTATGGTAAATTTGACTTGAATTAATTTAATGATTAACAAGACATGAATACTTTTAGTGAAATTTAGCTGTTCATGCAGTCTTAGCTTTAAATATTGTATTTTTTGTAATAGAGAAAAAATATTACAAAAAATGCTAAAGAGAAGAATATCAACTGAAAGAAATAAAAGCAAACTACCGCATAGCTACATAGCTTTTTCGACTGATAATTGCTTCAATTCTCCTTCTAATGTTTTGGAGTCATTCCAACAATGCATTAGACCATCATAAAATTCAAACAGGTCATTCCACCAATTTTTCTGAAACCAAAGCCTTGGCTCCAATTCGGTCCTTATAAACCCGTACTATTAGAGAGGCCAAAGAAATAGAGACACGTCCAAATTGTATCAACAAAAGAGATGACAGCCGACGATTACCAACGACGTGGAAACCATTACTTACCCTCAAAATATCCAAGAGCCATTCACCTCCAATCAATGTCCCGCCTATCGTTTCTCCACCTATCGTTTTCCCACCATCATCTCCCTCCGTTTCTGTTCCTATAAGAAAGCCACTCCTTCCTACGACTCAGTTATCTCTGAGTAGTAGGCAGATTGAGACCTCAAAGATAACTGCCGGGTACAGTACGACTAGTGAAGTAGGCAGATTGAGGCCATAAAATCGTACTAAACCTCATCTTCCCTAACCTATCTCTTGATAATGACTCCAAAGCAGGAGTCGAAACGTCGAGAAAATTCTTTTTCTGATCGCGGCTTATCCAGAAAACCTAGTAGTCATTCTTCTGACCGCGAATTTCTTGGTAGGCGTAAGAATGGTTTAAGAAGTATGTTGATATTTGTTTAATATTTTCATGATAATTGGTGGACTGGTTTGAATGATAAAGCATCATTATTAGTCTAGTCTATAAGCTTATTGTTCGTAAATTATAAGTATTTTCGAAATTTGAAAAAAAGATCCTTAAAGAGGAGGAAATTTAGTGAAAAAAATTTCCAACTCCCGGAACTGTACCTCCATTATTTATAATTTTAATTTAACGCTGAAAATAGCCCTCCGCGCGCCATTGTTAGGTTGCGCGCACGGCCTCGAAAGCGAGTACGTCACTTAAAATTTTTTTTAAGTACTTAAAGTTAATTGAAAAATCTAAAACCTATAGACTATAGTCCAGTAAGAAGTTCCGAGATTCTGCATGGGTGGCTGCATGGCTGCGGTTGCGTTTTTTAAGGTAATTTGGGCACGCGGAATCGAATGGCACTATTCGCAGACTCCAATTTTCCTGGGAAATGGTGAAAATAGCGGAAAATTACTTAAAACGCAACCGCAGCCATGCAGCCACCCATGCAGAATCTCGGAACTTCCTGGACTACTAAACTATATCAGTACCACAGAAAATCGTGATGAATTTGTACAGCTTTTTGCTATTTTATCATACTCAATTTTACTTCATGTATAAACATTATATATTAGTAACAGGTAAAAGTGATTAATTAGTAGGTACTGTGATTGTGAAATGTAAAACAAATCATAACAAAATTTATATCAATTATGTATACCTTAAAGGTTTAAATCAATTGATATTAAACAATAATTAACTTCTGTTATTTTGTATTTCAGGCGAATTTTGCAAGCTGCCAAAAGAGGAAATGCCAGTCAAACTTTTTACTGGGTTGCCAGTGATGGCTGGGGTAAACAACAAAAGCTTGTGGAAGGTGTCGAAGATGTTGCTGAAGGAGCCATAACAGTTGAGCTACAATCTAATACTATACCAGGATTTGATAAGTATATGATGTCCTTGACTCCAGAAAAAAATAGTAGAAATCCGTGGTTCGAACAATACTGGGAAGATACATTTGGATGTATGCTAGAGAAGAACATTCCACTTGAAACTAACCATACATTTAATGTTTGCAGTGCAGATTTAAGACTTTCGCAAAGTGTTGGGTAAGTCAAATTGCTTAATTGCAAATATTTGGATATTGGCAATTTATAGGAAAAATGAAATAAATTCTACTAAAAACTAAATATACCGAATTTGTAACCTTTGATATATCTGGATCCTAGTATAACGTTATTTGGGAACTTTAATTATGACATAAGATCGGCCATATCACATAACCCTCGCAAACAAAAATTTATGAAAATCGTGTTATATACCTTAAATAAAAGTTCATTGTGATCATGGAAACTAAACAACTGGACGAAATAATTTTGTTTTAATATACTACGAAATCGTTTTTCGTGGTTGCTCATTCATGAAACTTTTACTTCGTAAAATTATATTATGAGCACGAAGTACACATATATATTATTTATTTTTGTTGCAGTATGGTGTATATTTAAAATAATTGGTTATTTACCTAGTAGTTTGTAAAATATTGTTTTAACGAAATAAACCAAATAAATTATAACAATTCACTTTTTGGTTATCCATACTGTTCAATGGATTATTGGATAATCAATGTTGATGAAAATTTATTTATACAGTGTGACCCACTTAAGATCGCAACACCCAGTTGTAGCTTTCAATTGACATTTGATGAACTTCAAATTTGGGTGGCTGAAAAAGGTCTGCAAAGGGACTATTCTTACTTATTAATATTTGACATACGTACATTTTACGAGGTTTCAAAACGTCGATTTTGTAAAAAAAATATTAGCGATTTTTTATTGGACTTTTGGTTACCACTCTGTAAAGAATATCCCTTGAAACATCTAAAGGTGCATTTTGGGTAATGTACTGGCCACCGAAATTTGGAGTTCCCAAAACGTCAATTAGCGTGTATACAGGAACGTTCAAAAATCAAAAAAACAATATTTGATGACGTACATCTCAGACACCGATGAAGCTACATTACTCAAAATCTACCTTTAGGTGTTTCAAGGGATACTACTTACAGTGTGGTAACCAAAAGTACAATAAAAAATCGCCAATTTTTTTAAATCGACATTTTGAAGCCTCCTCAAAATGTACGCTACTGATGTATGTCAAATTTACTTAATAACAGTTACCTGTAAAAAATTGTCATACTTTAGTAAAGCGTGATCAATAGACGTCAATAGTATCAAACTATTAACTTTGACGTATATCAAATGGTAATAAGTCCCTTTGTCGACCTTTTCAAACAACTAAAATTTGAAGTTCATCAAATGTCAATTATAAGCTATAACTGGGTGTTCCGATCTTAAGTGGGTCACACTGTATGTATATACAGGCTATTTAACGACGAGCTTACACTATCTATATATTGGAGACTTCTAACACGATTACTATTAAAATTGGCATAGATGGGGAACAAGTTATGACGAATTTTTGGAAAATATTATGACATACATGTCACTTCCGGTTATACCGAAAGTGAACGACAACTTTGTTATTTTAAATGTAACACCCTGTATATTGTTAACTCTTCGGATTCTACATCAAATTTTATTGTCACTTTGTGTAGAATACCCTATATCTAAAATTTATAATGAAAATTGACAGGTGCAGACCTTCATATTGAAAATTCTGTGTGAACATCCCCAATACCAAATGAAAAACATAAAAATATTATTTATTTCAGCCTTATTATTGCGTAGGCGTGAGCCGTGTTATTTATTCTTTCATTTTAGCAGCACCTGTCATAATTAAATAGTATTAGTTGTCATTATTTGAAGACAGTTGCATCGTACAGTGATAGAAATGGCTCGTTTGGAGATTATCTAAATTGACTTTTATTTCATGGTGAATGTGACAGAGAGGTTACTTGAACATCGTGTTTCATTTGCTACAAGATATCCGGATCGACCCCGACCCAGCCGTCACACAGTGAAGAGAATATTGAACAATTCAACACAATTTGGTTGTTTTAAAGCAAAAGTTAAGAAAGTGAAGCCTGTTGTAAATAATAGTGTGTGATGTTGGGATGTTGTTATGGAAAGGCCTCTTTAATTGGTGGTATTCCTGGTCACTCGGAGAGTGATCTGACTTCAATAAAACTACGACTTCTTGCACTGGGATAAGTTCTGTTTATTACCATTTCATATTACACATTATAACTAGTTAAGATTACTAAATCTATTATTATAAGTATCTATCATTATAGCATATTTATATTATAAACTAAATATAACGGAATGAAGACTGACTACTACTAAATTAAAATGAATCAGAATATATATTAATTGCATCTGCATATGTTATCTATATTGTACCTAGTTCAAGTTCAGGCTGATATTTACTATTTAATATTATATGTTTATTTACGTGATGAACTTGACTTTGGATACCTGTTGGCCTCGCTGGTTTTATTTATGCACTCAAGTTCAATGATTTATTGAAAATAGTTTAAAGGGAATTTATTTCTTATTTTATTTTAAGCCAAAAGGCATCACAAGTGATCATGGAATCAATGTTCTTGGATACTATGCTGCTTATCCCGAAGCTTATCCCGAACCCAGTTCAAAGTTCAAAGCAAACAGATTATAATAGAAGACTAGAATTTGCAGAAATTGTGTTGGTGAAATGTCAAGAAGATAATGAATATTTGAAGAATATTATATGGTGCGTAACAACAACAGAAGATTGTGAACGTAGAGTTCGCAATGCATTCAATTATCTTCCTACAGCAATGATTAGACACTACTGAAAGCTTGGAGGTTCAAGGACGAAATTTTGAACACATGCCATAAGTTTTTTAATTTATGTATGTGGAATTACATTTGAAAAAGACTACCAAATTATAATAAGCAACAATACGCAAAAATAACTAATATTCCAATTTTATTATCATTATTATCAATAACAGGTTTCACTGTTTCAACTTTTGCTTGAAAACAACCAAATTGTGTTAAATTGTTTAATATTCTCTTCACTGTATGGCGGCTGGATCAGCATATCTTGTAGCAAATAAAACACATGTTTTAGTAACAACTCTGTCACATTCACCATGTATTGGAAGTAAATTTAGATAATCTTCATTGTTTAATTCCAAACGAGCCATTTCTATCACTGTACGATGCGATTGACTTCAAATAATGACAATGAATACCATTTAATATAAATAACACGGCCTACGCCTACGCAATAATAAGGCTGAAATTATTAATATTTTTAAATACATGTTAATATCCGAAAAACGCTTGAAATTGAGTATAAGGAAGTGAACATAAACTGCCCTTATTTTCGACCTTAGAATTAAGTAAAATAATAAAAATATGGTAATTTGATTTAAAAAATGAAGATATTTAACATTTTTGAACTTGAACTTTTCATCATTTTTTTACGAACCCTGTATACAAAAAAAAAAGTTTTGGACATGTCACCAATTACCTTGATCGTCCTACTAATCAACCCGACAAGATGTTTTTTATTTGGTATTGGGGATGTTCACACAGAATTTTCAATATGAAGGTCTGCACCTGTAAATTTTTTATTAAAAAAATGAATATCTCGAGAAGCATATATTTTAGATATAGAGTATAATTTATAATATATAGGGTGTTACATTTAAAATAACAAAGTTGTCGTTCACTTTCGGTATAACCGGAAGTGACGTATGTCAAAATATTTTCCATAAATTCGCTATAACTTGTTCCCCATCTATGCCAATTTATAGAAATTGTGTTAGTAGTCTCCAATATATAGATAGTGTAAGTTCGTCATGAAACAGCCTGTATAGAATTGACTAATAACGTACTATTAGAGTACTATAATTAACATCCAAGTCGCTCAACATTGTACAAAGACAAACTATTTTCTAATTTCGACATTTCCATTAGTTCAGTAGTTATCAATCGTTGATTATATCAATTTTCATCGACATTGGTTATCCAATAATCGATTTTAACATGAACAGTATAGTTTTATGTATCTATTGAAATTCTTTTCGAATGAACTGTGATCTTGGTTTATTTCCTATTTTATGGAAAAAACATCCACTGTTATTTAAATCGCTTCCCAATTTGAATCGACGTGATGTGCAGGTTAAATTAATATAGCTACATAATGTAGAACGCACATCAAAGTTTGTTTGCGTGTTTTATAAATAACAAACTGACTGCTACCGGTAATTGGTCTCTAAACGATTGTTCCCTGGATAGTGCTCACCGGGATGGTCTCTTTGCGTCGGTGAAATTCATTCTAGATTCTAATGTCCGCTAACTGTACTCTATGTTTACAAGCATTTCAATTAAAAACAAGATTCCTGAAACTACCTGATTTCGGTAAATTCAATTGACAATACAACTTAGACTCTTTCCAGACGTAGATTCTGAATCCCAGATACAGTATGTGAGATTCGAAACCGCATGAAAATTTTTTCCGCCTTCTGTATCGGATTCTCCGTCGAAAGAGCTTGTGAACATTTGTCAGTTTCAGTGCAGTACATTGTAACCTTAAAAATTGAGCTCAAGCCCAACTAAGAATTAAGTTATAAAATTTAAATAATGATTTAAAAAAAAACAAGTGCAAGATTATAAATTAATTTGTCTACTCGGTCACATAAGTTTCAGTTGCTCCGGTGACAACCTTAGGCCTTCGACGTCGCTCAGAACGGAGGTAGGGGTGGATCCCTCTTATTGATCTTCCGGACAAAATAATAGACAACTTGTGTGGGCGCCAACTGAGTTTTCCACTTTGGCCTAGCGCAACTAAATTCCCCCGATAACCCAGTAAAACAAGGGATGAAAATAAAAGGCAAACCTCAGCTTATGTTCCTTATAATAACTAAAATAAAAAAAACATTTAATACCCTTAAGGGGTGTTTTACAATTAATACTACTACTACTACTACCACTACTGAAAACCCTAGCAAAAGCCCCCCCCCACTTAAAAAAAAAAGAAAAATAGTGTGAACATCTGTTTCACACCAATAGTCAAACTATTAACACTAAAATTCCAAACTATACCAGTTAATTTGACCTACTTAGTGTGAAATTAATATGGCTGTTCAAGTGAACCAGTAGTGATTAAATAAGAACGTATTAATTATATGTTCTATAAACGAACCTGAAAAGTAGCGTACAGTTTATAAAATAAATTCCATACAAGGCGACACCGTAGTCAAGGCGTTGGTACCAAGGCAGAGACGCATGCGCAGGTGGATAAAATTATGAAAATTAAATTGTGAAAATTCACCGCAAAATATTAATTTCCACCATTACAATTTCATAATAAAATAAATCAGTAGGAACTACCTAGCTAATGTATATACATGTTGGCGTAAAGCCAAAAATAAAAATAAGTAAATAACTCAGAAAAACCCCGGATACCGGGTTACCCTCAACGTGGTCTTCTTCAAGAAGTTGTTGAAAAGTAGCAGCAAACTGCAGAAGACATCATTATCTATCCACCAGGTAGACTCCAAATGTCCCGAAGTGTGTATCTGGAGGGTGGTAAGTATACCCTGGCCCCACAGGTGAAGTGTGTATCTGGCCCCACAGGTGAAGTGTGTATTTGGCCCCACAGGTGAACCCTTAAAAATTAAAACAGGTGTCAGCTAAAAACTGAGCCTATACAGGAACCAATCCAACACCTCGACAAGTTGAGCTTGCCTCGGCTTATGCCAGAAGCTAATTTATAAAAATTTACAAGTAACGTACAAATCAAAAGCAACCCCAAATTAACTGAATCAAACCCACAAAGTAGCCATAAGGCATACTTACAATCAACAGTGTCAGCAACAGTATACTACACTGAATTTAAATCAAATAATCAGAATGCGATAAGCATCTAAAATAAACTGTTTTAGGTCATAGCCAGGGTAGGTTTGAAGAACCACCCACGAATTATAGTATTCGTTAGACTAAAGCGGGCAAAGAAAACAAAATATACACATGGTGACAGAATAGACTGTCTTAATCAAAAATATACAATCAACAGGTAGTATTTTACCACCAATTGTTTTATCTACAAAAACTACAAATCTATGAGACATACCTTTTCCAAAAAGGGTCCAATACTCAAAATTTTCCTCTACTGAATGGCAACCAACTAATGAACCAGCAAAACCATGTGACACACCTCCAATTCCAAAATTTCAACGTTGGCGGTTTCCTTTAAATAGTGGAAAATACATAGTGATGCGAAATCAGTAAGTAGAGAAAATACTTACAATCGTTTTAGTGCAATAAATCCCCTATAAGGGTTTGTGAAAACGGCTTTCAGAACAGGACGGAATTCTTCAACAATACGAACTCCCGTAGAACCAAAATACTTAACCGTATATTCCACAACTAATTCAGAACGAGAACCTATAAATCCCAGCAGGGGATGACTACCCAGTCGTTAACAAAATTCAGATTCTCGTTCGATGCACTTTTGCTAACCATCTATCAAGTAGGAATACACACCGGAAAGAAGGGTGACTGACACTTCCTCAACGTCAATACAGAATACTACCATAAAGAAACCTACCCGAAACATACATCCGAACTACACTGCTCACTACACCGAGCGTGTTCCGCACAGATCAAGTCATGAAGTGCTACACTTCCCTCTATGTAAGTCAATACGCATTCGCGAGTAAAACAGCCTACACTCCTGAGTAGCATCGATCAAACGCTCTAACGATTCCATAAAACGGAGCGACAACATTTGTCTTTGGACTCCTAAAGTCACAAAGCAAACGCTCTATCTCTGCCGACATCAGTGCGACAAACTAAGTTGTCTGTGGACTCTCCAAGTCACAGAGCATTGCTCTATCTATGCCAACATCGGCGCGACAAACTAAGTTGTCTGTGGACTCAGTCACAGAGCATCGCCTAACATCCAGTACGACTACACTCAGCGGCATGACGAACGAACGCGTTTATCCAAGACATGACTGTCACGGCCAATTGTCAATGTCATCCAATAAATAATTCGACTTTGTAAACAATAACAGAGAAAAATAAAATATATATTATAAATTATTCAAATAAATTTGAGCAATAGATAGTACCACAATACCCTCCTGTCAAAGTGAACAAAGCAAGATCAAACATTCGGATTTAACATACAATACACATGGCGATAACAGCTAATATATATTATAAGTAGATGTTCAGAAAATATTCGAATGCCATCTTACATAGAAGACTTCTAACTAGTATGTATTTGCTTAAGCCAAAATATGGTAGATAAATGAAGAAAATATACCTTCAACTCAAAAGTAAAGTATGTCTACATAGATCAATAAGTTTTATGAAACCTAATTACTACTTTAAATGTTTTAGACTTCAAGTCAAGGAGTCAGTAATAACTTATAACTGAACCCTAATAAACTTTAGCGTTTATCAAGCTGAAGCGGACAAAGTATTTGGACTACTGTGGCTACACCCCAAAGGTGATATAATCAAAGCCAGAAACAAAATCAGTAGCCCCACGGTAACTAAAAACTAAAGTAAAATCCACAAGAGAGAAAACCCCTTACTACCCTTAATTATGAATTATAAAATAACAAACAAAAAGAAACAACTAACATGAATCTACCTACAGTTACAGTTACATGATAGACGCTCGTTTTGTATCACAAAACTTACATTATTTACACTACCTGGCGACAAAATATTAAATTTGTTGTCTTGATGTGAAGACAGGTTTGGTTACAGCCTGCACCACTTCACCGGAAGGATGATGGCAGAGTAGTCCCTAAAACTCTGGGCTGACAGAAATTATATAACTACTGAAGTACTTTCGTAGCGAACAAATGATATTAGAAACATAGAGACAATATCGGTCAGGTAATTACTATATACAAATACTTAATATATACAATAGACGTAGTGACAAATTCAACCGATACAACATGTGCAGTCTCACAAATTTCCATCCAATATTGTTATTTTTCATTGCGATTGTGAAAATATTCCCACTGTCGTTTTCGGATCATCGGTACACCTGTTTGAAAATCTCCGAAATGGAAAAACCTAAAGTGAAGCTATCGAACTGTTCTGAGGTAATCTTTTCCTCCAGAAATTAACTAGCCTGGTGAAGCTTACCAAACTAAAATCAAGAACTATGAAACAGTGCGAAAAGAACAGGAAAGTGGTCTACTCTACTCTGACTGTATACAATAAACAGATCAGGAAGTCAGAGTAACTTATATCAAAAATTCAGGAATTTATCTCAAAATTAGTTCCATTTCCTTCGACTATGTGGAAAACTGAAAATTATACACCAGGCGCCAGATTTTTTAGTAATTATAGGAAATTCTGACTCGTATCCTATGAAAGACTTTAATAAAAAATAATACATGCTACTGACAGAGGCTTTCTCGTCCAAAAAAGTTAATGCGTCTGTTGTTGATTAAAAAATATTTTTCTCTAGTTCAACCCTAGTCTGTTTATGTTATGTTACGTACGTAATTTTTGTAATCAATTCAATACTAACGTTGAAAATCAGTTAACCAAAACGTTATTATAGTTTGTCTCAAGAGTAACCGAAATGAAACCGCCGAGTACGTACCTACTGGTAGGTATTTACGCTGAGAAACTGAAATTGTTGCAGCTGCATATAATGTTCTTAATACATAATGTATATCCGTAGGCCGTTCGTTTTTGATCTATATTAATGTACACAAAATCATTCATTAATGACCCCTATTAATGAACTATTTTAGTATAGGCAACCAAACATACAATAATATTTTGAAACAAAAGCCGTAAAACTGACTTCTAGTATAGAATACTTCTAGTATAGAATACTTCTTCTTACCTATAGTTTTCATTATATTATTCTACAAAGCTATAATAATTTATTAGTGTTAAAACACCCAAACAAGAATTTAAGAAAAACGAAAAAAGTGACATTTGAACCGACGACCTCTGTGATATTTCAATGTCATTATTTATTTTTGACAGTACTTGCCGATGGAACAAATAAATATATTTTTAGTTTTTGAATATTGAGAAAAAAACAATACAGCTTGTACAGACGACGTTACACTTATCATTCAGTAAATGATCTATGGAGAACTGTAAATTACACGTAAATATTACGGTTGATTACGAAAGACGAATACAGCACTGATAGATTTGTTCCAATTGGCATTTAGGAACCGTTCTAGAATCATATCGAGTACTGTATAGTGCGCAAACTCAAATTAGGGATGGACACCCTTTCCAGAGGGTAGTTTTTGTACCGTCCCAAGAACGATACTATAATAGGTTGGAACGCGAAAGAAATACACCACTTGCGCGAACGATACCTAGAACGGTTTCTATTGCCAGTTGGAACGAACCTATAATGTTCAGCACTTGCTTGTACGTTACATGTCGAGCACTTAGATGGATTTTCCCTTTCAAGGAGATACTCGTGGGTAAAAAGCATCTTTGACTCAAACGTTAACATATCTTTTCAGAAGGCAAGGTACTCTAAGGTATTGTAGAGTCGTTTGATTTTATTATTATTACAGTGACATTGTACGCGAACGAAAGTTGTCAGTCGGCCGGAGGAATAGTAAAATCAGTTTTAAAAACATCCAGTAGATATGGCTTGTATAGTTCATCTAGGCTTAATGTAATGACCCATATTTTTAATCCCTTTGAAGGCAAATGCCGCCCGATGGCGTGCATATATATTTTTTATAAATTTGAATATTGTGAAATAATGTTTTCCATTCAAATTGATATAGTAGATTAAAATTAACCTGCATACAAAACTCATAAAATTTGTAATATAATTTTCTGTAAATAACATCACAGATCACCATGGCAACGGATGAATTTTAGTGCAAATTCCACATCTGTAATTTTTAACCAATCAAAACGTGTTATTTTGACAGATCACCATGGCAACGGATGAATTTTATCGGACATTTTTTCATGGTGGGTACCCACCAGAGAATTATACTGGAAATTTTTTTGACGTTTTTAATGTCAGAATATTTTCTTTGACACTGGTTTATATTTGCAAAAAAGCTATTTTATACCACTGAAGGTACTCAAAACTTATGTAAAATTAAAGAATATATTGTGTTGTGTCTTGAGATGGTATTTTCGTTCAACTACAACGAGTAGAAATCAACAATTTAAAGGTCTTTTTTACGTCGTGCCACTTGACAGCTTCAAAACTGAAATAATTTTCAGGTTAGGGTTTCTCTTAGTTGCCATGGTAACTAAATAATCAAGTCGACCAAACCGTTGTTGGAAATCGAAAAATAAATTTTAATTATTTGATTTTCATACACAATTTGGTGTGGAATTTTCTTACCGAATACCACGCGAGGTCAAATTAAATCCGGAAATTTTTTCTCGCTCATGAGTATTTTTAGAAAATCATCTCTCGTCTTCGACTCAACAGCGAATTGTACTGGAAATTTTTTTGACTTTTATAGTGACAGAATATTTTATTTGCAAAAAAGCTTTCCCACATATCTAGCATTTACCTCAGATCCACACATCACATCCACTTACCTCCTAAAAATCACCTCATCCAATATATCATGCGCTATCCTGCATTTCCCTAAATGTATCTTCAACACCCTCCATCCATCCCCTACATTCCTTCTTCCCGCGCACGGCTCTCCCCTTTCTCCTATTTCACCAGACTCGTCCCCTCTGAAGGGTCCAGAGGGTCCCTCCCATTATTTTGAAGTTAGAATGGACAATATCACTTGTAGGTCGGTTTGGGCGTAATTGCGCCTCATCAGTACAAGATAGATTTCTCCGTCCGAGAGCTCTGTGGGTTCAATCCCGGACTAAAGACGATGCTGAAATCACAAACAATACATATTCTCCAGTAAAGGAAACATTAAAGTTGTGATAACAGTGACATCTTCACCTCCAACCGCAAACCAAAATTCTAATTGACACAAATGTCTGTTTCCTGTAAATTGTCGTATTTAGTAAAGCGCGTTACCAATAGATATCGAGTAAATAATAGTATAAAACTATTATTCGATATCTATTGGAATAATATTATTGAAAATAATATATATGTTACAATTATTTGTTTTAAAAAGTCATCAACATAATCTAATATAACTTTTATATATTTGACACCCTAATGATTTGCTTCTTGCATATTATGCCAGTGTAACTGCATTATTTTACATGCACTTTGAATCTTATTTGCTGATTCTGTTTTCTGCAGCTGGAGGGATGCATTTTCTAATTTTTGCTTTGCGACCAAATACGCTCGTTCGTTGTTGTATATTCCTTTATGTGAACCCAAACTCCTAAATTCAGCTACTTGTTTGCTAATTAAGACAATGAATTCATTGGTGCGATACAGTTTTCCGATACTAATGGCTGCTAATGGAGTGAGCCTGCGACCAAAAAAACATTTTAAGATGACTAATCTCTATGTTCTGCAGAATATATACTTGAATAATGTTCATAACTTTGCGAATAAAAACCTAAGAATTATCAGTTTATTTTCATTTTTATATATTTATATATTTTTGGAAGGCGTTTTAAATACTCAACCTATATAAGGGTATGAAAAAGTTGTTAATTTTTCATTTTCCAATCACATAATCGTTCTTTTTTGATGGGAAACTCATGTTCCAATGGGTCCAATTTTTCATTTTCAAATCACATAATCGTTCTTTTTTTATGGGAAACTCATGTTTGAATGGGTCCAGGAAAACATTGTTGGACTCATTCCCAAGGGGATGCCTACCAACCAAACCCACCTCAAACTCGCCGCTACCGCCGCCTCGGAATCACTACCCTAGCATACTTCGAGACGGGCGGCGCACACTCTCCGCTAACACCGTCGTCCTCTCCCTACCTATCACTCCCACCTCTCATGCCATATCCAGTCCTTCCCTCCCCCTAATCATGCTCTCCACTAAGCCACTTACCTCCATATATTCCTCCTCCCCCCTCAACATTATCTCCGCCATGTTCTCCAAATACACCGCCTCCCCTAGTTTCCTCTCCAACTTCTTCAGCACTTCCCCATTCCCCTATCATCTGAACACTTGCCCCACATCATCCTCCACTTCACACCTCTCGCGCACTCCTGTCTCTCTTTTCCCAATATTGTAGAGGTACCCTACTCTCGAGCCATGTCCAGTGAACATCTATGTCAAGAAGTAGTTCACCTCCCCGAATTTCCGGTCCATCCAATCTCTCCTATTCCCAATCGCTCCTTTTAGCGCGCCCTCATACTCCTCCCATTTCCTCTTCCATCCATTCCTGTACTTCCTCTTTAGTCGCACCCTTCCAGCGTTTGTTCCTGGCTCTATCCATCACGTCCAATGTGTAGGACCTTGCCAGCACCGCTGCTGCCAGTCCACCCTCTGTCCTGTACCCCTGCACCACCCTCAGCAGTATCCCTCTCTACACCCGCAGGAGTGGCATAACCCTCGCATTCACTCTCGCTCTTTCACCCCACACCTCTTCACCGTACAGCATACTCTGCTCTACCGTCCTACCAATAACCCTCCTGTTGCAGAACAGCTAGCGATAGACAAAATCCTCCGATCTGGCCAATATTGCAGGAGAGAACACATGGTTAACGATAAGTCGCTTTAAAGTTTTTTGCTGTTACGCTACGCTATATATATACTATAAACTTTTTATGGGACACAGCCAAAATGAATTGTGGTTGGTAAAGAAGACTCTTTTTTACTAATCCAAGCTTTCGATAATGTTTATTATCATTTTCAAGGCTAAAAAGTATAAATTATTTGTTACAATTTGGATAAAAAATATATTTTTCATAACACAACTTACTAGCAAGTGAGTTAATTCCTTTGAGAATGTGAATTCGTTTGTCAAACATGGAAACTAATCTTAACAAAATATCATTAAAACTTTCATATATTTAAAAAAAATTAAAACTACTAAAATTGTTAAAAATGACAAATTTAGTCATCTTCGTTCCATTATAAACTACACAAAACCAGTGACTGACTAAGTTTTTCATAATGTAGAAATAATAAAAAAAGTCATCAACTCGAAAATATAAAATACCTGTTTTAAGAAAAATACATTATTACCAACAAAACTAGTACCAACACTACAATTGTAGTGTTCCTTTTCTGGACACGAAACTAATAAGAACCGAAAACAACAAAGTAATTTTAGATTGGTACAGAAAACCTACAAGTTCAGGTAGATAGCTTAACTACAACTCATATCATTCGGAAAAAATCAAACTAAATCTAGTGTTGGCCATGAAGAATGGAATAGCACGAATTTGTCATCCTTCATTATTAAATAAAAATTTGAACATCCTGTATAACATTTTTTTAAACAATAGTTATCCAAAACACATTTTAAACAAACTGTTATTCAATACGATTGTTGAGCCTATCATCAATCAGGTACAAAATAGGAGGATGGTACAACTCCCTGAAGATGACATAATAAGTTATAAGTATGGTTCGATTCCATTCATAAAAAACCTTTCAGATAAAATTCAGTCTTTAGTAGAGAAAACATAAAAATAGCGAATAGAAATGTTTTTAAAGTTCGTGACATTTTTTCGAGATTGAAACAAAAAGAAAACAGGGATATGCAAACTAATGTAATTTATAATATACCTTGCTTTAACTGCGAGTCTAGTTATACGGGACAAACTTCACGTACTCTGAAGCATCGCAGTGATTGCAATAGACAAAAGAGATCATGTGCTTCAACTGAACATGTCATAGATACAGGTCATAAGATGAAGAGGATCCGAACTAAAATCGTTATCCACCGACTTGGCAACCAGATGAAAATGATATTTCGGCAAATGAAATAAGTTTCTGAAGATGCTTTAATTAGGCAACCCTTTAAAAAATGGTCATAGATATATTTAATTAAGATTATAAAAAATTATTATTTTTCAAAATTTCACCGGCGTGCCAACCAAACAAAACAAACTCCAATGAAGAGTTTATAATGTACGCAACATGCAGCACCTCAGTTGCTTACCTTTTTCTGGTCCCTATTACCTGGCAGCTGCGTTCAAACAGGTAAGCCGGTAATAGTAATTGCACCCTTCTGTCAACCAATCGAGACCAGTCTTAACATGAAGGTAATTCAATTTCAAACTACGTAGTATAAGGTTGCTTGAGAAAATATGGTCATAGATAGTAGTTGTAAGACTTTGAAGTTGAAAAATCGGAACGAGTAAAATTGTTAGACAGACAGAAATAGCGCGTACTATTCCCCGCTGTAGACAAGGACACAGTATTACAGCTGTGAGAGAGTGCGCAGGTTTTATACGCATAGTAAGGACAAGGATGAATGAATTTACTATAGAGCAATGTTCAGGAGTGGATGAGATGATTCTTTTAGTAATTGTATTAAAAAAGCTTTTGAAAATTTCAACATAAGTCAAAGTAGTAACGAAAAAAATTTTTAAAACAAAAAAAACAATATTTAAAAGAAAAACAAAAAACATTGATACATGTTTAGAAGGCAAATATAAAAATTTTATTAAACAAAAAATACATAAAAATAAGTCATAATATGAAACATAGTAATTATGTTACAAATAATTATTATTCAGGATCAGAGTCGCCGCAAGTTGTATTATTTTCCAAGTCAGAGGAAGCTTCGTCGTTTTCTTTTTCTGTCATGTCCAAAATATCGTTTATTTTCAAAGGTGTCTGATCCTCATCAAATCCTTTTGGTTTCAAATAACCATCTAGGAACCAACCGCAATTTTCAGGGTTTAATTTTACACAATTAGGGTCAGTCGCATGCAGCCACATTGAATTTACATAAATAGTGCGTAAAATTTTTTGTTTGAGTTATTCCCAACATGGTGGTATCGTATTAGAGTCAAAACTTTTAACTTTTTTAAGAAAATTTTCATTATCTTCTTTCGCAGAAAATTTTTTAACAAATATTTGATATCTAGCGTAATTTACTTTGTTACAATTTTTAATACCATACATGGCCGAGGTAAATTCTTGAATTACATTCATTTTATCGTTAAGAAAAATGTCAGCTTCATCAGTTAATGAAGCAAAACAATTTTGATACGTTTGGTTCTTCAAAAATAGGCTTAAATGGCCTTAGCTTGCCCTTACTATAAAAAGCTGCGGTGTAATCGGAACCAGTGTATGCATGGAAAGCAGGTAGACCTAGACACAGATCGGATCCCATTTTCGATGCCAATTCCGTACAATTTATGCAATTTAGGTCATTACTATTTTTTTTCTTTGTCAATGAACTTGCAAGCCAAATTTGACAGTTTTGAACTTTGTGCATATTGCCTAGTAAAATTATCAAAACATCTGTGTCTGCTGATTTCATTAAAATATTTGAACCTGCTGCTGCCTTGGAAGCGTGGAAAATCATTCTCGTATCCGCCTCCTTGTGAAAACATTCATAATCATTTTTTTTCGTTTTTATTACACGATTTTGTTGAGTGTGATACGAATAGCAATGTTCTTCCACGGTAAAAAAAATTTTTTGTCATTGATTACTTTTTCTAAATAGTCATTCTCCCAATAATTTGCCAAGAACTGTATCAAAGTCTCTTTGAAACGATAATTTTTCATACTTTTCAAAAAATCTGGAGGTCTAGTTTGCTGAGGACCTGAAATTTTGAACGGAATATCAAATTCCTGTCAATTCTGCCGTTCTGAATCTTTGATAGAAGGTGAAAAGTATCGATCAAAAATTAAATGTATTTCGTTAGCACGTGATGAGCAAAGTTTAATAAGTATGGACTCTGCAATTTTTTCGAATGTATGAGGCATTGTAGATCCGATCAAGTGCAAGTAAAAAAAATCCATCGATGATCTCAACATTTATAGTTGTTGGTTCAACCATTTCCACTTGAGACTTTAATGTTTTAGCCAAAGTAGATTTTTCAGTTTTAAACATTTCTCCAGTACACGAGAAAAGATCAGGCGGCATTGGTGCTAGCGGAAAGGTCAAACAATGTTCAATTTTAATTTTTTTTATCAATGCTAACCGCAAGTAGACGATCAAAAATATCGCGTTCAATTCTTAACAACACTTTTTTGGATTTGTCTTTATTTGTTAATACTTTGGTAGCGTATTCGGATGCAAAATTTAATATTTTGTTCCGGGTAATAGGTTTTTCGAATCTTCCAGGTTCTGAATTACATTGACTGATAAAATATAGTTTTTGATGATTACCGGCGCTGCTCACGCTAAGTAGAAAATTAGTAACATCATCAGATGCTGCTTTTCCCGTTGATATATTAAACAAATTTTTTTTATCAATGGTGTCATCAAAGGGGTTCATCGTATTCTGTATGGCCTCCATAATACTTTGAAGACATTTTTTATCTTTTTGAATTAAGTTCTTATGCAAAGAGCGCGAAGTATCATCTTTGTACGAGAGTCCAACATTATTCTTGATGAATGACAATATTTTTGTCCTTATACTGTGGCTCAGTGCCCATCTTTGGCGCGCTGATATTGAGTCAGCAGAAAGATTATCCGATAGTTGATTGCTAGCATCAGCATTGATGGTCTGCTCTTAAGTCAGATCAACAGGTGATTTAGCAAAACTAGCTTTGGTACGACGAATCCCAAATGCACCACGCCGAAATTCAGAAACTAAAGGTGAACTCTCAATTTGCAACCTTACTAAATTACTCAGATATAATAGGCCCCATCTTGCATAATTTGGTTGGTTCAATGCAAAAAATAAATCACACATTTTACTAATCGAATCCAAATACAACCCAAAGTTACTTGTGCGAATACTTCTGGAGAAACACAGAAATAAATTGATAAATTCGCAGTATTGGTAATAAAATTGAGCCGTTTTACCGAAGTTTCCCGTTAACGTCTGGCTGCAAAATTCTTTGTATCCGTTAAGAATACGATCCAATAAATCAGGTAATTCCATTCTTTCATTAACGTCAGATTTAGGTTCATTGGATTTTTCTTCCAATAAAGCTCGTAGTAATTCATCTAACATTTCGACGGATACATTCGTCGTTGCTAAAAATCTTTTAAAATGGAAAATTTGCAATGCAGCACTGGTCAGCGGATGTAGACGTTTGCATCGATTAAAATGCTTACAGTCTAAGAAACTGTTAGCAGAACCAGCAGCTAACACTTCTGCTGAAACTAGTACAAATCCACTAGATTCAATATATTTACCAATAGCTTTGAAAAATGCCATTTGCATGTGGAATGCTCCGAGATTTATAAGAATATGGTCGAATTTAGGCTTTTACTTTTCCTGGATTTGCATGGCCATTTTCGCGATAGCTAAATCGTACGTTACGATGATTTGATTTTGATGACATTTTTCAGCTATTTCACAACTCATTTTGAGAGTTTCATTAACTATCGCATAACTAGTTGGCGCTGAATTAATTTGAGGTAGGTACTCAATTTTTTGAATTTCACTAAGATCTGTAGAGATCATGCAATTGTAACCCAGCCACATTGGAATGAAATCTAATTGCGATAAAGACATGACCCACAATAAATCTTTGTCTATTGCAATTTCTGTTGCGCCTTTGCATAGATCGATTCTATGCAAGAAGATCCATTTAGATTTACCAAAATATGGTTGAACGTCTCTTGAAATTCCATCAAAGCGTCTCCGTTTACGAGATGGCTCCTGTTCATGTTCCAGTGAAGAAGTTGGAGTTGCAGCTTCCATGTCTACAGTTTTAGCACAAGGATAATCAACTAATGAAGCTGGAGAAGCTGCAGCTTCTATGTCTGCAGTCTCAGGATGAGGAAATTGATATATGATACCAACCGTATCGTGCATCGTATCCTTTCCTGATGTTGTCTCGACAAAACGGTCAAAATTGTCGAACGCAACATGGGTACTGCATCCATTTGTTGCACTGATACCGGTGGGTATAATATTGTTATCTTCAACAGATGTGTAGGTCATTTCTGTCTACAATTCTTCTGCTAAAGTATATCCAATCGTATGACCGTATCTGTTCAGTATGGTAATAACTTGCCGAGAATTTGTTGAAGATTTCATTGCAAGTCCGAGAGTAATATTTTTTGCTGGTTTACATCGACCTTTCGATACAACGTAAATTATATCACTGCAAATAGACTTTACTTTTAATATATTCTCTATTGAATCTTTATTTGCAATGTCAGGTCCATTTATGAGATTCTGCACAAAAGTAAGTAATTCATCCGGAATTTCACACTCTCCGCGTATGACATCATCAGCAGTTAATTTGCTAGGTAGTGGATTTGGATTTATTTGTTTGATACCATTTCTTAATTTGTATGCAACCTCATCACTTCGTTTTTCAATACTTTGGTTAAGAGATTGAATGTTCTGCACCAGTACAGAAACTTCAATGTCCGTTTTATAAATGATTTTTTTGTTACGCATTCCGGTAGAAGCTTCAATAAGTATTTGATCTCCATATTTTTTCATCTCTGTCCGATAATCTTTCAAGTCATCAAGGGTCAAAGTATTTTCCCCAAATTCCAATAACAAAGCTTGATAGCGTCTAAATAATTGGGCGAAATACATCACAAGATTATTCTTCATAATTTCTCAAAATTACAAAGAGATTCAAAAGCTAATATATGTAGATGCCTGTATTGTTGCCAACTTGAATCGACTAGTTCTTCAATGGACCGTTTAGCATATGTTTGATATGTGGCATAACAGGGTTTGTGGTACGCAACAGTTTGATTTTTCAGTTTTTGAAGGATGTCTGAATCATGTAACTTTTCTGCAATTTCCTGTAGATGATTTATAGTTTGATCACCTTGAGGATACAAGAGTTTCAATGTAGTCTTCTCGCATTTTTTTGCTTACAATTGCAAAATATGCAAGTAACTGGAGTTGCTGGAGTTACTGGAGTGACTGGAGTTGCTGGAGTGACTGGAGTTGCTGAAGTGACTGGAGTTACTGCAGTGACTGGAGTTGTAGATGTGCGATTGCTATATAGTTGCTGTGCTGTTGATGCTGTGTCCATAGAGGATACCTAAAAATAATTAATTTCTTAAGATATCATCAACAGCTAAAAAACGTTTTTGCAGTACTACAAGAAAATTGATTAAGTATATAAAAATGTATATTTATAATTGAAAAATCTTCAGAAGTTCAACTCCAAAAAAATGCTTTCATTTACAGTTGCCAGATCTTTCGACCAATTTAAATGTTATACATTTTTGTAATACAGAAAAATCAGCAACGTTTATGTCGATTATTTTAAATTTTCAACTTAAAATTTTTATTACAATAAACTTTCTGAAGAATAAATACAATTTACTGATTAAATTGAATAACTAAATTACCTCATTAACATCATCAGCAGGGAGAGTTACTACATCACCACTACTATCTTTTTCCACAGAAGTTGCTGGGTTTGATGTCAAAGATTTTGGATGTTCATCTCCCGTGGAAGTACTTGAATGCACCTGAACATATGATTTGATTGATTGATACACATAGAAGTACATAAAATTTGTATGCCAATATAATTAAAAAAAAATACTATCTTTTTGAATTTTCAATTAACTTTTATAAATTTTCGATTTAATTCAAGTAACTGAGATACTTTGTTGAAACAAAATTTTATGATAAAAATTAAAAACGTTATTGATAATATACTTACTTCAAGATTTTTGACAAACACATCGAAATCGTCATTGTATATATTTTTTAAACATGTAACTTTTTTATAACAAGAGGAATGATAACCTTCATCCTTAATCGAATCTTTGGTTAACTTGATGTCACTATATTTGAAACCTTCAAATTGTCGAAACGATAATTTTAAATAACAATGTTCGAACGACTTGTCATTAAAATTAATGACAGAGTCACTTTTTTTGCATAAAAAACACTTTTTCGTCATTTTTAATTTATTTTTATGATACACCACGTGCTTACTAACCGACTACTCAAAACATTGCTTTACTTTTACTGCCTGAATGTTAACGGTGGTAACTTTGAACACATGATTAAATAGCAGTTTTTTCTTGTTAACAGTTGTCTTTTTACTATTTGTAAATTTTTTATTCTTTGAAGAGTCTTTCTATCATAACACAATACGGGGGCATACGAAAAATTGAAAGAGAGCCAATTTTAAACAACGATGAAATAACAATGAAAGGCTGGTATCAAAGGCAAAACAAAATGATTGAATAGATATTTACCAGACCTTTTAAATGAGGTGTGACTTGATATTTAATGCCATTTGAAAAAATGTAAGGGGTGTCTCCAGTAGGGAGGGGGTGAATCTGACGTTTATGACATTAGCGCCAAAAAGTGTCCCCCTCTAGTTAAAAGTTGACGTGTTTCGGCATTTCTTTCTAATATGTCCCATTTTTGAAATATTAAGGGTGGTTCCTTTTCAAATGAACACAGTGTATATAAATATAAATATATTTCCCTTACATATTGTTTGCAAACACTGTGGATATTTATTTCTATTTCCTTGAGATATTGCTAGTGGTTTCTCGAATTTTTGAATGAACTGTTTTCTCTCGAATCCAATATTGAATGTCCAATTGTCTTGGGGTCCATAACAACAGCACATAAGATACCATTTTCGATCCCTCAATGTAAATTATATATTTACGTCTAAATTATTACCTTAGCACCGGTGAAATCTACCAAGGTGACTCTTTCAATCCACTTTGGTTTATCTATATAGAACGATGATAGCCCTGGAGTATTTTTTGACATTGTTGCCTACAGAACTACTTTTGAAAATACTCAAAGTATAGTATGTTTAATACTTTAATTGAATTCCATAAGTGATATTTTTATAATTCAACCACTTTCTCTTTATTCCTATACAAGGATTTTCAATTCGCAGGTATTATTGAATTAATTTTTCGATCAACCGTTTCTATCCGTATATTTAAGTTACATCTGATTCAATCATAGTTTCATTTAATAAGTTTGAGTAAACTAATATTGATACACAACACTCCAACAGCGCTCCATCTTAATCTAAGAGACAACAAAGATTGTTTACTTTCTCTGTAAAACTTAAACTTTAACAAATCAATTAAAACTATGGATGTAATATTTTTGTTGTGGAATTTGTTACTAATTTATTTTATTTGATAATTATGGAAATATTCTACGTAGTCAGGGTTGAAATAATTAATTTGTTGCTATATATTTTCTTCAGCTGAATTTTCCATGTGAAAACAAATTTATTTTAGCAAACAATGTATCGAATTATTTTTATACAACGCAATTCAACTTTATGTGAACTCCGTTTCGGATCTAATTAGGCAGCACCGGCGTCGAGCAAATTATAACTGTTTATTACCATACTGGTTCCTCGTGATACGACAAAATGAGCCGCGTTTATTGTAAATATTCTAATCGTATGCCTTATGGTGCGAACTTGCTGTAATAACACCAAATGTTGCCGTCCACATTATTGGGAATATCTTAATATAGCTGAGATACCAATATGAATGTTTCACTGGCAACAAAATTCTCAATCGAAGACTTCTATACAGCGGCGCTGAAAAGTCTTGCACCAATGGATTATCTTTGAAATGGATAAAGGGAAGTTATGAAACTCTAGAACGATGAATGAGATAGATAGATAGATATATTTTATGAGGTGGCTCTTGGCCTATTCCACTGCGACCTTTCCAGATCTATTGTGGTCCTCTAAACTCTAGATTACATTCTCCAGCCTGACTCTTTTTAAAAAGTCTATTAGCGTGGAGAATGAACCTTTCATATAGCTCTCTGCCGATGGCTTTTCTTCGCCTAGTGCAAAAAACCGCACATTTGCCAGACTATCGCACAGACATATAATGTGTTCTGCCGTTTCTTCTTCTAGGTGACAAAACCGGCACAAATCTTCGTTTGTCAATCGCATCAGCTTTAAATTCCTATTGAGCTTACAATGCCCCGTTAACAGACCCACTACAGCTTTGACAGTTTTCCTATCTGTGGCCATCAGATCTGCCGTAAATTTTGGCGAGTGTTCTAATATGGACTGTTTCGCTTGCCTCTGTCCTGGTGAGATCCTCCACCATTTCAGAGATTTGTGGGCGACCCACTTCTTTGTTTCCCTTCTTAGTATGGTTTTCGCAACGCCGCAGAAGGGTTCCGGCCCAACGAATGGCATTGATGAGCCTTGTTTGGCCATTTCATCAGCTTTTTCGTTGCCTTTATGACCCTCGTGCCCCGGCACCCAGGCCACCGTAACATTGCTACGCTCACCCAGTGTGTTGAGGGCCCGCACACAATCCCATACTAGCTTAGAATTGACCTCTACGGAGTTGAGTGCCTTTAGCGCTGCTTGGCTGTCTGTGAAGATGGCAATTGAACGATATGTTCTCTTCTGCCTTTCAATTTCTTCCACACCGTGGTGAATCGCCGTCGTTTCCGCCTGGAAAATTGTGACATCCCTTGATAGGCTTACTGGGAAGGCTATCCCTTGCTTTAGCCCTACTATACCGGCTCCTACGCCGTCTATCGTCTTTGACCCGTCTGTATACCAAAAAACATCCGCATGTAAGGGTACACCTTTTTTCCACTCTTCCCTGTTTGGTATAGTTACTTTGAGCTTATTATCGAAGCTATATCTTGTAGCTATTGCATCGATGGGTTGTCCCATTATATAGTCCGCTTTTAGCTCCTCGATTAGCTTCCAATTGTCAGTACTATGCGTTTGGCTTATGTGTTGCTGACTATGTATTAATCTGTGCATTACAGATCTCGCTTCACCTTGTATGAATATGTGTAGAGGTGGCAGATTCATTAAGACTTCCATTGCAGCTGTGGAAGTAGTTTTTATGGCCCCTGTGACACACAGGCAGGCCAGCCTTTGTGTGTTATTCAACAGCCTTATTGCTCCTACTTGCTGCGTCTTTGTCCACCACATCACGGACCCATAAGTTATCATTGGTCTGACAACCTTTGTGTATAACCACAGGGTCATTTTTGGGTCAAGTCCCCAGTTCTTACCGCACACTCTTCTACATCTGCCCAAAGACATGATAGCTTTCTGTGTAGTTTTCACTATGTGAGTATTCCAAGTGAGCCTATGATACCCCTAGCTATTTTGTTTCTTTGGCAAAGGGAATCTCTGTTCCTCCCAGCACTGGTGGTTTTAGGCCTTGCAGTACTGTTCTTTTTGTAAGGTTGACAATCTGTGTTTTCTGAGCGTTGACTGTCAGTCTCTCTTGTTTACACCAGTTGTCTACCAAATTTAGAGCTATCTGCATTCTTTCAGATATTACTCCAGCAAACTTACCTTTGACCACAATTACTATGTCGTCGGCATATCCTAGACAATAGAAATCTTCCTTGGACAACTCATTGAGGAGATCGTCTACTAAGGTTGCCCAATTAGTGGTGAGAGAACTCCCTGTGGGCATCCTCCACCTGCTATTGCTTTGATGGTAGCTTGACCCAGAGTGGATATTACTATCCTGTTCTCCAGGGTGGCCTTTATCCATCTGCATATCACAGTAGGTGCGCCTCGTCTACTCATTGCGTTTATCAGTGAGTTGGTAGTAACATTATTGAATTATCCCTCGATGTCTAGAAACGCGGCATTTTCCAGGTTGGTATGCGTATTGACGATTGCTTAGAGGGTTATCTTTTAGCACTTCGTCTCTTATGTACCTGTCCAAAAGCCTTTCTAGCGTTTTCAATAGAAAGGAGGACAGGCTTATTGGTCTATATGACTTTGGTGTTAGGTCTGATATTTTACCTACTTTAGGTAGATAAATGACTTTAACTTTTTGCCATATTTCCGGTATGACCCCCCATGCTAGGCTGGCTTTGAGGATCTTACTTAAATGCGGTATCAGCACTTCCATTCCCATCTGCAAGAGTATGGGATATATACCATCGGTCACTGGATACTTATATGGCTGGAATTCATTTATTGCCCATCTAATTCTGTTCGGTCTTGTGACTTCTGTGGCTATTTCCCAATCTATTGGCCGTGGCCTACTTGGCCTATGGTCTTGATCGATTTGCCTAACAGAGTCGTTCAGAATAGTTGAGGCCGGAGAGTGGACGTTTATTAGTTCCTCAAGACTTTCCTCTTTGGTTTCTGTGTAATTGCCATTAGCTTTCTTAATGAAACCTACTTCTTTTATGGTTGATCCATCCTTTGCCAGGACTTTATAGATTCTAGAGCACGCCGGGACATCTCTAATTTCCTCGCAGAACTTTTTCCATGAATTCCTTTTGGCTTTCCGTATTTCTTTATTGTATGGCGTGAGCTTATACCTGTAGGTATCCCATTCTTGGGTACTTTTGTCTTTGTTAAATAGGCTTCGAACTTCCGATCTCAGCTTCTTTAATCCATTGTTCCACCAGACTGTACTATTACCCGTGCTCTTTCTTGTTTTTTCCGGACAGTTTTCTTGGTAAGCCGCCATAATGGCTTCGCTTACCTTTTCCGCTGCCGAGTTTATAGCCTTTACGCCCTTAAACAGTTCTATACCTCCTTCTAAATTCCTACCGAGGGACTCTCTGTATCCTACCCAGTTGGTATCTCTTGGGTTTCGGTATTTGAGTTCTGAAGGAAATACATTAGGATCAAATCTTATATGTCTATGATCCGAGCAAGACGGTTCATCAGACACATGCCAATTTGTTATGCTTTCACTTATTTTGCTTGTGCAGAGTGTTAAATCTAAAACTTCTCTGCGCGCTTTAGTGACAAACGTAGGTTTATTTCCTATATTAGATATTATTAAACCCTCATATAAGATGAAATTTAAAATAGACTCACCTCTTATGTTGATGTTACTGCTACCCCATATGGTATGGTGTCTGTTAGCATCGCATCCAATTATTAGCTGTAATCCTTTTACAACGCAATATGCAACTACGTCGCTTGTAATGCTTGGTGGACCTTGAGCTTCGTCACCCGGGAAGTAGGCTGAGCATACCACTAGCCTTTTCTCTCCCTCTTCCGTGACAATTGTTAGAATACCTGTAACAACATAATTGGTGCAGAGCACCGGTATCAGTGTACAATCTATTCTATTACTGTGAATTATGCACGCCCTTGGCCTTATAGCGTTAGGAGTGCATAAAACTTCACCTTGTTTGGTTGATAAGCCCCCTATCTTCTCACCTATCGTCCAGGGTTCCTGCAGGGGGGCCACGTCAATGCCTTCTTGTTCCATTCTTCTACACAGCGTTGCCGAGGCAGCTTTTGCGTGTTGTAGATTGGCCTGCAGGATCCTTATTTCTCTCTTCATTGTGAAGAGATGTCCGGCTCCGTGGACTTCCCTTCCTCTATGGGTACCGTACGCTCTTGGACAGGTGTCCCAGTGAGCGGACTGTTTCCACTTATGGAAGGTTGTTCCTCTTCTTGAACCTCCATATTTAGAGAATGTTCCCCTACATTGGAGCTAGTTGCTTCCGGCTTCTTCTCCAGTACCTTTGCTTTCCCTTCCTTGAGTCGGAATGTTAACTTTCCTATCCCAAAGTAGGGTGTCATTTGGAGCCTTTGGAGCTCTTCTCTGGATTCCTGATCCATTGAGAAGGTCCATAGGACCCCCTTGTCTGTAGGTTTGCTTCCCCAGACAGTCCATAGGTGTGTCTTGAGCCCATGGTTACCTATCCTCAGTCTGCTAAGGATCCTTTTGGGCTTAAGTCTTTCCCCGTCTTCGTCTGGTACGAAGACGATGCATGCGCAGGGCTTGGGTATTTCCTCACCCTCCATTGCAATGAGAAATGTACCCTCTCAAGGCTTTAGAGTTGGAATAATCTCCTTTGCCCACCTCGCACTTGTGTCATCCGTACAGATTAGTTCCAGGAAGCCCGGTCTATGCGTGCTCTTCAGGAAGCGAACCTGGGGTCCTCCTTCCGGAATTGCATCATAGGCGGCTAGGATGGTTTTTTGGACTGCCTTAAGCTTGTCCGGATCCATCCCAACCTGCGGGGATCCCGTAAGTGCTGCCGCAACTTTTACTGCAGCGGCAGCTTCACTGAAAGTCACACCTTCAGTTTTTGGCATTTTCCCTTTGCGTTGGCTTTCGGGAGGCGTGCTCGCGTCTGACCTTGGTCTTTTTGATCTAAAGGTCGGCTTTGTTGTTGCCACTGCCTTTTTCGGCATTGGCTGTACGTCCTCTGCCTTTTCAGCGGCTTTTGTAAAATTGGCTTTGATTACGGCCCTTTTGGCCTTGATGTAATCTTGTCCTTGTTTTACCAGCTTACTGACTTTGGCGTTGGATATACCAGATAGCTTTGCAGCCTGTATTTCTTCATCTGTCATAAGGTCCACGTCTTCCCACGTTGTGACCCTGACAGATTTAGATTTAGAGGTTCCTTGCCTTTTAGCTTGGGAAGTTTCTTTTGAGTTTCCTTGCCTTTCAGCTTGAGGATTCTCTCCAGAAGTTCCCTGCCCTTCAGCTTTAGGAACCTTTTCATTGTTAGCCTCCGAGGTCCCTGGCCTTTCAGCCTTGGGCTTTCTTTGGCTTTGGTCTTTGACTTTATGTTTTGTTTTATTTTTTACCATAATAGTCCCACGAGTAGCTAGGGAAAAGTAGTCAACCCCAGCAGACCCCCGCATACTGAAGTGAGGTCTAAGTACGATGGGGTGCGACCTGGTGCCCCAAAGGAACCGTATGAGACCGCTATAACCCTAGTGCCATCCAGCTCTCGCCACGGTGTCTTACAGCTTAGCTTGGGGAGAGTTTATCGACCATTCCGGTCTAGATCCGCTGAGTTCAGTTTCAACAGGACCACCATGTGAAGGATGCAATCCAAGATCACATACTCCCAATCAATGTTGAGAGTACCCAGCGGTCTTGGAACGGATTAAAGAGGTGCAATGTCCTAAGACGCTCTGTGCAAAACCCGTTCCCTGGGGGTCGCTCCTTCTTCCGTTCAGCTTTACGCCGATTGGACAAGGAACCAGAGCCCTAAGTCCCACAGACTTTATTCTGCATGTTTTAGAGCAAATGTCAAATGTTTTTGACGTCAGAGTTTAGCGTACGAACGCCATCTTGAATTTTTTGAAATGGCAACCTGAGTTGAGTGATGTATCACAAAGAAGCTTATTTCTTTCTATTTCCAAAAATAATAGCAGTGTATCACTGTTACTCCGAAATTATAATAGAAATTTAACAAGACTATATATTGAAATTGTAATTTTAAACAAAACTGAATGTTACAGAAATTTATAAACTAACCAATCATCTAAGTTGCAAATACTTCATCACAATAAGTGCTAAAAATGCTGGCCATTTGTTTGTTGACAATGATACAATCTCTCTTCGAAGCTTCGAATAGAATCGTTGATCATCTGTAGAGTAATTCCTTGCATTTCGAGACGTATGCGATCCTTTAAATCGCTAAAGTTAGTTGGTCAGTTAACATAAACGCGATCTTTCAGGTAGCCCTAGAAAAAAAAATCAAATCAAATCAAATCAAGTGGGGGGATCTTGCCGGCCACTCAATTGCACCTCTTCGACCAATCCATGCCTGATGGAAAATTGTATATAAATATTGCCTAAAGTCTCTTCGATAATGTGGAGGTGCGCTATCTTGTTGAATGTATAGGTTCATATTAGGAAACAATCGATTTCATTTTGGAGTAAATCAAGATATTTAGCACCGGTAAGTATTTGTACCTTCAATAAAAATAGGACCGATCAAATGGTTTTTCACCAAACCCGCCCACACATTAACTTTTTCTGGACGCTCTGTACAAACCTCCTCAAACCACTGCGGATTACAATTTGACCAGTACCGGCAATTATGTCAACAGAACCGTTCAAGCAAAATGTGGCTTCATCTCTGAATACCAAAATCTTAGAGATTGTTTTGCATCCTAATGTTCTCTGTAACTGTTTCACAAAATTGCAATCGTCTCTCAAAAATCATCCTCAGCCAGTTCTTGGAGATCTCGAACTTTATACAGATAACAGTTATTTTTATGCAGACTAGTTTGTATAGACTGTCTACAAATACCATGATTTCTTGCCAATACACTTGTAGACTTGATATTTTTTACCAACCTAAATGGGGGAATATTTTGTGTGGTAGATTGCGTCACCTAGCGCAGTGTCAAAAACATTCTGAAACATTTTTCAGGGCCGATTTTCGTATGAGAATTTTTTCCCAAATTCTAGGATATACGATTTCCGGGATACGGCCGGTCGCCACCCTTAATGAATCACCCTGTATATTGTACTCAAATGAGAAGCCTGTTGTACCTTGGGATAATTTGCTTTTTAAAGTTCTCAGCAAATGACACTTGGTTGTCAAAATCAATATCATAGCGTTGGTGGGATCATAAGTCTTGTGACATTTACGACAAACCTTCAAAGCAAAATATCCTAAGCTAATATAGGCTTTTTATTATTCGGGTATAAATATATACAGTGCTTCTCAAAAGTCCCCTCCCCCCCTCTTTTCTTTTGAATGGTGATACTTAGACTTATGAAATTTGGAGGGTGAAAATGGACTATTGTAAGCTTCTCTACTAGTGGTAACAGGTGTCGTAATAGGCATCAACTGAAACCAATGATATTAAATGGGACCTTATGGCAAGTGACACCTCGTTTGAAAAGTACTTAGAATACCTATTCAATCCTATTAACTTTTTTGGATTTACGATGTTTTTGATGGTTAAAATAAATAAACACACAAAAGTCCTTCTATGATTAATTGTCAAAAAAGTTGAAGTTTTTAATTGTCGTTTTTACATGCGATAATAGGTATGTTCTTTTTGACTGAGATCTCAGTTAATCTCAGCTCACATCGGTAATGTGCGCGTTCTTTTTTATTTACTCACTTCGAAGTGAGCCGAGATTTTTCCTCCCCCTTCACCGATGCTGAATGTGTTGTAAGGGCGTATCAGTTGGACTTGAGTCGGAAATAAAGTGGAGGGGATGAAGAAATATTTGATTTACATATAAACACACATAACCTAATTTTCTTTTGTTACAAATTATGGATACAATAACATTATTAGATGCTGATACGAATCTGTCGTATAATTTAAATCTATCCCTTGAAGATGCACAGAGGGCGAAGGAAGGTAACAACTAATAATAATTATCTATATCACTATTTCTCATATTTCCTATAGATGTATAATTATGCATTATTTCTTGGATCTACAATTTGCGGAAGCCCTATTGCGACACGCAAAAATTAATTTTAAAGGAACAAGAGTTATAGATGAAACTAAGACTGTTTCAGATGCGGAGCCTGAAACATCTAGTTCCTCAGAGAACTAGTGTAAGTTTTCTTTGTGATTAAATAATATGTATAGATACAAAGATAAATTTAGTTTTTTTTAGTACATGAAAAAAAATGTGGAGCTATGGCGACACATTAAATTTACTAGATTGTGTGGAAGCCCATTATGAGGAAATGCACAATGCCAAGAAAAAGAAAAACTTTTGGGTTGTGGTGAGCACTCAACTGTAGAGCCTCCAAACTAGTGTAAGAAATCAGTTTTAAAATTAAGGTATAGGTTTACTTACAAGGATTATTTTCAGATGACATTACATTGGTTTGTGATTAGATGTAGGGATGTCGCTGGTATCGCACTCTTAACATTTCCTTTACTAAGGCTAATGTATTAGTGTGGTATCAACGTAGTCTTTAGTCCAGGATTATGCTCTCAGAGCTCTTGGACGAGTGGCATCTACCTTGTGCTGATGAGGCGCAAAAACGCCGAAACCGGTCCACAAGTGATGTTATTCCTTCTGATCGCAAACCAGAATGGTTGGTTCTATCTTAACAGATATACCAACCCCGTTTACTTTAGAAGTGATATTCAATGTCTGTCGGGGCATATAGCCCGAGAAGTAGTTGTTGCTTCTTGGTGGACGGTCTGCTCTTTGGAAATTAATTTTTCTAATTTTGTAAAGCGTTTAATAGTATTGAACTATTATTTTTTGACGTCTTTAGATCACGCTTTACTTATATGACAATTATTTACAGGTAACTGTAATTAAGTAAATACATTTCAAACATCTTCAAAATCCATCAACCTATTTAAAAGTGAAATCCACAAGAACACGTGGATTTTTTTTATTTCAAATAAAAAACAACAGGCCAGGAAACAATAAATCTTCTTTTCTACCAATTAGACAGAATGAAATAAAAAAAGACTACATGAACCAACAATTAGAAGGCAAAAGTCAATATCCAAAAATATTTTTGGTTTCAGAAAGGGGATCTTCGAATATTTTTATTATTTTTTATAAGGCAGAAACCCTTCAAGTTATGCTTTTGTGAATTTATTTCCGATAGGTTAGGTTAGGTTTATAATGAGTGGGTCTATAAGGCCCTCCACTGCGACTCGTAAGAGTCTATTGTGGCTCATACTTATTCAGATTTCACCAAACAAATTCAGCTTCTTAACAAAACCGATTTTTTTTTGGTGAATGATATTTCAGGTCCAAGGGCGAGAGAGAGAGAGAGACCCTGCCAAACATCAGATACCTGATTCGAGCCGCGACGGGGCAAGCCCAAATTATATGCTCTGCTGTTTCATCATCTTCCAGACAAAGACGACAAGTCGGATCTTCCGACAGTCCAAGTCTTAGCATATGATGATTCAGATGACAGTGGCCTGTTAAAAGGCCTATTAGACAACGTAGGTCATGCCTGCTATAGTTTAACATTTGTTTGGAGACATTCTCCGAAGGATGTATAAAAGCCTAAAAGCCTTTGAATGAACCAATCCTGGTATATTATGCCAGAAGTCTAAAGCTCTTCTTTCTGTCCAGGTATTTGGTGTTTGATTGGCAAAGCTTATCGCTTATTTCCTATACATTGTGTTTAAACTAGGAGGAGCATTTTAGGAAAACTCAATCACACCACTAAAAGTTACTAGATTGGGAGTGTGTTCCGAAAGAGTCGTGTTCAGATTTTTTGAACTAATTGACAATTACGTGAAATATGTATTGCACTGTTCGCAGCTGTCGTGGCCAATGAGGCATCAATGCATGTCTAAATATCGAATCATCATTGGCAAGTACTAACCAAATGTCACATTATTGTGGAAAAATGTATGGTTATCGACGTCTATGTGTGAGCAGGACCAGTGTGTTTTCGACCACATCAAGGTGACATTAAAACAGCCAGAAAATAAAAATACTATCACGTCCTTATAAAATTATTTAATAGTCGCGCCCGTCGTCACGTCCTGTATCGCCTCAAATACAATAGGGTCGTAAAATTCAACAGAATGGTTGAGGTTTCATTATTATGATAAGCCTTCAAAGTAAGTCTTTTAGAAGCTCTTCAGGTAAATAAAAAAATCTGGAAATCGGTTGACCCTAAAGCCCATCCCTGCAACTTCCCGCTAAATTCAATTTTCAAACGCATGCGTTTTTGTCACTAGTTGTGATGTTTTTGGGCTCTTCGAGCTCAAAAATTCAATTTTTGTGTTATTTTGAGCTCTCCGAGCTAAAAGATGAAGAACAATTCGATGCTTTTGAGCTCTTCGAGCTCAAAAGTCTTATCAAAGTTCGATGAAACACGATTTTTTTAATTTTCAAACTGCAATAACTTTTGAATGAATCAACCGATTTTCACCAGGTTGGCGGCGATCGATGTAGTTTTTTGAGCTCTATAAAAAATTTCAAACAAAAAAATTGATCTGATGAAACATTTCGGAGTTATTACAAAAAAACACCTTTTTTCGATTTTTTTCGACAACGATATCTCACGAATTTTTGTGAACGATAAACAAGATATCAGAAACTTGAGTCAGATTTATCATAATTCAATAAAATAACAAGATAATTATCAATAACTACACTTTTTTTCTATTTTTTATCTATAACGTCAAAAATCTTTTAATTTTTCAATTTATTAACAATATTAACCAGTCCCAAGAAATAAAAAGCAAACGAATATTATATACAGTATTTCGCTAATGTATGGAATAAATTCATTATTTCCAAAATAAACGACTTTTGGAAAAAATCCGAAAACAGGTCAATTTTAATTTTTGAATCGTCATCACATGCTGTAGATGTAACGAACATTGCGTTACCTGTATTAACGTGGTGACGTAATCGGCAACTTTTTTAAATGCAACCATGTGTCTCAAGACCCCTCATTGGAAAGGTATTCTAATCGTCTTTACAACGATGTAATTATTTGAATATTTATTTCTACAGGGTCGACCAAAACTGTTTATTTGGTAAAATTTAAATAATAAATTCTGATTCAATGAACTAAGTTATTGTAAGGACCGCCACTGAAAATAAAACATCGTAGTTTACCCAAAAAATATTTCTGTTTTTGGATATGTTACTGATAATAGTACTAAATTCTAATTTAACACTAATTGATGTGAATCAGATGTGAATCAATAATTTAGTAATGAAACAGAAACTGAAGGAATCGAAATATTAATGATGATTGGCTATGGAGATAAAGTGAGAACACAGAAAGAAGCTGGCAATTTATTTAATGCTAAATTCCCCAACCGTGAACCCATTTCTCAATCAACAATTAGTAAAATCGAGAAAAAGTTTCGAGAAACGGGCCATGTTAAAGATCTCCCCAAAAGTGGTGGAAAGTCAATTTCCGAAGACAAAAAAGTTGACGTTTCCTTGAGTTTCAAGAAAATCCCCACATCAGCTTGAGACAAGTTGCGCTGGATAATAATTTACACCATTCTACTGTTGCTAGAGTGCTGAAAAGGGAGAAGTGGCATGCGTATAAGGTACATTTGGTCCAAGAGCTGTTAGAAGATGACTTTGATAGGAGAATCGAATTCTGTGAAACAGTTATGGAACATACAAAATATAGTTTTTTCAGATGAAGCAACTTTTATGCTCAACGGCCATGTAAACCGTCAGACGTATCGATACTGGGCAAGTGAAAATCCCCATTGGATGCAGGAGTATAGGACACCATATCCTGAAAAGGTGAATGTTTGGGCCAGCATTATAAACAATCAAATAATAGGGCCATATTTTTTTGAAGGAATCTTGACCGGTCCTCGATATCTTCAGGATTATCTATTACCACAATTAAATCAACTGTTTCCAAATAGATGTAATTTGTGGTTTCAGCAGGATGGGGCACCCCCACATTACGCCTTTGATGTACGAACCTCTACTTAATTGCTGTTTTTCTAGATAGGTGGATAGGAAGAAGAAAAACGATCGAATGGCCACCAAGGTCGCCAGATTTAACACCTTTAGACTGTTTTTCATGGGGATACTTAAAGAGCAAAGTTTATCAAAGTCGCCCAAATGATATAGAAGAGTTGAAGGATCGCAGCAGAACGGAGATTGCACAAATAACGCCTGAAGTTCTCGTAAACGTTAGAGACGAATTTATTGCTCTGCTGTCTCATTGCATTATTGCTGAAGGTCATCAGTTTGAACATTTAATATAATCTAATTGTTTTTTACTAAACAGTTCTCTGTATTTTAGTGAATAAACAGTTTTGGTCGACCCTGTAGAAATAAATATTCAAATAATTACATCGTTGTAAAGACGATTAGAAGACCTTTCCAATGAGGTGTCTTGAGACATATGGTTGCTTTTAAAAAAATTGCCGATTACGTCACCACGTTAATACTGGTAACGCAATGTTCGTTACATCTACATCATGTGATGACGATTCAAAAAGTGGAAGGACAGTAACAGGGTACTGGTAACTTTTCAAATGTACTATATAATGATGGGAGACCCCAAAGGAACTGAAGAGGAAGCAATAAAAGTTCTAAGATTGCTTCTAAGTTATTGCCTTTATTCCAAGTTCAAGCTTTCGTTTGTGATTACAAACTTCATCAGGATAACTACAAATATATGGAAAACACTCCATTACAAGTATGTTTGAATCAATCATTATGAAATACTCACCAGCATCAGCAATTAAGCTCTAAACATCTAGCGACCACATTGTAACACAAGTTAGGTCCAAACATAACCTCAACTTTTGTATTGTACATATTTAGATCAAATATATGAACATGATTTGTTAAAAACTATCAAAATTGTAGAATATATATTATACAATTTTTTTTTAAATTGACATTTTTCTTACTAGATGGATCAAGATTACGATTAAAAAATTAACATTTCTAGGAACTACAAAAACCAAACAAAGAGAAACACAGAACTATCATGTGACAATTGACTTAAGTCAATCAAATTTAAATTCCACAAACTACTCTATACTTACATTTTTTTTAATAATAAATTTTATGGAATGATCAGATCAATGGGTAAATATATCTGGCCATTTTTTTGTTTAGTAATATGTTGGCTTAATAGATATGTATACATTGAACTTAAGCTATCTACATCTTTCTTGTGATTGAGACAATTTTTACATTCACTTATGTAACACATTTCTAAAATTTTTCTTTTATAAAGATTTTTTTCCATGTCGAGGATATCTGCATTTGATCTTTTTTATTCACATGTATACTAAGACTAGTAGCCTGTGGTTTATTTTTGCAATCACTTTTATGTAATGCTAATCTTATTGATAATTTTTGGCTAGTTTGTCCTATGTATACCAACCCACACTCACAAGGGATGCCATATATTATGCCAGAGTTTTGTAAATTTGGTGTTTTGTCTTTTACATTGGAGTAAAATAGGTTAGGTTTTTTACAATTGTAATTAGCAACTATTATATTATAATTGGAAAATAATCTTGTCAACGAAGGGGACAAGTTATCTATATATTGTAATTTAGCATACCTGAAGGGTTCTGCTTCATTTGAGACAAGTTTGCTATGGCCAGTCATATTATCATTGTTACAAAATAATAACTTATTAATGAGTTTGATAGGATATCGATTTTGTTGTAACCTTAAAAATTGAGCTCAAGCCGAACTAAGAATTAAGTTATAAAATTTAAATGATGATCTAAAAAAAACAAGTGCAAGATTATAAATTAATTTGTCTACTCGGTCACATGTTTCAGTTGCTCCGGTGACAACCTTAGGCCTTCGACGTCGCTCAGAACGGAGGTAGGGGTGGATCCCTCTTCTTGATCTTCCGCACAAAATAGTAGACAACTTGTGTGGGCGCCAACTGAGTTTTCCACTTTGGCCTAGCGCAACTAAATTCCCCCGATAACCCAGTAAAACAAGGGATGAAAAGAAAAGGCAAACCTCAGCTTATGTTCCTTATAATAACTAAAATAAAAAAAACATTTAATACCCTTAAGGGGTGTTTTACAATTAATACTACTACTACTACTGAAAACCCTAGTAAAAGCCCCCCACTTTAAAAAAAGAAAAATAGTGTGAACATCTGTTTCACACCAATAGTCAAACTATTAACACTAAAATTCCAAACTATACCAGTTAATTTGACCTACTTAGTGTGAAATTAATATGGCTGTTCAAGTGAACCAGTAGTGATTAAATAAGAACGTATTAATTATATGTTCTATAAACGAACCTGAAAAGTAGCGTACAGTTTATAAAATAAATTCCATACAAGGCGACACCATAGTCAAGGCGTTGGTACCAAGGCAGAGACGCATGCGCAAGTGGATAAAATTATGAAAATTAAATTGTGAAAATTCACCGCAAAATATTAATTTCCACCATTACAATTGCATAATAAAATAAATCAGTAGGAACTACCTAGCTAATGTATATACATGTTGGCGTAAAGCCTAAAATAAAAATAAGTAAATAACTCAGAAAAACCCCCGATACCGGGTTACCCTCAATGTGGTCTTCTTCAAGAAGTTGTTGAAAAGTAGCAGCAAACTGCAGAAAACATCATTATCTATCCACCAGGTAGACTCCAAATGTCCTGAAGTGTGTATCTGGCCCCACAGGTGAAGTGTGTATCTGGCCCCACATGTGAACCCTCAAAAATTGAAACAGGTGTCAGCTAAAAACTGAGCCTATTCAGAAACCAATCCAACACCTCGACAAGTTAAGCTTGCCTCGGCTTATGCCAGAAGCTAATTTATAAGAATTTACAAGTAACGTACAAATCAAAATCAACCCCAAATTAACTGAATCAAACCTACAAAGTAGCCATAAGGCCTACTTACAATCAACAGTGTCAGCAACAGTATACTACACTGAATTTAAATCAAATAATCAGAATGCGATAAGCATCTAAAATAAACTGTTTTTGGTCATAGCCAGGGTAGGTTTGAAGAACCACCCACGAATTATAGTATTCGTTAGACTAAAGCGGGCAAAGAAAACGAAATATACACAGGGTAACAGAATAGACTGTCTTAATCAAAAATATACAATCAACAGGTAGTATTTTACCACCAACTGTTTTATCTACAAAAACTAGAAATCTATGAGACATACCTTTTCCAAAAAGGGTCCAATACTCAAAATTTTCCTCTACTGAATGGCAACCAACTAATGAACCAGAAAAACCATGTGACACACCTCCAATTCCAAAATTTCAACGTTTAAATAGTGGTAAATGCATAGTGATGCGAAATCAGTAAGTAGAGAAAATACTTACAATCGTTTCAGTGCAATAAATCCCCTATAAGGGTTTGTGAAAACGGCTTCCAGAACAGGACGGAATTCTTCAACAATACGAATTCGCGTAGAACCAAAATACTTAACCGTATATTCCACAACTAATTCAGAACGAGAACCTATAAATCCCTGCAGGGGATGACTACCCAGTCATTAACAAAATTCAGATTCTCGTTCGATGCACTTTTGCTAACCATCTATCAAGTAGGAGCTCACACCGGAAAGAAGGGTGACTGACACTTCCTCCACGTCAATACAGAATACTACCATAAAGAAACCTACCCGAAACATACATCCGAACTACACTGCTCACTACACCGAGCGTGTTCCGCACAGATCAAGTCATGAAGTGCTACACTTCCCTCTATGTAAGACAATACGCATTCGCGAGTAAAACAGCCTACAGTCCTGAGTAGCATCGATCAAACGCTCTAACAATTCCCTAAAACGGAGCGACAGCATATGTCTTTGGACTCGTAAAGTCACAGAGCAAATGCTCTATCTCTGACGACATCAGTGCGACAAACTAAGTTGTCTGTGGACTCTTCAAGTCACAGAGCATTGCTCTATCTATACCAACATCGGCACGACAAACTAAGTTGTCTGTGGACTCTAAGTCACAGAGCATCGCCTAACATCCAGTACGACTACACTCAGCGGCATAACGAACGATCGCGTTTATCCAAGACTCGACTGTCACGGCCAATTGTCAATGTCATCCAATAAATAATTCGACTTTGTAAACAATAACAGAGAAAAATAAAATATATATTATAAATTATTCAAATAAATTTGAGCAATAGATAGTACCACAATACCCTCCTGTCAAAGTAAAAAAAGCAAGATCAAACACTCGGATTTAAAATACAAAACACATGGCGATAACAGCTAATATATATTATAAGTAGATGTTCAGAAAATATTCGAATGCCATCTTACATAGAAGATTTCTAACTAGTATGTATTTGCTTAAGCCAAAATATGGTAGATAAATGAAGAAAATATACCTTTAACTCAAAAGTAAAGTATGTCTACATAAATCAATAAGTTTTATGAAACCTAATTACTACTTTAAATGTTTTAGACTTCAAGTCAAGGAGTCAGTAATAATTTATAACTGAACCCTAATAAACTTTAGCGTTTATCAAGCTGAAGCGGACAAAGTATTTGGACTACTGTGGCTACACCCCAAAGGTGATATAATCAAAGCCAGAAACAAAATCAGTAGTCCCACGGTAACTAAAAACTAAAGTAAAATCCACAAGAGAGAAAACCCCTTACTACCCTTAATTATGAATTATAATATAACAAACAAAAAGAAACAACTAACATGAATCTATATATAAGGACATTTACCAGATAGGCGCTCGTTTTATTATTTACATTACCTAGCGACAAAACATAAAATTGTTGTCAAGATGTGAAGACCGGTATGGTTACAGCCTGCACCACTTCACCGGAAGGATGATGGCAGAGTAGTCCCTAAAACTCTGGGCTGACAGAAATTATATAACTACTGAAGTACTTTCGTAGTGAACAAATGATATTAGAAACATAGAGACAATATCGGTCAGGTAATTACTATATACAAATACTTAATATATACAATAGACGTAGTGACAAATTCAACCGTTACATTGTATGAGTAGGTCCTTTAGAATCAAAAGATTTATTTGTACAAATTGATTATGACAGATTTTTTGTTATTCTGTTTTTTATAGCCAAAACTGCATTGATTTTTTGTTTGATAGGGTGGGTATGAATTAAAGGGTATATATCTACCAGAGTTGGTTTTTTTTCTATACCAATCCAAGCACACAATGTTGTTAGTATTTCTACACTCCAATGTATCCAAAAAGGGCACAGATGAGTTATGCTTCTCTTCTACAGTAAATGTGAGATTAGAATTGAATGAATTAAACATATTAAGTACCTTTTGTACTTTTTCTGAAGGAACAGCAGTGATTAAGTCATCAACATATTGGTAAATAAATGGAAAATCAAAATCTACAGATTCTGTTACATAATATAAAAGTTTGTTCATGACTATCTCAGCTATTGCTAGTGAAGTAGCACCACCCATTGGAAGCCCAATCTTTTGTTGGTAAAAATCTTGTTGTTGAATATTACATTATTGTTTGATTAGATCAAAATGTTCTTCAAAAATAGTAATAATCAATGTCAATGGTATATTAGTAAACAAAGAAACAACGTCAAATGACACTAAGACATTCATAATTATTAATTTTATCTGCGAATTCAAAAGAGTCTTTAATTCTGAATCTATTAAAATTAGTGAAAGCCCTGTCCAATATCAATGAAATGAACTTAGCTAAAGGTTGTGTAGAAGCACCTATACATGATACTATAGGTCTAAGAGGTATATCCTCCTTATGTACCTTCGGAAGTCCATAATATTTGGGGCAATACCCATTACAAGTATATAGGGACTTTGCTTGTAATTCAGATATGCAAGCTTTATCTTTAAGTTTTTTTATTAATCTATTGCAACTTGTTTCAAGTAAATTAGTTGGGTCTTTTTTCACCAAACTATATGTATTAGTATCAACCTATTAGCGCCCAGCGATCTATTTATAGATCACCACCCAAAATACCTTTTACTCAAGACGACCTTGAGCAAGGGATAGTTTCTCACACCAATATTAATATATTAGTGTCAAATATTATCGGTTGAGTGTTCAGTCTCGTTTCAAGACCCTAGATAGATTGTGTATTTGAGAATTATAACAAACAATTTTTTCGCCATGTGCCTCAATAAGGATATTCTGAAGTATTTACGTTCAACGTTCAGGTAAGTAGATCATATTTCAAATCTATATTCTAAAATGTTCACTGAAACTAATTGTATTGGAAATTTGAGCAGAATTTGTTTATGTTGGTATTGTCATTTGATTTGAAATAGTGATCTATAAATAGATCGCTGGGCGGTTCATAGAATAATACAAACAGTCTAAAAATCCTAAAATATAATTATGAATTTAATAAATCGCGAAATTATTACTAGCAATATTTTTTACGGAACAAATTTTTTCAGCTCTGAAAATGGACAAAACCAATATATTCAAGAATTTGGATGATGCTGTACAGTACCTCTACTCTGAGAAAATAGAAGGTGATATCTTAGCGTTGCTACCCGAAGTAGATGAGCTGACTGACGAAGAAGTACTCGATGATGAAGAAACTGGTATACCTGCTGTAACAGATATGGCCGGTTATGTTGAAATACAGCCCAATGATCCTGAAGACGACAACGAAGAAGCAGATAATTTACCCTCCACAAGTCTTGTTCCTGATAGAAACAAACCCAAAATTGAAAAATTACAGACTAACTGGACTAAAACACAACCTAGTTATACTTCCGGAGCCCACGAACAAGACTTTTTAAAATTTGAAAATAATTTAAAAGCTTCTTTGAATAACCTAACCCCAGTGGACTTATTTCAACAATTTGGATATGATTACACAAGAAACCATTAGGTATGCTGCAACTCAAAAAAACCGCCACGGATTTATAATCACGAAAGATGATATCAAAATATTTATTGGTTTTCTCGTATTCAGTGGATATCATACATTGCCATCCGAAAGGGATTATTGGTCGGATGAAGAAGATCTAGGTCAGTCTATTGTAAAGAATGCCTTTAGTAGAAATGCCTACCTTGATATGAATTCAAGTATTCATTTTGTCGATAATATAAAAGCTAACGACAACAAAAATGACAAAGTCTTCAAATTGAGGCCCTTATTTCAAAAAATGAATAACATTTTTTGCAGATTTGGAATTTTTCAGGAAAATCTATCCATCGATGAAATGATTGTAAGGTACTATGGTCGGCACTCGTTGAAACAATTTATCAAATCCAAGCCAATTCGTTTTGGGCAATGTGTGGTGAAGACGGATACTGTTTTTCTTTTTCACTTTATACTGGGAAAGAGGCTAATAAAAAACCGGAACCATTAGGTACCCAAGTAGTTTGTGAAATGTTATCGGTCGTGGAAAATCCGAAAAGTTATTGTGTATATTTTGACAATTTCTTCAGTAGTCATGCTTTATTTTGCAAGCTGAAGGAAATGAAGTTTCGAGCTACAGGTACAATTAGAGAAAATCGAACGGCTCAGTGTACAGTCGAGACAACAAAAGTTTTGGAGAAGATGCCTCGTGGATCATATGACTTCAGGTTTGATACCAAAAATGAAGTTTTACTTGTCGAATGGAACGACAATAAGTGTGTTTCAATGGCCACAAATTTTGATCAGATAGAACCACTGGCTACAGCTACACGATGGAATGGAAAGGAAAAAGAAGCCCGTATGCAAGTTCCTCAACCTCAAGTTATTCATAACTACAATCAGTGTATGGGGGGAGTGGATCACCACGACTGGCTTTTGGAAAAACATTGCATTGCAATTAGAGGCAAGAAATGGTACTGGTGTTTATTTACTAGAATCATTGATATGGCCGTTATAAATGCTTTCCTGTTATATAGAAGAGTCAATGGAAAGAAATCGATAACACTGAAAAATTTCCGACGAGAAATTGCCGTTACCTACCCCAAGTTTGGACATGGACAAAGCATTTTAAGAGGTAGACCACTAAGTTTTCCCTCAACAGCCCGAGCACAAGTGCCAGACTGTGTAAGACTTGACGAAAAAAAAGGGACATTTTCTGGAAAAACGGTCCAATACATTGCCAATACATTTCCTGCAAAAGTCGTCCTTTAACTTATTGTAAAAAATGTTGTGTTACACTTTATACTACTTGTTTCACCAAGTTTCATCGTAAAAACTAAATGTAAGATCTGAATAAACCATTTAAATGAAAATAATTTCACTTGCTTATTCGCCCAGCGACCTATTTATAGATCAGTTTTTCCTGAAAAATCGGAATGAGAAAAGGAAGACATGATGATTTTTTCTAGTTGTTTATATTCCATATGACTAGAAAATACCGCTTTTCCGTTAATTTTCAACAACAAAATAATTTGGGCGTTAATGGGTTAAGGAGTTCTAACGATTTCTCAATATATTCGCTTTTTTTTCATTACCACAGTAACATTTCCTTTGTCCGATTTAGTTGGCTTTTTCAATGATTTTCCTTGCCCTTCTTGATAAATTAATCAATGATCTGTTTTAACCAAGACAGAAATTCTAAATAGTAGGGGACATCGAAATAATTATTTAATTTGCCATAGATTAATAATATTTGGGTATAGTACAAAATTCTATTACGGTCTTTTTTTATGTTAATATTGAATTGTTTCACAAACTGCCTAAAAATAAGTACGTAGTATAATAAGGCCGACGCTGTTTATATAATGACTAGTCGATTTATGAAATAAATATTTTTTATATAAATGGTCTGATATGGCCAGTCTGTATATAAACGGTCTGCGCGGTATATATACGGCGTCTTTTCACAAACTGACTGTAACATATGTTTAAATATAAAGAAGCAAAAGGTAGTCTTGACGGCTAGTTAGAAAACAATCTACTATAATATTTGGGATTCCGTCACAATTTGGGGTGGTTAAGAAATTAAACTCTTTTTCACTACTTCCAAGCTTTCGGATTTATTTGAATCCTTTTTCAAGTTCTAATATTCACAGGTAAAATTTATAATTAATTTAAACTTACATGCATAGTGAGTTTGTACAAATACCACTAAACGTGGTAGTTGATAGATTTCATTTTGAAAACTGAATTAAAATCTGAAGGAAGCCGAACATGAAGACAAAATTTGTAATTAAAATTCTTGAGTTTCTTATATGTATAAAAGTATCAAGATCCATTACTTTTCCACCAATAAGGATCCAAAGATATGCGATATCCAACCAGAAAGATACTATTGTATCCTTTCCTTTTGGTGAGCTCCACTTCTTATATCTACATTTTATTTTGTTGTGATAATTTCTTGAGTCAAAGTGGGTTTGACTTTCCTATACTATTTTAAAATTACAAAATATACGTCTTGCGATATCAAAATTTGAAAAACCATTATCTATAAACTGCTGAACAGTTCATTTTTTATAATTTGTTTGTTGAAGATGAATGAAGTGGATATTGACAAGGAATTATCAAATTTGTTTCGAATTTAGTAAAATGTTAAACAGAATTTGATCAAATTATGAATAACAATTTAAGTTTCATTAAATTGACTGTGCAGGACTCTTGAAAATTTCATTACAAAATAATAGTTGATTATTACATTTCAAGCTTTCTCTTACCTTTGAGTAAACAAGTGTACCTACACGTATACACGTATACCTATTCAAAATTGTATAATATTAGATATAAAATGAATTGAAATTGCCTTCGAATTTTTAAGCATGGCTTTGATATATTTTGTGCACATCAAATGGAATTCGTTCATTTGAATAGAGCGTTGGTATTGTTATTATACGAGGGTTGTCTTTTATATTTTGCATATAGAGCTAGAACAAAACAGTATAGATAATTTTTAAACATTGTTGTTTTTCAAAGTATTCTCCACGAGGAGAAATGCATTTTTGCATCCTTTGAAACCCATTTTGGAGTAGTTATTCCACTCACTTGCTGGTACATTCAAAATATAGTTATTGAAGGCGTTGACAGCATCTTCTGGGGACTGGAACCTTTGACCACGCAGTTTATTCTAAATTTTTGGAAAAGTAAAAAACAATTCGATCTTTTCTTGCTTTAATTGTTTTACGAGCTCTGTGGTCTTGGTGGACGATCATTCGTCGTTGGGGGCTGTTTTTTCGAACCTGAGCAATTACTTCCGGTAAACACATCGATATGTACCAATAAGCAGTAACAGTTCTTTGATATTGCAGAGGAATTGATGCTACATGGCCCGCTTTTGAGACAAATATCGCCATCATATTTTTGGAAACACTTCAAGAACGGATAACTTTCGTCGGTTTTGGTTCATCTTGGAACACCCAAACAGCCGACTGACGTTTATTTTCGGGTACATAAGAGTAAACCCCTGACAGTATTATATATATTTTTCGAGTTTCCTGCGTTAAGCCGGTTTAGAGTTTTATTTATTTTTTTATTTAAAGAATATTAATGAAATATATTTATGCAATTTGCTTCAACAACTGAGGTAATTAGCAAATATGCATAAATTGGTACAATAATCACAATTTACATAGGTGTTATTTACAGAATGTGAATGATGTTAATATTTTGAAGGAACATGATTATGTTTCCGATATTACAGGAGTCTCCAAGATTATCGCTGAAATTATACACTTTTCGCTCATTACTATATTCAGGGCACTCAACAAAAATATGTTTGACACTTATTTGCACTTGACACACACTACATATTGGGGCGTCTTCTTTCTTCAGCAGATATTGATGTGTATATCTCATGTGTCCTATCCTAAGACGTGATAATATTACTTGGTGTCTACGCGTAATACTAAGGTTTTTCCATGGAGAAATAACTTGCTTTATTTGTTTTAACTTAGCTTCGGATGTATTCCATAATTTTTGCCACACATTTCTTGTTGATTTCTTAAACAAGGCTTTTAGATCACTGTGACTAGTCAGTTGTTCATTCACTATTGTGGGATTATTGAGGTGAGCTTCTTTGGCAGCTTGGTCGACTGTTTCATTGCCTCTAATTTGTGTATGTGAAGGAACCCACAAAAAATTGATAATTTTGCTTTTCATTACATGGATATTTTCTTTGATATTCGTTACTAGCGGTGAATCTGGGTAGATTTGAGTTATTCTTTGAAGAGCACTCAACGAATCTGTTATTATCAGAAACTTTTTTGATAGGAGTTCTTGCAAAATTTTGTTGCCTTAAAAATTGCATACAGTTCCCCTGTATATACGCTCCACGTATGCGGTAAAACAAAATATTGCAAATGTGTGCAGTGACCTAAGCAGCCGACGTGCTATCTTGAGATTTAGAGGCATCCGTGTACATATGTGAAAATTCTTCATATATATATATATATATATATATATATATAGGTATATATATATATTAGCCTTTACATTTCTGTAGAAATGATTAGTGCTCCATCTTGGAGCTCTTGGATTCCTTTATTGCGGTGAATCACTCCGCCTTGTTATCTGAGATCTCTTTTTCTTCATAGTTTTTTGTGTTTTTTTGCCTTGTCTACAATTTCTCTCCACTTCTTCCTGTCCTGGCACAGTTTATTCCAGTTTCTAATGTCAAGAGTTTTAATGTCTTCGATTATTTGATTCCTCCATTTTTCTTTTGGTCTTCCTCTTGGTCCTGTTGTTTGTGATGTCCATGCAGTGATTTTTCTTATTAGCTCCTCTGGTTGTCTGCGGTGAATGTGTCCCCACCACCGTAGTCTTTGGGCTTTAACTACATTAACGATATCTTCTCCTTCTAGAATATCTTCAATCTCATCATTGTATAGGCTCCTGCACTGATCGTTGTCTATTCTTTTGGGCCCGTTAATTCTTCGTATGATTTTCCTTTCGAATATTTTTAGTTTTTCCATGTCCTTGGCTGTAAGGCACATGGCTTCCACTGCATATGTTACAATTGGGCGTATTGCCGCTTTATATACTTTCAACCTTGTTTGTTTACTCAAATTTCCATCTTTCAGTTTTTTTGTTGTACTTCCAAAACATCTTATTGCCCATTAGTATTCGCTGGGTTATTTCCTCGCTTCGATTGTTATTGCTGGTAATAATTACCCCTAGGTATTTAAAGAGTGACACTTTTTCGAAACAATTTTCCCCTATTCTTATCTCTTTTATGTTCGATTTCTCTTTTCTTGAGTATATGAGGTATTTAGTCTTCTCTTCGTTAATTTATAATCCTCTTTTCCCTGCTTCTCTGATGAGAGTTAACAATGCGTTTTCCGTGCTTCCCTTTCTGTTGCCATTAACGCTATATCAACGGCATATGCTACTACCTGCGTTGAAGCTTGCGCAATCGTTCGACTTATTTCAGTCTGCCTTACTGCACCGTCTAAAGCAATGTTGAAGAGTGTGGTGGATAGGGCGTCTCCTTGTTTCAATCGAGATTTCTTCCGTGACTCCTTCTCTTGTTATTACTCTTGCCTTTGATTGTTCCATAGACATTTTTGTTAATCTGATCAGCTTTGATGGTATTGCCAACTCTTTCATATCCTGTAATAGTTTACTTCGGGAGACACTGTCGAATGCTTGTTTGAAATCTATAAATATTACATGTAAGTCTATACCATGTTCGTAGCATTTTTCTATTATCTGTGTTACAATGTGTATTGCATCTGTGGTCGACCTATTTTCCCGAAATCCATGTTGGTATTGTCCAATTGTTCTTTCAGCGTATCTTGTTAACTTTCGTCGTATAAGTGTTGTGAGTAATTTGTAAGTTGTGTTAAGCAGTGCTATACATCTGTAGCTTTGACATTGTGTTGGATCTCCTTTCTTTAGTATTGGTGTTATCCAGCCTTCTCTCCATTCCACAGGCATATCTTCTTCATCCCATATTACGGTTATTAACTTGTAGATAGTTTTTAGTAATTTTTCTCCTCCAGTCTTTATTAATTCGTTTACGATCTGATCAGGACCTGGGGCTCTTTGTTGTTTCAGTTGATTAATTATTTCCTTGAACTCTTCATATGTTGGGGGTTCTTCCTCTTCTCCCTCACGGCTCTCGTTTGTGTCCTCCATATTTTCTTCCCTGTTTTCAAACATCTCTTTAAAGTAATGTGTCCAGTCTTTTTTTCTATTTTTGCAGGTACTTTGTATCTTTTATTTTGTGATTTTATGTATCCGAATAGTCTTCCACTGTCCCTGCAATTCCTCTCCAGATCTTCCATTTGCATGTCAATCCATTGTCTTTTTTTGTTTATACAGCATTTATTTGCTTCCTTCTTCAATTTCCTATATGTTTGTTGATCTTCTTCTCTTTTTGTTTTTAGCCAGTTCAATCTTGCATGATTCTTTGCCCTAACTTTATTATCACATTCCTCATCATACCATTGCTTACTTGCTTCAAATGTAAATGACCCTAGTGACTGATCTGCGGCACTGATAATACTTTCTTTTATGTTTTCCCATAGTACTTCGATATTATTTCCATTGACAGTTTCTAACTTACCATTTATTGTCTCCACATATCGTGCCTTACTGGTTTGTGACTTCAATTTGTCTATGTTCCATCGTTTTTTGGCGTTGTGTGTATGGTTGGTCTTTATTATTTTCAATTTCAATTTGGCTATTACTAAAATATGGTCTGAATCTGCATTGGCTCCCCTGTATGACCTGACATCTTGTATTATTTTATTACATTTTTTGGATATCAAAACATGGTCTATTTGGTTTCCTTCTGTCGTTCCTGGTCTCATCCAGGTTATTTTATGTTCTCTCTTATGTTTATGTCTCGTGCTTACAATGAAGGTATTAGTTGTTGCTGCCAGTCCACAGAGTCTACCTCCGTTGTTATTAGTGTATTCATGAATAGTTTCTTTTCCAGCTACTTCCTTTATATATTCCTCCTTTCCGATCTTTGCGTTGAAGTCCCCAATTAGCATCAGTATATCATTTGCTGGTACTTCAAGAGCAAGTTCGTAGAATTGGGTTTTTTTGTTTTCTTCTTCATTTTCCGTGGGTGCGTATGTATTGATAATAGTTATGTTAGCTTGTTCATGTTTAATTCTTATAAGTGAGAGTCTTCCATTAATTGCTTTAAATTCTATTATTTTATCTCTAAGGCTTTGGGCTACTAAAAATCCTGTTCCATTTCGTCCTTGTTGTTTTTCTCCTGAATAGTAAAATGTGTAGTTTTTCTTCTCTATTGCACCCTCCTCTTTCCATCACATTTCTTGTAGAGCCAGAATATCTATATTGTATTTTTTCATTTCTCTCGAAATTTCTTCCAGCTTGCCTGGTATCAATAATGTCCTGACATTCCATGTACCTAGTGTGATTGATTGCTCACGCCTTTTATTCCTTTTTGTGTTTTTAATTTTAGTTTGGGCATTATTTCTATTTACCTTTTTCTTTGCCTGGTCATCATCCTTTATTCCTGCCGTGCTCTCAGTTTTAATCAGTTTTTTTCATTTGTTTTTATTATTTTTGTGGATTGTTCCTCTGAGTGTCCTTCTGGGGATCTCATGCTAGCGGACCTCTTTCTCTCATCCTGGGTTTCGTTATCTGTTCCCCTACCCTGTTGTAGGTCTGTTAATTTAAACTCTTTCCCATTTATATACAATCTGTTGTAAACCAGTTTCACCCTTTGTCCGCTGTCTCTTGCCTCTTTCATGTATCTGATTAAATTCTTTCTCTGTTGTAGTATTTCTTTTGGATAATCTTCGTAGATGTATATTGTTGTCCCTTTTAACTCATTGGCTTCTTTCAGGATATCCATTTTCTTATCCCAATCTTTCATTTCCACCAAAACAGGTCTATTTTTGTTATTTCCACCAATTCTCCTGAATTCAATTACATCAGTTTTTACATCAATCGTGCTGTTCACTTTACTAATAATGTTCTTCAATTTATTTTCCAACTGTATCTTGCTTTCCTCCTCCTCCTCCATGATATTATAACATGGTATTGTAACATTATAACATTTTTCTTTCTTAGACTCTTTTCAATATGTATGATCTTTTCATTTAAATGTTCCGTTTCTCCTCTCAAGTCAACATTTTCCCTTTTTAACTGCATATTCTCTTTTTTTAGTTGTTCGATTTGCTTATACATCTCGTCTATTTTATTTTCAATTCTAGCATTCCTAGCATCCATTTCTTCCAGTTTGTTCATTAATTGTTCCATTTACGACAAGTTTCGCGTCTCTAGTGCAATATATTGCAGATTTACTTAGTTCGACCTACAATTCACACACGAGCTAACTCAACTTTCAGAAATTCTCCTAGGGCCGGACCTGTCTTTTCACTAGTTGGAATCAAATTCCTTATCTTTATCTTTATGTTAATTACTCGACTGACAGGTTTATTTAAAGGTTATGGATTTTAACATTTATGGAATTTTCATAGGAAAGTAGCAGTTCTTTGCTTTACTCACCCTGCAATGTTTAGCTGATGTTATTATTCTTATAGATATTTCACGTTCACAATTTTTTGCGTAAATTCTTCATAGTGTGAGGATATTCGAAGAAATTCTTTTTTGATCAGTACATGTGAAGTTTCTCGTTTGTTGTGGGAAGTTAGGGAAAAGTTACAGTGAGGAGGTTTAAGTAACCAGGGTGGATATCTGGGGAAGCATATCTCAACCTTTGGGAAGTTTATATCTATTTCACTGCTGATCATATTGATGCGTTGGTAGAAAGGGGGAGTCAAATGTGGTTTTTTGAGAAATATACTTCTAAAGCGATTGGAAAATGAATTATTGTAAACTGGGTTTTTTGGGTTAATAAGTACTTTAGAAGCGTATGATAGGCTAAGATATTCTCTCCTTATTTTAAGTGGAGGTTCTCCAGCTTCACATAGTAAGCTTTCGACCTGACTGGTAGGATAAGCTCCTAAAGAAATTCGAACTCCTTTATTGTGGACAGTATCTACTAATTTTAAAGATGATTTAGTTGCAGATGCGTATACTATAGATCCGTAGTCTAAACGAGATCTTACTAATGTGCGATATAGCAGGATAAGAGTGTGTGCATCTGATCCCCATTGATGATTTCCCAAAACTTTTATTATGTTTATTCCACTAAGACTTGATTTCCTTAATTGTTTTATGTTTGCGTTCCAATTCAGTATTTTATCGAAAAAGACTGAATTGGAACGTTTGTTGACATCAATTGACTCTAATTGCTTTCTGTTCTTCCGTCAACAGATGCAGTATCCAACGACAAACTAATTTGTTTACAGATAATTTTCCAAGTAAAATTTTTTGAATTGTAGTCTTTGAAATGCCCAGTGATGCTCCAATTTCACGATATATGACGTGTCGATGTACTTGGATCAGCTTACGTACAGCATCGACTTTTTCCTTGGTGACTACAGTTGTTGGTGGATCGTCGCTAAGGTTAATCCGTTCCACGTTTAAATTCATACCAACGAGAAATTTCAGACTGAAGTGGAGCTTCATAGCCGAAACAGAAACCTACTCGGCAAGGCATTCTTGTTGAGACAACTGTCTTCGAAAGTTGTGAAAAATTATTGCGCGAAAATTTTCTTGGCTTAATTTCATTTTTCGACACTGACTCATCAACATTAAAAATTCATTCATTCAGAGGCCGTCTGAAAATTTGATCGTCAAGTTAACTAAACATGACAGTTAATTTTGACATTTGATATTTGTTGACAGGCGCCTACTATGTTGTTATACGCAACACTTAAAAGACAACCCTCGTAACAGGTGTCCAGCTGGTTCGATTTTCCAGAGTTTACAACTTTTTTTATTACAAAGACAGCAAAATTACATTTTCCAAATAAATATTCAGCTTTTGTGCTTTGAATATTGTATAGGCATTCCTACACAGGATTTCACGGATAAGTAAATCTTGTTAAGTAAGTATATCCAAATATAAATTCTGTATTTGACAGCTTATTCGCACGAGTGCGAATATATTTTATACCCATGTAGTATTTTACAGTGCCATATAAGTTACTTTCCTATGTAGTAGTAGGAAAATATAATTATTGTTAGAGTTTACGTAATTTTTAATTGATTCATGTCTTTTTACCTTTGAAACTCTCACTCTGAATCCATTAGATAACAAGCTAATTGTTTTTATTCCTATTTTTTGTGACTAGTATCTAACAGTAGTGATTTCCCGATAAACTTAACATAATTTCATGTCATGGGTACAGCCGTTAGCTTCGGTCAAGGCATTTAAATCTACCAGTGATCCTCATCCAAATATTATTATTGTGAAATTATTCAACCTTGTTTGTAAACAGTTGCTAGTCCTGTTTTTGACGTGCCAGTAAAGCACTGAATTTAAATAATATTCCATGAATGGGCTTGAAAAATTACATTGTTATGAATGGACAGTGATTTTTAAAAAACGAATACTGCAGCAGAAAAATTTTATATTGACAAATCTAAAAGTATTTTAACTGATACACACTGGAAAATATAAGCCCCAAAAAACACTCACATAGTACGGGTGTCAATTTTAAAACTTACAATGAGCTGTACCTCGTGAACGAAAAGAGATTTCAAAAAAATCTCAAAACCGTTTCTAGGGTAGAGAGGGGAAACTAAAATAACATGAGAGAGAACGCACCCCCATCAACCCCCTATGCCCCTCCTACAAAAATTCAAATGGCAACCCCCTACTTGTGATACGTCGTTAGAAAGCCCGTAGAAAAAGATTTTCAACGGTCTTAGTCATTATACAGGGTGTAACAATAAAGCAGAAAAGTTTATTTGACAACAAAAATAACAATTTATTGTGGAGCGATACTTCGCTTTGAAAGTGCAAGTACGGTACCTATTTAAGTGTTAATTGTATTTCAAAAAAAAACTTGTTTGCTTTGCAGTTTTTAAACAACACATTTTGTTATTCTGTTTTGCATTTCCTTTCTGTACTCAAATTATTGGTTTATTTGATACTTACCTTAATGTCATTGTCATTTTGTGATAGATTAATTATTTGTACGTTTGGTCCGAAAATATTTTAGTACGTTTTGTACGTTAATTTAACCACAATAATCACGATGGTTTACAGTATACCTGAACGTGTGGAGATAATTTTATTATTTGGCTCCCAGAACGAAAGTTATTTGTAGACAGCTAACGTGTTTAATGAGAGACATCCTGAAAAACATGTAAGTCACGTGTATATCCGTGATTTAGTCGCAAAATTTAGAGAGATGGGTTCAGTGACAAATAGAAGAAGGAATGCCGCAAGAGTAGCTACTCGATGAAGCAACTCAAATTGAAGTCCTTGGACAATTTGGAATAGATCCTACTTTATCAACTCGTCACGTCTCTGTAATAACAGGACTATCACATGAGTCGGTACGTAAAGTTTTGAAGCTTCATAAATTTCACCCCTATAAAATGCAATCTCTTTAAGAATTCAGTTTTGTGAAATTATGACTGAAAGAATTAAGAATGAACCTAGACTTTTAAAAAATATTTGTTTTAGTGATGAGTGCACATTTTATCTAAATGGTAATGTAAATAAACAAAACTGTCGTTATTGGTATGATGAAAATCTACATCTGTTTAGAGAAAACCACGCTCAGTATCCTGAGAAACTAAATATTTGGGCAGGGGTATTAGGAGATTCTGTGATTGGTCCCTTGTTTATACAGGGAAATTTAAACGGTGAACTGTACCTCGATATGCTGGAGAACACTATTGAGCCCTTAATTGTTCATGAATTAGAGGACCAACAGGACGGCGATGGCAATCTAGCTCTAGATGAAAATTTGTTGCACTTCCAGCAAGACGGAGCACCTCCGCATTACGCTGTAGCAGTTAGGGACTGGTTAGACCAGGGTTTCCCAAACTGTGGGTCGCGACCCACTGGTGGGTCGCGAGCGAATATTGAGTGGGCCCTGCCCTGTAGAACGATATATTAGCGTACGAAAGTATGCGCCCAAGTAAGTTGGCACGTCATATAGAAAGAAAGCATTCTCATTGTATAATTAATTCTCATTTCATCAATATCAATGAAAAGGCTGTATATGCATCATACCTTATTAGCTTAAGGATCACTAGAGCAGGTAAGGCTCATACCATTGGTGAAGACTTAGTATTACCATCGATTAAAGATGCTGTTGGAGCGATGTTTGGAGAAAAATAAGTAAAATACATCGAGCGCATACCACTAAGAAATAATACTGTTGCGCGAAGAATTGACGAAATGGCTGAATGGACAGCAGATGATTTAATCCGGAAAATAATTGGTAGTAAATATTATGCTCTGCAACTAGATGAGTCTACCGACGTGCATGGCCTATCTCAATTAATTGGTTTCGTTCGCTATACAGATTGCGAAAAATCTTATCTCGACATACGATTTACACAAGTACGACAAGGATAATATGAACAACACTACTTGAAAGTGAGAGAAGAATTGTTCGCACACGCCCATCTAGATGAGCTCGCTTATTTCAAAAGCTGTGTGAAGAAATGGGTAGTCTTCATACATGTCTCCTTTTGCATACGGAAGTTCGCTGGTTATCCAGGGGAAAAGTACTGACACGATTAGTGGAACATCCAATGGACGAAGAATTCACTCTCAAGCTCACATATGCAGCGGATATCATTTCGAAGTTAAACGAACTCAATTTGTATTTGCAAGGATCAAACATTTTTACAGTTCACGATAAAATTCGCGCGTTCATGGAAATGCTTTTGCTATGGAAGAGTTGTATTGAGGATGGGAAGTATGATTGTTTTGAAACACTTGAAACTTTTATTGTTGAAAACCAAGTGCAGCCAAAGATGAACGTAGTATCTGCAATTTCCACTCATTTATCATTGTTAAAAAAAAACTTTGACGACTATTTTGGTGAGGAGATGAAAAAGCTCGACTTGCTGAATTGGATTTGTAACCCATTTCAAGACCACCTACCAACTGGTATGACAACAAAAGCAAGTGAAGAGCTAATTGATTTATCAGAAGATTCGTCATTAAAATATAGTTTCAATCGTAAGCAATTAACGAAATTCTGGCTCTCGGTTGCTGGTAACTATCCATGTCTGATGAAGCTATGAAAGTGCTCCTCCCTTTTACTACCTCATACTTATATGAGGCCGGATTTTCTGATATGGTGAACATTAAAACTAAATACCGAAATAAATTGGACTTATCAAACTCACTGCGATTAAAAGTAACTCGAGTTGAAGTTGATGTCAAAACTATGATGGCCAAACATAGGAAACAATTTCATCCTTCCCATTGAAATCACTTTTTTGATGTAGTTATTTAATTGGTAATAAAAAATTGTATTAAAACTTTTTTTGTTATTTGAAAAGTCCTTTATTCATATTGGTAACGGTTAAATCTCATAGAGGTGGGTCCCGAGTTTGTAAACTTGTATTTGATGGGTCGTGGCCCAGACAACTTTGGGAACCACTGGGTTAGACAATAATTATCCAAATAAATGGATTGGAAGGGGAGGTCCCATTGAGTGGCTACCTAGGTCACCAGACTTACCGCCACCTGATTTTTTCTGTGGGGTCACCTTAAGTAGGTTGTTTATAAAACTAAACCAACCTCAATTGACGAGAATTAGTCAAGCATGTCGTGATATTAGATACTAAAGCAGCATTTGCCGACGTTCGTATGAAGTTTGAAAATAGGTTGTACTATTGTTTACAAAACAATGGAAACCATTATGAACATTTACTAAATTAATTAACATTTTTGTAGTTCGACATTTAACACTTTTTCATTTTGTTGTCAAATAAATTTTTCTGCTTCATTGTTACACCCTGTATAATTATGACCTAGACCTTTGGAAAGCATTTTCTACGGGCTTTCTAACGACGTATCACAAGTAGGGGGTTGCCATTTGAATTTTTGTTAGTGGGGTAGGTGGGGCATAGGGGGTTGATGGGAGTGCGTTCTCTCTCATGTCATTTTAGTTCCCCCACTCTATCCTAGAAACGGTATTGAAATTTTTTGGAAATCTGTTTTCGTTCACGAGGTACAGCCCATTGTAAGTTTTAAAATTGACACCCTGTAGAACTTATACTTACTTTTTCAGCAAACATTAAATTCACAAAAATTATACGGTTGTTAAGCTGCGTCGCATATTTCATATAATTTTTCATTTGTACGTTACAAATCGGAAATGGAAAATTTGTGGGAACAAATTAATCGTGCATCAATACCGACGGGACTTTTTAACGCCACATTCTAGCAACAGTTCAATAGAAGTGAAAATTGTGAAACAATATGACCAGTATCGGAAAATAGCGAACAAGCGGCATCCGCTTTCAAATTTGTGTCAGCAAGAAAGACAATGGCCACTAAAATGATAAATGATTATGATATACATAATAGAGGATGTCCCAATAGACTTAGAACAACTGAACATTCTGTGTGTCAGACGACTAAACGAAAAATGCATGATTGTATAAATAATTCTTGCTGAGTTAAGCAAAAGTCTCATCCTTTTAGTTGAAATCGTTTAGACCCAACAAACAGGTTTTGTTGGCCTAGATTCAACGATTTGCTGCGACTCATAGAGTCAGTCCATTTATGATATAGAACGTAACATAAGTTATCTGATAAGCTTTTATACATGGCTGACCATATTAGTATGATATGCTTAAAATTGACCCAGTTCTGGCGTTATCACTCGATTACAATAGTCGGTGAGATCAAGGAAATAAATCAAATTTGATCTAAATGCGCCCCATTTGTGATGTAATATAGATAATAAGTTCCTATTCATATGAATTATATTCAACATCTAAATCACATCAAGAATAAAGCATTGTCACATGTTATTTTTTACTATTTAAAAAAAATTGGTTGTTATACTTCTGTTGAATGTAAGTTATACTTCTGTTGAATGTAAAGTGTATCTCAAAGTATATCGTCTTGGTTTTTACCTCATTAAACGATTTATTTTCTCACCTTCATTGTTATTAAAAAACATGTGTTGAATGCGTATCTAACTGTGATAAGAAACGGGACTTCTAGGTATACTATGATAGAGCACCAGAGACGGACTCCAGGTAAAAATAATAATATAGGTATTTACTAGCAATTTCTTTTCGAAGCAACTGTTTTATTGTAAATAAAATTCCAATACATTTATCTAAAAGTATATGGACTTGGTTTTACCTAATTAAACGATTTAAATAAAATATACAAATTAATGATATTAATCTGTGTTGTTATTCTAAGTCTAATTCTGTTTCAATGTCAGAGTCCTCATTTAAATTAATCACAATGGACTGTCACTCCTACCTCTCATGCCATATCGAGTCCTTCTCTCCCCCTATCCATGCTCTCTACTACGCCACTTACCTCCATTCATTCCTGTTGAATAGCTCCCAGAAGTACTCCCCATTGTCATCCAACAGCCTCTTCATCATATCACCCCTCAGGCCATCTATCCCTGGGGCTTTCCTTACTTTAATGTTCCTCCCCCCTTCTCTACTTCCCACGTCGCTACCGGCCTTATCTTCCTCATTTTCCCTACCCCCTATCCTGGACTTCTCGAATCCTGCCTCCATCTCCTCCTTCTCCCCCTGTGAACAATTTGCCTATAGTCTCCTTCTCCCAATCTTCCTCTAGCACCTCGTTCCAATTTCCACCCATCATCTTCACCGCTATCTCATACGCCTTTCCCCATAGATTTTTTCCAATTCCCCCAGTAACTCTGAGGAATACATCTATCAAATGTCAGTGTTCATCTTACATACAGTAGTTACATTTGACATACAAGATCTAACCCCTTCCACTTTTTAAAAGAAATGTCGAGCGAGTTTTCATACACACCACTTGAAATCGCTGAAAAGGCGAAAAATGATCAATTTTATGGTTAATTTATGGATTGAGGGGTAGCAAGAGAAGTATAAAGAAAAGCAATGTTGTTGAATTTAAATTCAAATTTTTTGTTCGTAGAAAAAATAGTGTAAGCAGCTCTCATGTAATGTTTATTAATACACTCGCCTTCGGCTCGTTTTGTATCCCGGTTATTGCTTTTGTAATAATAACCATCATAACATGATCGTTGCATAATATACTATTATATCAGAATAGACTTGTTGTATATTCCACCCAAAGATTACATATAAGAAATTTTATTTTTGTATCCGAAATTTTATCGGCAAAGATAACGTTTCATACTACTCTACGCTCGTGGTGCAAAAATCATCCTAATGAGTAATAGCTCATTGAATAATATACTATTAGATCACACAAATTCAAAAATAACTTTCATTCATTTGAATTACCAAGAAGTATAACTTCTTGTGTGCGTACATAAGTGCACACACACACACGTTTCTTTGAATTGAATTTTTATTTTAAAAATTGAATAGGTGAGGCTTTTACTTGATGAAGATCCATACTAATGATGAAATAAAACAATTTAATTTGTTTAAATCTTCATTTTTATTTTGAACTAACGTTCAAATTAAAATTAGTGACGCGTTTCGCTACACAGTAGCTTTTTCAAACTAGTGAAGATACAATGAAAAACTTTTAATTTATTTAGTGCCTTAATACGGAATTCTAAGATATTGACAAAAGTATTATAATATTTAAATGAGGATAAGTACAAAAAGTGTCTAAATACGGAATTCTAAGAATGTCACAAAGGTATTGAAAAAGAGGACCTGGAAAAGTTATCCACAACCATCACATCTTCTAGGTAAAAAGGTTTAATAAGGGAGAATGATTGATATCTATTTGGTCGTTAAGCAGATTACCTGAATATTTGTTTTTGTTAATCTCGAGGGCTTCTAAAAGATTTAATTTAAAGGATTTGGGTTCTACATGCAAAATTTCAAAATTTGAGTCGAAAGTGTGTTGGTTTGTTAATAGATGATTTCAATAGTTGGAATCTAATTTGTTGTTGTCATAGCTGCGTTTGTGTTCTGAAATTCTAGTTTTAAAGTTCCTAAAAGTTCTACCGATATAAATTTTGTCACAGTTGTCGTTACCACATTTTAATTTATAAACACCTGATTTGTTTAATTTTGAGGATTTAGATTTGTTATCTGTAATTAAATTAAAAGTGCCAGTGGCGGTACTTCTATTTTTGTTTCTAGTGACATATTCTCATCCCTTCTTCCCCTTAATACCGACCTTGAAGCTGTTGCTGTAACTATGTGGCTCCCGAATAAATTAAATGTGTGCAGTATATATATTCCCCCAAACCATTGTCTAAAAGAAGAAGAACTAGTGAACCTCATTTTTCAACTACCCCATCCCTACATTCTAGTAGGAGATTTCAATGCGCATAATAATTTATGGGGATCCAACTCAACATATGGTAAGGGTAAAACAGTGGAAAAGGTAATAAACTGTACAAATGCTTGCCTACTAAATACAGGATCCAATACACACCTTAACTTCTCCTCTGGTTCCTTTTCCGCCATAGATCTCAGTCTATGCGATCCTAAATTAGCTCCCACATTAACTTGGCATACTGTTGATGATTTACATGATAGTAATCATTTCCCTATCGTTATATCCTCCATTGCCTCTCAAAACCCAAAAATCTCAACCAGAACTTTCTGGCGACTAAACAATGCTGACTGGAAAAGTTTTACATCACAAACAGAAGATGTCTTACATTCTCTTAATTTCTCCGAAAACGTTGATGATAATATCGCAACATTCTCAAATGTCATTTTGTCAGCTGCTGAATTACATGTAGGTAAAACTAATACATCCCATCCAAAGAAAAGTGTTCCTTGGTGGAATCCCTCTTGCAAAGATGCTGTACAACAACAAAACATAGTATTAAAATTGTTCCGACAAAACAATACCCCTGAAAACCTCATTAATCTCAAAAAAGCCAGAGCAAAATCAAAATTCATCATCAAACAAAGAAAAAAATCCTCCTGGAAAAACTATGTTTCGTCAATAAGTGAAAACACAAATCCCAGTCAAGTATGGAAAAAGATTAGAGGTATTCAAGGAAACAAAACCAATAATGGAATTCCCCATCTTATTTCAAATGATACGGTAATAAATAATGACCATGAAATAGCGAAGATCATTGCTGAAAATTTCGAAGCAAAATTCCGAAGTAGGTTACACCCAAACATTACAAATACCTATACTAATACCTCTTTATCATGTCCAATTCCATCAAATCAAGATATAGACTCACTCAACCTACCTTTCTCTCACCAGGAACTTATTACTGCGTTAAAATCGTGCAAAAATTCTGCTGCTGGTCCTGATGACCTGCCATATATTTTCCTTAAAAAACTTGATATTTTAGGTCAACTCAAACTCTTAGAACTGTTCAACTTAATTTGGACCTCTAACATATTTCCAAGCCTCTGGCGACTATCCATCCTAATTCCCTTGAAAAAACCTAATCAGCCGACAACCTCCCCCAAGTCCTATAGGCCTATTTCATTAACTTGTACAATGTGCAAAGTCATGGAAAAAATGATCAATAGAAGATTTATATGGTATTTAGATAAATACAGCATTATATCAAAAGACCAATCTTAATTTCGGCGGCACAGGTCAACAAAAGACAATTTGGTAACACTGCAAACACATATCTCCACCGTTTTAAACAAAAAACAACAAACTATACTTGCTACATTCGATATAGAAGGTGCATTCGATACAATACACAGAAATGTCATACTTGAGAAATTAATGCACCACAATATCAATGGAAATATATTCTTTTTTATCAAAAACTTTTTATCTCATAGATCCTTTAAAGTATCTGTTAATGGTATCCTTTCCTCAAAATTCAACCAAACCGACGGAATACCTCAAGGCTCTGTACTCAGCCCCACACTCTTCAATCTCGTAACAAATGATCTATGTTCTAATTTCACTGCTCCTATTAGATGCACGATGTATGCCGATGACTTAGTATTATATTGCCACGGTCAGTCAGTGTCCACTACCTCCTCTATAATTCAATCCGCGGTAAATTCCCTGTCCAACAAGATAAAATTATTGGGACTCTCTCTATCCCCATCAAAATCCAAAGTCATCAATTTTAGTAAATCTTCAATAAACGCTACCCCTAATATTATAATCAACAACGTTCCTCTTCAGGTTGTGAATCACTGCAAAATATTGGGTATGATATTTGACTCCCGTCTCAATTGGAAAAAACATATTTTAGACACAAAGAGCGAAGGATACAGACGACTAAATATCATAAAAACCCTTTCTCACTTCCATTGGGGCGCGGACGAAAATTCTCTCTTAAAAATATACAGATCTCTTATTCGATCTAAATTAGATTATGGCAGCTTCGTATTTATATCCGCATCTAAATCACTTATTAATGTCTTGAACTCGGTACACAATACAGCTCTTCGCCTGTGCCTGGGGGCGTTTAGGTCTAGCCCGGTAGAAAGTCTCTACTGCGAAGCAAATGAACCTCCTTTATGGATAAGACGTCAACAATTATTACTTAACTATGGTATCTCGGTATCTTCCAATCCGCTTAACCCTGTATACAGCTTGTTTACCAATGATAACTTACAGAATATCTCAACATCCTCAACAATAAGACCATTACCTATACTACTAAAGACATTGCCAATCAAAATTGATATTTCGCAAACATTTCCTCTACCTCTTTCCTTAATGCCCCCATGGACGAAAAACATTCCTCATATCAACACATCTCTCACAACTCTAAATAAAAACGAAACACCAAACGATCTAATTAGAAAAACTTTTCTGGATATAATATACCGAAATGAATACGATTTGGTACTGTATACTGATGCCTCGAAAAATGAAACAGGAGTCGGTTGTGCCGTAACAACATTAGAATCTCCAATTTTCTCTTCCACAATATCATCAATTTGTACTGTACATACCGGCGAACTCTATAGTATACTTCAGGCTTTCAAACATATTTCCGCTCCCTATAAAAATGTCTGCATATGTACAGACTATCTTGCCTCTATACACTCCATTAAAGATATATTCAGTGACCATCCTCTTGTACAGAATATCCATGATACCTACCAACTCTCCATTTCCCAAAATATAACAGTTACCATTTTATGGACACCATCTCATATTGGTATAATGGGAAACGAACTTGCTGATCAACTAGCTAAAAGGGCCACAACTTTGAACTATTATGCAGATAACATCCAAATTGCATCCGATCTCAAGCAAGTCATCAAGCATAAGGTCAAAGCTCTATGGCAAGATCATTGGAACTCCATCCCGACAAAACTGCAAAAAATCCAAACTTCATTAAGCCACCCTTACTATATTGGAGCTTCAAATCTCTCAAGACAAGACCTAGCGCTGCTGAGAAGACTAAGAATCGGTCACACTAGATTCACTCATGGCTACCTTATGTCATCCAACAATCGACCATTCTGTTCAACCTGTAACTGCATCTACACCATTGAACACATTATTTTAGAATGCCAACAGTACACAACTAGAAGACAACAGCTCAACCTCAAAGGAAGTCTTCAAGAGATACTCGGAAATCCAAATAATGTCCTCACCGTTCTCCAGTTCCTGAAAGATGTCCAGCTATACCACAAAATATAATATATTTATTGTATACTCTACTGTACCTGTGCGAGTGGCCTTAGTAGTAAAAAAAAAAAAAAGTTTTTCATTGTATCTTCACTAGTTTGAAAAAGCTACTGTGTAGCGAAACGCGTCATTAATTTTAATTTGATCGTTAGTTGAAAATAAAAATGAAGATTTAAACAAATTAAATTGTTTTATTTCATCATTTTTATTTTAAACTAATAAAATTTTACTTTACTTTTATATAATATTTTACTTATCAATTGTGTAGGTACTTTGGAATCTAAGACAATTAAACTCAAATCTACCTCCTAGTGAATATTCATAACAATCTTTAAAAATTGTTATTTGTAACCATCAAGATCTGTTCTTGGTAGTTTATCTAAATTACTCTGTATAATTCAAAGATTTGTAATTTTCTTGGTATTGAGAAGAATAAAAAGATTAATGTAGTTTGGGTACAACGTATAAGAAGTAGGTAACCTACTTCTCAGAATAAACGATTATCTCAGACCTTCCAAATAAATCTCTAAAAGTAGCTTTCTTAGATTTAAAAACATGTGGGAAAATAACAGTTGATGGAAAAACAGCATTGATTTAAGGTTATCTTTCATAACAATTGGAAACAATTATTGTGCGAACAACAAATAGAAGATTTATATCTTCCAGAAAAAGACAAAAAAAAATGCATACATTTTTGTAAATACTGCGTACTAAGGACATCCCACAATCTGAATTTTCCTCACTTTCCAAAATACGAATATGTATACTCTCAAGCAACTGTCAGTTAAACAAGAAATTTTATAGGGTGGTTTATTTTCCTACTTGTTTATTACCTTCATAGAAATTTTCAATGTAGTCAAGCCCTTTACCTTAGGGACATTTCGTAATCAGTTTTAAAGGAGACTTTAAACCGAAAAGCATCCTTTAAGTCATAATTGGGTTTCATAATGGCCAAGCCAATGTAAAGTCGATTTAAACCGTAAAGTGCCGAATTCCGGCCTTTTATAGCGGTAAAGTCTACTTTATAACGGTATCTAACCTTAAACAACATGCAACAAAACAAATTGACGTCACAATCTAAACGAAATTATTCCGAACTGAATATACTTTGAGACTTAAGTAACTCTTCTGATAGTTAAATAAGAAGACGGCCTAAAATGTATAGATCACTTCACCGATATTTTGAAGAGTACGACGATATTTCTTTTTTCAAAGATTTCGATTAGGAAATAACAATGATTAAAATGGGTATCGACACTAAGATTCTTCTGCTATAAAAAAAATTGAAAGTACTGACTTATTTTTTAATTTAAGTTATAATACAGGGTGAGTCAATACTATACTTACTTATGTTTATGCGTTTTTATTTATATCTCGAGTTCGACAAAAGCTACTAACATGCTGTTTGCGCCATTTTGTTACGAATTCAATCTAGTTCCATTATAATTTACAATAATTAGGTGTTTCCATTGAACATTTTTGAGAAAAACAAATTTTAATTTTTTTCATTCGAAAGTACCCTCTACCTATGACAATTAAAACTATATAAATGCAATTGTTTTATAGTAGATGTAATTAGTTCATTTACACTCTCTCTAATGACACTAATTTCGTTAAAATCGGTTGATCCAAACCAAAGTTATAGGTATTTATCCACAAACACTTCCCCACACAAATTTGTGCGGAATTTAGACCTCTTTCTAGTTTACTTATTTAACACTTGGTATAATTGGGAATATTTTTTAAAAAACTGGTTTTTAAATTTTTGTTGCCCCCTAGGGGTTAACCTAGAAACTTGAAAGTTATTTCCAGAGATTTATTTTTCTAGGCCACTTTTACTAAGGAATTTTTTCTCCTAAAGTTATAACATGAATAGTTTCTGATATATAGCCGAGAGATCGGCTTATTGGACCACCCGGTACATATTTTAAAGCAAATATGACATCTCCAGGCTTTTACAAACAGCTGAGTATATTGGAAGTTACTTGTCCATTTATAAAAAAGTGATAAACATTGTAGGGGTGGAGTCATACAGCCAATGGAGCAATTATTGTTAGCCCTAAGATTTCATTCATTCAATGATACCTTTTTCTTCTTCATCAATAAATAAACTGAGCCCTTTTTCCTTATCACCACTGGTTCACACGACATTTTACATATAAATGCCTTCAAAGCTCCAAACTCAACTTTAACACATCTGGTAAAAATAAGAGCAAAAAAAGAAATCCCCTAGTTTCAGGAGACCACACTATAAAAAACAAGACATAAAATAATAAAGAGCACTTTAAATAAATACAACTTTGAGAATATTTATGAAACTAAACTCACTTTACCGCAGCTGAAAAGGACATTTTACTTAAAAGCCTCCTCTTCATAAAGTCGACTTTACTAACATATTATGAAACCGTCCCTTATTTGAAGAAGAACTTCCGAGATACCGTGCATATTGATTTTTAACATTTAAATATTTGGTTCACGACTCTAGAGCCACTATTAGTCGATCACTTACTGTTTTCTTCAGCTCTCGTGTTTTTGACGGCGTATCTAACGCCTGGTTTTATGAATAAATACTTAAAATATTATTTGATAAAATCTACATTTGATTGAGAAACCTTATTTTGTGAATAACTGTACACCTCTGTTTCTATTGTTCTGTGAGTTTCCTCTTTTCATAGTATAGTGCTTTTTTTGTAGAAGTCTCTCCAGGTGCATTATATTGGTTTAATATCCTTCGGGTTTGGGCCACCACATATTTCAGATTTAATATCCTTCGGGTTTGGGCCACCACATATTTCATTTTTATCTAACGATAACGCTATATAAAAATCTGGAAAAATGGTGAACTAACAGTGAAGGCATCAGATCGCATTTTGATGGTGATCGATGGTCATAAAAATATTATGCCAGTTTTATCGTGCCTTCGTTTCGATGAATACATTATAATCACTAACCTCAAGGCGGAAATAACAAATTGGATAATAATGTCAGGTTTATAGCTTTTAATCCAACGCAATACTACATTTTTAAAAACTTCCTATGATGGTAGAAACCACTTAAATTTATAAGGAAGGTTTGCTACATTGTTTTATCAATGTTTTATGTATTTAGTATTTAGAAAGTATACCTATATGGCGAATTGCAGGACACTGATAAAATAATTCTATTCTAAACAGTAATATTGGATGCATTATGAGAATTATAGTGAACTGTAAATTCATTTTCATGTTACTTTTTTAAATAAAACTAACTACAAATATCGAAATAATTATAAATGATATTTTAGAGTTTTCATTTTTTTTTTCATTAAATAGTGGAATTAATCAGAAACACTTAGTTTCATTCAAAAAAGTAATATGAGTAGATTCCACAAAGTAAGGGTCCAAACAGTAAATTAATTTTCATGTTGTTTTAACAACAAGAGCTTTTTGCTTGTTAGAAAAAAATTTTTTTTAACTGTTTTGGTTCTAAATATTAAATGATGAAATAAAACAATTCAATTTGTTTAAATCTCCAATTAATTTTGAACTGATGTTCAATTTAAAATTAGTGACGCGTTTCGCTGCACAGTAGCTTTATCAAACTAGTGACTTGTTTGATAAAGCTACTGTGTAGCGAAACGCGTCACTAATTTTAAATTGAAAATCAGCTCAAAATAAAATGGAGATTTAAACATATTAAATTGTTTTATTTCATCATTTAGTATGGATCTTCATCAAGTAAAAGCCTCATCTATTCAATATCTAAATATTGCCACTCAGGCAGGTTTTTCCTATGGCTTTACTTCAAATACCAAAAATGAATTTACCAATTGAACTTTGATAACTACCATCATCATTATTAATTATTGGCTGTGTATCGTAGCATGCTTGTTACTTATATAGAGGTCGGTAAAAACCAATACAAATTGGAACAAGTACCAAATATTGTACTCATTATCTGATAAATTGTTATGTAAAACGAGAGTGAATAAAATCAAATCCTGAAATAAACTGTATTTTTGTATACAGGAACTTATTTTTTCAAGTGGTATTATTCCTTTTAGGGTCCATAATCGTATATATGCTAATTCAATATTATTAAAATGTTGTGTTAATATTACCCGACTCGTTTTGATCAGTAGTGTTGCGAAGTCACCAATTCAAAGCCGGCCCTGTCACTCAACTATAAATTTTGGCGAATGCGTTGAATGCGTTTTCTGAAGTCTTCTGGTACGGCAGTGTTTACGGATACGAGGAGCGTGGTAAATTTAAGAAGCTTCGAGAATTGAGAAAGACTATACGAGAGTTTTTGAGTTAGTCAGACAGTTAGTTAACAGTTAGTACAGAGTTAGTTCACAGACAGTTTACAGAAGTTTTTAGTAATCGGACAGTGAATGAAATAGTGAATTATTTAAGATAAATAGTGTAATATTTAAGTGGTAAAAATAAATTAGAACTATTATACCGAGTGTAAATAAATAATGTAACGTACCTACCTTCTTACACGTGGCTCCTGCCAAAAGAACACGTCACTATGGACACCCTTGATGCAAAATTCGGGTTTTTAAATCTCGGGCGCCAGATTATTAACGTGGTTTGCTCCACGGCCCCTTGACCCTTAGCGTCAAGAGTTCCAGATAGCCTCAGATGGAGGTTACGGAAAATTCCAGGGGTCTTGTTGAATTAACTTTATTTACCTAATTACAATCAAATATGGATTCTCCGATTTATAAATCACGGGTTAATGAAGGAAACAGGGGTTCAGCAGAATTGTATACTATCTACGGTTTAGGGTATACCTACCACCACACAATAGGTCGGTATATAACAAAATAATCAAAAAGAAACTTTTAGTGTATTAATACTCTGTGGTCTATTTTACGAATAATTCTTTAGTGACAAGCAAATTAACAGGGAAAAGAAAATAAGCTATCTTTACCATATACTTGGTACTTTGACGGACATAACGGTCAGGTTATCAAATACGGTTCAAATCTACCGGATTTAACGGGGTCCCTAATGCACGATTTAGATCTGCCGGGTAATCAGACAAATTGTGGCTAAGCCTCTTCCAAGTCTGATTAACCCTTGAATCCAAATGAAACCGGCAACTATTATTCCGACAATTAGAAAAAAAACAAAATATAAATAATGATTCTACGAAACGGGAAAAGAACGATTTAGATCTTCCGGGAAATCAAACAAATTGTGGCTAAGCCTCTTCCAAGTCTGATTAACCCTTGAATCTAAAGGAAACCGGTAACTATTATTCCGGAAAAAAAAATAAAATTTAGGAACTAATTAGATCTGCCGGGAAATCAAACAAATTGAGCCTAAGCCTCTTCCAAGTCTGATTAACCCTTGAATCTAAATAAAGCCGGTAACAATTATTCCGAAAAAAAATAAAATTTAAGAACTAATTAGATCTGCCGGGAAATCAAACAAATTGTGGCTAAGCCTCTTCCAAGTCTGATTAACCCTTGAATCTAAATAAAGCCGGTAACTATTATTCAAAAAAAAAATTCCCACGAGTTAAACGGTACCCAGCTATCGACACACAGAGTAAAAATATTTTTACTAGCATAAAATTAAAATATTATAATCCACTTGGATATCAATTTAATATAAAACTACTGAGAACCAAAAGCATAAAATAATTCGAGAATCCACTAATAATTTATCAGTTAATTAATAAACGCTGTAAGTAGAATTCGAAATCAAATTACAGTTGACAAATCTTTATTTCCAAATAAAAAACCCAATTTCAGTTCAACAACAAAAGAAAAAAAAATAGCCGGTCGGAAAATTTTCAAAACCATACATTTAACAATTCAATATTAAGCAGCGATACGGAAAGTTTAGAATACACAGTTTATTTGTTAAAATGATTTACCTTATTAAATACAGCTTACACACAATCGGAATACACTAAATTTTCAAACTACGGTTTTTCGGTTTTCGGAAGAAAATTGAACGGGGAATCACGAAAGACTAATTTAGAGCCGGAATAAATCAGAGCGCGAATGAATCAGCGACAATAATTGATTGCTAGCGAATTTATATTCAAAATTCTAGTTACATTTTTCGGCCGTAGTTGTGGTGAGGGAATTAAACGTGAAATTTATCTACTTACAACAAAAAGCTGTACGTATACTGGACGGCTTCGGTTTTAATTAAAATGGTGTATATACCGGGCGTCCATTCAGTTGAAAAATTTAAATATCGGAAATGAATAAATTGTGTATGGTAGAATTTGGATTTGCGTAACTCGGACTTATACTAAAATATACAACGGTAATAACAAAAAATAAATCAATGCGCTAGTAGAAAGGGTTGTGAAATAACGATTTATATACACCCCAGTGGTAAAATAAAATATATTACGGAACAAAATAAAAATTAAACTTAAAAAAAATAACTCGTTACAATAAGTAGACATTAAGTAAAGTGTGTACTTATATAAATTGAGTTTAATACTGTGTAGGTGTTTCCATAAATAAATTAATAGTAATTAGCCATAGGATTGTGTATAATTTTATCCCACCCGTAAAAACTATTCAAATAAATAAGAAAAACATTACAGTAGCTTACCATTTAAGCAAGATTGGGTTAACCTTTTCTCCCACGTGCGCGTTAATGCAGCTTGAAAAGGATAATTCAACTCTTTAAGAAAGTAATTTCAATATTTATTCCTCCAAAATCCTTAGAATGTTAACATTACTCCTCATTACAGATATATTTAAATATGTTTGTTATTTCATTTATTAAATTCGCTCAATCAACCATTAATATTTGACACTTTTTTGTGGTTCATTTGAATGGTGAAAATGATTCTTTGCACTCAACTCCCAAAAAGATTTAAGTCAATGGTTGAACTTTAATTTCAACATTTTATTTTTTTCGGTGTGAAATATAATTCATTCATTCTATTATAAAACAAAATCTATAACTGGTATTCAAATAAAGTATACCTAGACTAGAAAATGAACCCAACATATTTATAACTAAATAATTTTACCAAAACCTACAACTGATAACTGTTATGGCAGCAAGTCCAGCAGAATATATAGCTCTACGTCATATTTCTTCTCTCCCATGAAACGATATAAGCCTAAGCGTGACGCTTCCTTAAAATTTTCCTTTCCATTCTCATCCAACTTGATGGGGTGGCTAATTGGTGTATTCCACTGCGAAATTTTCAGATCTATTGTGGTCCTCTGAATCTAGATTATATTCTCCAGTCCGACTTCTTTTTATGTAGCCAATCAGCCTTTAGACTGAAGCTTCGATGTAGTTTCTTGTCGGTGGCTTTTGATCGCCTAATACAAGGAACCACACATTCACCAGGCAGTTGCACTGATATTGGATGTGATCTGCAGTTTCCTCCTCTAGGTGACAAAATCTGCACATACATTGCTTCGTCTATCAATCCCATTACCTTTGCATGCCTATAAAGCTTACAGTGCCCCGTCAGTTTTATAACTGTTTCATCTGGTCTTGGTGAGATTTCCCACCACTCTAGATATATCTGCGTCGCCCAGTTTTTTGTGTAAATGTTTATTGTCTCATTTGCGACACCGCAGAAGGGTTCTAATCTAATCAATAGCATTGATGCGCCTTGTCTGGCCATTCCATCCGACTTTTCGTTTTCCTTATGACCCTCCTGTCCTGGTACCCAGGATACCGTGACCTTGCAATGGGCTCCGAGAGCGCTCAAGGCGCGTTCGAAATCCCATACTATCTTAGAATGGACCTCTTCACTCGCCACTTCATCTTGGAAAGTTCTGACGCCCTTGGATATCCGTTTCTTGTGAATGTTGCGTCAATGGGTTGCCCCATTAAGTTATCGGCTTCGAGCTCATCGATAAGCTTTCGATAGTCAGTACTGTGCGTTTGGCTTACGTTTTGATGACATTGGAGTAGTCTGTGCGATACAGATCTGGCTTCGCTTTGTTAATGAAAGATTTTACAGAACCTTTATCATAATTATGGGAGAGGTTTTTATGACCCTCATACCACTCAGGCAAGGAATCATCTGTGTGCTACTTAACAGTAGCACACAGAGACCACACTACTGATCCGTACATTATCATTGGTCTGACAACCCTTGCGTATTGGTTTATTTTTTGGGTTGAGACAGTTTTTTCTACACATTATTCTGCATCTGTCGTGGGCAATGGTAACGTTCTGCGTGGTCCACTGAAGATGTTCCATGGAAGCCTTTGATCAGAATGTACTCGTTCCTGTGGCAAATTATCAACTATATTTAGAACTGTATCCAAAACAGTACCGTAAGGAGATCGCGTACCAAGGTTGCCCATAGTACCGGTTATAACACTGCTCCACTCGTCCGATCCTCTAGAGCAGCTTTTTGAAGCTTGCTTCTTATTGCACGACATAGGACTTTTGGGAAAAACGTGTAAAACGTGTAACCGTTACGAAAAATCCGTCACGCAACAGTGTTGCCAGATTTCTGAAAAGGCTAGTGAACTCGTGAAACGTGTAATGTTACGAAAAAGCGAATAAGGGTTCGTCACGCAGCAGTGTTGCCAGATTTCTGAATAATCCACTAATCCAATGAAACCTAAATTGACGCTTGCTTCTTATTGCACGACATAGGACTTTTGGGAAGGCTAGTGAACTCGAACGAAAAACGTTCGTCACGCGATAACTCATTCAAACGACTATGCGCAATCTCTCTTGCCGCACTGATCTCGCACACCTATAGGTGTGAAAAACTGTCAAAATTTTGAAAAAATGGTTAATAATTGCCAAATATTTTCAAAAATTGTCAAAAATGGTCAATAATTGTGGAAATGTTTAAAATTTTTGAAAAATTGTCAAAAATGGTCAAAAATTGTCAAAATTTTGAAAAAATGGTCAATAATTGCCAAAAATTTGGAAAAACGATCAAAAATTGTCAAAAACTGTCAAAATTTTGAAAAATTGGTTAATAATTGCCAAATATTTTCAAAAATGGTCAATAATTGTGGAAATGTTCAAAATGTTTGAAAAGTTGTCAAAAATGGTCAATAAATGTCAAAGACGGTCAATAATTGTCAAAACCAATCAAAATTCGTCAAAAATTGTCAAAAATGGTCCAAAAGAATCAATAATTGTTAAAATTTTGAAAAATTGTCAAAATTTTGAAAAAATGGTCAATAATTGCCAAATATGTTAAAATTTTTGAAAAATTGTCAAAAATGGTAAATAATTGTCAAAGACGGTCAATAATTGTCGAAATTCGTTAAAAATTGTCAAAAATTGTCAAAAATTGTCAAAAATTGCCAAAAATTGTCAAAAATTGTCAAAAATTGTCAAAAATTGTCAAAAATTGTCAAAAATTGTCAAAAATTGTCAAAAATTGTCAAAATTTTTGAAAAATGGTGAAAAATTCACGAAAAATTCACGAAAAATGGTCATTCTATTGTGCATAAGAAGCAAGCTTCTGACGGCGGTCCGACGACCGCTCACTTTTTTTTGTTTTGGGTGTGCCCCATCTATTCATTGTATTAACCAATGAATTCGTCGTAAAATTGTTGAATGATTTTGAGGATCTTACTTATGTGTGGTACTAGCACATCGATACTCATTTGTAATTGATCGAGATGTATATATGATCTGTCCCTGGGGATTTAACTTTTCAGTAGTTGTGACGGGTCTGTCAGACCCAGTGTGATAGATTTCTAGCAATATAAAAACTTTGGCAACTCTGCAAAATTTCCCACTACCAGTACCTTCCTAGAATTCCGCATCGTTGTTGAATGTGTGTTCAGTTGTTCGCTTAGCATTGATCAGTAGCAGTTATAAATAAAGTTTGATATCCAGACCCGGTGCGACCATTCTCTCAGCGAGTAAGAACACGGAAAAACAATTTGATTAGGCACTTGCCTAGACTAAAAGGAGCTGCGAAAAATGCTTAATCACCACTGCAATGCTGGCAGCTTTTTTCTACAGACGAAAAGTTATCTTCGATAGTCAAAAATACAAACAAATATATCGATACTATTTCCGGTAAATATAAGCGCGAACGGGATGCCGATGACTTAGCAGTTGGAATATGTTTATGGCTCATCTAAATCTATTTGCTCTAGTGACTCCAGTGTCTTTTTACCAGTTCGTATTACTTGGCCTGTTAGTCATTTGTACTCGTATGGTAGACCTAACAGCGTCGGTAGCCAGAACTGATGAGGCCGGAAAGTAGACGTTTATTAGTTCCTCTTTGATTTCTGTATAGGTGTCGTTCGCTATCCTACCGAAACTTACTTCTTTCTGGTTGTTCCATCCTTTGTCCTTGAAGCCTTTTTGTTAATATTTCTGGAATCTTGCCAATCCAATAGTCATGTATTATGTAATTTTAACGTGTCGATAAACCCCTTATTAATATTAAAGTAACCAGAGTTGTAGCAACTGAATGTTATCTAACAGAATATTTCAATAATTATTAATAATATTGTTACAGATATGAACAAGAAAGCAAAGTGCAGTTTGTCGTAGACGCAGTGTATGCATTTGCGCTAGCTCTTCATAATCTGTATGAGGATTTGTGCAAAGACTACAATCAAACAGGCTTATGTCCGGCAATGACGCAGTACGATGGCGGGGATTTCTACAACAAATATCTACTGAACGTTTCGTTTACTGGTAAGATTTTTTGATTGTTCACAAAAAGAAGTGTCAAACTATTATACAGAATGAGTCATGAATACGTAACTTTCGAACAGAAAGTTCGATCTGCCTAATATTTTGGTAAAACCTTACACTATTACCACCCAATTAAATGATTATGGGAAGTATGAAAAACTAAAAAAGTTTGTTCACTTTGCTTCACCCTGTATATGATAACTCTAATCATGGTTTTATAAAGTATAGAAAGAGATAGTAAAATCGTATTTATTTTATTCTCTACACAATCACTAAATTAAAAAAAAATTGACTATATACATATATGCTGTAAAATAAACCATCGATTTAATAAAATTTACTTCTATGCAAAAAATAATACTGAAACATCGCCTTATAATATTTCTTCAGTTATTCATCGATATTGCCATTTTGTAGAAATGTAAGTTTCTTCTACTTTCGCTCAAAATAAAAATCTACGTTTATAATCACTTTCATTTTGGAATTAATGAGAAATAAAATTAATTAAAAGGGGCCAAACATAAATAGAACTAATGTATTAGTACCGCAAGGCAACAAATTACAAGGTACACTCGAATAATAGCTCAAAAAAATTTGAAGAGCTGTAAATAGTGTTTAAAAAAACTATTTATGAACGACTAAATTTAGCATAGCAACCAAAAGTTTTGAAAAATTGTATTACCGGTACCCTGTATGTTTTCCTGCAGTGCTGGCTGGCTCGAAGAGTGGATTTTGTCACTAATTGATCCCTAGCAGTTCACAATGTTGATATAGTATATGAAATAACTTACACTCTCAGCTAAATAAATTAACAATGAGGTTTTAAATCTCGTTTTTATAAGCATGTGATATGCTATGGCACTACTCGTACTTGGCGTCGAAGGAGTGACTCGTCTTGACATGATGGGGAACGATCAGATTAGAAAAAAACTAGAGGTATGTATGTAAATTGGGGTAACATTCACTGAGACCTAAAATATCTATTGTGCCCCCTTACTTCTACTTAGTTCCTAAGGAAAGTCTCAGAGACTAGTAGCTCCTTTAGTCCTATTTCCCGGAGGAATTTTAGGATATCTGCAGGCTTCAGCTTACGTAAATGTCCCTCTTCTATCCAGTAATCTCCAAGGTGTTGTGCCCTAGGATTCTGAATTGCTGTGCAATTCGCAAGTATGTGGATGGAGGTTTCTTCTTCCATGCCACAGAATCTACATTCTTCTTCCTCCACTATTTTGAGCTTTTTCAGGAGCCCATTCAGGCGACAATGTCCCGTGAGGATGCCTGCTAAAACTCTTAGTGCAGTTGTACTTTGACTTATGCATTCATTTGATCTCAACAGGTTGTAGTCACCCAGAAGAATATTTGACTGTCTAAGTTCTCTAAGATCTTTCCAATGGTCAGATCTTCTCTTTTTTCGGCTTTGCCTATTTCTTCCAATATTACATTGGAGCTGATACCGCAAAAGGGTTCCGACCCCAAAAAGGGTGTTCCAGTCCCCCTCTTTGCTAGTTCATCTGCTATTTCATTTCCTTCTATCCCTGTGTGTCCTGGAATCCACAGTAAGGTGACTATATTGTTCTCGCCTAGTTCATTTAGTTTGCCTAGGCATTCCCAACTGATAACACAGAGCTCAGTGCTTTAATGGCTGCTTGACTATCCGACATTTGCCTTCTCTAAAACTAGAGGTAGAACCAATACGTAATGTCATCGGAAAGAACCGACTAAAATAGTTTGGACACATCAATCAGATGAATCCGAAGAGTCAAGTGATACAGATATGGGAGGCAATAGTACAAAACAACATAGGAAAAGAAAGGCCAAGAAATATATGGAATCAAGAGATAACACTTATTTTACAGAAACGAAATAAGACTTGGTCAGAGGCAGTTGGAATGGTGAAAGAGATAACTATATGCTGCGTACAAATAAAATACCTTAAAATTTAAGCAATCCAAAGTGTTCATCGCGAGTTCAAAAACTTTAAGTTGTCAAAATTAGACTTTTCATTATCATACCTACAAAACTAGATATTCCAAACTGAACCACTGAGTATGGATAACGTTCAGTTAGATCAAATTAAGGCTTTAAAATACCCTTCCCAAATTCATATAAAAATTATTGAAAACCCAGTTATTTTTCATAGAGCTAGTGTATTTGCCATAGCCTTGGCATTGTAGCAGGCCTCTTTTACACGTGTAAGAAAAACTTCCGTTTCCAGCTGAAGAAAGTTACATATACACGATATACATCCATAAATATATATATATATAAATGAATCTGCGTAATGTATGTACGCGCATAACTTCAGATCGCCGGCAACAAATTGGATAATTCTTTTTTTGTGTGTTCGTTATTGCCACGGCAAGGTTTGTATACAAAAAAAAATAAAAAATCGATCAAATAATTAAATTAATTAAAGGTTTTTTTTGACGTGGCTGACGGACGTTGTTTTCATAATAGTTTAGAGGTTAAATCGTGTTTTGTGTGTTTGGATGTGAGTTTAGAAGTTGGGTCGTGTTTATTGCTAAAAAAAGGCGTCGAAATATCGGTCGGTGTACGCATAAAGTAAGTGGGGTGTACAGTCTTCGAGATAATGAGACGGAAGAAGAGCGATGTCAGCGTTTGGAGGCAAATAGGATGAGAATTTCCCAAGCGAGATCTACCACCTCCCAGGAAGAACCCATTCCACCGACTTCAAGCGAGAGGCGACAAATGTTTTGAGTCAATCCGTACAAAGTACCAATTTTAAATCGGCAGCAAAAAACAGCTTATGATATACTATTATGAAAGCAGTAAATGATGGCAATGGAGGATTTTTTTTGTTGATGCACCCGGTGGAACTGGTCAAACTTTCTTGATTTCATTAATTTTAGATAAAATTCGGGCTCAAGGTCAAATAGCACTGGCACTAGGTTCATCCGGGATCGCTGCTACATCGTTAGAAGGTGGACGTACAGCTCATTCTGCGCTTAAGCTGCCATTAAATTTGCAAACAATAGATGAACCTACCTGTAATATAACCAAAACGTCGGCAATGTCAAAAGTGCTACAAAATTGTAAATTAATTATCTGGGATGAGTGAGCGATGTCGCACAAACGAGCATTTGAGGCACTCGATCGGACATTAAAAGATTCACGTAGCAATCAGAACCTCTTCGGAGGTGCGATGATTCTATTGTCTGGTGATTTTCGCCAAACGCTGCCAGTAATTCCCAGATCAACAGCTGCTGATGAAATAAATGCTTGCCTGAAGGCATCAAATTTATGGAGATACGTAAAAAAACTTAAATTAACAATCAATATGCTGGTGGAGTTGCAAAATGATATATCGGCAGAAGTTTTTTCAAATGCATTATTAGACATTGGCAATGGGAGAATTCCTGATGACGCTTCTACTGGCCTTATTTCATTTCCACCAAATTTTTGTCAATTCGCAACTTCAAAGGAAGAATTAATATTAAAAGTATTCCCAAATATTGGTGTGAAAGGCGGAGATGTGCTTATTCCAAGAATAACACTACTGCCAACTGACTTTCCTCTTGAATTCAAACGTGTCCAGTTTCCAGTGCGCCTTGCATTCGCAATGACAATTAATAAATCCCAAGGCCAATCGTTAGAAGTATGTGGAATAAACCTTGAATTGCCATGTTTTTCGCATGGGCAGTTGTACGTTGCGTGCCCAAGAGGATACTTCTGAACAAGTTATAGCAAAAATTCTTGAAGATTATGATGCAAAACAATCCCCAAAATAATGCTACAACGTACAATTATAATAATTGTACTTTTTACATAAGTAATTTTTTTTCATAATGTTATTATTTTTTTGGCTTTGTATAATTGAAGTTTGCAATAAATAAAACGTTTAAAGATATGATTTTTTAGTTTTTCTCTCGTGAAATAGTCATGTCGAATACCACTCAATTAAAAATTTTGTAAGGTAAAATTTTTCTCTTGTCGTATTCAAGTTTGTTGCTTTTAGGTAATTTTGCTCATGACATTTAATCCAAAACCACTCGCCTGACGGCTCGTGGTTTTGTTAAAAATTTCATTCGCAAAATTGCCAAGCAACAAACTTTCATGACAATCGAAAAATTTTGCCGACAAAATTTTCACTCTCGTGGTATTATATACGAAAATAACACAGATATACGTCGGCGAGGGCATTTTTTTCATTCATTCATATATTTGGGTTGTGCTCATCAGCCCAGGTACTTGAACTGAATCTTTGTACCATTTCCCATGTTATCTACTTCCATTCCAGAAGCTTCGTGTCTTCTATAAAGGCCACTAGTTTGACTAGAGGGATTTTCAGTAGTTGTGATGGTTGTATAAATTCCTCTCCAAAGTGCTTCCGTCTAAGTTCTTGTAAGTCCTTGCAGAAGCAGAGTATGTGAGTGGGTGTTTCATCATCAAGTTCACATTTTCTGCACATAGGTTCACTAACTTTGCCCATATTGTACAGATGTTTCCTCGAGGTGCAGTGTCCAGTCACCAGGTCGGTAACTGTCTTCAAATGTCTCTTACCCAGTTTCAGTAGCCTGGTTGAGAGTTCCTTGTCTACCTTGTTCAGTAAACTCTTGGTATGAAGGTGCCCTTGTGTCACCCTCCATTTGAATTCGTGTTCCCTATCTAGCCAGTTCCCGATTTCCCCTCTTATGCAATCTTTTGTGATTCCACAAAACGGTTCCGGACCCACGGCCATCCATCCCTTCAGCGACCACTTAACGTTAGGATTTGGGAGGTTACTATAGTGGTCCTCATCCACACAGCCCAGGCAATCAAGCCAAGCCCCCCGATCCACATAGTTCGGCATGCCCCTCACAGGCCTTACCCTAGTAAGGGGGTAGTTGCTCTGCTATGTAGTTTGCGGTATGCGTCACGAACTTGTCAGCGATTGGGTATTCGGTTGGCAATGTTGGGCGTTTATAGCCCTCATCCTTCCTTATTCACCAACAGACCAGTTCTTTCATTTGCATGACGTCCCTGGCCTTCCCTATCCGCAACCTGGGGACGCTCCCGATAGGTAGCTCAACCCATCACCCTCCTATGTAACAGGGCAATGCACAGAGATTGAAATCTTGGACAAGCCGTAGCAAGTCCTCGAAAACTCAATGAACACGGGCGGCTCTTGAATTTGCAATCACATTTTCAAAAAATGAGATCAGATATAAGTTTCTTTATATTTTAAAAAACTCTTTATAATTCTCTTTTTCTTCACTCAACCTAAACCTCGTATGTGTATAATTCTTTTATCTCTTAAACATCAAATTAACTAGAATTAAACACCAAACGTTTAAAAAGTCTTTAAAAATCCTATTGAGTAAATCGGAAAGCTTTCATGCCCAGAAAAGTAATCATTGCAAACTATTTTGTTGCGCCATTTTGAAAGTCGTTAGTATTGGAAGCACGAATAAGCTCACGGACAATTACTTGATCTTATATTTTTCCTCGATTGCCCTTGCCCATATAGCCCTTTACAATCATGGTTTGTGAGATTCACGTGAATTGCAGTGGCGTAACAAATATATTATGTTATTCAATAGATATTCAAGAGTAGGTACGTTATATGTTTTTTTATTAGGGTTTCATATTAATTAGCTAATACAGTATTCTTGAAAATTTATTAATTTTATAGCTTATTTTTTGGAGGTTATCTCGTATATCTCGTAATTCAAGAAATCACGTTTAAAACTTTCCACAATATTTTGTTCTCAATCATGAAAAAGTGCTTGAAATGAAATGAATTTAAAAGTGGCAATTCGAGTATTTGATACGTTCCGTACTCTTAAAGGCATTTAATGATTTCTAGCACAGTGTTAACGATTTTTTCAGTACAAGTACAAAGTATTAATAATATATAACATTCAACTTTCTTTCAGTACAAATACAAATGAACCCATGCAATATAATTGAATGAACTTCTATAATTTGAAAAAAAAACAGAGAAAGAGATTCGATTTAATTTGATCTGTAAAAATCTAATGCATCATGAGTATTGACCATTTTCCATACCTAAAAATTATTAAAGGTACATGTTTTTATTCAATTCCATTTTCATCTTTAAAGGAAACACAAATAATCTACCATTCCTAATATAATTCACTTTTATGTAAACTTTATTATTTTCGATTAGATAAATTTTACCATCTAAAATCTAAGCACAAAAGTTGGATGGTACGGAAGTTGTTTCAGTAGACTCAGTCTTCTAAATTTACCACTTTCGGAGGTTCTCTTTTAACGAGAGGATTACTATCAAGGACTACACATTTTATAGGCCAGCCAGTCTCGCTGAAAGTTCTCATTTACGAAAGCCGACCAATAATAATATCGTTTTTAATGGGAACATTAAAAGAATTTCGGAATGAGGAAAATCTTTACTACAAACAAGGGATTCAAACTTTGCAAAATTATAACTGAATACCTATACGGTGCTTGAAAAAACACATTGAGAATGTTTTGTTTTCTTGATTCATTTTACAGGTTTTCAAAAATAAATTAGAATAACCAGGGGAAGTGTGCCCATGTTGGACCCCTTAAGGATATTGTCATTTATCTTCTTAATTTATATATTTAATGCTAAATTTTTTTTATTAACAACTCGTATATTTACAATCTTCTTCTTACAGAACATTAAATAAATGTGTTGGTTGAGTAGGCTTGGAAGGGAAACACCCATTAGTGTTTCTCCTTATTGATTATTTCTATGATGGATTAAGTCTTCAGGCCATATTTTGTGAAGTCTTCTCGCATCAAGTCCGTCCCTGTAGCTGGCGGCTATTTTTTGGATTTCTTCCGTAACAAAAGGAATGTTTAGATCAGTATGGAGAGTTATATTGCTGATATACCATAGTGCATCTACGATTGATCTAAGTGCCTTAGACTGAAATCGTTGTATTGTTTTGATTCTGGTTTGTTTAGCACATCCCCAAAGCTGTACTCCATATGACCAAATAGGTTTTAAGATTGCTTTATATAGAAGAATCTTGTTGTTTAACGACAGTTTTGATTTACGGCCGAGCAGCCAGTACATGTGTCGAAACTTGATGTCCAAGTGTCGGCGTTTGGTTTCGATGTGTGTCTTCCATATAAGTTGTCGATCTAAGTGTAGCCCAAGGTACTTTGTTTCGGTTTTGACAGGTATTTATTGTTAAAGGTGGGCAGTTACCATGTTGAGCTGTAAATGTAACTTGTACCGATTTGGTTTGGTTGACTTTTATTCTCCATCTACTATACCAGTCATTGAGGAGGTTAAGGTGTTGCTGGAGGTTTTCTGAAGCTCTATCTGGGTTTTTATCCACTGATAGTACTGCTACGTCATCAGCAAAAGATGCTATAGTGGTGTTTACGGTTTCGGGTATATCAGACGTATAAATAAGAAAGAGCAGTGGTCCAAGAACGCTACCTTGGGGGACGCCGGATTTAATTGGGTTGATGGTGGATTGAGTGTCTTCGTGTCTTCTGTTAAGTAGGATTTGAGGAGCAGGTAAAAGTTATGGGAAAGGGTTTTTTTAGTTTGAAGAGAAGGCCTGGATGCCATACTTTGTCGAAGGCTTGTGAGATATCACGGAATACTGCGTTGCAGTATTTTTTTTCTTCGAGACTCTTAGCGATTTCATTGACTATCTTGTGGACTTGTTCCGTGGTAGAGTGGTGCTCTCGGAAACCAAATTGATGATTTGGAAGGAGTGTCTGTAGGTCATGTTCTTGGTTGATCCTTTTTAGTATCAGTCTTCCAAGAACATTTCTTGTTGTAGGTAATAGACTGATAGGTCTGTATGACGTTCGTTCGTGTGAAGATTTACCTGGATTGGGGATCATTATGATTTTAGCGTACTTCCAGATTGTGGGGAAACAAGCTAGACTTATGATTCTGTTGAATATGGTCATCAGTAAGATGATTGCTTCTCTGGGTAGTTGTTTCAATATTTGTCCTGTTATTAGATCATAACCAGGAGCCTTTCGAGGATTCAGCTTGCTTATTTCTTCTTTAACTTCTGCAGGAGAGAAATATTTGATAGGTATAGACATTTGGCAGCTAGCGTCTAGAAATCTCTCCATCTCTTGTTCTATCTTGTCATGATCAGGTATGAAAACTTCTGTTAGGTATTAAGCAAAGTTTGTCACCTTTTCTTCAGGAGAGCGGGCCCATTCTCCGTTTGGTTTACGGATTGGAGGTACATATATTTGTGGTCTTTTCAATTTTTTTGTCGCCTTCCAGAGTGTGTGGTCGTCAACAGATAGACTTGTTATGTATTGTTCGAAGGTGTTGCTTTGGGCATCTTTGAGTGCTGTCTTTAGTTCTCTACTGAGCCGATTGTAGTTATGTTGGTCTAGAATATTTCGTGCTAATTCATGCTAATGAATATGCATGTGTTCGATATTTGATGAAGTTTAGATTGACCATAATTTTTTCAGTTAAAAGATATACATGCTGAAATAGAATTTCAAATGGCCCATCATAGGCACGTAAGTGCCTATGATGACCCCCTTAGTGTTCCTATGATGGATCGATCACTGTATGTACAAACAAAAATAGTATTATTAAATATTTTCAATAATTTATTATTCACAAATAAGGGATTTTTCTGTTAACATTTTTTTGAACAAAGTATTAAAAAAATATCACAAAAACTAAACTAAAAATCGATACATTGGTTTCAAATCACAACAGAAACACTATTCTTTTTTTTTTGGGACGAGATGGGAAACTCTGTTCGAATGGGTTCAGGACCCAAACAGTGTTGGACTCATCCCCAAGGGATGCCTACCAACCAAACCCACCTCAAACTCGCCGTTACCCCTGCCTCGGAATCACTACCCTAGCATACTTCGAGACGGGCGGCGGTCCCTCGCACACTCTCCGCTCACACCGTCGTCTTCTCCCTAACTTTCACTCCCACCTCTCATGCCATATCGAGTCGTTCTCTCCCCCTAACCATGCTCTCTACTACCCCACTTACCTCCATCCATTCCTCCTTCCCCCTCAACAATATCTCCACCATGTTCTCCCAATACACCGCCTCCCCTAGTTTCCTCTCCAACTTCTTCGGCACTTCCTCGTTCCTCCAGCATCTAAACACATGCCCCACATCATCCTCCACTTCACACCTCTCGGACACTCCAGTCTCTCTTTTTCCCTATTCATGACCCATGTCTAGCAAACACCTGTGTCAAGAAGTAGTTCACCTCCCCGAATTTCCGATCCATCCGATCTTTCCTATCCCAATCGCTCCCTTTAGCGCGCCCTCATAATCCTCCCACCTTCTCTCCATTTCCTTCTCCATCCATTCCTGTAGTTCCGCTCTGGTCGCAACCCTCCAGTGTTTATTTCTGGCTCTAGCCAACACGTCCAATAGGTAGGTCCTTGCCAGCACCGCTGCTGCCAGTGTACCCACTGTCCTGTACCCCTGCACCACCCTCTGCAATATACCTCTCTGCACCCGCAGGAGTAGCCTAACCCTCGCATCCACTCCCGCTCTTTCACCCCACACCTCCGCACCGTACAGCATACTCTGCTCTACAGTCCTACCAATGATCCTCCTCTTCCACTCGCCCGGCCCCTCCACATAACACATCAATCTCTTCAGCCATGCTGTCCTCACTTTCCCCTTCTCTGCCGCCTTCAACATGTGTGTTCGGAAGGATAATTGACTATCCAACCACACCCCCAGGTATTTCACAGACCCCTGCTTCCCTTCACCATCACCCCCCACTTCCCTGGTCTTGCTCCGTCCCTTCACTAGCAACCCCACCGTCTTATCTTCCGCCACTTCTAGTCCGCACCGCTCTATCTTCTCCACAATCTTCCTACACATTCTCTCCGCCTTCCTTTCTATCTCCGCCTCTCCCTTTGCCGTACATACCAGACACACATCGTCCGCATACACCGTGATCTCACATCCCTCACACTATACTATACCACAAATCTCATCAAACACACACTTCCATAGCGTCGGTGCAAGAACCGAGCCCTGGGGCACTCCTGCGTCCGTCTCATATTTCCTCCCTCTAGTGTCTACTATCACACGTCCCGTCAGGTAGTCCTCCACTAGCATAACCAAACCCTCCCCCACTCCAAGCTGCAGCAACGCGCTCAAAACTGCCCGTTTGCTGACACTGTTGAACGCGTTCCCGACGTCGAAGAACACGAGTAGGGCCAATTTCTTGTTCCTCCAGCTGCCCTCCCTAGCCTTTTCCACCAAGCCCATTACCCTGCCCAGCGCCGAGATGCATGATTTTCCCTTCGCAAACCCGAGGCGGTTTCCCCTGAAAAACCCATTCCTACAAACTTCCTCCTCAATCCTATCCTTTATCATCCCCTCCATCAATATACCCATACCTCACAGCAGGCTGATGGGCCTGTAGTCCCCCGCCCGCTTCCCCTCTCTACCCGCCTTCTCAAGTAGTATCACCCTAGCCACCTTCCATCCTTCTGGAAACTCTTCCTACCTTAGCACCCTGTTGAAAAGCTCACAGAAGCACTCCCCATTGTCACCCAACAGCCTCCTCATCATATCACCCCTCAGGCCATCTATCCCTGGGGCTTTCCTTACTTCAATGTTCCTCCCCCCTCCTGTACTTTTCCCACTTCTCTAACGGCCTTATCCCTCTCATTTTCCCTACCCTCCTAATATCCTGGACTTCTCGAATCCTGCCTCCAACTCCTCCTTCTCCCCCTGTGAACAATTTGCCTATAACCTCTTTCTCCCAATCTTCCTCCAGCACTTCGTTCCTATTTCCACCCATCCTCTTCACCGCTATCTCATATGCCTCTCCCCATGGATTGTTTTCCAGGTCCCCCAGTAACTCTTCCCACTTCCCTCTTTTTTCCCTCTCCACCCTACGCTCCAGTTCCTTCTTCTTCTCTTTGTATCCCCCTTTTCCCTCTATCCTTCCTCTTGCTCTCAGCATCCGTCTTAGTTCTTTCTTACACTCCCTCCACAACTCCTCTATTTCCTCATTCCACCAGTAATTAGCCATCCGCTCACGCCTATTGCCCATCTTTCCCTCTCTGTTACAGCCCTGTATCACATTGTACAATTCATCCACATCATGTCCAAGTCCCCTTTCTATCTCCTCTCTTACTTTCTCCCTCATACTCTCTGCCTCGGCCTTCGTCCACCTCCATCCCCACTCTCCCGATAAATCTCTTCTCCCTTTCCTTATATCGGTCTCCACATACCCATGTAAGATCAAGCTTTCCTCATCCTCCAGCACCTTCCAACTACTCACTTTTTCCCCCAGCCATTCATCACATGCTGTTATATCAATGAATGACGAACCCCGTCACTCCTCACGAAGGTGGGCAGTAGTCCATTATTCAGCACCGCCAGCCCGTTGGATGTCAACACTTCCTCCAGGATCGCCCCTCTACTATCCGTTTTCTTCCCCCCCCCCCCATGCAGTATTCTTAGCATTGAAGTCCCCTGTCACCATTCTCCTAATTATCCTCCTTTTCCCTTTTGACACCCTCAGATCGTCCTCCAATCCTGTGATACTTGCCTTTCACATTGTTTCCTCAGTTGCGTTTTTCTTTCCACTGTGGCAACGTTCAGTGGTTGAATTGGAGCAACAACTTTTTTCTCCTGCCTGGCGCGTTGTTTTCTAATTTTGGTTTCTTTTTCCAGTATCGCTTCCTTCATCGTTTCAATTTCTGGTATTGAGTTTAAAAATCCCGTTTTTCCAAGTTTTCTTCCTCTTTTTCGGGCGTCAACCACTGAAGCAGAAGGAGGAGGACAAATTTCTTCAATGGAAATATCGAGGACTGATGATGAATTACGATTGGAAGTCACTGGTTGCTCACCACTGTCTAATTGATGTGATGAGTTATGATTGGATGGTCCTGATTGAAGGTCAGCTTCTGCTTGTCGTGGTTGATTTTCGTGTTCCTGGCGTTGGTGGTCAAGAAATTGCATATCGGTGGTCAATGACTGTGAAAACATCCAATCCTCAAATGTATTTGGATTGAAAGGATGATGTATTCCAGGATGAGCTTCAAGTCCTTTGTGACTACTATGCCCGTTTGGTAGTAATAAAACCTTGTTATCGTTGGAAGCCTTCGTATACCTTAAGAAATGTTGCAGCCATTTATACAAAATATCTGAGGTCATCCAACCTTTTTCTTGGGCAAAATATACGCTTCCAGGAGGCGCTCCATTCATAAGTTCCTCTTTTGACCTATGTCCAGGAAAAATGAGTGCGGGAGCAATAGCATTCATGGCACAAACAACGGTTACGACCCTTGGCCACATAAATTTTGAGACCTCTTTTGCACCGCCGTTAAACCTGACTTGTTCATATTGTATATGTTCTCAGGTGAAAAATTGTATTTGTCTGAAATGTCACTTAACGCAATGAAATAGGAGCGTATGTTGGGTTTATAAAAGCCTGAGCTCTGGCCAACGATGTGCTTTCTGAAATTCTTAAACTCAACTGTGGATTACGCCTTAGAAAGCCTCTGATCCATTTTCATCCTGCCATTTTGGTTTCGCAAATGAAGGAATGTTTGATTTTATTTTTTTTTCGGCCACTTCAAATACAAGTTCACGCAGCTCCTTACTAGTTAGGCCGAAAAATCGTGTTTCCAGGTCAATAATATGGTCAACCAAATCTCTTTCCACTTGAGCAGGGAACGTTGTTCTTCGACCTCCTAAATCGCCTTTGGAACATCCTTGTTGTTTAGCATGACGTCTCCGAAGTGTTGATTTCAAAGTTTTGGCTGCTGATGTGAATCCCGTGCTTTTATTCTCTATACTATGCAAGGCTTGCTGCATATCACGTTCCTCCCATTGTTGCCGTTTCTGGATAGCCATTCCTATAAATATTAAAAATAATAGAATGCCTAAAATGGACAGGTTGTTGATAATGCACTTTGTATTCCAATGATGGACCCCCGAGTGAGAGGGTCTATCAAAGGACGACACTGTGCAAGGTCCATCATAGGCTTATAAGCATAAAAGCTTCTAACTCATTTATTATTCACTTCAACTCATAACTGAATGCAGCAGACGAAGGACAACATGCAAAACTACTTTACACATGAATGGCGTTCGTTTGCTGAACTTCTAACAGATATATTTTTTGTACATATCCAACACAAAATTTTAGATCAAGACTTACCGAAATGAATTTTATTTTATCGCTTCGTCCCAACTACCTGCACATGTACGAAAGTCGATACCAATTGAGAAATTTTTGCACAGGCCTAATATGTCAGTTGAGTGACAGGCGCGCGCTTTTCAAAAATACAAGCTGTGGGCCATCATAGACAGTGGACCGTCTAAGGCACACTTCCCCTACACAAAAGTTATATAAATAACAAAGAAAATATTAAAAAGAACAAAAAAACATAAAACTAAAATAGGTTTTGTTGGGCTAGATGAATTTAAGTAGGAATGGGATGTTGAATGAATATATTTAATTTATCTAGAAGATGAAAAAATGTACATTCTAATGGTCACAGATATTTAAACTGGCGAACTTTCAAAAATATTAGTGGTATTTATGTTTAATTTCCTCGTGGTACAAGCTTAGCAACCAAAAAGTTTCATTTTCTAATAGGACATTCAAACACAAACGGAACATAGGGATTTAATGTATTGTCCGATCTAAATAGTCCACCAACAAAACATTTCTATAAGTTCACTTCAATGAATATCAAGTATTGATCTGGACAGCTGGATTCAGAACCAATGTTAGAAACCCCGCCCCTTCTCCTTCCAAAATTTGTTAGTTATGTGCGAGGTGTGTGCGAAGTGCGAACTGCGATTTAGTATTGAATAATTATTTGATGGGGGTAGTAAACGTCGCTACATATTGAAACAATATGCTTACGTTTTATGTTGTTAAAATCCAAAAATTAATTGTTATATTCTCTTTAACAATTAATTTTAACAATTAATGTTTCGAGTTAAGATAATATGTTTTGATTTTTTTTTGGCACTAACGCATTTCAAAATAAAAATAAATTCGTAAATAAAACAAAATAAGATTCTTTAAATTGTACTCTACCTACCGACTGCTGTTTACTGACTGCTAATTAAGGACCGCCCACAGTTGAGAATACGGAGTGGTGGGAATTGTACGATATGTTATAGGTGTCCAAATAAACGATTGTAATAATCGTGTTTTTAATCTGTTGAAGCTGGATGTTGGTCGACTAGTTCAAAAGCAGTTCTGATACAATGCTTAAAATCCCTATGTTCCGTTTGTGTTTGAATGTATATTCACTAATAATGTTTTGTTATAAAATTAATATTATAAATTAGGTAGTTTGGACAAATTCGAAAAGGATTGTGATAACGGATGTAGATAACTTTCTCTGATTTATCAAAATCGTATATTGTTCCAGTAGCAAAAAACGATACCTTGTTTTTAAACTAGGAGGAGCATACCTCAATCACACCCCTGAAAGTGGGAGTGTATTCCGAAAGGGTCGTGTTCAGAGTTTGACAATTACGTGAATTATGTATTGTACTGCTCGCAGTTGTCGTGGCCAATGAGGGATCAAGACATGTCTAAATATCGAATCATCATTGGCCTTAGGCCATGGTGAGAGTAGTAACCAAATGTCACAATATTGTGAACAAATGTATGGTTATAATAAGTAGTAATGTATACTTATTAATTTGAGAATAACTGAGTGTGTAGAAAATGCTTAAATTATCATTTTTCCTCCTACACCTGTAAAAAGTGCACACTTTGCTCCCTCATATTAGGATGGAAACTCATAATTTCCACCCTAGGGAGGAAAAGTACTTTTCCTCCCTCTTATTTTAACTTTTCCTCCCTTGAATGATTACTGCTAGTAAACTACATCCTGCGGGAAGAAAAGTGGCAATTTCCTTCCCAGTAATACTCATAGATATTTTGTAAGAGCGTGCGGAAAAGTATACCTTTCCGCACGGTTCTACTTTTCCGCTGTATTCTACTTTACGTTATTAACTATTGCATTTTGTAATTTTTAAAATTTTATTGAAATTTTGTTATTAACCATTAATGATTACATCAATAACCAGAAGGTAACTAATAAACTTGTTAGTTTGTATCTAGTTATTTAATTAATAGTAATTTATGCAACAAGTGCATAAAGTGGTACTTTTTTTCACGAATGAAAAAGTTGACCTCATAAGCAGTCAGACGAGTGCGAAAATTCCATGAGTGAAAAAAATACACTTTATGCATATGTTGCATACAATATTTTTTCGACGCACTATACAAATACATAATAAAATCAAAATAGTAATTTGGAATATTTTAATTAAACTCCTTCAGTAAATTACAACTATTAAAAGAATAATGACCGAATTGGAAAATGTACTCAATAATATTAAGAAAAATTAACATATTATGTTTTATTCCGCAATGTGAATATTGAAAACGCAATTGTTTCGATCCAGTCACGTTTGTTTCTATTTGATTCATGGATAAAGCTTCATTTAAATTGTGAAATTTGGAACATTCAAATTTGTCTCTGCTTGATTCTCATAATATATGATGTTGAAGGTAGGTTAAAAGAACTGCTGACATTAGCCCCTTGTAAAATTCGTGAAGCACAATTCATTTTTGCATTGAGAGAATTGTTCACATATCCTTCGGCAACAGCAATAGAGTACCATCCTCCATGTAGCTTTAATTTAAAAATCTCTCTCTCCACCCGAATCAACTAGAAGCGTAAGTAAGCAAAAAGATGAATTAACTATTTAAAACATTTACCTTAAACATTAAATATTTATCGTCTGGAGCATTCAATAAAAACTTGTTCAAATGTATTAGATTTCTTAGGTTTGTCAAAGAAAATCGGTTGGGTGATTTTCGTTTAAAAAATGATATCAGTTTAGAATATTTACTTATATCTACGTTATCATTCATAATTAAGGTTGCTGGACTATAATGTAGAAGCCTTGAATTTTTTAGACCTTTCTTCAAAAAAAGCTAATAGCACCCGCTCTGTAAAGCTAAAAAAATTGTTCTGCAGGTTCCGCCATTTCATAAAAGTGTCATATTATTTTACATAATTTTCTTTGGATTTCTCCGGCAGCAAATTTGATGTGGCCACATTTGCCATTTCTATAATATGTTGGAGAGTATATATTATTTCAAACTCGGAATCTTCACTATCCATAATAATAGTAGGAACAACTACTGAATTATGTAAAACAAATCTAATAATTGATAAAAACTAACGTCAAATCAGTTACAATTCATATGCTGGCAAAGTCAAAGGTAATTTGATATTTTTTCCGGTAAAGGTGTGGACGAATTGCATCAACTGTATTGGCTTATGGAAAGCGTGAAATAAAGTTAACGTTATGGCGCTTTTTAACGTTTTTCACTTTTTCTCACTCTCACCATAAACAGCCGTTTTAAGCGCTACAAACTGGTGAAATACAAGGTGGTATATCCCTAGATTACTGGACTATGTTAAACAAACGTAAATACTGGACTACTGTAATTTTTACGACTTTTTATTAATGACATCAAATTTTCAAAAAAAGAGTTTGTTCAATAAAATATAAAGGTAATGCTAAGTAATGTAATATTAGAGGCATTAAACAACATAGTTCAGGTAGGATTCTATTAGTCCCTTTCACACGCACGGAATATATCACCTCGGTGTTCTCCACATATGGGATGCTTGCACTGGTTACAATAAGTTGTAGTCATACGCCTCTTATTGCTGGGACAATAAAAACAAGTTTTGCGTTTCTTATTCTGGCATACTGGTGTTTGTTCTTCGGAGGAGATATTAACGATATTACGGATATCTTGCCGAATATTTCGACGCATAGTATTATGATTCAGTCGCTCTCTCATCCACGGTTCTGCAAGGGAATGGCTTAGTTTGATCATATACTGCTACTTACGTAACGGCTTTTTGTTTTGTTTGAGTACATTTGAGGTATAAATTAAATACGAATCGATCTTCCTATATTAATCATATTGTAAAAAATTATCATCGGCCATCTCCGAGTTTTGCGGCTGGAACTCATATTAGAGCACATCTGGTCGAATGAGACTACTACGCCCTTTGTTTCACTGTAATTCATGGTTATTGCAGGTTTTCCTTTTGCTGATATTTCAGCCTCTTCGTGAAGAGTGGACAGGAGTAAAACTATCTTTTTCTTTCTAGGTACATACTGATCATGACAAAACATGGAGGTATTTGGGTTTCTACCTGTTATATCTAATAGTTCAGTAGGAATCTCTTTCTTGTTTTTACGGAGAGTCCCTAAAATGGTTAGTCTGTAGGGTTCTTGTAGCAACGTATCAGCGACTGCAGCGGATGTAAACCAATTATCCATGGTAATATTCAGATCACTACCATCAACGGATTCCGTCAGTTCTCGCACATAGTACTCACCCAATGGAAAGCCATCGGCTTTTGTAGATTTTCTTAAGTAGGGACTGGCATCAACCACATATTTTGAACTAGAATCGCAAACCATGACAATCTTTATTCCATATTTGGATAGTTTGCTGGGGATGTACATACGAAAGGGACAACGTCCGCGAAATCCAACAAGCTGTTTGCCGATAGTCAGGTATGATGAAGGTGTATAGGAATTCTTACAAATAGTGTCACAAATAGCCCAAATCTCACGAATGTGCGCGAAAGAATCTTTCTCTTTTCTTTCCTGTCTTGTTTCTTTGACATCAAACCTAAGACAATTAATTAGAAACGAAAAGCGTTCGCTACTCATGCACGCTCTGTAAAATGTTCCTGAGATTTTAGTGTCGAACATATGTTTAGCAGACAAACGATTGTTTTTATTTGCTGCTGACATTATGAGAATGGCAAAAAGGGCTTTTAGCTCATTTTTTGTCGTTTGGGACACATTAGCATTACTTCGATATTTTAGTGCTTGACTGGCAATTTCTGTATTTGAATGTAAAAGTATTATATCTAATATGTCATCTGAGAAGAAGTGTAGGAAACATTCTTGAAATGTGGAACAATTTTTGGCGTTTCCTTTAGGGCCCGGTATAAAATGAACAATGTTTCTAGCTGCAATTATTTGTGGGCATTTTCGCCGACCATTTTTTCCTTTTAAAGAAGTTGTCTTAGGTCTTATTATGTATTAGGATAAGGACGCTGCAATTTGCATATCTTCATTCATTCCATCTATGGCACTTTCGTCGTTTGTAGAATCTTCTGTTTCATATTCTACATTGTCCTCCTCTGCTAGAATACTTTTGTCGTCTGAAGACTCTTCCATTTCCCATTCCACATTGTCTTCCTCCCAATCACTAACGCTGTATTCAAAGGGGTCGGGCTCACTGTCTTCTCCACGCATTATACGCTCCACTTCAGCCTGCATCTGTTTGTCAGTTAAAGTTTTTGAAGCCATTTTCTGAGCAAAGGAAAGAAAATTATAAACAAGTTCAAGAGAATCAAAAAAATAAAAAACACACTACCACAATTTTTGATACCGATGAAATTAGATATTAGATAATAGGACGAAAACTATACTTCAATTCTGGACTTTCGTAAAATTTACGACGCGTTGGTGATCTACCACATTTAGCAATAAAACATCGACTAACGACATACACCTCCAGCTAAACGTAGACCATAGACAAATTAACAAAAGAAAGACGCACCAACGCATGATGAAAGTTGGTAAGAGCGTTTCTACTATGCACACACGGCGCATGCGTCAACTGGTCACGTATTGAGGATATTTTTATACCTCATTTAGTTAGCTGATATTTCATTCAAGTTATTTTGATTATTTCATACTAATTTATGGACAAATCAGTCTATAGATTAAAGAAAATAGAATTGAGGTTTACAATTGAAGTTACTACACTTTATTTTCAAATTAGGAAAAAATAATAAAACTATATAAAAATGATAAATAAGTATATTTATAAAAAATTCGCAATTATGTTGCAAATACAAACAAATAAAAAAACATTTTTCATATAACATTGAATGACATCAAATTGATATAACTTAAAACAAATCATGGATCAACTTTCGTTTAGCTGAAATCAGTTATGTAAGAAATATTCGTTTATTTACTATTTGGAACCTTTTCTAAACAGAAAGAGTCGAAATTTTTTTGCGGAAATGCATAAAGCTGTACAAACATTTAAAACAAAAAACTTTTAAAACCAAAGAACCAAATAAATCAAAATGTTACTTCTGAGCAGTAATTTTGTGTACTGATCTCAGTATTTAATTCAAATAAAACCATAATGTATATTAGTTTATACATTATGAAATTTTTTCATTTTCTTTTCAGTCTGTTTTATTTGGTTTAATGCTGCCATTCTCTTGACATATCTTAATAATATTTTTTTACAGTCAAAACAACAAAATTAAATAAAATTCTATTTTGTATTGCATCAAAATGACTGGAGCATTTGAACCATGTAAAATCTACTGTATTGACTAGTAGTTGAACTAATTTATCGATAAGTTTTTCTATGTATCCATATGTAGGTAAAATGAATATGGTAAAATAAATAATATCCCAATTTCGGGAAAGGTACATTATCACAGTTTCGTTTACATAAACCAGTCTTCTTTTATTATCACTTTCTCTTAAAATATGTAAAAGTATGCATAGGACTTTATGCTTTGCACATGTCACAGTCAGTTTTAAGTTTTTTTAATAATGAAACCTGCTACATAAGTAATAGCCTGCTTCTCAAAATTAGTATCGAATGGATCTTAAGATGAGTTTGGAATTTCTATATCAAGTAGTTCATTATTGGTTATAGAAACTGTAGCTGTGCATTCATCAAAAGAATATATGAAAGAATGTAAATTGTCCAAAATATTACCATCATCAAACAGTTTTTTGTTGTTATTGGTTTTGAAATTAAATTATTTAAAACTGATGTTTTTATTGCCCCTTTAAATTGATAACACGATGGATTAGTGTTACCAGTTCCAAATTGACGAATACTGGCAAATGTATTCTCAAGAGCATCTTGATTTAACGATTTGGGCCTTACATATTTAAACCCTTCTTTTCTGCACATAGAAAACAATTCACTCATAGCCTTTATAGACCAAAACCAACCATCTGTAAAAGGCATTTTTTTTGTGTTTCCCATTAATATCGCAAAAAACCCAATTTTCTATTACTGGAATCATTTTCTTCCAAAATTTATGATGTGGAGATTTTTCAGAAACACATCTTCTGTATGGTTTTGCTAAATCATTCTTCCATCAAAAGAGTTAAATAAGCAATCAATATCACTTACAAACTGTGATGTGTAGATTGCTTCTTATCAAACCAGGTGAAGTGGCTATCAAACTCTCAATGCAGGCACTCACAGTTCGACTTAATGTTTTTGCAGCAACACTTACTTTCATTCTTTTTTGACCCTTTGAATGGAAGTAGAGCTCTCTTAATTTCCTTGAAGCTTGGAATCTTCTATGCTTATCAATGGAAAAAGCTGCTTTTATATATTTAAATTTAGCCCACTGGTTTTTATGATGTATATCATATTTGAGAAAAGCATTTCGATTACTTTTTAACAAATGGGGTGGATCGAAAAAGGTAACCATTTTTTTCAATTAACAAAAAAAATGGCGCAGATGAGCTGGTCAACTGTTTTATTGCGCTCCTGTTTGTTGGTCCTTGATCACAAACAGTTGCCATTACATTTAGACCTATTGCTTGAAGAGCACTGATGGCATCAATTAAAAGAACTTTTAAGTCAGCGGTTTGGATGGTGTCCTTAACAAAATAATAAGCAAAAGGTTGTTTCCAACACTTTCTAAGACCACAAACCATAAAAACTAAAGCATGGTTGGCATATACATTTTTTCTACCTAATTTTTTACCCAGGTCAACATAATATCCTACTACTTCCTTAGTTCATACATCTAAGGTAGGTCGTAAGGATAATGCGATCTCATCAAACAATACAACACAAGAACGGTCAGAATATTTCATCTTTTTCACAATAACAGATAGCCTTTGTAAAAGTTTTTCATCAATGCCTGTTTCAAATGGGATACCTTTCAAAATTCGACCAATAGTAGATTTTAATGGCAAAGGAATAAAAGATCTAAGAAACCTATAACATCTGGGGCTCTTTTTGTACATGCCCAAGCAAAATACTTTATCATTAGTTGACCAAGAAGGATTTTTTTGTTACAATTGTTAATTGAGCTTCGTAAAAAATTAATACCAGTGGAACCCGCACAACCATTATTTGTAAAATTTTTAAATAATTTTGTTTTTGATAAATTTGTAATTGTTTCAATTTTACCTTTGGATTCAAATAATTTACGTTTCAATTTAAATAGTTGGTTCTTTTGCTTCTTTGTTAAATTATATCATTTCTTTTTCTTAGGTGTAAGATTTTTTACCTTTGTTTGCCCCATCTCTGATAAAATTCCATGTTTTGATGTTGAAGGTGTATCAGTGGTCTTTGTAAGATCATGACTATTTTGTCAATGGTTGAAAGCAGTGGTCAAATTGGAATATCTTGAAGATTTATTTTGGAAGACTTTTCTTCTGAAATTTCGTTGAGAGTTGGAATCTTCTCATTTACAGCAGGGATTGTGGTATTTATTAAAATTTTCCTTTTTTGATAGAAGAATTTTTGTGGAAGTGTTCTTCACACAAATAATTTCTCTTATTAATATATGGAAGATTTGAAATCTCAAACCATTTTTTTCTTCTTTCACTATTAGTAGGAAAAGCAAAAAATATTTTATTTTTAAAGTTACCACCTGTTAATGGATAGGGGAAAAATGCCTAAGACTGCGCACTTAACTTGAAATCTGCTATAGAAAAAAACCGGTACACCTCGGAAAAGGGAAACAAAATGTATCATGTAAATAAACTTTTAATCTTGCAAAAAATAATCAAAACATAAACATTTATTTCAAGTTGAAGTAACAAAGAAATAAATTCTAAAAAAACTCAAATGCCCACTCTTAGCACATAAGTGGTGAAAGAATGCGCACGGCGCTAATCTAAAAGTGCGCAGGTTATCTAAGAATGCGCACTCGTTACACTTTGAGAAAGACTAGTGTTTTTGCATTTATCACAAAAAGCCAAATCCTTCATAGTCGGTACAAACTTCATGAAACCACTTTTTACACGTCGAGCATTCAATGAGGGCTAACTCCGGAGGGTCTGTATTTGGTTCATCGCAGACTGGACAAATCCCACATTGTTTTTTCAGTAGTTTCAGTTTTTTCTGCCTCTTGTTGCCTTTGGATGCATTAATCTGCCGTTTTGCAGCTCTCGCAGCTTTTTGGTGTTCTAGGCCTTGTTTAGTTGTTTCTTGTTCAACCAAGGAATCCTTGAAAGGCGTTCCTGTTATAATTTCAGATTTTTTTCCTACTCTCTTCCGCTTTGTATCTCTACCTGCTGATTTAGGAGAAGGACATATTTCATCCAAAATCTTTGAATAATCTGCTGCAGAAGAATCTTTTGTTGAGGAGGTGACTGGAATGGTACCAGAAGTACCCGAAACTTCTGTTAATGCTGCAGGACGGCCTTCTTCTTGCACGTCTGGTATGGTAGCCTCTACAAAAATTGATTGAATATCAAAACAATTACCTACTTACGACCATACACATATCTTACCTTCATCTGTTTCAATGAGTGGGACATAGTAAAGAGAGCCACTTTCGGAATTCTCCGCTACAGACTCATTTCCAATAATCGGAGATTTCGTTTTAACTTCCGTCAAACCGTAACTACTCGTACTTGATATTGGAGATGCATGTTGAGGAATTGGCGGAAATGGTTCATCACAGGATGGTATTGCTTCGGCGGTACTATTTATTAGTGCCAGCAATTCTGGATCGTCCACGATGATTTCAATGTTATTTGAAGGCAAGGGTGTGGACATTTCATTTGAACTCGTGGGGGCTGCAGGCAAATCAGTTACAGAAGCAGGCGCAAAATCTTCTTGTGTGAAAACATCAGGATTATAGGGCCAAATACCTGTCGAACAAAAACTCTTCTCTGCTTTCTGAATGGAAGAAATTCTGCTGTAGGCTCTGCCAAAAAGTTCGGCGATTTGAAATTGCGTTATCACTTTGCCCAGATTAGAGACTTGCCACTTATCTGCCTCTTGACTGTAAGCTGTTTTCAACGGTCCAAAAAAGCCTACGTCCAGTGGTTGAATTTTATGGCTGCTGTGGGGAGGTAAGCTTAACAAATGTATTCCGTTTCCTCTACAGAAATTCACGGCTGCGAGGCTGATGTGCGAACTATGATTATCTAGTAGAAGGAGAACAGGATTATTTACTGATGATTTAATACACTCCTTAAAATGTTGCAGCCACTTCAGAAAAAGATCAGCATTTATGAAACCACTGTCTGACACTAACAGTAGGGTATCATTTGGTGCACCAAACAGAAGTTCTCTTTTATCCCGTTTTCGAGGGTAAATTAAAGCAGGTGGTACATAAATCCTTGAAGCACTAAAGCAACATACTGCTGTTACTAGTTGTCCTCTGTCCCCAGAAACTATTTTTCCTACACCCTTCTTCTCTTTGATGGACATAGTTTTGGGGATTTTATTCGGAACGGTAAGCAGACCAGTTTCGTCCATGTTGAAGACATATTTTACTGTGAATTTGTATTTTTCGTAGACAGTCTTCAGATTATCATAAAATCTAGAGACTTGAACTTTATTGAATCCACTTGCTCGTGCAGCACTCACCTTCTCCGGCTGCCGTACTGCTAAATTATGTCGTTTACAAAATAAACTAACCCATTTTTTACCAGCTAATTGTGTACTTTTGTTAAATCTGTGATTTAACTTGCAAGATTCGGCGTATTTGAAAGCTAAGCTCTGAAGATCTTTATACGCCAGGCGATGCACGAGCCAAAAGTAAACAAAATTTGACGAAGACTGGGATGCGTTGTAAAATTTACGAATATCCAGTATTCTAGGGTTACTTTACACTCGTAGGAAAAATGTTGTTCCTAACACATGCGAAAAGTGTCTTTTCTGCACTTGAACTCATGTTGAACTGCGGAAAAGTATCACTTTACGCACTAGCTAGGAAAATAACTAAATTTACATTTGAGACTTAGGTAAAGCACAAACTAAATGTAAATGGAAGTTTCGATATCGAAAAACACCAAAATATTGTACTGTAATGTATGTAAAACTTGATCTGAAAATATTTACAAAAATAAGATTTTTCTTGGAAACCTATATTATTAACGAGAAAAAACAAGCATGGGCAATAGATTTCGTTTATCAAACTGAGTAAATATTAAAAATAGCAATTAAATTGGTTGGAATATAGTGCTGTGTGGAACGGGCGGCAATCTGACCAATCACTATGCAGCAGAAATTTAAATCGCTCTTAGTACTATGTATAGTAAAATTAATACCTATTTAGAGGTACCAGCCGTTTTAGTAACTTAACGTATGCGGCTTCTTGAACCATCTGAACCCGCATGAAAAAAATTAGGTTATGACCTTTGTCATGTCAAATGCTTGACATATTTCTTATTGCATTGGCGTAGTGACTTGAAATTTCATATTATCAGTGGCGGTTTGTAATAATACAAATTAATTTTATGAAATTCATAAAATTCTAAAGATGTTGACATAATAAAAGAATATAAAAGAAGCGCACTAATTTTAAAAACATTGTTTTATTAACTAGATACATAGTTTTCTTAAAAAAATATGGCAATTCAGAGTTCGATTAAGTACAAATTCTAGATTTAAAAAAAATGACAACGTGATCTTCAAGGCAAAGTTTAATTAGTTTCTAAATCAGAATAACTTTCGGAAAGTGATAGTTCATCATCGGATTCATTGGATACAGATATCACCATAGGTTCGATGTTTAGTAGGTCCAGTTTGTTTTCTACTTCCCATGCTTCAGAAATAATTTTCTCTGTATGATTTGTGTAATTCTACCAGTGTTGCTCCGGTACATTTTTTACAACGTCATTCCATACTTTTAAGTCTTCAATAGGTGACCTTGCAGTTTTCGTAATAGCTTGGTCATAATGCCTTTTAGTTTCTGACCATACCATTTCGATGGCATTAAAATGGCAATGATAGGGTGGTAGCCTGAGAACACAATGACCATGCTCGGAAGCGTATTTGTCTAAATGATAATTTTTTTCTGGCAAAACTTGCTTTTCAATTATATTCCAAACAGCATCCTTCAAAATGTGATCTGGAAAAGGAATATTCTTTTTTTTGAGCCATTCTAACATGCGTGTTTTACTCCAACTTTTTCTTGGGATTTCTTCATCCAGGCGACTGTGATACGTTGCGTTATCCATTATAATTAACGATGGTTCTTCCAAGTTTACAATTAGTTGCTGTTTAAACCAATTTTCAAAATTTTCGGTGTTCATGTTATCATGGTAATCGCCTGTATTTTTTATTGCATTTAAAAATAAGCGATGCATTTGCCACAAAACCTTTTTTATTACCGGCATGAACAATTACATATCGTGTCCCACTTCCAGTTATTTTTAAATCACTGTGTTTAGTACCATCTTGCCACATTCTTCTGTCCCCGCTTTTACTAAAAACCCATGTCTCATCCAGAAAAACAGGTGTAAAGAGCTTTTCGCTTTTAGCAGCATGGTATTTGTTCAAAAATAATATTCTTTTTAATCTGACTGCAGGCATTTCCAATAAATGTTTTCTTCCATCCTGTTTTTTGAAATGAAAACCCATTTTTTTAATTCCCAAATATAACGAACCTTTGGAAATCTTAGTTTCTGGAGACTCTTCGATAAATTGCCGTAAAATAGTTTCTACTGTGATTTTATCCTTTCGCGCATACATTTTATAAATTACTTCCCTCAAACAATGCAGGGTATTTTTTGTAATTCGGGTTTTGCTCCGGGAAACGCTTGCAGACATATTTCTTCTAAATTCGAAATCTGTAGCTCTGTTTGGTTTTTCAAGATTATATAATGTGCTTTCTGGAACTTTTAGTGCTTCGGACGCTTTTTGAATTGCCTTAAATCGAGATCCTAAATCGTTTTGAAAATAGTTTACTACATTAAGCATAAGTTTTTTGGATTCATCAGAATATCGCATTTTTATATCTTATTTTGCGTTATGACATTAACATGAAATCAAAATTTGACGTAACTTCAAAAACGTGACATCTAATAAATTAGTTACGACGTTCATTTTTGTTGGTAATTTTTTGTTTCAACCGATGTATTAATAATAAATAAGGATGGTCTTATTCTAAATGGGTATAAAATTTACTATATAATATCTTTTTTTCACCTGGTCTCGTGCTAGTCACTATAATAAAAAGACAGTAGTTCAACAGAATGACGGATCTTCCGAAACACTTTTTGTTTTGGCATCAAGAGAGTGGTATATTGAGTGAAAGCGTTCAGTGTTTTTTATCTCTAATTTTCATTTACTGACCACAAGTTTTCTACACTCATTGTTTAAAATATTTATAAATTCATTGACGCAATTTCGACCGTTTTTCGAGAAAAAATCAACGCCTCATCGGACTACATGCCCCGGAAAACAGTAAATTTCCTTTTAACGGAAAACTAAACAAAGCCATTTTTGATTTAAGGGAACAGTCCTTTCCGGTATTCTCGAAAACGCCTCTTTAACATTCGAGCTAGGGTACGATTCAACACGAAATATTTCAATTCATTACTTTCAAGAGTCACTTGAAACGACATTTCACTAGACTCCCAATTTCAACCACATATTGTAGGGTGGAATGTACTTCACTTGGAGATTGAAGTATAAAAAATTTGCGTATTAAACCAACAAATAACGTTCAGTTTTCGTGCAACACTATATATTATATATGAGGTAAAGAGGTCGCTACGTCAAAAACGTTCGCGGCATATCAACTGAGCAAGTATATTTTATTTGGAGATAAAAAAGCTATCCGCGCGATGGATACCGGGTTGGACTCGACTATAAGCGCAACCGTGTAGCCACTTTAAAGAATTGTTTGGCAATGTTCATTTACAATCCATACTTGTTTTTCCATCGTTCCATCACCGTAAACGAAACATGGATCTATTACAACACACCAGACACAAAGAAACAATCAAGACAATGGGCTCGGTACCCACACTCACAGTCTTGTAATTTTATCGAAAATCTGCTGCTTTTTGGGGTGATCTTCGTTGTTGTTTTCTTGGTTGTCGCTTGGACTTCTGGCGATGTTTCTTTTGGGGCTGGCTTCGATGTCTTCCATGTTTTCCTAATATTTGAGACTTGTGGTAGTTCGCTGGGCACTCATTGGGAACGGTGTGGTCCTCCGCACTTGGTGCTCACTCGACATGTCGTTTGTCCGTGGTGGAGTCCCTGGCAGTTGTAGCATTGTATCGGTCCATTTTTTCTTCCTTGTTTTTCCACTATATCCTCACGTGTTGGATGTGATGAATCTTCATTATCTTATCTTTAGCTCTAAGGAGAAATTGGGGTTGTAACCCAAAAATTCTTAGCTGGATGTACACTGGCATAGTGAGACCAATTATCACTTATGGAGCCATTGGGTGGAGTAGTAGAACTAGCCTATTGACAACGAGAGAAAACCTGGGACATGCCACAAGATGGTATGCTGAAAAAGTATAACTTTTCATAGAAATTCGTTACGGAATTAAGCAACAAGAAGGAATGGGATTCAAATACCATTACTAGACTTGGAAAGAATGGCCATTCAATGGTACACAGATGGCTCAAAAGCAATAGAAGGAACTGGTATAGGAGTTGAGATCAAATGAATGCATAAGTCAAAGTAAAACTGCACTAAGAGTTTTAACAGGCATCCTTACGGGACATTGTCGCCTGAATGGGCACCTGAAAAAGCTCAAAATAGTGGAGGAAGAAGAATATAGATTCTGTGGCATGGAAGAAGAAACCTGCATCCACATACTTGCGAACTGCACAGCAATTCAGAATCCTAGGGCATAACACCTTGGGTATTACTGGATAGAAGAGGGACATTTACCTAAGTTGAAGCCTGCAGATATCCTAAAATTCCTCCGGGAAATAGAACTAAAGGAGCTACTAGTCTCTGAGACTTTCCTCAGGTAATAAGTATGAGTAAGGGGGCACAATAGATCTTTTAGGTCTCAGTGAATGTCACCCCAATTTACATACATACATACATATCTCTTACTCCACAATGTAGAGGGGCAGTGGTTTTCTTCCGCCGTACCTAGAGTAGATTTGACTGATTTGCCGATCCGAGCTCCTTCCTGTCCGATTTTATCTCGTAGTTTGTTGATGTCGCTGTTTGTCAGTAATCGGATGACGATCCTCTATTTCTTCTTATTATTCTAATTATTGAAAAACTAATTGAATTTGTGGCGTAATTGTTAGGTAAATACAAATTGTTTTATCAAATATTATAATATTATTAGTGATTAACGCACAACATAAATACAACATAATTACTCGACTAGTTCCACAAATTACAAGATTTTGCATCATTAGGAGTATAAATCATCATAAATGAATTTGTAGAGTTTTCTAATTTCTGGTTTTATTTAGAAATTATAGAAATATTCCACAGAGTAAGGGTTGAAATTATCTTTTTTGTAGTTTTCACGCCAAGTTTATAATTTTAGTTCAAAAATCTTTCCATCCTGTATTCCATAAACGAATCGCCACTTAAGCCCATGCTCATATATTAAAAATGTATCAATTAACAACAGCTCACTGGGGGTAGACCGTAGCAGGTCGTACATAGCAGCACCTTAATGTAGAACGAACCTGTAATTTTCCAGTTTATAGAATTGTTAAACTATCAACTTGTTGAACTGTTTATAACAGCTATAGTAAATGTGTTTAGTGTACTAAAACATCTGTTTTAACTGTTATATAATAGCTTTTGCTGTTTCAGGGATAACTTTCTACTGCCTCTATGGTTAACGATTTATATAAGGTGTTTTTGACACATTTGCCTACCGAATTATCACTTACTATGCAAATAATTTATTCAACAAATGCTAGGCATTCATTTTTCTTGTGCTTGATAATTCAGTTTAATGTAGTTTGTCTATTATTCAATAAGTTGCTTAGGAATTAAAATTAAACGTAAATCAGGCTAATATTACCATTGCTGGAATTGCTTGCCTTTGCTGAAATCGATCCTAATTTAAGTTTACTCAAGGGTATTGAGTTTTGGTTTTTTGGAATGTTAGTTGTATAGACCAGTTAAAACATCAGGACATTTATTTTTAATAAAAAATAAATAAATTGAGCAACTAACACGGACGTAATCATTTCCTACAAGTCAAATCCCATCACACAATAAACTGCAAAAAATTCAATAATACAAAAAACACTTTGAATGTCAAAACACAGAATACACTTCGGAAAGAACTCAATTCAATAAAAAAAACAGCCACATCAAACCAACGTCTAATTAATTTAATAAACAATTATATCAATGGAAAAGAAGAAAAGTTTCAATTAAACTCATATTTACTGAGAAATTGAAACATACCAAACTTTTAGATACTTTGTAATGAGTTATTTTTGTGGCAAGTTCATTTTTCTTTTTCTCCGTAATGTATTTTATTTTACCACTTGGTTTGTTATAACTCCTTACTTACTTGCCGACCCTGTCTATTACCGCATTGATTTTTTCTGTTATCACCGTTATAATATATTTTAATATAAATCCGAGGTACGCAAATCCGAATTCTACCATATACGATTTATTCATTTCCGATATTTAAATTCTCCAACTGAAAGGACGTCCGGTATATACACTATTTTATTTAAAACCGGAAGCCGTCCGGTTTATGTGAAATTTTTTATTATAAGTAAATAAATGTTGCATATAATTCCCTTACAACGACTAAGGCCGAAAAGTGTAGGTAGGAATTTGGATATAAATTAGTGAACAATTGAGTGAGGTTCGTGAATCTGATCTCGACTTTCCGCAATTGTGAAAAAAAAAATTACTGTATAAAATTTGTGTATTCCGGTGTCGAAGCTGCATTTAAAAATGTAAAATATTTTTCAAATAAACTGTATATTCGAAACTTTCGCTCAATACTAAATTGTTAGATGTATTCTTTGGAAAATTTTTCCGACCGTTTTTTTTTCGTTTGTTGATGAGCTGAATATTTTTATTTGTTTTTTTTTGTATAGCAATCAAGATTTGTGATTAAAGTGTAATTTGCTTTAGAATTTTATTACAGCGTGTGATATATTGATTAACTGATATAGATTATTAGTTGATTCTCTAGTGATTTTATACTTTCGTTTTTCAGCAGCTTTTATATTTAATTGATACTCATGTGGATTATAATATTTTAATTTTATGATAGTCCTTATATTTTCACTCTGGACGTCGATAACTGGGTACCGTTTAACTCGTGAAATTTATTTTGGGAATAGTAGTTCATCGTATCAGCTTCCCGTGTTTCTTTTAAATCCGAAGGGTATCTCGAACTTGGAAGAGGCTTAGCCATAACTTGTTTGATTACCCGGCAGATTTTAACCGTTCTTTTAGCGTCTCGTGAACCAATATATTTTTTTATTGTCTAAATAATAGTTTCTCGTGTTTGCCTTGAATCCAAAGGGTTTCTCGAACTTGGAAGAGGCTTAGCCATAACTTGTTTGATTACCCGGCAGTTTTAAACCGTTCTCTCACCGTCTCGTAGACCAATATATTTTTTTATTGTCTAAATAATAGTTATTTACTTAATTACAGCATATAGCCCGAGAAGTAGTTGTTGCTTCTTAGTGGACGGTCTGCTCTTTGGAAATTAAGTTTTCTAATTTTGTAAAGCGTTTAATAGTATTGAACTATTATTTTTTGACGTCTAAATAATAGTTTCTCGTGTTTCCTTTGAATCCGAAGGGTTTCTCGAGCTTGGAAGAGGCTTAGCCACAACTTGGATGATTACCCGGCAGATTTAAATAGTTCTTTTAGCGTCTCGTGGAACAATCTATATTTTTTATTATTGTTGAAATAGTAACTCCTCGTATTTCCTTTGAATCCAAAGGGTTTATCGAACTTGGAGCCTTAGCCATAACTTGTTTGATTACCCGGCAGATTTAAACCGTTCTCTCACCGTCTCGTGGACCAATATATATTTTCATATTGTCTAAATAATAGTTTCTCGTGTTTCCTGTGAATCCGAAGGGTTTCTCGAGCTTGGAAGAAGGCTTAGCCATAACTTGTTTGATTACCTGGCAGATTTAAACCGTTCTCTCACCGTCTCGTGGACCAATATATATTTTCATGTTGTCTAAATAATAGTTTCTCGTGTTTCCTGTGAATCCGAAGGGTTTCTCGAACTTGGAAGAGGCTTAGCTATAACTTGTTTGATTAGCCAGCTGATTTAAACGTTCTTTCACCATCTCGTGGACCAATATATATTTTCATGTTGTCTAAATAATAGTTTCTCGTGTTTCCCTTGAATCCGAAGGGTTTCTCGAACTTGGAAGAGGCTTAGTCATAACTTGTTTGATTACCCGGCAGATTTAAACCGTTCTCTCACCGTCTCGTGGACCAATATTTATTTTCATATTGTCTAAATAATAGTTTCTCGTGTGTCCTGTGAATCCGAAGGGTTCCTCGAACTTGGAAGAGGCTTAGCTATAACTTGTTTGATTACCCGGCTGATTTAAACGTTCTTTCACCATCTCGTGGACCAATATATATTTTTTATTGTCTAAATAATAGTTTCTCGTGTTTCCCTTGAATCCAACGGGTTTCTCAAACTTGAAAGAGGCTTAGTCATAACTTGTTTGATTACCCGGCAGATTTAAACCGTTCTCTCACCGTCTCGTGGACCAATATATATTTTCATGTTGTCTAAATAATAGTTTCTCGTGTTTCCTGTGAATCCGAAGGGTTTCTCGAGCTTGGAAGAGGCTTAGCCATAACTTGTTTGATTACCTGGCAGATTTAAACCGTTCTCTCACCGTCTCGTGGACCAATATATATTTTCATATTGTCTAAATAATAGTTTCTCGTGTGTCCTGTGAATCCGAAGGGTTTCTCGAACTTGGAAGAGGCTTAGCTATAACTTGTTTGATTACCCGGCTGATTTAAACGTTCTTTCACCATCTCGTGGACCAATATATATTTTTTATTGTCTAAATAATAGTTTCTCGTGTTTCTCTTGAATCCAAAGGGTTTCTCAAACTTGAAAGAGGCTTAGCCATACCTTGTTTGATTTTCCGGCAGATTTAAGCCGTTCTTTAACCGTCTCGTGGACCAATTTTTTTTTATTGTCTAAATAATAGTTTCTCGTGTTTCCTGTGAATCCGAAGGGTTTCTCGAGCTTGGAAGAGGCTTAGCCATAACTTGTTTGATTACCTGGCAGATTTAAACCGTTCTCTCACCGTCTCGTGGACCAATATATATTTTCATATTGTCTAAATAATAGTTTCTCGTGTGTCCTGTGAATCCGAAGGGTTTCTCGAACTTGGAAGAGGCTTAGCTATAACTTGTTTGATTACCCGGCTGATTTAAACGTTCTTTCACCATCTCGTGGACCAATATATATTTTCATGTTGTCTAAATAATAGTTTCTCGTGTTTCCCTTGAATCCGAAGGGTTTCTCGAACTTGGAAGAGGCTTAGTCATAACTTGTTTGATTACCCGGCAGATTTAAACCGTTCTCTCACCGTCTCGTGGACCAATATTTATTTTCATATTGTCTAAATAATAGTTTCTCGTGTGTCCTGTGAATCCGAAGGGTTCCTCGAACTTGGAAGAGGCTTAGCTATAACTTGTTTGATTACCCGGCTGATTTAAACGTTCTTTCACCATCTCGTGGACCAATATATATTTTTTATTGTCTAAATAATAGTTTCTCGTGTTTCCCTTGAATCCAACGGGTTTCTCAAACTTGAAAGAGGCTTAGTCATAACTTGTTTGATTACCCGGCAGATTTAAACCGTTCTCTCACCGTCTCGTGGACCAATATATATTTTCATGTTGTCTAAATAATAGTTTCTCGTGTTTTCTGTGAATCCGAAGGGTTTCTCGAGCTTGGAAGAGGCTTAGCCATAACTTGTTTGATTACCTGGCAGATTTAAACCGTTCTCTCACCGTCTCGTGGACCAATATATATTTTCATATTGTCTAAATAATAGTTTCTCGTGTGTCCTGTGAATCCGAAGGGTTTCTCGAACTTGGAAGAGGCTTAGCTATAACTTGTTTGATTACCCGGCTGATTTAAACGTTCTTTCACCATCTCGTGGACCAATATATATTTTTTATTGTCTAAATAATAGTTTCTCGTGTTTCTCTTGAATCCAAAGGGTTTCTCAAACTTGAAAGAGGCTTAGCCATACCTTGTTTGATTTTCCGGCAGATTTAAGCCGTTCTTTAACCGTCTCGTGGACCAATTTTTTTTTATTGTCTAAATAATAGTTTCTCGTGTTTCCTGTGAATCCGAAGGGTTTCTCGAGCTTGGAAGAGGCTTAGCCATAACTTGTTTGATTACCTGGCAGATTTAAACCGTTCTCTCACCGTCTCGTGGACCAATATATATTTTCATATTGTCTAAATAATAGTTTCTCGTGTGTCCTGTGAATCCGAAGGGTTTCTCGAACTTGGAAGAGGCTTAGCTATAACTTGTTTGATTACCCGGCTGAGTTAAACGTTCTTTCACCATCTCGTGGACCAATATATATTTTTTATTGTCTAAATAATAGTTTCTCGTGTTTCTCTTGAATCCAAAGGGTTTCTCAAACTTGAAAGAGGCTTAGCCATACCTTGTTTGATTTTCCGGCAGATTTAAGCCGTTCTTTAACCGTCTCGTGGACCAATTTTTTTTATTGTCTAAATAATAGTTTCTCGTGTTTCCTGTGAATCCGAAGGGTTTCTCGAGCTTGGAAGAGGCTTAGCCATAACTTGTTTGATTACTCGGCAGATTTAAATGTTCTTTCACCATCTCGTGGACCAATATATATTTTCATATTGTCTACATAATAGTTTCTCGTGTTTCCTGTGAATCCGAAGGGTTTCTCGAGCTTGGAAGAGGCTTAGCCATAACTTCTTTGTTTACCTGGCAGATTTGAACCGTTCTCTCACCGTCTCGTGGACCAATATATATTTTCATATTGTCTAAATAATAGTCTCTCGTGTTTCCTGTGAATCCGAAGGGTTTCTCGAGCTTGGAAGAGGCTTAGCCATAACTTGTTTGATTACTTGGCAGATTTAAACGTTTTTTCACCATCTCGTGGACCAATATATATTTTTTATTGTCTAAATAATAGTTTCTCGTGTTTCCCTTGAATCCAAAGGGTTTCTCAAACTTGAAAGAGGCTTAGCCATAACTTGTTTGATTACCTGGCAGATTTAAATCGTTCTCTCACCGTCTCGTGGACCAATATATATTTTCATATTGTCTAAATAATAGTTTCTCGTGTTTCATTTGAATCCGAAGGGTTTCTCGAACTTGGAAGAGGCTTAGCTATAACTTGTTTGATTACCCGGCTGATTTAAACGTCTCGTTGACCAATATATTTTTTTTATTGTCCAAACAATAGCTCCCCGTGTTTCATTTGAATCCAAAGGGTTTATCGAACTTGGAAGAGGCTTAGCCATAACTTGTTTGATTACCTGGCAGATTTAAATCGTTCTTTCACCGTCTCGTGGACCAATATATATTTTCATATTGTCTAAATAATAGTTTCTCGTGTTTCATTTGAATCCGAAGGGTTTCTCGAACTTGGAAGAGGCTTAGCTATAACTTGTTTGATTACCCGGCTGATTTAAACGTCTCGTTGACCAATATATTTTTTTTATTGTCCAAACAATAGCTCCCCGTGTTTCATTTGAATCCAAAGGGTTTATCGAACTTGGAAGAGGCTTAGCTATAACTTTTTCGATTACCCGGCAGATTTAAACCGTTCTTTCACTGTCTCGTGGACCAATATTGTTTTTTATTGTCTAAATAATAGTTTCTCGTGTTTCCTTTGAATCCAAAGGGTTTATAGAACTTGGAAGAGGCTTAGCCACAAGTTGTTCGATTACCCGGTAGATTTGAACCGTATTTGATAACCTGACCGTTACTTCCGTCAAATTACCAAGTATATGGTAAAGATAGCTTATTTTCTTTTCCCTGTTAATTTGTTTGTCACTATAAAATTATCAGTAAAATAGACCACAGAGTATTAATTTTGGTTATTTTGTGGTATACCGACTCATTGTGTGGTCGTATACACTGAACCGTATGTAATATACAACTCGGCTGAATCCATGTCTCCTTCATTAACTCGTAACTTATAAATTGGAGGATCCATATTTTTGGCTCGTCCGTGTTGTAATTAGGTAAATAAAGTGAATTCAGTAAGTACCTGGAATTTTCCGTAACCTCCATCGGAGGCTATCTGGAACTCTTGACGCTAAGGGTCAAGGGGCCGTGGAGCAAACCACGTTAATAATCTAGCGCCCGAGATTTGAACCGAACATTTCGCATCAAGGGTGTCCATAGTGACGTGTTCATGTGGCAGGAGCTACGTGTAAGAAGGAAAGCACGTTACAACTTTCGGAACAATTCTAACAATATATCAAAATTTATTTTTCAAGCAACATCATATGTTACTTCTTTTGAAAGTAGCACCAAGTTTTCTCAGATGTGAGTAAAGCGTGAATTTACCATTTGATCATAAAATGATAGATTTTACACTCCGGAAGCGCACAAATTAACAACCGAAAAAACTAGGAAGGAATTATTACAAAAAAAAGTAAGATTTGACGTATTCCTAATGAAAAAAATTGCTTAACCCTAGCTAGCTTGACCGTATGAACATGTATACATTCGAAACATTCAATTTTGAGTATACTATGATAAAATAATATCTTATATTGATATTGATTATTCTTTTCTTTATTATTTTTGGGAAATAAAACCACAATCTTTTTTTATATTTCTACTTTTAAAGCTACCGAAACGTAATAAAAATATAAACAAAGATTGTGATTTTATTTCCCAAAAAAAAAAATAACAAAAGGAATACCTTCAGCAGTGGAATATCGCTAGTACACCCCAATATTTTTCCTGACGACGTATTTCTACCGAGTTAAACAACCAATATACCAGAAATGTGAAAACAATGTACCAAAAGACATTCCAAATACAATTTGCAGTCCACTTTTGCGAAGGATGGTATTCAAAATGTTTCACAAGAATTGGCTCCTATACCACAAAGTACTAAAAGAAAACTGAAAGTCCATGCTTACAAAGCTTACGTGAAAATGAGAAAGCACAAGAAAAGGAAGGAAGGAAAAAAGAAATGTGGTTTGCTTTAAAGGAAAATTTAGAAACGAAAGAATATATATGAAAAGAAATAATAAACCCAAATAAAAAGCCAACAAAGTTTTGTGAAGAAGGAAGTCTCTTACAAGGCAAGCGAAGGAGAAGATTAAGACCCATCCAGTGTTTTTCATGACGAGTAAGACTGCGTCTGCCTCTAATGCAATGAAACTCCAGTAGATCTAAATCGCAAGAAGGATGGTTGCGATATCAACTTTGCCTAAAGTGGGCACGTTCTACTAACCATAAAGTACCAAAGTACATACTTATATTTGTTTTGTTTTGTTTTAGTTGATAATTAAGTTTTTCACACGTTAATAGGATGCAAATTGTCTTATACCTCCATTTCATCTTTTTCCACCAAATTTAAATGGCAACCTTCTACTTGTGATACGTCGTTAGAAAGCCCGTAGAAAATTATACAGGGTGTAACAATAGAGCAGAAAAATGTATTTGACAACAAAAATAACAATTAATTGTGTGGAACGATACTTCGCTTTGAAAGTGCAAGTACGGTCCCTATTTAAGTGTCAAATGTTATATCAATTGTATTAAAAGAAAAACTTGTTTCTGGTTTTTAAACAACACATATTGTTATTCTGTTTTGCATTTCCTTTCTGTACTAAAATTATTGGTTTATTTGATACTTACCTTAAGGTCATTGTCATTTTGTGATAGATTAATTATTTGTACGTTTGGCCCGAAAGCACTTTGGTACGTTTTGTACGTTAATTTAACTACAATAATCACGATGGTTTACAGTATACCTGAACGTGTGGAGATCATTTTATTATTTGGCTCCCAGAACGAAATTTATTTGCAGACAGCTAACGTGTTCAATGAAAGACATCCTGAAAAACATGTAAGTCACGTGTATATCCGTGATTTAGTCACAAAATTTAGAGAGACGGGTTCAGTGGAAAATAGAAGAAGGAATGCCGCAAGAGTACTCGATGAAGCAACTAAATTTGAAGTCATTAGACAATTTGGAATAGATCCTACTTTATCAATTCGTCAGGTTTCTGCAATAACTATCCGACTATCACATGAGTCGGTACGGAAAGTTTTGAAGCTTCAAAAATTTCACTCCTATAAAATGCAATGTCTTCAAGAATTGTCCGATGACGATCCAGACCGAAGAATTCAGTTTTGTGAAATTATTACTGAAAGAATTAAGAATGTTAGGACTTTTAAAAAATATTTGTTTTAGTGATGAGTGCACATTTTATCTAAATGGTAATGTAAATAAACAAAACTGTCGTTAGTAGAATGATGAAAAACCACATCTGTTTAAAGAAAACCACACTCAGTATCCGGAGAAACTAAATGTTTGGGCAGGGGTATCAGGAGATTCTGTGATTGGTCCCTTGTTTATACCGGGAAATTTAAACGGTGAAATGTACCTCGATATACTGGAGAACACTATTGAGCCCTTAATTGTTCAAGAATTAGAGAACCAACAGGACGGCGATGGCAATCCAGCACTAGATGAAAATTTGTTGCACTTCCAGCAAAACGGAGCACCTCCGCATTATGCAGTAGCAGTTAGGGACTGGTTAGACAATAATTATCCAAATATATGGATTGGAAGGAGAGAGGTCCCATTGAGTGGCCACCTAGGACACCAGACTTGCCGCCACCTGATTTTTTTCGGTGGGGTCACCTTAAGTCGGTTGTTTATAAAACTAAACCAACCTCAATCGACTATTTTCGACGAAGAATTAATCAAGCATTTCGTGATATTACTGAAGCAACATTTGCCAACGTTCGTATGGAGTTTGAAAATAGGTTGTACTATTGTTTACAAAACAATGGAAACCATTTTGAACATTTACCGAAATAATTAACATTTTTGTAGTTCGCCATTTACACTTTTTCAATTTGTTTTCAAATAAATTGTTCTGCTTTATTGTTACACCCTGTATAATTATGACTCGGACCGTTGGAAAGCATTTTCTACGGGCTTTCTAACGATGTATCACAATTAGGGGGTTTGCCATTTAAATTTTTGTAGGTGGGGTAGGTGGGGCATAGGGGGCTGATGGTGCGTTCTCTCTCATGTCATTTTAGCTCTCCCTCTCTACCCTAGAAACGGTTTTGAACTTTTTTTGAAATATTTTTTCGTTCACGAGGTACAGCCTATTGTAAGTTTTCAAATTGACACATGTATATACAGGGTGTTTCCTAAGTAATCTAGAATATTGTAGTGGGCGCTTCGTCACTCCATTTTAAGACAAAAAGTTTCCATAAACATGTGTGATAAGTCTTGTCGTTAATGAGATACAGAGTGTTGAATTGTTTGTAATAAATGAGCTCTGACTGTAAGTGAAATTTTTTTCCTGGTGACGCTACTGGCTTTTAGAAGTAATACGAAAGGCATTATGAATTTTCATAGTGACCACATATGGGCAGTTGTAAATCCACATGCCATACGTGTAAAACTATTCCAACAAACATTTTCGGTCAATGTTTGGCTTGGCATCATTGAAGATTATTTAATAGGACCATTTTTCCTTCCTGCACGGTTGACCGATGAGACATACCTTCATTTTCTAGAAAATGAACTTCCAGTTCATGCATGACGGTGCTCCTCCACATTTTGCAGTGATTGTACGCGAGTTTTTAAACAACGTTTTTCCAGACCATTGGATCGGACGATGATCTCCACATCCGTGGCCCCCTAGGTCACCTGGACACAATCCTCTGGATTTTTGTGTGTGGGGATATCTAAAATCGCTCATTTATACAACCCCAATATTAAACTTAGGAGATCTTTAAAATCGTATCATACAAGGCAGTAATGTTATTCGTAACAATCCTGGTATCTTCAAACGTATTCGGCAATCCATTAGACGTTGAGCGGATGCTTGCATTTTGGCTGGAGGTGCACTTTTTGAACATATGCTCTGAAATGTACTATTTTTTTTCCTTTATGTTTAACACATGTTGTTGCTTCTAATAAAATAATAAAACAATTCAACACCCTGTATCTCGACAAGACTTATCACACGTGTTTATAAGAACTTTTCGCCTTAAAATGGAGTAACGAAGCGCTCACTACAATATTTTAGATTACTTAGGAAACACCCTGTATATTTGTGAAGGTATTATCATTAGTAAATTGTGTTTTCTTGCAAACATTTATATCTCAAATTCAAATCAAGAGTTATTAAAAAAGATAAACCATGTCAGCAGCAGCTTTTGTGAAAAATTAGGGTTGGAAAATTTTGTTTTCGTTCATCTTGATATCAAAATTAAAACAGTATTCGTTGTATTCAACAAATTTACCATGAATTCATTATAATCTCGAAAATCCATCAGAGTTTCACATAATTGTGCCTAAGTATTAAAAACAAATGCTAATTACACCAAAACTTTTCCAGATTTTAACTTTGACGCAATAACAGGGAAAAGTGTACGTATTAAATAAGGGTTTCAGCGTAATAAAACGGAACTAATTAGCGTTAATCCAAAATTCGACTGTTCAAAATTATATACGCATAACGCTATTAAGTTTGGCAAATGGGCAAATGCGGCTGAAAACATTCGATATTGCCACATTTAACTATAAAAAAGCTAAATTGTATGTGTAATAATTATTTAAAAATAGACTTCTGATTATCAACAATATATCAATAATGATTACACGTTAGTGAAAGCTAAGAATTAAACATTTTTTCAATGAAGTTACAGGTTTTTTGTCAAACCGTCAACGCCGTGCGTAAATCACATTACCGCGTTCTCCAAACGAACTCAATTGGTGAAGATCGGCACCCTGCTATGCAACCACCTGACTTGCTATTTGTAAGCACGTGCGTGTGTTCTTCCTTCTCACTTCGACTATTGACTGATATTGATTGTCGGCCTTGCTTCCTCACCCCTTACCGACACCGCGTAGCTTCAGATAGGTTTGCCACACTATACATAACCTCCTTTAATTTTTGTTTCAGTTTCAATCCGACATTCATTTACATAATTTTATGAGTACTTTGGATTTTTTCTAGAAAGTATAGATTATGGTTATTCACAGGTATTTTTCCGAGAAATATTGAATTGTTAAGCCATATTATTATTGGATTTTTGAGAACTCAAATTTGTTCGCTATACTATAAACAGCTTTGACGGGCAACTTTTCACACTAATAGCCGTAGCACTACAGATTTGGACGTACGGAAAATATTCAAACAATTTTCATCCTTGAAATGTTTGCTTGCACACGTTATGATTTCTCATCGTTCGTCCATTTAGTAAGCAAAGTTATTCCGATGTGACTGTTGAACTATCATTGAAAAATACGTTCACATATTCTGATTTATCCAATGAATTAATAATAGAAGTACAGCTTCGTCCCATAATGTGGATCTTATTTCCACTAAGGGGATAAGGATACGGATTTCACTATATATCTCAACAATATCAAAATATATTTTAAATCGTATGTTTCTATAAGTCTATTTCAGAAAGGTATAGAGTAATAAAATAGGGAAATCCGTCCAGTTCGGCTCAATTTCGGTGTCGGCCATAGGCGTAGGTCTTGAAATAGTATTGTTTGTAATATTAAAATTGCGTAAGAGAATTAGAAAAAGTATGTTTTCTGGCCTGAAGTGTCAATATCGAAATATTGTGTAGGGATTACTTAGGTAGTAGATTATACAGTTACGTTTTGCCATAAACAGGTACCGTTCAACCTTCTATTAGTGCCTCTGCCCAATTCCAACCCTGTTTCAGATTCGGCTCAACCATGCGCCGCAAAGTGCCTTACCCAAAATTTTTAGACCTTTATAAGTATATTTGTTTAGTTTAACGCATCAGTATTTGCTGTTAAGCCGTAAATAGTGTTCACAGTATTATAAGATTAGTAATAAAATGGCGACATTTACACCATCGAAAAGATGTTCCAATAATTCTCCACTATCAGTGAATGAAAAACTTATTATTTTAAATGTACACGATTGCATAAAATACGATTACCCGAAATTTACTGTACAAGAAACCGATGTTCCCGAATTGAGAAGTCCACCGTTCTTAAATTATTGCGGGGGAGAAAGATAGCAGGCCAAGTGGAGCCTCCCAAGAAAAGTCCAGGCAGACCAGTAAAAGTCCTTGATGAAGACACCGAAAGTGTAATTCGAAGAAAAGTTCACTCTTTTTATTTTAAAAAAGAAATACCCACCCTAGATAAGATTTTATTGGAGCTTGGCCAGGATGACAGTATTCCGTTGATAACTAAAAAACTTTTATGGACCACTTTAAGAAATATGGATTTTGCCTGGGAAAAGCATAACCGTGAAGCAATTTTACTGGAAAGCGATGAAATTGTTTGCTGTCGACGAAAATACTTAAGAAGTATAAAGCAGTACAGAACAGAGCAGAAGAAAATCTTTTATCTTGATGAGACGTGGATCAATGAAGGTTATACAGTACCAAAAATGTGGCAAGACAAAAATATAACCAGTGCTCGCCAAGCTTTCATGGAAGGCCTGTCAACGGGTATTAAGGTGCCTTCAGGTAAAGGGAAAAGACTAATAATCGTCCATATTGGAAGCGAAGAGGGATTTTTAAAAGAAGGTTTGCTAACCTTTCAGTCGTGGCATACGGGAGATTACCACGAGGACATGGATTCGGATGTTTTTGAAGACTATTTTGGTGAAATGATAAAATATCTTCCGACTGATTGAGTAGTAGTTATGGATAACGCGAGTTATCATTCTCGACGCATAGAGAAGACTCCAACTTCATCTTGGATAAAACGAGAAATTATTGACTGGTTAACCACCAAAAGTATTGAATTTGAAGATAATTTGATAAAAAGAGAACTATTAGCTATAGCAAATTTACACAAACATCGTTTTATGAAATACGCCGCGGAAGATATAGCAGAAAAACATAGTGTAAATGTGCTGCGCACACCGCCATATCATTGCGAACTAAATCCTATAGAACTTATATGGGCGCAAGTGAGAGGATTTGTAGCAAGACACAACACGACATTCAAAATGAAAGACGTTAAGCTACTGTTTGATCAAGCCATTAAGGAGGTGACACCAGAGAACTGGCAAAAAGCAGTCCAGCATGTCATTAAAGAAGAGGAGAAAATGTGGGATCTTGACTACTTGATCGATCGGACCGTCGACCCGTTAATTATAACGTCAAGAGGAGATGACAGTTCCTCAGATGACGAAGAATATTATGATTTTTCATAATTTAATTTCTGTATAACGTATTTTTTGTATAATGTTCAATAAAAAATTAGTGTACCTAATACTATGTACATAATGCCTAATTTTTATTCTGTTAAAATAAAATTCTTTCCTTTTTACGAGTATCCTACCGACACGCCTTTAGCACACTATTTTCAGTATTTGTGAATGGGTAACAATAGGCTAAACCCATATATTGACCCCAACCCGGGTGGTACTACCTGCATTTGATAAAAAGAAAGAATTTTACAATGAAATCAATGCCAAACTATGAAAGTGGCTTAAATATTCGTTGGGTCACTCTGTGCTCCCTTTGCATACCTAATGAGGTTTTATTACTCTATACCTTTCTGAAATATACTATAGTGGCAAACCACGGCTGTTTCACGGCAACCGTACCGTGAACGACACGTACAAGTATTAAAAAGGCAATTCATTTCTTCGCAACCTTAAGATTCCTATGCAAGCTATTTAAATATGAATATCTTATCCTAGCTATAGTCACAATTTTGATTTTTTATCCAGACCGTAAATTGAAAATACCACAGAATATAACAAACGTCTCTGAAATTTTTCCTTAAATGAAATACGAGTGCTCCAAGTAAATACTTTAATTTCCGTTGTATAGAACGCAAAATGTTTTTCCGTTTCGATGTGAGTATACAGGATGTTTTACGACGAGCTTACACTATCTATATATTGGAGACTACAAACACGATTTCTATATAAATTGGCATAGATGGAGAACAAGTTATGGCGAATTTATGGAAAATATTTTGACATACATGTCACTTCCGGTTATACGGAAAGTGAACGACAACTTTGTTATTTTAAATATAACACCCTATATATTATGAACTTTTCGGATTCTACATTAAATTTTAATGACACTTACCTGTGCAGATTACCCTATATCTAAAATTTATACTTATCTGTACTTATCGAGATATTAATTTTTTTAAAAAGTTGTCAGGTGCGGACCTTCATATTGAAAATTCTGTGTGAACATCCCCAATACCAAATAAAAAAACATCTTGTCGGGATGATTAATAGGACGATGAAGGTAATTGGTGACATGTCGAAAACTTCGTTTTTGTACAAAGGGATCGTAAAAAAATGATGAAAAGTTCAACTTAATAAATGTCAAATATCGAGATTTTTTTAAATGAAACAACCATATTTTTATACTTTTACTTAACTCTAGGGCCGAAAATAAGGGCAGTTTATGTTCACTTCCCTATATCCAATCTTGAGCGTTTTTGAGATAATAAGATGTATTTAAAAATTTTAATTATGTCAGCCTTATTATTACGTAGGCGTAGGCCGTGCTATTTATTCTTTCATTTTAGCAGGCTATGGATGAAACAGGAGAGGCAGGAATAAGAGTGGTGGGAGATGGACTGGGGGCGGATGAAGTGAGGAAAGGAAACGAATGGGTGGTAGTGCTAATGGGAGACATGGTGGTGTACAGTGTGTATATAAGCCCAAATGTTAGCCTGGAAGAATATGAGTGGAGCATAACAGAATTCGAGGATGATCTGAGGGAGTGAGAAGGAGAAAGGAGGATCATTAGGAGAATGGTGTCAGGGGACTTCAGTGCTAAGAATACTGTATGGGGGGGGGGAAGAAAACGGACAGGAGAGGGGAGATCCTGGAGGAAATGTTGACATCCAACGGGCTGGCGGTGCTGAATTATGGACTACTGCCCACCTTCCTGAGGGGTTACGGGGGTTCGACATTCATTGATATAACAGCATGCGATGAATGGCTAGGGGAAAGAGTGAGTAGTTGGAGGGTGCTGGAGGATGAGGGAAGCTTGAGCTTACATAGGTATGTGGAGACGGATATAAGGAAAGGGAGAAAGGAAATATTGGGAGAGTGGGGATGGAGGTGGACGAAGGCCGATGCAGAGAGTATGAGAAAGAAAGTGAGAGAGGAGATAGAAAGGGGACTTGGACATGATGTAGATAAACTGTACGATGTGATACAGGGCTGTAAAATAGAGGAAAAGAGAGGCAATAGGCGTGAGCGGAGGGCTAATTACTGGTGGAATGAGGAAATAGAAGAGCTGTGGAGGGAGTGTAAGAAAGAACGAAGACGGATGCTGAGAGGAAGAGGAAGGATAGAGGGAAAGGGGGGATACAAAGAGAAGAAGAAGGGAACTGGAGCGTAAGGTGGAGGGGAAAAGAGGGAAGTGGGAAGAGTACTGTGGGAATTGGAAAACAATCCATGGGGAAAGGCGTATGAGATAGCGGCGAAGAGAATGGGTGGAAATAGGAACGAGGTGCTAGAGGAAGATTGGGAGAAGGAGATTATAGGGAAATTGTTCACAGGAGGACGAGGAGGAGTGGGGAGCAGGATTCGACAAGTCCAGGATACTAGGGGGGTAGGGAAAATTGGGGGGATAAGGCCGGTACGGTAGAGAAGTGGGAAGTAGAGGAGGGGGAAAAACATTAAAGTAAGGAAAGCCCCAGGGATAGAAGGCATGAGGGATGATATGATGGATGACAATAGGGAGTACTTCTGCGACTTATTCAACAGGGTGCTAAGGGAGGAAGAGTTTCCGGAAGGATGGAAGGTGGCCAGGATGATACTGCTAAAGAAGGCGGGTAGAAAGGGGTAGCGGGCGGGGGACTACAAGCCCATCGTCCTGCTGTGTGGTATGGGTAATTTGATGGAGGGAATAAAAAATGATAGGATTGAGGAGGAAGCTGGTAGGAATGGAGGTTTTAGGGTAAACCAGCACGGGTTTGCGAAGGGAAAATCATGTACCTCGGCGCTTGGCAGGGTAATGGGCTTGGTGAAAAGGGCTAGGGAGGGCAGTTGGAGGGACAAGAAATTGCCCCTACTCGTGTTCTTCGACGTCGGGAACGCGTTCAACAGTGTCAGCAAACGGGCAGTGTTGAGCGCGTTGCTGAGGCTTGGAGTGGGGGAGGGTTTGGTTAACCTGGTGGAGGACTACCTGACGGGACGTGTGATATTAGACACTAAAGGGAGGAGGTATGAAGTGCCCCCTGGCTCGGCTCTTATACCGACGCTATGGAAGTGTGAGTTTGATGAGGTTTGTGGGATAGTATATTAAGAGGGATGTGAGATTACGCGGTGTATGCGGACGATGTGTGTCTGGTATGTGCGACAAAGGGAGAGGCGGAGATAGAAAGAAAAGCGAAGAGAAAGTGTAGGAAGGTTGTGGAGAAGATAGAGCGGTGGGAACTCGAAGTGGCGGAAGATAAGATGGTGGGGTTGCTAGTGAAGGGACGGAGCAAGACGAGGGAAGTGGTGGTGATGGTGAAGGGAAGCAGAATTCGGATGGAGGAGTCTGTGAAATACCTAGGGGTGTGGTTGGATAGTCAATTATTCTTCAGAACACACATGTTGAAGGCGGCAGAGAAGGGGAAAGTGAGGGCAGCATGGCTGGGGAGATTGATGTGTAATGTGAAAGGGCCGGGAGAGTGGAAGAGGAGGGTAACTGGTAGGACGGTAGAGCAGAGTATGCTATACGGTGCGGAGGTGTGGGGTGAAAGAGCGGGAGTGAATGCGAGGGCTAGGCGACTCCTGCGGGAGCAGAGAGGGATACTGCTGAGGGTGGTGCAGGGGTACAGGACAGTGGGTGGACTGGCAGCAGCGGTGCTGTCAAGCACCTACCCATTGGACGTGATGGCTAGAGCCAGGAATAAACGCTGGAGGGGTGCGACCAGAGAGGAAGTATAGGAATGGATGGAGGAGGGAATGGAGATGAGGTGGGAGGAGTATGAGGGCGCGCTAAAAGGAGCGATTGGGAATAGGAGAGATTGGATGGACCGGAAATTCGGGGAGGTGAACTACTTCTTGACACAGGTGTTTACTGGAGATGGGTCGAGAGTAGGGTACCTCCACAAGATTGGGAAAAGGGAGACTGGAATGTGCGAGAGGTGTGAAGTGGAGGATGATGTGGGGCATGTGATTAGATGCTGGAGGAACGAAGAAATGCTGAAGAAGCTGGAGAGGAAACTAGGGGAGGCGGTGTATTGGGAGAACATGGTGGAGATAATGTTGAGGGGGGAGAAGGAATGGATTGAGGTGAGTGGCGTAGTAGAGAGCATGGTTAGGGGGAGAGATGGACTTGATATGGCATGAGAGGTATGAGTGATAGTTAGGGAGAAGACGACGGTGTGAGCGGAGAGTGTGCGAGGGTCCGCCGCCCGTCTCGAAGTATGATAGGGTAGTGATTCCGAGGCGGGGGTAACGGCGAGTTTGAGGTGGGTTTGGTTGGTAGGTATCCCTTTGGGGATGAATCCAACACTGTTTCGAACATGAGTTTCCCATCTCGACACGAAAAAAAAAAATTTCAGCAGGCTGTGTATTTATCTAACATAATTAAATAGTATTAATTATCATTGTTCAATAATGATAATATAATTGAAATTTTAGTTATTTTTGCCGTAATGTTGCTTATTATAAAGTGAATTGTGTTAAATTTTTTAATATTCTCTTCACTGTGTAACGGCTGGGTCGGGGTCGATCTGGAAATCTTGTAGCAAATAGAACACCTGTTCTTGTAACAACTCTGTCACATTCACCATGTATTAAAAGTAAATTTTGATAATATTCATTGTTTAATTCCAAACGAGCCATTTCTATCACTGTACTACTAACTTCAAATAATGACAATTAATACTATCTAATTATGACAGGTAAATACACAGCCTGCTGAAATAAAAGAATAAATAACACGGCCTACGCAATAATAAGGCCGAAATAATTAATATTTTCAAATACATGGTCAATATATCAAAAATGCTTTAGATTGGGTTTAGGAAACTGAACATAAACTAACCTTATATTCAATGTAGAAGCCGAACAGTTAATAATATACAGGGTTTTACATTTAAAATAACAAAGCTGTCGTTCACTTATTTGTCGTTCACAATATTTTCCATAAATTCGCCATAACTTGTTCTCCATCTATGCCAATTTATAGAAATTGTGTTAGTTGTCTCCAATATATAGATAGTGTAAACTCGTCGTGAAACGTATATTCATTGTTTTTGGCATCCTTTTTCACACACAAGTGTACCATTTTCAATTTAAAGAGACTATACGAATACGTAAGTCAAATTTAATATTGGTATTACAGGATGTATCACAGTTTTTTAGACATTGTCCAATAGCTGTCAAAATTTAGTGAAAAAATCAATTTTATAAAGTTTATGAATAAATTTATTTGTGAATTGATTTTCGCTTGGATTTATATCGTTGTGCTGAACACTGTGCCTTGTACTGAGAACTTAACAGGTTGATTACTTGGCCAACACCATCCTTCATGAATATTGTTTTGTTTGTTACAGATTTGGCTGGCAGTCCTGTTAAGTTTGATACTAGCGGAGATGGTCTAGCTAGATATGATATTCTCAACTACCAAAGGCTACTCAATGCCTCGGGATATCACTACCGTGTAAGTAAATTTATTCATTTTGCATACATCCTTGAGGGTATCCAATAAGGTGTATACAGAGATATTTGTCCGAGAATTACGCAAAACTAGATAACTTCAACATTTCAATTTATATATACAAGGTGATTCATTAGTGCTATAGAGTCCAATATCTGGTAAATCCAGCTTCGAATAAAAGTTTGACCGATTGTAGCCAGCCTGAAGGCACATATTTTAAAATTAGTCTCAATTGTACAGCGTGTTCCAGAATGCCGTGCCAAAACAAAGTTACATTTTTTCAAATAGGATTTGTACTTTACTTCAAATTTGAATTCTGCTGGACTTCGCTATTGCAATGATATGAGGTTGTAGTAGGTTATACACTGTATTTAAGAAGTTCTGACTACTTGTTCTTGAAGAACGTAAGGAGTTCAACGCCCTGTATACTTAAACCTGCACAATTTTGAAATAATATTCTACAGCTATACGTCTGTGATGGTCTTCTAGTATAATAATTCACTAGACCTTCTTTCGTATCTAAGAAATGTATACAGGACAAGACCAAACTCTAAAACATCAGTTTCACAATTTTTGTAAATGGGTCACTCTGTATTTTATATCGGTCAATGAAAGTTACTTTCCTATAATTTGAATTTAATTAAGTATTCTCTACAGGGTGTTACTATATTCGACCGACAACGCTCTACCCCAGAGAGCTCTCGTTATTTGATGATTTTTGATATGGGAACATTAACCGCTAAAGGGCTTAGTTACCGAAATACAGGGTGTTAATGGTAAAAATTTGACAACGTTTATATAAAACGATAAAACTTCAAACCGTCATATCTCAAAACTATCTATTTTGAGTTGTTACAGTATTGCATAGGCAAGACGACAAGCTCTTTTCAATAGCTCAGGTTGCGAACGAAAGTATTGCGATTAAAAATGTGGAAATACATAATAATTGAATTACAGTTTTGTTAAGTAGGACCTAAATTAGAAATTCCATATGTGAAGCTTTCATTGTAATTTTTTGTTAAATTGATTTTCAACAAGCATTAGAAAGCATAAAATAATAAAATTGTAGTGTAGAGAAATCTAAGTTTTTTAAACTTACAACTTTAGCAAATGTTTTGTCACCTTTAAGCTGTTAAATTCGGTTATTGCTTCAATAGTATTTAACAGTAATTTCCAAATCACTTTCAACTTGGACTTTCTTAGCATCTGGTTGTATCTGAAGCTGAATTATTTGGGTAATGAACTGCATGTCTTTCTTTATTTCATTTCTGTTACAATTTCTAAAATAAATACATAAGATGGATGAGTATATAACAAAAACATCAATTTTAAACATTTTAATACTAAAAAAATAAGATGGGTACGAAATATATAAAATAAACTATACACTAGAAGATTGTAGGTTGAATAAGCATTGAGTTGAGTCAAAAAGATCAAATTTAATAATCTGCGACATCTACGTAACAAAGTTATATTACATTGTACTTACTTGTTATTAATATCAATTAGATTGGCTCAAAGTAATCTGATTTAATAGAGATTTTAGTTACTAAAAAGGTACCAGAAACCATAAAAATTAGTGAAAGTGCTAAGAAAATAGTGGAAAATGTTGAAAACAGTAAGCAAAGCGATATTTCTACAGATTCTGGAAGTGTTACTAGTTTAATGTTAGATTTAACGAAACTAAAATGTTACTTAAAATGTGCCGAAATTGAAGTTGAATACCTTAAGGCTCTAAATAAGGAGTTAGTAAGAGGAATTGAACATCAAGAAACCATAATTTCATTGCTACAATCCAAAATAGATAATTCATATAATGTGCATGATGCCAAATCTACAAAATATACAAATCCGCATGATTTAAAGGCAAACAAGCCAACTACTATATGCAGAGATCTGAATGGACTTGATATTAAAACAGGTGAAAATATTCGCAATAATACAACCTACATATAACTCTGTATTAAGCTCTTGCAGCTACTCCAAAACAGCTACTAAGAAAAGTACTTCATCATCCATTTTTTCTCCACCCCATCCACTTCTAGAACAGTGGACAATGACCCGATCAAGTGTCAAGAAATCTATCGTTAACTTAGACAAACAGATACCAAATGGTAACCAATCATGGCATATGGTAACTAACAAATATAAAAAAAGGAATCAACGAGAACCAATAGTGGGCACCAGCACTGAAGGAGCTGCTGGCACTATAAAATGTGTGCCAAAGTTTGTTGACTTGCACGTATACAGAGTTGATCCAAAAACAGATGTTGCAGCTATGGAAAATCTCTTAAAACCCAACTTTCCTGTGGTAATATGTGAGAGTATACAATCTCGTTATCCCAATTAATTAGCATTCTAAACAAGCAATGGATCCTACGGTTTGGCCTAAAAATGCATGTGTGAATATTTTTTTATATCTTCGGGGCCCCTCCAAGTTCCCGAGGTAATTTTTAATCCTAATTTGATTCTGTTAAATGTACAAAGCCTAAATGAGGATTCAATTTGTGATATTATACTTGAAATTAATAGGTACAAACATATTTACATCCTCTGTCTGACCGAATTATGGAAATTCTCTGATTCAGTGGGGCAAATATACATTGAAGGCTTTAGTTTAGCAAAGAGTTACTGTCGTGATGCCACAGTAAGAGGGGGTGGTGCATAAAATACAAACATGTTACTGTCAGTCAATTCTGTATTGATAAACATTCAGAATTTTCCTGCTCTTCCCTTAGAGATAACCAAAATTATACCTACATTATAATAAATTGTTACAGGTCACTGTCAGGGAATGTAAATGTATTTTTCTCTAATCTTGATAACCTCTTATTATCGATTTGCTAAGTAGTGAGGAACATGTTGAAAATTATAAAAACTACTTAAACACCCACAATTTCGAATCGTATATAAATGAAATTACAAGACCTCCTAGTAAAACATGTTTAGATCACTACTTCTATAAAACAAATAGGAATATAAAAGGAGAGCATAGTTTTATTTTTGTGAACGATATAACGGATCACTTTCCAATTGGATTAACTATACATACTGATCAAGGAACTCCAAATGAACGAAAGTTAAACTACAAAAGCTATTTAAACTATGTTAAACTAAAAACCGATTTACAGATTGAAAAATGGGAAGACATGTACAGATTAAAAAATATAAATGAAGCATTCGATTCTTTCGTAAATAAATTAAAGTATCATATAAATAAAAATACAAAATTGGTAAAAATAAAAAAAAATAAACAGTTGATAAGGAAACCATGGATGACGCAAGGTCTAGCCAATTCCATTAGGGAAAAAAATAATCTGTACTCATTAATTTTAAAAAACCCTGAAAATAAAGAAATTAAGGAAAGATATAATAGGTATAAAAATAAAATTAAATCCTTAATAAACATAAATAAGAGGAATTATGTGAATACTTTAGTACACAAAAATAAAAACTCTTCTTCAGCTCTATGGGACTGTGTGAACAAAATGTGTGGAAAGAAAACACCTATAACAAAAATCGAAAAATTAACAGGAAATGGGCAAGAATTAACAGCTGCTATTGATATTGCAAATAACTTCAATAACTACTATACCGAATTGGGACAGAACTTGGCGAACAATATATTACCTCCAGATGACTTCGAAGAACATTTGGACATACTCGATAATACTATGTATATACATAATACAACTGAAGTCGAAGTAAAACATGTAATATATACACTAAAATCTAAAAAAGCACCTGGTTGGGATAACATCAGAGCTGAAACTATTAAGGAAATAAGAGATGAAATTTCACAACCGCTAACTTATCTAATAAATAAAAGTTTTAATGACGAATGCTTTCCAGAATGCCTCAAAATTGGAATTATTAAGCCACTATATAAAAATGGCGACAAAACATTGACCCAGAATTATAGACCCATATCGCTATTGTCAGTTTTTTCAAAAATTTATGAAAAAATACTAAAAACAAAAATAACCAAATTTCTGAATAAATTTCAACTACTAAATGATAATCAATATGGGTTTAGAGAGAAAAAATCGATAGGGGATGCAATACACGCTTTAATCTCTAAACTATACAATGCTTAAGATACGAAAACACCTGCAATTTGTATCTTTATCGACCTCTCTAAAGCTTTTGATACTGTGTGTCACAAGCGTTTACTGGAAAAGATTAAATTTTATGGAATGCGTGGAAAAATTTATCGTATAATAGAAAGCTATCTAAAAAGTAGAAAACAATATGTGGAAATGAATGGAGTATTTAGTGAACCAAAAACAATTATCTATGGCGTTCCACAAGGGACTGTACTTGGACCTCTTCTCTTTACCCTATATATTAACAGCCTGATGACATTAAATACAAAAGGAGAAATAATAAGTTTCGCAGATGATACAGTCATAACTTACAAGTCAAGATACTGGCAAACGCTGAAAATGGAAATTGAGGACGATTTTGAAGCAGTTAAAAAATGGTTTCAACTAAATAAACTAACGTTAAATATAGAAAAAACTAAATATCTGCCATTTACATCTTACATAAATAATTTGCCGAGTCTTGATCCAATATATGTTGATGAAAACACTAAAATCTCTGAAGCATCATCAATTAAGTAACTAGGTATTATTATAGATAGGCATCTGAAATGGGATCTACAGGTCAAAAACATTACCAATAAACTCAGAGGGCTGCTACATAAATTTAAATATTTACGCGACTTTTTAGATGAAACCCAGTTAAAAACTTTATATCTGTCTCTGGTACAGTCGCATCTTACTCATGGAATTATTGGTTGGGGCGGTGTGGCAGATTGCCATTTGAAACAGTTAGAAAATATACAAAAATGGATAGTAAAGCTTATTTTGAAAAAACCAGTACTTTACCCCAGCGATGCGCTTTTTATTGAGAGTCCTTTTTTTGACACGAGACAGTTATACTGCCAAAACATTCTCATGAACATCTTTAAAAGAAATATAAATATACTTTTTCCCCAACATAATTACTAGACATAAATGTACATACCTCACAATGAGCTCAAAGACAGTTGGACAACGTTGTACGACTTATTTTGCACCAAGACTCTTCAATATGTTACCAAATAATATTAAAGATATAAATAAACTGCCACGTTACAAATATTTTGTAAAGAACTGGATAGCTAGTAAAAACAGACATATTTTTAATGATTTAATTAATTTAAGGTACCTAAAATAATTTATTTAATATGATTATGTTTGGAATATCGCAAAATTTTTAATCCAATTTCAAAATTGAATGCAAAGCTAAAAACGCTTGGTACCCGATTGAGACCTCAACTCCCGAATCCGTCCACAACTCCATATTAAGACCTTAACTCCCGACTTCGACCACATCTCCCTATTAAGACTTATCACTAAATCTTGTTGTTTTTTTGTGTGTTGTTTATATATTATTACAAGTTTTATAACTTGCGCACAGGCATTATTATGCCTCAGCGAGGTATCAATGTTTATTCTGAAATATTTGTAATTGTTTTCACCTATCAAATTGTATTGTATTTTAATGAATAAACATTATTATTATTATTATTATTATTATTATTATAAACTCTATATATAAACCTAATATATATTTTATAGTATGTGGTGATTTCAATATTGATACGAGAACCGTGAATATGGATCATACGAAATTAATAAATACACTATCAATTTTGAATATTAGTCATAATCTTGTAAAATGGCCGACTAGGGTTAGTGGCAGCAGCATTACAACGATTGACAATATATTTGTTAAATTTCAAAGCTCATCCTTAACTTGTGTTTTTGACAACACTGTATCGGATCATAGAACTGTATTTATGGAGATTACTAATGAACCTACCGCTGAACCGCTTTTTCGTAAGAAAAGAATATTTACAGATGTATACCATTAATCACTTCAGTCTTGTTACTTAGGACTGGTCTTAAATATATGGCAATTTTAACACAAATTATGCATTTAATACTTTTATGAATATTTTTCTCTATCATTTCAATGTTCATTTTCCTTTACGGAGAAAACAGGTTAAACGGGGTGAAAAAAAGGTGGATAAATACGGATGTTCAGAAATCCAGTGATACTTTGAAAAATATACATGCATTATCAAGGGCTCACCCTCAACTGAGATAATTTTATAAACAACAAAAAAAAGAACATATAAAACTCTTACAATCCACCAGAGAGAATATTATCAAAATTTAATCTCAACTTCATAAAATCCCACAAAAAGCGTATGGAAACTTGTTGCAGATTTTACTAAAAATATTGGTAGTGGTAGAGTACAGCTTATCGCACTACTGGATGATCAAAATAACTTGATTGAAAATCCTTCAGAGATTGCAAAAATGTTTAATGTAATTTTTAAAAATTCTCCTTATGACATAATTTCAAATGTATCGTGTGATCCTAAAGGCGTAGATTTAGAGTATACTGATAAGTTAAATCTCAAACAAGAGACTTTTCTTTTGTGCCCATACAATAAAGATGAATAATATGAACTTCCAATAATTAAGTTAAAAAATAAAAGATCGTATGGTTTTGATGATATACCAGCATTTTTGTTAAAAAAAGTTCTGCCATTTATAATGTCTCCTCTAACATATTTATTCAATTTTTCCTTTTCTAATGGCGATTTTCCGGATTAAAATATTTGAGTATAGCTACCTGAAGAGACTTAATACCTACTTACAGTGTCATAATATTATTGTCAACAGCGACCATGGTTTTCAAGAATGTAAGTCAACTAGTAGCGCTATTCATTCATTTTATGAATGCTTAACTAATTTATTGGACGCAGGAGGTTGGTATATTCTGTGATCTCAGTAGAGCATTCGACAGTGCTGATCATAACAATTTATTGTAATAGCTGAAAAATATTGGTATCAGAGGGATATCTTTGAAGTGGATTGAGTCTTATTTATATAACCGCTTACAATATGTTAGTCTACCTAATTTAACGGATAATTGTATTGGTAAGAGTGAGTCAAGTTATGTATGCAATAGTGTTGGTGTTCCGCAAGGGTCTGTTTTGGGACCAATCTTGTTTTTGCTTTATATAAATGATATTGTAAATATGAGTTCACTCACTTTACATTGTATGCAGATGATACGTCGGTCCTTATTTCGGATAAATCCAATGTCCTTTTAGAAAGTGAATGTAATGATCTTTTTTCCAGCTTATACAGTTGGTTTTGTAAAAATTCACTTCACCTCGATGCAGAAAAAACTCAAATGGTTCATTTTCACTATAGGCAAAAGCAAATACAAAAAATGAATATAAAACTTAATAATGAACAAATAGAATACGATTCTTCCGTGAAATTCTTAGGTTTATTTATTGATGAATTCCTAAATTAGAAAAAACACTGCGATACAGAGTGATCTCAAAACTAAACTCAGTTAATTATCAGTTTAGAAACCTTCGATCGGTTTTAACAATTAAACAGCTCGTAATGTGTTGTACTATGCTCAGGCGGAATCTCGCCTACGGTATGGTTTATGATTTTGGGGAATCAGTACTAGCTTTATTGATGTCTTCATAGCTCAAAAGAAGATCATTCGTTGTATTGCTGGTATTTCTCGGCGCACTAGCTGCCATGTTTATTTTAAAAAGTTAGAAATTTTAACATTATTGTGTTTGTATATTTTTCAGTTGTGTGTGTTTGTTTATACTAAAATAAAATATCTTATGACCAATGAACAAGTCCATAGATTTAATACAAGACATTGTAATGATCTACATGTACCTTTATCTAAGGGAAATATTAATTTTAACTCTCCGGCTATACAAGGGCAACGGTTTCATAATAAATTACCTCTAACCATCAGAAACTGTACTACACTTTTAATTGAACGTTGTTTTTACTCCACAGAAGAATTTTCAAGCTTACATATTGTTTAGTTATAATTTGCATGTCAATTTTAGATCAGGATTAGGATTAAGTTTTCATTGTGACTAATTCTATACAAATTTTGTTGTTTGTCAGAAAGAAAATAAAGAATTATTATTATTATTAGCAACTAGAAACTATTACAGCAACTCTCAATTAAAAGAACGCTTGCACTGCACAAAAACTTCCATACTCATACCACCTGTTTCTTCTTCTGTTTCTCTTGTTTGGTTGTGTCCTAAGCTTTTAAGCCGTTCATCCATGAAAATATATTTATTTTGGACCTCACAGATATTTTAATATATTCAAAACAAAACAAAATATGTTAGTCGACACTGTTTCTCGACTCTGGGATTGCAGAATTTTGGTCAATATGCGTTGGTAAGGATGAATACCGGATCGGCTTTACTGGTCCATCAGTGGACAGGCCAGCAATAGGCCATGACTAAATATTAGTTGATATGCTGTAGTAATGGCTGGACGTTACTGGCCCATCACAGAGTAAGTTCGTACTGGCCCACGTGTAATAGGCCATCTACAGCCTTTGAATGGTCTGCCCTTATATGCATTTTCCCGGTAATCCCGTCATTGGCCCGAACTTTTGCCGTCAACGCATTGTTTGTTGGGTACCTACTTGCAGACTTTTGTTCAGAAGCAAATGTCTACAAAACCATTCATTTTAGCTCCATAAAAGGTTCTTCCTTTTTTAACTAAAAATAAACAGAGAATTAAAAAAAAAAATTTGTTCCAGTGGCGTAAAAAATAAGGGGATAAAATTTGCCACTAATCCCGATAGCGCGCCACTGGTTACATTTCTCAAAAGTTAGCTTTTGTCAGAATATTACATTCTTGCAGAGCATATTGGTCACCAAATTTGAGAAGAATATTTCAAGGCGTTTTTGATTTATGGCAAATTTTGATTTCAAACTTTTAACACCCTGTATTTCGGTAACTAAGCCCTTCAGGGGTTAATGTTCCTATATTAAAATTTATCAAATAACGAAAGCTCTCCGGGGTAGAGCGTGTCAGTCGAATATAGTAACACCCTGTATACCCAAAATGAATGGTACATTAAAAATAGAGTTTTTGAATGCGTTGACTGCATCTTCTGGGGACTGGAACCTTTGACTACGCAGTTAATTCTTAATTTGTGGAAAAGTCAAAAAGTCAATATGACTTAGGACGGGACTGTATGGAGGATGGTCCAACAATTCGATGTTTTCTTGTTTCAAAAACTCAATTGTTTTTCGAGGTGTGTGGGAACTTGTATTGTCTTGGTGGAAGATCATCGTTGGCGGGCTGGTTTTTCGAAACTCAGCAATTACTTCCGGCAAACAAATCGATATGTCTGTACCAATAAGCAGTAACGGTTCTTTGATCTTGCAGGGGGATTGTTGATACATGACTCGCTTTTGAGACAAATGTCGCCACCATCTTTTTGGAAACACTTCGAGAACGGATAACTTTCGTCGGTTTAGGTTCATCTTGGAACAATCAATCAGCCGACTGACATTTATTTTCGGTTTCATAAGCCAGGAATTGATTCACATGATGAAATAAGGAAATTGAATTTACAAATTGTCTTGTCTTAGCTTATCCACACCAATAATTTTCAGAATTATAATCATTGTCAGAGTTATTCAGGTGATTCCAAACACTACGACCTTACTGTATCAACATTTCAACATTTCCTACCTCATCAATTCCAAATAAATATTAGCGATACAGAATATTTGGGAAACAACGAAAAATCTATCGAACTGACACAACACTGGGTTAAAAATACTGTCTCACAAAAGCCTTAAAATATCTAGCGTGTCTGTATAATTTGCTTCAGTAATTTTAATTTCTTGATAAAGTACCAGTAGATTTTTATCCCTTGATGCTGCAAACCACATTTGTTCTTTGAGCGAGTCTTTTGGTAATCTCTTATTTACTAGGTTTTTCTGCTTCCCATGTTCGACTATTTGTGTCTATTGCCTTGAAGGTAAAACTCAGTTTCACTATTCCAACATAAGGGAGCAAAAAAATTTTGTTTTGAAGTCTTTCTCGTTAATTTCTTAAGACATTTATTTTTTCCACTGGCAGTGCACTTTCACAGAAAATTTGCTTTTTTAGTATTTACTACCATTAATTAAAAATGCATGTAAATGAAATCTTCCAAAATATAGTGTTTGACCAAATAATAGTCACTCAAGGAGAGCATATTTGAATCACTCTGTATCTCATGAAAGTTATTCAAATGATTATGTAAAAATAAGGTATTTTCTGAACCTGTCACTACTAAGGAAGATATGATAAACAAAGTCCTTCACGTTTTTAACGGAATAGATGGAGTATCAATATCAAGAGCTACTAATGAAAATCTGATTAGAAGAGTCCATAAATGTTTGGAAGTTGATGGGCAACATTTTGAACATTTGTTGCATTAACAAGCTAGTGCCTATTATCTTTCATAGCATCTGTTTAATTGTTCAATGTTTAACTTACAATGTGTTACAAAGTTGTAAATTAACACAACATAACCTATAAAAAATAAAATTTTTGTGACCAAAATGTATACAGTTGATTTATCTGAAAACTGGAAGAGATAGGTAAAGGGAATACTAATACAGATCTACAGTGGGCAAGGTATTCATTCCATTTGAAAAAAAAAATAATTACGTGAAGATCTTAGATGCCGTTTTTATTCCAATTTTGACAGCACCCTGTATAATAAAAAAGGTAACTTCACAGTGTAAACGATAAAGCGGTATGTGGTAAATAGTTCCTAAGGAATTTAAAATTTTATTCAAATTACATATTGGATATTGAATTTTATGTACACGGTATGGAGGGTAGAAGAAAGGAGCACTATCTGAATGTATTAAAAAGTGTCCATCGAAAGGGAAGCAAATTAAGGTGGCGCCATAGTAGCAAGTGGAAAGATTTTAAAAACAGCTTCAAGAATTATTAGAGTAAGATACAAAATTAAAAAAGGAAATACTACGTAAATAATTGAGATTTTAAATACTGTATATTTCTCAATTACACAAGTCACGAAAAATACAAAATTTTTCAACCCAGCACACTTCACTCGGTTTATAACCCTAAATTCACATCATTTCCATTAGCTATACGAGCGCCATTTCGGTGAATCTTCGAATTATAATTTGCTGTTTACAGGTGGACACTTTTTCAACTTGTCACCCATACAAGATGGTGCTCCTTCCTTCTACCCTCCATAGTACACGGTGAAAAAGTGTAATTTTCATGGAAAAAACATAACTCAAAAATGGTATAGGGTAGCTTTAGCAAAAAATGTTTCTAAAATTAAAAAATATACAGGGTTTCCCTTTCACAAAAACGAAGTTATGAACAACTTCTGTTATAACCGGAAGTATCAAATAGATGGAAATACTTTTATTGAATAGCTCACTCTTTAAGACCCCTTCTTTCCAATTTTCATGATTCGGATACCTTTAGTTCTCGAGATATTTCTGATTAACCGTTTATCTGCCGCACCCTGTATATAACAAGACCCTGTAGAAATTGATTTATTGTTTAAATTAATACTTCGTGGCTGTTTCAACATACTAGTATCTTTTTTCATCCACATGACTTGTATTTCGCGTTTTTAATTGCACATCGCTTTTTGTTTACTGATCTTTCCCATTTTTCTACAATTTATTTTCCATTTTCTATCCATAAATATGTGCTGCAATAGGTTTTGACAAGACGTTTATAATAAACGAGAGATCCGCCCAGGCTTCACTCGGTGGAGCCAGGTGGCATTTTTCTTACTTTTAGCATTTTTATACCTCTCGTAACTTCTGAACGATATATCAAATTAGAATACTTGAACACTTTTAAGAGGATTTCACATGTACCGAATCAACCTTGATTATGAAACTATTTAGTTGGATAGATTGTGTAGATTTCTATAGGTGAAATAATTTTTAAAAGAGGCTAAGTATTTTTGGAGATTATCTATTACAAACATATAAACATACAAACTCATCTTTTCTCTTTATAATATTAGTATAGTTAAGATGCTCATTTCTCCTAAGTCGGCTGAATAAACAATCTGGATCAATAATTCTCAACATGTCCAATCTCCCTTTGATAAAAACAAATAAAAGTAAAAATGCCACTGGAAACGTCAACAATAGTTGCGGAAAGTTAAAATTGAATCAGAATTTCAATAAAGAAGTTAAAGCTATTTTGTATTTTGTTGGCAACTTCTGAGTCAGCGTTAGAACATCACGGAATACATATTTCCGAATCAAGGTAAACAAATAAATTTTCAAACTTTCGGTACATACCTACATTAAAAAGTTCGTAGAATGACCCGATTTCCCGAATTTAGCTAAATCGATTTGCTTACAGAAACCCGGATAAGAATTGACACACGATCATACTCAGTTTAACGTTTCTCTATTTCTATGCAATCCACTAAAGTTCGGTATTCTAATCCATGAACAAATATCTTTAACAAAATTAAGTCATTTTTTAAGCAAAATTGTGATGTTCCATTTTGACTTTGAATGAAACGAAAACATTTTGCAGCCCGATATAAAACAAGGACAATTACCTACATTAGAAAAATATTGTACAAATTGTCGACATTTTATCAAACACACTTGACATCTGATCAAACTGCAGAAATAAATTATGTCATTCTTCCATACAGACTAATTCCTGCGTGTTTTTATTGGTTAAATAAGTAATATCTCTTATTTACTATCTGGTTATTTTGTGGATGTGGCTTGTGATAGCAAATTATAATTAGTCGAGGCAACGAAGACCAAAAAATACCAAATAGCGGAAATAATTCATGTAGAAGCCAATTTTGGCACACTTGTAGGGGAAGGTGTCCTAAACAACATACTAAAAGTACTGAAGGGAGGAGGTGAAGCTTATGGTGGAGGGGGTCTCTAAAGGTCCCTTTTTTCAGTTTTTTGTTAATAACTCGAAAAATACTGCCTCTAGCGAAAAAATATTCATATAAATAAAATTCTCTATAAAAAAGGTTCCATACACTTTTTTGCTAGGATCAATTCTTAAGGAGATATGGAGGGTGAAAATGGAAAATTTAAAAAAAGTTTTCATTTTTAAAAATAAAATGTTTATTGTTAAAAATAAAATGTTTGTAGTTAAAAATAATATGTCTATGGTTCAATGGTTCATCCCCCTTTTTCAAAGTTGGATTCGCTAATGTCGCTGTCTTTGGGCATCCTGGGAAATGCCAAAATAAACTGGCACCAAGCCCTCGATATTGGAATCAAAATATGCAAAGTTTCATTGGCAGCAAATTTGGTGACATGAAGCAATCTAAAAAGAATGTGGTTTTGTCAATAGCCAGTATAAGCGCGCCATTAAAATCAATGGTGAAAAAGTTACCTTTAACCCTCTAACAATTTTCCAAAGAATTATCATAGTAAAAAAGAACGACAGCGATGTAGCAGAGCTTTTGGCATATGAATTAACTCCATACCGCTTGGCTCTGTTCAGCGATGGTGGAATGCGAAAAGGGAAAAATCAACCATCTACGATGTTTTACCAACAGAGGACAACGCAACTCTCGATCTCGCCAAGAGCACCGTTGTCGTAGATGGCGGTTTCCTTCTCCTTCGCATGAAGTGGAAACAGTCCTCCGACATTTCATCAATTTGCCATCAGTACATTGCCTATGTACAGAAACATTACGGTGAAAGTTGTATGGTGGTTTTTGATGGTTATAGTGATGTCGACAGCACAAAACGAGCGGAGCAGAAGCGAAGAGGGATCACAAAAACTTCTGTTAACATCAACTTTCATGAAAGCATGGCCATCACAGTTCAACAACAGCATTTTCTTACTAACGAAAGGAACAAAACAAGGCTGATTCACTTGCTCAGCGAGAAAATGACAGCAGCCGGGATTGAAACAACTGTTGCTACAGGGGATGCTGACGGCACTATTGTGAGGAGCGGATTGGATAAAGCTGCTGTACATCCAACTGTAGGAATAGTTGGGGAGGATGTGGATTTGATAGTTCTCCTCATTGGATTGGCACCACAATCAATCAATATGTACTTCATGAAGCCAGGCCGTGGGAATGTGGAGACCAGGCTCTTCACAGTAAATCCTGGCCTTGCTCAAGAGATTTCAGCAATATTCAAGGATCCCTCAGCATTACCTGAGGATATTGAACAGGCTGGCGAGAAGCTTTTTTTGGGTGTATACAAAGTGCCTGCTCATCTAGACAACCTGAACGAACATCGGTACTCGGCATTTTTGAAAGCGTCAACGAAGCCCAAATCAGACATGGCCACTCTTCCTCCAACCAGAGGAGCTTCAAAACAACACTCGCTCAGAGTATATCTACAGGTAAATCTATTTACATGTAGCTTTAAATACCTACTACTTTCTTTAAATTACAAATATTAATTTGTGATGAATTCTTACGTTGGTCTCATTACTTTCTTACAGATACAACAGTGGCTCGGCAACCTCCTACCACCCATCCAATGGGGCTGGGTCAAGGGAGATGATGGGATTTTCCATTTCCCCCCTCCCTATCTCCTTAAGCATTGATCCAAGCAAAAAAGTGTATGGAACTTCTTTATAGAGAATTTTATGTAGAATTATTTAATAAATGAACATTTTTTCGCTAGAGGCAGTATTTTTCGAGTTATTAACAAAAAACTGAAAAAAGAAACATTTAGAGACCCCCCCCCCACCCTAAGCTTCACTCCCACCACTCAGTACTTTTAGTATGTTGTTAAGAACACCTTCCCCTACAAGTGTGCCAAAATTGGCTTCTAGATGAATTATTTCCTCTATTTTTCCTTCGTTGCCTGGACTAAATAGTGAAATTGAATGCTTGTATTTTATGTTGGTTTAATGTTAAAATCTGGACAATGTAAAATACAAACCAAATATCAAATTTGCTGATTTGGGAATAGTGGAAACCTATATTTACAATTAAATCATTCGATCCATCAGAATCTTGCTTCATATGATATTATTTCAACTGAACTAGTTTATGGCCCGTTCAGTATTAAAATCGTTGCACGTCACATCTGTCATAACTGGACTATGTTGCCAAGCCCTTGAAATAGTATGAGAATCTAGTATATGTCAAATGAAGTTTATAAAATATTCTAGGTTAGGTTTAGTTATTGATGGTTATTGTGTGCAAACAAACTTCGACTTATTTCAGTTATATATAAAACTTTTATTTGTATGTTAACAGTACAGCACTAACTAAGAAATTCTTATTTCAAAAACTATGGAATTATTTTTAGCACTAAAAAGGTATGTATGGAATAGTTAACACTTTTATTTGTATGTTTATACCACACCCTTAATTAGTTAGAAATTATGGAGCTATTCTAGCATTTAAAATGTAAGTATATATCGTATCAAGGAAAAATATTATCTAATATAATTTTTAGGTTACAATTGCAATTATCTACATGTTGGCTTCTAGAATGTTGTCACTACAATATAAAAGATGGATGTAAGGCTTACAGACATCCTATAAATAAAAAAGTTCTGATAACCTGGATATCTTTTTTGAGGTAGTCAATTTTGTTTTATATTTTGGTGAAATAAATCTTAAAAATATTTTAGAATAGAAAAGCCGGGATGTCAAGCTTTAGTGTGTAGGTCATTCTCAACAAGGAAAATCATCCTGAGATATATGATCATTGATCATAGCAAAAGAAAATTGTGCAGCAAGCACCACCACAGCTCAGAAAAGGAGAGCAGATCCATTCTATTCTCCGAATGAAGGTATATGCGAATGATTGACTAAATTGTAGCACTGAAATCAATACATATTATAATTATCAGTATCTTGGTGACTTATTTATCACTCCATCATCTTCTAATCAATCCAAATTTATATTTACCATTTTGTTTTAGGTCACCAACATCTGCCGCAGCTGAAAGTATTGCTAATAAACCGATCGATCAAATGAGACCTTTCAATTCAATAAAAACTATTGAATTAATTCTTTGTATTTTTTATAAAGCTTTGTGATATACACATTTACCTCAAGAAAATGCTGTCTGAATTACTTATTTTGAATATCATGATTAAAATAAGATAATAAATAATGCTACCCCAATTCTCATGGAATTGTTTTATTAAAAAGAAACACTGCAAATGTATAAATTAGTTACACTGGAAAGATTGTAATACTATTTTTTCAAATAAGGTAGAACAATAATAATTGCCAAATTTTCAAAATTCTAAAAATCACAGACAAACCAATTCTAACCCTAAACTTCTAGAATGCATCTTATCGGCTTGCTTGGCAGTACCCTGTATCAACTCATTATGATTTTTTAAAAGATGGTAGGTAATACTTTGTGACTATACTGTTCTATCAAATCCACAATGTATTTTGTTGGGGGTTTGTTTCTGAAAAAACATTTGTTGAAAGAGTAGTATTCAAATAAACATTCAATTCTTTTCAAATATTATTTTTGTACAAATAAAAGTATAACAACATTTATTGACTATTAGGTACCTATAATTTGAAGTAAGAATTTTAAATGTATTAAACTAGTTGTGTAGTCTTCTGAATTCTAACATATAATTTGCTATATCACTGCTCAAATGCAGCTAGTACTTACTAGGCTACAATATTAATAAGCTTAGCTTCAACATTTGTTGATCGAATTCTATATTGTGTTGCATTAACCTAATATTATCAAAAAGCATTGTCCATAATTTATTGAAGGTTCAGAAAGATTCAATAGTAATTGGTTTTAAAACCACTTAAAAACATGTTCTTCATTCATTTTTCCTTGATAATCACTCAACTGAGATTCTTATAAAAATATACTTTCTGCTCCATCAATACAACCATCTTCATTCTCAGCATGAAATACAAAATATCTAGAATAAAAACAATTTTGCATATTAAAATTTCACATACCTACATTATTGTGACATACTTACCTTTTGACATGAACGCAACCTACAGCACCATTTTGGAAAATTCAGGATTCATTAAGAAAAACAAGTTTATACAGTGGTTTATTTTTCTTGAAAAGACCATAAGTCCTCAGTGTGGATGTGTATAATATTTTAGTAAACTACTCAGGAACATTCTACATTGAATAATTATTGTTCTTTTTCAATTGCTGCAGTAACATTCCTAAAGTGACATGATTATCTGTGAATAAATGTCCATTATTATGAATTTAACAGGATATAATAAATTCAGTTGAATAAGTATAATGTATATAAGATGATTTGGTTTTTATTTATAGCGATTAGGACGACACAGTTAATCCAAAACAAACTGAGTTTCTCTCTGTAAGAAAAGATTTATTGTATTTACACGTGTTTTACATAAATGAATTAAAGTAACAAAAACTATCTAATTAACTAACCTGTAAAAAAAGAAACGACATTTAATGTTATTAATTATAACAATGTCGATCCTAAAACACAATTATTAACTTATTTCTCCGTTTATAGAATTTGATTGAGAAAAAGTATTTTGACATTAATGATTTTTCATGACAGCCCAGATAATAATCCTTTACTATAGGCTATAGAATATAGACTATAAATAAACAATTCTGCCTCGATGGCGCTTAATGCGCGGGAATGTTTAAGAAAAATCACATTTTTCTTTACATATATAATATTAAACTTATAATCACTTGCTTCATACACGCTGTAAATAGTATCAGGTGTAAGTGCATTAACTATTGCAGTATTATTAAGTTTAATTTATACGTTTTTTCCGGACGTGACTTTACCTTTGATAACTCATTACTGCTTGTGAAAAATTAATCACAGTTCTTTTCAGTGTTTTAATAACTCGTAGATAAAAGAATCGAAAAACTGAATGAGCATAATATAAAATTTTCACAACATACCCCCAAAAATGTCAAGACGTCAACTAAACCTGAAATAAACCATTTTAATCGCGGTAACATCGCGCATTTTTACCAACATATAAACTTTTTAGTACGACTGACGTTAGTTTGCGTTTAATATTTAATTAACCTACGAGTTATATTTGATATGAAATAAATTACGAAACCTTTCTTCGAGCATATATTTATATTTTTTGATAACATGCGACCTACAAATTTTAATATTTATTGAGTTTAGAAAGGCTAAACATAGTGATTGACAGTGGATTGACAGCAGCAAACGAATGATATAATATGTCTTTTTCGACGCTTTGATGACGTGCAACGGTTTTAATTCTGAACGGGCTATAGTCTTACATATTGGTAACGCGAAACTGAAAATTAGCTACTCGACTTTTTTCTCGTCGAGTGAATTATGGATGTTAGGACGCATTATAGGATATCAGAATTGTAGAGAAGTATAACCTTTTCTTGTTAATAAAGCTGTTAATTATACAGGGTGGATACGTGCAGCGTGCATAAAATCAGGTAATAATCACTACGTGTAAACAATTTAAAAAATGAAATCAGAGCTTCAGTAATTCATTGGTTGAATGAATGCTAGACTATGTATTAGCGGTATAAGTGACAGTAACTATAACTATTTTTTAAGAATGGTGAATTATAATTTTTTTCGGAAAAATAATCTAAGGTTTTTAACAATCAGTCAAAACAGCTCTCGCTGGCTCTCAGCATTTACTATGTTTGAAAATGAGAGCAGTTTGATAAGTCACTGACTTTTCAATTTTTTGTGCAATAACTTTAAATGTAACACTGCTCCCGTGAACTACCATCTATTAATAAACTACTGTTAGATCTTAAGCGAGTGCGTCATTTAGTTTATGCATTGTTTAATAATATAGAGATAGTTAGTCAAGCTTACGGGAAATAAATTTGAAGAAAACGGAATAGGTACATCGATAAATAGCGACTGTGTTTGCACTTCCACCATGTGTGATCGTCGCCATATTTTATACAATTTTATTGTAATCATATCAAAGCGAGTAAACGCTCTGTTGGCAAAGTTATAATTTTCAATTTATACAATTTATCCACAAATTGGTTCATTTTGAAATTCATGGTCAGAATTTGCAACAATTCGTTATCACTTTATGGATAGGTGATTATTGAATAATTAGTAGGTATCTACGAAATGAACTTTACAGATTCCAAATTTTGTGTGAACACGATATGGCAATAACGAATGGCAAGCGAGTTTTGTTTTATACAGTGCCCGTCTAAAGTCTCTCTCTCTTAAATCAATAATTGTTTGGGTGCCTGAAATAGGGTTCAAATGCAACGTTTTTGATAGTTTTTCATGACGTCATCATTCAAAATGGCGGACGGCCGCCATTTTGTAAGATGATTTTAAATGGGATCATATGGCAAGTAATACCTCATTTGAATGCTCGTTCCAAGTCCTGTTCAACGACACCATCACGATCAAACTATTTCTACTTATACTACATCAAGATAACAAAAAATAAACATTAATAATATAAAATTGAGCTTAACAAAAATAATAGCAAATGTATGTGAAATACAATAAATGAAGTTTTAACTAAGCCAGTGGAAAAAAAATTTAAAAAAATGACATTATAAATTCAGAATTCGAAATATTGGGTTTTAAGATAATATCGGAGAAGTAGACTTAGCCAGTAAAATGAACGGAAATTCGAATTTTCCAGGTTTAAAATCGGTTAATCCCCACTCAATGTTTCTATCTGCGACTGACCCTATAGAAATAATAAAAATTATATTTTTTATTCACTACATCCATGCATATAATCTTCTGAATGTATTTTATTGGGTGACATTTTTTTTAGCTGAAACCAGTTTAAAAAAATTTCAGTATATAGATGCCTTCCCAAATACAAAATCACAAAAAACTTTCGGCGGAAATGCATCATTTTCCCGACTTTAGAATATCTGAAACTAATAAATAAACTATAATAAATAATATAAAGTATGTAAAAATTGAGTTTAATCCTCTTCCCGACCTTTAACACAGATCAATGAATAATATCTATTCTGATCAGCTTAATATCGCTTCAAAAATCTCAAGAGACAAACGGTTTTGTACACGCCTGTTTTTACCAATAAATGAAAATGGTATATTCCCGCAAGAAGTTTTTTGCGTGTTTATGTTTAGAAAATTGTCTAAAATGTAAAACAGAAACGTATTTTCTTGTAACTGGCTTTAGCTATTCTGAAGTCGAGAAAATGAAAATTATGCATTTCCGCAAAAAAAAATTCGAGTCTTTCTGTTTGGAAAAGGTTCCAAATAGTAAATAAACGAATATTTCTTACATAACTAATTTCAGCTAAACGAAAGTTGATCCATTTTATTTCATAAGGTGAATAAAATAATTGTTATTGTGGTATGGATCAGATATTTCGCATTCTATATTCAACAATATTTTTACTAACATCAATCTCCATTTCTGAAATTAACTTGTTTTTTCCATTTGATATTTTTGGCAACATCATTTCTAATTGCCCTCGTAATGTAACTTGTCTGTTTATTTTTCTGGTGCCACCGTATTCGGTTTCAAGTTGGCAATTTTCAAGATCTACGAGATTCGTTTAGTTTCCGCTAGATACCGTCACCTCCTTAAACCATTACACTGTTAGTGGGAAGAGAAGGGACGTCATATAAGAATTCTACAGCGCTTGACTAACTATCTCTATATTATTAAACAATGGTTTATGTTTGATAGTCATTGAAAGCAGACAACATCGGTAAAATCCATGGAATAATATTGAACGATCGGAACATGAAAGTGCGTGAAGTGGCTGGTGCTGTAGGCATTTCAACTGAGCGGGTACAGTCAATTTCACGTGAATATTTGGAAGTCAAAAAGATAACCGAGCGATGAGCGTGGCGACTGCTCACAGTCGACCATAAACACAATAGAATGACCCCTTCTAAGGGGTGTTTGACAATGTTCAGCCATGATCCGAACAATACTTCACGTCGTGGACGAATACCCACCACAACTCACCAGAGTCCAAGGAACAAACAAGACAGTGGGTTTCACCGAGTTAACGTGTGCACCACAGAAGGCCACTGTGGGTCTATGGGCCGACAATGTCATGGCTACAGTTCTTTGGGACCCATGCAGTATCATTCACATCGATTATAACTCTCTTTTGACAGCCTCATGGGGAGTATTGTCAAAAGCTCCTTCTATATCCAAAAAGGCGCATACTACGGTTTCTTGGTTGTCTAGAGCACCTCGGATATCCTCCGTCAGTTGTACCAGTGCAGTCTCCGTAGATCTGCCTGCCCGGTAAGCATGCTGATGCGGGTGGAGAGGTAGTCTCTCTAGGATTTTCGCTCTTATGTAATTGTCAATAGCTTTTTCCATCGTTTTAAGCACAAACGATGTTAGGCTAATTGGTCTGAAGGATTTGGGGTTTGTTGTGTCCCTTTTTCCAGCTTTTGGAATGAAGGTTACTATTGCCCTTCTCCATGCTTCTGGTATATAACCCAGTTCTAAGCTGCTTCGACTGATCCTAACCAAATGTGGCAGAATTTTGTCTTGTCCTTGCTGGAGCAATGCTGGGAAAATTCCATCAGCTCCCGGTGCCTTGAATGGTGAAAAGGTGTTCATAGCCCATTTTAACCGTTCGATACCACAAATGTGCTTAGCCATTGTAGCCAGTGTTAGTCATAACAGACCCTCGAGAGGACTATCACTCCTATTTGGGCTACTCCCCGGAAAATGAGTTTCTAGTAAGATTTTCACTCTTTCGTCCTCATTTTCGGTATATTTACCGTCTGGCTTCCTCAAAGCCATATCTGTGTTGACCCTACTTTTTGCCATGACTTTGTAAAGTCTTGCCGCAGCAGGTGTTGTATTTATATCTTCACAGAATTTTCTGAAGCTATTTCTTTCAGCTTTTCTTATTTCCTTATAGTAGGTGTTTCTCACCTCGGTGTATCTCTGCCAGTCTCCGGTGAGTTTTGCTCTATTAAAAAGGTCCCGGGTTTGAGATCTTAATTCTGACAGATGTTTATTCCACCAGGGTGCATCTCTGCTGCTTCGTTGTTCTTGAAGAGGGCAGCTCGATTCAAATGCATCGATTATTGCCCTGTTCAGGTCCTCAAGCTCATTTTCCAGATCTAGATGGTGCTTAGCCCTCCCTTTTCTCTGGATATGTGCTAGGTTTTCTTTCAGACAGATGTTATAGTTGTCCCAATCTGTTTTTCTTGGTTTTCTTCTGGGGCTCACCTCAGGTTTGCCTAGTTCTAACTTTAATGTTATGATCCTATGATCGGAGAGAGATGGTTCTCCCGAAACTCTCCAATCTTTTACTATACGTTTTAGATCCAGTGTTGCCAGTGTGACATCTAAAACTTCTTGCCTTACCCTTGTTAAAATGTGGGGGTATTCCTTATATTGTGAATATTAAGGTTTTTATTAAGGATATATTCTAAAAATTGCTCACCTCTCTGGTTGGTATTGCTACTGCCCCAAACAGTATTGTGTGCATTGGCATCACATGCTAAGAGTAGAGGTAGTCTCTTCTCTTCACAATTTTGATTTAATTCTTTTTGTTAGATTCAGTATCAAAAACAGTATTTTGGCACACATTTTCATAGCTTAATTTCTATTTTCAAGGCTCTCCATGTTAATTTTTCTTTGCCAAAAAAGACGAAAGAAAATTAGGCATTTTTTTCCTTAAATATGACTACACCACTGGATTCAGAATCGTTACAGATGTGAACTACCAAAATTTTTATTAACGACAAAGTTATTGCAACATGAATTTGGAAAAAGTTGTATTTTAATCAATGTTTTACGTAGAATGTAGACAAATTTTGAAAATGGCAACATGGTAAGCAAAAACTAGGACTCAAACATATTGCACAGTAAAAATTCGAAGCCGATAACTTAACCCGTTCTGGAGTTGATAGCTTCTGAAAGTAATGTAAAATTCTGCTTAATAATTTCATTTATTAACAAAATGCAATCAACGAGTATGCCATGAAAATACGAATTAACAACTCTTAAAAATAACTAACAATACATTTTGATCAAAGTAATAATAATTTAACTCTAAATTTGCAATTTATTTTTTGTAATGTCCACAGCTTTATTATGTCCATACTTATTGAAGCCATTTTTACAAAATTCAAACAAAATCGCAAGTACGCTTTGATTTTGACATTTCACTTATGTTAGTCAGTAACATTTGTATGAAATAGTAAGTACTAAATGTTCTAAATAATTACTTGTATTTGACAATAGCTGCTTTAACTATTCAAGACAAAGTTGAAATTGTACGTTGGTGTGGTTACAATGATAGAAGTGAACGAGAAGTAACAGAAATATTTAATCGGAGACATCCAGATCGCCGGATTTGCTGCTCTGCAGTGCACAAAATCGAAGAAGTATTCATTGAGACTGGAGCAGTGACCAAACGTATTTTAAAAAAAAGGTGAGCGGTCGTCGGACCGCCGACAGAAGCTTGCTTCTTATGCACAATAGAATGACCATTTTTCGTGAATTTTTCACCATTTTTCAAAAATTTTGACAATTTTTGACCATTTTCGACAGTTTTTGACGAATTTTGACAATTATTGACCGTCTTTGACAATTATTGGCCGTTTTTGGCAATTTTTCAAAAATTTCAACATATTTGGCAATTATTGACAATTTTTCCAAATTTTAACAATTATTGACCATTTTTGACAATTATTGACCAATTTTGACAGGTTCTGACAATTATTGACCATTTTTGACAATTTTTCGAAAATTTTGACAATTTTTAATAATTATTGAACATTTTTGACAGTTTTTTAAAATTAGTGACCATTTTTTCAAAATTTTGATAATTTTTGACCATTTTTGACAATTTTTCGAAAAATTCGACCATTTTTCGAAAATTTTGACAATTATTGACCATTTTTCAAAATTTTTGATAATTTTTGAAAATATTTGGCAATTATTAACCATTTTTTCAAAATTTTGACAGTTTTTGACAATTTTTGACGATTTTTCCAAATTCTTGACAATTTTTTGACCATATTAAACAATTTTTGACAATTTTTCAAAAATTTTAACAATTATTGACCATTTTTGACAGGTTTTGACCATTTTTGAAAATATTTGGCAATTACGAAATAATTATCAATATCTTAGAATTTCCATAATTTTTTCATTAAATAGTGGAATTAATCAGAAACACTTAGTTTCATTTAAAAAAGTAATACTTTAAAATGAAAACGTTTTCATTGAAAATCAGTAAAGAAATAAGTTCCATTTGTAGAACGACTCGTGGAGTGACTAATTACCAAAAACTCCTGCTGAACTGTATAAATCGGAAAGGTGTGAGACACATGCATCCATTAATAGCTTTCGGAAAATGTGAAATTTATCAATATCTATCAATGATTCTTACTCCATTCCTGAATATTTAAGTACTATTTTTCGAATGATTTCATTTTTTGTAATTGTTCACAAAGTTTCTGTCCCATTTCCCATTGTAAATGTAGATTTTATTTTTCAAAATATTATCAGTATTGTTTCGTTTGATATATTATGTCATATCCCAGAGTTTTTCCACGTCAACGGGTTTTCCAGTTCTACATGGACTTTAACGGTAAATATAACCCTAAAAAAGAGTGAAAAAATCAGAGATATAACAAATTGACTCACAGATGTAACCATTTTTTCCCTGAATGACATGGAGAGTTGATAAAAATAACTTTGTTGTGTTGTGTTTTATCGACAACGCATACCAAGTAAAAGATCTTTTTTAAAAAACACACTGTATTGATACTAAAGAAGGGATTGCAGAACGGTTCGCTAAACTTTAAAAGTCACGTATTACAATTTCCTTCCGCATCTTTTTTAGGGTTGCATGAAAAATGCCGAAGGCGTTCATCAATGAGATCAGTTCAAACATGTTACACTCTAAAAAAAATACACCCGTTAAATTACTTTCGAAGAAGGTCAATCTAAATGATGGTCGGTAAGAAAATATGGTATTATACTTTTAAAACACTTAAAAAATGTGGTCACTCAGAGAATTCTAAGTACATTGCAGAAACGACATTGTCCTGATTTACATATAAGGACGAGACACAGTTTCCTATTTACATGAAAAAAATGAGGAAAAACCATTATTATTGATTTAGCTGGATGAAACGCAATTATAAAAATAGTAAGCAGAATCTCAAATTTAGGCAGTATAGTTTATTCATAAATCAATCAATTGCATGGCCAAAATTCATATTAATATGAGTTTAAGAATGTGTGGCTCAATATAAGTTTAACTTTCTATATTCAACATTAAAATAAAAATTTTGCATATTCCGTCGTTTGCATAAAATAAGCCAAAAGAGAAGCAATCAATTACTTTCAAATTATACAATTCAGATTTATTCAAAACGTTCAAAACATTTATTGTATTCTCAGCCCACGTCACTGACTACGTAATAACTTAATTTTTAATATCTTGTCCTGATACGGGGTGAAGCTGTGATGTTGGGATGTTGTTATGGAAAGGCCTCTTTAATTGGTGGTCTTCCGGGTCACTCGGAGGGTCATCTGACTTTAATAAAACTACGACTTCTGGCACTGGGATAAGTTCTGTTTATTACCATACTTTAATATTACACACTACAACTAATTAAGATTACTAAATGTATTATAAGTATCTATCATTATAGCATACTTATAGTATAACTGAATAGCATACCTTTAATATAATCTAATACTTGATTAGTATGAATCAGAATGAATATGAATTGCATCTGAATATGTTATCGTCTCCTTTTATGATATTTATATGTTGTGGTTCAAGTTCAGGCTGATATTTACTATTTAATGTTATGTTTATTTACGTGACGAACTTGACTCTCGATACCTGTCGGCCTCGTGGGTTTTATTTATGCATTCTTCAACGTTCAATGATTTATTAAAAATAGTTTCAAGGGAATTTATTTCTTATTTTATTGTATGCCAAAAGGCAACACAAAGCTACCTGCTGACACAGAAATAGAAAAAAAATAATGTTCATGATAATATTTTAATATTACTTTGATGGTTTTGCAAGGGTCACGAAGATTTATTATCTGCCGCATTTATGAAAAACTTTAGAATCACATGACACTAGTACAAGATCAGCATTCGTCCAGTACAAGAAGATTTGATGCGATTATAACATTAATTAATTCATTTTAAATCAGATTATTGAGAATATAATATGTATTCGTTGTGTGGTTATCGATGAGTAACTTGTACAATTGTAGACATGTTGGAAAATGTTAAGAGGTATGAATATTGGAAAAAGATAACTCGTTAACAGATCTTATTTCACTAGATTTATTCAAACAACACTTCCTATTTGATATAAGTTACATATTTGAGGCTTTTTCTTTCTATCTCCGTCTTCCGATGAAGGTTGATAGATATTTGCGGTGAAGAGAGACTATATAATCGTCTCACAGAAGTATTCAAACCTATTTAACAACAAAACTCCGGGTCGTCGACCCAGCACTGTAGTGGAACGCTTGTGATGCGATCATTACGGTGAAGCAGTGTCGAACGCGGTTAGTGCATGGATGGGTGACCACTGGGGAAACACCGTTGTAGAACCCGTACAGCCTGCATCGAAACACTTTAGACTACTCGGGTGCACTTTAAAATTCTAGGGTGAGTAGCATAACACAGCTCGCAGGCGTTATACCAATGAGCACGAGGTACAATGTAGATATGCCCTCTTTCGGAGGAGACATAAATCCGAGGTCCCAAGTCCATGGATGCTGAGCTCGATAAAAATTTCTATCACTGGCTGGAACACTAGTGGATTCGGCAAAATTTCCGGTTAGGGGTAGTGTGCTCCCGACGTCGGTGATTAGCCTCAGTTGCAGAAATAGACCGACGTTAAATAACAAAAGAAAAAATTTCGGCAACAATTAAAAGATAGAAGGCTGTGTTAGCCAAACCAGTCAAAAAGGAGATAAACATATTTTGAGGAAAAACGGATAACCCTGAAATAAAAAAATTTCTTGCAGGAAACTAACTGTTAAATCTGGGAAAATGCTAAACTTCACATACATGATTGGGATAAAGTATGGAACCAAGTAAATATCTTTTAACCGAAAAGTGTAGTGCAATGGAACAAAATGCATCTGATGTACATTTTTTTGTTAATAATATACTTCCGGTTTAACCGGAATTGCCTTCAACTTCTTTAATTTAAATGGGACACCATATATATTTTTACAGATTTTGAAAGAGCTTGTTATTTTGAATTCACACATACTGAGTTTAGTGTAAAAAAATTTGTAAAAACGAGGAATATAGCACTTTAATCAACCTCCTTTGAGTTTTTTGCATTAGAGCAAAAAACTGTTTAGATAAACTAATTGATGTTATTTGTTATGCATAGTAATAAATAAACGAGTACTGTTTAGTACGTCTTTTGTTCTCCAAGTGTCAAATTCTAATTGACGGAAATAAATTTTACAATTTAGAATGGTTCAATTAAGTGAAAAAGAGCGTGTTGAAATTTTAATGATGATCGGTTATGGTGATCGTGTTAGAACTCATGAAGAAGTGTGTCATATTTTTAATAATTTGCATCCGGAGAAAAATCCTATATCACGCTCAACAGTAACTAAAACATTACAACGTTTTAATACAACTGGGATGGTAAAAAATTTGCTAAAACCTGGAAGACCGCGGACTGCAACGAACGAAACTGTTAAACAAAATATTGCAATTGATTTAGAAGAATCACCTCAAACTTCCACCACAAATTTGGCACTAAACCCTGGTATCAGTCGACGTTCTGTAGGAAAGATATTAAAAAGTGAAAAGTATCATCCGTATAAGGTACAGTTGGTTCAAGAATTGTCAGACGATGATTTTGACCGACGGCTAGAATTTTGCGAACGGCTAATGGACATCTGTAATGACGACGATAATTTTGCTTCTAACATAGTTTTTTCCGATGAGGCAACTTTTTGTTTAAATGGAACAGTTAATCGCCATAACTCAAGGTATTGGTCAAATGAGAATCCTCATTGGATTCATGAAGCACATACCCAGCATCCATAGAAGTTAAATGTTTGGATGGGAATTGTCGAAAATAGGCTTATAGGCCCATTTTTTATCGACGACGGAAACTTTAATGGTGACAAGTATTTGGACTACTAAATAAGGAAATTATTCCTGCACTTCAACAGAATGGACAATTACCACAAAATGTTTGGTTTCAACAAGATGGAGCACCTCCCCACTAAAATAGACGGGTTAGGGATTTTCTGGATGCGAATTTTCCAAATCGATGGATTGGATGTAGAGGATTCATAGAGTGGCCTGCTCGTTCCCGGATCTTAGCCCGTTAGATTTTTTTCTTTGGGGTTATCTAGAAATCACGTGTTTACGTTAGACGACCAACAAACTTACAGGAATTGAGACAAAGAATTATTGATGAATGTGAACTAATTCGTGGAGAAGTCTTGGAAAGAGTGACTCAAGAATTTGTTAATAGGATGGCATATTGTCAGCAAGTAAACGGCGAGCATTTTGAACATTCGAAGTAATTTTGTTTCTCATTATTCTAAAATAATGAAATGTACACCTATTGTACAACTGACAGTGAGTTATTCCTCGTTTTTACAAATTTTTTTACACTAAACTCAGTATGTATGAATTCAAAATAACAAGCTCTTTCAAATCTGTAAAAATATATAGGGTGTCCCATTTAAATTAAAGAAGTTGATGGCATTTCCGGTTAAACCGGAAGTATATTATTAACAAAAAAATGTACATCAGATGCATTTTGTTCCATTGCACTTCTGCAAATTTTCATAAATATCGTTCTTTTCATTTAAAAGATATTTACTTGGTTCCATACTTTATCCCAACCCTGTTTATAATGAAACTGAGAACCTGAAATAATTGTTAAGGCAGACAACTGAGTGCCTAATCAGAGATATTGTTAACAAAGTAACAGCACAGCTCAAGAAAAAAACGGAATTTTTCCGTGTACCATAATAAAAAAAAATCGAAAATCGAATGTACGAAGTCTGCGAAAAGTCACTTTCTTTTAACAGAGTGGTATACCTAATATAACGATATAAGTTTGATGACAAAGTTCAAAAGTTAAACTGCTAGGAGTTAATTATCGCTTGAAATGTTTGCTTTTTGTAGCAATGGTAAAATACTCCGAACCAGTATGTATGCTTATACAACGTATTTTAGTTCAGCCTGGTATAAAACTACAAAGAGTATTTCATATAAAAAACAATAAATTTAGAACAAAAATTGTGAAAAAGAATAAAAAAGTCGTAAATTCTAAGTGGATTCACAAAAACTTCACGAGGAATTTATCGCGTACTTATGGTATAAGACTATGACCGATTTGGCGTGTGAAGGGATTTGGGCGAGAATCGTCTAAATGACACTTAAACACACTTGTAAGAAAGTGATATGATTGCATGCGGAATCGAATAAATAATAAATTTACTATGTGGAGGTCATACAGGGTATCCAGCTATTTATTGGCATTGTATTGGTAAAATATAAGCAGTAAGAGATAGCTGATTGTTGTTTCCAGAACAAAATTGCCTATTTCACAGTATAAGATCTGGTTTCCAGAAAATTCAAGGAAACCCCCACTTTTTTATTTTTTAGCCAAAGTGTGTTTATTTCTAAAAATAATTGAAAAAGTTATTTGAACAGTTTGTTTTGAATAAGGTGTCCAACTTTAGATACGTATCTGTTTTTTTTTCATTTTTGGGAGCCGTTCTCATGCCAGGAGCACTGCAGCCTGTTGGATTATTGTACCCTACTCCCACATTCAGTCCACCCACCCAGATATCCCTGTACCTTTGAGTAGACGATATAGGTCCACTGGATGTGTGCCATATGTTTCAGGTGGCACATTGGCCTCTCCGAAAATTGTTTGTCTCCTCGAGTCCAGTACCTCTCAGTCAGATAAGATGTGGGTCTCGGTCACCATGCCACAATGTCTGCAGCTGCGATCCCCGTTATATAGTCCCATTTTATGCAGGTGATCTTTTACCGGAGCATGACCCGTTAGAACCTGTAATCATTCTTAGATGATTCCTACTGATATTTAGTAGTTATTCGGCCCGTTTAACACATGTTTCACCTATAAAGGCCTCACTGTGTACCAGCTTTGAACTGTTCCTCCACTATAGTATATGTTGGCTTTGTACCCATTTTTGTATGTACCACTTTCTTTGTGGTCTCAAGAACTGGTTCTGGTCCAGCATATGTCGTTGCTGAACCTATTCTCTCTAGTTCATCAGCTTGTTCATTTCCAGGAATATCGTTATGTCCCGGCACCCACACTCTTACTTTAATGTTGTCTGCCAGTTCTTTCTGGCAATCCTCTACCAGTCTGGATGTTACTTTGCGGCTATTTAAAGCTTCCTGGCTGTCAGTTAATATTGTTGCGAGGACACCAACTCAAAGCCGGCCCTGTCTCTCAACCATAAATTTTGGCGAACGCGCCCCTTTTGAGTTTCGAGAACGTTCTCGAGAAGACGCTTTGTTTATGCATAGGACGATCGCAGGAACTACCAGATTCTGCGTAGACTATCATTAGCTAAACAACGTGACGAAAAAAGACAGCTATCCTCTGCCTCGAATTGACGAAACCCTAGACACTTTGGCTGGCAGCAAACTGTTTTCTACCTTGGACCTGAAGTCTGGTTATTGGCAAGTGGAAATGGACCCAGAAGACAAAGAGAAAACTGCTTTTACCACTGGATCCGGATTATGGCAGTTCAACGTCATGCCATTCGGGCTCTGTAATGCGCCTGCGATATTTGAAACACTCATGGAAAATGTCTTAAAAGGGCTATCTTGGAAAAAATGCCTGGTCTATTTGGACGACATCGTAGTATTGAGGAAGACATTTGAGGAGCACCTGAAGAACTTGGAAGACGTATTTAAACGACTTCAAGCTGCCCAGTACATTTTGAACCCGAAGAAATGTCAGTTATTCCAAAACCGAGTCAACTATCTGGGTCATATTGTGAGGAATGGAGGAGTGGCGGTGAATACAGAGAAAATTGCTTCCATCAAGCAATGGCCTCAACCTACCGACAAACATCAAGTTAGGAGCTTTCTTGGACTTTGCACATACTATCAAAGGTTCATAAGAAAGTTTAGAGATATGGCCAACCCACTAATTCGACTCACAGGAGAAACCAGAACTTTTCGTTGGGATGAAGAATGTCAAACTGATTTTGAAACCCTGAAGAGACGATTAACCACGGCGCCGATACTAGGATATCCGTTACCAGAGAAAGACTTCATTCTTGACACGGATGCAAGTAACGTAGGGATTAGAGGAGTGCTCTCACAGATCCAAGGATGACAGAAAAGAGTGCTGGGATATTTCAGTAAAATCCTCTCCAAACCAGAATGAAACTACTGGCGGTAGTGAAGTATCTGAAACACTTTTACCAGTATCTATATGGAAGGCATTTCTTGATACGGACTGATCATGCAGCATTCAAGTGGTTGATGCAGCTCAAGAATCCCGAGGGCCAGATCGCTAGATGGATTGAACAACTTCAGGAGTACGATTTCAACATCGAACATCGGGCTGATGTGTGGTGTGTGGTGTGAGCCACCGAAATGCCGACTCTCTGTCTAGACGGCCGTGCCCAGCAGACCCTTCCCACTGCAACAAGGCATAATCTAAGTAAGCTGCAGTTTCAAGAACCACAGTTGTCAACAAAGAATGGTCACCCAACAGGATCAGAGAAGATCAGGAGAATGATCCTCACCTGAAGATGATCCGGCAATAGAAGGAAGAGCATAGGTGACCTACCTAGCAAGAAGTGTCAGGAGTTTTACCGACACTCAAGGCATATTGGGCTCAGTGGGATTCTCTTGTCCTGGAAGAAGGCCTATTGAAACGAATCCTTGAAAACAATTATGGTTCCGAAAATGGAAGACAATTGAGGAAGTTACACGACAGTCCATCAGGAGGTCATCTGGGAGTGAAGAACCACATCGCAAAGGAAAGGCACTCATGAAACAGTATAATGTTGGAAGCCTATTGGAAAGGATTGCTTTAGACATCACTGGACCGTTTCCGACGACAGAAAATGGTGATAAATACATCCTGGTTGTGATGAATCATTTCACAAAGTGGGTAGAAGTCTACGCGATCCCGAATCAAGAAGCCTCAACGGTCGCGGATGTATTGGTGAAGGAATTCATCTGCCGATATGGAGTACCCTTGGAAGTTCACAGCGATCAGGGAAGAAATTTCGAAAGCCATGTATTCCAGGAAATTTGTGACAAGCTGGGAATGAAGAAGACCAGGACAACGGCGTTGCTTCCACAGTCAGATGGAATGGTCGAGAGAATGAACTATTGGAAAATACCTGTCCAAAGTAGTTTCCAGCCACAAGAGAGATTGGGACCAATATATTTCCCCATTTGCGTTGGATTATCGATCCACTATCAATGAGTCCACAGGTGAAACACCTGCGAAAATACTATTTGGACGCGAAATAAGGCTTCCTTGTGACCTGGAATTTGGTTGTCGACCTGGAGAACATCTAGATGGAGAAGATTACGTGATCCAGTTGAAAAAAAGAATGGACGATGTGCACGAATTGGTCCGAACGAATCTTCAAGTTGCCACCGACAGAATGAAAAAACGGTACGACACATATTCCAACCCCTGGCAAGACACTGAGACGAATGCGAATGCGAATGCGCCCCTTTCGAGTTTCGAGAATGTTCTCGAAAAGACGCTTTGTTTATGCATAGGACGATCGCGGGAAATACTAGAATTTTCGAGAGTTGAGAAATTCTATACATACGCGGGTTTTTGAGTGAGTCAAGTTAGTTAGTGAAACGAAGACAAACAGTTAGTTAACAGACAGTTTACAGAAGTTCTTAGTAATCGGACAGTGAATGGAATAGTGAAGATGAATAGTGTACCTAATATCCAAGTGGTAAAAATAAATTAGAACTATTAAACCGAGTGTAAATAAATTAGTAGACATTAAGTAGAGTGTGTATATAAATGAAGTTTAATAAATAAATCAATAGAAAGTAATTAGCCATAGTGTGTATAATTTTATCCCACAAGTAAAAACTATTTAAATAAATAACAAAAACATTACAATATATTTATCCTATGGGTATCAGTCCTGTATTTGTTAATTCTGACACATTGTAGGAAAGCACAAATCTCCGTCTGAAACACAGAGGTATGTTTTCCTAGTGGGAAGGAACATCTTGTGTTCCTCATTTCACTATACATCCCTGCTCCCGTCCCTTCCCCAGTCTTTGACCTGTCTGTATACCAGGTCTCTCCTCGGGGAAATTTCAGTCTGCTTGGGTCTAGTCAGTCCTTTTTGTGAGGTATATCTACCTCATATTTAGGGCCGGGGAGAAGTGGCCATATAGTCTGTTTTCATATCTAAAGTGGCTTCACTCACGCTGTCCTTAATGGATATGTATCCTGATCTAACTGTTTTGTTGCTCAGGCTATTTTTCAGCCTCAATAACCCCATCCTTGCTTCTCCTATTATCACGAAGTGTAGTGGAGGAAGGCCAAATAAGGCTTCTAGTGCTGCCGTTGGCGTGCTTCTCATGCACTCTGCAATGCTGAGACAAGCAAGAATTTGCTCCTTGCCTACTCTCATCATTACATTTGTGCCGTCTTTGTCCACCAGACCAAAGCCTTCCAAAACATTATTCCAATGATATATTATGTAGACCAATTGACAGTTTGGACACTGCATTGTGCATATAAGAAAGTGGTAGCCATTTTAAACATTTAGTAAATTGATTTCTACTCTTTAGTTAATCTTTAAAATACTACCACTACTACGAGTCTCCAGATATAATCTGGGTTCATATTATGAGAGGCATGCTCTTACTTTTGTTTTATTTTTGTAGTATTGGATTGGGTTTGTCATAAAGAACATTTTTAAGATATCCCCAAAAGTAGGAATCCAGTGTATTATAATATGCAGACCGAACGAACCATTGGATTATTGTATAAGAAATTGGTGTTATGTTGAAATCCAGGACCGTACTAATAGACTTTCCCGATAAAAGGTTTTAATTAACAAAATCTACTTAATAGATACTCTGTTCCTTATATTGTTGCATTCAAAGTTAAGAGTACTTTCAAAAAGTCATACAATGTACTGGTTCGTAACTTAAAATAAAAGTTGATGATTTTTGAAAAAATTAAACGATGCAATCAGAATGTGAGCTGCATTCAATTCAAAATAAACTGTTCAAATAACATTTTTATTATTTTTAGAAATGAACACACGAACTGAAAATCAAAAAAGGACGAATTTGTATTCTCTTGAATATTTTGGAACATGGACCTGATACTGAGACATACAAAATGTTTACGTTTTGCCAATGCCAACAAAAATTTGGATACCCTGTATACGAAATAATAAAATCAATGAAAAGAAAAACTTTCATATACTGATACTTTTTAACATGAAAAATAGGCAAATATTTTTAGATAAAAAATGTTTAATTATAAAGGATATATTCTAGTATTTAGTTTTTCTAGCATCACTGGATTTAGACAAAAATGCATTTTGCATACTTTGTATACTTTTCTACACTGAAAGTAGTGGTATTACAAGTCTCAGGAATTTTTCCTGAGTTTGATGACAGAACTGAAGAGTTTTTGCAGTACTTTGAACATACGTATATTAGAGGTCGTGAATTGAGAAATGGCCGTAGGCGGTATCCAGCATTTCCTCCAAACATTTGGAATCATCGTCATAATTCAGCAGATGGTTTGGCCAGGACTACTAACAGCGTAGAAGGCTTTCACTATTCACTTCAATCTTTATTTAAATGTTCCCATCCTACAATGTGGAAATTTCTTGATGGACTTTTTGCATAAGTTACTTCACAAAACACATATTATTTGCAATAAGAAAGTGGTCAAAGAATGCCGCAACGTTTGAAATATAATCAAATAAAAGAGCGTTTAGTTACAGTCGTCCAAGAATATGATGTTGAACGGCGATTTACATTTCTAAGAAATATATAGCGCACATCTTTTACTTTCACAATAAATAAATATACATACTTTTAAAATTATATGCCTTTATGTATGATGTTAATGAATTATGAATTGTATTAATTATTATAATAAATACATTATTATCGAAGTGGTTTTAACTTTTTTCATTATTAATCAGACTTAGTTTTAGTACTTCAAAGTGATATAGTGATATCACTATATAGATAAAGTGAATTCAGGATAAAAAATTTGAAAATAATAGATATTCTTTAAATGTCATATTAACAAAAATATATAAAAAGTGGCCTTGAAAAAAATAACATTATTTTTAGTGTAGGAGTGGCAGCGTGGCGCTGAGTGAAAATAAATTAATTGATTTTTCGCCAACAATTTATCCAAATTTTTGGAGTTTGTTGTGAGAATTAATTATTCACAAATACACCAGGCAAATATTAAAAGTGTAAGCTCAGTGCATGTGCATTAAAAACCAGAAATAAAAACAGAATAAGTAAATAGGTTATTTAGTAAATCCGGTCACAAATATTTTATGAAAAAAAGAGTCGTAGTAAATTATTCCAAGGTGTTGCCAGATCGATAAAAGGAAAGAAATTTTGAGGATAAATAAAATTTAGAATTACAAACGAGAAAGTCAGCAGTAAATAGCTGGTTGCACGGATAAAGTTGAAAGGGTTCGACGGGTTGACTGGCCCTGAGGCTTTTCCGCTGTGTAGTCAGAAATATACAAGGATGTATAAACTGAAGTACAATGCAATGAACTCAGACGATTACCTGACGGACGAAGGGAAAAGAAAGAAAGATAACTCCGATGATATGTTCAGAAGATCGAAGAGGCCATTTAGATCTCCGAGCAATGGAGAAGAGCCGAAAGACACTATGCAAAGATCAAATAGTCGAGATGATGAATATGATGAAAAACCTGAGAGGGGATATAAAGGAAATCAAGAGAGATCAGCATACAAACAACGACGAGACAAAAATGCTGAAGGAAGAAATAATAAACCTAAGAGATGAACAAAGAGCATGGAGGGAGGAATTAACTCAACCTGTAAATAATTGTCATATAAGTAAAGCGTGATCTATAGACGTCAAAAAATAATAGTTCAATACTATTAAACGCTTTACAAAATTAGAAAAATTAATTTCCAAAGAGCAGACCGTCCACTAAGAAGCAACAACTACTTCTCGGGCTATATGCCCCGACGGACATTGAATTACACTTCTAAAGTAAACGGGGTTGGTATATCTGTTAAGATAGAACCAACCATTCTGGTTTGCGATTAGAAGGAATAACATCATTTGTAGATCGGTTTCGGCGTTTTTGCGCCTCATCAGCGTTTAATAGTTTCGAACTATTATTTTTTGACATCTATATATCACGCTTTACTAATATGACAATTATTTACAGGTAACTGTAATTAAGTAAATACCTAAAAAACCGAGATGGTCCAGGATTATGCTCTCAGAGCTTCTACCTTATGCTGATGAGGCGCAAAAACGCCGAAACCGGTCTACAAGTGATGTTATTCCTTCTAATCGTAAACCAGAATGGTTGGTTCTATCTTAACAGATATACCAACCCCGTTTACTTTAGAAGTGTAATTCAATATCTATCGAGGCATATAGCCCGAGAAGTAGTTGTTGCTTCTTAGTGGACAGTCTGCTGTGTGGAAATTAATTTTTCTAATTTTGTAAAGCGTTTGTTAGTATTGAACTATTATTTTTTGACGTCTATGTAGGGAGGAGATAAAACAGCTGAAGCATCAGAACGAAATCAGCACCCTAAAACAAGAAATTAAAACGGCAAATGATAAGGTAGAAAAAATGGAGCGCGAGAAAAAAAGAAAAAATATAGTACTGCAGGGAATACGAGTAGACACAAGTAATCCCAAAAGCTTTAAAAGAAAAAATGGAGAATTTTATTGAAAATAATTGGTATGAATAAAAGCAGAAGCAGCATTGAAACTGGGGGAAAATACTTATCTGGTGAAACTAAATAGTAAAGCAGATAAAACCTGATTATGAACAACAAAAGGAAATTACGAAACACGGATAAGAAAGTATGTATAAACGACGATATGACAAAAGAGGAAAGAACAATACAAGCGATAATTGGGAAAACTGCTAAAGAGGAATCTGCAAAAGGAAACACTACCAAAGTGGGGTTCCAGAAAATAATAATGGACGGAGAAATATGGAACTGGAACAACCAATCTCAAGGGCTGGAAAAGTACGACAAGAGCAGAAGCAGAATAACTCAAATGACAGTAAGAAACTAACAATAAAAAATAACAAAGCACAGAAAAGAGAAGAGACGACAAATGCGAAGAAAAAGGTTATGAGAATACTCAAAATAGCAACCTGGAACATAAAAAGTTCAAATGGGAGAGAAAACGAGTTAACAGAAGAATTTGAAAAGCTAGACTTGGATATTCTAGCGATAACGGAAACAAAAAAAAGGGGAAACATACGGAGGAATAAAAAAATGGGCATCTCATGATATTAAGTGGAGTAAAGGAGGAAGGTAGAGCTAAAGGAGGTGTGGGATGTATAATAAACAGCAAATGCACGAAATATGTGAACAAATGGGAGTACATATCCCACAGAATATTGTACGTAGAATTAAAAATGGAAAAAGAAGAAAAAATAAATATTTTGATATTATATGGCCCAAATGAAGAGGAAGTAGCGAACAAGAAGGATAGGATGAATTCTGGAAAGAAGTAACACAAGTCCTTGAAGACTTAAGGGGAAAAAGACTGATACTAGGAAACCTCAATGGAAGAGTCGGGGTACAGGATGAAAAATCGAGAGATGTTATAGGAAAATTCGGCGAAAATGTGAGAAATAACAACGGCAACAGGATAATTGAATTCTGTATTCAGAATAACATGCTATAGTTATGAATAGATTTTTCAAACACAAAGAAATCCATAGGTTCACTAGAGAGGTAAAAAGCAGAAATGAAAAACCGATTATAGACTATGCGGTGATTGACAGGAGATGCGGAAGAGAAATAATGGATGTTAGAACTAAAAGGGGACCACAAATAGGCAGCCACCACTACCTTGTAGAAATAAAAGCGAATATGTTAGTCCAAAACAACACAAACAACAACAGAGGACAATTCCCAGCATCCAAAGGTAAAACGCAGGAAGCATTAAAAACATATAGGCTAGTTAATAAAGAAGTAGCAAGTAAATACAAAGAAGAAGTAAACAAAATACTCCATGAAACAGAAATCGATCAGAGAAATAATATAGAACAGGTTTTGATTTGGTATAAAAACGCACAAATTCAAGCTGCAAAGGATACATGTGGAGTGTCAAAAATCTGCAGGAATAGACACACGAAACGGACTTCATGGTGGACAGAAGAGGTTAGAAGAAAAGTTGGAGAGAAAAAATTAAAATGGAAGCAATATTTAAAGAAAGGTGCACAAGGCTCATATAATATCTACAAGGAACAAAGGAAAAAAATGAAAGATATTATAACGGAGGCGAAGAGGCAATCATGGTAGCAATTTGGAACAAAAATGGAAGATGACTATCACACAAACCAAAAGTTGTCTTACAGAGTTTTGAAAAACGCAAGAACGGAAGGCAAACCGGCTAGTATTAAGCAAATGATGGATAAAGAGAGCAATATCCTGACGGAGTAAAATGAAATAATGAAAAGTTGGAGGCAATATTTGAACGAATAATTGTTAAACCTGCAGATTCAAAATGAAGAAGAATTAGAAAAACAAGGTCAATATGAACAAGAAGAAGGAGAAATATCAAATAAGGAAGTCATAGAAGGGTTGAAAAAATGCAAATCAGCAGGTCACGATCAAATCACAATTGAAATGATGAAGAACATGGGGGAGAAAGGATTGGAGGTTTTAACACAAATTTATAACAAAGTATGGAAAGAAGGAGTTGTGCCACAAGACTGGAAGACCGGTATAATAGTTCCTATACACAAAAAGGGCGACAAAAGGGATTGTTTAAACTACAGAGGTATTACACTGTTAAGTATTCCCTCTAAAGCCTACGAACGGATATTAGAAAAGAAACTTACAGTGTAAACCAAATTTTTTTTAGAACAATCACAAAGTGGATTTACGAAAGGGCGTAGCATCAACGACCATATTTTTACGATTAAACAAGGCACACAGAAAGCAATGGACAATAATTGGAAATATACCAGGGATTTGTTGATTTAGAAAAGGCGTAGGAAAGTATACATTACAGTATACAGTAATGCTCAAGCAACTAAATGTTGGCGTTACGAATTATACTGTTACGAATAGTTGTAGTTAAGAATTGACGCCGTTACGAATTATCGGAGTTACGAATTGCTACCATTTGTGGGGTTACGAACGGTCGCGTTACGAACGGTCGCGTTACGATATGTCATGTGAATCCGTAACCTTAGTGTCCAACCAAATTGCTCTTAGTAAAGATATATTTCAAAATTTAGAGCTTGTGGCGTCAGGCAAATCGTAATAAATATCCGTGTTTAGATCCTGTTAAATATTAGCTAAGACTGGAAATAGACAAATTAGCTGGGAAATGGTGGTAATATATTATTTCCATAGATGATATAAAACATTTTTCTTGAATATTTTAATTTGCGGAGATCGATATAATAAAGACCTTTAAAAATAATTAAAAATCCAGCAATATTTTTATTGTGCTCTTTTCCTTGTTTAAAGTTTTGAAACCGATTTCAATTCAATTGTAATTTCGCTTAGTGAACACTGAAATAATATGTCGACATGTGTTTTTCTCATTTCAGAACAAATTAGGCGAAATTATTCATTCATAGGGAAATAGCAATTACTGGCAGGATATTAGCCGAGCGACTAAAAAACTCACGCATGTATGTGAAGCGAAAGCTGCTTTCGTTATTATGTAAACACAGCAAACCATCGAAAAATATTTGCTTCTTTTGGTTTCGGAAGTTTGTTTATTTTTTCTGTATAAACATTTAGAAATATTGGCGTGATCTTATGTCTGTTGGTTTCAGAAAACACTTTTTCTGTTATGATTGAAATACCAAAAAACACAAATTTACCATCAAAATGTTCTGATTCTTACCATCAAAATGGTCAAATCCAGATTAACGAAAATACTTTTATTCCGTTAAATATTGACTTACAGACACTAACTAAAATATGTATAACATTCTGCCAATGCATGCATTGATGGATTAAATTATGTCCGTAAATGCATTATTACCGGAATACAGAGCGGAATTTGCTTGAAATCAAAAAGTTCGCACCAATAATTCAGTGAATTTCTAATGGTAAGCTGCATTAAATTTCAACCTCATAAGTACTACAAGGTCAATAAACTCTATCAGCTCCTAATTTTGATGCTTCTGAATTAAATGTAATTGTTTGTCATTTTCAGACTCTTGCCAAGATAGTTTAATTTTTGGTTAATAATTAATTGGTAACCATTTAAAACTGCTGCAATTCTACCCACTTTCCTCGTTATTGAAGCAATATTAATTTTAAACTCTAAAAAACAACGATCTACAAAGCGCACTTAGCGAGAGACATCTAACGCTATCCCAACTCGGAATCAAGATGCTAGACAAAACTTTTCGTTCCAATAGCTACTATCGCAGCTATGAAATTTTTTTCTACTACTAGTAGACCCGCCAAACGCCACAGTCAACATTTCAAGTGCGTTAGAGCACTTAATTTTATTTTTCACGCAAAATTTAATATATTTTTTCGATAACAATTAATCATCAGGTACACCAAAACACGTCTATAGTAAAATCGCAATCGGCGCGCAGTAATAAATCAAAATTTTATGGGACTTGCTCAGCACAAGTGGACCAAACAAAATATGTAATTTTACACTACGTGCTGTAATGAATGTTGTGAAAACAAGAAATTTATTTGTGCCGACGGATATTGTAGAAAGATAACAATGACCGAGTCTTATCTTAATACTTTCTGGGGGTATAATAGGCGTAGGTTTAGGAACAGTATTAGGGGTTCGTAGGTGTATATTGTTAATATTTGTTGTATTGCTTAAGTTTTAAATTATGAAAATACGTAGATATCCTATTAAATAAGTGCGGTTTAAAATGTTGACCGTTACATTATGGCTCGAATTCTAAATAATACAATGTTATGACAGGTACTAATTGTAATTTGCTTACCAAATTAATATGAACATGCCACTTGTCTCTAAATCACTGTCGGAATCACAATCGTCACTTGAGGGGTCATTATTTATTGAAATTGTTAATGGTGTCACTGTAATGTCTGCATCTAAGATTTTGTCCAGATTCCACATGTTTTCTTCCTCTTTTAATACATGATGAATTGCTATTTGCCAATTTTCTTTAGTAACTTGTAATAGGGACCTGTCTAATAATGCTTGCACATATTTTATAGTTTGAATGTAGTACTATGTCGACCTATAAAACTTTTCATTTGTGCCCATAACAGTTCTATCGGATTTAATTTGGGGGAAGTCGCACTACGTCAATACCACGTTTTTTTGATAGTTCGTCCACTGCATATCGAGCAGGAGGCTTATTCAATTTTACATTTTGTAGAAGTTCTGGTTTGACTGATTTTTGAGGAAAATTAATATTTTTGTCTATTGGCCATTCAATGATCTCTTGTTTTCTCCATGATGTATTTGGCACCTTCTCAATGTGACGAGAATAATAACTAGCGTTATCTAATACTATAACTGAACCTTTTGGTATTAGGTCAATCATCTGCTCAATATATTCCTCAAAAACGTCGGCGTTCATATCTTCATGGTAGTCTCCAGTTTTTTTAGATTGGAATATTAAAGAGCCACCATCTAAAAACCCATTATCACTGCCAATATGAGTTATGATTAGACGTCGTCCCTTACCGAATGGACTCTTCAATCCTGCAGATAATCCTTCCAAAAAGTCCTGTCATGAAGATTGAATGTTGGTATCCTGCCACATTTTACTGACAGTGTAGCCTTCATTCACCCAGGTTTCATCCAAGTGAAATATTGGTTTGTCTTCTGCACGTAATTTAGAAATTGTTCTTAGATATCTCCGTCTCCAACAAATAATTTCGTCAGTATCAATTGGAATCGCTTTTCTATCATGTTTTGCCCATTTAAATTTTAATTCTTGTAGCGTTTCCCGTAGTTTCGTTCGGCCCATTTTAGGGAAATATGGATCTTTATTCATTTTATCCGAAATTTTAGCTAGTGTTGGGATTTCTTTCCTAAAATAAAATTCGTGCACTTTTCTTCTTAATGCGTTTTTAAGTTCTTCTGCGAATTCAACTTTCTTTTTACCGCCTGCATTTTTCTCTGCGGATTTCATAACTCCACTTTTCGCTTCACTTCTAATTTTGTATATTGTTGATTTGCTTACGCCTGTCATATCACTTGCCTTTGCAACAATGTCATCAACTGAACCTTAAGGATTCATAAAAGTTATCAAGCGAGCAAGTTCTTTCTAAATTCACTAAATGAATAATTGCTGACAGTCAGACTGCAACTACCTTTGAAACAAAAATACACAAATTCCATAGTCAGGTAGGGGAATTATCAGTAGTAATAACCCAAGGACATTGATAATTGTTCGAAAAAATTTTATAACAGATTTCGAAAGCTTGATAAAGTTGTTATAAAATTTTTGAGCATTTATCAATGTTCTAGGGTTATTCGAATAGAAATTTTTTGCTAATTATAGAAAAAAATACAGAGTATATTTGCTTCTATAATTTTATTAATATTCTCATCAGTATTATGACAGAATCGTGACATTTTGAAATATTAAATATCTTGAAACGTCAAAATCGAAATAAATCAAAATTTATCCATGGCAACGTAGATTCTAGTTGATATCCAATGAAATCAGTTAATTTGAGGTCATTTGATTGAACACAACCAATCAGAACAACATTACACTGATAACAGACCATGGGCTGTTATCAGTGTAAAGTTGTTCTGATTGGTTGTGTACAATCAAATGACCTCAAATTAACTGATTTCATTGGATATCTACTAGAGCAAAAAATTTTCTCTGAAATTATAATCCCACCCCATCTGCCTGAAGGTCATTAAGACTCGCAATAGTTCTTGAAAATTGTTTCAACAATAATAATATGCAAGTCGTTTATATGTTCATAAAAAAATTACAACCGAATACACCAAAATAATATAGGCATTCAATAATATTCGTAATAAATATTTCAGTAATCCGAATGTCTCTATACCTTAAAAATAATAATAGGTACCCACCCCTGAAATGACCTGACCGACAGTTTTATTACCCCGCACCGATTTCGATTTTACTATAACAAATTAAAAATGAGAAATTATCAATAATGTCAACATACGTTGTCCGCGAAATTTGAAAACTCACCATTTTTGAACAGATTGGATTATTTAAAATTATTTTTAATGATGTTAAAGAAATTATTTAAAATGTAATGATAAACAAATAAATTAAGTTGAGTATGAGAGAAGTGAAATTTTCATTTTTTGGTTTCAGAAAGTTGGAAAATGGTTCAATTATCTACAGCTTGATCCCAATCACTTAGTTTTCGAGAACAATGTCACCACTGTTCCTACATCAGCATGTTCTCTTCCTTGTGATCCAGGAATGATTAAGAAGCAGCAGGTAACTAACACATAGTCAATTGTTTCTATTTTCTTCATTTTACGAAATATTCATACATGTATTTGCTGTAATTTGATTTGTTATTTCATATCCTCCCTCTAGGATGGACATAAAATCAACTCGTTTTCAAAATATAGCCGATTAAAAGATTCTTCCAGCTGCTAGAATTGGAAAGTTTCCTAAGGACAGTTCGTAACCCCACAAATGGTAACGGACAATTCGTAACGGCGACAATTCCAAACATCGACAGTTCGTAACCACAGTTCTTCATAAGGGTATAATAGGCATGATGACTGGTTTTGAAAAACTGCTCCACGATATTTCCACGCATAAGCTTTATCCAAAAAAAATTTGTTTTTTGAAAAAATAAAGATTTTCAAGGAGAAATTCACGTTTTTAAAATACAGTTCAAATTTCGCGCTAAAACGTTAGAATAGTAATGGCGTCTCTATAACATCACACATCTGTAAATACTTCAAAAATATTTTACAGTTTGCAAATTAAAAATTTATTTGATTACTAATTTGAAATATTTTGTGTGATAATCATGAATTATATAACGAGTTAATATCAATTAAACGATGCAAAACCAGAAAATACGATGAAAGTTTGAACGATACACAAAACGTTGCCGTCACACGCTTGTGATCGGTGTTTTAGCTAAGATGGCGGATTGTCATATTTTGTATTTATATTTTTACTAAAATAAATATAATCAGAATTGTAATGTAAAAATGAGTGATTGCTATAGAATCTTTGTAATCTATACAATGATTTCAAATCATTATTTCAGTTATTCTTAGTGACTGTCATCATCCCTATTGGGAACGCCAACATTTAGTTTTTTGGAACTTTAGTTTCTTACGTTAGGTTGGAGCGAGGGGGGTCGCGCAGCAAAAAATCTGACCGTTATGTTATGTTATGTTTTTGTTAAATGAAGTTTCATTCAGGGTAGAATAAATTCTTATATTTATATGTGTGTATTTATTTATTGATTCAATCAGTCAATTAAACATATATATAAAAATATTAAAAAGATCATACAACATTAAAAAGAACTAAAGTTCCTACCGTGTGACCCGCGACACGTTCTACTTTTTTTAGCAAGTTTATCATTACTGGATTTAGACAAAAGTAGAACGTGTTGCGGGACACACGGTAGGAACTTTAGTTCCTTTTAATGTTGTATGATCTTTTCAATATTTTTATATATATTTTTAATTGACTAATTGAATCAATGAATAAATACACACTTATTAATACAACAATTAATTTTACTCTGAATTAAACTTCATTTAACAAAAACATGACATATCATAACGGTCAGATTTTTTGCTGCGCGACCCCCCTCGCTCCAACCTAACGTAAGAAACTAAAGTTCCAAAAATTCATTTTGCATAACTTGTACTACTTCTGTACTACTACTACTTGTACTACTACTGTACTACTACTGTACTACTATTACTTGTACTACACACACACACTACACTAAAGATAGTGGTATTTTCTCCAAGACCACTTTTTGCATATTGGAGAAAATTGTGTCGTCAGATATCGAAACAACGGTGAAGTCTGGCAACGCTTGAAGTGCACCCTTTTTGCAAATTGAAACAAAGAGTCAGAGATCATTAGACTGTCGTCAAAGCCACGCAGTTTTGTTTTGTATTCGTTAATGTTGTATTATGTTCATTCACACATTTTTTAGTAATTAAATATTAAATGTTAGAAACCAACGACTGATTTGATTTAATACAGTCCACTATATCGAAACATAAAATGATCCTTCTCACGGATGTTTAACTGATAAGATTTCTCAGTTAAAAAGTGTTGTGAATTGTCCAATATTATCAAGTCAAAGCACGTGGTCGTCAATGGAAAACAAGTTTGAAAAATTGGAAGGAAGGCACAAATTGAGTGAGATTTTTCCATTTACCTATTTATTTGTTTACCGATTATTGAAAGGTCCGGTGCAAAAACCGGTCAACACCATTTTTCTAAATTTGTGGGAAATTAAAAAAAAACGTCATACATTTTTAAATTGCTTGAATTTTGTATATAAATTTATTGGTAATTTAGAAAAGGTATTAAGGAATAGTTCAAAGTAAAAAAAATTGACATGAATTTTTTACAAACCGAAAAAAAAATTAGAAACTTGGATTTGACCGTTTCTTGCACCGAACTTTTCAAAAATAAAAAACTAAACCAGAATATTTTTTTCATTATATTTATTTATTATCAAGACAACGAAAACTATCTCTTCTGAACACCAGAGAATGTTTTGCATTGACACAAAAAATAGAAATACTGTAATACCACATTAACCCACACACAAAAAATAAGATTACAAAAAATGTGTTTCGACAAATAAATATAATAGGTACCTATATAAATAATAATTTTCAGTTTCAATGGCGTCCTCTATTATCTATTTATCTTTCGTTATATATGATGGATTTGGCAGATTCTTGCACTAAACGATGCGGAATAAACTGTTTTATATGATGCATAAATAAACTGTTTGTACAAAAAAAGTGGAGTTGACTGGTTTTTGCACCGGACCCTTCAATTATTCCTCTTTTCAACTTGATGTGATTTTACCTGGTACAATTGATTAAATATAGTGTAAGGAGGTAAAAACTTGACTTGAGGAGAATGAGTGATTTGTAAAGATTGATATATTTAATTAGAATTTAACTTTTAATTACTTACTGTGTACTTACATTATATTGTTTATAAAATAGATAATAAAACAAATCTAAATGTTGAAAATAACTATTTACAAGACACTGGACGTGATGCCTGGATTTAATTGAACAGTCCATGTGGACATGGTCCAAGTAGGTTGAACAACCGAGATGACGTACCTGGAATTAGATAGAAAAACTCTCTGAGTATTCAATTTGCCATAAATATTGATTAATTATTTAACTAACGATTAGTATAGTTGAAATCCCCAAAATTAATGAAAGTATTAAAAATATACAAGGTGCATCTTATGTGTTTGAACTGTGATTATGCATATCAGTACTAAAGTAAAGTTAAAACTTCACTTGATCAAAAATAAATGCCTAATAGTAAATATTTAGGGTTATTAGGAAAGGTGCAAGGGACGCAAACTCTCCCCAGTGCATGTAAGGAATATGTGGCACAAACTCTCCACAAACAATATTATAACTACTGTAAGTGGCGCAAACTCTCCACAGTACAGCAAAATAATATTACACTGCAAGTGGCACAAACTCTCCACAGTACAGCAAAATAATAATACACTGCAAGTGGCACAAACTCTCCACAGTACAGCGAAATAATAATACACTGCAAGTGGCACAAACTCTCCACAGTACAGCTGAATAAGGTTACACTGCAAGTGGCTCAAGCTCTCCACAATACAGGGGGGTGGAAGGAGATATAGGTGACGTGAGAAGTCACCCTGTATCAGGAATGGACAAACCGCAAGTGGCGCAAACTCTCCACAGTACAGTATAGGTATGTGAGTTAAACTGCAAGTGGCACAAACTCTCCACAGTACAGAAGGATTGTATGAATAGGAAATGCAACAGCAAATTAATGTTCTTAATAACGTTGAATATTAAAGAACTTTAAACAAAGTAATTATTAAAAATGATTAGCAAATATATATACTCTATGTGATACACTAACTCTTAAAATCAAATATCAATTAACAGGCAGAAATGAATTACTCTGTGAGATAGACTCACCTATTTAACTCCACACAATAAACACTATATTTTAATAGATTTATTTGGCTCAAGTGAACACTTTAGTTATTTTCTAGAAACTAAAACTCAAATCGTTCTGAATATTTTCTTTCCCCTTTCGTGGCCTCGAAGACTACGTGACATTTTGATACTTTACTTATCTGTTTCAGACAATTGGTTGTTTTGTCGAGAAATGGATTTCTGAAATATTAGGGTATACCCATGATTTAATTCATTTTACTTGGAACGAAAACTATTTCAAGAATAACAGGGTGAGAAAAAAAATTGTCTTACAATAGGTATATTTAGAAACTCTATTAAATAAAATTATTCGATTTTTGCATTGTCGATTTGGTAATAAAAGTCAACAATTTAAGTAGTTAAGTTCCAATTTCAATTATTCACAGCTCTGTGAAGTAGTTATTATAATATTTCTTTTAGTGAAGGTCGCGACGTCTTGACGCCGGCCGGTACACAAAAAAGGGTATTTCGGCGGCGTTGTCGAATTTTGTCCATGCACATTTATGTGTATTATGTTTATATTTTTTGCGATTTTAAATTATAATAACAAACTGATTTGTAAGTTTATTAGTGTATGAAGATTTCCTATTGTAAGGAGGGAAAAACTTGACTTGAGGAGAATGAGTGATTTGTAAAGATTGATATATTTAATTAGAATTTAAACTTTTAATTACTTACTATACCTATACAATATAGTATAGGTATGTGAGTTAAACTGCAAGTGGCACAACCTCTCCACAGTACAGCAAAATAAGGTTACACTGCAAGTGGCTCAAACTCTCCACAATACAGGGGGTGGAAGGAGATATGGGTGACATGAGAAGTCACCCAGTATCAGGAATGGAGAAACCGCAAGTGGCGCAAACTCTCCACAATACAGTATAGGTTTGTGAGTTGAAATGCAAGTGGCAAAAACTCTCCACAGTACAGCAAAATGAGGTTACACTGCAAGTGGCTCTAGCTCTACACAATACAGGGGGGTGGAAGGAGATATGGGTGACGTGAGAAGTCACCCTGTATCAGGAATGGACAAACCGCAAGTGGGGCAAACTCTCCACAATATAGTATAGGTATGTGAGTTAAACTGCAAGTGGCACAAGCTCTTCACAGTACAGCAAAATAATAATACTCTGCAAGTGGCACAGTCTCTCCACAGTACAGCAAAATAAAGTTACACTGCAAGTGGCTCAAACTCTCCACAATACAGGGGGTGGAAGGAGATATGGGTGAAATGAGAAGTCACCCAGTATCAGGAATGGAGAAACCGCAAGTGGCGCAAACTCTCCACAATACAGTATAGGTTTGTGAGTTAAACTGCAAGTGGCACAAACTCTCCACAGTACAGCAAAATAAGGTTACACTGCAAGTGGCTCAAACTCTTCACAATACAGGGGGTGGAAGGAGAAATGGGTGACGTGAGAAGTCATCCAGTATCAGGAATGGACAAACCGCAAGTGGCGCAAACTCTCCACAATACAGTATAGGTTTGTGAGTTAAACTGCAAGTGGCACAAACTCTCCACAGTACAGCAAAATAAGGTTACACTGCAAGTGGCTCAAACTCTTCACAATACAGGGGGTGGAAGGAGAAATGGGTGACGTGAGAAGTCATCCAGTATCAGGAATGGACAAACCGCAAGTGGCGCAAACTCTCCGCAATACATTATAGGTATGTGAGTTGAACTGCAAGTGGCACAAACTCTCCACAGTACAGTAGGATTGGATGAATAGGAAATGCAACAACAAATTAATGTTCTTAATATCGTTGAATATTAAAGAACTTTAAACAAAGTAATTATTAAAAATAATTAGCAAATATATATACTCTATGTGATAAAATATATTTTAAAATCAAATATCAAATAACAGGCAAAACTGAATTACTCTGTGAGATAGACTCACCTATTTAACTCCTGATATTTTATTGTACAATGCACCACAATTCACACTATATTCAAACAGATTTATTTGGCTCAAGTGACCACAGGTATTTACTAGGAACTAAAACTCGAATCGTTCTTAAAATGTTGTTTCCCCTTTCGTGTCCTCGAGGACAACTTTATCGCCGACGTGACATTATGATACTTTATTTATCTGTTTCAGACAATTGGTGGTTTTGTCGAGAAATGCATTTCTGAAATATTAGGGTATACCCATGATTTAATTTATTTTACTTGTAACGAAAACTATTTTAAGAATAACAGGGCGAGAAAAAAAATTGTCTTACACTATTTTGTCTTAATTTGAGATACTGTGGGGATTTACATAGACTATTTAGATATGAAGCTTATTTAGGTATTCCTATATAAGCACCTAAAAGAAAAATATTTTGTTTTCATTTTATTGATATTTCACCTTCGTTTTTTTTATTCTGAAAGATTTTCACAAACAATTGTCAACCGATTAAGCTATTTATGAACTGAAAGATAGATTGAATCTATTGTTGGAGCAGGTAATTACGCAATTACTATTTTCGTGAGATTATTTGAACTTGTGAGTTTAATTTGGTTATTTAATTACAATTTTGTGTACGTCGCACTTGAATTACGTTAAGAATTTTCAATTTGTCTGTATAGGAGATAATCGATGTATTAAACAATTTAAACATGATGAAGGCCGTTTGGACGCGGGACTTTTGGGGGCCAGACTTGAATGGTTTATATTGTTGAATGAATGAATATTGTTGAAATTCCCTATTAGAAACTGCAAAAAATCGAGTTTTTTTATACTAAATTGCTTGTAACCTTTTAAGAACAATAAAAACCCTTTAACGCAGTTGTTACTTAGTAAAATTTCACAGTACAGGCCCATTACAGAAATTAAAAACTGATTATTAATTCACAAAATTCATTTTAAATATATACAACATATAGGGGAAAATGGCAAAATGGATACCCCGGATACTATGGATCCATGGCATAGCTGTTTGAAATACCTCTTGAGAATTGTATAATATTTGCATTTGGGCCGTTAAGATAATCTTCGACCAGTGATTTTATTCTCCTATCAGCCTGGATATACTTTCGTCTTTTTGGAGATGGCTCGTTTCCAGCAACTAAATGTTCATAGGCAATATCTCTGCCTCGTTGGATAGTTTTAAGGCTGTCTGCAACCTCCCCTTCAAATTCCAATGATAATATTAAAATATCATCAAAAAGAAAATTAAAGACACCATTTCTTCAAAAGATTATTTGTTGTTTCTAATGATCCAAATACAGCCTTTAGATTAACGTAGAATTTTAAGATTCTTAGAATTTATTCACAAATTAATATTTTTAAATTTGAAAATATTATAAACAGCTATATAATGCATTGTATTATTAAAAATATGTTTTTGAAAATAAATATTCGCTACTGGAGCCCAAATGCAACCGCGCCTAAACGTACCTGCGCCCAAGTGTCTTCGCGCCCAAATGTCCGGACCCGCAGATGAGTATAGAGTTGAACTGCAATGATGAATGTTCAGAGGAAAAACATTTGTTTAGAAAAGAACAAGATTCAGTTTTTTGCAGAAATGTGTCTGTAGCAAACAGTATTTTAAAACAATTATTAATCAAAAATAAATGTGCTACTTCTGATAATAAAAATGATTGTTCAAATAATAACAATTTTTCAGGTCTAGAAGGAATAAAATTACCTCCATTGCCTTTGTCTAATTCTGACTACCTACCTAAAATGGATTGAATTTAAAGACACATTTGAGTCTTTAATTCATAAAAATAAAATCCTTACAGACATTCAGAAATACCATTATTTAAGGTCAAGCTTAACAGATGAAGCTGCAAGAATTATACAAAGCGTCGATTTTTCAGCTCAGAATTATACCTAATTATGCTTGTGAAACATTGTGTAATCGATTTAATAATACTCGTATGCTGGTTAACAACCATATGAAGGCATTGTTTGAGATTAACAGTTTGGCAAAAGAGAATGTATGTATGTATGTAAATTAGGGCGACATTCACTGAGACCTAAAAGATCTATTGTGTCCCCTTTCTTCTACTTAGTTCCTGAGGAAAGTCTCAGAGACGACTGGTGGCTCCTTTAGTCCTATTTCCCGGAGGAATTTTAGGATATCTGCAGGCTTGAACTTGGGTAAATGTCCCTCTTCTATCCAGTAATCTCCAAGGTGTTGTGCCCTAGGATTCTGAATTGCTGTGCAGTTCGCAAGTATGTGGATGGAGGTTTCTTCTTCCATGCCACATAATCTACATTATTCTTCCTCCTGTCCCGTAAGGATGCCTGTTAAAACTCTTAGTGCAGTTTGACTTTGACTTATGCATTCATTTGATCTCAACAGGCTGTAAACCCCCAGAAGAATCTTTGATTGTCTAAGTCCTACTAGATCTTTCCAATGGTCAGATCTTCTCTTTCCTTCGGCTTTGCCTATTTCTTCCAATATCACATTGGAGCTGATACCGCAGAAGGGTTCCGGCCCCCAAAAGGGACTGCCCCTTCTTTGCTAGTTCATCTGCTATTTCATTTCCTTCTATCCTAGTGTGTCCTGGAATCCACAGTAAGGTGCCTATATTGTTCTCGCCTAGTTCATTCAGTTTGCCTAGGCATTCCCACACCATTTCGGAACTGTTAACACAAGAGCTCAGTGCTTTAATGGCTGCTTGACTATCCGACATTATGATAATCCTTTGCCTTCTATATCCTTTATCAATATTGAACCGGGCACACTTTCTTATGGCGTGAATTTCCGCTTGAAAGATACTCGGGGTTTTTCCCAAGCTTTCAGAGTGTTTGGTTCCTGGCTTGTACACTCCTATCCCAGTTCCTTCTATTGCTTTTGAGCCATCCGTGTACCATTGAATGGCATTCTTTCCAAGTCTGGTAATGGTATTTGGATCCCATTCCTTCTTGTTGCTTAATTCTGTAACGAATACTTTTTCATCATACCATCTTGTGGCATGTCCCAGGTTTTCTGACTTCTAAGAAGTAAGGAGATGATTTTTTTTAATGATTCCCTCTCTACTTAGTCTGTATCTTGTTCTTTCTGCAACACTTTCCACCACCATACGTAGTGGTGTGAGATTGAGAATAACTTCCATGGCTGGGCCGTTGTGCATGTTCTCATTGCTCCTGCACATACATGCTAGTCTTTGAATTTTGGAGAGGTTTTCTCCCGTTGTCCATAGGCTAGTTCTACTACTCCACGCAATGGCTCCATAAGTGATAATTGGTCTCACTATGGCAGTGTACATCCAGCTCAGGATTTTTGGGTTACAACCCCAATTTCTCCCTGCCAGATTCCTGCACACCATTAGAGCCATTTTTGCTTTGTATATAATCTCCTTTTCGTATTTGTTCCACAGGAGTTTACTGTCTAGAGTCAAACCTATATACTTGACTAGTTGTCTCCATTTAACCTCGCTCCCATCAAGTTTAATGGTTTTGAGGTTGAGCTTTCGTTTCTTAGTGAAGGCTATTGAGATGGTTTTGGTGGGGTTGATCTAAACTAGTTAAAAGTACCGCATTAGAGTGGGAAAAATGTAAAAACGATGCTTCATTATCAACGATTGATTAATTTTTTGATTTTTTACGAAACAGGGCTAATTTCTTAGAAACCATGGAGCTAAACTTTTCCTCGGGTAGAAATCCTAATAGTAATTTTAAACAAGATTATAAAGATAAGAACTATTCAAAGTCTCTGTTGGTAAACCATTCTATTACAAAAAGTTGCAATTTATGTAAAAAAGATCATATGATTTATGTATATGAAACATTTCTAAATTATCCAGTGTCCCAGCGTTGGGATCAAGTGAAACGCTATGCTGCAATCGCTTGTGTACAGGTCATCTCAGTAAACAATGTCAGAAATCTGGTTGTAAAATTTTATTACATCATAATAGCCGTGCCATTTCGGAAACAAACTATCCCAATGATTCCGGTTATTCCGATAACCAATCATCAATTTCAAATCCGTTGGTTTCAAATGTAAGTTATGTAAAAATTAATATTTCAACTGATCAATTAGCTTTAATTAACGAATGCCGTTTAGACGAATTTGTGCTACTAAGCCCAGCTAAAATAAAGGTTTATGATAAATGGAGGCAACCTCATATTGCCCGTATTATGTTGGACTCTGGAAGTCAATGCTCCTTTGTCAGAGACCAACTGTGCAAAACTCTAGGATTAAAAGTTACAACAAATGAAACTAGTCATGTATTAGGTGTCAATTTATCTTCCTTCATTAATAAACATTGTAGCATCAAAATATTCTTTTTTCTTCTATGGTAAAATGCTTTGTGGTACCAACAGTCACTAAACCTTATCCATCCTATTCGTTTGATATTTCCCGATGGAACATACGAAGGCCGCTCAACCTTAACTAATCTGTTATATTTTGTCAATGACTGGACATTATCGCTCAATAAACAACAGCCCGTCGATGTTGTATACTTAGATTTCTCCAAAGCTTTCGATCGAGTTACTAAACGAAGACTTCTACATAAGCTTGAGCACTTTGGGATAAGAGGGCACTTGCATCTGTGGATCGATAACTTCTTATCGGATAGGCGATTTAAAGTTAGAGTAGGAGAAGCATTCTCAGAAGAACAATTAGTGGAGAGTGGGGTGCCTCAGGGTTCTGTTCTGGGACCTTTGCTATTTATAGCTTACACCAGCGATCTTCCTTTTCACGTTTCAGGCAAAATATCTCTCTACGCAGATGACATAAAAATTTATTCAAATCCAAGAACGAACCACTTATCTCTTCAGGACGATTTAAACTCTATCTCGCTATGGTGTTCCCAATGGTTGCTTCCTCTCAATGCTGCTAAGTGCGTAGTGCTTCGAATCGGTAAAAACAACCCGCTACTGCCATACTTCATAAACGGTAAAACTTTAAACTCCGTATTCTCTCAAAATGACTTAGGAATTATTATTAACAGTAGTCTTACATGGTCCGACCATATTTTATCAATAACCAAACGTGCTAACACCATGCTGTATCTTATACGGAAGTGTTTTTCGAGAGTTGCGTTTCAATCGTTTTGTAAACTTTACACCATTTATGTAAGACCCATTCTTGAATATGCGGGGCCCGCCTGGTATCCTGACTTGATTCGTGATAGAAGTTTATTAGAAAACGTTCAAAGAAAAGCTACTCGACTTCCATTGGGACTGAGAAGGCCTTCTTATGAAGAGAGACTTGTTATGGCCAACTTAACTTCTTTTGAACTTCGACGTCACAGTGGAGATCTTATCACAACATTTAAAATATTGAAATTCAACTTCGGAAATCTTTCTGTGATATTTCCATTATACCAAGACAACCGCCTCAGAGGACACGAATTAAAACTTAAAAAAGAAAACTTTGTGACCAGATCAAGACAAAATTTTCTGACTAAAAGAGTTTTTGACGCCTGGAATAATCTCGATGTTGACATTATTTCTGCTTCTTCTACCAATATATTTAAAAATAGACTGGACCGCCTTATATAACAATAACTTTTAATAAATGTTAATTATAATTTAATTTTTATCTTAATACGAACTATTGTACTTTTGTTGTGATATCTTCTCTTTTTTTTTATTATTTTGTTCATTTCAATCATTTATGTATTAATTTGATAGTAGGTAATTGAATTGCATATTATTTTCTGCTTTGGGGTAAAATAGGGACTTGTCCCTCTGCCCTTGTCTATATGTAATAATAATAATAATAATAATAATACCTAAAAATGTAATTTTGGCATTCGATTCCTACAACACTACCGATCAGATTGATATTTTAAGTGATGCCAGTCTATTTTGGAATGTTCTATTGGAAGGCAATATAAATTGCAGAAACAATAATTTACCGTCACTTCAAAACACTGTTTTTGGATACATTGCCACTGGAAAAATTACTAGTACTCCAAAAAAAATGTACTGTAATCTATCCGTTAATTCTTCCTTCAATGAAAATGATCAATCACAAATGTTTTGGTCCGTTGAGGAACCGGAACATACTAGGTCAGACCACAGCTAGGTCAGATTGTGGGCAATTTATTGTAAGGATAGCGTGGAACGATTCTTGTGATTTAGGAGAATCAAACTCCACTGCGATTAAAAGATTGGTAAATTTAGAGGCAAAATTTAAGAGAAATTCTGATTTTCAAAAAACCGATTCATCATTTATAGATGAGTACCAAAAAATGGGGCATATGGCTCTTAATAACGTTACTGATGATAAAAAACGTTCTTATTTTCTACCTCACCATGGTGTAGTTCGAAATGACCATATAACAACCAAATTTCGAGTTGTTTTCGATGGGTCTCCACCAACTAGCAATGGTAATTCACTAAACGATATGCAATTTTCAGGTCCAGCAATTCAAAATGATATTTTGAACATTTTAATTCGATTTAGACAACATCCAGTTGTTGTAAGTTCTGACATCAACAAAATGTACAGAATGGTACTATTGCATCCAGATGATAAGGTAAAGGCACCAATAATTGACACAATTAGAATCTCTTATGACATTTAAATGTATTTTTGGAGATCCAGTAATTGACTCCTTTGAAAAAGTATATTTTATTCTATCACCAATATTTTACAATTCTGGTTGTTCCAGTTTCTTAATAATATCTTCCATTTTTATTGTAGAAATATCGTTTTCCATCAGTCTAAAAGATGTTGATGTGTCACGTGTTGATTTTAGGGAAACAACTTCAACATCATTCTCGTTATAAATTTTTTGAACCACACTGATATATATATGTAGCAGAATGTTTGCCTTTTACCCCCCAAAAACTTTGCTAATACAAAATCTCCCACTTTAATCTCATCAAATTTTAAATTCCTTTTGATTTTAAATTAACTTCTTGGTCATTTTCACATTCAGCCTCATCTTCGGATTCCTCCTTTTCTGATTGCACATCATCCATGCTATCACCACTCTCTTCCCATTCCTCGCTATCAGGTGAGCTTTTAGAGTCTAACGTAGTTTTTTTTCTTTCAACTGATTTTGGTTTGTTGGTTTGTTTTCTTTATCTCTTTCTTGCGTTTCCTTTCTTCGTCTCTTTTTTCTTTTTTTTTCCTGTTTTTGCTTCTTTTCTAATTCTTTCCTTTTTTGGTATTCCTGCCAACTTTCTGATGTAATAGCAGAAGGAATTTTTTCTTTGTTTCGTTTCTTATTTTCACATTTGATTTCTTCTGGCCAAAACAGAGCCTTTTTAAATGGTGTTGGTACATTTTGTTTGAGAACTGACAAAGTCGTGGGAGATCCAAACGGATATTTAATTAATATTTCATATGAAGGGGATGGAGGCGAAAAAGTTTGAATAGAGTGTACAATTATTTATAAAGGTGTGGCCTCCTTGACTGAGTTAGTTCTTACATAAAGTCCAGAACAGCCAGGCTGTGCTACATCATTTTCTTCCTTTTCCTTCTTTTCTTTGCTTTCTGCCCTTTCAATATTTTTCTCTTCTTCTAACAATTCTGTTATATTCTTCAGTGCTTTCCAAACAGTAAAAAGTGATGTATCCTCGACATTTCCGTTCCAGCCTGCTTTGCTTTCTTTAAAAGCAGTTAATGTATCTTTTGAGACGTACTTTTCTAGAACTTCCAATCCAATACTTATCTTGTGACGTGTTATGGGATCCAAATTTTCCTTGGACTAGTTTGAAATTTTTTAAAACTTCACACTTTCCACATTTAAAGGTGATAAGCCACATGCCTTGAAACCATTTTGGATTGTCTCAGTTGTAACTGAACTTAAGGCTTTTTCGAATATATGTCCAAAATGTTCTTTTCGGAGCTTCTCTCCATGAATTTCAATGTACCATTCTCTTACATATTTCCTCCAAAGGGCCTTAAGAGGTTTAAAAACTGAAACATCCATGGGCTGGATTAAGTGTGTCGAATTTGGGTATAACGCAAGAAGTTCAATACTGTTCTCTGAAGAAAAACGGGACAATTGAAATGTCATCTGTGCCACATCAATAAACATCAATATGGGTCTCTTAATTTTCTTGTCTATCAACCAAGGAAAAAAAATATTTGTAATATATTCGAAGAATGTTTGGCCACACATCCAGCCACTTTCGGAACTACCTATTCCCCAGCTTTTGTTGAGGCTGAGTGCAATATGACTTTGAATGCGTAGATATTTAAAAACGACCATAGGGGGAGCTAGCACTCCAGCGGCGTTTGCGGTTACTAAAACTGTAAGGTTTTCCTTATCATCGTTGGTTCCAGCAAGATGTTTTTGTCGCCCTTCTTTGTCAGTACCTTAACACTTTTCGGTTGAAGGAAAAACGCACTTTCATCGCAATTGAAAACACGTGTTGCGTCATTAGTTACATCTAATAGATCCTTAGACTCTAGATAAGCTCTTATTTCCTCAAACCATTTTCTCTTCTGATACCTTTTCCCGTGACGGAGTTAAATTTTCTGCAACTCTTTGTCTTAAATTTGGGTGCCTTTTCAGAAATGAACTAAACCATTTTCTACCTGAGCGAGAATTTCTGAAAGGATTCGGACGTTTCTTTTCCTGCAGTAAAAGTTGTACACTATCTAATAACTGATCTTTATGAACAGGGTGATGAGCCTTAGCCAAAGATAGTATCCATTGTTCTAGCAAATATTCTTCTTCAGGGGTAGTTGGTCCCATACGATATTCTACGGGCAGCTTTCCACTTGACTTGTAATATAAGGTAATTCTTTGCACAGAGTATGACCTGGCGGCCGTAGCTACAGGTATGTCTCTTGCTACAGCTTCTAGAGCTTCATTTGGAATATTTTTTTTGTGCCATATCTGCAATAAATGAGTTTCCAGTAACTGATACCTGATGTACCAATAATTGACACTCATGTCAATAACTGGAACCATTGACGTTTTTAGAAGAGATGAGCTTTCCGAGTATTCTTGCAATGTTTTGGTATGGTTGCATTAAATTTGTTGAGAGTTCCAATCATTGACACCTTTGTCAATAATTGGTACATGGTAATAATCACTTGATCCAGTCATTGACACCCACTTCAACTTAAGATCATACGTTTTACTGATAAAAACGCATCAAAAATCCTTCGATTCATACTTAAACTGTACCCTCAGAGATATGGAATAAATCAAACAAATACATTATGGAATAAAAAATAATATTTGATTCAATTACCTTAACTAATCTCTCAAATTTTCACATCCAACTGGTAACGAAACTTTTCACATTTTGAAATGACATGCAGTTATCAGCTGATTTGTTTCATAGCTGGTACAGTGTTGCCAAATGTCATATTTATTAAGTTTTTGTATTGAAAATGGCTCTGAAACGTGGAGTTAGCTTATTTGGCGAAGATTTACCTTTAGGTGTCAATTATTGGAACACTGTCAATAACTGGTACATTTACCTTAGACCAATGCAACAATTATTGTGGAGAAATAATACTTCACTTCCAATTTCAAGTTACACTTTAAATACTGTAACATACGGCACAGCAAGTGTACCATTTTTGGCCTTGCGTTGCATTCAACAACTGGCCTACAATAACGAAGCTATTTACCCAGATGCTTGCAAGATTATCGTACGTAGATTATTTAATTACAGGATTTTCTTGTACAAAGGAAGCTATTAATATTTATACACAGGTTTATACCATTTTAAAATCTGCTGGTTTAAAATTGAGGAAATGGTCTTCCAATGCCAAAGAGCTTCTTAACAATTTTGAAGATACGTCAGATGCACTCAGTGTACTAAATTTAGGGGATAACGATTATATCGAAACTTTAGGTGTTCGGTGGTTATGCAACTTAGATTCATTTACTTTCCATGTGGAACAAACAATTCATTCAAATGCAACTAAAAGATCTATGCTCTCTTCTATTGCAAGAATCTATGACCCCTTGGGGTTATTAAGTTGTTGTATCATTTTAGTTGAAATAATGATCCAGGACTAGCATCTAAATGGAACCATTTTCAAGAACATTAACAAATTGCAAATACCAAGATTTGTCCTTTTAAATAATTCAGTAATAACTGAACTTCATGGCTTTAGTGATGCTTCTAACCAAGCATATTGTGCAGCAATTTATGTTAGATGTATAGACAACCAAGGTAATATTAATGTAAAATTATTATGTGCCAAGACTAAGGTGGCACCAGTCAAAATTCTTACAATCCCTCGATTGGAATTGTGTGGAAGCGTTTTGCTAGTCAAGTTAATTAAAACTGTGTCACAAGCAGTAACTTTCAATTTTCAAGACTTCTATTGGTGTGATTCGCAGATAGTGTTGCATTGGATACACACAAACCCTGCAAAGCTTCAAGTTTTTGTAGGAAATAGAGTTGCTGATATTCAACGTAGTACTGATATAGAGAATTGGTATTGTTGCGAGGTCACCAACTCAAAGCCGGCCCTGTCCCTCGACTGTAAATTTTGGTGGCTGCGCTGGGATTCTCTCTCGAACATTCTGGAATAAGGTTTTGTTTGTGCATATCACGAGCGCGAGAGGCACTAGAGTTTTCGAGAGTCGAGAAGGACTATATATACGCGGGTTTTTGAGTGCGTAAACAGTTAGTTAGTTCGGAAGAATTAATGAATTAAATAGTGTAATAGTCAAGTGGTGGAAATAAATTAGAACTAATATACCGAGTGTAAATAAATTAGTAGACATTGAGTATAGTGTGTATATAAATTAAGTTTAATACAGTGTGTGTGTTTCTTTGAATAAATAGATAGTAATTAGCCATAGTGTGTATAATTTTATCCCACCGGTTTTTTATTAATTCAATTCCTGATATAAAACCGTCAAAGAATGTTTCAGAATTTTACAATAATAACAAGGTAAATAACGCGAATTTTCAATTTAAAGAAATAAATGATTTTTTTGTGTACACAGAATTATCACAAATTAAAACAAACGCAGTGGGGTGTGATGGTATAAATATATTAGACTTTGTTGTCCCCACATAGTGCCTTATATAACTCACATAATAAACTTTTGCTTGACAAGTAATGTGTTTCCATCAGTGTGGAGGAGTGCTGTGGTGACAGTGTTACCAAAGATACAAAACCCAACGGAAATGAAGGACCTTAGGGGTATAAGTATATTACCTACTATGTCAAAATTTTTTGAGAGAGCAGTACAAATTAGAGAATATATTCAACAATATTCTTTATTACCTGAGGTCTAATCAGGATTTCGGAAAGGTTACAGCTGTACTACCGCACTTTTGCATATTTTCGACGATATTATAGCTGCATCTGATGATAAACAATATACGATTTTGATTTTGTTAGATTTTAGCCGAGCGTTTGATACAATTAATTACGATTTAATGTTAAACATTCTTAAATTTATAGGGTTCTCTCCAAATGCGCTGGAATTATTAGGTAACTATTTAAAAGATAGACAGCAAAAAGTATCGATAAATGATTGTAGTTCAAGTTTCTTAAATCTCAGATCTGGTGTGCCACAGGGATCAATACTAGGGCCTTTACTATTTTCAATATATACGTCTCATTTATTATCTACTATTCAGTCATGTCAAACTCATCTATATGCTGATGATACTCAGCTTTATTTCAGTTTTCCAGCAGAGTTAACAAGAAATGCTTGTAACCTGATTAACACAGACTTAAACAAATTTGTTACTGCTGCAGAGGAACATTGTTTGTGCATAAACTCAAAGAAATCGAAGGTCTTAATATTTGGGCCAAAACATCATAGGGAAAATGTATACCAGTCTGTAAATATAAACATTCGGGGAGAATATTTGGCAATTGTGAGAGAAGCGAGAAATCTTGGTGTCTTGATGGATGCAGATTTGAGGTTTGAGAATCATATAATTAAATTAATACAACGCGCATATTATACCTTAAAAATCATTTATGGAAATAGACACCTTTTACCGTTTCATATAAAGAAATATCTATGTGAATCACTTATCTTATCAATTTTTAATTTCGCTGACTCAGTCTATGGCCCACATTTAACTATCCAGTCTAAAAATAGAATTCAAAAGGTTCAAAATTCGTGTCTTAGGTTAATTTATGGGATTCGCAGGCGCCAGAGAACTTCACACAAACTCCAATCAATTGGATGGTTAAATATGAATAACAGAAGAATACATCATGCGTTATGTCTATTTTATAAAATTATAAGAACAAAAAAGCCGTCGTATCTCCACCGTAAAATTAAATACCGAACTGATGTACATAATCTTAATATTAGATTTGGGGGAATGATTACGGTGCCAAGATTTAAAACTGAAGTCTACAGACGGTCCTTCAGATATCAAATTTATCACTTGTACAATCCCTTACCTAACGATTTTAAAACATTAAGTATTGGCAAATTTAAGTTCAATTGTAAAAATCATTTGTTTACTGGTCAATGATAATGACGTTGGCTCGTGTTTAAGTAGTATTTTTGTTTTCTTTATAACATTGTAAATAATTTATGAAACTATTATAAATTTGAATTATATAATTCATAGTGATTTTAGGGTTAAGTGGAAGAGCATTGCTTGCAGGTACTCTATGTATTTGCAAGAAATGAACTTCGCCCTTTATTTCTCTATTATTTGTCTGTATATACTGTATTATTATTACTATTGTTTTTGTTTTGAGAAATAATAAAGACATTATTATTATTAAAAACTATTTAAATAAATAACGAAAAACATAACAGTATTATGTGAATAGGTACTTTAGAAAACCACATATGGTTTAGGGGTCCAGCATTTTTATCCACAGAATTCAATCGGGTGAAATTTTCCGATTTGCCGGCCCCATCCCAATTTTTAGAGTTCAAAAAAGACATACAATCTTTGAATATTCAACACAACGAACTCTTCACTATTTTCCATAGATCCAGTATTATTTAGTTGGAGTGGATTCGTTTAATGTCGTCTGACCAACATGAAGGTATGCGTTTTCCCCTTCGACAGGCATCTTCTCTTGATTATTAATTAATAATTTAGCTCCTATTTTCGTAGTTTTCTATGCACAAACACGAACCATTTATAATTAATACAAAATAATTGCGTTTCTATGGAGTGCTATCATGTTCCAACTTTAAATAGCGGTTAGTTTTTTACAAAAGTTCGTTTCCAAAAATCCAACAGATACATTTGTTTTTAAGCATTAACTTATCTAAAATTCCCAAGAGAGTCAGCTTGCTCAGTTGATATTCCGTTTTAAGCGAAAGGACTCCTTTTATCATAATTAAGAAGCGACAGCAAAATCTCGACTTGTCCTTTTATTCGAAAGAATAATCATCTTTTTATTTTACGAGTGAGAATGCATTTACAAAATTGTAAAAACTGTAATGTTCTCCACAAGAAGTATTCTACTAGAGAAGTGTGTCATTTATACGAGCAGAGAAAGTAATGTTGATATTTTTTTCATATAGTGAGGCAATTAAATGTACGTCAAACAGAGAGTCAAATTTGCTAATACGACATTGTACAAATACTTTTTCATTTGAGAAACACGGAAAAATAATAAGATTATGACATAATTTGAGCCAACTGGACAAATAAATTCAATTACTTTATATTACTCTACACAAAATACCTACTTTTTTCTATTTAAATAACGTGCTCTGCAACTATGGTCACTTGCACTGGAGCGATTGCAGAAGAACAGTTATCACAGATAATTAGAACATTAACATAGTGATAAGGATGAAAAAAAAGATAGATAAATTAAATAAATTTATGACACACTGATATTTCCTTTAAGATTTTCAGTGTTGTCTTAATTTTGTTTGGTCCCCTAGGATGTCTTGCGGCTGGGATTTGAGATTAAGTTGTCGTCTTCTTGGATTGAGTTGGGGACAATCAACTAGGATGTGTTTCACAGAAAGTGAGCACTGGCAGCTTTGTGGTGTGTTGAGAAAGGGCTGGATAGATAGTAGGAAAGTATTGGTAGAGCTCCAATGAGTTTTCCAAATACATCCAACGATTATTTTCGCTTCTGCCTTAATGTCCTTGCAAATCTGGATATGAGAAGCAATTGTGGCAGAAGCTGAAGCTATTTTGGCATGCTGATCAGCCAGTTCATTGCCAGGTATACCAATGTGAGAGGGTCTCCATATAATGGTGACTTTGGTGATCAGGGAAAAGAGATGGTGATAAGTGTGATGGATTTTTTGGACAATGGGATGTTCATATTTCTTGAATAGATAGGATAGACGCGAAGAGTCTCTACGAATGGCAACTTCTTTATTCGAATGGTTGATATGCTTAAAAGCTTGTAGAATACTGTACAACTCTCCAGTATGCACAGTGCACAAAAGAGTAATTAGGGAAGTGCTGATGGGATTGTTCGCTGTAGTAACTGAATAGCCAACGCCACTATCACTTTTTAGAAGCATCAGAGTATAATACTGAGTCATAATGGTTGTTATGAACGATTTCTAGAAATGCTTTAACCATGAGCTTTTTAGGTATCTCGTGTTTATTAAATTTGGATAAATAAGTATTGCCCTAAGGAGGGTGCATGATCCAGTGAGGGGTTGGAGGAGAAAAATGGGGTTTATGAGTGAGAGGTTAATGAAGCTCAATAGGTTTAATTATTGGTGAAGGAATTTTAAAAGGGCTGGCAGTTGATGTGAACAGGGAATAAACAGGATTAAGAGGGTTTGAAGAGACTGAAGCTGCGTAGGAGAGAAGTAGGGGGTAGCGGGGGTTCATCTAACCTAATCAAACTTTATAATACTTCAACATTGATATTTAATAAAAAGCAGGTTTTAGCAGTGCTTTATTAAAGAGAGATAATTTATTAGTATACATTGTTATTCCTAGAAGAAATCTATCAAGAGTATAATATTCCAATAAGGTACCCGAGACAAAGAAAGTAGAAAGGAAAAATTACAACAATATGACCTAGCATAAAATAGAACCAATTCTAAATATATAACCAATCAAAATTGTGAAATGAACTAAATTATTTAAAAAACCTAACTGCAATACCATTTTAGATTGAATAGCAAAAAAACAAACTATCACAATCAATATTTCTTATAGAAAATCTAAAATCAGCACGGACTAAACTCAATTTACTCCAACTAGTATATGAATGATGAAAAGTAGGCAAAGTGTACAAAAATCCTGCCGGTCCATGAATTTTCTGTGAAGGGTGGGGTTGAACATCCAAAAATTTCACACACCTCATCGCCATTTTGGGGAGGTATTCCCGGCCCCAAAGTTCCAGAAATTGGTTTTCCGCCAATATCTCCTAAAATATGGCATTTAGAGAATTTTTATATGGGGAAAAATGAAAAGCAGTACATTATCTACAAAAATGGTCCTTATGATTTTTTTCGTAACATTAATATTTTTCGCAAAAACCGATGTTGAAAAATCCAAAATTTTGAGGTCCCAGAAAAAATGGCTGTTTCTTGAGAAATTGTGGATCGAGGTGGTCGAAAATACAGTAATATCATGTCATATCATATCTTGGAAGACAATCCGATAATGTACAAACTCTTAGACAGTGATTATTCGTAAAATATTCCCAACCTCGAAAAACAGCAAAAATTTGGAAATGAAAACACCAACTGAAAAATCAAGGGGCAAGAAAGATGGCCAATAAAAATTTCTGAGATCAATAAAGACCTTAAAGGACCCGTAATAACAAAAAATCGAGAGTAAATGTCTATTATTAAGAAAAATATGAGTAATTTCCCGACACTCGAAAAAAAGTTATTACAAAATATTTGACCCATTTTATAAATATGGTGGAAATATAAAAATGGGCCTTGAATCATCGGATATGATAGCTGTGGATTTCCCTCTTCATCTGAATTTTAAATCATGAAAAAATATGCATTTTTACCCGAGATATTGAATAATTTGTTCGCCCGATTATGAGTAAGTGCAAAGAACCTGCTCTTTCGACTCGGAAGCTCAACATATGGCCCTCAACTATCGAGTTTTCGACGAAAATCAGAAGGACCATTTTTGTAGATAATGACCTAATCTTTATTTTTCCCCTTCATAAAATTCCCTAAATGCCATATTTTAGGAGATATTGGCGGGAAACCAATTTTTGATACTTTGGGGCCGGGAATACCGTCATCCCCCCCCCCCCAAATGGCGATTAGGTGTGTGAAATTTCTTGATTTTCAATTACTAGTCAAGCCCTACCCTTTAAGGAAAATTCATGGACCGACAGGTATAATCGCTTCTGGGATCCTTTAGTTACTGGACTAAACCTTATAGACTTGGACTTAAAACTGAAGAATAAATTTAAAAAAAGACATCACTCCTTAAGAAATACCAGTCAAAACATTGACACACTAACTTAAATACAAAACTAACGGAGAATTAAATACAAGATACCACCTTGAAAATTACTATTTACTAACTCGATTTTATAAACATTTTACTTGTCACAATATTTATTTATTTTATTATTGTCGCTTATATCAAGCATTGAACAAAAATTATAATTTTCTTTTGTTCAGCCTCCTATTTACCATAGCCTATCTAGATGATGACGTGTTGAGCCCATAGAGATCTTCAATCGAGAAACAAAATAGATAATAATACATGATTGGATGTGGGATCCTTTGATTATTAACATGATTATAATAATAATTTCTTTGTACCACCAGCATGAAGTTTACTTAAAATTCATTACAACCATAGACCCATTGAGTTTCGAAAATTGACATCATATCGCGTCAATTATTCTATGACTTTAATTTGTATTTGGCTCCTTATAAATGCAAATGTTTGTTCCAAATCCCAAGTACAAGATGTTGTCACCTCCTTATTGGAAGTATGTTCCATCTAAGCAAAACGCAACTGCGATTCTCCTGGAAGCTTTCCTTCAGCTTCGATAATCATGAGTTGTATTGTTCAGGACCGCTTTCAAATGGAAAATCAATGCAGACAGAAAAAAATACTCTTATTCCTCAAGCATAAAAGCAATATTTATGGTTAATACGAAAACACAAGGAGAAATAGGTTAATCGGGATATATAGCCTGGCGTATTTTTAATGGGAATGTCCTTGTAATATATGGGCTGAATGTTTTATTAATTTGAGAGACAGAAAATGGTCTACCAGAAAGAGATAACTACATATATACTTCAATGCCATAAATAACATGCGTTATATGAGGTATTTTTTTGATGATTAAAAAAAATATTTAAGAAGTACTCAACCAAATAATTATTAAATAAGAAATTGTGCGTAAAAATCTATCAAAAATGTTCTGCTGATCTAAATATGCCCTGTATGAAAATATAGAAAGTGGAATATTTATATTAATATTAATCAAAAAATTTACCAATCGCAATACAACTAGATTTTTAAATTTTATTCATGTTCCGAGTAGTCTGCTGCTGATGTTAATTTTTTTATTCAATTTCCATAAATAATCAACTTATTGTATTGTTCTGAATATTAAAAGACAATTGATATCTAGGCAGTTTATTGTTAATTTAAAAAAGTTTAAATCTTAATTTTTGTTTATGCATTATTATTATTAGTCTTAATAAGTCGTACAAAAACTATAGTGTATAGCTGGGATGCATTGTTCATGTTCCATTGCACAACCTACTTTTTATTGTGAAATATAGCTGTACTTTAAATATTTTGCCCGTTCAACAAAATAATGATAAGTGTTCCTTGAAGTTACCTTTTTCCGGAGTTGTGAATAAGTTTCTAATTGCATTGTCGACGAAGTCCTATCATAAAGAGTATGGAAAAGGGGATCAATAATTAATATATTTCATAGTTTATCCATAAATACGGCAAAGTAATAAATCTTCGTTACCCTTGCAAAACCAATACAGGATGAACCTCCAAGTAATATTAAAATATTATCGTGAACGCATTTTTTTTTCTATTTCTCTGACGGGCAGGTAGCTTCACCCCGTATCACGAGGAGTTTAGGGTATTTTCAATTGTCAAGATATTAAAAATTAAGTTATTGTGGGCTGATAATGAATGAAATAAATGTTTTAAACGTTTTGAATAAATCTGAATTGTATAATCTGAAAGTAAATGATTCCCTTTTGGCTTATTTTATACAAACAACGGAATTACCGAATTAATATTTTAATATTGAATATAAAAAGTTAAAGCGAACCATTCTTAAACTCATATTAAGTACACTTATGGAGTTTAGCCAATTGATTGATTTATTGCCCTGCCGGATTTATGAATAAACTATAGTAATAAGAACATGGTATACGGCAGATAAGGATTTAAGAGATTTTGGGTAGGGCAGAAAATGAACACACAAATCGCATGAAGTCATCATTGCCAATTTGCTATAGTTCCTCCAATACTTGTTATATAATTTAGATAAATATATAAAAAGCAATTTATTCAATATTTCAAAGTATGCAGTGCCTCATATATACATTAGTCAAAGTTTATAAACAACCATCAATCACCAGGTGACAGAAATAGTGTCGTATCATTTGATTTATATAATCATAATTTATCCATTCTAATATGGAGGTCAAAATAAAGCTTCAATTGAGGGATCGACATAAATTAAAAATTCTGAATGGCGTTGATACACAAATTTGTATTTTCCATTCTTGACTGGAAATTAATTTTGAAGACATACGTGCATTTTTACATTTTTATTACATTTCATCCTATCAATTTTCCATTTGTAAATTTTTTGTGTTTAGTCAAATTATATCTATTGACCTGCGTTTTTTCTGATTGCATGTAGAAACCAACCACTTCTTCAACAGAAACTCAAAGGTCATATCTTGTCACTGTATTATTTATATTTAAATGGCTTTTTACAGTTCGGACGTCAGTTGACGGTAACAAATATTAAAGTTGCAACAAATTATTTACTGTTCCTATAATTTTTCAAAAAATTTGAAAAGGGTAATGTAATATATTTTTGAAGCATCGAGATTACTATGGCCTTATTAATAATAAAGTTTACATTGACTGCATTCAGGCTGTATCAGAAAAATCGACTATTCTAATGTACTGCGGGTAGTGTATTGAAAAAATTAAGAAACTCATCCACTCCTACAGGCTGCTACAAATAAAACTCTGCAAACTAAAACTTGCACACTATTAAAAAAGGGTAGTTTACAAGGACAATCTTGTGGGAAAGGTCGCCGTTTGATTAATTATTGGACATATTGGTTCCGCATCTGGTTTTACTGAAAATAATTTGTTGCTGACAGCGACTATTATCATGAAATAAAGGCACAAGTGTTTTAAAATTGGTTTAAGTCGTTTTTGGAAAATATTCCGAAAGGATCTTTCATAGTTCTCGATAATGCCAGCTACCCTAGTGCCCTGCACGAAAAATTACCAGCCTCCTCATGGATAAAAGCTGAAATAATGGAATGGCTACAAAATAAAGGTATATCATTTAATCACATCGTTACCAAAGCCAGTCTCTATGGGATTGCTAAGCAATTTAAGTCAAAATATAAAAAATGTGATAGATGAACCTGCAAAAAAAGCAGGTGTTAGTGTTTTACGGCTCCCCCTTACCACTGCGAGTTAAACCCAATAGACTTGGTTTGGGCAAAAATTAAACAGTTTATTGCGAAAAACAATATTACATACAAATTAGAATATGTAAAGGAATTGCTATTGAGTGGAGTTGGAAATATTACTGAAGAAACGTGGCAAAAGTGCATTAGTCACGTTGAAAAAATTGAAAAGGACATGTGGAATATGGATCATAACGTACACAATGTTATTGAAAATGTGAAAGAAAATCCTTGTGATAGTGATAGTGTGATAGTGAATTTATCGAAGGAATTATTCTTACAGTAGTGTTGCTTTTCTACATTTTTATGCGATTATATTTATTACTCAACCATGTTAGCAAAATATAATATTTTTAAACAGTTTCTATTAAATTGTTGTAAAATATTCTGTCAATTTTGAGTACAACTCTGTAGTATCCGATAAACACATGTTACTTTGGGGATTATTGCACTCCAATACTCTTCATTCATTCATTCATATATTTGGGTTGTACTTATCAGCCCAAGCACTTGAACTGAAACTTTGTACCATTTCCCATGTTTGCTACTTCCATTCCAGAAGCTTCGTGTCTTCTACAAAGGCCACTAGTTTGACTGGAGGGATTTTCAGTAGTTGTGATGGTTGTATTAATTCCTCTCCAAAGTGCTTCCGTCTTAGTTCTCGCAGAAGCAGAGGAGTATGTGAGTAGGTGTTTCATCATCAAGTTCACATTTTCTGCAAATAGGTTCACTAACATTTTCTGCACATAGGTTCACTAACTTTGCCCATTTTGTACATATGTGTCCTCAAGGTGCAGTGTCCAGTCGCCAGGTCGGTAACTGTCTTCAAATGTCTCTTACCCAGTTTCAGAAGCTTGGTTGAAAGTTCCTTGTCTACCTTGTTCAGTAAACTCCTTGCATGGAGGTGCCCTTGTGTTAACCTCCAATTGAATTGGTGTTCCCTATCTAGCCAGTTCCCGATTTCCCCTCTTATGCAATCTTTTGTAATTCCAAAAAACGGTTCCGGACCTATGAAGTCTCCTTTAGAGCCTTGATCCGCCATTTGATTTCCTGCAATCCCCTCATGTGCCGGCATATTAAAGACACTTTGTTGTCTCTTGCCAGCCAGTTGAGGGATTCTTTGCAATTTTTCACCAGTCTAGACCTAGTTGTTGTATAACTGATAGCTTTAACCAGAGCCTGGCTGTCAGTGAATAAGTCTCCCGATTTCAGCGTAAGAATTGCCATAATTGCCTCCGCCCTTATAAAAAGTTCTAGAGGAGGAAGTCCAATAAGGGCTTGTATGTATGTATGTAAATTGGGGTGACATTCACTGAGACCTAAAAGATCTATTGTGTCCCCTTACTTCTACTTAGTTCCTGAGGAAAGTCTCAGAGACGACTAGTGGCTCCTTTAGTCCTATTTCCCGGAGGAATTTTAGGATATCTGCGGGCTTTAACTTGGGTAAATGTCCCTCTTCTATCCAGTAATCTCCAAGGTGTTGTGCCCTAGGATTCTGAATTGCTGTGCAGTTCGCAAGTATGTGGATGGAGGTTTCTTCTTCCATGCCACAGAATCAACATTCTTCTTCCTCCACTATTTTGAGCTTTTTCAGGTGCCCATTCAGGCGACAATGTCCCGTAAGGATCCCTGTTGATGCAGTTTTACTTTGACTTATGCATTCATTTGATCTCAACAGGTTGTAGTCACCCTGAAGAATATTTGATTGTCTAAGTCCTACTAGATATTTCCAACGGTCAGATCTTCTCTTTCCTTCGGCTTTGCCTATTTCTTCCAATACCACATTGGAGCTGATACCGCAAAAGGGTTCCGGCCCCCAAAAGGGACTGCCCCTTCTTTGCTAGTTCATCTGCTATTTCATTTCCTTCCATCTCAGGGTGTCCTGGAATCCACAGTTAGGTGCCTATATTGTTCTCGCCTAGTTCATTTAGTTTGCCTAGGCATTCCCACACCATTTTGGAACTGATAACACAAGAGCTCAGTGCTTTAATGGCAGTACACATTTTAATTTTAAAAAGGTATGAATTAACGGTAGGGTGTCCAAAAAGGCATCTGACATACATAGTATACACTTTCCTGGAGGAAGGCTTCGTTCAGCCATAGGAGTATAGGGAAGTGGAGAATATATCTTGCAGTAGGAATTGTTACTGTGGTTTGTAAAACCTGCCCATTCAATTTCCCAATTTTGTTTGAGATTTTCTTTGCTAAGTGATATATCCCCCTTTGATAATTCGTTACTTACAAGGCCAGAATTACCTGGAATTTGAGAATGTCCTGTAACCCATATAAATCCAACATTTTTGTTTAAATTTTTGACGTGTGTTAATTTTTCGAGGATGTTTACTGTAATGCAATTTTGTATACAGATACATTCAAATAAAAACGGAACATAGGGATTTAATGTATTGTCCGATCTAAATAGTCCACCAACAAAACATTTCTATAAGTTCACTTCAATGAATATCAAGTATTGATCTGGACAGCTGGATTCAGAATCACTGTAAAAAAGCCCGCCCCTTCTCCTTCCAAATTTGTTAGCTATGTGCGAGGTGTGTCCGAAGTGCGAACTGCGATTTAGTATTGAATAATTATTTGATGAGGTTAGTAAACGCTACATATGGAAACAATATGCTTACGTATTATGTTGTTAAAATCGAAAAGTTAAGATAATATGTTTTGATTTCTTTTGGCCATAACGGCTTGCAAAATAAAAATAAATTCGTAAATAAAACAAACTAGGATTTTTTAAATTGAAACAAAGTTATGGGATTGGACACTCTCACCGATCGACTGACTGTCTGACGATAATTAAGGACCGCTCACAGTTGAGAATACGGAGTGGTGGGAATTGTACGATATGTTATAGGTGTCCAAATAAACGATTGTAATAATCGTGTTTTTAATCTGTTGAAGCTGGATGTTGGTAGACTAGTTCAAAAGCAGTTCTGATACAATGCTTAAAATCCCTATGTTCCGTTTTTGTTTGAATGTATCTGTATATGTTTCTGGTAATTTCTCAATGTCATTAAAGCTGATGGGGAATCGGATATTACCTGCAAAGGATATTTGTTCATTTAAAAAATTGCATATTTAGTTGGCGTCGCTAAAATCTGGCAAAATGGACAATGATTTTTCAATTTCCAGTTTAAATAGGGGCCAATCGACCTTTTTCATAGACCATTTGCAGAGTGGTGTACTGAGAGTATCGCCTGTTTGAAAATCATTCAATTTATTGCTTATTGAATAGTGATCAGAGCCATATGTATCTGAAGAAACTAACCAGGTAAATTCAGAACATAGTTTAGGAGATAAAATTGTGAGATCTACAACAGACTTCGATTGCATGGGGCGGGTGACTCTGGTAGCCGAACCATCGTTTACAATAAGGAGATTAGGAAAATAATCTAAGGCATCTACGAGAATCAACCCATCATTTGAGCAAATAGGAGATCCCCACGTACCATGATGGGCATTAGAGTCCCCACCTATTATACAATCATGTTTGATCTGGTTAAAAATATTTACATAGTCCCGAGCAGTTGCCTTAACGTTTGAAGGCCTATAAAGACTAACTGTAGATAACTTTTTATTATTATTACTAACATTTATACCACAAACTTCTATTTTACTATTAAAATTAGTAATAAATTGTATACTTTCTTACTTAATTTTGTTGGGAATGTAGATAGCAACTTCCCCATAACCATTATTTCGATTAACAGACACAATATTAAATTTAGTAAATTTAAAAGTATCGGAGGGTTTAAACCACGTTTCAGAGAATATACCAATATAAAAATTTTCTTCTTTAGATATTTCATAAAGAGAATGTTTTTTGGATCTTAAAGATCTTGCGTTCCATTGAATAACTTTTAAATAATTAATATTATTAGATATTTTTGTTTGTTTGTTTTTTTACCCCTTAGTTGAAAAAATATTTTCTACTATATTTTTACATTCATTTTCCAATTCAATTTCGTTGAACCAGTCGGCAGATACATTTAAATATCGTTGAACTAATTTTTTTAAAGCAGTACTAGTTTGATTCAGCGTATTTTCTGTTTTTATTCTGGGGATATTTTGTTTGATATTGAATCACTGGGCGTTCTTCGGATAGTTTTAAAATGATTGGTCTGTAGGAGTCGACATCTTGCAGCTTGCATCTATCGCTACTTTCCAGCTAACAGGTATAGATATTCCTATGAAAGTGATGCTTACTCTTGACTCATTATTTTCAGTAATTAATATGGTAAAGTATTTTTCAATACCAAAGAATGATATTGGTGTGGAATCAAGTATTTCACATTACCGAGGAATTCAAAGTATTTCAACATTTGGAATGGTCTTTAGTATTTTCACTCATTTAAAAAACATTAATTCACACCACAAAATTGGATATTTGTGCACTGTACTCTATAAACTGCCTTTAAAATGAATTCTCACTTGTTTCAGGGTGACACATGCTGTTGGATATGCGACAAGTGCGAAGAATACGAATTTGTATACGACGAATTCACATGCAAAGATTGTGGTCCAGGCTACTGGCCGTACATAGATAAATTATCTTGCTATGCACTTGAGCTGCAGTACATGCGTTGGAACACCCCTTACGCTTTTGTTCCGGCTGCTTTCTCGTGTCTGGGAATCTTAGTAACTTTCGCCGTTATCATCTTGTTTCTCAAACATAACGATACACCATTAGTTCGGGCTTCCGGCAGGGAACTGAGCTACATGTTGCTATTTGGAATCTTGTTCTGTTATTTGAATACGTTCGCTTTACTCGCGAAGCCAACTACTGAAATTTGTATAACACAGAGATTCGGTATTGGGGTGGGCTTTTCCATAATATACGGAGCGCTCCTGACAAAAACTAATAGAATTTCTCGCATATTCGATTCTGCATCCAAATCCGCGCAACGGCCAAGTTACATTAGTCCAAAATCCCAGGTGATTATTACATGCTCTTTAATTGCTGTTCAAGTCATACTTACTCTCGTCTGGATGATCGTTGAACCACCAGGGACACGGTTTCATTATCCCACAAGAAATCAGGTAAGTGAACTCTTTTTTTTTATTTGAAATATAAATTATGTTGGGTCTTTTGGAAATGTAGTTTTCTTCAAAATTATCGAAATAATAGTTATAGTTTGAATGCCATTTTGATATCTTACATAAATTTAAAAAAAAATCAATGACCGTTTAACTTAGACGACACAACTACATTCCAGGCTATATGCTCCGACGAACATTGATTCACACTTCACACATACCTCTTGATCCTTATTGGTGGCAAAGTAATGGATCTGGTGATGTGGAAGAGAAATGTTACAAAAAGTTGTATTTGAGTTTTATTTTTATAGGAGTGACAAATCTATGGATTTAGATGTTAAATATTGTAAGAGTCATGGTTTTTGTTGTTAAGAATTTTGCCAGTTTTAATCTTTGTTTTGTTCCTTTGGAATTATTGAAGGGAAATTTTTTTAATTATTTGATTTAAAAAAAATGTATTCATTGACCCCATGAATTTCATGTTTAAAGTTAAGATTTTAATACGAATAATGATTGACTGCTAATACCACTTCAGTAGTGGGCAATTCATAAATGAAAGAAATATTTACTTTTATAGATATAAAAAAATTTCAATTCAATTTAGTCTTCATGTTCGACTTCCTCCAGAGTTTAATTTAGTTATCAAAATGTAATCCATTAACTAACACTTTTAGTGAAAAGTGTTCTCATGTGTTCTCAGTAAACTCACTTTGCACGTATGTTTGTATTTGTAACGTTTATTCTAATTTATATTTACAATTAATTTATATTTACAGATTTATATGTAATTCAGTCCTTATTTAATAATTTATGTCATACACTAAACACACTAATTATAATTTATATGAGAGTCACTTAATAAACACTTTATCGATGCGCGATTACTTTCCTTCGGTATCAACACTGACTGATTGACTAATTGCCTGCAGCGAAGCTGGTGGCCTATTTATACTCGCACGCCGTAATTCTCGAAGTATCTCGGCGTTCTCGCGGGCGCATTGGATATTCTCGATGTTTCGTATTCTGGATGCTTCTCGAAAATTGGGCGGAGGAGCCATAGTCGTCTCATACGGGGATTTCACTGGGGGCACTAAGTGAGAATATTATTGCAGTAGCTCGCGTAACATTGCCCCCTCCTTAAGAGACAGTTCCTCCTGGAACTAGCTAGGAAACTGGAACGAGATGACTGTATCGGCAACTGGTCCCCTTGTTGCATTTTCCAGTTGTATGGAAGTAACATGCGACCGTCTTCTCTGTTGGCTGTGTCTCCCGAGCATGGCCGCAAACCAGTACCTGCACTTCGGTGTCTCGGAAGATTACTTCTACCATGTTACGGATTATTCGCCAATCTAAATGCCTACATTCAATCTTGGGCATGGCTAGCCTGTACACGTTCAATTCAAGCACATGCTCCCTCAGGCTTCGTAATGCTTCCCAGACATCCTCGTACGTTGGTCTTTCGTCGAAGGTGTTCCTCGTCACTAGGTGGAAATTGTAGCGGGAGCCATTTTGCAGCTTCAGAGCTTTACCTGGTACTGGTAACTGGTTTACCAAAGGTCGTGCGCCACTCTTCTTTATAAACAGAGATGCCAGTCCGCGCGCATCGGTTACGCTGGCAGGGATGTTTATTGCCAGTGAGTATTCCTCCGGAACGGTAAGCAGGTCTTGTCGTCTCTCAGTGGTAACGCCGAATCTCGCTTTTCCGGTACCACCATAAGCACCCATGAACTCTACAAAAGCAGGATCGGCTACTTCCTGAAGCTGGTTTACTTCCTCATCGTGGTCACCCTCGAATGGCGCTAATCGGTTACGGTGTACCACCTTTGGCTTTCCATTTGGGATCTTGCTGATACGATAGATGACATCGTTGATTCTTTTCTTTACGAGGTACGGACCGTCCCAAGCTTTCTGCAACTTTGGAGAAAAACCCTTTTGTCTTCTTGGGTTATGCAGCCAGACTTTGTTTCCTTCGTGGAAACCTCCTTCCGTAGCTTGCGTATCGTACCTTTTCTTCATCCTATCGCTAGCGATCTGGAGGTTCGATCGAACCAGCTCGTGTACGTCGTCCATTCTTTTTCTCAGCTGGGTTACGTAATCTTCACCAGCTATGTCTTCTCCGGGTCGGCATCCAAATTCAAGGTCGCAGGGTAATCTCATTTCGCGTCCGAACAGGACTCTTGCTGGTGTTTGGCCGGTGGACTCATTGATGGCGGATCTGTAGGCCATCGCGAATAGCGAGAGATATTGGTCCCAATCTCGCTGATGGTTAGATACTACTTTAGACAGGTATTTGCCAAGAGTTCTGTTCATTCGCTCTACCATCCCGTCCGACTGTGGGTGCAAAGCCGTAGTTCTCGTTTTCTTAATGCCGAGCTTTTCACAAACTTCCTGGAACAGCTGGCTTTCGAAGTTTCTGCCCTGGTCGCTGTGTATTTCCAGGGGCACTCCATATCGGCAAATGAACTCATTCACAAGCACATCGGCAACCGTTGCGGCTTCTTGGTTTGGAATGGCAAACGCTTCTACCCATTTTGTGAAGTAGTCCATCACCACCAAAATGTACCTGCTGCCATTTGCTGTCGGTGGAAACGGTCCGGCAATGTCCAGGGCAATGCGTTCAAAAGGGCTTCCGACATTGTACTGCTTCATAGGGGCCTTTCTTCTCCCGTGCGGTCCATTGGTCGTAGCACAGGTAGTGCACTTCTTACACCAGTCCTTCACATCTTCGGAACTGTGCATCCAATAAAACCGTTCTCGCACTTTCTGGAGGGTCTTCTTCACACCTAGATGTCCTCCTGACGGACTGTCGTGTAATTTCCGCAGTACTGCTGCTATCCTTGTTCTTGGAATCACCAACTGTCTTCTACTTTCGGAACCCTCATGGTTCTCGATTACTCGCTGTAGCAAACCGTTTTCCAAAACCAGCGAGTCCCACTGGGCCCAATACGATTTCATCGTTGGCGAGTACCTTGAAATCTCCTGCCAAGTAGGTCGACAGTTCTCCTTTTTCCAATGTCGGATTTTCTTCAAGTCGGGATCGTTTTCTTGTTCCTCTTCCAACTTTTCTGGTGTCCATTCGTCGGTGGTCACCGTGGTTCTTCGAATCGCAGCTTCCTTAGTTTCTGTTTTGCTGCAGTGAGAGCACTCTGCAGGGCATGGTCTTCTAGAGAGGGAGTCTTTGGAAGGTCTTCGGGTCGAAGCTGCCTTCTGAAGGTCGACCCTTCCTAGTTTTTCCTGCTGGGCATTTTTGTTTGTAGCAGTTCTCGGTCGCTTGCACGAACTGCGTACATGTCCCATTTCTCCACAATTCCAGCATCTCACAGCTTTCAGTTTTCCATTTGAGATGCTTTTCATCATGTTGACAATCTGGTCGAGCTTGTTCTCAACTTCTTCGTCTGCTACAGCCCTCACCTTGCCGTATACTCCGGAAGCCTGTGTAGCTGCTTCGTACTCCAAGGCTGCAGAGAGTACGTCGACCAGTGTCTTATGCCGAGCCAAGCGTAGAGTTCTCTGCATTTCATGGTCACGAACTCCGTCGATGAATGTCTGTACCCCTAAACATTCCATGACATTCTCCGGAGCCGATGGATAGGCAAACCGCACCAACCTCGCAATGTCTGCTTCGAATTCTTGCAGAGTTTCGTCGCGTTTTTGTTTGCGGTTTTTCAGCTGCGACTGGTACAGATGCTCCAGGTGTTCCAGGCCATATCTCATATTCAATCGCTTTTTGAGTTGTTCAAAATCTTCGGCCTCTTCCACTGGAATGGTCTGGAGGATATCCATAGCGTCTCCTCTAAGGGCAAGAGTTAAATTTAACGCTTTTTCCTTCTCACTCCAGTTGTTTGCCTTTGATGCCGCCTCGAATTGCTTAAGATAGTTCGGCCATGACGTTTTACCATCGAATGTTGGCAGTTTCACTCGGCTGTTAATATCGTTTTCCATTTTCGGTTTCAACTCTACTTTCTCTACCAGTTCGTCGTTATTCGGGGCTTGCCTAGTTGTAATATCCGGTTTATTACTATTCTTCCTTTCGATTTCTTTGATTTTTTGTTTCATTTCTTGCTCCATACTTTTAATCTTTTCTTCCACGGCAGAAATATCAGTCTTCATGGATGTCATTTCATTTTTCATGTCCGTCGAAATTTTATTCTCCATGTCCGACATTTTGTTTTCCATGTCCGCCGAAAGTTTACTTTCCATGGATGAAATTTTATTTTCCACGTCCGACAATTTGTTTTCCATGTCCGCCGAAAGTTTACTTTCCATGGATGAAATTTTATTTTCCACGTCCGACAATTTGTTTTCCATGTCCGCCGAGAGTTTACTTTCCATGGCTGAAATTTCGTTTTTTATATCCGTCGAAATTTTATTTTCCATGTCCGACATTTTGTTTTCCATGTCCGCCGAAAGTTTTTTTATGGAAGAGGTTATAGAGGCGGACGCTTCGTCGGTGAATTCAAACGTTTCCGGGTCCAATCCATTGTTAATCATAGCTTCTTTTAGTCGTTCCACTAACACTGACTTGACCCCACTTGTGTCCAATTCGTAATCCTCCAACTCTCTTCGAAGCTCTGAAACTTTTAATTCACAAAGTTTCTTCGCCATCTTCCTGTATATTTATTTATTTTAACCCCACACCTGACACCAATGTAACGTTTATTCTAATTTATATTTACAATTAATTTATATTTACAGATTTATATGTAATTCAGTCCTTATTTAATAATTTATGTCATACACTAAACACACTAATTATAATTTATATGAGAGTCACTTAATAAACACTTTATCGATGCGCGATTACTTTCCTTCGGTATCAACACTGACTGATTGACTAATTGCCTGCAGCGAAGCTGGTGGCCTATTTATACTCGCACGCCGTAATTCTCGAAGTATCTCGGCGTTCTCGCGGGCGCATTGGATATTCTCGATGTTTCGTATTCTGGATGCTTCTCGAAAATTGGGCGGAGGAGCCATAGTCGTCTCATACGGGGATTTCACTGGGGGCACTAAGTGAGAATATTATTGCAGTAGCTCGCGTAACATATTGATAATAAATTTTAATTATAATGTATTAGAACTCTTCTGCGGTTTCAGTATCAATGTAATACGAAAGAAATAGGTAACTCCGAAGAAAAGAGATTTAGTAGGGCAATCAACTTGGAAACTTTATACAGGTGAAAACAAAAGAATGTCTAAGCCAAGATGATACTGTACTAAAAGTTTTGCAATTGCCCTAACAGGACACTAAAGTCTGAATGAGCACCTCAAGAAGCTCAAACCACTTTCTACTATAATAAATAACCTTGTTTATTGTGAAATGGTTGTTGGAACCTGGCCTATATATTTATCTGTGAACAATTAACGATTTCACATTTCTTTTTTGCTGCAGCCGTTTTTCTTTTTTTGTTTGACATTATCTTTGTTGTGCATTATTTTATGCAACTTTAATTTTTGTTTTGTTTTGATTTAATTAAACTACCACTTACCAAAGATGAACTCATAAATGTCCTCAAGTCCTGTAAAAACTCCGCCTCAGGACCTGATCAAATTCCCTTTATATTCCTCAAAAACCTATCACAAAACTATTGGATTTCTTCAATAAAATATGGTCAACCAGTCAGTTTCCCAACATTTGGCATCAGTCACTTATATTACCTATCAAAAAACCCGATCAACCTTCCATTCATGCAAAATCTTACCGACCAATCTCATTAACCTGCACCCTATGCAAATTAATGGAGAAAATAGTCAATAACCGACTAACCTGGTATCTCCAAAAACAGTGCATAATTAACGAAGCGCAATCAGGATTTATAAGTAACCGCTCTACTATGGATAACTTTGCCCCTTACATACTGACATAGCTGAGGCTCTATCCCGAAAACATGAAGTAATAGCAGCCTTCTTCGACATCGAAGGCGCATTCGACCATATAACAAAATCCTCCATTCTCCAAAAACTTGAAGAAAATGGATTAATAAATAATATCTACTCCTTTATACAAAATTTTCTTTCTTCCCGAACATCTAAAATAATTACAAACGGATGCACCTCCAAATATTTTGCTCAAAAAAGCGGAGTACCTGAAGGCTCTATTCTCAGCACCACCTTATTTATACTAGCTATCAACGATATTTCTAGAAACTTTCAATTACCAGTAAAACACGCATTGTATGATAATGATCCAATCATCTATAGCCATGGTAAAAACACAGAATCAACCTGCGCAATATTACAAACGGCAATAAACCACGTCAGCAACTGGTCCTCTAACATCGGACTAACCTTTTCTGCCACTAAATCCAAAATAATCAAGTTTAGTAGGAAACATAATACACAAAACCCTATTCTAAAACACAACGGAAACACCCTACCTGTAGTAACTCACCATAAAATTCTAGGCTTAATGTTTGACAACAAACTCAACTTCAAACAACACATCCAATAAACGAAAGCAATCTATCTCAAAAGACTTAATATCCTAAAAACATTATCCCGTCATCATTGGGGACTACTACTACTACTAATTTAGTCAGGCGAATCTTGGCCAAGGAAAACTCAAGCCAAGGTTCCGGCACTGAGGCCACTGGCGGGCCCATTGTGTCATTCCTGCTACTTATACATCCATGAAGCCGAGTCCCTCGATGAAATACCCAATCCTCTTCAGTGGATGCCTGCTTATGTCCCCGGAGGCCATGACAGGGACTCCGAAGATTCGCCTGCGTAGCACAGCCCAATGTGGACATACGAGGAGAACATGGTTCGACGTTTCGTCAGCCATGCCGCAACCCCCTCTAAACCTAGGTTACAGAGGTGTTTCCTCAGGCAGGTCCTGCTATCTTTTTTAACCTACTCCTTGGTAGTTCTAGAGCAGCTCTAGCATGTCCATCAGTCCATCCCCTCAATAGGAACTTGGACTGCCTGAGACCCCGTAGAGCCTTCCAGTGAGCGAGGTGCTGATTTCTCAACCAGTTCCTCGTCTCCTTACGGATTGTTTGTTTTGTGAGGCCCCAGAGTGGGCCGGAATCCATTGTAGCCAAACTGTGTTCCGCCTCGCTAAGTCAGCAAGGCGTTCACGACATTCAGTAGCAAGCCCTGAGTTGATGGTATATCGACTGAGGGCCTTGATTGCCGCCTGCCTGTCGGTGTATATGGTTATGCGTCGGTCCGCATAACCTTTGCATGGTTTATCTGCGCACATTCCAAGATAGCCTGATATGCAGACACACCCTTACCCAATGGAACACAGACTTGTGTCCTTGGGTTCGTGGAGTAAATTCCAGCCCCCGCCCCATCGCTGGAGCATGAGCCATCTGTGTACCAGACGATCCCATAAGGCTGTGAATTTTCCTCTCTTTCCCAGAATTCTCTATTCTGGGTCTTCACCCTATAGGGGCTACGAAGGAGTACCTGCGCAGGCAGACATCAGCCGCTCGAGCTAGAATAGGGACATCTCCCAGAAGCCTGAGCTTATTGACGTTCCTGCACCCTCCCTCGTTTCGCACATATTCCAAACTTTAGCGTAAGAGTGCCCTCCCAGCCTCAGCCTCGATCACATGGTGAAGAGGCCAAAGTACGAGAATCACCTCCAACGCAGCAGTTGGTGTAGTTTTCATGCAGCTAGTTGCCACCAAACCAACCACCTTTGGAGGCGTGCCAGTTGCGACCTAGCCGTGGCCAGGGTTACCCTTGGCCACCAGACCAGAGCCGCGTATGTGAGCATCGGCAGCATGATCACGTTATAGAACCACAAGATCGTCTTGGGGGTTAGTCCCCATTTCGGACCAATAGCTCTCCTACTGGCCAAGTACGTGTTAGTCACCTTGCCTAGGCGACTATCAAGGTGAGCCTCCCATGTCAGTGACTTATCCAGGATCACTCCCAGATATTTCACTTGTTCAACCACTGGAAGTGGCACACCACCAAGGTGCAGACCATAAGGTCTTATACCTCTCTTCTTGGTGAAAGCAATTACCTCAGCCTTGGCAGGATTAACTGAAAGTCCGTGGTCGTTGCTCCACCCCTGTAACCTATTCAGGGCCCTTTGTATTAGGTCCCTGAGGACGGTGATATGCCTTCCAACAACAAGGATACCGATATCATCGCCATACCCAATTGCCAGAAAGCCCTCACTTTTAATAAGGATATTAATTCGTCGACTACTAGGTTCCACAATGTGGGCGAAAGGACGCCCCCTTGTGGACATCCCCTGTCGACGACCATTTTAGCCACATGTTCCTTCCATGCAGCCTCTACTGTGCGGTTGCGTAGCATGGCCCCAAGCCAATGCTCTATTCTGGCTCTATTCCATGATCTACTGCAGCTCTACACATTGATTCTACAGGGGTGCTGTCGAAGGCCCTGTATGTCCAAGAATGCGCCCAGGGCGATCATGCCACTTTCCAGCGCCTTTTCCACCTGTGTTACCAGTTGGTGTAAGGCACTTTCCGTTGACTTGCCACACCGGAACGCATGCTGGTTGTTGTGCAAAGGATTCCTAAGCCCAACCTTTTTCCTCATATACCTATCAACCAACCTCTCCAGTGTTTTTAGCACAAAGGATGTTAGACTGATAGGCCTAAAGGACTTAGCCACGGTGTACGTAGTACGACCGGGCTTGGGTATGAAGACAACTCTTACCTGTCTCCACTGCTCAGGAACATATCTGCTTGACAAACAGGCCCGAAAGATATGCACATCCAAGAAACGAAAACAAACTGTATCAAAAGACTTAATATACTAAAAACATTATCCCGTCATCATTGGGGAAGTGACGAAATAGTACTGCTCAGAGTGTACAGAGCTGTAATCAGATCAAAAATAGATTACGGTAGCATAGTTTATCTCTCCTCATTAAAATCCCATCTAAACACGCTTAACACCATCCATAACACAGCCCTCCGCATATGCCTAGGCGCCTTCAAATCCAGCCCAGTTGACAGCTTATATGTGGAAGCTAACGAACCTTCCCTTCACCTGAGACGTCAATACCTTTTACAGGCATATTCAAGTTCAACATCGGCCAACCCCAACAACCCAGTCTATAAATTAATCCCAAACATATATAACGAAGAATCAAATCACCCCCCAAAATCCACCCGCACTATCATCGACACGCTAAAACCTATCCTCAACAACATCGACCTCAACCTCACACTACCTTTAAGTATATCCTCGTTACCTCCATGGAAAAAACCTATACCAATGATCGACACAACACTACTGGAACTCAAAAATCAAGAAACCCCAAGCATAATCTTGAGAAAAACATTCACCAAACGAATCAACCAACAGAAGTTCGACCAAACCATATATACAGACGCTTCCAAAAACAGCAAAGGAGTAGGATGCGCGGTCACCTAATCAAACGAAACCCTTTACAGAACTGCTCTTGAAGACACTTGTAGTATATTTACTGCAGATATTTTTGCAATTCTCCAGGTCTCCAAAATAATAAACGCAAGAAATAAAAAAGTCGCTATCTGTACAGACTCTCTCTCCTCAATCCAAGAAATTAGGAAAGCCAACTCAAAACACCCTCTAATACAAGAAATCCACGAAAGATACGAGACACTATTTTCTCAAAACACCATGGTCACTATAATTTGGACCCCATCACATTTTGGAATCACTGGGAATGGAACAACTGACAACTCCACTAAGCTGGCTACAACCAAAACCCAAAAAACAAACTTACAAATCCATGACGACCTAAACTCACTGTTCAAAAAACATCTCAGAGACTCCTGGCAATCACACTGGGACTCAACATACTCCACTCTTCATGAAATACAATCTAGTCTAAAATATCTCCAAGATTCCACACTCTCCAGAAAAGAAAAAGTAATTATAAGAAGATAGCGCATTGGACATACACGCTATACCCATGGATACTTGATGACAAAATAAGATCGCCCCCAGTTATGTTTTGTTCATCTAACTGTTGAACACATCTTAGTGGAATGTATCCGATACCATATCTACCAGCAGGAACACAATATAAAAAAATCACTCAGTGATATCTTGAAATTTAATGAAGTGAATACAGTGCTATCCATACATAAATTTAATAAATCATATCTAGCATGTTCTACCAAAAAAGTATCGAATATAATAACTGTTTTACCTAACCCTTTCAGACCCAACTTTTTTTCTCCGATCAAAAAAATTATTTTTACATTTATTTAACTTTAGGGGGTTACTAGGTACGAAAAAACAGGATTTTTGAATTTTTAAGTTTAACAGCTAAGGATTGACAGGATGTCCATCATAGTGGACATTGGGGCTATATTGAAATCCAAACTTACAAAGTTACAAAGAGTGGAAAGAATCGAAATTGTTCTAAAAATTATCTTGAATGGAAATTTTTAAAACAATTTCGATTCTTCACAAAGCAAAGGTGTATCTTACACTTAATACAAAAAACATGCGTCTTCCCTTTACATGATAATTGTTTACACCTTGTTGCTTCATTTTCGTCGTCATACTCAGGAAAATGATCCACCATATCCTGCTGAATTGCTCTTACTTCTATTATTTTCCGATTTTGCGTCAGAGGCGAATTTTCACAGGAGCCTTTCGGTCGACCAACACTTCTCTTTATTACGAGGTCTCCCACCGAAATCAAAGATTCACCAATATGTAATTTGAACTCCAATAAATCCATTAACTTTTTTGGAGGAGTGTTCACATTATCTTTCCGGTATTCCAACCAACTGTTTGCACAAGCTACATCAAAGGCATGGAAAATAACTCGCAATGTCCACTTTCTGGACTTAATGAAAACCCGATAATACGATAAAAGCTGGTCCAGAAGGTCAACACCTCCCATAGATTTATTGTAGAATTTTATTGACTCTGGCCTCTTTATGATTATAAACTTTTTTTCCGTTTTGTCCCATCTTTCCACGATATCTTCTCTGCCTTTGCCAACAAAGTTTGAACCAACCGTCACAGGTTTGTTGTCTTGCCATTTACATAAAACAACTGTTCCCTCATTGTTAACTACTTCTTCACTGTAGCTTCGCTCAAGTTTTCTAAAATCCTCATCTGATGTGAAAGAAGGTTTCTGGAATCTATCTATTCTAATTGTTCCAACGGAGTATATACTTTTTTTATATAGCTCTTCAAATAGTAGATAACTGGAAAAATAATTGTCGAAATAAACAAAACTATTTTCAGGTACATCTTTTGTAAGATGAAGTACTACTGATGGTCCTAATCCAAATTTTGTCAATGTTTCTTTTGGTAACTCGGTTGTTGAACCTTGGTATACAACGAAATCGTATGCAATACCGCTGGCTCCACAAAGAACAAAAATTTTGATTCCCCATGAACAAGGTTTATTTTTCACATATTGTTTTATTTCCAAATGTCCAGTAAACAGAACTATCTGTTCTACACATAGATTTGTTTCTTTTGTCAATTGAAGACATCGATTTCTCAGACTTTCTAGGATTGGTCGAACTTTGAAAAGTTTGTCGGTGCAACCTTCTGGCTTTTCAAGATTATTTACAATATGTAAATTTTTTCTTAGTTGGAAAAATCTATTTCGATCCATCGTGTTGCGGAAAATATGTATATGGAATTTTTTGTTCCAGTACATTCTAATTCCTGGCAGCGATAAGCAACCCATTAGCAAATGTAGTCCAACAAGTCTTTTTATTTCTAGTTGATTAGTTGACTTCATCTGAGTACCACTCTGTAAGCTGTAGATATTTGTCATTTCAGCCATATTTTCGAAAGTACTCTCTGTAAAATATTTCAAAAAATAGTCTATAGGATTTTTGTCTTCACCTAAATCAAATGTATTATGATTTGCAGTAAAACCTGCGGCTCCGACACATTTTTTTCTTGATATAAATTTTCTTTTTTACCAGCTTATATTTACTTTTATTTTTTGTAGTTTTTTATTCACTGATTTTCTTTTTTGAGGTTTGTTTGTCCTATCAGAAATATTTTCACTCTAAAATATAAATATTCTGTTATAGTATTATATTCTATTACAGTCCCATAATTTTAGCTTACCTTAGGAAACTCTGCTAACTCAACTATTTCTCTATCAACTCCCGTACTTTCAATTATTCTTGTTTCCTCAACTCTCTCAATTTCCTCCTCATCATCACTTCCCCAATCAGATCCATTTTGCAAGGAACTTAGGATACTATCTGTTGGCTTTTCGACCTCTTCGTCATCAAATGCAAGCGATTGTAACAATTCCTGATCATTGGGATCATTTAAGTTAAAACCTAAAAAAAAACTAAATTTAGGCCCAATGTCCTTTTCAGTGGACACTACTTTTCAAACAAATGCTTTTTTAGTATGTAACAAAGTTATATTTTTTTTTAAATTCACAATTACTTTTAATGGTTATTTTAACATGCCTTTAGCTTTTCAGTTATTTATTGCAAAATTTAATATCAAATAATTGAACTTTTACTTACAACGTTTTTTGCTCCTTGACGCCGCCATTGCACCTAACACAACAGCTATTAATTGAACTCAACAGTTACTAAATTTAGACTGATTTGTTGTCACATAAACATCTACGAACATCGACAGAACCTATCAAACAGATGGGTAACGCAACCAACAATACAAAAAAAGTATTACGGGCTGCCCAAATCCATGTCCATTACAATGGACATTGGGACTGAAAGGGCAAAAATGCATGAAATACTGTAACTGTGTCAATGGCCTCAGCAGTCGAGACACGTTAATTTAAATAAAAAAAATAATTAAATTATTCTTGGTTAATTCTTGTTTCTGTTTTTATCTACAGTTTACTGATTTAACATGAAAAGTTCATCGATACACTATTTTGATACGACTTCAAATCAGAATCATCACTACTCAGATTGCATCTAATCGTGGAAATATACAGGTTGTTATTGGTCGGATGTGAATTATGAGATAATTTTTATCTACCTTTTTTCCCTCTTTTATCGTATATTTTTTTCGTGAGAAATTAAGCACGCAATAAAATTGATATATGAGTTTATCGTCTTCTACGTAACAAAGACATAGCAGAAATTGTGTTTAGCATAAAAACATTTCTCCAATAAATCACAAATATTGTCTTTTCCAAACGCCAAGACAAACAAACTATCGGACCTTATTTATGGGGATGCGGCGAATGCGAGAAATTTTACAAATACTGCTCTGGGTGAAGATGTGTTATTAAATATTGATTTCTTCTCAATACATGAGGGGCCGATTTTAAATTCACTTTATATTTAATAATAGTGTTTTTTCTTTTTGTACATATAAATATTCGCGTAGATTTCAGTATAATTTGGTAAAAATATTATTGAGTAATTAATCTTTTGAATACTAAGGGAAAAAGTACAATAAAGTTCTCTCTGATCTGATAAGTTAGGGCAACCTTACAACACCCAGGCCTCATTATGCCCTTTTTGCAGATATAACAGATACCTTAAAAGAATAATATTCTTCAGGATATTTTAGATGAAGAGGTTCACATATTAGTTCAGGAAATATAGGCGATAATAAAGTTAATAATTTATATTTTGTAGTGTTAGGTTTAAGATTATATAAGGTAAATGACCCAGAACCCGTCAGGTACCCAGTACCCGTCAGTTTCATTTTTTTTTGTTAAGTTTTTAAGAAACTTTAACCCAAAAACACAAAACCAATACGTTTAGTGATTTCCTTAAACATTTGACAACCATGCAACCAAATTCCGAGCGTCTGACGTCAGTATAACACCTGCAGAAAAATAATGTTTAGTTGTGGTCCATCAACAGTTGGAGTAGGGTGTGTTTTGTTCTAAGGTAAGTGATTTGCATCTATTTCATGTTTTTAATATTACCTAAAAGTTATTGATAATTATATACACTGTGTTCATTTGAAAAGGACCCACCCTTAATATTTCAAAAATGAGACATATTAGAAAGAAATGCCGAAACACGTCAACTTTTAACTTGAGGGGGACACTTTTTGGCGCTAATGTCATAAACGTCAGATTCACCCCCTCCCTACTGGAGATACCCCTTACATTTTTTTAAATGGCACTAGGTATCAATTGATACCTCATTTGAAAGGTCTGGTAAACCTCTATTCAATCATTTTGTTTTGCCTTTGATACCAGCCTTCCATTGTTATTTAATCGTTGTTTATAATTGGCTCTCTTTCAACTTTTCGTATGCCCCCGTATTAGGTTATGACCGAAAGACTCTTTAAAGAATACAAAATTTACAAATAAGTAAAAAGACAACTGTTAACAAGAAAAAACTGCTATTTAACCATGTCTTCAAAGTCACCACCGTTAAAATTCAGGCAATAAAAGTTAAAAAAAGAGCCAATTTTAAACAACGATTAAATAACATTGGAAGGCTGGTATCAAAGGCAAAACAAAATGATTGAATAGAGGTTTACCAGACCTTTAAAATGAGGTATCAATTGATACCTAGTGCCATTTAAAAAAATGTAAGGGGTATCTCCAGTAGGGAGGGGGTGAATCTGACGTTTATGACATTAGCTCCAAAAAGTGTCCCCCTCAAGTTAAAAGTTGACGTGTTTCGGCATTTCTTTCTAATATGTCTCATTTTTGAAATATTATGGGTGGGTCCTTTTCAAATGAACACAGTGTATAATTACCTTATTTAAGTTGAAGCTGAGGGCTTGAAATATTTTATTTCGTGTAAAAAAAATATTTTTCGCGGTTTTTTCCCAAAAAAGTATGGATGACGACAACTGGGTCCTTAAAATTTTATATGACCTAGTACTCGTCAATAGTGACGGGCTTTGGGTCAAAACAGCAAAAAATTTATTTTTATTATTACTACAAAAATATAAAGTTTTTTTCAAAAAAAAAATGTTGAACTCGAATTATAAAACTAAGGTGTATTTTATGTCTAGAAATCGTTACAAACATTGTTGGTCTAATTTTTAATAAATTATTATTGAAGTACGGTGACGAGTTCTGCGTCATAAGGGTGACGGATGAGATAAGATAAATATGGGGCTTAAGTGCTTCTAAGAGCCTCTCCACTACGACCTTTGCAAATCTATTGTGTATGCCCTCCTGTTATTCTAGAGTTCCTTCTCTAGATCCGTACTTATTACTAGACGGGTGGCATACTTCAGGTCCTCCATATATTGGGAGGGTTGTGGTTTTTCCTCCCCTATCGTTGAAAACCTAGTCAAGCCTTCGCAGTAGCACAGTATGTGTACTGGGGTTTCCTCATCTTCTTGGCAAAACCTACATATGGTTGTTTCTGCCAATCCGATGTTGTTCATGTGTTTGTTAAGTCTACAATGCCCTGTAAGGAGCCCAACCAGGATCCTGATTGTTTTCCTATTCTGACTCAGTAGATACTCCGTGAATTTTGGCGAGGGTTCCTTGATGAACTCTTTGGCCTGCCTCATTTTTGGCGCCTTGTTCCACCATTCTCGAGACTGATTTTTTATCCAGGTGCTGCTATTTGTTTTTGGCAGCGCTTTCGCTATGCCACAGAAAGGTTCTGTGCCAATGGGAGCACAACGTGCCCCTTCTCGGGCTAGTGAGTCTGCCTCTTCATTGCCCTTGTGATCTGAGTAGCCTGGTACCCAAGCTACGGACAGTCTATTATGACTGCCCAGCTCTTGTAGCGTCTCCAAGCAGTCCCAAACAAGTTTGGAATTTATCTGCATGGAGCTGATTGCTTTTATAGCCGCCTGGCTGTCGGAGTATATGGCAATGGTCTTTTTCTCAAACTCCTGCCTTAATAGCTCCCCTGCACAGTGCTGTATTGCTGCAACTTCTGCCTGGAATATCGTCACATGTTTTAGGGGTGACGGATACTGGGACAACCCATTTTTACTTGTTTTTACCTACTTGCGTGCGGTAAAGTGCACTTTACTATACTTGGTTGGTGTGAAAAGTTGTACTTTACTGTACACTGTACGGTAATGTTAACGTTTATGGCACTTTACCATACACTATGCTGCACTATGCACTATGCTGTTCAGAAAATTAAAATGTACCTAACACATGCGTAAAGTGCCTTTACCGTCCCTGCCGCCACGAGCGGTAAAGTATAACTTTTCGCACTTGTTCGTTATATAACTATTATGTAAAAAATTTTAGTACATCAGTAACAAACTGTGCATAATTTTTTTTTCTTCATAATGTAGTCTTATTATAGGTAACATGTAAGTAGACACATCAGTTTTCTTTTTGTTTCAGTAAGGATGGACCAAAATAAATCAAAGAGCCATTCTGTGGATACAATTCAAAAAGCCATATCTGCAATTCAAAATGGCATGAGTATTTCAAAAGCCAGTAAAACTTTTGGTATTCCACGTATGACACTTTCGGATAAGTTTCATGGGAAAATGCATTTGGAATGCTCAAAAGGACCTTCTTCATATTTAAGTTATGAAGAAGAAAAAATCTTGGAAGATTGGATCTTAAATATGCAAAAACGAATGTTTCCGGTTACGAAGGATCAACTCTGTGATAGCGTACAAAACTAAATGACAGAACTTAAAAGAGAAAACCCTTTTCCCAACAATAGACCGCAGAGACACTGGTATGAAGCTTTCCTAAAACGTCATCCAAAAATAAGTGAAAGAACCGCACAAAATTTGTCCAAACGAAGAGCACAAGTAACAGAAGAGCAGATCAAAAACTGGATTAGGGAAATTAGATCTTACCTGAGTGATAACGGCTACCTTGAAATTTTTATCCAAAACGCATATATAATTGTGATGAATCAGCATTTTTCTTAGCACCCAAAGGGGACAAGGTGTTGGCAAAAAAAGGTGACCAAACCGTATATACATTTGTTGCAAACGACGAAAAGGAATGTCTAACTACATTAATAATGTGCAATTCGACTGGAGATCTGCCGCCTCCGTTAGTTGTTTATTCTTATAAAAGAATCCCCAAACTAATTGCAGCTGCTTTTCCTAAGAACTGAGCCGTTGGTAGGTCAGGAAATGGGTGGATGGCCCAAGAAAGTTTTTTCGAATACATCGCTTATCCATTCTTATCCTGGTTGAAGAAGAACGATATTCCCCTTCCAATAGTGCTTTTTATTGATGGACACAAGCAGTGATGAGGTATCTACTGATTTATCAGTAGATCTACTGATTTCAGGTTCTATCTACTGATCTACTGATTTATACATGCAATCTACTGATTTAACCATAGTTGTTTTTTTAGTGATATTTCGGTAAAATAACTATCGACAGTCCCGACTATCGATATTTATCAATAGTTATATTTTTACTATAGATTATTTTGGAAAGTTCTACAATCGGTAACATCTTTGTACGATTTTGGTCAAAATTTTTTAAAAAATGTTCAATAATTATCAAAAATTTGGAAAAATGGTCAATAATTGTCAAAAATGGCCAATAATTGTATAAAAATAACAAAATTGGTCAATAATTTTGAAAAATGGTCAAAAATGGTCAAAAATGGTCAATAATTGTCAAAAACTATCAAAAATTGTCAAAATTTTGAAAAATGGTCTAATAATTGTCAAAAATGGTCAATAACTGTCAAAAATTGTAAAACTTGGCCAATAATTGTAAAAAACTATCAAAATTGGTCAATAATTTTAGAAAATTGTCAAAAATTGTTAATTACTGTAAAAAATTGACAATTATTGTCAAAAATGGACAATAATTGTTGAAATTTTGAAAAATGGTCAAAAATTGTCAAAAATTGTTAAAAATGGTCGAAAACTATCAAAAATGGTCAAGGATTGTCAAAAATTGTTAAAATTTTGAAAAAATGGTTAATAATTGCCAAAAATGTTAAAATGTTTGAAAAATTCTCAAAATTTTTGAAATATGGTCAAAAATTGGGGAAAATGGTCAATAATTGTAAAAAATTTGGGAAAAGCTGTCAAAAATGGTCAATAATTGTAAAAATTCTGAAAAAATGGTCAATAATTGTCAAAAATTTTTTAAAAATGGTTAAAATTTTTGAAAAATTGTCAAAAATGGTCGATAATTGTCAGAACCTATCAAAAATAGTCAAAAATTGTTAAATATTTTAAAAAATGGTCAAAAATGTTCAATAATTGTTAAAATTTGGAAAAATGGCCAAAAATTTCCAAAACTTTGAAAAAATGGTTAATAATTATAAAAAACTGTCAAAAATGGTTAATAATTATAAAAAACTGTCAAAAATGGTCTAATAAGAAAAAAAGTCTTATTATATTCCGAGGGTCGCGAGCCTTACCGAATCCGTTTTAGATTCTGACAATTTAAAATAATGATTATAATCAGACGCAATACACTTTCTTTCTCTCTCTTTCTCTCCCATTTCCCCCTCTCTTCCATATCTGACTCTCTCTCTCTCTCTCTCACTCTCTCTCTCTTTCCTATCTCTCTATTTCTCTCTTTCCTATCTCTCTATTTCTCTCTTTCCTATCTCTCTATTTCTCTCTTTCCTATCTCTCTTCCAAATCTCTCTCCTTCTCTCTCTTTCTCCCATATATCTCTTTCTCTCCCTCTCCCTCTTATCTTACTCTCTCCCCCATCTCTTCCATCTTTCTTTCTTTCTCTCCCATCTCTCCCGCTTCCATCTCTCTCTCTCTCTTTCCTATGTCTCTCTAATATTTCTCTCTTTCTCTCATATCTCTCTCTTCCATATCTTTGTCTCTCCTATCTCTCTCTTTCATATCTCTCTCCCATCTCTCTCTCTTTCCTATCTCTATCTTTCTCTCTGTCAAAAATTGCTAAATATTTTGAATAATGGTCAAAAATAGTCAATAAGTGTTAAAATTTTGAAAAATTGTAAAAAATTGTTAAATATTTAAAAAAAGGTCAATAATTGTCAAAATGTTCGAAAAATTGTCAAAAATGGTCAATAATTGTCAAAACCTGTCAAAAATGGTCAATAATTGTTAAAATTTTGAAAAATGGTCAAAAATTGTCAAAATTTTGAAAAAATGGTCTCTCCTTCCCATCTTTCTCTCTCTCTTCCATATCTTTGTCTCTCCCATCTCTCTCTCTTTCCTATCACTCTCTTTCTCTCTCTTTCCCATCTCTTTCTCTAATCTTTATTTCTCTCTCTCCCATCTCTTTCTTTCTTTCCTATATATATATATATATATATATATCTCTTTTTCTCATCTCTCTGTCCCATTTTTTGATCGCATTTTTACTTCATATCCGCGTTCAAAGCTATCGATTTTTTTCGATAGTAAACAATATCGATAAACCATCATCGATAGTTCTCCATTTCTAATTATGTGTTGTTCGACGTCTTTGTGACGGTGGCATACCGATTGCTACTGATTTCTACTGATTTTTTGGTCGTGTAGCATCTACTGATATACAAAAAGTTGACATCTCATCACTGGACACAAGTCACATCTTAATCTACAACTAAGCCAGTATTGCAGTCAAAATGGAATTATTTTGATTAGCTTGTATCCGAACTTTACTCACATATTGCAGCCGTTAGATGTGGCTGTATTTCATCCCTTGTAGTCAGTTTGGAAAAAAAGTAACAAAAAATTGGAGAACAGAACATTCTACCAAAGCCATTTCCAGGGAAGAGTTTGCCCCGCTTTTGGAGACTGCGCTGAACCAGGTAAAATCTTTACCACTGTGCATTGCCAACGGTTTGTGGTTTATGGTTGTGGTTTATGTCCTCTAAATCCGTATAATATTAAATATGAGAAGTTTTTTTTAACTGATGCTACTTTGCAAAAAGAGCCTAATTCTAAGACCAATTTAAGCAAGGCTGAGAAAAATCGTTTCTTGCTATATTTTGAAGAAATAAACAAAGAAAAAATTAATAGCTTTAAGTTATCCAACTCCGAATGGAAAGGCGAAATAAAAGACACCAATCTTTTTTATTTTTGGAAACGCCTTAAAGAAGAAAACTTTATTCACATTCCAAATCTTCCTACCTCTTTACCAACAATAACTGTCGAGGCCGAGGTCGAGACTAATCAAGAACATTTAGCGAATAATATTCACAAAGAGTAGGGCGATATTTCAGTAACCAATGATAAAGTAGATCATGGTGTTTCTGCTTCAGAAACAACTAACAAAATGTCCGAATAAATTACTTTGACATCTCCGATAGTTTTACCAATTAATCCCAACGCATTGGTAGCCGAGTCAACGGATGATGTTATACTGGTAAAGGATAATGTTTTTGAATCTTTTGATTTAAACGATTTAAGTGCCACAGACCTTAATATACCTGCTAGTAAAATTAACCTGAGCATTCTTTTAAATGGAACTTTTGGTCAATATGAGACCTCCGCTTCAGCACAAGAAACATTAAAGGATCAAAACATAACTAACTTGAGTTCAGAGAATGTAAATGAATTTAGACAAAAGGATAAAGACACAAATTTGGATAGTTCTAAAGAAAAGACAAACAAATATGAAGTACAGCAAAGTCCAAATAAAGCAAACTCTTTAGCTAACCCGAAAAATCCATGCGAACCACTAAGAGATCAAAATTTTAATTCAGATAATTTTGATTCAAGAGAAATAACTAGGGACGAAATTAAAAAAAAAGCAAGAAGTTAAATTTTGATACTGAAAATCCAAACACGCTTAATGCAAATAAAGAAAACACCCTTGAGAGCCCGAAATGGATGGTCAAAGACAAAGTTGCTGACGAAGAAAAAATTCCTTCTAAGGTTATCGAAAGTACTTCAAACATACCCACCCCATTCAAAAAATTATATTTTGGGAAGAACCTGATCATAACAAAAAAACAACAAAAATAAAACCTTAAGAAAAATTACCAGCAGTTGTAACGGCATCAGATTGACAGGAAACAGAACAGAAAAGGGAACATAAAAAATTCAAGAATAAGAAGACAGAAAAACTAAGAGAAATGAAAAACTCAAACAAAAAGAGCAGGAGGTTACAAAGAAAAAGGAATCTAAATTGAAAAATGAAGAACATATTATTAAACCAATAGTACAAAAAGATGACAAGAATTATGTTGCAGTTAAATACGACGGAAAACTGTTTCCAGGCTTAGTCGTTAAAAATACAAAAACCAACTACACAGTTAAGTCTATGACTCCTATCGGTGGAAATTGGAAATGCCCTTTAAAGGAAGATATATTAACTTACGAAACAAAGGATGTTTTATGTGCAATTGCAGAACCAGTGCAAATAAATTCAAGAGGTCATTTTAAGAATAATGATTTTCCTAAAATAGAATGACATGGAAATTTTATTACTTTTATAATTTTTTCGTAACCCTTTTACAAAATATTTTTATTGTTTATTAGTTAAGTTCCTAATGAACCAAAAAAATGAGTAAACACGTACCTTTTAGTGTTAAGTTCGTTTTTCTAGGTTTAAGTTGAATAAACCTTTTAACATAATGTAATGTTTTTGCTATTTATTTAAATAGTTTTTACTTGTGGGATAAAATTATACACACTATGGCTAATTACTATCTATTTATTTAAAGAAACACACACTGTATTAAACTTAATTTATATACACACTATACTCAACGTCTACTAATTTATTTATACCATAAAGGTATAGAGTAATCAAACCTCATTAGGTATGCAAAGGGAGCACAGAGTGACCCAACGAATATTTAAGCCACTTTCATAGTTTGGCATTGATTTCATTTTAAAATTCTTTCTTTTTATCAAGTGCAGGTAGTACCACCCGGGTTGGGGTCAATATATGGGTTTAGCCTATTGTTATCCATTCACAAACACTGAAAATAGTGTGCCAAAGGCGTACCGGTAGAATACTCGTGAAAAGGAAAAATTGTATTTTAACAGAATAAAAATTAGGCATTATGTACATAGTATTAGGTACACTAATTTTTTATTGAACATTATACAAAAAATACGTTATACAGAAATTAAATTATAAAAAATAATAATATTCTTCGTCATCTGAGGAACTGTCATCTCCTCTTGACGTTATAATTAACGGGTCGACGGTCCGATCGATCAAGTAGTCAAGATCCCACATTTTCTCCTCTTCTTTAATGACATGCTGGACTGCTTTTTGCCAGTTCTCTGGTGTCACCTCCTTAGTGGCTTGATCAAACAGTAGCTTAACGTCTTTCATTTTGAATGTCGTGTTGTGTCTTGCTACAAATCCTTTCACTTGCGCCCATATAAGTTCTATAGGATTTAGTTCGCAATGATATGGCGGTGTGCGCAGCACAGTTACACTATGTTTTTCTGCTATATCTTCCACGGCGTATTTCATAAAACGATGTTTGTGTAATTTTGCTATAGCTAATAGTTATTTTTTTATCAAAATATCTTCAAATTCAATACTTTTGGTGGTTAACCAGTCAATAATCTCTTGTTTTCTCCAAGATGAAGTTGGAGTCTTCTCTATGCGTCGAGAATGATAACTCGCGTTATCCATAACTACTACTGAATCAGCCGGAAGATATTTGATCATTTCACCAAAATAGTCTTCAAAATCATCCGAATCCATGTCCTCGTGGTAATCTCCCGTATGGCACGACTGAAAGGTTAGCAAAACTTCTTTTAAAAATCCCTCTTCGCTTCCAATATGGACGATTATTAGTATTTTCCCTTTACCTGAAGGCACCTTAATACCCCTTGACAGGCCTTCCATGAAAGCTTGGCGAGCACTGGTTATATTTTTGTCTTGCCACATTTTTGGTACTGTATAACCTTCATTGATCCACGTCTCATCAAGATAAAAGATTTTCTTCTGCTCTGATCTGTACTGCTTTATACTTCATCGCTTTCCAGTAAAATTGCTTTACGGTTATGCTTTTCCCAGGCAAAATCCATATTTCTCAAAGTGGTCCATAAAAGTTTTTTAGTTATCAACGGAATACTGTCATCCTGGCCAAGCTCCATTAAAATCTTATCTAGGGTGGGTATTTCTTTTTTAAAATAAAAAGAGTGAACTTTTCTTCGAATTACATTTTGGTGTCTTCATCAAGGACTTTCACTGGTCTGCCCGGACTTTTCTTGGGAGGCTCCACTTGGCCTGCTATCTTTCTCCCCCGCAATAATTTAAAAACGGTGGAATTTCCAACTCCAGTCATTCGGGAACATCCGTCGACAGTTTCTTGTACAGTAAATTTCGGGTAATCGTATTTTATGCAATCGTGTACATTTAAAATAATAAGTTTTTCATTCACTGATAGTGGAGAATTATTGGAACATCTTTTCGTTGGCGTGAATGTCGCCATTTTATTACTAATCCTATAATATTGTGAACACTATTTACGGCTTAACAGCAAATACTGATGCGTTAAACTAAACAAATATACTTATAAAGGTCTAAAAATTTTGGGTAAGGCACCTTGCGGCGCATAGTTGAGCCGAATCTGAATCGGGGTTGGAATTAGGCACTAATAGAAGGTTAAACGGTACCTGTTAAACGCAAAACGTAACTGTATAATCTACTACCTAAGTAATCCCTACACAATATTTCGATATTGACACTTCAGGCCAGAAAACATACTTTTCCTAATTCTCTTACGCAAGTACTTGAAATTTTAATATTACAAACAATACTATTTTAAGACCTACGCCTATGGCCGTCACCGGAATTGAGCCGAACTGGACGGAATTTCCCATTTTATTACTCTATACCTTTTTGAAATAGACTATAATTTATTTTCACCACTTGGATATTACCCTATTTATCTGCCCTATTTAATTAACTAATTCTTCCGAACTAACTGTACTGTACTGTACTACGCACTCGAAAACCCGCGTATATATAGTCCTTATCGGTTCTGAAAAGTTCTAGTATTTTATGACGCTCCTCATATGCGTAAATACGGTAATAGACCGGAAGGTTCTAGAAAACGCATTCGCCAAAATTTCGAGGGACAGGACCGGCTTTGAGTTGGTGGCCTCGCAACATAATATCTTAGATAATATAATACCTTAGAAATTTTTGTTTAGTGTTCTTTTTATAATTTTCGAAAATAAACTTGTTTAAAATAACAATGATATTCGGTTCTACTTAATAATAATTTAAAAGACTGACGGGTACTGGGTCATTTTAATGACGAGTTCTGGGTCATAGCCATGACGGATATTCGTTTACCTTACATGGAGATCTAAATACTTTTCAACAGACTCCACTGTTGACTATCCTGAAATATTGCCCATCACTATATTATCCCAAGGTTCATGTCGATACTATTCAGTAATGAACGATTAGAAGATGACTTGCCAACTGGTATGGAAATGTATTGATTGACTTATCAGACTGGATGATCAGTCGTTGGTGGAGAATTTAATCATTTTCTTTAGAAACAGTCAAATTTATTATTTTGTAATATTTTTGTTAATGAAACATTCCAAAAAGTGAAAAATGTTGATGAGTATTGTTGATAAAATATTTTGTTTCAGGTTATTCTGAAATGCAAAATTCAAGATATGTCCTTTTTATTTAGTCAACTGTATAATATGGTTTTGATCACGACATGTACAGTATACGCAGTGAAAACAAGAAAAATACCAGAAAATTTCAACGAGTCAAAGTTTATTGGGTTCACCATGTACACTACTTGCATCATATGGCTGGCATTTATTCCTATTTATTTTGGAACTGGAAATGCTTATGAGGTGAGTGTTTTTACTCGAAAAGTTTAGTCAAGTTTGGCATTTGCATTTTCGTAAATATCTGGCAACTATTTACAATATCAAATAAACCATAAGAAAATATTAATTCACCAATTCAAATTCTAAAAACTCAAAAAACTATATAAAATGTATAAAATCTTATACATCAATCACAAAATTATCAGGGTACAAAGCCTACTGAAAAAACTTTGTTACCAATTGTAAAGGCAAAAGTTAAATCTGCTTGCTTGATTCAGTGGCACGAACTTCATTGGTGACAGTCTTAGCACTTGAAATAAAACCTCTTAGTAATTATTTAACTGTTGTTGGAATTTCCGAAAATTCACACTTACATAACGCCGTAAGCGTTACAATAGAGTCAGTCTTGTGTCAACAATTGTAAACTTAAAGTTGGTTTTTATGTTGTAGATAATATAAAATCTCAACTTCCTAATTTTAAAATTGAAATCTCAAAAATTAAGTTTCCAAGAAATATTAACTCTTTCATCCCGATTTTAATACTCCAAAATATATAGATTTGCCTCTCAGATCTGATATTTTCTATGAAATATTATGTACTGGCTACTTTAAAGTTCCAAACCACAACATTATTTTCCGAATAAGTACCATAATTTCGTTTCACAGCAGGTAAAACTGTTTGTTCACAAGATAAAGATTCAATGTGCAGTTCGGCTTTGCATTCTTTTCATTCAACTCCTAAAATAGAGAATATGATACAAAAATTTTGGGAAACCGAAAAGTTTCCCGAGTTATACAGTTGTACATATAAAGAGTATAACTCAAAATAAGAAGCTTGGGAAAACAGATCATTTTCTTGTTTGTCTCCAATAGACAATACATTTTAAGTTGATGTTCCTTTGATGCAAGATTCACAAACACTGAATAGAGGAGATTTATAGTTTCTAGTTCTAAAAATGTTGCAAAATCTTGAAAATGTTTAGATTAGATACCGCTCTCTTTGAGAATAGATTGAACTTGGTCATACAAAAATAGTTTATTTAGATAAATATAATTTAAATAACGGTGTGGTCTACTTCATGTCCCACCAAGTCCAATAAATCTATCAATGACATGTTATTCAATGGTGCAGTAGTGCAGAAAGATCTTGTCAATTCATTCTCTTCTGTGATATAACACAGATGTACCGAAAGATTGCGTTGCTTGTAAATACATATGTTGACGACATCGTAGGAGGTGGTATAATTAAAAAAATCAATTATTTGCCCTTTTAAAAACTGGCGCATTTGAGCTTCACAAGTGAAGCTCTCACAACTCACTGACTCATCTGGTAACAACGATCTTATTAAAAATTTCACCATTGACAAACAAAGTTCAGTAATTAAAACTTTAGGCGTTACTTTTAACGGGTGGGCAAATTAGAAAGGCCGTCGGCCATATCTTATTAGGATAAGATTCTAATACATATATGTAAGGGCGTAAGCAACATCGTATGGACACGAGAAAACCGTGTCCATATATTTCTCCTAAGCAACGTGTATTCATTCATTCATTCATATATTTGGGTTGTGCTCATCAGCCCAGGCACTTGAACTGAATCTTTGTACCATTTCCCATATTACCTACTTCCATTCCAGAAGCTTCGTGTCTTCTATAAAAGCAACTAGTTTGACTGGAGGGATTTTCAGTAGTTGTGATGGTTGTATCAATTCCTCTCCAAAGTGCTTCCGTCTAAGTACTTGTAAGTTCTCGCAGTAGCAGAGTATGTGAGTAGGTGTTTCATTATCAAGTTCACTTTTTTGCACATAAGTTCACTAACTTTGCCCATTTTGCACAGATGTTTCCTCAGGGTGAAGTGTCCAGTCACCAGGTCGGTAACTGCAGTCTTCAAATGTCTCCATGTCTCCCAGTTTCAATAGCCTGGTTGAGAGTTCCTTGTCTACCTTGTCCAGTAAACTCTTTGTATAAAGGTGCCCTTGTGTTAACCTCCATTTGAATTGGTGTTCCCTATCTTGCCAGTTTCCGATTTACTCTCTTATGCAATCTTTTGTGATTCCAAAAAACGGTTCCGGACCTATGCAGTCTCCTTTAGAGCCCTCTTGAGCTAACTGGCCCGCCATTTCATTACCTGCAATCCCCTCATGTGCCGGCACCCATATTTGTTGTCTCCTGCCAGTCTGTTGAGGGATTCTTCGCAGTTTTTCACCAGTCTAGACCTAGTTGTTGGATAACTGATAGCTTTAAGCAGAGCCTGGCTGTTAGTGCATGTTTTAATTTGTTTGTCCGGTATGTCCTCTTCTGATGTTTTCGTCAATACAGGGTATAGCAGCAATCGTCTCTGCTTGAAACACAGTCGTATATCGACCAAGGCTGAAGAACATTCTCTTTCTAGGTCCTTTTATACCAGCCCCAGTGCCATGGTTTGTTTTGGAGCCATGGGCGAACCAGATGATTTCTCCAGAATTACCTGGGTGCATCACCTGTTCCCTAGATGGGATGATGATATTTACTCGCTCAGTGAATATATTCTCGGGTGTCATGCTTTCAAAACTCATGTGAAATATGGGTTCGTCTAGTAATGTCCCAGTTGTATCAGTGTGTCCTTCTCGAACATTATTCGGGGACCATAAGTCTCCCGATTTCAGCCTAAGAATTGCCGTCATTGTCTCCGCCTTATAAAGGAGGAAGTCCAATAACGGCTTCCATTGATGCCGTCCCCGTGCTGTTCATTGCCCCGGTAATACCAAAAAGGGCTTGTCTTTGTATTGCAGTTAATATATTAACTGCAGAGGACACTTCTGTCCTCCTCCACTCGACTATTGTTTCATAAGTGATTCTTGGCCTTATTACAGTTGTGTAAAGCCTCTGAACCTCCTCAGGTTGTATTCCCCAGGTTTTGCCCATAACTCTTTTGCATTGTCAGAAAAGCCTAGTCGCCCAGGTAGTAATTTTTTCCAGGTGTGCCTTGCAGCTCAGTTTGGAATCAAGGGTCACTCCCAGATATTTAACTTCTTTGGATAATTCTAGTTCTTCTCCGAACAACAGTACTCTACACTGCGGGAGAACTCTTCTATTCGTAAAAGCAACTAGTTTGGTTTTTTTGGGATTAACTGAAAGGTCCTCTTTAAGACACCATTCCTCCACAATTCGCTTCCTGTAGCTTCCTGTAGGACATTCATAACCACCTCTGGGAATTTCCCATTGGTAACAATCACTATGTCGTCCCCAAAGCCCTGCGTCCATATGCCTTGATCATTCAACCTACAGATCCAGTCATCCACAACTAGGTTCCACAAAACTGGTGAAAGTACTCCACCTTGACGACATCCTTTAGTTGTCCTAACGGTATATGTTTTATCATGCATATGTGCTGTTATTCTCCTATGCTCGAGCATGGATGCTATCCATTTGCATGTGGTGATGTTATAATCCCTCTTTTTTAAGGGATCTGTTAATTGATGACATTGATGTGTTGTCAAAAGCATCTTCGATGTCTATAAATGCTGCAAGGGCTACTTCCTTATGAGAGCAGAAGCTTGGGGAATATGCCATCTGGTCCTGGAGTTTTGTAGGGGTCAAATGATAAGATATGGTCTGAATATCTTATTCGTGAATGCCCAGTCCTCTTTGGTTGCCTTGGTTTAGGCAACCGGCCCGTTGTCATAGCTTGACTCTATCTTTACCGCACACTGAGGAGATGCTCTAGAGCCGCTGCCTTAGTATTTGAAAACTTTCCGCTCGGCAACTAAATAAAACCAAGTTTGTAAGAAGTATCCCTTTTGAAAATCCTGTTGATTCTGACGCTGTCAGGGACACCTTGCATGTCCTCACAGAATTATCTCCAGGACTTCTCCTTGGATTCTTTCACTAGTTCAGAGTATATCTCAGTGAAATTTCTATATTATGAAAAATTCAAGTTCAAGCTAGAATTTCACTGAAAGTACTTTAAAATCTGCTGTTAATCAAGGGAGGTTTGGAAGAAAATAATTCCAAGTTTAATTTTAACAATATAAAGATCCTTACAAGCACTAGAGCGATTACAAGTGAAAACATCTACTAAAGGCTTATGAGAGCCAAACTGTAGAAATTCATTAGTGCAAAGGTGAAAAAAAAAACAGTGGAAATAGGTAGTGACCCAATTAGTTAAATGGCGCTAGGCAGTTGTCACTAGTCCCTAACACTTCGGCAACACGACTTCATATCGCCTTCTCTTTTTCGCAACATTGCGGGAGCGATTTGGAGTAATTTTTTTTATTTCCAATTGAAAACGCCACTGCATCCTGTACTAATTACTAATAACCAATCCCTTCAAAACATACAAATATTTATTCAGTGCCTAACTAGACTTCATCCTACAACTTTGTTATAAATATAGTTTATTCATAAATCCGGCGGAGCAATAAATCAATCAATTGGCCAAATTCCATAAGCGTAGTTAATAAGAGCATAAGAATTAATCATTCCGATTTAAAATGTGTACAATTAAAATTTATTCAAAAAGTTAAAAACATTTATTTCATTCTCAGTCTACGTCACTGACTACCGTAATAATTTTTTTTTAATCTCTTGACAATAGAAAATACCCTAAACTGGTCCTGGTACGGGGTGAAGCTACCTGTCCGACACAGAAATAGAAATGTACACGATAATATTTTGATATTACTTGAATGGTTCATCATGTATTGGTTCTGCAGGGGTCACGAAAATTTATTATTCTGCTGCATTTATGAATTAACTTTAGTTACATAATTAGTCAACCAACAACATTTTATAGAGACCGTATCAATATAATTGTCTTTATATCATTATTATAACTTGTTAAAGTGATAAATGTAAAAATTCAACGGGTAGAATGAGAAAAATGTTATGTAATTATAATATTAGCACGACCTGGAGTGAGAATTTCTTATCTTTCATCACATTTGGTTCACCAAAATATCATGTCATAGTCGTTTGCTAGTGGATTATAATGTGTAAAGACTAAAGGTGGTCAGAACCTTCTCACTAACGTAACTATTGAAATGTCAAATAATACTCGTACTATTCAATAGATTCCACGAAAATAAAATGTATAAGAATTATTACAATATTTGTCAATTTGTTACAAGGATCTCTGGTTTTATAGCCTCAGGTTTCGGTATTGTTACAGACACAACTGACCACTCTATGCGTGGCAACCAGTATGAATGCGTCAGTAGCTCTAGTCTGCCTCTACTCTCCGAAAGTATACATTATAGTTCTCCATCCTGACAAAAACGTACGGAAGCTAACTATGAACAGCGCAGCCTACAAAAAATACAACTCAAGCTCAGCCCCAACATCGACTTATGCACCAGCACCCTCCTCGACAACTCAGAAAGGTCAGTTACTTTCACACAGTTGAAATTTGCATGCATTAATAAAATTAATCTGAAGGAACATATTTGAATTCCTAATTATGCGCACTTCAAATAGATTTATGATAATTTTTATAACAGTTTAATGTACCTTATAAATGATTAACCGAGTTCAACACAGCATGAAATACGTGTACGTATCTTAAGTATTACCAAATGAAATTAAAAACCAAATGAGTTTTACATATAGTTTAGTAAGAAAACGACAGCTAGTTTCAGTTGAATTTATTGTTTGGACCTTTACTTTGTGGAATTTACACATATTACTTCTTTTAAATAAAACTAACTGTTTATAATTAATTCCACTATTTAATGAAAAACCAATGAAAACTTTAAAATCTTATTTATAATTATTTCGATATTTGCATATCATCGTCAGAATGACAGAAGTTACATTTTATGTGATGCCTACTTGATGTTTAATATTTTGGCTAGACCAAATAGTGAGTGACCTATCTTGTGATTGACTTAATATATATGAAAAGAAAAAAGACGAAGATATGATATTACAAATATTGAAGCTTAAGTATTATTAGCCCTATGGGGATATCCTGGATATCTTTTTCCCATTTAAGATCAGTATAACTGTGCAATGATAAAGGAAACCAAGGAAAACTATATCTGCTAATCTTTACATTTGTTACTTGAAGAAAATTTAATAGCGGAGAGCTCCCTAGATTTATCTGTTCATATACAACTTCATATTGTTGGTCGCTTAAGTGTCTTCTAATTCCTAATTCTTCAAGGAAATCTAGTTCTTGTTTCTTATCTCAAAAATATGCAGTACTTCTAGTACTGTGTTAGGTGTTAATGAATGTTTGGTGCCAAGAAGATGTTTTGCGTAATGTGATTGATCTGGCAGTTTTAATCTGTATGCTCATAAGTTAAAAATCCAGTATATTATTGACTCTTTGAATTTTTAGATCAGGAAAATTGATTGAGTTATTTTCTTCAACTTCTAATGTAAATTTAATTTTTGGATGTAAATTATTACTATGATTGAACAATATATTTAATTGTGGTTCACTACCTACAAAACAAGCTAGTATGTCATCTATATTTTCAATTTACAGAAAACCAACACATACTGATGTGATTATACCATATAATTCCAATCGTCCCATGTCACATAAATTAGCAGCATACAAAGAGCATTCTCACTTCCTATGAACAAATATGATTTTGATAGAGAAATTAATATAATTAAACAAATAGCCACATCCAATGGTTATCCATTACATGTAATAAATAAATTCATTAATAAAAAAGAGAAAAAAGTGGCAATACAATTGATATTTCCTAAAAAAAACTAGAGAAATACAAAATTACAAAACCATCACATATGCTGGTAATATTTCTAATAATATTCCAAAGATAATATCTACTTCAACAAATACAACAATTTCTTTTAAAACAGAAAACAATGTAAGTAAAAAATTGTTGAATGTAAAAATTAAAATACCCCCATTAAAAAAGTCTGGGATATATGAACTTAAATGTCCAGAATATAATGCTGTCTATATTGGTCAAACCATTCGAAATTTAGAAATTAGACACAATGAACACTTACGAGCATACAGATTAAAACAGCCAGATAAATCACATTACGCAAAACATATTCTTGACTCCAAACATTCATTAACACCTAACACAGAACTAGAAGTACTGCATATTTGTGATAAGAAACAAGAACTAGATTTCCTTGAAGAATTATAAATTAGACACTTGAGAGACCCACCATATGAAGTTGTCAATGAACAAATAAATCTAGGGAGCTCTCCACTATTAAATTGTCTTCTCAACCTTCCACAGTTAACATGATTTTTTTAAAACATAAAAGTTAACGCCGGTGTCTGAGACCGATGTTTAAAATTGACCAAAAAAATTTTTCTGATTAAGAAAAAAATATTCTGACTATCCATTTTATTAATAAATAAAACTATTAAAACTTATTTTTACATAATAAATCTTTAGTCAGGTACGAAAACTTAAAGTTAAATAAAAACTGACATTTTTAGACAGCCTTAACGAAAATTATAGGTTGTTAAAAAACTAAAAAATATCAACTCAAAAATCCTAATAAAGCGAGATTATAATATGAAAAGCCTAGATTCTAGATGTAACTATCACTTCAAACATCGTTATTGAAATCTGTTACACACTCCTCACAGATGCACTTTATATGTTCCAAACATAAGAACTTTTGGCAATTTTGGCATCTGTATTTTGTTCTTCTATTTTTCTTGTTGCCACAATAGAAGCATCGTCCAAATATGTCCCTGTTAGGAGGTGTGTCTTCCATCTCCATATTACATATTTGTTAAATTCGTAACCTAATTTGTCGTGGTATATTATCTTGCATTGCACGTCAGCGAATATGTCCGTCCAGTAGCAGCATCCCAAGTTGTTCCAAAAAAAAGTCGTCTAGGTAATTCACTAGGTCTGTTCTTTAGGCTGGCATAGTTCCATTTGTATATAATATGTGAGTTGATGGCAGCAACATTCATTGCCGAATAAAAAATTACCATTGGCCACCTATTTGTAGCTCTTGCACAGTTATATGCTGCGCACATCTTGTCTACTGTATCCACCCCTCCTTTAGTTTTGTTATAAGTTATTATCATTTCAGGCTTCCCTGTTTTCACGTCTATGGTATCATCGCATGGTGGAAAGGAGAAATACATTTTTATTTTTTTTGGGAATGTAGGATACAATGGTACAGTTCTCTTGAAAACCAAACATACTTATTCGTTCAGGTCTTTTTGAAGGTTGAGTGAATTCAATAGAAATACTTTTTTTATTTTTTCTGATTGTCCCTAGGACTGTAAGCTTATGCTGGTTTAACAGGGTATCTGCGAGCTCCTTGCTGGTAAAAAAATTGTCCATAGTGACATTTCTGTTTGTTCTGGAAATTGGCATGCAGAGGCGTGACACTAAAGCCAAATTACTGGTATCAACTGCGTATGGCCCAGGAGGTTGTTTTCCAACGTAAACTTCCATAGACGCCGTATAAAACATTTTAGCATCTACCAATGCATATATTTTTAACCCATACCGGTTTGGTTTATTGGGAATATATTGTAATGGTTTTGTTGTTAACACTAAGATACTCACCGACCTTAGTGAATGTAACCATTAAACCAGTTCAATTAATTAAAAAAAAACCAAGCCAGCGATCTCTTATCTCAGGGGTGTTTCAGTAGGGAGGAACATATAAAATTATTTTTTTTTATATTATAAAATGAAGCAATATGTCTAGTAAACAACTTATAATAAACAACTCAACTGAACAACTGCATCACAAAACTTATTATCACTACAATTACAAAATTAGAAAACTTTTGTGATATCACCAAAAAATACTTTTTGAAATTTTATATTAACTATTCTACTAACACCCTAATTAATTCTAATCCTAATCACTATATATTAGGTTTATATTTTTATAATTCGTCTGTTCCATCAATGTCAAAATCCGTCAAACAATGTTTAAATTCAATTTGTTATTTATTTAATGAATTTTTTCGAAACGGGTCAAACCAAATGGGTTTTATAGAAACTGGATCTTCTAAGAGTATCGTCAAGTTAGAAAATTTGAGCGTAACTCACCAACTTTCTTCAAGCTTGGATGTCTATTCAACATATACCATGTTATAGCATTCCAATAACAGTATTCCTATTATTTTATCGATTATCATTCACACTTCTTTTGGCTTTTTCTCATGAAAAATGTTCATGACATCGCCATTTTTCGCCGTCAAAAAAATTCTCCTTTCAAAAAAAAATATCCATGAAAACCATTTCTTTCAAATTTATCGGTATTATAAAATTTAAATATTATTTAATTTACACAATTATTAAAATTATAAACATGCGTTGTTTTCTAGTCATATTTTTATGTAATCCAACATATACCAATACAACATCCAACGTTAAAATTAATTTCATTAAAATATCGAGTATCTGGTCGATACCATAACAATTTACCCTAAAACCGCACCTGCCTCGAAAGGCTTCTAACTTTTCATCCACGTTTGTGAATTCAGATAGGGAGAAAAATTTTGGCAAATTCGAATTGAAAGCATCAAAGAAATCTCGAATAGGTGCTAACTTATCAAATCTTATCCGATCTGCACGGGTCCTTTTGTCGTCAAAGCGAATATGCCTAAGTAAAAAACTTGAATCGAGCTAGGAACATTGTAAGTCTAAAAATTTCCATTGATGTCCCATTTGTTCTAAATAAGTCCTCGGCGTTTGTATGGTTATTTTTTGACATTCCAGCAATATATAAAAGGCCTAAAAGGGCTTTTAGTTCTAGTAAATCGGTTTTTCTAGCTGTTCTATTATTGGGATCATTAGCAGTCATTTCGATGTAAATATTCGTATTACTTACAATTTCTTCCAGCATATTATCAGTAAAGAATCCACTCCAGATTTCAATTGGTGAAGTTTTATGACGAGCTGTTCCTTTTACACCTGGTAAGCACTTGACGATATTTTCAGCTCGTGTACGAACTCCACGATTTGCCTTAAAATGCTTTCTCCATTTCTTTTTTCCATATCTTCCTCTGAAAGAAGGAACCCGTACATTAATGTTTGCTGCTGCTACTTCGGCGATTATATTTTCTTCAGGTTCTTCCTCTATATCTTGTTCGGAGTCTGTATTGTGGTTCTGTTCCTCCAGGCTCATAACTATCATCAACCTCGATTTCAACTTCAGAATCAGCACCACTCTCGACTTATAAGTTTTGAAGATATTCTTGTTCCTTTTCGTAATTCATGGTTTTTATCTAAATTCCACTGGCAAAAAAAACAAATATTATATGTTGAAATAATAGTTTTTTTTATATCTTACCTTGAAAATTTTAACACGTACTAGTTAACGTCGGTATCACACACCGAATTTACTGCACACGGAAAACGAAGCTTTGTCGCTGCCGTCTTAGCACTGACTAAAGCCAGTGATGAGATGTCAACTTTTTGTATATTAGTAGATGCTACACCACCAAAAAATCAGTAGCAATCGATATGCCACCGTCACAAGGATGTCGAACAACACATAATTAGGAATGGAGAACTATCGATGATGGTTTATCGATATTTTTTACTATCGAAAAAAATCGATAGTTGAGATGTTTTTAGGTGAAAAATGTATATTCTGAACGCTGATATGGAGTAAAAATGCGATCAAAAAATGGGACAGAGAGATGAGAGAAAGAGAGAGAGAGAGAGAGATATAGGAAAGAAAGAAAGAGATGGGAGAGAGAGAAATAAGGATTAGAGAAAGAGATGGGAGAGAGAGAGAAAGAGAGTGATAGGAAAGAGAGAGAGATGGGAGAGACAAAGATATGGAAAAGAGAGAGAAAGATGGGAGAGAGAGACCATTTTTTCAAAATTTTGACAATTTTTGACCATTTTTCAAAATTTTAACAATTATTGACCATTTTTGACAGGTTTTGACAATTATTGACCATTTTTGACAATTTTTCGAAAATTTTGACAATTATTGACCATTTTTTAAAATGTTTAACAATTTTTTACCATTTTCCAAAATTTTAACACCTATTGACTATTTTTGACCATTATTCAAAATACTTAGCAATTTTTGGCAATTTTTGACAGAGAGAAAGATAGAGATAGGAAAGAGAAAGATGGGAGAGAGATAGGAAAGAGAGAGAGATAGGAGAGACAAAGATTTGGAAGAGAGAGATATGAGAGAGAGAGAGAGAGAGAGAGAGAGAGAGAGAGAGAGAGAGAGAGAGGAAGATTAGAGAGACATAGGAAAGAGAGAGAGAGAGAGATGGAAGCGGGAGAGATGGGAGAGAAAGAAAGAAAGAAATATGGAAGAAAGAGATGGGGGAGAGAGTAAGATGGGAGAGAGAGAGAGAGGGGGAAAGAGATATATGGGAGAAAGAGAGAGAGAGGGAGAGATTTGGAAGAGAGAGATTGAAAGGAAAGAGAGATACGAAAGAGAGAAATAGAGAGATAGGAAAGAGAGAGATGGGAATTAGTGAGAGAGAGTGAGAAAAAGTCAGATATGGAAGAGAGGGGGAAATGGGAGAGAAAGATAGGAGAGAGAGAGAGAGAGAGAGAGAGAGAGAGAGAGAGAGAGAGAGAGAGAGAGAGAGAGAGAGAGAGAAATAGAGAGAGAGAGAGAGAGAGAGAGAGAGAAAGAAAGTGTATTGCGTGTGATTATAATCATTATTTTAAATTGTCAGAATCTAAAACGGATTCGGTAAGGTTCGCGACCCTCGGAATATAATAAGACTTTTTTTCTTATTAGACCATTTTTGACAGTTTTTTATAATTATTAACCATTTTTTCAAAATTTTGACAATTTTTGACCATTTTTCAAAACTTTAACAATTATTGACTATTTTTGACCATTTTTTAAAATATTTAACAATTTTTGACTATTTTTTTAAAGCTTCTGACCTGACCCTTGTTCTTGACAATTTTTCAAAAATTTTAACCCTTTTTTAAAAAATTTTGACAATTATTGACCATTTTTTCAGAATTTTTACGATCATTGACCATTTTTGACAGTTTTCCCAAATTTTTTACAATTATTGACCATTTTCCCCAATTTTTGACCATATTTCGAAATGTTTGACAATTTTTCAAACATTTTAACATATTTGGCAATTATTAACCATTTTTTCAAAATTTTAACAATTTTTGACAATTCTTGACCATTTTTGATAGTTTTCGACCATTTTTAACAATTTTTCAAAATTTTTGACCATTTTTCAAAATTTTAACAATTATTGACCATTTTTGACAATAATTGTCAATTTTTTACAGTAATTAACAATTTTTGACAATTTTCTAAAATTATTGACCAATTTTGATAGTTTTTTACAATTATTGGCCAATTTTTACAATTTTTGACAGTTATTGACCATTTTTCAAAATTATGACAATTTTTGATAGTTTTTGACAATTATTGACCATTTTTGACCATTTTTCAAAGTTATTCACCAATTTTGATATTTTCATACAATTATTGGCCATTTTTGACAATTATTGACCATTTTTCCAAATTTTTGACCATTTTTTCAAAAATTTTGACCAAAATCGTACAAAGATGTTACCGATTGTAAAACTTTCCAAAATAATCTATAGTAAAAATATAACTATCGATAGTTATTTTACCGAAATATCACTAAAAAAACAACTATGGTTAAATCAGTAGATTGCATGTATAAATCAGTAGATCAGTAGATAGAACCTGAAATCAGTAGATCTACTGATAAATCAGTAGATACCTCATCACTGACTAAAGCATACTAAAAGATGAGGCTACTAGGCTGCGTTGCCACGTTTTTATATTGGTTTGAGAGTTAACGCAAATTTTTAGAACGATCGGTCTGTGACAATGCATGTTAACTGTGGAAGGTTAAGTAACAATTGTAAGGATCAGCAACTTTGATAAGACATCGAATAGCTTTATCTTTGAGTTCGGAGAGCTCAAAATAACACAAAAATTAAATTTTTGAGCTCGATGAGCTCAAAAACATCGCAACTAGCGACAAAATCGCATGCATTTGAAAATTGAATTTAGCGGGAAGTTGCAGGGATGGCCTTTAGGGTCAACCATTTTCCAGATTTTTTTTTCTTTTGCATATGAGTGCATTTTCACACTCAGTTCAATAATGCCACGTAACATTCGCTACCTTGCTCAATATTGTCAAGGAACAAAATACCATGCGCACTAAATTTTAACTGTTACATTGCACATGAAAAAATAACCTAATCGAAGTAGATGTTAAATGATAGCGGTAGGAAGGTAAGTACGAAAGGTAATGAGAAACCAAACGAAGTCGTTCTTGAGCACAGGTAATGACCGTAGTTGACCTTTATATAATAGGGAAGGTAAATATGAGTAGGGGTAATGACCTTAGTATATACAGAGCAGAAAAAAAATCAATCTAATTAAATGTGGCGGAGATATAGGTAAAGAAAATCGGAAGTGACACTAAATATTCAAAAACCCAAAAATTTTATATTGAAAGAAATTTAGACTAAACTCAAATTATAATCAAACGGAATGAATTTATTCATTCAACGATGTTAGGAAGCAGGTGGTTCTTGAATTTTTTCTCTAAGTCGGTATCTAACTGCCTGTTATTCTTAGAAAGGATTTTATGAGTGCGAAGCGTTTTGTATTCTAATCTTTGTTCGACTATAACTTCGGAGAATGTTGCAAATGTATCCTTTAATTTCTAAATAAAAATTTGTCACCATAAACGTTTATAATGCTTATAACACTTTTATTGGACCCATTTTGTGGTATCGACTAATCTAGTCTCATCTGAGAAGCCGCCACTGTAATAGTAGACTCATGTTTCATCTATTGTCACATACTGCTGCAAGAAATTCTTTCATCCAGCTTTTAGAGCTCTAAAGAGAACTTTGAACTGTCTACGCGGTATTTTTTCTTCGCTCTGGTGTGAACTAACGTGGCACACTTCGAAAGCTCAAAGTAAACTTTTCGACTGATATCTTCAAAGTCTCAGCTATGTCACTTCACGATCTCCTACTCTTGAAGAACATTCTGGTGTTGCCAAATGAAAACTACACGAAATAATTTCACTTATAGAGCTTACTTCTATATAAGTGGGAATATCCTATTACTCTTGAAGAAAATAATTTCCATTTTTCAGTTCAAACTGCTATAAAATCGTATTTTTCCGTTTTTTAAATTGAAATTTTATCTACATCATTAAAGTCGTTAGCTTCAACTTTCATGCTTATTTAGTTTGTGATTTAGTACACTTAAAATAATGTCCTTCATATAAATTACGAGGGAGGAACTCTGGTCACATAGGCGGTTAACATGTGCCATAAGTGACAATGTGTTGAAGCAAGTATATTTGGTATACGAGCATACCAACGCTTGGTTTAACCGTTCGTGAGGGCCATGGTCAATGAGCAGTTACTACCCTATACGGTGGACACCCGTATTCCGCCTATCCATTATGTGCTCCTAGCTTAACGATCGTCTGTGAACCGAAATTCTATTTAATTTTATTCTTTCGCAAATCTTATTTTTCATCTATATATCAATATTTCCCAGTGCCTATAACTATTCCTTATAACCGAATTCAGTTCTTATACTGAGCATGACAAGCCAGAGTTTTCGCCAGAAATCGTTTTCGGTTACGATTTTAATTTCCAGGAGGTTGAAATTTTAACCTCTGGTAATTTATTTTTTATACATGAAAGGATATTTTTTCCGTTCATGCATCAATAAAATGCAAACGATAGTAGCCAATACATGGATAATAATATAAAGATGATGGTCAATAAAAAATCCTGTAATTATTTCTATTTATACGAGAGCGCATAAATAATTGTCCTTCACGGAAGCAGTTGCGAGCCTTTCAAATTGAATTTTGACTGATTATATTGTAACGTGCCTACCTTCTTACACGTGGCTCCTGCCACAAAAACACGTCACTATGGACACCCTTGATGCAAAATTCGGTATAAACTCGGGCGCCAGATTATTAACGTGGTTTGCTCCACGGCCCCTTGACCCTTAGCGACAAGAGTTCCAGATAGCCTCAGATGGAGGTTACAGAAAATTCCAGGGGTCTTGTTGAATTAACTTTATTTACCTAATCACAACCAAATATAGATTCTTCGATTTATAAATCACGGGTGAATGAAGGAAACAGGGGTTCAGCAGAGTTGTATACTACCTACGGTTTAGTGTATACCTACGATCACACAATAGGTCGGTATATCACAAAATAATCAAAAAGAAACTTTAGTCTATTAATACTCTGTGGTATATTTTACGAATAATTCTTTAGTGACAAGCAAATTAACAGGGAAAAGAAAATAAGCTATCTTTACCATATACTTGGTACTTTGACGGACATAACGGTCAGGTTATCCAATACGGTTCAAATCTACCAGGTTTAGCGGGGTCCCTAATGCACGATCTAGATCTGCCGGGTAATCAGACAAATTGTGGCTAAGCCTCTTCCAAGTCTGATTAACCCTTGAATCCAAATGAAACCGGCAACTATTATTCCGACAATAAAAAAAACAAAATATAAATAATGATTCTACGAGACGGGAAAAGAACTATTTAGATCTGCCGGGAAATCAAACAAATATTGTGGCTAAGCCTCTTCCAAATCTGATTAACCCTTGAATCTAAATAAAGCCGGTAACTATTATTCCGCAAAAAAAATAAGATTTAAGAACGAATTAGATCTGCCGGGCAATCAAACAAATTGTGGCTAAGCCTCTTCCAAGTCTGATTAACCCTTGAATCTAAATAAAGCCGGTAACTATTATTCCCAAAAAAAAAAAAATTTAAGAACGAATTAGATCTGCCGGGAAATCAAACAAATTGTGGCTAAGCCTCTTCCAAGTCTGATTAACCCTTGAATCTAAATAAAGCCGGTAACTATTATTCAAAAAAAAATTCCCACGAGTTAAACGGTACCCAGCTATTGACACACAGAGTAAAAATATTAGTACTAGCATAAAATTAAAATATTATAATCCACTTGGATATCAATTATAAAACTACTGAGAACCAAAAGCATAAAATAATTCGAGAATCCACTAATTATTCATATCAGTTAATTAATGTATAATAAACGCTGTAAATAAAATTCGAAATCAAATTACAGTTCACAAATCTTAATTTCCATATAAAAGAAACAAACAAAAAAACCCAATTTCAATTCAACAACAAAAGAAAAAAATAGCCGGTCGGAAAATCTTCAAAACCATACATTTAACAATTTAATATTAAGCGGCGGTACGGAAAGTTTCGCATACACAGTTTATTTGTAAAAATGATTTACCTTATAAAATACAGCTTCCACACACAATCGTAATGCACTAAATTTTCACAATACTTTTCGGTTTATCGGTTATCGGAAGAAAGTTGAGAGAAGAGTCACGAAAGAATAATTTTTCTGAATAATCGAGAGCCGGAATGAATCAGAGAGCTTCTATCAATTGTTCGCTAATTTATATCCAAAATCCTAGTTACATTTTTCGGCCGTAGTCGTGGTGAGGGAATTAAACGTGAAATTTATCTACTTACAACAAAAAGTTGTACCTATACTGAACGGCTTCGGCTTCAATTAAAATGGAGTATATACCGGGCGTCCCTTCAGTTGAAAAATTTAAATATCGGAAAGGAATAAATTGTGTATGGTAGAATTTGGATTTGCGTAACTCGGACTAATACTAAAATATATAACGGTAATAACAAAAAAAAATCAATGCGGTAGTAGAAAGGGTTGTAAAGTAACGAGTTATATACACCCTAGTGGTAAAATAAAATATATTACGGAAAAAATAAAAATTAAACTTGCAAAAAAAAATAACTCGTTACAATATGGGTATTCGCAAAATTTTGTTTTACATCATGAAGAAACAATGCAAAACTCCATTACACATTATTACTTCGCTTTTAACTCATTTTGCGGTGAAACTTTTGAAAAATACAATTTACATATAATTCTTGGAGAAATTTGTGAATCGTCAGATGTCGGAGCCACGGTGACGTCTGGCAACACTTAAAGTACACATTTTTCCAAATTGTAACAAAGGAAAGAAACAGTGACAGAGATTAATAGACTGGGAAAATCTACACTTGTTTTTGTTTCCATTTAATGTTGCATTATGTACATTCACATATTTTCCTTAATTAAATTCTAGTTAATCCAGCAGGTGATTTGATTAATACAGTCCACTATATTGAAACATCAAAATAATCCTTCTCAAGGATGTTTAATAAGATTTCTGTATTAAATACAGAGTGTGAATCGTCCAATTATCAAGACAAAGTACGTGGTTGTGTGAGATATTTAATAAAACGACACCACAAAGTTGAATAGTTTATAATGAACTTGAACAATGCTAAATAATTAGACAGTTCAAATACGAATCGTAATTTACTCTAAAAATGCTAGAAATAGACTAACGATCCCTTTTCTCAAGAACGAATATTAAGATACCCAATACGTGACAAATATGTAAACAACTACACAAAAAAGGTTCCCTTCATTATCGTCGCAGAGCTCGACCCAAATACAGTACATAACAATTGCCTTTATTCAATTCTGAATACCTAAAATGGATTGAATTTAAAGACACATTTGAATGTTTAGTTAATGAAAATAAAATCCTTACAAGCATTCAGAAATACCAATAGTTTAGGTCAAGCTTAACAGATGAAGCTTCAAAAATTATTCATTCTCTATTTTTCATCTCCGAATTTAAACCGAAATCAGCCACTTCCATTAAGGCTGATTTACCTAAACCTAAACATAGAAAACTATTTCACAACAATTTGCTATTATAGGATTGGATTATACTGGCCCTTTCATTTCAAAAGATAGAAAAGGGCGTGGCTCCAAAACTTACAAGGCTTAGATTGGCCTTTTCATTTGTTTTTTCACGAAGGCAGTTCATTTGGGACTCATTAGCACTTTAGCAATATATATGTGAGTTTTATATTCTGACAATGGATAAAATCAGGATGGTGCGCAACGAAAATTAATATATTTATACGATTGTTTGCGAAATTCGGAAGACCAGATTGTCAGTTCACTAGCTAGCCAAATTATTTGTTGGCACTTTATCCCCGCTAGTACTCCAAATTACGGAGGACTGTGGAAAAGTACCGTAGAGGGTGTTAAATTTCATTTTTATCGGGTTATCGGGTCTACCTTATTATCCTAACGAAGAGTTTCCTACATTTCCCGTTCAGGTAGAAGCCACGTTAAATTCACGTCCCTATCCTCGGCCCAATGATTATCTTCCTTTCACCAACTCACATTTTTTAATTTGGCGTCCGATGACTTCAGTTCCTGATCCACTATTTGAGTACGTAAAAATTATCCAATTATCCAGATGCCAATTGCTCCAGCAAATGTTGCAAGGTTTGGGAGCAATGGTCCAAGCTCTACTTACACCTACCGCAGCAGTGAAAGAAGTGGAAAATCAGTGACACATCCCTTACAATTGGTACCTTGGTGCCTGGTAAATCCTTAGTTGCTTTAGAAATAAACATTCAGATAAGTCAAATTATGCAAAACACCCAATTGAATTAAATCATCACCCCACATTGAATAATACCAAAGAACTTTTACATATTTGTCAAAACTACCACAGACTTAATTTCTTAGAATCATTAGAAATTGAAAATATAAAAAATATGTTCAATATACTTTTATAAATGAACAGGTAGATACATTCTCCATTGTTAGATTGTCTTTCAGATAGCATATAATAAGTACTTACTTATATGACATATCCTAGGTTACATATCAAAATGAGTTATCTTAGTTACCTGTTTATTCATATCACTCCTGGCGATGAAAATGTTATTTGTGAAACAGGTCGAGTTATATGTGTTAGGTATCTTCATGTTGTGGAATTCCACGTGGTAAGGGTTAAAACAATTAATTTATTGAGAATCTTCCTAGTATTCTGCTCATTTTTAAGTAGATTTCACCTATTGAATTATTCATTTATCATATTAATGCGGCATATTTGACTTGCATGCCTTGTGTATTTATTACGTTTGGTGTATCCTATTATAGTTTTCTGAATACACTTTATATTAATCTGCGCTCCTCTTTGCTTTCATCGCCGCTCTCCTGGACCCTCTACTATGTTCCTGAAATAACTTGAAAATAACCTGAAATAATTTTTCCATATTCTGTTATTTTTCATCATCATACACTGTAATAAAATTAGGAAATCTTCAGATAGGTTTCAACAAATTTGAACATGACAACTAGAAGAAAAAATGGCAAAAACTAAATGAAATTAAGACTGAGTAAACTAACTATACAATGTGGAACAGCCAAATCGAATAAATTCGATAACGAATAAATGAGAGCTTGTTGGGAAAAACGCTTGGACTCGTCGATTTGTATTTTTAAATGCGCATTTTTTTGTCAAAAAATTATATAGTGTGTGACAGTGGCCAATACCAACCTTCTTATTTTAAATGCAACCCCCTGTATATTATTCATTTTATGGATTTTTCTGAAAATTCTAGACATAATTCATGTACAATGTCCTATACCTATCTTCAATTGTTTCGGAAATATTAAGTGTTTTAAGATTTATTACAAAAATTAGCATTAAAAAATGAAAATTATTTTATTTCACAAATTCGCTACATTACACTCAACACTTATTTCCCATTTAGCTCTTGATATTGAGAAAGTAAGAAAAAACCATTCCTGCGTACCTTTTTTCTGATATGAAATAAAAAAAATACAAAAACAGTTTTGTTTACTTTCGTATAAAACTCAAAGCATTAGCAGCTCGTTGTCTACCTGCATGACAGTAGTGATCAGTGTCAGTGCTATTGTCGTTTGAATTTTGTTAACTTTACGTAATAATATCAGAAAAATTGTTCATTTATCAGAAATGCACAAAATAACCATTCTACAAATGATTGGTTATGGAAATAACACACGGACACAAATGGAAGTTTCTCGCTTATTTCACGAAAAATTTCCAAATTTGCCGCCTATATCCCAAGGAACAATTAGCAAAATAGAAAAGCAGTTTCGCGAGCTTGGACATGTGAGGCAGATACAAAAAAAATAGCTGCCAATGCAGTAAGTGATACGAAACTGGATATTATGCTTGAGTTTCAAGAAAACCACATAATTCTGGTCGAAAAGCAGCCCCACTGTTCAACGTTAGCCACACATCAAGTTTTCGAATATTAAAGGAAAGTAAAATGGATCTCTATAAAATGATGCCAACTCAGGTGCTCATGGAAGACGATTTCGATAGGAGAACGTATTTTTGTGAACAAATGATGGCAATGTTAGATAACAATGTGATCCAATTAGAAGATGTTTCGTTTTCTGATGAGAACACATTTACACTTTACGGTGATGTTAATCGCCAAAATTGCCACTATTAATTGTCTAAAGAGAATCCTCACTGGATGAGAAAAGAACATACGCAATGTCCTGAAAAAGTTAATGTTTGGGCAGGAATTGTTGGAAATTATATCGCAGGTCCCTTTTTCATTGATGGCAACTTGAATGGAGATAAATATTTAGAACTGCTCCAAAATAATGTCGTGCCAACTTTGACAAACGTATATCCTGATCTAGCAAACCCACAAGTTCCTGCCAATATAATATGGTTTCAGCAAGATGGAGCACCGCTCCGTTACCAAATCAATGTCCGGCAGTACCTGAACCAACTTTTTCCAAATCGGTGAATAGGGAGGCGCGGATCGATAGAATGGCCAGCACGATCTCCTTATATAGCGCCATTAGAATTCTTTTTGGGGAGATATGTCAAAAGTATTGTATGCAAAACTGAACCCCTCAACTTAGATGACTTAAAAAGCCGAATCACGCTTGCGATTAGATCAGTCACGCCTGAGATGTTGAGTAACGTTAGAAGACATTTCTATAACAGATTAGTATGTTGTCAAGACGTTTGCGGCGAGCATTTTGAACTTTTCCTACATTGACAATAATGTTTTCTTGTTTTTTTTTACATTATTAAGAAATAATCAGTATTACTAATTAGGTTTTTAGTGTAATGTAGCGAATTTGTAAAATAAAATAATTTTCATTTTTTAATGTTAAACAAGCGTTTTTTCCAACACGCCCTCATTTATTCGTTATCTAATTTATTCCATTTGGCTGTTCCACAATGTATACTTCATTTTTATCAATTAGATTTTGTATACGACCCAAAAAACTCTACATATTATAAATTCTAATTTTTTCTGCTTCTTGACTTTTCGGTCGTTTAATGCGATAAAACGAGTTGGGCGATTTATGTTTTGGACCATTTCATTTTCTTATAAAATTAATTTAGCAAAGAATTTGAATTCTCTAAATTGGCAACTTTATGCTGTAAAAAGAATGTAAAGGTTCCGTGAATTTTTTGGTAAGTACGAAGAAGGAGACATAAAGAGAAAAGCAATAAAAATATTTGCAAATCTCCCATAAGCTCTAAGTAAACAAAATTGTGGAATAAAATTTGAATGAGTAACGAAGCAAACTCGTATACAAACAACATGTTACAAAATTCTATTTATAAAACTGCTCTTAAATTGAGTCCTCACCCAAAATACTGTCCAGAGTATTGCAGCTAATACGTTGGGTTCACAAACAAGACATCCATAAAAAAATATTTAATCACAAAAATAACTAAACCGCTATAAACGTTATACAGAGCATGAAACTCCAAAAATGCAGGTCGTTAAAAACATTCGTTTGAATTTTGGTAAAAGACTATAAACGCTCTCATAGGTCACATAACAATATTAATGATACTTACGGAAGCATCTTCAAAAAAACACACAAATAAGTGATGAGCAAGTGGCCACAACATCACAAGAACAGCCAGAGTACCAGACATCCAGACAACCAGACATCATCAGTAAAAGTAAGTTCTTTTTAGGTCGGGATGGTAAAACTAAATGGTACAAAAAAAGTCCTAATAAATCTGTCAGATCTCGAAGAGAAAATTTCGTTAAACTGTTTCCTGATGTTCGTAACAATGCAAAAAATTGTAAACAACCCGTTGAATGTTCGGACTTATTTATAGACAATATAATGATTCCAGATATTGTCGAATACACAAAAAACAAAATGAATGCAATGCGCGAAAATTATAACGATGAACACAAGTATCTTGTTAAACCAACAGATGTAAATGAGGTGAGAGCCCTCTTTGGCTTACTGTACTTAGCAGGAGTTCACAAAGCTAGCATGTCACATTTAGACGAGTTATGGTCAACAGATGGTACAGGCATAGAAATTTTTCTGCTTACAATGTCCAAGCAGAGATTTGTCATATTACTGCAGTGTCTACGATTCGATAACATAGAAAAAAGAGCAGAAAGAAAAAAATTAGACAAACTTGCAGCAATACGGGGTATATTTGAAAAATTTGTTTCGAACTGCCAGGTATACTATACTCCTAGTGAATATTTTACCATCGATGAGAAGTTAGAGTCTTTTAGCGGCAGGTGTAGCTTCAGACAATACATGCCGAATAAGCCAGCAAAATACGGCATTAAAAAATTTGCACTTGTTGATGCCAAAACATTTTATGTAATAAATTTAGAAGTATACCTCGGATCTTAGCCCGAAAGACCCTTTAAACCTAGTAACAAACCTTTTGATTGGGTTAACAGACCCGTTAGTGGAACAGATCGTAACATAACATTTGACAATTGGTTTACAAGCATTCCTCTTATGATGCATTTGCTTAGTGAACATAAATTGACATCTGTTGGCACAATTCGTAAAAATAAGCCTGAAATACCACCGACTTTTTTATCGACTAGAAACCGAGAAGATGGAAATGCTATTTTTGTCTTCCAAAAAGATATATATCATTAGTTTCATTTGTACCTAAAAAAAAACAAAATTGTCTTGTTGGCTTCTACACTTCATCATGATGATGAATTTGACGCAGATACAAGAAAGCCTGAAATAATAGGATTTTACAACTTATCAAAATGTAGAGTTGATGAAATAATGAGTTGATGAAATGTCAGCTTTGTATGATGTTTCCCGGAATAGTAGGGGATGGCCATTGACATTATTTTTCTCATTACTAAATAACGGAAGGATTAATGCCTGTGTCATTTATCAAAGCAATAATCCGACAGAAAAGACAAAAAGAATGAATTTCCTCAAACAACTTGCACTCATTGAACCATATTGTAAAAATTGAAGCCAGAATAATCGACTGCCACGCGATATACAAAATAAATTAAAAAGAAAATTTGATAATGATGGTGCTAAAGAACCTCAGAATAAAGGAAGAAAGTCTTCCAGATGTGGAATATGTCCTCGTGGCAGAGATAGAAAATGTCAGAAGAAATGCGTCAGGCGCGGAGTTTACCTCTGTTTACAGCATTGTTTGAATTTTTGTGCTGAATGTGCTGAATTGGACGTGTAACGGTATATGGCTGTAACCTTAAAGGGCACCAGCTCGAAGGGCTCCGGCTAGAGACTCCTCTCAAGGGTGATTCGACCCCAAGTTTATGCTGCACAAGTGTTACAGGAAGGTTGTAAAAGTTGAGGGCGCCACTACCTTTTTGACGATAAAAATACTAATGAAAAAACTAAGGCGGAAAAGGTAGAAGCGCCTTGTAAAATTTAAATGAAAGTTAATAATAAAAGTGACCCCGGGCGATATCTCACTCAACTTTTATAGTTGAGGATTTAGAAAAAATAAAAATAGAATTAACACAAATTTATTTTGCCACGGGAAATGAACACTGGAATTTGTACTTTTATAGGTACTTAGCTTATATGGAGTGGTTTCCTGAAGTAGGTAGACAGGTATTGATCTGAACTGATGTGTTCTGTTCTAGGGCGGTATTTTGATCTAGGGCTGTATCCTGGGGTTCTATCCTTGGCTATATCCTTGGGGTTATATCCTCGGGGTTATATTCTTGGGTTATATCCTCAGGTTATATCCTTGGGGTTATATTCTTGGGTTATATCCTTGGGGTTATATCCTCGGGGCTGTGCTTACCTAGAAGTACAGGTGGATCAGGGATTTATATGAACTTGAATGTAATGGCACATTATGTTGGTCAGCTTTTCAGGTGAAAAAAAGGAAGGCAGTTATTTGAAAGTAAAAGAATTTATTTAATTTACTGAAAGATTTCCAACATTATATGTCCCATGTTAAAACAGTAAAAATAGCAATTATCGGCTAAATTAAAAAAATATACTAATGATCCGAAAGAATCTAATGATAGCAAAAAGTTATTTATTCAGTTATATGAAAAAATATCGTGCTTAGGAAATATATGAAACCGGCACTGTCGCTGCGAAAGAATATTTTATAGGTTAACAGATTATAAAAATGTTATTTTATAATTAAAAGAGTTATTTCGCGACTGAAAAAGCTTGAAAATGTTTGTATAAAAGTAAAACAGTGAATTATAAAAGAATATTTGGTTTAAAACTACCATATTAGTATAAAAGAACAGTTTATGACCACGTGCTGAATTTAATTTCGTCTATCTCTGTAAAAAAAATAAAGAATGCATACAAAAATTATATCAGACAGTACTTTAGAAGAAGCTTATTAATTATAAATTATGATTTTGAACTTACCACAGCAAAATTCATAAGATACTTAAAGATATGAAAGATAGCGAAAGATGATCTTTCCCCGTAGGCGGTCGATAACGGAAAGGGGTGTTTCACGTGGCGTTGGAAAAAATGGAAGCGTCCGTTGGCAGACGTCAATTGTCTTATGGTGGTCAGGGTTGAAGAGTTTGGGATCACAGAACTATAATTGGAAGTGGCTAGTGAAGACGAGCGCTAATTAAAAGGATTTATTCTGTAAAATCGAAACAGGTCGATAGACATGTTACAGACGATTGACTTTTTTATTTAGTTTTCATATTTCAAACATTTTTTTGATTTTAACTGTTTAAATGTATCTTTGATTTCGTAAAATAAATCTTAAATTAGTTGTATTGGGTCAAGTTGCATTTTTTACTCCTTCTTTTTAAGGTTACATTTTTTATGAAAATTGTTACTTTTGCGAAAAATAGGGTTACAAACGTTTAAAAAATATTGTAGAATAATATATCTTGGTTTTAAAACTAAAAGCGATGATAAAGACAACTTTTTTATTGTTTCACTTAAGAAAAATTAAAAAAAAAAGATTTACACCTAAAAAAAATTGGGATTACGTTCACCCCACAACACCAACCATGTTACAAAATTCCACCACACTGACGCCGCGTTAAGAATGAATCGTTCCGATTAAAAATGTGCTCTTTATAAAGATCTTCATATCCATGCATTTTTAGTTACGTCGAAATAAAATTTCAAATTCCGTGTTTTGCTCAAAGAAATAATTAGATCCTCTAGTCGAGAGTAATAATTAAAAATACCTTGCGTTTTTAGATACCTACACAAAAAATCCACATATGTTTCTCAAACTACAGTGTCAGTTCAAGTATTACTTTGTTATAATCTACCCTATACCCTTCATGATATAATAATACTGCGGATGTTTGACCTTGAATTAACCGGAAAAACTTTTATTTAATCATCAATTAACAATCAATTACTCTCAAATTATACAATTCAGATGCATTCAAAACATTTATTTCATTCTCAACCCACGTCTCTGCCTACCGTAATAACTTAATTTTTAATCTCTTGCCAATAGAAAAGACCCTAAACTCGTCCTGATACGGGGTGAAGCTACCTGCCCGACACAGAAATTGAAAAAATAATAATGTTCAATATAATATTTTAATATTATTTGGATGGTTCATTTCTGTTTTTTGCAGTAAAAAAAATCAACTATGAAAAATATTTATTATGAAAATTATTGTAATGTGTTTTAAATCACGTGTAGTATACTGTAGTTGATTTTTCATTGTTTATCAAGTCGGGTTCCAGGTTTAGGCAGCTCAGACCACAACCGTTTAAGTGCATTGTGACTCAGTTCGTTTTGCTACAAAAATAAATAAGTATATTATACGAATGATTTAAAACGCATCACAACAATTTTCGTAACAAAATAAGAATAGCTTAATATCTGCTATGTGTATTCATTATTCTCTTTGTTAATATTATTCTGGGAATTTAACCACAATCTTTTTTATATTTTTCAATTCAACGTTTCGGTAGCGTTCCAGCTACCGTTATTAAGAATCAAGTTTTAAAATTGTGGTCCCTATCTGACACTAACGAAAAAATTCTACAACTAGACAATCAATAATATTTTGAAGTTTAAGAATGCAAAAAATTTATTGTCAAATTTTCAAGGTCCATTGACAGTAGACCACATCCCTGATAAAATGTGGAACAAAATATTTTTTGTATGACTTTCTAACAACATTAGAGTTCACTAGGAATGGGATCCAGTGAAGTGCACTAGTGAAAATTGACACTAGTGAATCGAGTCGGGTTTCAGGTTTAGACAGCTCATCATTCCGTTCAATTCCAGAGCATTCAAATCTTATTTAATTACAATTAAGTCAAATATGACAAATGCGTATCGTATTAGTAGTTCTACAATACACTATGGACAAACAGGGTTGCAGAAGTGACACTGAACACAGAATTTTCAATTCAAACCAAAAAACTTTGCAAACACTTAATCTAAAACCATTCAAAGAAACATACATGCTTGACAGCTTTTCGAGTAACATTACAATTGACATATTTAACCGGCGTCCAAAAAATTACATATGACACAGAGACATGTCAATTCACATTTTCTTTTAAATACACTATTGTATAGTTGACGTAATACTTATTGTGCGAGCTTAAAGTTGTCGGCTTTTTCTTTGACGAGGATACCGTCATAGTCCAGTCAATATTATAATTTAAAATGCTTAGTTGACGATAAATTCATTTAAGAGGAAGTAGACATATAAATTTTAAATAATTTATTATTTTTTACATCTTTGACTGAACTATAACTAGGTATCTTTGAAAGAGGGTGATTTAAAGGATCGCCACACGTGTTGACTCATTAGTTGGTAATCTGACATCAAGAAAGACTGTAGTGTTTTTCTGAGGAAATTGTAAGTATACCTACATATTTATTAGCAATCAAATAAAAACATCGAATGGGATAAAAAAGGGCTCAGTTCACGTTTGGTATCCCGTTTAAATCGAACGCCCTTTCAAAAATTACGTAACATCAAATACAATATAGAATTATGTTTGGTGAGTAGACAAAAATAATATTAATACCTTCCAGAGTTCAGCTCCGCAACATAACTTAAAGGGGATATACGATTAGATAGCTGCACTATAAGTTTTACGTCAACTATGCAAAATAAGTGTATCACAAGCAGCTGTATAGTTTATTCATAAATGCGGCAGAGTAATAAATCTTTGACCCTTGCAAAACCAATACAGGATGAACTATTCAAGTACTTAATATTGAAATATTTTCGTGAACATTATTTTTTTCTATTTCTGTATCGAGCCGGTAGCTTCACCCCGTATCAGGACGAGTTTAGGGTAATTTCTATTGTCAAGAGATTAAAAATTAAGTTATTACGGTAGTCAGTGACAACAATCACTGATTCGAGAGATTGCTGTTGAAGGTGGGGATAACATTGAATCATTTGAGGAATCTGAAAGTCAAGATATTCAAGAAAATGTTCAAATTGAAGACCAGAAAATAGAAAGTGAAGACGTTAGAAGTCAAAGGCAAAGGATTAAAAATAAACAAATTTTTAATGAAGATTTTATTTATTATCGAGCAAGTTTGTGCAAAAAACAAGATCCAAAATCTGCTATAGAAGCTCTAACCAGTGAAGACGCAGTAAACTGGGAAAAAGCTATGGATTTGCTTGAAATTAATAAGACTTGGGTACTTTCTGAAATTCCATCTGGTCGTAAGGCTGTTAAATCAAAATGGGTGTTTAAAACAAAGTACAACTCGGATGGTAAAATTGAGAAGTATAAACCCCGTTTGGTAGCAAAAGGTTACTCGCAAGAAAATGGACTAGGATACTGAAACTTTCTCGCCTGTTGTACGTCACTCTTCGATAAGATTTCTTCTTACACTAGCTGCTAAATATGAGCTAGAGTTTTTATATCCAACGTTTTCAATAAATCTGAATTCTATAATTTGAAACTAATTGTTTCCCTTTTGGTTTATTTTATGCAAACAACAGAATATGCCGAATTTTTAGTTTAATATTGAATATAATATTGAACTTATATTAAGTACGCTTATGGAATTTGGCCAATTGATTGATTTATTGCTCCGCCAGATTTATGAATAAACTATATGTAGGAGGGAAAACCTTGAGGAGAATAAGTGATTTGTAAAGATTGATATATTTAATTAGAATTTTACTTTTAATCACTGGTTTTGTGTACTTACATTATATTGTTTATTATATTGACAATTTAATTCATGTATAAAAAATCCCATAAGCCGCGTGATTTTGTCATTATGACAGCGAAAAAAGTTTGCCCTAACTTTTCCAGCGACAATAACGGAACCTAACTTTTGAAAGCATGACAACCAGCATTGTAAACAAATTTTTGATGACGTTATGTCAATTTTTCTCAAACTTGCGTTGTCAGAAAAGTTTTCATTTGTGGAAATGTCGCGATTTACATATTCATTAAATTGTCTTACCGAATTACACTCTAGCTTTTTTTTGAGTCGAAGTAAACTTGACATTTATAATTCGAATTTTGTTGCCATTAGGTAAATCAACTCAAAAAACTGCCAGAAAAAATTACTCGTCCTACGGACTCGTAATTTTTTCAGAGGCAGTTTTTTCGTTAAATTGCCAGGCAACAAAATTCTTATTGATACATGTCAAGTTTACTTCGACAAAATAAGCTCTCGTGTAATTATAAGTGATAATAAAACAAATCTAAATGTTAGAAATTACTATTTACAAGACACTGGACGTGATGCCTGGATTTAATTGAACAGTCAAAATGGACATGGTCAGAGTAGATTGAAAAACCGAGATGACGTACCTGGAATTAGATAGAAAAACAATCTGAGTATTCAATTTGCCATAAATAATGATTAATTATTTAACTACTACTACTAATTTAGTCAGGCGAACATTGGCCAAGAAAAGCTCAAGCCAAGGTTCCGGCCACTGGCGGGCCCATTGTGCCATTCCTGCTACTTATGCATCCATGAAGCCGAGTCCCTCGATGAAGGACTCAATCCTCTGCAGTGGATGCCTGCTTATATCCCCGGGGGCCATAACAGGGACTCCGAAGATTCGCCTGCGTAGCACAGCCCAATGTGGACATACGAGGAGAACATGGTCCGCCGTTTCGTCAGCCATGCCGCAACCCCTACATAGGGAACTTTCCTCCAAACCTAGGTTACAGAGGTGTTTCCCCAGACAGCAGTGCCCTGTTAGGAGTCCTGCTAACTTTTTTAACCTACTCCTTGGTAGTTCTAGAGCAGCTCTAGCATATCCATCAGTCCATCCCCTCAATAGGAGCTTGGACTGCCTGAGCCCCCGTAGAGCCCTCCAGTGAGCGAGGTGCTGGTTTCTCAAACAGTTCCTCGTCTACTTACGGATTGTTTGTTTTTAGAAGCCCAAGGTCGGACCCGGGCCGTTAAAAGGGGTAGCCGCCCCTTCCACAGCCAGCGCGTCCACCCCTTCATTGCCTTCAAAACCAGAGTGAGCCGGAATCCATTCTAGCCACACTCTGTTCCACCTTGCTAGGTCAGCAAGGCGTTCACGACATTCAGCAGCAAGTCCTGAGTTGATGGTATATCCACTCAGGGCCTTGATTGCCGCCTGACTGTCAGTGTATATGGTTATGCGTTGGTCCGTATAACCTCTGTCTAGGTTTATCTGCGCACATTCCAAGATAGCGTATACCTCAGCCTGATATGCAGACACACCCTTACCCAATGGAACACAGACTTGTGTCCTTGGGTTCCTGGAGTAAATTCCAGCCCCCGCCCCATCGCTGGAGCATGAGCCATCTGTGTACCAGACGATCCTATGAGGCTGTGAATTTCCCTCTTTCCCAGAATTCTCTATTCCGGATCTTCACCCTATAGGGGGTTACGAAGGAGTACCTGCGCAGGCAGACATCAGCCACTCGAGCCAGAACAGGGACATCTCCCAGAAGCCTGAGCTTATTAACGTGCCTGCACCCTTCCTCGTTTCGCACATATCCCAAACTTTTCAAGAGTGCCCTCTCAGCCTCAGCCTCGATCACATGATGAAGAGGCCAAAGTACGAGAATCACCTCCAACTCAGCAGTTGGTGTAGTTTTCATGAAGCCAGTTGCCCCCAAACCGACCACCCTTTGGAGGCGTGCCAGTTGCGACCTAGCCGTGGCCAGGGTTACCCTTGGCCACCAGACCAGAGCCGCGTATGTGAGCATCGGCAGCTTGATCACTATATAGAACCACAAGATCGTCTTGGGGGTTAGACCCCATTTCGGACCAATGGCTCTCCTACAGGCCCAGTACGTGTTAGTCACCTTGCCCAGGCGACTATCAAGGTGAGCCTTCCATGTCAGCGACTTATCCACTATCCCTCCCGGATATTTCACTTGTTCAACCACTGGAAGTGGCACTCCACCAAGGTGCAGACCATCAGGTCTTATACCTCTCTTCTTGGCGAAAGCAATTACCTCAGCCTTGGTAGGATTAACTGCAAGTCCGTGGTCGTTGTACCACCCCTGTACCCTATTCAGGGCCCTTTGTATTAGGTCCCTGAGGATGGTGATATGCCTTCCAACAACAAGGGCAACGATATCATCGGCATACCCAATTGCCAGAAAGCCCTCACCTTAGAAAAGGATAATAATTAGTCGACTACTAGGTTCCACTATGTGGGCGAAAGGACGCCCTTTTGTGGACACGACCATTTTAGCCACATGTTCTTTCCATGCAGCCTCTACTGTGCGGTTGCGTAGCATGGCCCCAAGCCAATGAATTACCATTGGCTCTATTCAATGATCTACTGCAGCTATACACATTGATTCTACAGGGGTGCTGTCGAAAGCCCCCTGTAAGTCCAAGAATGCGCCCAGTGCGATCATGCCACTTTCTAGCGCCTTTTCCACCTGTATTACCAGTTGGTGTAAGGCACTTTCCGTTGACTTGCCACACCGGAACGCATGCTGGTTGTTGTGCAAAGGATACCTAAGCCCAACCTTTTCCCTCATATACCTTTCAACCAACCTCTCCAGTGTGTTTAGTACAAAGGATGTTAGACTGATAGGCCTAAAGGACTTAGCCACGGTGTACGTAGTACGACTAGTACGACAACAATTATTTATTCATTTAATTACAGTTAACTGTAATTAATTGTCATATTAGTAAAGCGTGATATATAGACGTCAAAAAATAATAGTTCAATACTATTAACGTAGTCTTTAGTCCAGGATTATGCTCTCAGAGCTTCTGGACGAATAGCTTCTACCTACCCTACCCAGAATGGTTGGTTCTCTCTTAACAGATATACCAACCCCGTTTACTTTAGAAGTGTAATTCAATGACTGTCGGGGCATTTAGCCCGAGAAGTAGTTGTTGCTTCTTAGTGGACGGTCTGCTCTTTGGAAATTGATTTTTCTAATTTTGTAAAGCGTTTAATTGTATTGAACTATTATTTTTTGACGTCTATATATCAAGCTTTACTAATATGACAATTATTTACAGTTAACTGTAATTAAGTAAATACCTACAAAACCGATATGGTTTTTTGTCGATATAGAATTTTGGTTTGTGATTAGATGTAGAGATGTCGCTGATATCGCACTCTGAGCATTTCCTTAACTAAGGCTAATGTATTGGTGTGGTATCAACGTAGTCTCTAGTCCAGGATTATGCTCTCAGAGCTTGTGGACGAATAGCATCTACCTTGTGCTGATGAGGCGCAATACGCCGAAACCGGTCCACAAGTGATGTTATTCCTTCTAATCGCAAACCAGAATGGTTGGTTCTATCTTAACAGATATACCAACCCCGTTTACTTTAGAAGTGTAATTCAATGTCTGTTGGGGCATATAGCCCGAGAAGTAGTTGTAGCTTCTTAGTGGACGGTCTGCTCTTTGGAAATTAATTTTTCTAATTTTGTAAAGCGTTTAATAGTATTGAACTATTATTTTTTGACGTCAACAATTATTTAACTAACGATCAGTATACTTACTTAAAATCCCCAAAATTAATAAATGTATTAATAATATACAAGGAGCCTCTTGTATTTGAATTATGATTTTGAATATCAGTACTAAAGTAAAGTAAATTTTTAGGGTAATTAGGAAAGGTGCAAGGGGCGCAAACTCCCAAGTGCATGTAAAGAATATGTGGCACAAACTCTGCACAAACAATATTGTAACTACTGTAAGTGGCGCAAAATCTCCACAGTACAGCAAAATAATATTACACTGCAAGTGGCACAAACTCCCCACATTACAGCAAAAATAAAATTACACTGCAAATGGCACTAACTCTCCACAGTACAGCAAAAATAGTATTACACTGCAAGTGGTACAAACTCTCCACGGTACAGCAAAAATAAGGTTACACTGCAAGTGGCTCAAACTCTCCACAATACAGGGGGGTGGAACGAGATATGGGTGACGTGAGAAGTCGCCCTGTATCAGGAATGGACAAACCGTAAGTAGCGAAAACTCCACAATACAGTGTACACTTTGGCAAATACAGAAATGAATTTGAAATACCCACGCCCGTCAATGCGCGTTACTAGATGATGGTAGTAGGGATTAGTAAGGTCCCTCAAGCAGGTATACTTGACTACTACTGTCAGTTCTATTGTGTCTGTTAGATAGTTCTGGGGTACAGAATTTAGTACTTTGATTATTTACCGTACTAATCCACCAAGCGCATATTACCCTCTTTGTCATCCGAATACTTTCTCATTTTAACTTCGTGCCTCTCGTACGTTTCTCGACATTCACTCCTGTATTTGCCAAACTGTACGTTTGTGAGTTAAACTGTAAGTTTCATAAACTCTCCACAGTACAGTAGGATTGGGTGAATAGGAAATGCAACAACAAATTAATGTTCTTAATAACGTTGAATATTAAAGAACTTTAAACAAAGCAATTATTAAAAATAATTAGCAAATATATATACTCATGTGATACAATAACTTTTAAAATCAAATATCAAATAACAGGTAAAACTGGATTACTCTGCGAGATGGACTCACCCATTTAACTGCTAATATTTTGTTGTACAGTGCACAATTCACACTATATTTGAACTTATTTATATTTAGCACATGCGACCACTTTGGGTATTTACTAGGAACTAAAACTCGAATCGTTCTTAAAATTCCCTGTACCCTCTCGTAGCTTCGAAACTACTTATCTTCGACGTGAAATATGATACTTTATTTATCTGTTTCAAGCAATTGGTTGTTTTGTCGAGAATTGCATTTCTGAAATATCAGGGTATGCCCATAATTTAATTTATTATACTTGAAACGAAAACTATTTTAAGAATAACAGGGTGAAAAAAAATTGTCTTACATATAATAAACTTAACCAACTTCAGCTCACAGCGTATGCTAAATTTTTGTCCAAGATTTAATTCACGAAGATATTGATCATCTTTATAAAAACATCAGCAGTAATTGTAGATATGGAAATGAAAATAAAAAAAAACAAAACAAAACAAAAGTTATGGTCATTCGAGACGACAAAGAGGAAATAAATGTAGGTTAGGTTAGGTTTTTGATGAGTGGGTCTATAAGGCCCTCCACTGCGACTCGCAAGAGTCTATTGTGGCTCACACCTATTCAGATTTCACCAAACAAATTCAGCTTCTTAACAAAGCCAACTAGTTTATTTGGTGAATGATATTTCAGGTCCGAGGGCGAGAGAGAATCCCTGCCAAACATCAGATACCTGATTCGAGCCGCGGCGAGACAGGCACAAATTATATGCTCTGCTAATTCATCATCTTCCAGACAAAGACGGCAGGTCGGATCTTCCGACAGTCCAAGTTTTAGCATATGATGATTCAGATGACAGTGGCCTGTTAAAAGACCTGTTAGACAACGTAGGTCATGCCTGCTATAGTCTAACATTTGTTTGGAGACATTCTTCGAAGGATGTACGAAAGCCTTTGAATGAACCAATCCTGGTAAATTATGCCAGAAGTCTAAAGCTCTTCTTGCCGTCCAGGTATTCAGTGTTTGTTTGGCAAAACTTATTGCGATGCCAATTATTGGTTCTGGTCCGATAGAAACACGTACGGCACCCTCCCTTGCAAGAGAGTCTGCCTTCTCGTTTCCTTCCATGCCAGAATGGCCAGGGATCCAGACCAGCAATACTTTATTGAGTTCTCCGATTGAGGAGAGTCTTCTTTGGCAGTCTAAAACCAATTTCGACGTTACACGGTGAGAGCTAAGTGCTTTCAAAGCCGCTTGGCTGTCCGAGAAAATTTTTATTGTTCTATGTATGAGATTGACTTGCTCCAATCTCTCCACACATGAAACAATGGTGTAAATTTCCGCCTGGAATACGGTTGCATAGGATCCTAGAGAGGTTGAGATTTATGTCCTAGGTCTGCGCCCGTATACACCTGCACCAGAGCCTGAGGGTGTTTTTGAACCGTCTGTGTACCAACAACTGTCTGCTCTCAATAGTTCATCCTTACGGAGGACCCATTCATCTCTATTTGGAATTAGGACGGTATAAGGCAGGCCGTAGTTTACCGTTGGAGGCATTATGTCAGAGGTCATTCCCAGAATACTGTGACTTTCAGTGTCCACTAGCATTCTGCTTCGTTCTGTATAAGCCTGATTTGTGCATTTAGTAATATGCACAATTCTGTAAGTTGTCCATCTAGCCTCTCTTTCCAAAAATATATGGAGAGGAGGTAGGTCCAGAAGGATTTCCATGGCTGCTGATGGTGTGGAGCTGATAGCACCAGTAATTGCCAGGCAAGCCTGTCTCTGTAAACCAGAGAGCTTTGCTGTAAAGATTTTGGCCACCAGGCAATAGCTCCATATGTGATCATTGGTCTAACGATCATCACATATATCCAATAGATTTGTTTGGGTCCCAAGCCCCAAGATTTTCCACAGATCCTACGACATGTCCACAAGGATAGTCTGGCCTCATGGATAACATTTTCCAAGTAAGTTTCATATCTAGGATAATCCCCAAATATTTTACTTCCGCTGCAAATGGAATAACCTCACCATTTGTAGGAAAGTGGTGGAATATCCTCCAACTTTCTTTTCCTAGTGAAGGGAACTATTACAGTTTTACCAGGGTTAACAGGCATCTGTTCCCTCTGACACCAACTGTGGACATCGTCCAACGTGTTTTGGAGGGTATTATATGCTACCCTTCCTGACTTGGTCCTTGCCAAGATGTCAAGGTTGTCTGCATACGCTTGCAGTTCTACCCCTCTTCTTTCGAGAGCGCTAAGCAAGTTATCTATCAAGAGTGACCATAGTAGGGGAGATAGTACTCCGCCTTGTGGGCAGCCCCTGGAAACCTTAAAGCTAATGGTCTCGTCCTGAAAAGATGTAGTGGCTGTCCTATTAGTGAGCATGGCATATATCCAACCGGTAATGGTTGGTTTGATGCCCTTTTCAGTCAAATCTGAACCAATGGAGGTCGGTAGTGCATTGTCAAATGCTCCTTCAATGTCAAGAAATATGGCCACCGCAATCTCCTTGTTGTTAAGGGATTGTGTGATTTTCTCAACAAGGTTGTGTAATGCTAAATCTGTTGATTTGCCAGTTTGATAAGCATATTGGTGGATACTCAGGGGGGAATTATATAAAGCTACCCGCCTGATGTAGCAATCCAGTGCTTTTTCAAGTCCTTTAAGCAGGAAAGATGTTAGGCTAATTGGGCTAATTGGTCTGACCGATTTAGGGTGTGGGTCTGTGCGGCCCACTTTCGGTATATACACCACCCTAGCCGTCAACCAACTGGGTGGTATGTAATTCCACGCCAGACTAGCTCTATACAGTTTAATGAGGATGGGTAAAAGTAATTCCAGTCCGTTTTGCAGCAGAGCTGGAAATATTCCATCCTCACCAAGAGATTTGAAAGGCTGAAAAGATTTGATTGCCCATTCAACTGCCGGTGCTGAGATAACTTCCTTGGCGGCCTCCCAATCGATCTTTTTTGGCCGCCTTGCGCCCTTAAAGAGCGGAGGTCGATTATTATCCAGAGTCAAACTTCCAGGAAAGTGATTTTTAATCAAAAGCTCTAACGTTTCTTTTCTAGAGGTCGTTAAAGTGCCATCAGGTCGCTTCATCGACCCAATCTCGGCAATGGACTCTTTAGAGAGAATCTTGTGGATTCTAGTACTACGAGGTGTATCAGAAATACTCTCACAGAACTTTTTCCAAGACTCCCGCTTCGCCTTTCTGATTTCTTTATTGTAACTTGTTAGAGAAGTTCTATAAAGCTCCCAGTTGTCTGACTCTTTAGCTCGGTTAAATAGTCGTCGAACTTCTTTTCTTCGCTTTTCTAGGCATTTGTTCCACCAAGTAGAGTTGCGATTATCTCTTTTAGTCTTGAGTGGACAGTTTTCATGATAGGAGAAGATCACTGCTTCGCGAAGTTTTTCCGCTGCAGTATCTATCCCATCACAACTGTTAATTGTGGTGAAACCATCCTCAATGTACAGTTGAAGGGAATTTTTATATCCACTCCAATCAGTAGCTTTTGAGTCGCGATATTCCACTACTGGCCTCTGGCCTATTTCAATGTTGAATTGAATATGTCTATGATCTGAACACGAAGGTTCAGTAGATACAGCCCAATGCTGTATCTTATTTCTCAGAAAGTTTGAGCTGATAGTTAAATCTAATACCTCTGATCTGTTTCTAGTTACAAAGGTTGGTTCGGAGCCCTTATTAATAACAGATAGCCCTTCCCCTAGTATATAATCAAAGAGTAACTCACCTCTGCGATTTATATTCGTGCTGCCCCACGATGTATGGTGTGAATTGGCGTCACAGCCCATGATTAACTGAAGTCTGTTCTTCTTGCTATAGTCGATTAATCGCCGTATAGCAAGAGGGGGTACAGTATCCATGTCTCCTGGGAAGTATGCAGAGCAGGCGACTATGTTTGTCATACCATTCTTCTCCGGTAAGTACATCTGGATGGCTACTACATCTGGAGTGCAAAAGCCTGTAAGCAAAAAAATAATTAATATTTTTCCTGATGAGTAGACATGCTCTAGGTTTCACCCCAGGGCAGACTATTACCTTACCAGGAATATTGCTGAGACCGGTTACTCGGTCTGTGTTTCCTGTCCATGGTTCTTGCAGGGAGGCAAGGTCAATTAATTCGTCCTTGAACCTTTTGCCAAGGATATAAGAAGCGGCCTTGGCATGCTGTAAGTTGGCCTGTAAACAATTGAATGTGGCAGAGTGTTGAGTGCCGCAGGCAAACTTATATCTCCTCAAATATTGGAAGGATCAGTCGGTGGGTCAATTAAGACGCCACCATCTGCTCCTGACAACGATGAGGCTGTGTTTGGTGCAGATGACGAGGTTTGATCACCTTTCGTTGCCGGCCCAGCTGGTTTTTTTGGTGCCTTTGTCGAGGCCATGACGGTCTTCGATTTCAGGACACCAGGTCCAGTCTCTTTTGCCGGTTACTTAGAAGAGACGATAGCCGTCTTCATCTTGGGAAATCCAGCTTTCCCAGCTTTTGGTTGGCTGGTGCCTTGGCTACGTGCCGGCGGTGCACTACCCCTAAGCTTGTGAGGAGTTTTGGTTCTCCGCACTGCCGCAGGGAGTTTTACGCTCGGCCCCGGGCCGTGGATTTTCTCAGATCCTTTCGAGGGACCCGGTTTTGCTGCCTGTTGGAAGGAAGACCGGGTTTTAGGGCGGAAAACAACCTGCCAAAAACCCAGGTAAGGTTTAAAACCCACCCTCTCCAGCTAGGCCATAGATCGTCAATGGCGAAGGTCCATGTTTGGCCAGGGCCTGTAACTTCCGTGTCTAGAATAGTCCACTCCAAGGTTAACAGACCATGGTTCATTTTCCTCAGCCTAGTGAGGACCTGTTCAGAGGTTAGTCTTCGACTGCCCTCATCAGGTATGTAAGCCACACAGATGTGTGGCTTTAGAAGTTGGTCACCCAAGACGCATCTCAGAGAGGCACCATCCCATGGTTGAAGGATATTGACTACTCCAGTCAACCACGAAACACTCTCCTGATCTACACAGGTTACCTGCAGCCATCCAGGCCGGAATGTACAGCTCTGGAACTGCACTTGTGGACCACCTTCCGGAATATCCTCTACAGCGGCCATAATAGCGTACTGAAGAGATTCCAGTTGGTTGGATCGTAAATAAATGTAAGAATAGATACAGACAGAATGTAGCAAGTTAAACATTTCCAATAGTACCTTGGTGGGACAATAATAGACGAAAACGGAATACAGGAAGCAGATATCACTAATAGAATAGTTAAATCTAACAAACTATAATATGCCATGAATACCAAATTTATAAATAAAAAAATATATCTAAAGATACGAAATTAAAAGTATTTTAGTTATATAAGTTAACAACGCGTTTCCTAATGCTGAAATGGCTAATATGCACTTTTTGTATGGATTAGCGAATAGTAATGCCTTAGAGGCTAGACGTATGTATGCCCAGCGTTATCCAAATAATCGTTTACTCTGTTCTGATACGTTTACTAAGACACATATTCGTTCACAAGAAACTGAAACTTTTGCTAAATCAAAGAATATTATTGGACGACCCAGAAATGTGAGAACTCCACAATTGGAAAACCAGATTCTTCAAATTATTGACCAACATCCAGAAACGAGTACCAGAAAAATTACTGATGAAGTAAATGTTAGTAACAGAACTGTTTGGAATATTCTAAAAGATAGTTTATTGTATCCATATCACGTTCAACGTGTTCAACATTTGCTACCTACTGACTATCCGCTCCGTATCCAATATTGATGATGGATTTTAAATAAAATCGCAAACAATCCCAATTTTGCTGCCAATATTCTGTTTACGGATGAAGCCAACATTTCAAGACATGGCATTATGAATTTTCATAATGACCACATATGGGCAGTTGTAAATCCGCATGCCATACGTGTAAAACTATTCCAACAAACATTTTCGGTCAATGTTTGGCTTGGCATCATCGAAGATTATTTAATAGGACCATTTTTCCTTCCTGCACGGTTGACCGGTGAGACATAAGTAACTTCATTTTCTAGAAAATGTACTTCCAGTTCTTTTGGAAGATGTACCTCTTATTATTAGAAGGCGCATTTGATTCATGCATGACGGTGCTCCTCCACATTTTGCAGTGATTGTACGCGAGTTTTTAAACAACGTTTTTCCAGACCATTGGATCGGACGAGGATCTCCACATCCGTGGTCCCCTAGGTCACCTGGACACAATCCTATGGATTTTAGTGTGTGGGGATATCTAAAATCGCTCATTTATACAACCCCGATATTAAACATAGGAGATCTTCAAAATCGTAACATACAAGGCTGTAATGTTATTCGTAACAATCCTGGTATCTTCGAACGTATTCGGCAATCCTTTAGACGTCGAGCGGATGCTTGTATGTATTTTGGCTGGAGGTGCACATTTTGAACATATGCTCTGAAATGTACTATTTTCCCTTGATGTTTAACACATGTTGTTGCTTCTAATACAATAATAAAATAATTCAACACCCTGTATCTCATTGACGACAAGACTTATCACACATGTTTATAAGAACTTTTAGTCTTAAAATGGAGAGACGAAGCGCCCACTACAATATTTTAGATTACTTAGGAAACACCCTATATATAAACATCTTTCCCACATTAATAATGTTCTAGCGTGAAAATACTTTGAATTGAACTTACTACATAAAAGGTACAACTTTTGAACAGCTGAAAATGTCTTTGATCCACAGTTTTTCTCTAGAACGTGATTTAAGCGCGATTCTTACCATACGTTACGTCACCGACACGTGAAATATTCCCACTTTGCAAGCAATGAACGTAATTATGCCGTCATGTTCACTAAATTACTTGCAGCTACGGTGACGTAGCGAAGACCTTACGAATAGTGATAATCGCGCCTTAATTGTTTATTAAAGTGGTAGACTGCGTGTTAACTTCGCAACAACGTCGGTTTGTTTAGTCAGTCATAAGTAGCTCCTCAACGGCGGATATCTCACTAATCATTCACAAGAATCTCGTTGTAAAGCTTTTTCGTATTTTTTTGTAACAAGCAAAACAAATGCCCACTTCCCATAATATTGAAATTAATACCATAGTATAACAAATTAAATGACAAGTAATTTGCTCTCAGGTAAGCATTAATGGAGGCTATATATAAGGCCGAAAGCGCTACGCTATTAAATTAAAAACTTTACGCATAAATTTACTTCTTTCTTAGAGTGGATGTATTCACAGCCTGCCCCATTCCTTAATTTAAAACCATTTTCCCTGAAGTTTATAAGGGCCTTTATTATTTTATGGATGGTAGTGCCTACTAAGTAATTTTTTCCTTTATTGCTAGTCACTTCCAAAAACGTGCTAAGCCAATTCGGCTACCGTATAAATTATTGTTAATTTTTATATGACTAAAAGTTCGTTTTTACAATAGCTTGTTTTATTAAATACACTGTGCCAGCTACAATTCCTAATTATTGTCATTGTTCTCGTTGGGATACCATACAGATAAATTAGCAGCTTATTTAAGAAAATTTTAATTCTCGAATTAGAAACTTTATGATTATGTCCCGTTTTCATGAATTTCAAGGAAGCCCTTGTGCTTGTAACTGTAATTAATTTTTCCTTCAGTTGATACTTACTTCATTTTCACTTTGTGGAGATATTTTTCATGAGAAAAGCGGGAGAGTGAAAAATAATCTCGGTGTATGCAATTTTTCAAGCAACAAAAGTATTAAAAAGGGCAGTTTATGAAATCCTCGAGGGTTGTGTCTCGACAAGATATTTGTTATTCTAAAATAATTTACTTTACACTCTGCAAAATTATGGCCCAACCTTTCTTTACCATCATATAAAGGCAGTATGATGAAAAATAATGTAAGAAGAATATATTATGATAAAACTCAATCTGAGCTTATTTATAATTTGAAATATTGCATAAGCTTATTTGTTTGACAAAAAAAATTAATTTTAAAAAGCTGTTTATAATTCAAAATAGAATTGAGACGGTCAGAAACAGAGTGGCACAACTGAAAATTTAGCATATTTGAGCTAGAACCAACAAACAACATTTCACTATTACCCACTTGATAGCGCAGTATAAGTACTTTTCACATCGGGATTTTAATACTTTTTGAAACAACGGAAATGTGGCCTAAGTGGCATACTTTGTATTGTGTCATTGAGAACCGAATGTTCACTTATACATAAAACAGAAAAACTCGATTTTTTTACTTAAGGCTTCTGAACGACTAAATGGAAATGATAATCATTTAATGATGATCATTTAATTAAAATTTACATTTCCACTCACTAGTCAAAACCATAGTAGAGGAGAAAAACATCTCAATAAAAAATTGGAGCGTGAATCAATTGATGGATGGAGACCAGTTAAGTTCCCGATCTTCCCTCTTTCGAACATACCTTTTTTTGTTCTCCATGTATAATACCGTTTAAAATTTCATTATTCCGATGAGATTTCCATAATGCATTCCTAAAAATTTCACCCTCGTGATGCACGTTTTTTATATTCACTGTGTGTTAAATTACTATTTTAAATACTACTTAGGTCTTATGGAACCATAGCTGACACAGTCCTTATTAGAGATTCTTATAGAAATCTGTAACACTCTTTGTAAACTTTAAATTCTTTTGAATACTATCTCGGAACACAATTCTTTGTTATAGTTACGTTTGAAAATATTCTGAAGAAACTGGAAGATTCGAAAAGAAAATGTTATCTGCAAACTTTAGAGTACATTGCAATCATTAATCACTGAAATCTTCCTGCTGAACTTGAAACCAATTGCAGAAATTTAGATGAGAAATTCTATACCATAAAATAAGATGATCTCAGTTCTATCAGCAGCAGCGTCATTGTCCGTAAATCCTGTTGAATCCGTCTCGTTTTGTCACGATCCTTGAAACAAAATTATTTGACCTCGTACGTTGTCCCGAGAGCCCCAGAGTCACCCTCAAAAATGGCAAACTCATATCTAACGAAAAATATTTGTCGGAGTTATTTTCTTCGATATGGATTTTCCGTGAACATATCGATGATAACCTATGACTTTTTCGTCTTTGGTATTAAGGACAGAATTCGTACTTTTAACTTAACAAAAATATGTCACCAAAATAATAATAGGTACAGAATAGAAAAGTTAGTCCTGTTTAGTGTTTCATTCCAAAAATTTTAAGGCATATTGGAACAATAGGGTTGTTAAAAAATATGCACTCGAAAAAACTAAATAGTGAATCCTAAAACAGAAAAAATAGGAAAAGCATATTTTTATAAAAGAAATGATAACTAATACCAGAAACTCTCTATTGGAAAAAATACAGCAAAAATAGTCGGGCACATCAAAGATTGACGTGATAGGCACTAATAACCAAAAATACGAGGCTAGTTTGATTAGTCAGTGGCTTTTCGAATTTCGCGCGCAGTAACTGTATATGCAACATTGTCTCCGTCAACTGCAATCTATTCATAGATTACTGTGAAATTTTCAGCAGGTATGTCATTAAGTTTGTGTCTGACAGCCATTGAAAGCAGACAATCTCGTGAAGTTTAAAAGAAATGTATAAAAGTTTCGTGTACTGATTGAGTATTATTTTTGCGTAAAAAAACATCACCGGAACCAAGGAAGTTGTCTGGCTGCCAAACACAATCTAAATGACGCAGACTGCATGAAACTTGATAATAGTCTATCGATAGATGGCAGTTGACGGGAGCAATGTTATTTTTAAAGCTACTGCTCGGGAAATTCAGACTCATCGAACCACCCTCGTATATATCTACTGCGCGAGAAATTCAAAAAGTCACTGATTTCTCAAACCATCCTCGTATACATCATACCGTTATTATTCTCATTTTTTTAAGCAATAGATCCTTCCAGATTATCTGACATGATGATAATCCTTTGCCTTACATATCTTTTATCAATATTGAACTGGGCACACTTTCCTATGGCGTGAATTTCCGCTTGAAAGATACTTGGGGCTTTATCCAAGCTCTCCAAGTGTTTGGTGTTTGGTGTTTGGTTATTGGCCCGTACACTCCTATCCCAGATCCTTCTATTGCTTTTGGGCCATCTGTGTACCATTGAATGGCATTCTTTCCATGTATTGGATCCTATTCCTCCTTCTTGCTTGTATGTATGTATGTATGTATGTATGTATGTATGTATGTATGTATGTACATTGGGGTGACATTCACTGAGACCTAAAAGATCTACCCTTACTTCTACTTAGTTCCTGAGGAAAGTCTCAGAGACTAGGACTAGGATATCTGCAGGCTTTAACTGTCCCTCTTCTATCCAGTAGTCTCCAATGTTGTGCCCTAGGATTATGAATTGATGTGCAGGTCGCAAGTATGTGGATGGAGGTTTTTTCTCTCATGCCACAGAATCTACATTCTTCTTCTTCCACTATTTTAAGCTTTTTCAGGTGCCCATTCAGGCGACAATGTCCCGTAAGGATGCCTGTTTAAACTCTTAGTGCAGTTTTACTTTGATTTATGCATTCATTTGATCTCAACAGGTTGTAATCACCCAGAAGAATCTTTGATTGCCCAAGTCCTACTAGATCTTTCCAATGGTCAGATCTTCTCTTTTCTTTGGCTTTGCCTATTTCTTCCAACATTGCATTGGAGCTGATACCGCAAAAGGGTTCCGGCCCTCAAAAGGGTGTTCCAGTCCCCCTCTTTGCTAGTTCATCTGCTATTTCATTTCCGCTTATCCCAGTGTGTCCTGGAGTCCACAGTAAGGTGACTATATTGTTCTCGCCTAGTTCATTTAGTTTGCCTAGGCATTACCACACCATTTTGGAACTGATAGCACAAGAGCTCAGTGCTTTAATGGCTTTAATGGATTTCTACTCAGCGAGGAGGTGGGTTTTTTAATGAGTCCCTCTCTACTTAGTCTGTATCTTGTTCTTTCCACCACCATATGTAGTGGTGTGAGGTTGAGAATAACTTCCATGGCTGCCGTTGGTCATGTTCTCATTGCTCCTGTAATGCATATACAGACTAGTCTTTTAATTTTGGAGAGGATGCTCTCGTTGTCAATAGGCTAGTCCTACTTCTCCAAGCAATGGCTCCATAAGTTTAAGGAACATCGTCTTTCGTTCATAATATGCATATTTTCATACAAAATAATAGTCTTCCATGCATACATTATGACTGGAGTCGTTTTGCATGCCTACGAAGATGCGTAAGGTGGCCAAGCAGTAAAAACGGTCCACTTACGATGCAATTTCTTGTACTACCGATCATACAATAGATTGCAATGTAGCTGTAGTACGTCTGTGAACAAACTTTCTACGATGTATCTTTACGATGTACAGTGCAACCTATTGTACGATCGGTAGTACAAGAAATTACATCGTCTGTGGACCGTTTTTACTACTTGCCCTCCATACGCATCTTCGTAGGCCTGGAAGACGACTTCAGTCATAAAGTTTGCGTGGAAGACTATTATTTTTGTGCTTGTCAGTATGAAAGGAGGCAAATTATTAACGAAAGACAATGTTTCTTAAACTTTTTATATACCAATAATTGATATACAGAGTGAGTTTTACGTATGGAACGCCTCAATTATCTCGGAAACGGATCGCACGTTTTTTATAGACTCTGGTGTGCAAGGATCTTGTTATACGGCCGATATTATGGTGGTATTTACATTGTTGTCAGATTTGTCCTTTCTCCGGAATAATAATGAACTTTGTTATTTCAAATGGATCACCCTGTATATTTTATGCCTTTTGGAATCTTTGAGAAATACTGATTATTTTACATTACATTATCTTCGCCGAAGTTAAAATAATACATTTAGATGGCTATGTCTGCTACAATAATAACTTTGACGTTTCAATAAATTAGTATTGTTGGTGTTTATTGAAAGTTACAATGGATCGTATATCTGAAAAAGAACGAATTGAGATTTTAATGATATTAGGATATGGTGATATGCGTGGAAGTCGACAAGAAACGTGTAATATCTTTAATAATTTATATCCTTACCGAAATCCAATAACAATATCTACTGTCAATAAATAAGTAAAAAAGTTTAATCAGGGCGCAGAAATACTGCATCAACTGAAAACAAATCTTTAGATGTTTGTGTCCTGTTAGAAGACGATCCACACTTCAGTACCTACTAGACCAATATACAGGGAACTTGATATGATATGATTTCGATGGACATTTGCAGACATAATGATGAAAAAATGCTACAATCAAAACGATCCAAATTTTTTAAGTAACCTTATGTTTTGCGATCACAATTATAGATACTGGTAACGTAAAAACCTCGTTGGATGCGTGAATCCCACACCCATTATCCACAAAAACATAATGTATGGTCTGGAATAATAATTATGGGAAACTTAAATGGTCCGGCGTATTTAGATTTATTGGAAAATAGTATTTTACCTGAGATGGCTTGGTTATTTCCAAATCAAAGTCAGTACTTTCAATTACATTTTAAAGTATTAGAAACTTTCAAACTATAACAATATCCCAAGCGACAATATTTAGCTGCTGCAAGATGGTGCTCCACCTCATTATGCGCGTATGGTGGGGCAATTCCTAAATAATGTACTTCCCAAAAGATGGATTGGAAGGCGTGATTTTATCGAATGGACCCCGCGATCACCCGTCATGAATCCTTTAGACTATTTCCTGTGGGGTCACTTAAAAAACATCGTTTATAAAACAAAACCTGCCAATATTCAGGAGTTAAAAGAAAGGATTACCACAGAGATAAGAATAATTGAGTAGTCAGGAATATTGCTAAGTTTTAAAAATCGCATGACTTGTTGTATTGAAGTGAACGGACAACATTTAAGCATCTGCTGTAATCGCCTTCAATGTATGTTTTCTAAAGTTCCTAATTTTTCTACTACTCAAATGTGGACATACCTCTAACATAAAACAAACATTTAAATATTTCTCTTCAGTTGCTGTAGGTTTTCTGCGCCATGATTTGGATAAATCTTTTACTGCACCAGTTTCGTTAAACTTTTTACTAATTTAGTGACAGTAGATGGACACCAAAATTTATGCAAATTTTGCGATCCGTTTCCGAGATAATTGAGTCGTTCCATACTTAAAGCTCACTCTGTATACAATGAGTGTATTGGGTTGTGAATTTAAAAAAAATGTATTGTGATGATTGCAAGTCTCCTGTATCACTTCGAGGAAAAATGTATCACTCCGAACGAAAATGTCGTCATCTGCCGGGTTAATACTGTAATGGCATGTATATAGATGCCTTGAATTTAAAAAAAGCCGATCAGTCAGAGGTAGACATTTATATATCTATAATCATACATTCTAATGATAAAGATTTTTGAAATAATGCTGGTTTCCTAAATAAAAACAAGCAAGATGGATCACCTTGAGTTTAAGAAAAAAAATGGAAAATCGATGTTTTATGTGTCAACGATAAGAAAATTATTACCAGCAATAGCAGAAAAAAATGCTTGTCCCTATGGATATCTATTTTTCAGGAAAAAATGGTTCTACTTTTTCATAAACGTCAAAATTGTGTTCCAATTCAGATAAAACAAAACAAAAATAACTATACGTGTATATAAATGGAAAATGCATGGAATATTTAAATTTATACACAGAGCACTTCAAAAAATTTTACTTTTCACTCTTTTGCTTTTTTATTCTAAAATTAAAAAGTGTCTGTATAATTCTAGCATCTGAGGTTTACTGGGATTATTGCCCTTGAATAACCGACTACAAACAGCAACACCTCATCTGGTTTCAAGCCGAGTTTAATTAACTCACCCGTTGCGGATATTTCACTGACCAATAATGACTATTATGGGACTTATGATCCCATTATTGCGGAAGCGCCCTTGATCACTTCATAATATTGTATTTAACATATGAACTTTGAACTATGTATATGCTGCTTTACAGTCAAAATTACTATGAAGCTTGTGTATATCGAAATGGTGCTAATTTTAAACATTTAGATTATGATTAAAAATTTCATTTTCGGTACTGTATATTTTGAGAGATCATTTCAAACTGAAAATTCACTGATGATTCAACTAACAAAATGAAGAGACGTAAAAACATAAGTAGTCTTCGCAGGGGATTTAAAATTATAAAAATCAGTAAAAATTTTTGTTTTGTTATTTTTATTTAATTAAACATGTGATTTTATTATTTTTTATTTTTTCTTTCTTTACTTTTTAGACAGTGAATCCGATCAAGATTTTTGTGTTTTTAATGATGAATCCTTCCACGCACATGGCACGTAAACATTATACTTACCTACTCATATTTAGAGATTAGAAGTTGACAACAATTTATGACTGGATATCGAAGAAGGAGATCTTGGAAAGAGTAACTAAATCCAAATCAGGTACTTATTTATAATGGACCAAGTACTTAACATTAAATGCATTGTTAAGAATTGCAGTTTAAACTGGAACGAGAAAATGATAAAACTGTTAATCAGAATAATTATATTTACAGATTTACAATTTCTTGAAACTTTAATCAATCTGCTAGTAAAAGAACATCTTAAAATAATAATTCCTTTTTGTGTTATTTTTCTGTTTTGAGAACCATAATTTATTTTTCATTATACTGAAAGCATTTATATTTCTTGCTCAATATTACGTTATTTTCCCTCGATGTATTTGTAACCATGGAACATATCCCCTCCCTTATAAGTGTTATTTTATACCTTAAAAAAAATTATGTATCTAATATGGAATTAACATTTGTAAGCAGATTTTTCAGGAAATAGTAAAAGAGGATATTAAATAGTATATTGTGTGGCAAGAGATGAAACACCCAGACGAGGGTGAAATTATGTTTCATCCCGCGGCACACCTGTATTGATACTCAGAGGTTAAATCTCTGGAGCCTTTTTGAATCAATACGCAAACTTACTTATAGAAACTTAAAATCTGAAAGCACTTAGCTCTCACCGTGTAACGTCGAAATTGGTTTTAGACTGCCAAAGAAGACTCTCCTCAATAGGAGAACTCAATAAAGTATTGCTGGTCTGGATCTGGACTCTCTTGCAAGGGAGGGTGCCGTACGTGTTTCTATCGGACCAGAACCTACAATTGGCATCGCAATAAGTTTTGCCAAACAAACACTGAATACCTGGACGGCAAGAAGAGCTTTAGACTTCTGGCATAATTTACCAGGATTGGTTCATTCAAAGGCTTTCATACATCCTTCGAAGAATGTCTCCAAAAAAATGTTAGACTATAGCAGGCATGACCTACGTTGTCTAACAGGTCTTTTAACAGGCCACTGTCATCTGAATCATCATATGCTAAAACTTGGACTGTCGGAAGATCCGACCTGCCGTCTTTGTCTGGAAGATGATGAATCAGCACAGCATATAATTTGTGCCTGCCCCGCCGCGGCTCGAATCAGGTATCTGATGTTTGGCAGGGATTCTCTCTCGCCCTCGGGCCTGAAATATCATTCACCAAATAAACTAATTGGCTTTGTTAAGAAGCTGAATTTGTTTGGTGAAATCTGAATAGGTGTGAGCCACAATAGACTCTTGCGAGTCGCAGTGGAGGGCCTTATAGACCCACCCATCAAAAACCTAACCTAACTTAAAATCTGACATTTCTGTTGTTTGACATTTTTAGTATTTCAAAACTTCAACTAATTTATTGTTCCAACCCTTACCAAGTGGATTCTCTGAATAAAATCGATAGATAACAATTTCTTAAGCAGAAATATAACATAATATTTCAAATAATAATTTTTTTTTAAATGCGCGGATCTGTCGATTAGTGTTTCCAATCGCGATTTTCTAAATACAATGATAGTGTATATGGGGTGTCTCAATTTATAGATATGACTTCATCATTGATTTTATTAATTGGCAACACTGTCATTTTGATGGTGTGTAAAGTTTACATAACTGCCAAGTATCAAATTTTTATTCCTTACCAATTACAAGATAACAAAAAGTAACAAACTTATGAAAAACAAGTAATCGATACATGAATTTAACTATTTCAATTAAGTGCTCATAATGTTGTCCATTTACTATTTGGCAATATCCTAAACGCGATCGAAATTCGTTTTTAACATTTCTAATGACTTAAAATTATAAAAAAAATCAAATAGGAAAATGTCATATCTTGAGACTTGGACAACTACATTATCATTTTATGGAAAAAAAAACAATAATCTAGATATTAAACAAAAATATGGTATTGCTGTGGTTTTTCATATCGATTATTATCAAAGTCAGAGTAAAAGTAAGAACACAAACGGAAGTTATGCATGTATTGAGAGAAAAATATCCCGACCTGCCACCCATATCGCTAAGTACTGTAAGTAAAATAGAAACATAATTTAGGGAAAGCGGAAATGTGAGAAAAGCCCTTAGTGAAGATATTAAAATGAATGTAGTACTATCTGTTCAAGAAAATCCTAAAATCTGTACCAGGCACATATCTAATGATTTAGAAATTAGCCAGTCATCAGTAGCACGAACTCTTAGAGCGTCGGCCCAGCTTTGTAGTGGAACGCTTCTGATGCGATAATGACAACCAAGCATGGTCGAGCGAGGTTAGTACTTGGATGGGTGACCACTGGGGAAACACCGTCGTAGAGCCCGTACAGCCTGCAGCGAAACACCTTAGATTACTAGGGTCAGTAGCATATCACAGCTCGCAGGCATTATACCAATGAGCACGAGGTATAATGGAGATATGCCGTCTTTCGGATGAGACGAAAAACCGAGGTCCCGAGTCCATGGATGTTGGGCTCGATAAAGATCCCTACCACTGGTTGGAACACTAGTGGATTCGGCAAAATTTCCGGTTAGGGGTAGAGTGCTCCCGGCGTTGGTGATTAGCCTAAGTTGCGCAAAATAGACCGACGTTAAATAATCGAATAAAAAAAAACTCTTAAACCACATAAATTGCATCGTTACAAACTTACAATACTCCAGGAATTACTTGGAGATGTTCCTGATAGAAGACTGCAGTTTTGTGAACAAACTATGGATCAACTAGACATGAACAACATTCTAGTAGAGAACATTATGTTTACTGATGAATCTACGTTTACGTTACATGGTGATGTAAATCGATAAAATTGTCGATATTTGGCGGATGAGAATCCACGATGGATGAGGGAAGGCCATACTCAACGACTAGAAAAAGTGAACGTATGGGTAGGGATTGTAGGAAATCAAGTTATAGGACCAATATTCTTTGACGAAACTCCCAACGGAGTACGATATTTGGAATTCATGCAAGAAGAATTAGTGCAGCAATTAGCTAAGAAAAAGAAGGAGTTAAGTTCTAAGATCGAAAAAGAACTAGAAATGCTGGAGATATCCGTACGGGAAGAGGATGTTGAAAAGACATGGAATGATATAAAAACTAAAATAACAAATATCCAGGAAAAAGGCATTGGATTCACGGCAACCAATAAAAAACAGGAATGGATGATGCAGGAAATATAAGACCTCATGAATGATAGACGGAAATACCAGGCAAATCCGACAGAATACAAACGTTTAAATCGGATAATTAGGAAAAAGTGCTGGGCAACGAAAGAGATCTGGATGTCGACAAAGTGCCCAGAAATAGAACAATTACAAGAAAAATATGACACCTTCAATGTTCATAAAAAAGTGAAAGAATTTACAGACACTGAAAACATCAAGGAACAATCTTAAGAGACGATAACAACGAGATAATTCTAGGAGTAGAAGCTAAGTTTGCGAGATGGAAAAAATATATCGAAACACTTTTTAATGATGACAGACCTTGCTCCCCACCACCAATAGATCACATATTGAATGAAAAAGCTCCAGAAATGACCAGAGACGAAGTTGTTCATGCAATAAAAGCACAGAATAACGGAAAAGCTACCGGTCCCGATAAAATCAACGTTGAAATACTTAAATTAATTGCAGATAATGAAAGTAAAAGCCTAGCATTATTTAACAAATTATATAGCTCAAGCAAGATACCGTCAGATTGGCTTAAATCAACATTCGCAGCCCTGCCATAGAAACCCAACGCCTCACAATGCGATGACTACCGGATGATGTCTTATGTCCCATGTCCTGAAAATCTTTCTTAGAATCATCCACAAGCGAATCTACGAGAAGTGCGAATATCAGATGGACAGCATCCAGTTTGGATTCCGAAACGGACCCGGAACGCGTGAAGCACTCTTTTCCCTAAATGTATTGACACAGCGGTGTAGAGACATGAATGTGAATGTATTTACATGTTTCATAGACTATCGAAAGGCGTTTGACTGTGTTAATCATCAGATGATGATTGAAATTCTAAGAACAACCGGAATTGACGAACAAGACCTACGTTTTATATCAGAACTTTATTGGAATCAACATCGGAAGATATGCAGATCAGACGGGGCGTTCGACATGGTTGCGTCTTGTCTCCACTCATGTTTAATCTGTACTCGGAAACTATATTTAGAGAAGCACTGGATGGAGTCCATGGCGGAATCAAGATCGGTTATAATAGCCAAAGATGTACAAGAACTACAAAGCATCATAGATTCAGTAGTTTACTATAGTGAGATATTTGGATTGCATCTCAATGTCTCCAAGACCAAACTATTGGTCTTTTTAAGACTCCAATAAATGCACACCTGCGTGTCAAGGGACAAACAATCGAACAAGTGACCTCAATAAAATATCTGGGAGCTAACATCAATAGCCAGTGCGACCCGAAAAGGGAAATACTTTCAAGGATTGAGCAAGCGAGAAAAATCTTCATGAGTATGAAATCATTTTCTACAAGACTGGACCTTAGTTTGGAACTCAGAACTCGAATGATCAGATACTACGTCTTCTCTGTTCTACTCTATGGATGTGAAAGCTGGACTCTAAATGCACAGATTGAAAAGAGAATAGAAGCCTTCGAAATGTATGTGCATAGACGGATGCTGCGAATTTTATGGTCACAAAGGATCACCAACGATGAAGTACTTCAACGCATGCACAAACAAAAAGAACTACTGAACACCATCAAGGAAAAAAATGCAATACCTGGGTCATCCGATGAGAGGTGATAGATACGAAATATTACGCCTCATAATAGAGGGCAAACTTCAGGGGAAAAGATCAGTAGGAAGACGCCAGAACTCATGGCTAAAAGATTTAAGGAGGTGGTTCAATCGCTCGTCTGCAGAAATCCTTCGTGCTGCAGTTTCCAGAGCTGCAATTGCCATTTGGATCGCTATTCTTAGGCAGGAGAGGGCGGGATAAGAACAAGAATCAGCTTATTTGTTTTTCAACCCTGTACATGCTAATATCCCGAATATAGACATCTGGTTGCAACAAGATGGTGCACCTCTCCATTTCGAAAGGCCCATTCGTGAGTATCTAGATGCTGTATTTCCAGACAGATGGATAGGTAGAAGGGGACCTAGATTCCCAGATCTCAATCCTTTGGACTTCTTTTTATGGGGGTACTTGAAAAGCCAACTGGAAAATGTTTAGGAGCTAAAAGCACGCATAAAAAATGGATGTAGATTAATTAGAAATTCCGGTCGCGTTTAGGATACTGTCAAATAGACAATGGACAACATTATGTTCATTTGCTTAATTCAAATAGTATTGATTACTTGTTGTTCATAATTTTGTTACTTTTTGTTATCTTGTAATTGGTAAGGAATACAAATTTGATATTTGGCAATTATGTAGATATAACTTTAGACTCCTTATAAAAATAGCCATCAAAATGACAGTGTTGTCATTTAACAAAATCAAAGATGACGAACGCTCACTAAATTGAGACAGACTATATACATTATTATTGTATGTAAAAAATCGCGATGGGAAATACTAATCGACGGGTCCGAGAATTTAAAAAAAAATTATTTTCCTACGATCACTACCCAAAGTAGGCTTTTGCACACTCAAATCTAACCGCAAAGTTGATGTTTTCCGCGAGCTGTCATAATTTGACATTATTGGCGCTCAAGCAGAAAGTAACTTTGGCGCACGCCTAATTTTAATTATAGATAAAAGAGAGCTAGTAGTTATTTCAATATAAACTGTAGAATGAATAAATATTTTAGTTGATTTTCTAATATGTTAAAGCATCCAACAGTATTTTTCGTAATAATTTAATGAGAAATAGGGAAATCTAAAAAATATCTGACATTAATGTAATAAATATCTGACATTAATGTAATAAATATCTGACATTAATGTAATAAATATCTGACATTAATGTAATAAGTGTTGCCTACGTACATAGGTACACGAAACTGCTATCTGGAAACTGCTAAGTACAAACAATGGCAATAGGTAGGCAACACAACATACTTGCAAATAACTTACGCATTATAAGAATCAAGTATGTTTATGTCGAAGAAAGAACCTATTGCATTGTCACTGAAATATTTTTTGAGATAGTTCCGTGCTGTGTAATTGTATTAATATTTTACTATAAGTCAGTAAGTACTTAAAAAACAAGAAAAATGGATACAAGTGATACTGATTTTTCAAATACACCGCCAGATATTGTCAAGGTGGCCAAAAAAGTCACTTTAAATCTACTTCCGGAGAAATCCAAATTAAAGTACGAAAATGAATATAGTCTATTTATAAGTTGGTGCAGATCCAAAAAAATCAAAAGTTATTCAGAAAATGTGTTATTAACATATTTTGGGAAAAAAGCAGCTTAATGTCAGTCATCAACCCTGTGGTCCAAGTATTCAATGCTAAGGCAAACATTGAAAATAAAAAACATTGGCATTAGTCAATATGCAAAATTAATTGCATTATTGAAAAAAAATCTGTCGGTTATAAAGCAAAAAAATCTTCAACTTTATCCAAGGAGCAGGTGGAGGAATTTATTCGCATTGCACCCGATGAAGACTATTTATTGAAAAAGGTAATAAATAATTATTTCTATGTCTCCAAAAAATATTAAATTTAATTTTTTTAATTTTTTGATAGGTTGTCTTAATTATGGGTATTGCTGGTGCATGTAGGAGAGATGAATTGGGAAAAATGAAATTAGATGATATTCAAGCCAAAGAATCCCTTTTGATTGTTCATATTCCAGATTCGAAAACAAAGCAGAGTCGAATGTTTACAATTGTTAATAACAACACACCAGAAGAAAACGACATTGATTACGTTGCGTGTTGTAAAAAGTATATTTGCATAAGAAAGCAATGCCAAAATAGTTCAGAAAATCGCCTATTTTTCCGATATTCCAAAGGAAAATGCGCAAATCAGGTAGTAGGATTAAATAGGATTGATAAAGTACCTACTGATATTGCCAAATATTTAAATTTGCCGAATCCTGATTCTTATACAGGACATTGTTTCCGGCGTACATCTGCTACCTTATTAGTAAATGGCGGAGTCGATTTAATTCATCTAAAAAAACATGGCGGATGGAAAAGCAGTAATGTGGCAGAAGGGTATATTGATGAATCCATAAACAATAAAATAGAAACTTTTCAAAAAATATCTGGTCAAGTTTCAGCTCAAGTGCCAGAAAAAATACCCTATCTGATTTGTAGCCCTTCAGAGCCATCAACATCTGGAATCAACATTAATACTTGCCACCAGAAAGATTTGACATTTTCTAACCTTTCAGAGACATCTACCTCAGGCATAAACATAAAAAATTGCCAAAATTGTACCTTTAATTTTAATTTAGTTAATAAGTAAAAGGTATGTTTGTTTATTATCGTTCTGTATTCCGTTTAAATAAAATTTAAAAAAGTTGTTATTTATTTAATGAACTATAATATTCATACAACCATAAAATCATAAATCTTTAAATCATAAAGTCTATTGTCATAAGTAGGCAACACAACATACACAATTAATCTTTTGTCTTCAAATAGTAGGCTTAATATGTCAAATAAACTTCCAATATTGTAATGAAAGTAACACGTTTTTAATAAAAAAATAATTTTATTTTGGTGTGATCGTAGAAAAAATCTTGTGTGTATTTCGAGCAGAAAGTCCTTTGGTAGTCTCGACAGATTGCCGCGCTCCGCTAAACTTTCTGTCTCGACTGCCAAAGTACTACTTTCTGCCCTTGATACACAAATAGCTATATTTGAACTATTGAATCCATTCAAAATTACACTCCCTCTCTCTGTATATTACATTTGCATCAACAGGAGTAAATTATAGAAGTTTGATATAATTTACTTCCGACGATGAAATGTAATTTGTGAAAAGTCAAGTAATATATTGTTATGGTTTCGTTATTACCACTAAGATACTCACCGACCTTAGTGAATGTAACCAATAAATCAGTTCATTTATTTACATAACCAAGCCAGCGATCTCTTATCTCAGGGGTGTTTCAGTAGGGAGGAAGAAATAATTTTTTTTATATTATAAAATGAAGCAATATGTCTAGGAAACAACCTATAATAAACAAATCAATTGAACAAATACAATATAAAACTTCACAAATAAATATAATTCTATTATTATCATCACAATTACCATATATGAAATTTTTGTGATATCACGAAAATCCTTTTTTTTTATATTATACTAACTATTCTAATAACACCCTAACTACTACTTATTCGAAAACTCATGTCAAAATCCGTACTATCCTTTTCAAATTTTACTTCGATTCAATGTTCATGAATTTTGATAGTGAGTTCTAATTGAATGTGTTGATATAAATGAGACCCCTTATGGTAATGTAGTAACTTCAATGCAAAACTTTTGAGAATAACTCACCAACTGTATTTATGGACATTCCATACAAAAACTGCTCCTTCACACCCCATGTCATGGTATATGCATAATTTCCACTTTTCCACCACTTGGACGATTATAAAAATACACTTTTCGTTTATTTCCTCGGCAGAACTTTTCTTTTTGACCTACTTTTTTCCGTCAAAAAAAAATCTCTCACTTCAAAAAAAAATCCTTGGAAATCATTTCTTTCAAATTTATCGGCACATAATTCAGGCCTATCAATAGGTACAGCTACATATTTTCTTTTTATTTCATATTTGACTAAGTTTTTATTTCATATTTGACTAAGAATTATCGCTATTATAAAATTTAAATGTTATTTAATTTACACAATTATTGAAATTATAAATATGCGTTGTTTTCCAGACATATTTTTATGTAATGTAATCCAACATATACCAATATAACATCCAACATTAAAATTAATTTCTCTAAAATATCGAGTGTCTGGTCGATTCCATAACAATATATGTAATATTTCTGTTGTGTAATTTGTTATTTCTTGATTTTATTATTTTGAAACGTTATTGAAAAATTCACCTTGGACAAAAAATGGTGGTAAATTAAACGGTGTCTGAAGCCGTTGTACCAAAAACATTGATAGAGTACGCATCAACCTGTTCAATATATATCTGTCAGATTAATTAATTAATGACATTTATAGAAGTTTGAAATAAATAAAAAGCTGCTCCGATACTTCATTCCCTCTACTAGGAGAGAATACGGTCGTTTTCTGTCTGCCAACACTCGTCTAATCAGAAGTTGTTTGATTGCGATTGGCTCAACAGGCACTGAAACTCACATTTTGAATGCAGGTTGTATGAAAAAAAAACTTTTGCGATTTAAAATACAACCAATAGTTAGTTAACGTATTTAAGATATAAAAAGCCCAAGAGGCTGAGGTGTATCTGACGATGGGACCAGCGTCTGAGCCAAAAAAAATCAGTCAACGTAAAAATATTGATATATTATACGAATTTATGTAGATTTAAAATACTGGATGGATGGAAAAAATATATGAAATGTGTACTTATAAATAAACTGAGTGCTCTATTTAGTTGTTTTATGGAGTATCCATTGATTATGCTTCCTACTTAAGTTAATGACCTTGGATTTGGAAGGTGAGAAATTAATCTCAATATGACGAGACCATTTATACAGATTATTCAATGCATTTTCAAGAAGAATGCAAGAGCTTTTAGTATTTTTCCCTGACATGAGACATCTGGTAATTCTATGAGGGAGCATGAGTCACTAATTATTAGTCGGAATAAATTAGTACTCAGTACTGAGCCTTGGGGTACACCATTATTAACAGTAAAGAAATTGAACATTTTTCCATTCGTGTAGACTTTAAAACCTCTGTTTGTCAAGAAAATATATATGTCCAGATAGGTTAAAATATTTGAGCTTCTTTAATATACCTGGTCTCAAGATGATGTCAAAGGCACTTTCTATATCGAGTGAGATCATTATTTTTGGAAAAGGCTTCCGCTACATCAGTTTAAACTATCACTAAGTTGTCCATTGTACACCGATTTTGTCTAAAGCCTGACTGAGCTGAATATAGTAGTTAATTATTTTCGAGATACCACTTTAGGCGTTTATTAACAATTTTTTTTTACCAATTTCCATAGTCTGCATGTGAATGAAATTGGCCTAAATGAGTCCGAATGTAGATATGCTGCAATCGGATGAGATGATTCCCAAGTATAGCTTCAAGAAAAACTTAAAAACAATCATAACCGGCAGAGAGGCATGGAAGGAAGGACCTCCAATTAATGCAGAAATGGCCTGGTACACAGATAGCTAAAAAAACCGAGAAAGGTCTAGGAGCAGGAATATATATAGCCAAGTCAAAGGCAAGAGACTCACTGTGCTTAGTCAAACATATGACGATATTCCAGGTAGAAGTTGCAGCAATACAGTACTATGCAGGAGAGCTTTAAGGCAAGAGTTTGAGGAAAATACCATTGCCATATACTCCGACAGCCAAGCGGATATAAAAGCAATCAGTACCATGCAGATAAATTCCAATCTCGTTTGGAACTGCTTGAAGACGTTAAGAGATCTGGGCAGTCATAATAGATTGTCCTTAGCTGGGGTACCGGGCCACTCAGATCACAAGGGCAATTAAGAGGAAGACTCACTAGCCCGAGAAGGGGAACGATGTGCTCCCTTTGCCCAGAACCTTTCTGTGGCATAGCGAAAGCGCTGCAAAAAACAAATGGAAGTACTAGGATAAGAAAAGAAGTCTCGACAATGGTGGAACAAGGCGCCAAGAATGAGGCAGGCTAAAGAGTTTATCAAAAATCCCTCGCCAAAATTCACGGAGTATCCACTGAGCCAGAATAGGAGAACAATCAGGATCCTGGTTGGGCTCCTGACAGGATATTGTAGACTCAACAAATAACATCGGATTGGCAGACACAACCATATGCAGGTTTTGCCAAGAAGATGATATATTGTGCTACTGCGAAGGCTGAGGTTTTCAACGATAGGGGAGGAAAAACCACAACCCTCCAAATATATGGAGGACCTGAGGTTTGGCATTCGATGTCTATTAATAAGGACGGATATGGACAATGAACTCTAAAATAACAGAAGGGGGGAAAAACACAATTGATCTGCATATTTATCTCATCTTATCTTAGATATCCGTCTTTGGCATGAGACGTAAGTCCCGAGTTGATGGATGATGGGCTCGATAATTTAATGAATTAGGTAAATTGTTTTTGCTGTTGGTTTTGTTGAGATATATTGGGCAAGTATATTGGCAAGAGTCTGGTCATCCGTAATGACTTGGTCTTAATGTGTAATGGCAGGAGTTTTGTAGGTGATAATTTCACCTTCCATTTGCCTTATTTTTGTCCATACTTGTGTGAGAGAGTTTATGCTACTGGTATATGTGTTCCATGACTCATTCTTACAATTCCTTAGTATTCTCTTTGATTTGGCCCCAAGTCCACCAGGGTTCTGACTTATTAGACGGATTAATATAATATCTACCGGTGAATTATTCCGCAGTTGTTATTATGCAGTTATTGAAATGATACAGATCTAAATTCACTGAATTTTTGAACTCCAGCCGATCAGTTTTATATTTAACTAGTAAGCCAAAAGTTGTCCAGTCAACATTTGAATTTTCCCATTTACTTTGTATGTTTTTTGCTTGGGATTCATTATTTGAAACAAGGTTAGAAAATGGTTACTGTCATAAATATTATCCAGTGTTTGCCAAGTAAGTGATGTCGCCGTTACCGGATTGCATGAGCTGAGGTCTATGGAAGAGACTGATTCAGATTGAATATGGAAGTATGTTTTACTTCCTGTTTGCTGGAGCCCCAATATTACTATTAGGATTAGAGTCACCTACTAGGATAAAAGGTGTGGGTAGTTGGTTGACTAAGTCTGTTAGCTCTAAGTCAGGTGAGAGTTCGCTCAACAATTATTGTAAGCGTTCCAGACGAGCATAGAAGCCGTCACAGTTTCACTGTAATAAATTGAATGCAAAATCTCAGTGTTAGTATGAGGACATTTCAGATTTCCGGGATAGTTGGGATACGTCGGAATCGTCTTCTTCGTCGCTAAATTTGGTTGAGGAATGTTAATTCGGTGAGCTATTTACTTCTGAATGTGTCAATTTTTTATTAAACGTGTAAATATGTTTCTAACTGATCTTTCTGTGAGAGCAGGATAAACTGAGTGTAGATTATAAAGTAGCCTTTTCACATCGTTTATAAATTTTTTCGCTTCTGCGTAAGGATCGCAACTGCCAAAAGTGTTTTCAAGGAGGACAACAAAATTATCCATGGGAAGTATAAATGGATCTCGCTCCTGTAACTTTGTTAATAATTTTCTTGGTACTTTCTGTTGAGCCAGTTTCTACAGAGGTACTAGCTTTGCGATTTTTCCTCTTAGTCAATTTTTTCAGAGGAGGAGGCATTTCTGCCTCAAGCTGTTGCCTGTTCTCTTCTTCGGTGAAACTGGTGTGTTCACTAGGAGTTACTATTTCTGAGTGCATTTTTTTTGTAAAACGAATTGACTGGGACGTTTCTTTTGTTGTTGTCTTGTCGCTCAAGCTTATTTCTACTGGTTACTGGTGATCGTTTGTTGATGGGTTATTGGAACGTATTGTTGATGAAGTTGGCTCTAATGGGGAAAGTGATTCAGTCTTCTGGGGCTCTATGTTTGTTGCTGGAGGCTTTGGGCAGTAGGTACGAAGCGAAGTGCCCTACTTGCTTTCAAATTAAACACTCCATTTTGTCGATGCAAAGAAATATTCTGCAATCATTACCTTTAAACAGAAGGTTTGTGATGCTCTTAATTCGAAGTATTCAGTGATACAGAAAACGTAAACTTGGCGCCGAAAGCTTATAATAATAATAAATTTATTCATCCCTTCAGATCATATTTTACATAATATAGGACAAATCATAGAAAAAACACATAGAACATAATATCTACAGTTGACAAATAATTAAGTGAAAAAATCATTTGTAACATACACACACTGGTTAATAAGATATTTTTTAAATGAGTTTTGAAACGGTTAAAATTGACTATGTTTTTGATGGAAGACGGAAGATGATTATAAAATCTTATTTCAGTATAGTAGGGACTAAGTTCATAAAGGTTTGTTGAATGCCTAGGAACACAGAACTTATCACCAAATCTGGTAGAGTAGTTATGGAAATCACAGTTCTTAGAAAACTCCGAAATGTTACTCCTGACATATAAAATACATTAATATACATACATTGAAGGTAGCGTTAAAATATTATATTTTTTTATTTTGTCTGCAAGACTCCGTAATTCAAATGGGTAATCAATCTAAATTTTTTTTTTGTTTCATAAACCTTAGAGGCGCTAGATGAACCATTATATTATAAGATATGGTGGAGTACACCAGAGCATAATACACTTGCATTAATTGCTCGTGAGTAAAAATGCTGCGTAATTGTAATATAGCATAATATGCGCTATTCAACTTTTTACAGATATGCTCAATATTTGAAAACCAGTTCATGTTACTATCTCAAACTATACCCAACAATTTTGTGGTCTGAGATATATCATCGGAGTCAACTCTGATAGTAAAGCTGGAAGATTTTCATTTCTCTAAGAAAATTGCATAGGCACAGTTTTATTAGGATTTACTATTAATTAATTCCTACTACACCATTTAACAAAATTATGGGAAAGCACACCAAGTTTGTCAGCAAGTTCCGAAAGAGATTCAGCATCTGCTGCTAGTGTGGTGTCATCAGCGTATAATAGGGTGTAATTGGCTTTTCTGTATAAAGGAAGGTCATTTACATATAAAAAAAATTAACGGACCCAAAATACAGCCTTGTGGGTCTCCATGATCAAGATTACGTAGTTCAGATTTATTATTGTCAATCTTCGCCAGAATTTTCCTTATGTTTAAGTAGGATGAGAGCCAGTTTTGGAATACCCATCTAAATCCTATTGCATATTATTTTGCTTCTAGTATCGAAATATCAATACAATGAAAAGCTTTGGATAGGTCAAAGAAAAGTGCCCCCACAAACCTCTTTCCATTTAATTGATTCATTTATATAATTGAAGAAGCCGGTAGCAGCACTTTCCGTTGACCTATGTTGATATTTTGTAATAATATTTGATTTATTTAGGAAAGACAACATGTGACTATAAATGCACTTTACACGCTAAGAACAGTAACCGGCCTATAATTCTGAATTAGCTGTGTGTCACCTTTTTTGATAACCGGTGTAATAATTCCAGTTTTCAGATCAGTTGGACATATTCCAATTTCCTCTGATTTATTTATACCAAAGGATTTGTTATCTATGAAATTGCGCATTTTATGATTTTAGTTGGAATGCATTCGATACCTACTGAGTTAGTATTTTTTAGTGAGGGAATAGCGACAGCTCCTTCAAAATGAGAAACCCCCATATAACAGAAAGTACTACTGACATGCATAACAGTGTAGTCATTAAATGTAGTGTTGGTAAAACAATTTCATTCATTATATAATTCGAAGCACAGCTTGAAAAATAGTCTACAATGGAATTAGCAATATAAGTTCTCTCGAAAATAGTCTGGTTATCGATTTGAATTGACTGGATATTATTTTTTATTTTATTATTATTTTATATTAATCAAGCAGAAATTAGTTTTATTCACCTCGAATGATATTCCACATCATTCGAAGTTATCTTCTTCTGTATAGTTTTTCAAAATATTCATTTTTTTGTAGTTAACGATTTCTTGGTTAGAATTAACATACCACCGTGTAGTTTTTTTGATCGACAAAATGTATTACTTATAACATAGCCATTGAACTTTATAGAATTAATGGAATGTGCATTGCACCACGATTCTGATATTCACAGTATATCTGGTCTATATTTATCTAGAATTATATCGATGCGGTTTATTTTATTTAAGAATGATTGACTATTCACTGAGATAATATTGAAACATGTGTTTGAATTATGTATTGTTTTCGCGACTGACTTCAATATTGTGCTACAACAGTCTGGAACAGGATCCAACGCCTGTATTGCGAAACTCTTTCTCGAAAAAAAACGAGATCATTGCACCTGTTGGCCAAACATCATACTTCCATGCATTTTTAAGTAGATCACGCCTTATAGTAACTTTCATTGAAGCATACACATCAGGCTTCTTAGAATGATGTGCTTCACATTTTACTTCTTCTACGTTTGCTTCAAGAAATCATTGTAGTTCTACTGATGGTGTGGTACCCGGCTTAAGTCTTGTTACATGGAGAGTTACCAATCTTGGAACAGTTTCAATATTGCACTGAGATTCTGTTTTGCCAAGGCTCAAGAAATTCATCTGTTATTTGAACAGTATTTTTCTCCTTCTATCAAAGATTATGAAAGAAATAAAAGAGGTTTATCATCTGATCGCCAATACATAATCACACCTAATATGAGATTGACAAGCACTTTGTTAGTGGAATTGCGAAACACTAATTTCATCATAACATAATACGATAAGTTAATTGAACTCGACTTTCAGAATTATCCGCGATTTTGAATCATTTCTACCGAGGGTTTTCCGACCTGCTAACTTTCAGCCACTGTTACACCGCTCTTAGTCAATAGCCGCTATTTACATATCCGGCCTATGCAAACTGGCACAATAGCCATTTGGTGATGTATTAATGTCTTTACAATCATTTACGAACTCAAATGTCCTGTACCTTAGCGAGTATTCATCACCGGGAATATTATCCCGTGAAAAGTAAATTGGAAAAGCCATTTGTGGACCGAGATTTCTGATGGTTGCTTCGACTCGCTCGAGAGGAATGCAGGTTGCTATATTGGAAATGATCAGTCTTTTGGTTCGTCAAATTATCCTTCCGATAATGAGTGAAATGTTACCAATGATTATAGTTCGATGAAACTGTAGAAGTTTATCCACTAGATTGGAGTAGAACAGATTCAATTATTTGATATTCTCGATCCTTATTTAAGGTCCAGTATTGTTGTCAATGGATTTCACATAATCGTGATGCTTTAAGTTTTTGTCCACGTGCATAACGATGGCTAGTTAGATAAATAGACGAAATTCGGCTATACATTTAGAATATTTCTGCACTTGAAACTAATATTTTTATTAAATATAGGTAATTTCACAGTAATAATTATAAATCACTTAAGATTGCAAAAGTGACTAGAAAATATATACAATCGATGTTCACTCGATGAGCGACACGACTCGAATCATGAATCGTATTAATTTGTTCAATTTCAAGGATTTTAAGATTTTCATTATTTTTTATGTGTTTGAAAATGACTTCAGTTTTACTTCTATCACGTGTACGGTATTTTTTCCTTTTCTCGTTTGATTTAAATGATAATAAGCCAATTTCTAATGGGATCTTTCAGATTTCTCAGCACTGTATATTTTGAAATTAAAGTGTTTTTTTATTGATTAGGACATAGTTATTTTCAGGGCAAAAAGCTATCGCTCGGGTTTCTTGAATTATTGTTTTAATTCCGAAGTTTTCTGGGGCTTTAATAAATACCAACTTTTTTCATTCATTTCTCTAAGCCCTTCGTGACACATTCCCTGTAAAGTAAATTCAGATTGGCTTATCCGTATTTTGAAAGAATTATCTTTAGAAATGACTAATTAATTTTTGTACTTTTTAAAAATATTTAAATTAATTTTCCGTCACGGTGGAAGATCCCTCTTCATCTTTGAAATATTTAGCTAAGAACTTCTCCTCCAGAAAATACATTTTTGTGTACGAAGTGTCTGATACAGATATATTTAGATTTTAGACTCCATTTTGAAATCCAATTTATTTGATTCTATTCATTTGGTAAAATATTATGCTACGCCCTTGATGGAATCAATGCACGAGACTGTGAGCGCAGCAAAAAGCTAGTGGACATTTACCAACTTGTTCTATAATAGTTAAATATGGGCGAGAAATGAAGAACGCGAATATGGCGCACTGGTAACGCTTCGGGCACAGCATAAAACAATGCTGTGCTTCGTGCTTGTACTTTAGAAGCCGTGGTTTGATTCTCACGAATCTGCTATGAGTTTTCTCTACATTTTATCTCAATACAATATCAATTTACATTTGAAATTTGAAATGTTGTATGTAAAACTTCTATAGTATTCGCCGAACTTGATTCAAGTTTTTATTGACTAAAAAAACATGGAAGATTTACTTTCAAAAACACATATAATAACTACAGTTGAAAACATTTCCTGATTGAAATATTTCCACCTCTCCTGCAAAATTTCAATGTTTCCAGTAAAAAAAAACTTCTTTGGGTTAGATACCTTGACAGACATTAAATTATACTTCAACGGCTTTGATGTGCAGCTTCTTTTAATTGGGATGGTTTGTGTCAAAGTTTTTGTCACGTTCTTTGTTGGTGTTCATATTCCAGAAGTTAGTTGCTCATTTTTGGAAAAACCGCCAAATTTTTTTTTTGAAAACTTTTTAAATATGAGACGTGTGTTACAGTTAAGCTAAACTTAATTTGATGGTATGTAACAGAATAAATGTCGATTTCTGAAGCTCTGCATCAACCGAAAATTAGTTGAGTCCGTTTCACTTTTAAAATGATACCTTTCAATTATTTATTACCATATATGAATAGACTGCTGTAATTTTGTTGAGTCTTGACCCAAATCTTTCACATCCCAGTCATTTCTTGGCTTGGTCTGGAAACAGAAAATATTCGCTTCGGGCTAAATTTGAAGAATATGCTGAATTTGATGGTAGTGTGACTACCTTTCTCAATAACATCCACTAGGTCACAAAATTAGGCTGTCCAAATCGATAGAATGTGGCCAGCGGCTAATACTCATGTGAAGTCGGCGTGGGTTCACTTAAGTGCCAAGTAAATGAGCAGCCTTGCAAAATTATTTAGATGTTAAATGGACGCCAAGTAGATTTTCAGTTAATTAGATAGCAGTTCACTCCTAAAACCGTACTAAAAAGGAACGAAATAAAAGACCAAATAACGCGAACCTTCTCATGACTAATTCGTTGTGAATGTTTCCTTCCCCGGTGATAGAAAAATATAAAAATTTTTGGGTTGGCATTGGGACAAATTAATAAGGAAGGTTTTAATGTCGAACAAAAACGTTACAGCAGTTTGTAGCCCAGTTTATAAAATTTTATCCATGGTGACTACACCCATGCTTTGTCTTGATCGAGCAGAGCTTTGCTTCACCAAATACATCGTTAATGCGTCAAATCAATATCAAATATGACCAAAAGCTCTGAACAATTTTCGTCAGTTATCGTTTCAACCCCTTCAAGTAATCGATGACACCGCATGTGTCCCAAAAAACTGTGACCATGACGTTCTTGGGCGACAGACCCATCTTGGGCTTCTTTTGTACACGTTCATTCGTAGAACCCTGTCTTGATTGTTTCTAAGTTTCCAGTGAGATGTGATAGATCCATTTCCAGGTCCAAAAATTCATGTAAAAGGTGATGTAACCGCTCAGTTTAAATGCCTCAGCCACCTTTCGCAATTTCATTCTCGGATTGTCCAATAACAAGTTCATAGATTTTATCGTCGACAAAGATTACAAAAAAAATATAAGATAGTTCACTTGGAGGCGGTCTGATTCTTCTTAGTGTTTTAAACGATCGCCGCTCTCATGAATCATATTTACGGCTCACTTTTGTTGTAAATAACTACACCGCTAGGTACCAGGGCATTAGAAAAGTATATTTTATTCCAAGCTATACAGGGGTAACATGAGAAATATATATTCAAAGTAATGGGATGATTTATTAAAGGTTTTTTTTATATAATGTTTTTAAATGTTAATTATTTCGAAAAAAGTTCAGGATATGAATTTGAAAAGGTAAGTTTAGGTATAAGTAAAAAATACATTAAAATTTTTAAAATGAATCAATTGACAGATTTTATTTAACATTTTATTAATTTTGTGATAACGTATTAATGATCTAGCGGTTATTTATACAGAGTATCACAAATTCAATTATATATACTTATTGGCCACCAGAATAATAGGACCACTAAAACAATTTTGATGTTTAAATTAGACACCCCACCCCGTATTTTTTGGATTCACAAGGTTAAAACAGTAAAAACATATGCAGATGCAGGATATATTTATTAATAAATTAGATATGTGAATTTTCAAATTTCTATGAATACCCAGAACCTATAAGTACTAAATAAATCACTAATTTATTATTATCAAATATCTTTGTTACAACAGTTTTAAAAAAGTTGAATTCCGTATTTGATAATAACTAATTTAATACCCACCTCTCAACGTATTTGCGACAACGATAAAAGGGTATTTCTGGTTTTCCCACCTTGCTAGAACAACCCATCACAGCACAACACACAGGCATTTTAAAACCACAATTATAATATTATTAATGTTACTTTTGGAAGACAGGAGTTAAAATAATGCGAACAAGAAATTTTACTTCCGGAACGTTTCCCGAAAGACTAAATGAAATACTTATACAAAGTTCCTAGAGATTGTAGGCACATTTCTGGCCCTTAATTGCTTCTCTATATTTTTATCTTTGTTTACATTATAAGTACTTAAAACCAAGACTGCATTCAGAATTCGTGGGAAAGTGATAAACTCTACGATTTATTATGTATACAACTAAGATTATTAACAAATATCACAAAATATTTATATTATAAGTTTTGCTATTGAAGAGAAAAATATTAATATTATTTTTTCCTTATTGCAATAATTAATTAATAAATTTAAAATATCTATTGAACATAAACATAAAACACGAACAACGAATTCTAAAATACCAGCGCTCTATAGGCGACAACCCGTATAATATGCAAAATTAAATGCAAGTAAGGATTTAGCGACATACTGTAGCATGGCGCCAACCGATAAGTCACCAGACAGTAACCAGCGGTATGAATCCTTTGATCGATAGAATTCGTACGAGTGAACAATCTTATATTTATTTTGTAATCTTTGTCGTCGATTTCTGGCGTGATTCGCATTTATCAATACAATTAAATAATAAGTAAGTCGAGTTTGATACACTTTCAATTCAATAAGCGCCTATTTGACCGGCCAAAACATTGAATGGTGAGTCATCTCTCAAATCACCATGACTTGACCCCAAATTACTATTCTTGCAAATCAGAAATAAATTGCGACTCTTAAAAAAGCCCACAAATTGTACTTCGAAAATTTGTTCAAGTACGTAGATGGATGATATTTAAAAAAATTCAAGCCATATCGATAATAAACAGCTTTTGTTTTCTATTTTCGAAATATAGACTACCAATTGTTTTGCTGATTTTTAATAGCACCTCGTATTTTTACATTACCATCATCCAAACTCAAAGTTTGTTTAAAAAACAATTCACCTGTTGAAACTGATTTTCAAAAGGAATTAGAGAAAATGCAGTTAACCGAATCAAAAAGAGTTGATGAAATGAAAATATGAATAATACTATATTTATGTTGGTTTATGTTAGTAGAATACATTTTAGCTACAGTTTTGACTGTTGACTCTATTTTATACATATGATAATATTAAAAACTCTCTTTAGAGAAACCGCGCTTTTATTTTTAGCTTCGCAAAGCACATTTTACAGTAATACAGTTAGGTAGGTATATAAATGTTTGTTTAATCTAGCTTTACCGAGCTACTAATTAAATTAAGCTTAACTTGGAAATCCAATATCCTGAAACACCAATGCTAGCCGACCCTTTCCAGAATTTTATTAATTTTCAGACAAACTGAAGCAATTTAACTTTTTTTTGTTAAGCATCAGTAAAATAATTATTCATGAGTAAACCCAATTTCAAAATTATTCACATTTTAAATTTATACAATTTTCAACAATGAACTATTCCAATCAATTAATACTCTTGTTAATCAATTACAATAAAAAATCGTGGGTTTACCCGGATTAAAATCAGTTCTAGTTTAATTTTATAGGTAACAGATATTTTCTTGATAATAGTATTTTATGCAACGATCATGTAATGATAGCCATTAAGACACGAGCATGTTGTAGGATACGAAACGAGCCGCAGGCGAGTTTCGTATATAATATGCGAGTGTATTAATGGCCATTACATAAAAATTGCATACAATATTTTTTCTACTCTGATTAATAAGAATTATTTAATTAATAATTATCATATATAGTTACTTTTGAAAATCAAAATTATTTGACAGCTGTCAAATTAAGTGTCACCTAATATAATTAATTTCAGAAATGTCAACCAGGTATCCATGGCTATATTAAATATTGTGCGAATGTCGCATTCCTATTGGCTTAAAAATCTGTATCATAATGAAAATTTGTATCATAATGAATATCATTATGATACAGATTTTAGTCTTTTAATAAGTATATTATAAAACAGGGGTAGAAAAAATGAATAATTGCACTGTTTTTTATTACTGAAAATAACAGTTCAAATATATTGTTAGTTATGGACTTTAAGGCGCCCTTAGACATTATTCTTCGCGACGTATGACGCAAATTACGTTTTGCGTGACAAATGCGGGGTGAGTACACGTTTAGTCGATCTCGAACGCTCGTCAGACATCGTAGTGACCTTTCATTCGCACCGTGTAAACGGTTGGCTGCCTTGCGAATACTGGCGGCTCACCATGAGTCACGACTCATCATTAATTAGATTTGCGAGATCTCTTGCTCACTCACGATTTGTGCTTTATAATCACTTCTTTTGAGAAGAGGATTTTATCGTGAACGAAAGTTTCAAGTTATACTTTCAGCAATATTTCACTTTTATGTCATAAAAAATTCAGTCCAAATTCTATACACAATTATTGTGGAACTGTAGTGGACCTTGTCTAACAATTGCAATTCTAATTTCAATATTGGGAGCTTGGGATAGAAGTAGGTCCACTTATTTAAGATACGTACGGGACAAGCAGACGTATTGGTCGATTATTACGCAAAACTAGGAAAGTCCCAACCTATATTTCATGTAGAAACAGCAAAAGCAATCATATCTTCATATCAAGCCTCAATGTACTGGTTCCAGCTGCAATAACTAACAGCAAAACCGAGTTCTGTTTAATTATTCTTAGGGTGGGATTTCATTATTTAAACAAGTCCCAACCTATATTTCATGTAGAAACAGCAAAAGCAATCATATCTTCATATCAAGCCTCAATGTACTGGTTCCAGCTGCAATAACTAACAGCAAAACCGAGTTCTGTTTAATTATTCTTAGGGTGGGATTTCATTATTTAAACAAGTTTTTCTCGATAGGCGATGTGGACCCATAGAATAACCATCGGGACATCCGACCTCAGTTTATTGAGTATTTACTTGTGAAGATGTATCGGAGAAAACCGACATCATCGATTATTGTGTTTGAGAAGAATATAATTCATGATTTGTTCCAACAAACATCATGTATGTTACGAAGTCACCAACTCAAAGCCGGCCCTGTCACTCAACTATGAATTTTGGCGAATGCGCTTTCGAGAACATTCTAGATGCGTTTTGTTTACGCATATGACGAGCGTGGAAAACTCAAGAATTTTCGAGAATTGATAAAGACTATATATACGAGTTTTTGAGTGAGTGGACAGTTAGTAAAAAGATAGTTAGCGGACATTACAGACTTAGTTCACAGGCAGTTTACAGAAGTAATCGGACAGTGACTGAAAAAGTGAAGATAAATAGTGTAATATTCAAGTGGTAAAAATAAATTAAAACTATTATACCGAGAGTAAATAAATCAGTAGACATTAAGTAAAGTGTGTATATAAATTAAGTTCAATACAGTGTGTGTTTCTATAAATAAATCAATAGTAATTAGCCATAGTAGTGTGTATAATTTATAATTTTATCCCACTGGTAAAAACTATTTAAATAAATAAGAAAAAGATTACATTGGTGTCAGGTGTGGGGTAATATAAATAAATAATTACGTAAAAATCGCTAAGAGACTAAGTGACCTGAAAGTGATTGAACTTGAAGCAGAAGAAGAGTAAATTAGTTGTAAGATTGAAAACTGCACTGGATAGTGACGGCTTGGATCCAGAAACAGTTTTATTCAACGACGAGGCTTCCACCTTAATCTCGCGAATTTCTGCTAACATTTCCGCTATGGACGAGAAGATTTTTACTATGAAGAACGATATTTCTGCTAAAATTTCCGCTATGGACGAGAAGATTTCTGCTAATAAGAAGGACGAGATTTCTACTATGAAGAACGATATTTCTGCCGATATATTATCAATGAAAAATGACATTGCCGCTGAAATCGAAAATGAAATTTCGCCTCTAAAATCAGATAATGAGAATAAGATCACAACAATGGATGAGAAAGTTTAGGAGTTAGAGAGGAAAATGGCAGACTCAAGAACACAAGACACGCCAGCAGAAGGAAAAAAGATCGAACAAATAAAACGATGCAAGCCAGAAGCATACCCCAAGGCAGAAGATATGGCAGTTTTTCCCGACTGAAGGCCCCAACGGAAAGATGTCGTGGACCAACTATGTTTTAAACAGTTTGAAGCAGCCGCTAGAGCGAATGATTGGTCCGATAGGGAAAAGGCAGTGAAGTTAACCATCGCGCTTCGGGCAGATGCCTTAGATGTGCTTCAGACGGTACCCCTTGAAGAAAAATACTAAGGTTTGGTAAGAAGTGTATTAATTATTCTTCATAGGGCGTGATTCTAACTTGCATTCTATATATTTCAAATAGTTCAATTGAACTCGTTATCCCCAACGACGCCTAAATTTTCAGGGGAAAAGATTAATGAGAACATGGAAAATGTATATTTCCAACAACATCTTACAACATGAAGACCTTAAGTAGTTAAAAGCTCTGCTATGATATTTTAATAGTCATTTAATCGGCAATTTCCGAGAAAATTTGGGGTCACCTTCGTAATAAATTCCCAAGTCGACTTTTTCAGATCACTGGATTTTTACTCAAACACTTCATCCTTCATAAATTGCCTGATTTCAAGCGTTAATAATTACAATGCTCGTTGGGTCGCATACCATTATCTTTCAAGTTTACGTTATTTATTTCTGTTCAACTTAAAAACGTTTGCCGAAATCTTGTCGCTATTAAAACTTTAATTAAAAACACTAGCGTACTCAATTAATAAGAATAAAAACAAGCAGAAGACTCCAAATGAACTTCAGAAACTGATCAATCAAAAAGTAATTTCGTCTTTTATAAGATCTTCCGGATATAGCCATTTTTAAACTTGATTATTTAAAATCTTCCGCTAACTACCAACATAAAAGTTCAATTGAATAATCAAAAGCTAGATTTTTTATAGTTGCAGTACGAATGTAAATATGTTAAAAGTTATTCATTGCGCTGTCCATATACATGGTGTCAATTTTAAAACTTACAATGGGCTGTACCTCGTGAACGAAAAGAGATTTTAAAAAAATTTCAAAACCGTGTCTAGGGTAGAGAGGGGGAACTAAAATGACATGAGAGAGAACGCACCCCCTATGCCTTACCTACCCCACCTACAAAAATGTAAATGGCAACCCTCTACTTGTGATACGTCGTTAGAAACCCCGTAGAAAATGCTTTCCAACGGTATAAGTCATAGTTATACAGGGTGTAACAATCAAGCAGAAAAATTTATTTGACAACAAAAATAACAATTAATTGTGGAACGATACTTCGCTTTGAAAGTGCAAGTACGGTCCCTATTCAAGTGTTAAATGTTGTATTAATTGCATTTCAAAAAAAAACTTGTTTGCTTTGCAGTTTTTAAACAACACATTATTTGTACGTTTGGTCCGAAAATATTTTGGTACGTTTTGTACGTTAAGTTAACTACAATAATCACGATGGTTCACAGTTTACTTGAACGTGTGAACGAAAGTTATTTGTTTAATGAAAGACATCCTGAAAAACATATCAGTCACGTGTATATCCGTGATTTAGTCGCAAAATTTAGAGAGACGGGTTCAATGGCAAATAGAAGAAGGAATGCAGCAAGAGTACTCGATGAAGCAACTCAAATTGAAGTCCTTGGACAATTTGGAATAGATCCCACTTTATCAACTCGTCACGTCTCTGCAATAACAGGACTATCACATGAGTCGGTACGGAAAGTTTTGAAGCTCCATAAATTTCACCCCTATAAAATGCAATCTCTTCAAGAATTGTCCGATGACGATCCAGACCGACCGCAGAATTCATTTTTGTGAAATTATGACTGAAAGAATTAAGAATGAACCTGGACTTTTAAAAAATATTTGTTTTAGTGATGAGTGCACATTTTATCTAAATGGTAATGTAAATAAACAAAACTGTCGATATTGGAATGATTAAAAGCCACATCTGTTTAGAGAAAACCACACTCAGTATCCGGAGAAACTAAATGTTTGGGCAGGGTTATCAGGATATTCTGTGATTGGTCCCTTGTTTATACCGGGAAATTTAAACGGTGAAATGTACTTCCATATGCTGGAGAACACTATTGAGCCCTTAATTGTTCATGAACTAGAGAACCAACAGGACGGCGATGACAATCCAGCTCTAGATGAAAATTTGTTGCACTTCCAGCAAGACGGAGCACCTTCCCATTACGCAGTAGCAGTTAGACAATAATTATCCAAATAGATGGATTGAAAGGAGAGGTCCCATTGAGTGGCCACCTAGGTCACCAGACTTACCGCCACCTGATTTTCTTCTGTGGCGTCACCTTAAGTCGGTTGTTTATAAAACTAAACCAACCTCAATCGACGATCTACGACGAAGAATTGGTCAAGCATGTCGTGTTATTACTAAAGCAACATTTGTCAACGTTCGTGTGGAGTTGTAACGGTTGAATTTGTCACTACGTGTATTGTATATATTAAGTATTTGTATATAGTAATTACCTGACCGATATTGTCTCTATGTTTCTAATATCATTTGTTCATTACGAAAGTACTTCAGTAGTAATATAATTTCTGTCAGCCCAGAGTTTTAGGGACTACTCTGCCATTATCCTTCCGGTGAAGTGGTGCAGGCTGTAACCAAACCTGTCTTCACATCAAGACAACAAATTTAATATTTTGTCGCCAGGTAGTGTAAATAATGTAAGTTTTGTGATACAAAACGAGCGTCTATCATGTAACTGTAACTGTAGGTAGATTCATGTTAGTTGTTTCTTTTTGTTTGTTATATTATAATTCATAATTAAGGGTAGTAAGGGGTTTTCTCTCTTGTGGATTTTACATTAGTTTTTAGTTACCGTGGGACTACTGATTTTGTTTCCGGCTTTGATTATATCACCTTTGGGGCGTAGCCACAGTAGTCCAAATACTTTGTCCGCTTCAGCTTGATAAACGCTAAAGTTTATTAGGGTTCAGTTATAAATTATTACTGACTCCTTGACTTGTAGTCTAAAACATTTAAAGTAGTAATTAGGTTTCATAAAACTTATTGATCTATGTAGACATACTTTACTTTTGAGTTAAAGGTATATTTTCTTCATTTATCTACCATATTTTGGCTTAAGCAAATACATACTAGTTAGAAATCTTCTATGTAAGATGGCATTCGAATATTTTCTGAACATCTACTTATAATATATATTAGCTGTTATCGCCATGTGTTTTGTATGTTAAATTCGAGTGTTTGATCTTGCTTTGTTTACTTTGACAGGAGGGTATTGTGGTACTATCTATGGCTCAAATTTATTTGAATAATTTATAATATATATTTTATTTTACTCTGTTATTGTTTACAAAGTCGAATTATTTATTGGATGACATTGACAATTGGCCGTGACAGTCGTGTCTTGGATAAACGCGTTCGTTCATCATGTCGCTGAGTGTAGTCGTACTGGATGTTAGGCGATGCTCTGTGACTTAGAGTCCACAGACAACTTAGTTTGTCGCGCCGATGTTGGTATAGATAGAGCAATGCTCTGTGACTTGAAGAGTCCACAGACAACTTAGTTTGTCGCACTGATGTCGGCAGAGATAGAGCGTTTGCTCTGTGACTTTACGAGTCCAAAGACAAATGTTGTCGCTCCGTTTTAGGGAACTGTCAGAGCGTTTGATCGATGCTACTCAGGAGTGTAGGCTGTTTTACTCGCGAATGCGTATTGACTTACATAGAGGGAAGTGTAGCACTTTATGACTTGATCTGCGCGGAACACGCTCGGTGTAGTGAGCAGTGTAGTTCGGATGTATGTTTCGTGTAGGTTTCTTTATGGTAGTATTCTGTATTGACGTTGAGGAAGTGTCAGTCACCCTTCTTTCCGGTGTGTGCTCGTACTTGATAGATGGTTAGCAAAAGTGCATCGAACGAGAATCTGAATTTTGTTAATGACTGGGTAGTCATCCCCTGCTGGGATTTATAGGTTCTCGTTCTGAATGAGTTGTGGAATATACGGTTTAGTATTTTGGTTCTACGGGAGTTCGTATTGTTGAAGAATTCCGTCCTGTTCTGGAAGCCGTTTTCACAAACCCTTATAGGGGATTTATTGCACTAAAACGATTGTAAGTATTTTCTCTACTTACTGATTTCGCATCACTATGTATTTACCACTATTTAAAGGAAACCGCCAACGTTGAAATTTTGGAATTGGAGGTGTGTCACATGGTTTTGCTGATTCATTAGTTGGTTGCCATCCAGTAAGAGGAAAATTTTGAGTATTGGACCCTTTTTGGAAAAGGTATGTCTCATAGATTTGTAGTTTTTGTAGATAAAACAGATGGTGGTAAAATACTACCTGTTGATTGTATATTTTTGATTAAGACAGTCTATTCTGTTACCCTGTGTATATTTTGTTTTCTTTGCCCGCTTTAGTCTAACGAATACTATAATTCGTGGGTGGTTCTTTAAACCTACCCTGGCTATGACCAAAAACAGTTTATTTTAGATGCTTATCGCATTCTGATTATTTGATTTAAATTCAGTGTAGTATACTGTTGCTGACACTGTTGATTGTAAGTAGGCCTTATGGCTACTTTGTGGGTTTGATTCAGTTAATTTGGGGTTGATTTTGATTTGTACTTTACTGGTAAATTCTTATAAATTAGCTTCTGGCATAAGCCGAGGCAAGTTTAACTTGTCGAGGTGTTGGATTGGTTCCTGTATATATATATATATATATATATATATGTAGGCCAGACATTCCGTGTCGGAATAGGGCCTGCTTCATGTCAACTTGAAGCTCTTAGATTCTATGTTTGCGGTGAATCACTCCGCATTGATTAGCATACTAGATATAAAATGTGTTTTTCCGTTAAAATAAGTTAAGTCTCTTCGCGCTATTTATTGCTTTGTTCCACAGCACTCTGTCCTTAATAGTCTTCCTCTGGTCATTGAGGTTTAGTCTTTTCACATCTTCGTATACCTGCTCTAGTCATCTGAGTTTTGGTCTTCCTCTTGGACGGTCTATTGTAGGGGCCCAGTTTGTAACTTTATATAATACGTTTTCTGGGTCTCTTCTTTGGATGTGCCCGTACCATCTGAGCCGCTGTGATTTTATAAATGTGATTATATCTTCTCCGGTTAGTATGTTTTTAAGCTCCAAATTCGTTAATTGTCGGTATTCTCCGTCTGTAATCTTTTTTGGTCCCATTATTCTCCTAATAATTTTTCTTTCGTAAATTCTTAGCTGCTCTTCGTTCCTTTTGGTTAGGCACATGATTTCTGCCCCATAGGCTACTACTGGTCTAATAGCTGCTTTGTAAAGGTTTCTGGTTCCTGTATAGGCTCAGTTTTTAGCTGACACCTGTTTTAGTTTTTAAGAGTTCACCTGTGGGGCCAGATACACACTTCACCTGTGGGGCCAGATACACACTTCACCTGTGGGGCCAGGGTATACTTACCACCCTCCAGTTACACACTTCGGGACATTTGCAGTATACCTGGTGGATAGATAATGATGTCTTCTGCAGTTTGCTGCTACTTTTCAACAACTTCTTGAAGAAGACCACATTGAGGGTAACCCGGTATCGGGAGTTTTTCTGAGTTATTTACTCATTTTTACTTTAGACTTTACGCCAACATGTATATACAGTAGTTAGGTAGTTCCTTACTGATTTATTTTATTATGCAATTGTAATGGTGGAAATTAATATTTTGCGGTGAATTTTCACAATTCAATTTCCATAATTTTATCCTCTTGCGCATGCGTCTCTGCCTTTGGTACCAACTCCTTGACTACGGTGTCGCCTTGTATGGAATTTATTTTATAAACTGTACGCTACTTTTCAGGTTCGTTTATAGAACATATAATTAATACGTTCTTATTTAATCACTACTGGTTCACTTGAACAGCCATATTAATTTCACACTAAGTAGGTCAAATCAACTGGTATAGTTTGGAATTTTAGTGTTAATAGTTTGACTATTGGTGTGAAACAGATGTTCACACTATTTTTCTTTTTTTTAAAGTGGGGGGGCTTTTACTAGGGTTTTCAGTAGTAGTAGTAGTAGTAGTAGTATTAATTGTAAAACACCCCTTGAGGGTATTAAATGTTTTTTTATTTTAGTTATTATAAGGAACATAAGCTGAGGTTTGCCTTTTCTTTTCATCCCTTGTTTTACTGGGTTATCGGGGGAATTTAGTTGCGCTAGGCCAAAGTGGAAAACTCAGTTGACGCCCACACAAGTTGTCGACTATTTTGTCCGGAAGATCAATAAGAGGGATCCACCCCTACCTCCGTTCTGAGCGACGTCGAAGGCCTAAGGTTGTCACCGGAGCAACTGAAACTTATGTGACCGAGTAGACAAATTAATTTATAATCTTGCACTTGTTTTTTTTTAAATCATCATTTAAATTTTATAACTTAATTCTTAGTTGGGCTTGAGCTCAATTTTTAAGGTTACAGAGTTTGAAAATAGGTTGTACTATTGTTTACAAAACAATGGAAACCATTTTGAACATTTACTAAATTAATTAACATTTTTGTAGTTCGACATTTAATACTTTTTCATATTGTTGTCAAATAAAATTTTTCTGATTTATTGTTACACCCTGTATAATTATGACTTAGACCGTTGAAAAGCAGGGGGTTGCCATTTAAATATTTGTAGGTGGGGTAGGTGGGGCATAAGGGGTTGATGGGGGTGCGTTCTCTCTCATGTCATTTTAGTTCCCCCTCTCTACCCTAGAAACGGTTTTGAAATTTTTTTGAAATCTCTTTCCGTTCACCGTTCCGCCCATTTAGAGGAGAGGAACACCCCCGTTTTGTGTCACATACCGACCAACCTCGTTCTAGTCGCTAAAAACCGTATATCTTTATATTTTCGAGGGTGCTGAACACGAATATGACATTTATTTTTTTATGAAATTGGGGGAACATGGTCAAAATTGACTTTTTAACCGAAAATGCGAAAAAAACGATTTTACCATTTTCGACGATCAACTGGCGGTTTCTCGGCGAATAATTAATATTTTTTCACGAAAATTTAATGACATATTCTCAACAAATTCTAGAGACAATGAAACTAGTCCGAAATCCCCAAAGCATTTTACATTCGAGCAATTAATTGAAGAAATTTTTTTTTCGAATTTCTGACTACGTACGATGACAAAAGTTGAGTGAGGAAGTTTTTAATTGTTTATTTCTGAATACGTAGTATTAAAATTTAGAAATCTAAGAAGTTTTTGGGAAAGTTTGAGCTAATAATATGCAGTAGAAAAAAAGATAAGGCGATTTGAAGGTAAGTGCTCGCGCAGTGGGCGCGCGGACCTTTGATATTTTCCGTGCGCGGATCGTCTTTGTGATAATAGATATTTATAGTAATCCTCAGTATTTTTAGTCTGATAAATCCGATTTTATCAGAGATATCAAGTAAAATCGATTGCAACTTTACGAAAAAAAAGAAGGTTCGACACTTACATTTGAAGGAAAAAATGAAATATAAATTTAAGCATCAGGTTTTATTTTTACGATTCATCAGATACAATAAAATTTCGGTTTGTACAAGAAGTTTTGCAAGAACAAATATCGCAACATTGTAAATTAGATTGCTTGTAAGGGCATACTTCCGGAGATTTTCAGGAGCAGGAACAAAAATACTTTTGTAAAAGCTCCATAGCTGTGATACCTTCATAATAATTCGTAAGTACATAAGCATTCTCAATGAGCCATCCATAATTTGTTATGTCTTCTGATTTTATTACTGGATTGATCGCTTGGTTCCACTCATTTATTTGCCACAATGCTCTTAATATATGCTGCTCTAAAGCGGGCTTTGACGGAGGTAGCTTATCGATCGAAACGGTTTTTGCGATTGCAGCATAGAATCTCAAAGAATTAATTGATTTCCGCGTGGCTTTTAATTTTTTTGATGGATCATACAACATAGCTAAAAAGTTACTTACAACTTCTAAGGCCGAAAAAAATGTTTTGAATGTTTTGTTGGTACTTACTGACGGGCGAGTTGTTTCAAATATTTTGAGTTTATCTAATTAACAGAATATTCAATTAACAAAAATATTTCATTTGATTATATACTATACCACCTGTATAATTTCATTTCAGCATAAATGTAACTTGGTGATTTTATGTTATTTTTGAATAAATATTTAGTGGATAGTTAAATATTCATTGTACAATACAAATTATACATTTTGAATAAAAGTCACATAAAAAAAAATTAACTTTCAAAATGTGAATAATTCGTGAACAAAATAAGGGTCAGCGCTCACTGCGCGAGTCGCGCGGCAAGAGCACTTATCTTCAAATCGCTCTATCTTTTTTTCTACTGCCTATTAATAGCTCAAACTTTCCCAAAAACACTTCTTCGATTTTTAAATTTCAATACTACGTATTCAGAAATAAACAATTAAAAACTTCCTCACTCAACTTTTTTCATCGTACGTAAAAAGTCAGAAATTCGAAAAAAAATCTTCAATTTATTGCTCGAATGTAAAATGCTTCGGGGATTTCGGACTAGTTTCATTGTCTCTAGAAATGGTTGGAGAATGCGTCATTAAATTTTCGTGAAAAAATATTAATTATTCGGCGAGAAACCGCGAGTTGATCGTCGAAAATCGTAAAATCGTTTTTTTCGCATTTTCGGTTAAAAACTCAATTTTGACCATGTTCCCCCAATTTTATAAAAAAAATAAATGTCATATTCGTGTTCAGCACCCTCGAAAATATAAAGATATACGGTTTTTAGCGACTAGAACGAGGTTGGTCGGTTTTTCATTTTCTAGACGACTATTTGGGGGTGTCCCGCTCCTCTAATTGTAAGTTTTAAAATTGACACCCGTATTTAATTATAGACTGGCTTTGAAGCAAACTTCAGCACTAGTGAATTTCTTGCATGAACATGTTTAATTTACCAAAGACACAATGTACCTGTGACTGACCCTATAAACAGCTATTGTTTCATTAATATTTTATTGTAACGAGTTCTCAGTCTATGATGCGGATCATTATAGGATTGTTCCAACTGGCATTTATTAACCGTTCTGGAATCGTATCGAGTACTTTATAGTGCGCAAACTCGAATTAGGGATGGACACATCAACTTTATCACCTCTTCCAAAAGGTAGTTTTTGTACCGTCCCAAGAACGATACTATAATCAGTTGGAACGCGAAAGAGATAGAGCAGTTGCAAGAACGATACCTAGAACGGTTCTGTCGCCAGTTGGAACCTTATAGTTGCTGTGGGTGTGGTTTTATCGCTGAACAAACTAATGCGGTTTTCATTATCAAATAAGTAGATTTGTTCTCAGAATGATAGATCTGTCAGCAACCTATTAACACCAAATTATTTCAAAACAATACAATCACCCTAAAACGTAAAGTTTTCTGATAATTAGTTTTATTCTCAGAAAACTGATCATCGGCTAATTTATCGATAAGGGTGAGGAAATTGATTGAAGAAGGTATACAGTGTTGAAAAAATGTCCGCATAAATTGAAAAACTGCAACTTTAAATGCCAATAGCAAAGTAACAGAATTACCTAACAAATAATCCGAAAACGGTGAGTTTTGGCCAAATAACATGTTGAATTTTATACCTGAAAAGGTTTCTTGGCGAAATCACTTATAATAAAATGAGTTTATAACCTTCTTTAACGAAATTACCATCACCCCTAGCAATTGGAGAACACAGTTATTATTCCGAATACAGATTCTTTGGACATAAGTTACGAGGATTATCCGTTTATTTTGGATACAAACTGTTACACATTGTAACAGGAGATCCTGTTTCTCTGCTCAAAATAATTCGTTTTGCTTATATATTACCTATTTTAGTACCTCTCGAGCCATCTAACGGCAATGCCTAGGAACGCATTTAACTACATTCAACTATAATGTCGACGCACGTTAGATTCCTTACTTATGTTCTCATATCTTTTCTGAGAGGGCACTGTTAAAGATTTAAAACATCCGAAAATTGTCAGAAATGATGTGCGCAGGAAAGTTTGTTGGTAATTAGATACCATTTTGGAGACAAGCCTGACCGGCGTTCTCTTGATTGTCTAAAAAGAAAGACAATTATAATGTGAGTTGTGTCGAAGGAAATTCTAAGTAAGTCAATACCTTTTTATACATTACTAATGATTGTCGTGTATATATCTTTGAAATGTTTGTGGGATGACTGTCATTCTAAATTAATTACTTTCACCGACAGCACTTGTTGCTTGTAGAAGCTTCTAAAAATTCCTGTGTCTTTTTAGATTGCAACAACTCTCCATTCTACGTTCTCCATTCTACGTTCTACATTCTACATTTTACCTTCTACATTCTACAATCAACCTGATTCGGGTTTACATTCTACAATCTACCTGATTCAAATAGCAACTTGATTTGAAAATCAATTCAATTCGATTCTCTACTTCCGACACTACGTTATACTTGCTTTTACAAGTATGGATCATATTATGTCCAGTACTTTATTGACATAAAATTCGTTTCTCTTCTCCATTGGAGAATACGAAAACCATTTATAGATGCATAAGCCGATATATATTTCTAATATTTGATTAATCATACCATTGTAGAACCTTTAGCATTGAACTAATTTCCCTAGGAACCTAATTAATTTGTATATTTTATGTACGACGGCCAAGGGCCATATTTGTAAAATAGTAGGGACCAAAGTCGACTTTAAGTAGGATATTCTTCATTAGATTGTTAAGTTACTTTCCCGATTTTTATTTAATGATCCTCTAAGTACCTATAAAAAACAATATACTCTGTTTTTCGTCATTTGATCAGGGTAAATTATATTATTTCATATTACAAATGACGTGGCGCTCAAACAATTTATATGCCAGACAAATTTTTATTATCTAAGTGTTATACAACATTTAGGCGAAAATTCACGACCCATGGTTTTACCTAGAGCTTAGTCGAAGGCATACCGTAAGTAACACTAGAATTATCTTTTTATCGTTATATCTACCTAGAAGTTACAACATTTGGATACATACGTTGGGAGACAAATATATAAACCTGAGCAAAAATAGTTATTTATGTACCAAGGCTATAAATATGAATATCGGGCAACTTAAAAACCCTCGGGCCAGAGGCCCTCGGGTTCGTAAGACGTCGCCCTCAGGGCATAAACATCTGTTTATGCCCGCGGTACATACAAACTTTTATGTCATACTAGTTTGTTATTGCAATCCAATCTCAATACAAATCAGTATTTTAAAAAATCCGGTTTGAATTAATAACATTGCCATTTTATCATAGTAGACACTATCGTTGCTAGGTGAATGTTGACAAACGTAAATGTCATAAAATCACAATAATTTTTATATGTGTCAAAGTTAGAAGTCAAAATGAACGAAGATTTTGGAATTCCTGACGAAATTATTGAAAAAGCAAAGAAAGCAACTGGGTTCTGGTAGACTTCGCGACCCTCGGAATTTTAGGTTAATTTTAAATTTGTTTGATAGCTACCCTTAAATAAAGTAGATTAGAACAAAAATTTCGTTGGATCATTCAGAAATTACTTTAAAAATCACGAATTTAGTTCAAAAAATGATACTTTTTCAACACTATTCAATGCTATTTACGATGAATATTTTCACTTTAAACTGTAAAGCTTATTATCTTCAACTGAATGTAAGTCTGTTTCACAAAAAGAACCGGAAGAAAATACTTTAATTTTTCCAATTTTCAGAAATATTTTTAAGTATATTATTTTCACTCGACACTTATAGGTTATAAACCTACACACTCAAATCTTATGTCTAAGATACCTCACGATCACAAATCATGATTGTAGTGTGATCAGGTGATAGCTAAGCGGCGTTGTCAAATGGTGTTTATTTTCTTTTAGTTGAATTAATTTTGCATTGTAAAAAAGTCTAAAGAAGCTGACGACATGGAATACGAAAAATTATTAAATTGGAGGCAAGAAAACTACGTAAAATATGTTAATGAAACTGTATTGCTTGGATACTTCGGCGATCTCCCTAAAACATTTTCCCCGAGTTCCTTGTGGTCCAAATATTCCATGGTAAAGAAGACTTTAATAGTAAATAAAAATATTAACATTGCTAATTACCATAAGTTAATGGAATATTTGAAGCAAACTTCAAAAGGCTTCAAACCAAAGAAGTCTAAAATTCTGTCTAGAGATGTTTTAAAATTTATTCATAAGGCACCGAACGAGACGATTTTAATGAACAAAGTTGCATTAATATTTGGAATATTTGGTGGATGTCGACGGCAAGAACTTGTGAACATGTTAGTTATTCATGTAGAAGATAGAAAATCGGTTTTAGTGGTAAATGTACCAGAAACAAAGACCTATGAAAAACGCATTTTTACCATTATAGATGAGGGTGAAATGAACAGTTTAAAGCTAATAAGAGATTATAATATGTCACTACGGCCACGTAGTTGCCAGAAAAAACCTGACCTATAGACAAGGTCCATGTACTGTACAGCTAGTAGGAAAAAACACGTTTGGAAAAATCCCGTCCATTATAGCGAAATATCTGGGTTTAAGTGATCCTGAGAAATATACAGGTCATTGTATGCGTCGAACGTCAGCAACTCTTCTTGCAGAGGCTGGAGCCAGTATGACCACGTTGAAGCGCCATGGTAGATGGAAGAGTACGTCGGTTGCTGAAGGATATTTAGAGGATAGTTTATCTTCAAAAAATGAAGTCTTAAGAATGCTGGCAGGAGTACCTTCCGGGTCTGGCGTTTCGGTACAGAAATTTGATACTCAAACGATGAAACATGAATCGTTTTCTGCAGGCAACTTAACTATCACCGGACCTTTTCAGAACTGCCAATTTTATGTTAATTCGTCAAAATAATGTTTATCGAATATTTACATATATTACTATATTCCGTTTGTGATATCATTAAAAAAGGTTATTAAATAAGTTAAACAAAACATTATTTCTCTTTATGCCCGTGCGGGCATAAAGTACGACATTAGATAGTTGGTAACTAAGCAATAAAAACACAACAATGAACTAGTATGACATAAAAATATTTCTGGGTTAATAATATAATAAGAGGATTTTGTTTGATGATAAATATTTATTTTGGTGATGAATAAATTTGTTCTCTTATACTATAAGAGGTTTGTATCACATTTGATTGCTTAGTTTGAAGATCAATGTAGGTATAATAATAAGCTAATTGGTTTGTTGAAATTGACCGTTCAACGTTATTGAAACCTGTTTGCACATGTCTATAAATAGCCATAGGGCAATTTAACGTTCAAATTGCTACCAAAGGATAAGTATATTAATACATTGTTTGATTCATTTCAATTATTCAAAACCACACTCCAAATATTGTAACAAACAGAATGGTACGAAAAACAAATAGTTTAAAACTTACCTGCTCTTAAGATGTTTTACGTTTTCAAACATGAAAGATGTGATAAAGCTTTTCGGGTAAACACATATTCATTGTCATGTTATATAAGCTTTTTCTCCCTACATATAAATAAAGTATTTTTCGATGTCATTTACGAATTTAGTACAATCTTTCTTGCCTTTTTTTAGCACACTTTTATCAGTTTCACTCCTATGTATGTAAAGGACTCTTCAAACATAATTATCATTAACTTCGAAACGTCAGATTAAATTGAAACTTTGCACACCTATCAAGAACCGATGACAATACAATAATTCGATAAGTCTGTTCCAGTATCCTAGGATCATTAGGATTAACGATAAATAAATCGACTAATTAAACTACTGAACTGAATATAAATTCGTTTAAATTCGAAAAATACCAAAATAAATAATAGTTCTAAGACTAAAACACACGCTTTCATAGCATATCGAAAAACATCTGGATATATGCATTAGAACATTAACAGAAATAAAAGTTTACCTGAGGTGGATCTATTATAGTAGGACTTAACAAAAAATAAAATAAAAAACTGTTCATTTTGAAGTTGAAACTTGAATTGGTTACCCTTCAATACGGCACTAAGAGAGAGAAAGAGGTAGATACTTCATTTTTGGCGGCAAAAATCACATATATAGTTTTTTGAGCTGTACATTGTACGACATATGAGTACATTTTGAGGTGATACCATCTAGGGTATGCATCACACCCTATGTTTTTGTTTTCATCTTCTTCGGCATCGCTCAAAAGCTCTTCTTGTGCATAAAACCCCATCTTTTTTTGTTGAGCTCTGTATCGTTGTACTGTCTTTTATACAGTGCCCGTCCAAAGTCTCCCCCCTATCTATTTCATGAACCATAGAACTTAAATCAATAATTGTTTGGGTGCCTGAAATAGGTTACAAATGCAACGTTTTTGATAGTTTTTCGTGACGTCATCATCGGACGGCCGCCATTTTGTAAGATAATTTTAAACGGGATCATATGGCATGTAATACCTCATTTGAATGCTGCTTCCAAGTCCTGTTCAACGACACCATCACGATCAAACTATTTCTACTTATTTATCAATTTCAACGCAAAAACGCCAAATTGTGAACATTGTTTCATGGTATTACTTTGAATAGGTTCTGTATGAAGAACAGTCATTACAATACTGGCTTTAAACATCAATTGAAGTACAGATTGAAATAGCATAGTAACGCAAAAGTTAACATAACCTGTCGTTAGGATTCAGAAATGAATAATAATAATACAAAAAAAAATTAATAATTAAAACAAATAAGTTTAAATAAGATGCTCAATATGTCCACTGTTGACTTCTTGGCAATAAAATATTCTAGACAAAAACTCTTCCCGAACGCGTTCAAGGGTCTCTGAAGAAATCTGTCTGCATTCTTCACGAACCCCACAAAAAGAAGTCGAGTGGTGTCAGATCAGGAGAACGAGCAGGCCATTCTATTGAACCCCGTGATCCTATCCACCTACCAGGGTACTGCTCGTTTGAATAACGCCTTACTGGTCCATAATAGCGGGGAGGAGCACCAACCTGCCGAAAAGTTATCTCCAAATCACGGAATTCATTAGGATGATCCACAAGTATTCCAAGGATTAGGGGTTCAATAGCATTCTCTAGCATTTCCAGATATATTTCTCCGGTCAAATTCATGTTCAGAAATACAGGTCCAACAATGTAGTTTCCTAGAATCCTTGCCCACACATTTACTTTTTTAGGGAACTGAGTGTGTCATTCATGGAAAATGTGAGGATTTGTGTCACTCAAGTATCGCACGTTCTGAGTGTTCACATTACCATTAAGAAAGAAGGTAGACTCGTCACTAAAACACACTGTTTTGAGATAATCGGGTTCTTGAGATATTTTCTCATCTATTTTCTCGCAAAATTCAAGTCTGCTGTCAGCTGGTGGAGCATTTTCATTTTGTAAGGGTAAAATTTATGTTTCTTTAAAATTCTTTGTATAGTTTTTGCACACACCTCACAAGTATCTGCAACTTTTGAGGTGGATTGTGATGGGTTCACTACCATTTCCGCAACTATTTCAATTTGTTTATCTTCTGTGATGCTTGGCCGTCCACTTCGCTTATCATCATTAGCGTTTCCCGTCCTCTGAAATTTTTCTAATAGCTCCCTTAGTTATTTCCTTGATATTGGCCAATCTGAATTCCTGCCATTAAACATTCTTTCGGTTGCGTGCAGATTACTTCTAGTTTCACCAAGAATTAATATCGCTTCCACTTTGTCCTCTAGACTACGTCTCATTTTGAAAAAGTTGTAATAACAAACAAAAGTAAAATAACACTGAATACTTAAGAAGTCTACTTTTAAATTAAAAAACACGATAATACATTCTTACAAAAAACCTCAATTTTGACAATAGTACGATGCTTATGTCAAAAATGAACCGATTAATAGACCAATGACAAAGGAAATATCCAAGCGACCAATGAACACGTTCGTCTTTCCTAAATGAGCAGCTGGGTTGAAATACATAAAATTGTTTGATCGTGATGGTGTCGTTGAATAGGACTTGGAACGAGTATTCAAATGAGGTACTACTTGCCATATGATCCCATTTTAAATTATCATACAAAATGGCGGCCGCCCGTCACGAAATACTATCAAAAACGTAGCATTTATACCCTATTTCAGGCACCCAAACAATTATTGATTTAAGTTCTATGGTCCATGAAATAGATAGGGGGGGGACTAATTGGCGCTAATGATAAAATAGTTCCCACAATAGTCACTTAGGTACTATTTCCAAAGCACTTCCCACTTAAGTTATTGTTGACCATCTGTAAAATTACACACATGCTAAGCCTCGGCCATCATTGATTTGATTTTCTTTCTCTTTCTGTTGACATTAAATTGCGATATACTAGGGAGAGCCAGCGTATGCAAGGAATGAATAAGTTGGAAATGGAATGAAAAGCCATAGAGGTTTTTCTATTTTATTTCTTGTTTGTCGAAAGTGTCCGATAAGAGGTATTGTCTGGCAAACTGGTTCGATTACCTATACCCTGACACTAAAATATCGAACTTGAAACTGAAAGTTTATATTTAAAATTGCCGACGAATTGTGTGGAGATCTAGGCGACAAAGTGAGTCGTGAGGGGGTGAAGCGAAATGACTGAGTGCACCACCCGAACGCGAGCAGACGCGAAAAGGCAGAAACTGATTATTTATTCTGCAATCAAATCAGAAAAAAATCAACAAGGACACATTCTGATAATACTAGTATTCGTTGTTTATTATAACCCATGTATACAGCAGGACCTTTAGTTCTGATTTCTTCTATGACATTGTCATTTCTTTGTTTAATATGCAACAGTCATCTTGACTAGTCCTTTGTTGATTTGGATTTTATCTGACTGCATAAGGCAACATCGCTGGTCAGCGACTCCGAGAATTTTTTGAACAGGAGTTTGTTGTATTTCTGCTTAAGCGTAGCTACAATACGTCTGATATACCGTATATACTCCCTCGTACTACAGTTTCTGATATACCGAATACTGGTTCAGGATCAGTGAATTCTGTTCCTGACCCTTTTTAGCAAAGGTATCTGCCCTTTTATTGTCTACTATACTTTTGTACCTCGAAGCCCATTTAAGCGTTACGCTGTTGTGGTTGGCCAGGATGAAGAGTTTTGTTAGGCAGTCTAAAGCTGATCTGGGGGGTAAACTAAGGATTTCAGTACTGCCTGACTGTCAGAGAGTATAATTCCTCTAGCCTCTATAGCGTGGATGATTACCTGGATTACAGACCCGAGCTTCTCCAAAATCCGTAAGCGTTGCCCCCGGTTTAACACCATGTACTCCCGCTCCTGTTTCTCTTTCAGTTTTATATCCGTCAGTGTACCACACCAGCGTTCCATCCTATTCCAGCATATTTACATTCCATTCCAGTTAAGCTGGATGTTCTATGTTTGGTCATTGATTAACATTCCTTACTTCAAGAAGCGAGTTTTTAGTTATATTTGTTATTCTGAAATGACAATGGGTGTTGGTTCTTCCGCGCCAATTCCCATTGCCTTCCATCCTGTATTCAGCCACTCTCGTTTCCGCGTTAACATCCTGAGCTAGTATATTGTATATAGACCTGGAGCCGAGAGTGTTTTTGCATGTATCATAGGCTTTGGGGGCTGATAGACAACGCTATTCCCCACTTTGAATTTCCGGTATGGCACCCCTAAAGTGTACCTTTTAGGGGGTGGGTTTTCAAACGTGTAAATTAATAGACATGCCCCTGGAAAATAGGCCCTAGTTTGATTCTTGTTTTATGTCATCAAGGAGGTCGCCAAAGTCCGCGAACTCAATATGCCATACCAATATGGCGTCTCTTAAGGACCGAAATTTTTCCTTTGGGGTAATGGATCATGGGCCTCGCGCTGTTGTTTCGTGATTTTTGTTAACAATTTATTATAGAACAAAGATTTTAAAACGCCATTATGAGGCAAACATGTCATTTTTAGCAATGAACATGTATAATGGGCCCCACCATGGAAATGTGTCTCCTTTGTACATTTTGATGTCCTGAACAAAGTTCTAAAACCACCATACCTATGCGATGTCGCCAACGTCAGATATTGGCTTCCAAAGCTGTCACATTTTTATAGGATAAGAGTATTGGAGGCCCCACTGCCATACCGGCATTTTTATGAGTATTTGAACTACAAATCACGAATATATAACTGCCATACCGATGCGATGTCGCTTACGTCAGATATTGACTTCCAAAGTTGTCGCATTTTCATAGGTTAAGTGTATTAAAGGCCCCACTGCCATACCGGCATTTTTATGTGTATTTGAAGTATAAAGCACGAATATATCACTGCCATACCCATGGCATGTCGCTAACATGCACTATTATTCGTATATATAATTTTTTTAATGTATGTGTAGGTATATGATAATATTGTGTAAAATATTTTGCATATTAAAAAAATACAACAGTGGTTATTCTCAAGTAAAATTGTTGACGAAATGTTAATGTATATAACGTATTGTTTTGCGCTGTAAAAACAGGTGTTTCATGTTAAAAATATTTTTCGTTACAAAAAGAAGCAAGTTGTGAAATAAAATAATATGGTGTCTGGAAATAAATCACTCTTTTGTGTTTTCTTTTATTAAAAACGTTTCAAAATGCAAAACGTTTTACTTCGATTTCACCAAGAGGAACAGAAAATGATACAAACCATCGAGCAAGGTTGATATTAAACACTACATATTTTTAAAGAAATACTTAATATATATAGTTACAACTTATATTTAAAAGACAATTTAATAACAATAATAATAATAAATAAATGAAGATATTCAATCATGCAATGATGAACTGAAATTAACTGATCAATGCATTCACAGAAACAGATGATGATGACGACGCTTCATCTGATGGCATTGCAGAAATGGATGTAGATGCATTTGACTACAATGCAGATGACGAACGTGACGCTTCCTTCAATGATGATGAAGACTAATTTTAAAGATATATTTTTATACAAATTGTATTCCATTTTTTTTAAATAAATTTCAAATAAACACGAGTATTTTTAGTTAATACAAAAATTAATATTTACTTGAGTTCTTTTTATAAATAAACATATACCAGATTATGTATCGTCCCCTTTAGGCGCGTTTTAATTTTATAATTATTTTATTTCATTTTGTATAATAATATTTCTCGTGGATCAGTAGTTTAACGATAAACTGATTTCATTATCAGTGACCTAAATAACCTATAAGTACGAATTTTCAGAAAAATGGCTTGTTGAAACATTCTGTTCGCCATATTCGATAAGACATTTTCAATCTTGAATTTGTTTTCATCAATTCCACAAGTAATGACCTCAAAAACCTGTATATACACACTTTTAGAACAATCTATGAATTTGGACATTTTTGTCCGCCAGAGCGTCGCTAAAAACAAAAATAAAGTAGTTTTTTCGGTATGGCACCCCTTTAGCGACACGCTATCGGTATGACCATGTAATCCCCGCTAAAGTGATGCAGCAGAGCATCTTAAAACCTAAACGCCATACCAGTACCTATTATACATGTTCATTGCTAAAAATGGCATGATTGCCCCATTCTCCTTCCAAAATTTGTTAGTTATGTGCGAACTGCGATTTAGTATTGAATAATTATTTGATGGGGGTAGTAAACGTCGCTACATATTGAAATAATACGTAAACTAATGTTTCGAGTTAAGATAATATGTTTTGATTTCTTTTGGCAATAACGGCTTTCAAAATAAAAATAAATTCGTAAATAAAACAAAATAAGATTCTTTAAATTGTACTCTACCTACCACTGCTGTTTACTGATTGCTAATTAAGGACCGCCCACAGTTGAGAATACGGAGTGGTGGGAATTGTACGATAATATGTGATAGGTGTCCAAATAAACGATTGTAATAATCGTGTTTTTAATCTGTTGAAGCTGGATGTTGGTCGACTAGTTCAAAAGCAGTTCTGATACAATGCTTAAAATCCCTATGTTCCGTTTGTGTTTGAATGTATCTGTATATTAAGTCAATTACAAGATCACTCACTATTTGGCCTAGCCAAAATATTAAACATCAAGTAGGCATCACATAAAATGAAACTTCTGTCATTTTGACGATGATATGCAAATATCGAAATAATTATAAATAATATTTTGAAGTTTTCATTGGTTTTTCATTAAATACTGGAATTAATTAGAAACAGTTAGTTTAATTCAAAAAAGTAATGTATATTCCACGATGTAAGGGTCCAAACAGTAAATTCAATCCAGGGGAATGGATATTAATTACACATTTGAAAATTCACCTCCCCCTAAAAGCTACACTTGGGTGCCATACCGGGTATTCAAAGTGGGGAATAACGTTGTCCATCAGCCCCCTAAGCCTCGGCGTGAGGCCTATGATACATGCAAAAACCCCCTCGGCTCTTGGTGTAATATTTATTTAGTAGGGAATTTCTTGTTGCCTAATATGTTTAATTGCCTTGCTCTTTTTGTTTGAACGTAGTCTGCTTCATATATGAAAATGTTTAATACTCTTAATACTTTATTTCGATGTTGCATGTGTTTAAATAAATTGTGAGTCATAATTAATAAATTTAGAATTTTAATTAATTTGCATATTTATCAAAAATCCCGAAGCACAGGGTATATATATTTCTTGAAGGGGGCTGAATATATCATTTCATAGTACGTATTTTGGGGTTTCTTATAGGAATGCAAAATAATTAAGCTTTTTTTATCATGTTGTTCCATATTGTATGCACATTGAACACCTTGAATAATCTAGTTTCGTTTTTTATTCGAACTTAAATGTAGAAAAGTCACATTCCCGACAATTTATTAATTTGGAAAAGATCCGCAATGTGTTTGGAAAACACACCTCAACTCGGATATTGTTTTCATACAATCATTAGATCCCTCTTATTTTTTTTATTTCTGTGACAAACGGATTTCGAGTAATTAATTTTATTTGTGACAAAACCAGTCTAATGACATGATGGAGTAGGAGATTTCCCTAATCATTATCGTCATTAAAATTTACTCAGAACATTGCATTGATATTTTCATTGAATATAAAACAATATTAATTCAATATTTCTGATAAAAAAATACACAAAATATGTTAAGGAGTTGAATTGAAATATACAAAGACACTGAGACACGCTTCATTCATTCATAAATTTGGGTTGTGCTCATCAGCCCAGGCACTTGATCTGAATCTTTGTACCATTTCCCATGTTATCTACTTCCATTCCAGAAGCTTCTATAAAGGTCACTAGTTTGGCTGGAGGGATTTTCAGTAGTTGTGACAGTTGTATTAATTCCTCTCCAAAGTGCTTTCGTCTAAGTTCTTGTAAGTCCTCGCAGAAGCAGAGGATGTGAGTAGGTGTTTCATCATCAAGTTCACATTTTCTGCAAATAGGTTCACTAACTTTGCCCATATTGTACAGATGTTTCCTCAAGGTGCAGTGTTCAGTCACCAGGTCGGTAACTGTGTTCAAATGTCTCTTACCCAGTTTCAGTAGCCTGGTTGAGAGTTCCTTGTCTACCTTGTTCAGTAAACTCTTTGTATGAAGGTGCCCTTGTGTCACCCTCCATTTGAATTGGTGTTCCCTATCTAACCAGTTTCCGATTTCCCCTCTCATGCAATCTTTTGTGATTACACAAAACGGTTCCGGACCTATGAAGTCTCCTTTAGAGCCTTCTTTAGCTAACTGGTCCGCCATTTCATTACCTGCAATACCCTCATGTGCCGGCACCCATATTAGAGACACTTTGTTGTCTCTTGCCAGCCTGTTGAGGGATTCTTTGCAGTTTTTCACCAGTCTAGTCCTAGTTGTAGGATTACTGATAGCCTTAAGCAGAGCCTGGCTGTCAGTGAATATTTAAATTTTTTGTCCGGTATATCCTCTTCTGATGTTTTCATCAATACAAGCTATAGCGGCAATCGTCTCTGCTTGAAACACAGTCGTATATCGACCAAGGCTAGAGAACATTCTCTTTCTAGGTCCTTTTATACCAGCCCCAGTGCCATGGTTTGTTTTGGAGCCATCGGTGAACCAGATGATTTCTTCAGAATTAACTGGGTGTATCACCTGTTCCCTAGATGGAATGATGATATTCACTCGCTCAGTGAATATATTCTCTGGTGTCATGCTATCAAAACTCATGTGAAATATGGGTTCGTCTAGTAATGTCCCAGTTGTATCAGTGTGTCCTTCTCGAACATTGTTCGGGGACCATAAGTTTCCCGATTCCAGCCTAAGAATTGCTATCATTGCCTCCGCCCTTATAAAAAGTTCTAGAGGAGGAAGTCCAATAAGGGCTTCCATTGATGCCGTCCCCGTGCTGTTCATTGCCCCGGTAATACCAATAAGCGCTTGACTTTGGATTGCAGTTAACATATTAACTGTAGAGGACACTTCTGTCCTCCTCCACCAGACTATTGATCCATAGGTGATCGTTGGCCTTATCACAGTTGTGTAGAGCCAGTGAACCACCTCAGGTCGTATTCCCCAGGTTTTGCCCATAACTCTTCTGCATTGCCAGAAAAGCCTAGTCGCCCTGGTAGTAATTTTTTCCAGGTGTGCCTTCCAATTCAGTTTGGAATCAAGGGTCACTCCCAGATATTTGACTTCTTTGGATATTTCTAGTTCTTCTCCGAACAACAGTACTCTACCCTGCGGGAGAACTCTTCTATTCGTAAAAGCAACAAGTTTGGTTTTTTATGGATTAACTGAAAGGTCCTCTGTAAGGCACCATTCCTCCACAATTCGCAGTGCTTCCTGTAGGACATTCATAACCACCTCCGGGAATTTCCCATTGGTGACAATCACCATGTCGTCCGCAAAGCCCTGCGTCCATATGCCTTGATCATTCAACCTACAGATCAAGTCATCCACAACTAGGTTCCACAAAAGTGGTGAAAGTACTCCACCTTGACGACATCCTTTAGTTGTCCTAACGGTATATGTTTTATCATGCATATGTGCTGTAATTCTCCTATGCTCAAGCATGGATCTGATCCATTTGCATGTGGTACTGTTGATCCCTCTGTTTTCAAGGGATCTGTTAATTGATGACATCGATGTGTTGTCAAAAGCACCTTCGATGTCTAGAAATGCTGCAAGGGCTACTTCCTTATGATTCAGGCTCCTTTCGAGACCTGAGACCAAATTATGCAGGGCAGCTTCACCTGATTTCCCTGCTTGATAAGCCCATTGTAGTCTATGTAGAGGGATGCTCTTAAGCGCTCCTTCTTGTAAATAAACTTGTAAGACTTTTTCCATGGTTTTCACCATGAATGATGTCAGACTGATTGGTCGGTAGGATTTAGCCTGGGTGTACGTTTCTTTTCCTGGTTTAGGAATAAACACCACCTTTGACTCTCTTCATGCAATTGGTATATACCCTAGAGCATGGCTGCTTCGAAGTATCAGAACTAAAGGACCCATTATGATGTCTAGTCCCTCTTGCAGAAGCTTGGGGAATATGCCATCTGGTCCTGGAGTTTTGTAGGGGTCAAATGAGTTTACGGCCCATCTGATGAGATGGGGTCTGAATATCTTATTCGTGAGTTCCCAGTCCTCTTTGGTTGCATTTGTTTTGGCAACCGGCCTGTTGTCAGAGCTTGACTCTATCTTCACCGAACCGGGAAAGTGCACACTGAGGAGATGCTCTAGAGCCTCTGCCTCAGTATTTGAAAACTTTCCGCTCGGCAACTGAATAGAGCCAAGTTTGTTAGAAGTATCCCTTTTGAGAATCCTGTTGATTCTGACGCTGTCAGGGACACCTCGCATGTCCTCACAGAATTCTCTCCAGGACTTCTCCTTGGATTCTTTTATTTTTGTATTGTATGTACCTAGTTTAGCCTTATACGCTTCCCAGTTACCCGTTTTTTTCGCTTTGTTGAAAAAGCGTCTTGTCTCTTTCCTTAGCGATGTTAGCTCTTTATTCCACCAGACGGCTTGTCTAGAAGAGCGACTCTCCTTCATCGGACAGTTGTTATGATAAGAGACACGCTTATGAAGTAATAAATAACGTCAATGATTGAACAAGAGCCAATAGCTTACATCAGTAGAATTAATTCATGTATATAATAAGATCTTACTCAAGAATATAAAAAAAATAAAGAGAGGTGCCTGGATGGAGCGAATTGCATTAATAGGACAAGCAGAAGTAAATACGTTTAAGGGAAATGGGAAAAATGACAGTAGGCAAAAAACATTGGGTCGGGTAAATAAAAACTTGACGAGCTCGATCCAAGTAAACAGCATAAATATAAGCAGAAGGATTGATAAACTACTCAATAATAATTAGAAGCGAGTAATAAATAGAAAATAGTGATTGTACTAAGGATAATTTTCATAATTTTTTAAATAATATCCCAATTTCTCACTTTTATGGCAACTTATATTGGATTAAGAACATAAAAAGAGGAATTAGCCCCATTTTTATGGAAGTTCAGGAGGTAATTGCTTTATCTTCAATTTATTATGAAGTTTCACAATTTACGATATGGGAATGTTACAGACAAAAAAGACAGAAAGTATGTAATTTAAGAAATTACATTAAAAGTCTGTAAAAGTGTAAGACGAGAACGGATTTTACGTTAAGAACAACAAACGACGACTCAAGGTGACTGTTATAATGATCTCATAGAAGAAATCAGAAATGAAGGTCCTACTGTATACATAGGTTATCATAAACTACGTATCAGAATGTGTCTTTGTTGACTTTTTCTGTTTGATTGCAGAAGAAATAATTAGTTTCTGCCTTTTTGTGTCTTCTTGGGTCATGAACTCAGCCATTACGCCTCCCCTCCCACACGGCACCCTTCGTCGCCTAGCTCTTCGCAGATTTCGTCGGCACTTGGCATTTTTAAATATAAACTTTTAGTTCCAAGTTCGATATTTTAGTGGCAGGGTATATAATTTGCATGTTTCACTTGGTACAGTATTCCAAATTATGAAACAATTGATAATTACATAATAAAAAATATTATCTACAGAAAAATTTATGTTGAATTCAAAAAAATATATTGTTTCAAATTCTAGCAACTCTACACATATATACTTTCAGTGTAAATGGAAGACTGGCGTAAGAGTTATTCTCCATCCAGCTTTCATTCTAAGTTACTTACGTCATAGTCACTTGCAAAATGAATCCGTTAGCGGGAATATTACCTGCCCCACTTTTTCTTTTACCCCAAACGAGTCCACACGTTTGACCATCAGTTAATTGATTATTAGTAGTATTTTAAATAATTATCATATCCAGTTTGATCGTTATACCCAATTTTATTCTTGGTACTAAAATCTGTTAGAGATATAAAACTAAGTTTCAATATCCTTCCTAACAAACTTCGTTTTTTCATTGTTTCAGTGAGTTCCGATGGTACCGAAACCATTTTAATGCAACGAGTTGGTAGTAGTGGTGGGGGTGGTGGTACTACCACCACTACTACTGCTAGTACCAACAACGCTCCCAATACTCCATCAAGAAGCTCCTGTACTGGAGTCAACGCTGAACCAATGGACAATATTGCACTACTATAGGGAAGAGACTTGTCCAACGTAAGTGAAAATATGTTATGATTAATAGTTTATTTTATATATACATGACTACTACTTTTTTGTATGATAATTTTTGCATTTTCGTTTTTATTCGCAAAAGTATCGGTATTTTTCTAGATTCCATTTATTAGCTTCATGAACTTTAAGATTATTTCCTTTTTTTTTCTGACTGTACAGTATAACCGAATAGTTTATTCCATTTTTGCTTGTACTTTCTCATAGCACCCAGTCCATCACCTTTGTCCTCTTTGCCAGTTTGTATACGTGCCGTTCGACTGTCTGATATCGTATGGATCTGCTTCTCCTCGAGAGCCCTCCAGTTGTTTTCTCTCGCGCATTGCAAGATTGCGAATACGTGCGCCTGAAATACATGGGTGTAATTTCTCAGAGCGTAGCAATAGCTATAGCCCCATACCGAAGAAGCGTATCTTATGGTGGGATTTTCCAATTTGTTGTATTGCCAATACAGCATGTCCATTTTTCCCCAAAGGAGCATCTGTGTGGTTCTACGGAGGTGTTATCGAAAGCTGCTTCAATGTCTATGAAGGTCCCCATCATTTCCTCTGTATTTTCCAGCATATATTCCACTTCCTCTATCAGATGGTTTAAAGCTGTATCTGTAGAGTATCCTGCTCTGTTGGATATATCGTTAAACAATCTTATAAAGGAGGTGGAATATATGCTGGAAAATACAGAGGAAATAATGGGGACCTTCATAGACATTGAAGCAGATTTCGATAACACCTCTGTAGAACCACACAGATGCTCCTTTGGGGAAAAATGGACATGCTGTATTGGCAATACAACAAATTGGAAAATCCCACCATTTTTTTTTGTCGTTTATTTAACGTCGGTCTATTTCTGCAACTTAGGCTAATCACCGACGCCGGGAGCACTCTACCCCTAACCGGAAATTTTGCCGAACCCACTAGTGTTCCAACCAGTGGTAGGGATCTTTATCGAGCCCAACATCCATGGACTCGGGACCTCGGTTTTACGTCTCATCCGAAAGACGACAAATCTACATTATACCTCGTGCTCATTGGTATAATGCCTGCGAGCTGTGATATGCTACTGACCCTAGTAATCTAAGGTGTTTCGCTGCAGGCTGTACGGGCTCTACGACGGTGTTTCCCCAGTGGTCACCCATCCAAGTACTAACCGCGCTCGACCTTGCTTGGTTATAATTATCGCATCAGAAGCGTTCCACTACAAAGCTGGGCCGACGCCCAAAATCCCACCATAAGATACGCTTTTTCGGTATGGGGCTGTAGCTATTGCTACGCTCTGAAAAATTACACCCATGTATTTCAGGCGGACGTATTCGCAATCTTGCAATGCGCGAGAGAAAACAACAGGAGATCTCTCGAGGACAAGCAGATCCATGTGATATCAGACAGTCGAACGGCACGTGTACAAACTGGCGAAGGGGACAAAGGTGATGGACTGGGTGCTATGAGAAAGCACAAGCAAAAATGGAATAAACTATTCGGTTGTACTGTTATTAGAGACTATGTCAGATGGGCTTGGAAAAAAAACAAAAAAAAGACCAAGCACGTATCTTCCAGCAGCAAGACCTAGATCCAAATGAATTTCAAGATATTGATTAGTATCATAGTAAAGTAACCGGTCCATGAATTCCGTTCCATTCCATTTTTATAAAGTGAATTCAGCGGGACATATAATAATATATATGTTATCGGCAATCTGTATAATTCAGGTATTCCATACAATACCTAGGCAATGTATAGAATACCTGGGGCGCCGAGGCAATGTATGAACTATTATGAATATTATTCTCCCTTACATACTTTACCTAGGTAATGTATACAATTCCTAGGGATTGTATAGAGTACCTGCTGGTCCACCGGTAATGTGTAAAGTTGAGAGAAAAAGAAGGACAAATAAAACATCTTATGTTTGTTCAAACTTTATTGAAATTAACAATTAGGATACCCATTAAAGATAATCTTTATAAAAAAGGTAAGTAATATTTTGTTCTTTGTTTTTAACCGCCAGGAGATTTTGTAGTTGTAGTTTTTATCGAGAAGGGCAAGGAAAATCATTGAAGAAGCTATACAGTATTGTAAAAATGGCTTCTTCAATGATTTTCCTTGCCCTTACCGTACACTAACTGACGACAAGTAAATTCACTTCGTCTTTCACACACATTACCCGCTGCACATTCGGTATTGTATAGAATACCTAGGTAATGTATAAAATAAATCATATTTCATGCATTACCTAAACGTTTTAGGTATTCTATACATTGCCTAGGTATTGTATAGAATACCGGATTATACAGATTGACGGTAACATATATATAGTGTTGGTAAAACCCCATTCCTACTAAAAAGAAGCAAAAGGTAGCCGTCAAGACTACCGTTTGCTTAATATATATATATATATATATATATATATATATATATATTATAGGAAATAGTTCGTTGCCGATACTAGTTAGGTCAAACTTTTATTGTGGGGGATGCGGCAATGTGAAAAAGTGAACTCTTTTTAGTTTGTTCTGAGCTTTCGGTAATTTATTAAAACCATTGTCACAGAACTACAAAAGATAGGTACATTTATAGATATTTTAAAATAAAAATAAATTATTTTATAAATTCTGTGAACGATAAACAAGATATTAAAAAATTTAGTCAAATTTATCATAATTTAATAAAATAACAAGTTAATTATCAATAACCGCACTTTTTTTAATCTATTTTTCAAATATCGTAAATTTATTTCTTAAGTTAATACTTGTAATTATAACCAAATAACAACTGTATATATTTTTTACTTCATTATGACATTTTAGACAATAGACATTTTGAAAAAGCTTTCAAACGAAAGCGAAACGTCGAAAAAACATTTTTAATTTATTAAATATAAAATACCTAACCATAAAAATCAAGCGATTATTATAATAATGGTTAATGAATATATATCATCGTCAGAATGATGATATGTCAATATCGAAATAATTATCAATATCCTTTTATAATTTTAATTAAAATAGTGGAATTAATTAGAAACAGTTAGTTTCATTTATAACATTAATATGAGTAGATTCCACAAAATAAGGGTCCAAACAGTAAATTCAATATTTTTAATGTCTGTACACAAATTTTGCCCATTCTTTTTTGTTTTTTGCTAGCACCTTGGCCGCTAACCATGTTGTCTCTCGTTTCTTCATTATTTCTCCTATTACTCCATCCCATGTCTGTTTCGGTCTTCCTCTTTTCCCAGCTCTTTGTACCTTAGATTCCCACACTTGCTTGACAGGCCTCTTATTATCCATTCTTTGGAGATGCCCCCACCAGCTAAGTTGTCGTTTTTCAATGAATTCCAGCATTGGTTCTATTTCCAGGTCTTCTCTTATTTTTGTGTTTCTCATTTTGTCTCTTTTGTCTCAATCATCAGGTATTTGTTCTTCATCCCATGCCTTTTTGATTATTTCGAGTAGATAACTCATTCCTTTTTGTCCCAGATTTTTGAACATCTCTGTTGTAAGTTTGTCATACCCTGGAGATTTACAGTGTTTGTATAACTTCTGTTAGGTCTTCCATATTTATACCTTCACCTTTTTCTTTATCTTTCAGGGTATCGTTAGTTAGTTTTTCTTTTTCTGTTTTTGTTGTCCATCTAGTAGGTCTTGAAAGTATTCTCTTCATCTATTCATTATTTCCGTTCCTTCCGTTAGCAAATCTCCATTTTTATCTTTAATACTTGTCGTGTTCGGTTTTTTTTCTAGTCGTAAGGATTTCATTGTTTTGTAAAATAGTTTTTGCTTCGTTTTGCTGTCACTCTCCATTGTTTCCTTTTTAGCCTGTAATACTAGTTCTTTCACTGTTTTTCTTTCCCTTTTGTATAATTCATAATTTTTTGTACATCTGTTACTCAAGTACTTTCTCCACATCTTCTTTTTAAGTTTTATTTGGTTTTTTATTTCTTCTGTCCACCAAGCGGTCTGTTTCTTATAGTTGTTCTTTTTACTAGTTCCACATATTTCTTTAGCTGTTTCTAATATTGTATTTTTGAAGTAGTTCCACCTTGCCTCCAGACTGTGATTTTGTTGAGGTTTTGACAGAAATTCAAACTTCAGTGTTAGTAATTCAGTGAATTTTTTTGCTGTTAACTTATTTGATACTTTATAGGCCTTTATTGATTCATATTCTAATCTTGTGTTCCGTTTATATTCCTCCAGGTTACTTGTATGGTATTTTATTTTCGTTACTAGTAGGTAGTGGTCGCTACCAATTTCTGGTCTCCTTCTTACTTTTGTATCTATTATTTCCTGTCTATTACATTTTTCTACCAGAATGTAATCAAATACTGATTTTTCATTTCTGTTTTTGCATTCCCGCGTGTATTTGTAGATATCCTTGTGTTCAAAGAACGTATTTGTTATCATTAGATTGTTTATTGTGCAGTAATCTAGCATTCTTTCTCCATTATTATTTCTTCTCTCCTCTCCATGTGTACCTAGTATACTATTATATATTAAATCTTGTTTTCCAACTCTACTGTTAAAGTCTACTAATACAAATATCTTTCGTTTGCTTCTTCTGTTATTTCTGTCAGTTCCTCCCAGAATTTATTTTTAATTTCAGCTGCTTCATCCTCGTTTGGCCCATATATCTCAATAACTGTTTTTATGTTTTTATTTTGATCTTTGATCTTTACTGTCATTATTCGTTCTGTCCAACCTTTCCATTGGGTAATTTGTTCTGCTGTTCTTTTATGTATTAAACAAGCTACTCCCTTTGCTGCTCTCTGCTTTTCTGAGACTCCACTGTGCAATAAAACATGTCCGTTTTCTGTTAGCATCATCCATTCTCCTTTCTTTTTTGTTTCAGTTACCGCCAATATTTCAAGTCCTGTCTTTTCAAATTCATCTTCCAGCTCTTTTTCTTTTCCTGATAAACTTCTAACATTCCACGTTCCTATTTTCCATATTGCTGTCGTTTTATCATTATTTGCCAATTTTTCAGTTTTATTAATTTTTTTGTCTATTTTCACCACTTTCTTGTCCTTTTCCGTCGCTCTTGTCGTTATCGGTTGGGTTTTCTTGCTTAGTTTTTTGAATGAGTTAATTCTAGCCTTTCATTATTATAATTCCACTTCCACTCTTGATTGTTGGTAATTATTTTGTTGTATCCTATTTTAACAGAATTTCCCTTCTCTCTTTCTTCCTGTCCTCTTCTTCTGATTAACCTCTCCTTTTCCATTTCCTTTGCTGTCTTATCTTCGTTGATGTATATTCTGCCTGTTGCGTTTTTCAACTTATGCTTGCTTTTCATAACATTTTCTTTATCTGCATAATTCTCAAATTCTACTAAAAACGTTTTTCCCCCAGTTTTCGTGCTCTTTTTATTTGTGTTTGGATGCCAATTTCATTGCACAACACATTTCCTATTTCTTTCTTGATTTCTTCTGAATCATTGGTATCTATTTTTATTCCTGTAACTATATTATTCCTTGTTTTTTCTTTCTCCAACCATTCTATTTTTTTTCCACTGTTTTAACTTTTTCTTTCTTTATTTTCTTTTACTAATTTCGCATTCTCCTGGTTTAACATTTTATTTTCTTCCCTAATTTTTTTTTATTTCCTCTTTGATCTCAGTTTGTTCCTGATTACTTTTCTGCTGTTCTGATTTCATGTCTCTGATCATTTCTATATTTCTAAATCTAGTTTTTCCTCAGACTTTTTGTATATCTTTTGTGGTGATCTTCTCCCACTGCTAGTAAATATTTTTTCTTCCTCCCTGCTTCTTTTTCTTCGGCCCTCGTTCCTGGTATAATCATCGCTGTACATGCTTTTTGGATGGCGTAAAGAGCTGTCTCGCCTCAACGGCTCGGAAGACCTTCGTTCTTATCTATCCTTTTGCTTATTATGTTTGTTTGTTAATTTCTTTGGTTTTTTACTATTTGCTCAAGTATGGCAACAGTGTTTCAAAATAGACCAGGAATTTACTAATTAGCTGTTGTATTCAATTCAGTTGAACTAGATTAAAATAGGAAGAACTTCCTATTTTATGTGACATTCATTTTATTAACTGACAGTAGTGATAAATATGACAATACAAATAATATAATACAAACTGGTCTAACATATATAATAATTCTCCGGGCTGTAGTTAAAAAAGTTAATCATAGTACAAAAGATTAGGTGGTCTTCGGATTCTTGAAGATCGTCTTGGACTTGTTTGTTGATCCAAAATACGATTACTTTGTTGCTGTTCACGTTCAGTGCTCTGCTCTGTAGTACTCGTATTATAAGGAGGTGGAAAACTATTAACTATAGATGTTGATGTACATGGCTCATTAACAAACTCATTAAAATCATAATGACTTATTGTAGTATCTTCTTTTTCTTGAACCGCAGTCGTACCTGTCGGCTTTCGAGTGGATACTTCTAAGGATCGGTTGTCATAGTCAAAATTTTTAGAAACCACAGTGGGTCTAAAAACTCTATACTGTCTCCTGGGTGGTAGTGGAAATTGTTGTTGATTGTTTTGCTGTCTTGATTGATTTTCCATGTTTTTTTATTGTTGTAATTCGGTTATAGGCATAGGCTTCTTAATATTGCACGATCGAAGTTGATTGAAATGTCTTTTTATCATGTAGCCATCGTCCAATTCAATTATATAATGTAATTTTCCCAGGCGATTTATAACAGTTCCATACTTCCAATAAATGTTTCCATGATAATTTCGTGATTGTACTCTTGTTCCGATTAGATAAAATTGCTCAAAATTTGGTTGAATTGCATTATTTTTATCTGGTTTTTGAGGTCGAATAAGATCTAATTTTTTTCGGATATTTTGACCAAACAACAATTCTGCTGCTGTCTTCTCATTCAAAAGGGGTGTTGATCTAAATTTAATTAAAAATCTGTGTAGTTTCTCATGTATAGTTCCTGACTCTTCAGACATTTTTTCCATTTTATCTTTAAATGTTTGAACATATCTTTCCGCTTGTCCATTTGTAGCGGGATATCCTGGAGCAATATGTCTTTGTCTTATACCATTTCTTTTACAAAATTCAACAAAAGCTATTGATTTAAAAATGGATGCGTTGACACTAACAATTATTTCTGGTAATCCGTAACAACTGAAAATTTCTCGTAGATAATGTATTGTTCCGAAAGTTGGTGCATTTTTAGACATTTTAATTTCGGGCCATTTACTCTTTGCATCTACAACTATGAAAAAATTATAATTAAAAATTGGGCCAGTATAATCTATGTGAACCCGTTGCCAATTTTTTTCCGGCTCTTCCCATTGGTGTAGTGGTGCTTTTTTGGGAGTTTTCTTGATATCACAACATGCTTTACAACTATTAACTAAATTCTCTATATCTTTATCAATACCCTTCCAGTAACAGTATCTTCGGGATATAGATTTCATTTTTACTATTCCTATGTGTGTACTATGTAGTTCTTGTAACATTGCTGCTTGAAGACATTCTGGTATAATTACTCGATTATGTTTATAAATTATTCCTTCCTGTAAAGAATATCCTGGGTCGTAAATATTTCCATTAAGAAGTTTCTCTTTCAATTATTGTAATTCCGGATCTTGTTGCGCTTCATGAGCAATTATATTAAAATCTAAGGTTGTTGTGGAAATTTGATTTACTGTTTGAATATTCTGTAAAAATTCATTATCGATTGCCATATTTTTATTTTCTTCTAGAGATAACGGATTTCTTGACAAATAGTCGGCATTAATCAAATCCGGATAAAAATTGTGCGTATCTGTTCATTCGTGTAGCTGATAATAAGGGTAGTTGTTTTGTTGGATTTAAGATAGTTATCAACGGTTTATTGTCGACAACAAGTGTAAAATGTCTTCCATAAATATAGTGAAACAATTTTTTTAAAGTCCAGTAAGTTGCAGTAGCTTCCCGATCTAATTGACTATAGTTTCTCTCTGCTTTTGTCAGTGATCTTGGAATAAAAACAACTGGTTTTTCTAGACCATTCGGAAGTTTGTGTGAAAGTACACCAGAAATTCCATGTGGACTTGCATCAGTAGCTAGTATTATTGGAAATTCTGGTGAAAAAGGCATTAAAACTTGCTGTTTGGCATTGTTAAAGGCAGCTTCACATTCTTTGGTCCAAATGAATGGTGCATTTTTTTGTAATAATCTGTTCAGTGGCTGCATAATTGTAGAAGCATGAGGTATAAATTTATCATAATATCGAACCATTCCTAGAAACTGTTGTACTTGTTCCATATTTTCTGGTCTTGGTGCTTCTTGTATGGCCTTGATTTTATCATCCGACTTTTTTAACCCTTCTTTGGTGATAATGTGTCCTAAATATTTAATCTCATTCTCGAAAAACTTGCATTTCTCTTTGTTTAGATGTAGATTATATTTTCGCAATTTTTCCAAAACTTTAATGAGTCTAGCTTTGCATTCCTGTAGAGATGAACCTTGAATTAAAATATCATCAAAGTAAGCTGTGGTACCATCTAAATTATTAACAATTTGGTCAATAATCCTATGAAATTCATTAGGTGCTGTTTTGATTCCAAAATTTAATCGCTTTGCAAGATACGTCCCTCTATGTGTAGATATAGCTTGTAGCTTCGCACTTTCTTCGTCTACTGGCACGTGCAGGTATGCTTTGAATATATCAAGGGTACAAAGATATTGACCGTTTCCCATTATATTGAAAATATCTTCTATTCTTGGAATCGGATATCGATTGTCTTGAAGTTGTTGATTAACAGTGACTTTGTAATCAGCGCATAACCGAATCTTTCCATCACTTTTAGGTACAATCACTAATGGCGTACCCCATTCTGAGTAATCTATATTTTCTATCATACCTTCGTTCTCCAAATTATCTAATTCTTTGTCAACTTCCTCTTGTAAAGCGTATGGAATTTTTCTTGGTTTGAAAAAAACTGGCTTGGCATTTGGTTTAAGTTTGAGTGAACAATGTATGTTTGGAATTTTTCCTACAGTTGAAGTAAAAACATCTTCAAAATCTTTGAAAATTGCATCTAATGTAGGAGCGGAAATTGAAGCAGGAATAGTGAGAGAGTTTATGTTTTGAATGTTAATTTTTAAATTTCGAATCCATCTTCTTCCAAGTATGGCATTGGCATTTCCCAGTATGACAAATAAATCTCCAATGATATTATTATTTTTGAAAGAAACAGGAACTTGAACATATCCCAATGGATTGAAAATATGATTAGTATAGGAACGGAATTTCATGTTCGTGTTTTGCATTGGTTCGTTTAATTCTAAATTATTGAAATCTCTTTCTGATATTAATGTAACTGGACTGCCTGTGTCATACTCAAAAGTGAAAGGTTTATTTTTTATTTGAAGTTCAATCAGCATTTTTGGTTCATAAATGGATGTTGCATTTGTATTATAAATATCTATTATCTGATTTATATTAGGATCGTCTTAAAAATTATTTTCATTATTCTGATACTCGTTGACATTCTTTATTTCATTTAAATTTTTTTGTAATGTAGTAATGCAAACCTTGCTCACGTGTCCTCGTTTTTTACAGCTTTGGCAGCTGAGCTTATCAGAAACTCTGCATTCAATCGTTTTGTGATTATTTCGTCCACAGTGAAGACATAATCCCGAAATACCTAACTTTCGATAATCTATTTTTGTTTGGTAATTTTGTGCCTTTGAAAATCGTGGTTATATATTATGCTGATATCTGTTATTGTATCTTGACTTCTGACTTGAAATTCTATTTACAGAAGATGGAGGCATATTTTCATAAATGTCCCTATTTTGGATTTTTGAAGCTTCAACAGCTAGTGCGATCTCTACTGCTCGTTCAAAAGTAATGTTTGTTTCTTGTAATATTTTCCCACGGATTTCTTCATCTTTTAAACCACGAATGAATTGAGCTCGTAAAAATATTTCGATCACATCTTTTTTACAATTACAGGCGCTGTGTTCTTTACATTTAACTTTAATGTCACAATACTTTATTTGCTCTTTAGGAGAGGCAACAAATGTGGAGATTGACTCATCTATATTTTGAGATTTTGATAAAAATTTTTGATGCTCAGTGAGAACGTTCATTTTAGGTGACAAATGGTTCTTTAGTAACACAATAAGCTCATTATAAGTCTTAGTATTGGGTAATTCAGGAGATGTAAGGCTTGATAAAATTTTATAATATTTACTTCCTAGGCAATTGATCAATATCATAACTTTTGCATCATTTGTATCTTCGTCGGAAGCATCTATTCCTTTTAGTTTGAAATAATTTTCTAGGCGTTCCTGATAATGATTAAATGATTCGGAATGTTCATCAAAAGGTTCAAAATTCAGGATTTGATGTTTAAGTGAATCCTTAATATCATTTGAAGCATTATTCGTCGGTTGTAATGTCTCTATTAGTTTAGTTAAAGTTTCTACCAAAGGTGCTAATTCAGCCATCTTATTATCGCCGTATTTCTTATTTTCATCAATCGTCGCCAAAATTGTTGTATTCAATTCAGTTGAACTAGATTAAAATAGGAAGAACTTCCTATTTTATGTGACATTTATTTTATTAACTGACAGTATTGATAAATATGACAATACACATCAAATGCAAAAAATAACATAATACAAAGTGGTCTAACATATATAATATTGAATTATGAATTCATTTTTGTTTCAAATCCACGTGGTTTGTTGTCTCGTTCGAATTTTGGTTTGTGACTTAGAGGTGAGATGTCGCTATTTTCGCAACAAAAATATTTCCGTAACTGGACAATATGTACCGTTGTTGATTATAGTCACATTTCAGTCCGAGATTAACTCTCGGACGATAACATATACCTTGTACTGATGAGGCGCAATACGCCTAAACCGGTCTACAAGTTGTGTTGTCCCTTCTAGTTGCAAACCAGAATGGTTGGTTTAAATCTTGTAGATTTACCAACCCCGTTTGACTTAGAAGTGTAATTCAATATCTGTCGGGGCATGTAGCCCGGGAAGTAGTTGTTTCTTCTTCGTTGAACGGTCACTGTTTTTTGAAAAATATTTTTCAAAACTAGTTTTGAAGCGTAGAATAATATATTTTTATTCTTCGACATCCGATATATAATATTAGCTGACGTCTCTTATCAATATTATCAGTTTATCACTTACTTTTAATTTTTATAATGTTGTTTTTGTCCGTGTTTTCTTTGTTTTTATTGCTTTTAACTCACTTTTCACTAAATGTTTAACTTTATTTTCACCGTGTATCGGTTGTTTGCAAATAATTTTCTCTGTATCGATCAATTTTCGGGTTAGATTCAGGAGAACAATTATTCACGTCTTTTCAACTTATCACAGCGATGCCAACTATTATAATAGACATTGAAGCAGATTTCGATAACACCTCTGTAGAATCACACAGATGCTCCTTTGGGGAAAAATGGACATGCTGTATTGGCAATACAACAAAATGGAAAAACCTACCATAAGATACGCCTCTTCGGTATGGGGCTATAGCTACTCTCTGGGAAATTACACCCATGTATTTCAGGCGGACGTATTCGCAATCTTGCAATGCGCGAAAGAAAACAACAGGAGATCTCTTGAGGACAAGCAGATCCATATGATATCAGACAGTCGAACGGCACGTATACAAACTGGCGAAGGGGACAAAGGTGATGGACTGGGTGCCATGAGAAAGCACAAGCAAAAATGGAATAAACTATTCGGCTGTACTGTTATCAGAGACTGTCAGATAGGCTTGGAAAAAAAGACCGAGCACGTGTCTTCCGGCAGCAAGACCTAGATCCAAATGAATTTCAAGACATTGATTAGTATCATAGTAAAGTAACCGGTCCATGAATTCCGTTCCATTCCATTTTTATGAAGTGAATTCACCGTGACATATAATAATAAAAGCTAAAAACTATCATCTTTTCAAACTTGTCGCGCTTACAATGCCTGTTTTTTAAACTCGTCAATCATCTCAAATTCCGAACCTGGGAATTGGATAGGATAAAGTGAACTATTTTATGACAGATAAAACGGAAATACCCGTGGATATACCCGAAGTTATAAAATTATACCTAAGAGCTAATGTATAGGTCTCTCACCAGAAAAAATAATTTCTATTTGCACCAAGATAATAATTTCAACAATTTGTTTTTAAACGTGCTTTCCTATTCCATTCAGTGAAAATAATGGCAGTTCAGTACTTGAGTTATTAATGAAATTCAAATAAAATGTAAACTAACACATATATTGTCCTTTTAAAACAAATAATTGTATGTTCCTTTTTCCATATTCCATTATCTTAAATAAATAGTGATATAATACTTGTTTCTTATTCTTAAACTATCCACTAATGTTTCAAATTTTTTTCAAAACTTAACGCGCGCTTAGACTGCGCTAATCTGACTTGTGAGTAGGACTCACGAGTGTCACTCTCGTGAGAAACAACCTATTCTTTACCATTTTCGTCTGACGGAAATAAATCAGTCTATCGATTTCAGTTTGTAAGGAATCTACCGAAACTTACACAATCTAAATTTACTTCGAAAGTTATTTTATAATAGAGGAACAGTCAGCTGAAGCTAAAATATCTGGCTAATTACACCGATTCATCCTTATGTAAGAATTTTGATTATCTTGAAATTCTTTATCTGTGAAAACATTACTGGAAAGTTTGTCCCATTATCATTGCAACTTATACAGTTGCGAAGTTCTTTAAAAATAAATATTTTAATATTTGACAACAGAAAAAAAATCGTCAATTCAATAAAAGGTTTTTGAACATTTAAATCTCTTCATTCAGAAAAAATATACTTTTTTCTACTCCTGTTTTATAATATACTTATTAAAAGACTAAAATCTGTATCATAATGATATTCATTATGATACAAATTTTCATTATGATACAGATTTTTAAGCCAATAGGAATGCGACATTCGCACAATATTTAATATAGCCATGGATACCTGGTTGACATTTCTGAAATTAATTATATTAGGTGACACTTAATTTGACAGCTGTCAAATAATTTTGATTTTCAAAAGTAACTATATATGATAATTATTAATTAAATAATTCTTATTAATCGGAGTAGAAAAAATATTGTATGCAACTTTCATGTAATGGCCATTAATACACTCGCATATTATATACGAAACTCGCCTGCGGCTCGCTTCGTATCCTACAACATGCTCGTGTCTTAATGGCTATCATTACATGATCGTTGCATAAAATACTATTATGTAATTCATATCAAGTCAGTTATATTTGATTACTACATTTTCATGTAGAAAATGGTCCACCAGAAAAAAATTCTGATTCTTTAAGCTATCAAGAATTTCAACAATATAATAAATCAGGCTATGAGGTAGTGTATATCATTATTTATACAAAAAATAAGCTTTTAAAGCAGTTGATACTGAGGCTCGTGATAAGCTTTCATGTTAATTGAAATGTTTTTGAAAGTAATGACGATTGATTGACATTATTCATTAGAATATAATTATAATATTATTTGTTTTTATGATTTAAGTAAATAAGTATTGATGTCTAACCTCTCTCAATCAGCTCAAGTTTTTCCCTTTTTGCGTACATCCATGGCATTTTAGCGACCTTTTCAATAGCCCTCAATTATGAGCTTCAACTATAAGCAAGTGAAGCACCATCAACGAGTTTTCCTAATAATTGATATGTTTGTGGAGATAATATTGCTTTTCCAGCCAATTGGGTACAAAACAGTACAAACATTTGAATTACAGCTATTTTAAAGTGGCGGTGCTGGTCATATGATGAAAAGGTCCATAAATAGGTTACTCCGCAGTGCAGTGGAAACAAAAATTGGAAATGGATGGTATTACTGTAGTTATACGTATTTTAAAATAATACCAAATTCCAGAACAGCACTGAGTTCCCACGTTAAAATTACACAAAGTCAATTCCTTCACTTCACACTCCAGTCCCCGCCATCACTTGAGATCTGCCTAGGTAAAAATATTCAACATGACAAAACAATACAGATCTTGTCAAAAAGGCAAAATCTCAATCGGGTCGAACATTTCATGTTGAGTTTTGAATTGAATCGATGGACTGATCAATACAAAAATCCTATCGTGAAGGGCCCGCTTCAGAATTATTTTTTGTAGATAAAAATGGCGCAATAGTAAGTGGGAAGTGAAAAAATATAGGATGTTATTCTAAATGTTGAATCGGAAATTGTCAAAAATATTGTCTATGATTTTTTCAAATAATACAAACTACCTATTTCACACGTATAAAGAGTTAAATTGCTAGGGAAAAACCTAATTTAAAAAATCTGAAAAGTGGTATAAGTAAGTTAGTGCAACATAGAGAGACAAAAGTGCAAAATAATAATTGTAAGTAGCCTTTAATTAGTCAGTAATCCGAAGAAAACGGATTAAATCAAATAATAAAATTCAGTCTGTAAAATTAAATGCAATAAAAAACTGGTCACAGCTTATCAGTAAACAGTAAATATTAAATTGTAAAAGCGATAGCGGCAAGTGAATAAAATTAGTACAGGGCCGAACTGAGAAGCATAAGTAAAATTTCAATTTAATTGGTCAGTTCGTAGAGTAGGGTGGAGGCTGAACGAAGTAGGCTTACACTATACCAAACTACATACGAAACACCAAATAGGTTGGATGAGCCAAAAAAGGAATAAACCGGAACACGACGAGTCACTGGAGGAAGAAAAAATATTTCGAAAAAGTAAATTAACAGAGCACTCTCCAGGTGAACAACGAGAAATGGACGAATTAAGAGAAATATTACAAGAATTTAAGAAAGACATCAAGGGAGATCTGCAAACAATAAATGCCGGACTAGAGCGAATGAAACATGATCAAAACGAAATCAACAAGGAAATACAGCAAATCAGAGAAGACCAACAAGGGTTTGGAGATGAGATAATCAAAATATTAAGAGAAAATGAAACTATAAAAAAGGAAAATGAGCTAATAAAACAAGAAAATAAGAAAATTAAAGAAGATTTAAATGAAATAAAAAAAACACTAGAATGGATAGAGAAGAAAGACAAAAAGAAAAACAACGTGGTGATGAGTGGACTGTCGATAGATGAGGAAAATCCTGCAATATTGAGAGATGCAATAGAGAACTTCGCTAGACAGAAGTTGAACGTGCAAGTGAAATCAGCTACGAAACTAGGACCCAGAACATGCTTGATACAATTTAATGAGGAAAAAGACAAAGAACAAGTAATGTAGAATAAAAATAAACTAAAGGACAACAAAGACGAAAGAATATACATCAACAACGATCTAACGAAAAATGAAAGGTTGAAACAGAAGCGAATGAGGGACATAGCAAGAGATGAAAGGCAAAAAGGAAACATAGTTAAAATTGGATACAACAAGATAATCATAAATGGAGAGGAATGGAGATGGGACAACAAGGAGAGCGAAATAAAGAAAACTAGTTCAAGAAACTAGTAAACGAAGATGAAACAGAAAAAAAACTAGAAACGACGACTAGGCTTGAACAAGGACATGATAAAGTATTAACTAAAAGAAAAGTAGAAGAGGATCATAGAAGCATGGAAAGGAAACAAAAGATAAAACAGAACTCGAAATATAAAACAAGGAAAATAAGCACATGGACAGATCTAAATGGTTGGTAGAGGTGGAGGACGACTTGATCAGGGCAGGTGTGACAGGATGGAAGCAAGAAACAAGAGACCGGAAGAATTGGCGGCAAATAAGCGAACGGATACAATAATAAACCGAGGATGGGGACTGATCCACCCCGATAAACGGATTTAGAAATCGAAAGCTGCGCAACCTCACATATATATATATATATATATATATATATATATATATATAAAATATATATAAAATATAAAAAAATTTCGAAACCTTTTCTAGGGTAGAAAGGGGGAACTAAAATGACATGAGAGAGAACGCACCATCATCATCAACTCCCTATGCCCCACCTACCCCACCTACAAAAATTTAAATGGCAACCCCCTACTTGTGATACGTCGTTAGAAAGCCCATAGAAAATGCTTTCCAACGGTCTAAGCCATAATTATACAGGGTGTAACAATAAAACAGAAAAATTTATTTGACAACAAAATGAAAAAGTGTTAAATGTCGAACTACAAAAATGTTAATTAATTTAGTAAATGTTCAAAATGGTTTCCATTGTTTTGTAAACAATAGTAAAACCTATTTTCAAACTCCATACAAACCTTGGCAAATGTTGCTTTAGTAATATCACGACATGCTTCACTAATTCTTCGTCGTAATTCGTCGATTGAGCTTGGTTTAGTTTTATAAACAACCGACTTAAGCTGACCCCACAGGAAAAAATCAGGTGGCGGTGAGTCTGGTGACCTAGGTGGCCTTCTATTTGGATAATTGTTGTTTAACCAGTCCCTAACTGCTTCTGCGTAATGGGGAGGTGCTCCGTCTTGCTGAAAGTGCAACAAATTTCCATCTAGAGCTGGATTGCCATCGCGGTCCTGTTGGACAATTAAGGGCTCAATAGTGTTCTCCAGCATATCGAGGAACATTTCACCGTTTAAATTTCCCGGTATAAACAAGGAACCAATCACAGAATCTCCTGATACCCCTGCCCAAACATTTAGTTTCTCCGGATACTGAGTGTAGTTTTCTTTAAACAGATATGGTTTTTCATCATTCTATTAACGACAGTTTTGTTTATTTACATTACCATTTAGATAAAATGTGCACTCATCACTAAAACAAATATTTTTTTAAAAAGTCCTAACATTCTTAATTATTTCAGACATAATTTCACAAAACTGAATTCTTCGGTCTGGATCGTCATCGGACAATTCTTGAAAACATTGCATTTTATAGGGGTGAAATTTATGAAGCTTCAAAACTTTCTGTACCGACTCATGTGATAGTCCTGTTATTTCAGAGACGTGACTAGTTGATCTATTCCAAATTGTCCAAGGACTTCAATTTGAGTTGCTTCATCGAGTACTCTTGAGGCATTCCTTTTTCTATTTGCCACTGAACCCGTCCCTCTAAATTTTGCGACTAAATCACGTGACTTACAGGATGTCTTTCATTAAACACGTTAGCTGTCTGCAAATAACTTTCGTTCTGGGAGCCAAATGGTAAAATTATCTCCACACGTTCAGCTATACTGTAAACCATCGTGATTATTGTAGTTCAATTAACGTGCAAAAGCTACCAAAATAGTTTCGGACCAAACGTACGAATAATTAATCTATCACAAATGACAATGACATTAAGGTAGGTATCAACTAAACCATTAATTTTAGTACAGAAAGGAAATGCAAAACAGAATAACAAAATGTGTTGTTTAAAAACTGCAAAGCAAACAAGTTTTTTTTGAAATACAATTAACACTTAAATAGGGACCATACTTGCACTTTCAAAGCGAAGTATCGTTCCACAATTAATTGTTATTTTTGTTGTCAAATAAATTTTTCTGCTTCATTGTTACACCCTGTATAATTATGACTTAGACCGTTGGAAAGCATTTTCTACGGGATTTCTGACGACGTATCACAAGTAGGGGGTTGCCATTTGAATTTTTGTAGGTGGGGTAGGTGGGGCATAGGGGGTTGATGGGGGTGCGTTCTCTCTCGTCATTTTAGTTCCCCCTCTCTACCCTAGAAACGGTTTTGAATTTTTTTTGAAATCTTTTTTCGTTCACGAGGTACAGCACATTGTAAGTTTTAAAATTGACACCCTGTACATAGATAATTAATGACTAATAAAGATTTATTGGGGTGTACGGTCCTATGTTGATGAAAGCAAGACGTGGATAATTTCGATCCGATAAAAAGTAAGATTACTAGGAGAATGCATAATTAAAAAATCAGAAAAGTTTTAATAGTAAGTTGGTGCTTCGTAGGGAGGCAAAGTGCAAAAACAAATAACTGTAAGTACCTTTAATTAGTCACTAATTCAAGGAAACAGACAAATTCAAATAATAATAAATCATAAAAAACAAGCAAAACTGGACACAGCTTATCAGTAAACACTAAATTGTAGAAGCGATAACTACAACTGAATAAAATTAGTACAGGACCAAACTAAGAAGCAGAAGTAACATTTTAATTTATAAAAATTAGATCCAAGAAGTAAAAAGAAAATCAAAAAGCCAAAAACGGTATTGGTCAGTTTGTATAGTAGGGTGGAGGCTGAACGAAGTAGGTTTACACTATATCAAACTACGTACGAAACACCAAAAAAAGTTGAATGAGCCAAAAAAGGAATAAACCAGAACACGACGAGTCATTAGAGGAAGCAAAAATATTTAGAAAAAGTAAATTAACAGAGCACTTAGCAGATAAATCAGATAAACAACGAGAAATGGATGAATTAAAGAAAATATTACAGGGATTTAAAGAAGACATCAAGGGAGAATTACAAATAATGAATACCGGATTAGAACGAATGAAATATAATCAAAAAGAAATAAAGAAGGAAATCAGAGTAGATCAACAAGGATTTGGAGATGAGATGATAAAAAAGGAAAATGAGAAAATAAAAAAATTGAAGAAGATTTGATTGAAATGAAAACAACACTAGAATGGATAGAGAAAGACAAAAAGAAAAACAACGTGGTGATGAGTGGGCTAACAATAGATGATGAAAATCGTGCAATATTAAAAGATGCAGTAGAGAATTTCGTTAGACAGAAATTGAATGTCAATGTACAGGTGAAAGCAGCTACTAAATTAGGACCCAGAACATGCCTAATACAACTAAATCAGGAGAAAGACAAAGAGAAAATAATGCAAAATAAAAACAAACTAAAGGATAACAAAAATGAAAGAGTTTACATTAACAACGATCTAACGAAAAATGAAAGATTCAAAGAGAAGCGAATGAGAGACATAGCAAGAGAAGAAAGGCAAAAAGGAAAGATAGTCAAAATTGGATATAACAAGATGATCATAAATGGAGAAGAATGGAGATGGGACAACAAAGAGAATGAAATAAAGAAATCTAATCCAAAAAACTAGCAAATGAAGATGAAACTGAAAAAAGAAAACAAGGAATGACAAATAGGCTCGAACAAGGACATGAAATAGTATTTACTGAAAGACAAGCAGACGAAGAAGATAAAACAAGGAGAAGAAAACAGAAGATAAAACAGAACTCGAAAACCTTTAGAAATATGGTAAAGAGGAAAAGGAATATAAAACGCGAAATAGGATTATGTACATGGAATGTAAGAACTATGTTGGAAGCGGGAAAAATGGAGCAGATAGCGGAACAACCGATGCAATATAAAATTGATATAGCAGCTTTACAGGAAATCAGATGGCAAGGAAATGGAGTTATAGAACGAAAAAAGTACAGAGTATATTATTCAGGTGGTGAAAAACAAGGACAGCATGGAGTAGCATTTATCGTGGGAGAAAAATTGGTAGGAAATATATTGGAGTTCAGACCAATAAATGAAAGAATGCCGCTGATTCCGACCACTTCATGGTCACAGCCACACTATTTCAGAAAATCACAAGAAAATGTAAAAGCAAGACATATCTGAAGAAATGGAATATTGATAAACTACAACAGAAGGAAGTCCAAAGTCAGTACAGAGAAAGCATAGGGAAGAAAATTAGAGAAATACCAGCAAAAGTTACAGAAATACAGTCAGGATGGAAAATTATTGAAAGATGTATAAACGCAGCAGCAAAAAAAAATAGGTATTGTAGAAAATACAACACAAAAGAAATGGTTTGATGAGAAATGTAAAAATATGGTGGAAAAGAAGAAATTTGCTTGGATAAAATACGTTAGAACCAACAGTCCTGAAGATAGAGTGGAGTACGAAAAACAGAAAAGAAACAAAAAAAATATTGAAAATAGCTAAGAAGACGGCAATTGAAAATTACATCAGCGAAATAGAAAAAGAAGGCTTTAATAAAAATACCAAAGTATTTTATCGTAAAATAGATAACCAAACTAAAACATACAAGAGTAAAATAACCGGAATAAAAGACGAAGAAGGAAAAATAATAGAAGAAGAAGTAGAATATAAAGAAACATGGATGTAGCATTTCAAAAAGCTATTAACAGAAACGGAAGATACGAAGGAAATAGAAATAGAAAAAGTAAACAACGAGGAAATAATCTCGAAGCCAACAATAGAAGATATAACAGATATAATCAATAAATGTAAAAATGGAATTAATACAGAACTTTTAAAATATGGAGGAGTCGAGCTGATAGAAAAAATATATCAAATAATAAGTAAAATATGGGATGACGAAGAAATACCAGAGGAATGGAATATGGGTCAAATAATAACAATACATAAAAAGGGTGATAAATAAATATGCAAAAATTACAGAGGAATTACTCTACTTAACACAGTTTATAAGATAACATCAACAATTATATAAAGGAGATTACAAGAGACAGGTGGGATAGCAGGAGAATACCAATGTGGGTTCATGAAAGGAAGATCTACGACAGATGCTATACATACACTGAAACAGATCATAGAAAAGGCCAACCAATACAATATTGATTTTGAAATGATATTTATAGACTTCCAGCAAGCATTTGATTCAACACGGAGAAATCAATTAATAAAGTCATTAAAAGAACTGGGGGTATGCGACAAGCTGAGAAGATTGATAAAAATGACACTGGCAAAAACAGTAGCGGAGATAAAAACCCAGAAAGGAACAACAAGAAAATTTGAATATAGCAAATGAGTCAAGCAGGGTGATTCATTGTCGGCGACGCTATTCAATTTGGCCTTAGATTACGTATTAAAAAGGATAAGTAAAGGAAACTTGAGAACAAAGGGAGGTCAACTAATAGCATACGCTGATGATGTTGCACTAGTAACAAAAAATAGAAAAATTATGGAAGAAATGCTACAAGAGATAGTGGAAGAAGGGAAAAAAATTGGTCTTAAAATAAATGCCGATAAAACCAAGCTATTGAGATTCAAAAAGAAGTGTGAGTACATGCATATCAGGATTAGAGACTATTCGTTTCAAGAGGTAGATAAAATACACGGGAATAACAATATCTAATGACGGAGACAAGGAAACCGAAATAAAAGAAAGAATAGCAGCAACAAATAGAGCATTCCATACCAATAAAAAACTGTTAATAAGTAAACTAATAAGGAAGAAGACGAAAATAAGGATATACAAAACAATTATAAGACCTGTATTAATGTATGGATCGGAAACTAACAATGACCAAAAAACATCAGGAAGATTTGAGAATACAAGAGCGTAAGATATTGAGAATGATATTAGGACCGAAAAAAGTAGGAAATGATTATAAAAAACGAACAAACATAGAATTAGAAATAGAAATAGGAAAAGATATAGTACAAAAAATTAAGGAACTGAGAATAAAATGGTTGGGACACATATGGAGGGCAGGTACAAAGTCAACAATCTATGCAATTATTGAATGGAAACCTTGTGATAAGCGAAAGAGAGGAAGACCCAAAACAACGTGGTTATAGGAGGTTATAAGCGACCTCAATAGCAAAGGAATAAGGCAGTGGAAGGAGAAAACAAACGATAGGAAGAAATGGAGGCAGATTGCTGAAAAAATATAAGGAAGAAAAAGAAGAAAAGGGGATTGATCCGCCCCGAAAAGAGGATTTAGAGAGCTTTTTGAAGCGGCGCTACCCCCTCGGGGGTGTTAAGCCAATATATCTAATAAAGATTTATTCTATATAAACCTCTTTGTTATTTCTACTGACCAAGCGACAACTCTACACAAAGGACAATTATTTTCCCTATTGGTTTCCATTATGGAAAAGTTGGACTGTATAACATGAACACATTATTCCATTCTGTATTGACTATAGTATAGTTGAAAACACCAGCGATTACAAACGACCTCAAAAAAGGGTTCACCCATTCAAAAAAATTAAGATAAATTATTGAAACTCTAGTCAAAAATTTTTAAATACATTTTTCATGATTAGTTTGTGAAATAAAGTAAAAATAAGCCCTAAAATTATATTCCTCACGCCGATCATTAATCAATGTCAATTACAGTTTTCCCGTTTTGTAGATAATAAATTTATTTATTAATTCTAATTAAATTTATGCTGAAAAAAATATTCGTAAAGGAAACTAAAAATATTTCCTTTTAAATAAACGTGGGATTTTTGTGAGATATGCATCATTGAAAATCTTTTTAAAATAGCTTAAGCCAGCAGTAATCGCATAGGGGAACAGAAGTATGCACTGTTGTTTCATGCCTTATTTGGAAGTTAATTTCTATTTGGTTGGGAAAAAAATTGGATAATAGAAATGCTTGTTGTTTTCAATTGCTTATAACAAATTTAGTTGTTATAAACGAAAAAAAAAATGAGTGTGCTTTAGACCACTCAACTGAAGTAAAACTTCTAGAATATTTAATGTATTGAACAAAATATTAATTTATAGAAAAAAATGAGTGTGCTTTAGACCACACGCTTGAAGTAAAACTTCTTTCGCTTCATCTATACAATTTTATTCACTTTAAACGTAAAATATTTTATGTACTGAACAAAATATTAATTTATAAAATTGTTCAAGAACGAAATTAAATTACATAATTATCAAGAAATCACCGTTCGCGTAACGCTAGCAAACTCGCAAACGAACTACTGAGTAGAGATGGGAAGTACGTGTGCGTGTCGTACAAAATGTACGGTGTACGTGACGTACAATTTTATTGTACTACCAGTACAATCCACCATTAGTACATTGGTTTTAGTTTCTGGTTCGCCGGTTGGGTGCTGGTGTGCTGGTAAAGTTATTATATTTATTACAGTGAAACAATATTTAAAGGTATTATTACTTTATAGATATAATAGTAATATGTTTCGGTGAAATAAAGACGAAATTGCGTTTTCTGAAATAACAAAAAACAACATTTAAAGCCTTCACTTCTAGTTTCCTAAAATTTACCCAGTAATACTGACAGCCGGTGTCACTGACATCTATTAGAGATCTGTAGACCATAAATCTTTAAAGAAAAGGAACGACACTAGTGTAGTGATATTCTTTACATAGATTTTACTACTACACCAATAAATAACCAGTAAGAGTAAGTATGTAGGTACTGTACTCGTAGTACTTGTATGTACTACGAGTCATTCACTCTCGTTCTACTACTAACTACTCTACTCCGCCGCAGCCGCTAATGTTGACTTGACGTAAGTCGCGCTCGGTCTCATCATACAATTGTAAGGCACGCACTGTACGGCACAATTTGGTGTACTGTACAGAGTGTGCTAGTACAACCAATTGTACTGGTTTTGCCCATCACTACTACTGAGGAGGCTGACATCCAAAGGCATGTATTTCTTAGGGTATGCTGAGGATCTTGCGATTATTGCAAAAGGCAAATTCGCAAGTACAGTCTCGAAGCAGACACAAACTGCCCTAAATATAATCAACAAGTGGTGTCAAGAGGAGGAACTAACTGTAAACCCTCTCAAAACCACGATAGTTGTTTTTACCAAGGAGAAAGTACTGAGAGGACTGAAGTCACCAGTTCTTAATAGGGTGGAAATTCCAATTGCACAAGTGGCAAAATACTTGGAAGTCATATTTGACCACAAGTTGACATGGAATCAACACCTACAGAAAAGAATACAAAAAGGTACGATAGCCCTCAATCTGTGCAGAAGAATGTGCGGAAAGAAATGGAGGCTACAACCAAAAATGATCATATGGCTATATACCAGAGTCATCAGACCCATGATAACATATGGCTCGGTGGTATGGAGGCCAAAGACTCGGCAGGCTTGGGCGATAGAAAATCTAAGTTGAATCCAAAGGCAAGCTTGCCTGGCTGCCACGGGAGCCATGAGGACAACCCCAGCAGCTGCATTAGAAGTATTGCTGATCCTGCCGCCACTTTATGTCCACATACAAAGCGAAACCAGGTCAATCACTAATAGATTGACCAATTGACCCAATAGTAGACTACACGGTGAGGTGTATAACGAGCTATACAAAAAATTGGAAATCGACTCCATAATGGGATTGCCATCGGATGAGATGATTCCCAAGTATATATTCGAGACAAACTTCAAAACAGTCATAACAGACAGAGAGGCATGGAAGGAGAAGGACCTCCAATTAATGCAGAAATGGCCTGCTACACAGATGGCTCAAAAACCGAGGAAGTAGTAGGAGCAGGAATATATATATAGCCAAGTCAAAAACAATAGCCTCACTGTGCTTAGGCAAACATGTGACGATATTCCAGGCAGAAGTTTAAGCAATGCAGGAGTGCCATTAAGGCAAGAGTTTGCCGACAGCCAAGTGGCTATAAAAGCAAACAGTTCCATGCAGATGAATTCCAAACTCGTTTAGGACTGCTTGGAGACGCTACAAGAGCTGGGCAGTCATAATAGATTGTCTTTAGCCTAGGTACCAGGCCACTCAGATCACAAGCTCCCATTGGCCCAGAACCTTTCTGTGGCATGGCAAAAGTGCTGCGAAAAACAAATAGCAGTACTTGAATAAAATAGCATTCTCGAAAATGGTGGAACTGTCGCCAAAAATGAGGCAGGCAGAAGAGTTCATCAAAGAACCATCGCCAAATTTCACGGAGTACCTACTGAGCCAGAATAGGAGAACAATCAGGATCCTGGTTGGGCTCCTGATGGAGCATTGAAGACTTAAAAAACGCATGAATAATATCGGATTGGCAGACACAACCATATGTAGGTTTTGCCAAGAAGATGAGGAAACCTCAGCACACATACTGTGCTACTGCGAAGGCCTGACTAGTCTAAGGTTTTCGACGATAGAGGAGGAAAAACCACAACTCTCCCAATATATGGAGGACCTGAGGTTTGGCATTCGAAGTCAAGTAATAAGGACGGGTCTAGACAAGGAACTCTAGCATAACAAGAGGGCACACACAATAGATCTGCAAAGGTCGTAGTGGAGAGGCACGTAAGCCCCATATTGATCTTATCTTATCTTAGAAAGTATTGCTGTATTTGTCTATCATTGCCATCTGAATGTTAATTCCACTACATTTATCCTTATCAGGCTTAACAGTCTTTTCACAAGATCCTGCTTGGATATATCAGCCTTTGGGCATGTTAGTCCCAGAAGTGCATCTTTTCAGTAAGCCAGTGCTACGCAGTCGAAGACAATGGGTGAAGTTGTTTCCTTCCCTTCCATGCACAACCGACAAAAAGGTTTAACCCTATATATGTCAATGGTATGGATGTCTGGAGAGTAATTACTTTCTTCATTTCACCCCCACCATAACATAACATTGCGCTATTACACTCGGTCGACATTCGGATCGGGCACGGTGTGGATATGGACCTTAACACGGCAGAGATAGGCTTCAGGGTTGCGTAAAAACATTTAGCCTATTATCAATCAAAACGCACGAGTTATTTTGTTGGGTCATTCTGTTTGTTTTTGTATATTAAAGTAATTAACTGAATTTGGAATATACCAGCAGTTGAGTTAATTGAAACTGTCAAAGCTATAATTGAGATTAAGTTTTGAAGAGGGATGGCCTATAAAAGCAGTGGTGTCTTCACAGTAAAAAACGTTGAGGACGGGAAACATTATAGCAAGAAAAGCTAGTGCACTCCCAAAGTTTCCGTTGGTGAAAGCACTGGTTTTTCACAACAAAAGAAAAGCTCAATTTCACGGTTTGTTAAAAAAAATTTACAGGATAATTTAATGTTTTCATCTACCGTCTCTCATTGGATGCAAAAATAGTCATATATCAATATTTTATCAAATTATAAAACATTTTGTTATTTGTTTTCGTAGGGTTACATGAAACCGCAGATTGCGTTTTGAATGATCGTATTCGAGATGTTATCTAGGTTTCAGCAATTACTCTTTTGGGTTAACAGGGCAGGGCAGCCCGGGGCACGGCTATCCAGGGGAAACCAAAATCACTGAATTCTGGGCCACAAAAATTAGTTGAATACGTAATTTGCATTAATGTTCTTGAAATTTACAACAATACCGCCACCGGTACTCTCCGCGAAGGGATATCATAATGTTTTTTACGAAGATTGGAGAAGCTAGAACGGCTTCAAATACAGTCGGGTGGGACTGACAAGACTCGTACTGGGGACCGACAGCCAAATAATTCCGAGGACGACTCTCCAGTGGACATGGACATTTCTGACATGGATCAAAATTTGGACGAGGACTACAAAATTGCTGGAACAACTACTTCGGCCCAAAGTTGCTCCAGTTTTTGATTAATTTTGTGTTCTTCATAAGTGATAAACTGATGGAATTAATAAATTTAGTTATTCTTCATTACCTTTTTTGTAGTTTTAATGGGGGGGGGTAGTTTTAACCAATTATTATGTATTATTAAAGTTTTTATCCATATCCCACCTAATCCTCATTGAAATTAAAAAAAATCTTTATAAGAGGCGCAGAATTTCAGTTTTGCCCGGAGTGTTGTAATCTACAGGACCGGCCCTAGTGTTAAGTGAGGCATTAAGAAAGAGAATGTGTGGTTTTTAATCTAGCATTTTTTGGATAAGTTTAATTTCCTGAAACTCATAGTAAGGTGGACATAGCTCTTAGAATCAGATACGGAGCAATACATATCTGATGTGGAGGATTTGAATGTTGAAGAAACTGTCGCTAACAAGGAAACGAAAAAGGAGAAACATGTCCCACCAAAAAATGCTAGGACTCGATCAGACAACTTGGTAACTCCTTGGTTAGGCCTGAAAAAAGGGAAGAGGAACTTGAAAACGCCATTAGAAATTTGGAGCTATTTTTTCAATGATGCAAGGCTGGAGAGGATTGTAGAGCATACGAACCAATTGATTAAATTAAACATAATTATGCCTGACAATATAAGTGAAGTGTAGGGTCCACTGTATTAGGCTGGTGTCAAAAAATTTAGTGTGGCAAATGCTGAAGAATTATGGAGAATGGATAGCAGCGGTATAGGATTGTTTAGACTTACTATGTTATTTTAAAGGTTCAGATTTTTAGTTAGATTTTTCAAGATTTGATGATAATGACACACGTCATTTGTAGAAAATTGAAAAGCCGCTACTCAGTCTGAGTATGTAACAATTGACGAAAAGCCTTAAGCTTTTAGATAGTGTTTGTGCTTTGCGACTCGAAAACGTACTATACTTCAAATCTCGAAGTTTATGTCGGAAAGCAACATGCTCCTGCATGTTGCTTTGTTGCTTACGGAGTAAGAAATTCTCCCAGAGCCGCAGTGGTCAGACTGTGTGAGGGAATTAAAGGTACCGGAAGCAATATAACAGTAGACAATTTGTTTACCAGCATAGACCTTACTGCTAAATTATAACGAAACTTTAGGCTTACGCTGTTAGAAACACTAAGAAAAAATATCTGTACATTAGTTTCATATATTCCAAAACCAAAAAAATCTGGTTAATTATTTCAAGCATGCACAGAGATGACGCTTTGGATAAAAAACGGGCAAACCAAATATGAAAATGTTATATAATCAGACCAAAGGAGGTGTTCATATGGTTGACAAGCTTTATTCCGTCTAGAACTGAACGAGAAATTTTTGCAAGTGGCTAAGGATAATTTTATACTCATTGTTGAATGTAGACGGTATCGATCAATTTGCAATCTTTCTTACGGACAACGTTAATACAACTATTCCGTGAAGGGATTTCAAACATATGCTTAGTTTTGCTTTTGTTGGTGACCAATCAAAAACTAGGGTGACTATCAAGAACATACATCCATTAAAAGTCGCCTTTGAGAGCTTCATGGATTGAAAAACACAGAAATGAAAATTGAGCGACAGAATATCGCTGGAGAAAATGTGATAGATTCTTATTTTCATAATATAAAACAGTTTATGCCACATATATTTTATGCCATAATAAACTTTTAAAAATGTAAAAACTGTTCACTTAACGTATTTTCTGTGATATTTTCTTTAATATGGCCATATTTAACATTTGCGGAGCATCACTCCGCAGCGATCACCCGTGTCAAAAAAATATAACGACAACTGTAGGGTTACGTGAAGGTTGAAATGATTAGGAAGCATTTGGTTGAGTTGAACATATAGGTACTTATGTAATTTTTTGGATGGTGTCCTAATGATACTCCTTTCATTCCTAAGAATATAGCCCGTGACTTCATTTTAACGAATTTAATTTAAGTTTGTTATTAACGGTATTTTTTGTTACAGGTACCAATTGACGAAGGACAAAAAATCCCAGCCCAGGCAGATATACACATATAAAGGTGATCCTTTTAGTTTTTTTAAACATTTTTAAGGGATCGTCTATTAGACTTTTACGCAAAATGGCTCTAAACCAAAGTCTGAATATAAGATTTTATGTAAATGTCAATATATGGTCAATTAGAGTGAGATGTACTGTAGACAATGATTCAAAATATAAATCAAAGCAGAAATTGTCCATAAGTAAATTGACATGTCTTTATCTTGAATCCAGGTTGTTATAACCGTCAGTACATAAAATATGTAGGATAAATCCACAAATTTATCTTAAATCTTCATGAAAAAAAATCTATTGAAAATGTAACTTTATACAGGAGAAAGGTTGCGAAGATTTTTCCTAAATATTTTTGGTACCCTTTTTCGAAACAAGCTATATAATATAGAAGTTCCTCTTCGATATCATGTTTAGTTATTTTAAGAATCTTGTTCATTTAGAAATTTAAATACTAAAATTTAATTTAGTCACATATACTCTCAAAAAAATATTCAATTTAAAAACATTGAAAAGAACTGATGAGAATATATGTTTATCTGTTGTGATATTTTGTTGATACTTATTATAGTTTACATTAAAACACTATTAAATATTCGAAACTCCGCTTGTCATCAGCTCAACCAAACTGTAATATGTGTTATCCCACATAATTCAAAACAATTATTTGTTAAGTATTTAAAAAGTCAGAATAGAAAAAAGTAAAAGGTCTACGCGCTGTGGACATTCTAACTCATCTTTCAAAGGTTCCTTTTGCAATATAACCTTACTTGATCGGAGTATATAGTAAAGTATATTGTAGGAAGTAAATTATTAAGATGTTAAACTAGGTACAGAAAAAACTTTGAAACAATATAATAGATTAGATGTGCAACCAAAGAAGTATGTTTTTTTATATGAAAATTCGTCTCATGGCAATATATCTGTGTTTTAATTTATATTTCGAAAAACTGTGTGCTTCCGTCTGATCTATATACAGTACGAGGAAGGAACACAGGTAACATGGATGGTTGGCATATTATACCATAAGCGACATCTCTCAGTATTTTAATTTATTTCCTAAAACTATTTAATTGAAAGATGAATTCATCCGTTGCTATCAGAATTTTACTCAAACATCAAACAATCACTTCAATATACCTATTTTTTCTATGGTGTTTTACACGTTACCGAATCATATAACTGTTCTAGCTTTCAGCTACTTTCTGAATGAAATGATGCAATAATTATAAGCATTCCAATTCGCATTTCACCTGATGCGCAATAATAGGCATGATGACTGATTTTGAAAAACTACTTTCGTATCAAAACGATAGAATAGAAAACGGCGCCTTTCTGTGGCATCACACATCTGTAAAAACTTGAATGAATTCTAATGTGTATCGATGGCGTTCCAATGATTAAAAAACAGTTGGAAATGATTCTTAACAAGTTTGCCTCCATAAAAGCTCGTTTCACAGCTAACCTTTCTTTATAGCTCTTTTGGTAACAAAACTTACATCCTGAAGAGTTTATAACGAGTAAATATCACATAAACGATGCAGAACTAGCATATACAATGGAAGTTCGAGTGATATACAAAATGCCAAATTACCTTCCAAAAGGTTGACTTTATGCGCTTCCGATCGGTGTTTGAGCTAAGATGGCGGATTGTTATTCTTTGTATTTTTTTTTATAAAATAAATATAATCACAGTTGTGAAGCAAAAATAAGTAATTCCTTTGGAATCTCCCTGCTCTATATTCAGTTATTCTTAGTGACTGTCATCATGTCTCTATTTATATGTGGCAACCACCTTGTAGTTCCAATCAGTGATTCTTGTAATCTCTTTCGCATGTTATGTGAAAAAAAGGAAGGAAGTATTTCATTCTCCCCCCTTAAGAGGATCGGGCCGCTATAGGCTTTCCGGTACCTCTTCATCCAACATTGGAAGGAATAAGGATTGTTGGATTTAGGGGATGTATGTATGTAAATTGGGGTGACATTCACTGAGACCTAAAAGATCTATTGTGCCCTCTTACTTCTACATAGTTTCTGAGGAAATTATCACCCAATAAACACAGTTACGTGAAAAAAACGTTGAAATTTTCAAGTAACGCCACCAGTATTCATCGTTGAAAAAACGGCAAAATGTCGTTAGGCAATACGTTTCATTCTGGTTTTACGGTAACGCTACTTTATTACGTTGATTCAATGTTATTTCCTCGTTGCAAATATACTTATTATAATGTGAACTCTACTAAAATATAACGTTGTAGTTTGGTTTCAACGTAACACTACCTATTCACGGTTTTTCAACGTTAATTATCCATTGAAATTCTACTTCAGTTCAACGATATATTCTGGGTTCGATGTAACGTTGCAGATATACGAATTCTCAACGTTGATGTTCGATTTGTATTCACGTTGCAAACATGCTTATTTTAATATAAATTCTACCGAAACATAACGTTATATTTTGGTTTCAACGTAACTCTACCTATTCACGGGTTTTCAACGTTATTTATCCGGTGAAATTCTACTTCACAATAACGATATCTTTTGGTTTCGACGTAACGTTGCAGAAATACGAATTTTCAACGTTATTTATCCGGTGAAATTCTACTTCACAATAACGATATCTTTTGGTTTCGACGTAACGTTGCAGAAATACGAATTTTCAACGTTGATATTCGATTTGTAGGGACCCTAAAAGATACTGGAATAACACCGAAATTAAACGTAGTATTCCAGTATCCAAGTAATATTAATATTCCCCGTTGAATCAACGATGATTACATGTTTCTATAATACTATATTTCAACTTTCATCATTACTATCCTGAAACGTTCCATAAACGTTTCATACAGGGTTAGTACAAAGTCTTGAAACGGTGAAATATCACGAGAAATAAACACAGGAACGAAAATCGAAAAATGACTTTTCAATTATTTTTCAAAAGCTCTCAAATGACACCAAACTCGACCTAGCTCCCCTATCTCCAGGGGGTGGGGTAGCTGGAACTTTTGAATTAATTAATAGGAACCCCATTTGTATTGCAGATTTTAATTCTCCATAAAAAATTACATTGATTTCATGTGCCATAATTGCCTTTCCCTACCCCTAGAAAAGAGAGGGATAAACTTGATTAGATCTATTTTTTTAGCATACCTACTCGGTTTCTACGGTACAAAATACGTAGGTATTGTCTGCAATTTTGATATAATAATAAATTCCAATTCGGTTATTGTTCGGTTCAGTTGTATTCTGCATCTGAAAGTAGTTAAAAACAAAACAATAATATATTCTTTAAAAACAGCGTATACTGTAGGTACAATAACCGATGCAAAATTTATCATTATTTCAAAGAGACAAAATGTACCGTAGGAACCGATTTTTCATAAAAATTGGTCTGAAATCAAGTTTTAAATTTGATGCCGACTTCCCTAAGGAAAAGGGAAGTCGATAATGGTACATAAAATCAATGCAATTTTTTTTCTCGAGAATCCTAATCTGTAATAAAAAGTGGGGGAACATTTAAAAGTTGCACCCGCCCCACTCCCAGGGGAAGTGGAAGGGGAATCGAGTTTGGTGTCATTGGATAGCTTTTGAAAAATAATCGAAAAGGCCTTTTCTCGATTTTCGTCCCGATGTGTATTTCTCGAGATATTTCGGTGTTCCAGGATTTTGTACTAAACCTGAAAATGAAAACGAATGTTAATATTTTTGAAGAAATATAATAACAAAACGTAAACTTAAAAAAATATAAAAAATTTATAAAAATAAAACAAAATAAACTAACAGAATTTCTTTAAACTTAAAACACTTATAAAACACTTATAAAAATTAAATATTTAAAAATGTATGCCATTCAAGGATTTCTTTTTTGCTTGGACTTGAGAGCGTCATTCATTCTTTTTTTGGCGAACTTTAGCCAATCTTTTGTGGCATCAGCTATCTGGATATCAGTTGCTGAACCAAATTCTTTCTTCACGGCAACTGCAAAAAATTAATTGATATACTGCATTACATTGAAAACGAGCCAGCCTCAATAACCAGGAAAAAATCGAAACACTTTAACCACATCAGGGGACACATTTTGACATATTCACACTCAATTAACTTTCAGTGCCGCATTTCCAGAGCGTCTCACTACATTTTTTCAAATCGATCACCCTATATTTTTTTTCATTATCAGATTCTCCTTGACGTGCAGATTTCAAAAAAGTACAATACATATATGGTCGGAGGCTTACAGCTACAAATTATTTGGTTTGAAAAGCTTCAGTCCATGTGGATTGTACTTTTCTAAAATTTGGACATCAAGGAGAATCTGAATCTGATAATGCAAAAAATGTAGGATGATTGATTTGAAAAAATGTGGTGACATGATCTGGGGGTGCGATAGTGGAAGTTACATAAGTTTAAATATGTCAGAATGTGTCCCCCTGTGTATCATAAATTATTTGGATAACATGGGTATCCCTGAAAGCTTTTTTCTCAGTGCCTTTCCAATTGTAGAGGGTAGCCAGCTCGTTGGTGAACAGAAACCTTAAAATCCTCCTGGTGTGGTCTTCCGGAGAGATTCTGCCAATTGATTTCAATCTTGTGACCTAAAAATTGATAATGAGTGGAAATATAGTATTCACATTAGAAGAAACATTCAAATGTGTGCAGAAAAACGTAAAGTCATAGCCAGCATCTTTGAAGGTAATCGATTATCGATTTTTCGAAACATAGGATAGTTTTTTAACTGCGGTCGACTAAATAATAACTTTCAAATGCAAATATCTCGTTTCTTGTTGCGAAGTCAAAGAAGATGATTGAAGTCGATTTTGTAAATTATCACACGCTCTATCGATTTTGTTTGAAAAAAAATTTTCTAACTATTATATAGTTTTCCAGATAATTTCATAAAACTGGTTTTTGGGGGTAGTTTTTATTTTTTTTACAACCCTTCCCCCTACTCAATTTTTATTTTTGATTCTTGATATATACATAAAAATGATATTTGACCAAAAATCTTCGATTTATAATTTCATGACATTTTAAAATTTCCCTTGATTGGACTATTACAACCTAGACAGATTATTGGAGTCAACTGAAGACATAAGTAGATAAAGGTGTCATGTCACATTTTATTTTAAATTACTTTTTGGCATTTTTGAACTTCCATGGTATAGATTTAACCTTCCAATATCAGAAAATCGTAAATTGTAATGTCTTAAAGATTTTTTTGTTGATAAAGGTGCCATGTCAAACATACAATGAATATTTTTAGCGGATAAATGTGTTATGTTACTTTTTTGATACATGACACCTTCTTATTTTTTCAAAATATTATGATAAACCAAAGAAAATAACCTAAAATTAACTATTTTATGAGGTATTACTCATTTAATTCAAAAGCAATACAAAACGCATTTTGTGAATTTACTCAAAACTTTAAAAATGCGACATGACACGTTTATCCACTTATGTCTTCAACTGTACTATATCTACATTACAGATTAACACCTACCTACCTTAATTACCCGTAAATTGAGAATGGATAAAAGTTTTTAAAAAGGAAATATTTTCAGTTAGTGCAATACGGAATTCAGTTATATAGCAAATCATTAGAAGGTACTTACCAAATTATTATCAGTCTAACAAACACATGAACTGAAGCTTAGCGTCGACAAATGCAAAATGGACCCTATGGCGAGTGGCGGTTGGCGGTTCACCATACTGACCGTGCAGCGTTGCCAAGGAGTGATAAATATCGAATATATTAAGAATATCCATAAAGTCCCTCCATGAATAATTGATACAGGTATTCTGTATAGTTATAATCATAGGCCTCATTTTTTAAACGATAAATAACTCAACCAATGAGGACAAGAAAAGAAAGTGTAGATATAAAATATTAGTAATTGTAGATTTTTTAAATTATTATACTCGATGCAACGAAATACACTTGGCAACCAAGCTGCGAAAACGTTCCATATCTTTTCAACGGATCTCTCATATGTACTTTCAATAATATATAATATTTGCATACTTTCATTGAAGTAAATTATCTTCAGATGTGACGAAGAAGTTAGTATTTACACAAGGTTGATTGATAATTAGGTACATGACATATTACTTTCATTAATTGAGTAAAAAGCAATAGAAACATGAATTTTATAACTTATGTATTAACGTATAAACGTTGAAGTAAAAACATTGAAACAACGTTGCTTTGATCCGGATGAATATATGTTGAAGATATACAACCCATCACAAATTTAAAGAATATAATGTTGATAAGGCTTTTTCACATTTTCAGTAGATCATTTCCATTGTGTGCTAAAACGTAAAACACGAGTCTCATGGAAAATTTCATATTCAATGTATTTGGCACGATGTAGGTACCTATATGTATTCGATTGAATTAAAGTTGAAGAAGTCCAATGAAAACTACCTACCTATCACTGTAGACGACAACTTGATGAAGAAGGTAATCGGTTTTAAACGTATCCAATACATTTCTTCCATCAGTTGAAATAACGTTGAATAATATGCAATCAGAAACGTTGTCTCAAGGTAACGTGAAAGATGTAGTTGTTATTAAATTCTTCATTCAACGGATCAATAACGTAATTTCTAATAAGTTTAATAAACGTAGAAAAAAAGAGTTATTTAAACGTAGAATATAAGTTGCTCAAAGCTTCGAGTTACTGAGTAGTGTTATATTCAACGTTTATGTGATGGTTCTCACTTTTGATTTAATATACGTTGAGAAAGCACGATGAGGACACGTTTCATAATGGTGGTGAAGAGAGGTAGTTAACAACGTTGAATAATATGCAATCAGAAACGTTGTCTCAAGGTAACGTGAAATATGTAGTTGTTATTAAATTCTTCATTCAACGGATCAATAACGTAATTTCTAATAAGTTTAATAAACGTAGAAAAAAAGAGTTATTTAAACGTAGAATATAAGTTGCTCAAAGTTTCAAGTTATTGAGTAGCTTTATATTCAACGTGTATGTAATGTTTTTTACTTTTGATTGAATATACGTTGAGAAAGCACGATGTGGAAACGTTTCATAACGGTAGTGAATAGTAATGAGTTGAGTCATATACGTTAATTAAAGGTAGAATCAACGTTTGGTTGTGTAGTGGTTCCGAAAGTAACGTTGCGAAATTCAACCGGTAACGTTTAATCAACGTCAGCTACCACATATAAACGTATATTACACGTGTGTGTGTTTATTGGGCAGAGACTAGTATCTCCTTTAGTCCTATTTCCCGGAGGAATTTTAGGATATCTGCAGGCTTTAACTTAGGTAAATGTCCCTCTTCTATCCAGTAATCTCCAAGGTGTTGTGCCCTAGGATTCTGAATTGCTGTGCAGTTCGCAAGTATGTGGATGGAGGTTTCTTCTTCCATGATACAGAATCTACATTCTTCTACCTCCACTTTTTTGAGCTTTTTCAGGTGCCCATTTAGGCGACAATGTCCCGTAAGGATCCACGTTAAAACTCTCAGTGCAGTTTTACTTTGACTTGTGCATTCATTTGATCTCAACAGGTTGTAGTCACCCAGAAGACCCGATCTTCTCTTTTTCCGGCTTTGCCTATTTCTTCCAATATTACATTGGTGCTGATATCGCAAAAGAGTTCCGGCACCCAAAAGGGTGTTCCAGTCCCCTCTTTGCTAGTTCATATGCTATTTCATTTCCTTCTATCCCAGTGTGTCCTGGAATCCACAGTAAGGTGACTATATTGTTCTCGCCTAGTTCATTTAGTTTGCCTATGCATTCCCACACCATTTCGGAACTGATAACACAAGAGCTCAGTGCTTTAATGGCTGCTTGACTATCCGACATTATGATAATCCTTTGCCTTCTATATCCTTTATCAATACTGAACTGGGCACACTCTCTTATGGCGTGAATTTCCGCTAGAAAGATACTCGGGGTTTTTCCCAAGCTTTCAGAGTGTTTGGTTCCTGGCTCGTACACACCTATCCCAGTTCCTTCTATTGCTTTTGAGCCGTCTGTGTACCATTGAATGGCATTCTTTCCAAGTCTGGTAATCCAGCTTTTGGAATGACGGTTACTATTGCCCTTCTCCATGCTTCTGGTATTTAACCCAGTTCTAAGCTGCTTCGACTGATCCTAACCAAATGTGGTAGAATTTCGTCTTGTCCTTGCTGGAGCAATGCTGGGAAAATCCCATCGGCTCCCGGTGCCTTGAAAGGTGAAAAGGTGTTCATAGCCCATTTTAACCTTTCGTTACTACAAATGTGCTTAGCCATTGTAGTACTTTCTCTCGTAGGTCATAACAGACCTTCGAGAGGATTATCTTACCTATTTGGGCTACTCCCAGGAAAATGAGTTTCTAGTAAGAGTCTCACTCTTTCCTCCTCATTTTCTGTATATTTACCGTCGGGCTTCCTCAAAGCCATATCTGTGTTGACCCTACTTTTTGTCATGACTTTGTAGAGTCTTGCCGCACAGAATTTTCTGAAGCTATTTCTTTTCGCTTTTCTAATTTCCGTATAGTAGGTGTTTCTCTGCCAGTATCCGGTGATTTCTGCTCTATTGAAAAGGTCCCGGGTTTGGATTCAGGGGATGGGAGTGGACAGAACGGTGGTAGGTGTCCTGAGAAGTTTATACTGCCCAGCATTTGCCTATTGCTACGAGAAAACCTCTGAAAAAACTCAGAGCAGGTCAGGCGGGCCTGGAATTTGAACCCCGGTTCTTCCAAATGCAAGCCAAGAGCGTAACCAGTCCACCACTCGCTCAAACAAAGCGTTGATAAACTCGTATCCCTGCTCCACCAAATGTACTTATTTCTTTCTAACACATTGTCGCTTACGGCACTTGTTAAACACCCATGTGACCAGAGCTCCTTCTTCTTACTGTATAGAACCCCACCATACCATAGTTTTCCTTTCAAACTTAGTTAGTTTCCTCATTACCGTCAAGTTCTTCAGCCAAATATGATGAATTTCTACTACTCTCGTTAGTTAAATATTCCAAAACATACTCCTGAAGCTTCAGAAAAGTAATGACAGTGTCCCATATGAGAATTTCATGATATTTATGATTTTGGCACAAGCCGAAAGTTTTTTAGGAATGGAACTGAATCAAATGTTGCACACCTAATAAAATATTGTTAATAGAATTTCGCATTTTATGAAAACCAACCTAACTTCCTAACAGCAGCAATGTCCACGAAAATCTGTCGACATTTTTTCTTTTTTGTAATTTGAATTCAAGGTTATTTAATGGTTGAATTGATGCGGTGGACTGACGATCATGTTAATAGTAAAACAACATAAAATCATTAAGGTCGGTACAAGAAACATACTATAACTGTCTAATAAAAAAATCACTTGTTAAAAATCATGGTTGTGTGTAGTTCGGCTTTAATGACTTTGGACTTACTTAATATACGTCAAACTATAGTTGTCTATTTGTAAGATGTTAGTTATATTAAAGTCTATTTTCAACCTATAAGAATCCTAATCTATACAAGAAGATTAAAATTAGAGAAAACAGAATCTCGTGATTGATGATACCAATACATTTATGCAGTAAAAAGTAACCTAATTACAATTATACATAAATTTCTATAAGTAATGTATCTAATCATATCTACAAGCTGTTTTTTTTTATCATAGGGTAACATTACTATATTCTAAACCGTGATATGAAGACGATTAAAGGGACAAAAAGGTAACTTTTATGGAGAACAATATATTTCTTAAAGTAAATTACAGGGACACTCTTTTCATTCATTCATTCATATATTTGGGTTGTGCCCATCAGCCCAGGCACTTGAACTGAATTTTTGTACCATTTCCCATGTTATCTACTTCCATCTCAGAAGGTTAGTGTCTTCTATAAAGGCCACTAGTTTCACTGGAGGGATTTTCAGTAGTTGTGTTGCTTGTATTAATTTCTCTCCAAAGTGCTTCCGTCTAAGTTCTTGTAAGTTCTTGCAGAGGCAGAGTATGTGAGTAGGTGTTTCATCATCAAGTTCACATTTTCTGCACATAGGTTCACTAACTTTGCCCATTTTGTACAGATGTTTCCTCAAGGTGCAGTGTCCAGTCACTAGGTCGGTAACTGTCTTCAAATGTCTCTTACCCAGTTTCAGTAGCCTGGCTGAAAGTACCTTGTCTACCTTGTTCAGTAAACTCTTTGTATGGAGGTGCCCTTGTGTCACCCTCCAATTGAATTGGTGTTCCCTATCTAGCTAGTTCCCGATTTCCCCTCTTATGCAATCTTTTGTCATTCCACAAAACGGTTCCGGACCTATGAAGTCTCCTTTAGAATCTTCTTTAGCTAACTGGTCCGCCATTTCATTACCTGCAATCTCCTCATGTGCCGGCACCCATATTAGAGACACTTTGTTGTCTTTTGCCAGCCTGTTGAGGGATTCTTTGCAGTTTTTCACTAGTCTAGATCGAGTTATTGGCTGTCAGTGAATATTTAAATTTTTTGTCCAGTATATCCTCTTCTGATGTTTTAATCAATACCGGCTATAGCGGTAATCGTCTCTGCTTGAAACACTCGTATGTCGACCAAGGCTAAAGAACATTCTCTTTCTAGGTCCTCTTATACCAGCCCCAGTGCCATGGTTTGTTTTGGAGCTATCGGTGAACCAGATGATTTCTTCAGAATTGCCTGGATGCATCACCTGTTCCCTAGATGGGATAATGATATTCACTCTCTAAGTGAATATATTCTCTGGTGTCATGCTATCAAACCTCATGTGAAATATGGGTTCGTCTAGTAATGTCTCAGTTGTATGAGTGTGTCCTTTTAAAACATTGTTCGGGGACCATAATCCTCCCGATTTCAGCATAAGAATTGCCATCATTGCCTCCGCCCTTATAAAAAGTTCTAGAGGAGGAAGTCCAATAATGGCTTCCATTGATGCCGTCCCTGTGCTGTTCATTGCCCCGGTAATACCAAGAAGGGCTTGTCTTTGCAGTTAATATATCAACTGCAAAGGACACTTCTGTCCTCCTCCACCAGACTATTGTTCCATAGGTGATCGTTGGCCTTATCACAGTTATGAAGAGCCAGTGAACCACCACAGGTCGTATTCCCCAGGTATTGTCCATAACTCTTCTGCATTGCCAGAAAAGCCTAGTAGCCCTGGTAGTAATTTTTTCCAGGTGTGCCCTCCAATTTGGTTTGGAATCAAGGGTCAATCCCAGATATTTAACTTCTTTGGATATTTCTAGTTCTTCCCCGAACAACAGTACTCTACCCTGCGGGAGAACTCTTCTATTCGTAAAAGCAACTAAAAGCAACAACAATATATTTCTTAAAATAAATTACAGGGTCACTCTTCATTCTCGAGTTATAGAGGAAAAACTGAAAATGCTGCTTTTGGTTTTTGAGCGTAAAATTTTTAAATAAAAAAATATCAAAAAGGAAAGTTTAATTTGATCACAAATTCACTATAGCCATGTATCAATAAATTTTCGATACGACGTTTCCTGTCTTCTCCAACGTTAATTGCAGTTATTAGTCAATCTTTAAAATCCAAATTCAGTGATAAGGTTTTCATGTCGTTTTATCTCAAATAACTTATATCACTCATTAAAACAATTTTTAAATACGGTCCTGCCGTAGTTCTTTTGTAAACTTGTTTTGAACATTGAACATTTGAACAAATGTAACGACATCTTTACTTCGGACCTATTAATTTCAATAAAAAATTTGCGTCAACAAAATGTTTTTTTATTTCAAGAGTTGTAGTGTAAATGTTGAAGAATTCCCTAAAACTACAGAAATTATCCATGAATTTTGTTTAGAATTCCCTGAAATTAAAGAAATTATTTTTCACTGATAATGTCATATTTTATATCGGAACGCTTTGTAAGATCTAAAGGCTGTACATTTGTGCAAAATAAAAACAGGTTCATAAAAGAACCACGACAGGACCGTATTTGAAAATTTTTTTCATTGATGTTAGTTATTTGGGGCAAGACGTCATAAAAATCTCAAATGTGATATATATCTCTGAATTTGGAATTTAAAGATTGACTAATAATTAATAGTTGTAATAATAGAGGCAGGACCGTATTAAAAGAATATTTATATTAGCCTCGTGAAGACACAAAACGTCGTATCGTATGGTACATAGTAAATTTGTGATCAAATGAAATTTTCCTTTTCCATTTTTTGACATTTTTTTATTTAAAAATTTTATATTTAAGAAAACCAAAAGCAGCATTTTCAGTTTTCCCTATATAACTCGAGAATGGAGAGAGTTTGTGATTATTTTTTAACAAATTCTTCTCCGTAATAGTTACCTTTTTGTCCATTTATTGTCTTCATATCTATTACGGTTTAGAATATAGTAATGTAACAAATGATAACAGAAACAGCCTGTATTGTATAGGGTAGTTGGATTATTACACAATTTGGGAATAACTTTGTTTATCATTGTTATTAATAAACAGGTTCGGTCTTTCTTAGATTATTTTTTGTTTTATTGAGCCAATACAGCTTCAATTTCTCCATTATCACTCTAACTTGATAATAAATAGATATTCTAGTACAAAATGCGGACCAGTAGTCTTTATAGATGAAAATTTCTATTTAGAAAATATCATTTATCAATTTATTGCTATAGTGTCACTAACAATTTTTTTTCGTTCACGTGGAAACAAAAAAATACAGTAGGATGAACTCTTACTATTCTAACAAACACATTTTTTGAAAAAAGTGATGAAAATGAGAACATAATTCTATGGAAGAGAATTTTTCATGAAATAGAAGAAACAACAGTAAGGACAACAAATATGTCTGGCACCAAATAAAATTAAAAGATGAAAGGACTAAAGAATCTTAAGTATAAGGTCATGTCGAGAAATATCAGATTCCAAAAACGTACTGTATGAACTTTATAAAAACCTGAAAACGATTTTTCCGGGCGATAATAAAACTGTTGTTAAAAATCGCGTTAGAGAAGCTATTGGAGGGTCTATGCGAACAATTGAAAGGATCCTCCAACAATGCCTATCGATTGATTAGACAAATTTTTCAACACCAATATTTCCGCCTTCAAAAGCCTACAAAAGAAAATGACGCGTGACAGATATTATAGTATAAAATAAACTACATATGCGACAAAATATATACAGTTTCCATTAATCATATAATTGACGTGAAAAATGGATGCACAAACTTGAAGTTTCTAATCATTATACTGGATGATTTCAATGAGGAATTCTATAAAATTTGCTAATTACCTGTTTTTGATAACTATGATAACCATTATTACGTCAAAATTAATAAATTCTATATTAATACAAACTACCCTTGCCATACTTGTAGATCAAAAATGTGAATAGTCATTCTTTGCCTGAAATATATTAAATATACGAGACATGTGGGAACATAAGCTACATGGAAAAAATGGTCCCAGAAAAGTGATATTAAAATATATGTCGAGAGACATGCACCAAATAAAAAATTCAATTTATGGTCACATTATTTATATGAACTATGATTAAGTCGATACTTATTTAATAAGAAAGCGTATCTTTAACCACAATAATTGAATAATTTACTTTCTTGATATTATAATCTTCCTGTATAGTCGGTGTTTTGTCCCAATAAAATACTATATTCAATGTTAATAGCATAGGACATGGGTAGTCAAAATATTTTAAACAATTTTAAAATATTTTCGAATCTAGACACAATTGACAGTTTTAGGTTGTGCTCATAGGTTAATAAATTTTAATGAAATTAGGTATAATTAGTTAAATAGGTGAAGGATATATCCTAGGAAGCAACGGAACCAACTTATTCCAGGAACAAGGAGTAAGTCCAAAATTTTTTAATAAAAATATAGCCATTTTTTTAGAAAAATACTACAAAAACTGCATAATATATAGAATCGATTATTTGAAAACACAAAGACATTTGTTTGTTGAATTCGTTTTCCCAATATGATAAGGAATGTTTGGAAAAAGACTAAACAAACATTTTTTATCGAAAAGTGAAAAATAAATTCGAGGTGTACAAATTTCTGAGTATTATATTACCATTCACACAAACTAACCCTTTATTGACTTTAAGTCCTATTCATTTCACAGCGTCCCAGCGGAGGGTGTTTAAACTACTAAGTTTAATTTTAATATATGCAGTCAAAGATTATTGTCAATGTATAGGTCTACTTAAACAATGTTATTGTCAATAGTGGACTGTAAACACTTTTTATTTTATAAAGAATAGAATAATATCAACATTTTAAGAGTTAATGAAAAACAAGTGGGTTCAGCTATTTTGAAATCAATAGTTCGCGGGTCACAACCCGAACTAGTTCGGAATTAGCTCTGATTTGTCTAGAGCGCGTGCCTAATTACGAACCAGTAATTAATTTTAATTATACCGCGAACGGTCTTAGAACCACAGATCACCTCTCAGATCCTGACCGAAAACATAATTTAAAAACAAAGTAAATTAAATAGATAATTTAAATATCTTCTGTATTTTCTTTGTGGTATATTAATTATTATTTTTGTTATTTATTTTGGGAAATCAAACCACAATCTTTGTTATGTTTTTATTTCAATGTTCTGATGCGTTCCAGCTACCGTTATCAAGAATAATTATAATGAAAAAATTCGTCAACTTGGCAATTAATAATATTTTGAAGTTTATGACTGCAAGAAATTGTTGTCAAATTTTTAAGGTTATAAGTAGATTATATATGTATATATTATATGTGAATAATGAAATAATTTTTGTTTTGAAATTCTAACAATATTAGATTAAAAAATAAAAATAAAAATAATGAAGATAGAAGAAAACAACTGATATATCCGATTCCGAATCGATAACGAACCAATCCGATATGATCCGTGAATACCGAACTATTATTAAAAATTCAGAATTCTATTAACCGCGAACGCCACTTTTCAGAATGCGCATGCGAATAGTCTCTGAAATGGTTCGGAATTACATCCGCCAACAAACCTATGAAAACCAGGGATAACTAGTTACTATTAAGAATGAAACCGTCATAGGCGCATCGTAGAGGATTGATTCCGAACAGAGCGGATTCTTGAAATAATGTGTTATATAATATTTTATGTATTCTTCTCTATACCACAAATAAAACAGATTGTCTTAACACTTTACTTACCCATGATATATTACACGAAATACTCTTACTGAACTGAATTATATATATATATATATATATATATATAGCTTTTAACAGGCCTTTTAGGCCCATAGCTTTGTAATTCATCTCCATACTTTTCTATCTTTGGCCTTTTCTCTCCATCGATTCACATTCTTTTCTTTCAGGTCTTCTAGTACCACCTCCCTCCATCTTTTCCTTGGTCTGCCTCTTTTCTTCTTGCCTTCCGGAACTCTCCATGCTATTTGTTTCACTATTCTTCCTCCTTCCATCCTTTCTATGTGCCCTAACCACTGAAGTCTTCTTGATGTAATAGTTGCATCTATTTTGGGTTCACGATAAATGTTACATAATTCTTCGTTAGTCCTTCTCATATACACCCCTTCTACTTTTTTTCCTCCCAGAATTCTTCTTAACATTTTCCTTTCCCATCTAATTACACTTTCTCTTTGATTTTTGTTTAAAACCCATGTCTCACAACTATACAATATTGTAGGTTTCAATATAGTATCGTACAATCTTAGTTTTGATTTCCTTGACAGATGTTTTGACCGGACTAGGTGATTTATTGCTCCTGTACTTTTGTTAGCTTTCATGATTCTATGATTAATTTCCTTTTCTTCACTACAATTACTGTTTAACAGGGTTCCTAGATATATAAACTCTTCCACATATTCAAATTCGATGATTGCTTTTTGAGTTTCTACTCTAAAGTTGCCATTTGTTGTCTGGTTTCCGAGTCTCATCAGCTTACTTTTCAGTTCGTTTATCTTAAGTCCCATTTTAGCGGCCGCTTCTATTAAATTCTGTGTTATTTCACCCAAATCCTTCTCTGTTCTTGAAATTATGGCCATATCGTCCGCATAACAAATAACTTGATGGCTTTTATAGTAAATGTGTCCCTCTCTATTCAATCTGCTGTCTCTTATAATTTTTTCTAATGCAAGGTTGAATAGTAATGTTGACAAGGGGTCACCTTGCTTCAGACCTGTTCCTATTTCAAAACTTTCTGAGCCTTCACCCCTGATCTGTACACTACTAGTAGTTTTGATGAGAGTCATCTTCACAAGATTCACCAATTTTCTTGGGGTCTCGAACTCATTCAAAGCCTTTAACAGGTTACTTCTGGAGACAGAATCATATGCCTGCTTGAAATCAAGGAAAAGTACTAGTACTGGTATTTTGTACTCAGAGCATGATGAATTGAACTGAATGAACTGAATTATTCCGAATAAATTTTCAGCACACTTTATAGAACTTCAAAAAATTTTAACTAAACTAAACATCAAGCTGCAAACTCCATAACCCACAGCATCCGATAATATCAAACTATGCATTTTAAATTGAAAAAATTAATATACAAAGAAAAGTCAAGACAAACATGGCATTATACTGGAAAATTACAATCACATGAAATACTTTCCGATGAAGACTACAAAAAGAATCAATAGACCAATAATAGTATTTCTTTCCAAAAATAAACGGTGGATTGGAGAGAATAATCAAATATTGTTTACAACCAACACCAAGCACTTGAAAATATTCCATTTGAAGTTACTTGAAACAGAACTGGGATAACAAAAGTAACTCTTCGTTTACAGTAAGGCGTTAGTTTTTTCGGTAACGCGTTACTTTAAAAGTAACGCAGTTCTATAAACGCTTTGCTTTTGTCAATAAATTAATAAAAAAATTGATGTACATCTTTATCCTCTAGTAATGGTACAAGAAAGAGAAAATGGAGATTATATTGTTATATGTACACACAAAGCTGCTGTACGGCAACTCATCACAAAATCAGCTCTATGCACATCAATTTGCTCACAGTACAAATTAATTATAAATATACAAGGTGTAACAAAAATGTGTACAGTAAATTTAATAGCTTTACGGGTCCAAGTTGATATATGCTAACTTGCTTATATAAGGTAATTGTCCATATTTCCGACGTGGTTCCAAAATCCGTCACATTCATAAAAAAACATTTAAAAACAAGAATCACCAAAGAGAAAAGTCAGCAGAGCATTCTTCTGGTCAATAGTCAAAGTTTTGTTTGGTAACAAAATCCCCCTACATTATCGACATCGCAAAATTATAACCTCGCTTTAACTGTCGAGAGTCGGATATTTTCCAGTAAATTGTATAAAAGTACAACAATATTACGCAATTTGTCGCTGCCTGCAAGACACAGCCTGGTTTGGTGCATGGTTTCGACGATCGCTATCACTGAAGTTCTACTCCATTCACAATAGAAATACAAACAGGAACATTACGCGGTGAAGTCCGCTAAGAAGTTGAGTATCTTTTTTTTTATTCCCAGGTAAGGTCTTTGATTGATTACTGTTTCGATTTGTATCAGAGTGTATCAAGCTTGTGTAAAATAGTAAAATTACTTTTGGTTACGGTTTTAATTTCTATTAAAAAATACTTATAATACCACTTCTGACAAGTCAAACATAACATAAAGTACAAAATGTCTACCGAGGAACTCAAACGTAAAAGACGTGGGATAAAAAGCAAACTTACAATTTTTTCTAAATTCATTTCGCCGTTTTTAACTAAACATATTAGGGATATTACAGATATTGAGGCTATAAATATCAAAGAGAGATTAGAGAAATATCAAACGCTTATTCATGAATTTGACGAGATTCAACTGCAAATTGAATATAATATTACTGGTGAGGATGTAGATGAAGAATTAGAAGTAGAATTTAATGAAAGGTCACAGTTTGAAAGTAACTTTTATGATCAGTTGAGTTTGGTAAAGAATTTAATGTCACAGTTAACTATAAATAATGATAGTCCATCTCCATCCATCCATAGTGGTCATAGTCAACAAAAAAACTTGACTAACTTGGTAAAATTGCCTAAAATTTCCCCACCCACGTTTCGGGGTAAAAATCTAGAGTGGTTAGAATATCGTAACACGTTCGAATCATTGATTCATAATAATGAAACTCTTAGTGAGATTCAAAAATTTCATTATTTACGCGCATCTTTGGAAGGTGCTCCCTCCGATATTCTCAAAACCATGGAGTTTAGTGCTCTAAATTATGCCACGGCATGGAAGTGCATTACTGAACGGTACAACTGTCCTCGATTGTTAATAGATTTCCATGTCAAAGCATTATTTAATATCGAACAGGTAAAAAGAGACTCTTCGGTTGAACTTAGAGCTTTAAGTGATACACTTATGAAAAACTTAAGAGCTTTGAAACAGTTGGGACATCCTACAGAAAATTGGGATGTATTAATAATTGCCTTAGCTTCAGAAAAATTGGACAAATCGTCTAAATTTGAATGGGAAAAATTAAAAACGAGTAAAGGTATTGTTCCAACGTTTGAAGACTTTAAAGTTTTTCTAAAATCGAGAGCAGAATTTTTAGAATCGCTTGAGCATAATATTTCTACAGATATACGCTCTACGGACAAACCAACCGAAAAGCGTAAGACACATATAACTCGAGGTTTTTTGTCTACAGACAAAGTCGATATGAAAGGTTCTAATGCTCAGTCTCGTTCCCCTGTTTGTCAGTTATGCAAGGGCTCACATTTCATTCAAAATTGCTCGGAGTTTTTGAGGTTATCTAATGAGGAAAGGAGCAAGAAGGTTATTTCTCTTAGAATGTGTTTAAATTGCTTGCGTTTTGGACACATATCCAAAAACTGTAGAAATTCCTTGTGTAGAAAGTGTCACAGAAAACATCACACTTTACTACATTCCGAAGGTAGCTTAGGTTTTAATCAAAATTACTCAAATTCAGAAAATATTACTCATGTCAATAATACAGCCAATAATGTACATTCAAACCCAGTAACTACAAATCAGAATCCTGGTACCAATGCTCGTTCGGCAAGTGGTTCAGTTGATGGTGTACTATTAATTGTCCACGGCATTTAAAGACATAGCAGACGCAAATGAAAAATTGCATGCCATTAGAGTACTTCTTGACAGCGGTTCCCAGTCGAGCTTCATTTCAAAGGCGTTATGTGATAAGTGTTGGGTTTAAAAGTGGAAAAAACTAACATTTCCGTAAAAGGTCTTAATGGTACTCTATCTAGCATCGATTTAAAATGCAAGGTTTCATTGAAGTCGCAATATTATAACTTTTCAGAAAATATTACTTGTTTTGTTTTGCCTCAAATTACTGAAAATATTCCTAGTATGAAAATTGATGTGAGTAAGTTGGATATTCCTGTAAACATGAAACTAGCCGATCCAACACTTTATGTGCCTGGAAAGGTCGATATGCTGATAGGTGCGGACCTATTTTGTCGTTTATTAAGTAACGGTCAGCATATACTAGGTAACAACAAACCAATATTACAGAAAACTCGACTTGGATGGATCGTATCCGGTCCAGTAGCCAAACCTCAGATTTCGTCTATTTCATGTAATTTTTCACATAATTTTGAAACAAATATTCAAAATCAACTATCTCGGTTCTGGGAAATTGAGGAATTACCTGATGTAAAACCTTTGTCCCAGGAAGATTCTTTATGCGAAAGGCATTTTGTGGAAAATTTTAAGCGTTTACCTAGCGGTCGTTTCGTTGTTTCGTTACCACTGAAGGATTCTGTTTCAAAACTTGGTGAGTCGTATAGTCAAGCTAAAATTCGGTTTCTAAACCTAGAAAAGAATAAATTACAAACAGATCCAGTTTTTAGAAAATTATATTGCGATTTCATGGAAGAATATATTACAATGGGACACATGAAAAGGGTTACAGATAATGAGCAAGATAATGAAATTACATATTACATGCCACATCACGGTGTCCTCCGGGAGGACAGTCTAACAACAAAATTACGCACTGTTTTCGATGCTTCTGCACCTTCATCCTCTGGCTATTCTTTGAATAATTTACAGCCTATTGGCCCTACATTACAAGACACTCAATTCTAATACGATTTCGAAAGCATAGTATTGTGGTCTCTGCTGACATCTAAAAGATGTACAGAAACGTGAATATTTCTAACGAGTACTTGCCTCTGCAACGAATTCTGTGGAGATTTAGTCCTAGCGATACTCTTGAAAAATATGAACTCCAGACGGTTACTTACGGTCCTACCTCCGGATCATTTTTAGCAATTCGTTGTCTTTACCAGCTTGCATTAGAAAATGAAAAGGTGGCACCAGAGTTTTCAGAAATTATCAAGTCCGATTTTTATGTGGACGATTTGCTTACTGGTTGTGAGTCAGTTGAAGAAGCGGGGCGTATATGCATTGGCATATCCAATATTTTGGATCAGGGCTGCTTTAATCTCCGAAAATTTATGTCAAATAGTCCTGAAGTTTTGAAACAGATTCCCGGTAGTAATGAAAATGCTAAAGTAGTGAACCTAAGTGAAAATGAAAATTCTAAAACATTAGGCTTAATTTGGAAGCCGTCCTTAGATAAGTTAATGTATAAAATAAGTGAACAACAAAATAACGTGCCTGTAACGAAACGGGAAATCTTATCACGAATTTCTCAAGTACTTGATCCGCTTGGACTCTCAAGTCCATGCATAATTATTGGAAAAATTCTAATGCAAAAGTTATGGTTGGAGAGAATCTCTTGGGACGAGGGTATTCCATTACTTTTGCATACAGCTTGGGCAATCTTCAGCGAAGAACTTCCTTTACTGAATAGTCTAGAAATTGACAGACATGTTATTTGTGACAATCCTCAATGGATAGAGCTGCATGGTTTCGCGGATTCCAGCGAGCGTGCTTATGGTGGATGTATTTATACCCGATCAATCGATCAATATGGCAATGTGACCATAAAATTGTTGTGCGCTAAAACGAAAGTTGCTCCGCTAAAAACAATAACTATTCCCAGATTAGAGCTTTGTGGGTGTTTAGTAGTTTCAAGATTGGCAGAGCAGGTGGTTAAATCATTTAAGTTATCATTTAACGCAAAATATTTATGGTCATATTCGACGGTAGCACTGGGATGGTTAAAGACAGAGCCAAGTATGTTAAAACCTTTTGTGAGCAGTCGCATTGCAGAAATACAAGATATTACTTCGGCCTATTCTTGGAACCATATTTCGGGCGACATTAATCCTGCAGATATTTTGACACGTGGGATCAAACCAAGTGAAATCAAAAGTCTAAGTTTATGGTGGTTCTGCCCAAAGTTCTTAATCCACGAAAAATCATCCTGGCCCAGCACTACTGTTAAATCAAACAATCTTCCGGATATGCGCAAGTCTAATACTTTTTCATTTCAACAAATAACTGAATGTACTTTCATAAATAATTTCTCTTCATTACTTAAATTAAAAAGAGTGGTTGTATGTTAAGGCCTATATGTTAAGATGGAAGAATAACTATAAACAGTCGAAAGAAAGTCGCTCAACAGGCCCCCTTAGTGTTTTAGAATTAAATAACTCCATCAATGTCGTAATAAAAATTTCTCAAAATGAAACCTTTTTTAAGGAAATAACGTTTGTCCCTCATGATAGTAAAATTCTTTCCTTAAATCCTTTTTTGGATGAAATCGGTATTTTGAGAGTTGGAGGTCGTCTTAGATTTTCCAATTTCAAGTATGAAAAGAAGCATCCTATTATTTTATCAGAAAAGCATCATTTAACAAAATTAATTTTGAAAAATGAACACATATTGTCATTACATTGTGGTCCACAGCAGTTGCTAGCAAATGTTCGAAATAAGTTCTGGCCAGTGAATGGCAGATCATTGGCTCGAAGAATTGTGCATGAGTGTATTAGATGTTTTAGGTATAATGCAAAACCTTCTGCACCTATAATGGGCGAATTGCCTCGTGAGCGGTTAGAATCAAGGCAACCATTTGAGGTTATTGGGGTGGACTATGCGGGTCCAGTGTTAATAAAAAATAAAATTGGTCGTTCTTCTCGGTTTTCAAAATCCTACATTTGTTTGTTCGTCTGTTTTGTTACTAAATCGATCCATTTGGAGTTGGTGGCAGACCTCTCTTAAGAATCCTTTTTAATGTCATTTCGCAGGTTTTGTGGACGTCGCGGAAAGCCTTCCATAGTCTTTTCTGATAACGGAAAAAACTTTGTAGCAGCTAGAGCTGCGTGAATTTGGTAATTTCATCAAGTTAAATCAAGAATTTATTGAAAATAAAATGTCAAATGATGGAAATTTATTCCCCCGTACTCACCACATTTCGGTGGGCTGTGGGAGTCCGGTGTACGCTGTACCAAACATCACTTAAAACGAGTAATCGGTGAACGCCTTTAACATTTGAATGCTTGTATACACTTTTGGTACAGATCGAGGCTGTGCTCAATTCAAGACCCCTATCCCCCTTATCTACTAAGCCCAGTGACCTTTTACCTTTGACGCCAACTCACTTCTTAGTCGGCAAGCCGCTAAACTCAATACCAGAACACGACGTTAGTATAATTCCTGTAAATCGCCTCTCCGTATTTCAAAACATACAGCAAATGAAGTTTCATTTTTGGAAAAGATGAAGTAAAGAGTTCATTTAGGAACTTCAGAAACGTGTGAAATGGAAAACTAACCAAAGTTCATTGAAGGAAAATGCTCTTGTTATCATAAAAGAAGAACATCTGCTGCCTGGTCGATGGAAACTTGGGAGAGTCCTAGAAATTCATCGTGGAAAGGATGAAATACCGCGAGTGGCAACCATTAAGACTGATTCTGGGATAATAAAACGCGGTTTTCAAAAGCTTTGCCCATTACCGTTAGAATGAACAGTGAAATTGATTATATAGTGTTGTTTTAGGTTGAAGCCTAGTGACTTCAAGTTGGGGGGTATGTTAACGCCTCAAATACTTTTATCAAAATAGCAGTGCGCTTGTAGCGGACCTAGTCTGGTTAAACTCGGACTATCGCGATATATGTTTAGTTTTAGTTTTGTTTCGTTTAAAAACTTTGTTATAATTTTCACGTCAATGTTATATTCTAATGATATAATAAAATACTATCTCAATCTAAGAAAAATTACTGGTTTATATTACTTCTTAGGTTAAATAATAACACTGAACGGGTGTCAGTTTTGTTGCAGAAATTGAACGGTAACGTTGGTAGTTTTATAAGGTAAGCAAAATCCGACTCATATTCTTACATCAATTAAACAGTTACGGGTAATACAATCTAGATCATTTTTAGTTTGAGAATTAAACAAAACGTTACATTTGATAATTTTAAGTAAATTACTTTTACAACAAAATTTTATAATTTTTCAAGTTTCTAATTTATGTACATGTAAACTACACAGTTCCCTAAATCCGACAGTGGGTAAGTTATCCTTTTTTACCAAAGGAAAATTAATTTAAAAGTCAGTGTCATAAATCCGACAGGAGTGTACCTGCATCCAATGTCGAAATTAGGGACAACTGGAAATTATATTGAAAATAATGCTTTTGGCTGATTTGCTTCATATCGTAACAGAATAAGTAAAAACAATATTATTATGATGATTTTTTTCCTTTTCGTTATAGAATGTCTGCGAAGAAGTAGGTACTGTAGCTACAATAAGGAAAATTTAAAACGTACACTAGGTAGATGCTGTTAAGCAGGGAATGCCATATGCAACTGCTGCAAAATACTTTAATATACCAAGAACGACATTAATTGGTAAAATTCGAGGTGTTTATCCAGAAGATTGTAAGAGTGGAGTCTACACAATATTAACAAGTGATGAAGAACATGGATTATGAATATGGGACGAATGGGGTTTCCCGTAATGAAATTTCAGTTACTTGATAGCGTTGAAATGCTTGTAAAGCGCCTAAATCGAAGTAACACATTTACAAATGGTAGACCTGGACGTCATTGGATTGAGGGATTTTTAAAAAGGCATCCACAAATTAGTGAGCGCATTACCCAAAATCTCACCACGTCTCGGGCTGGTTTGGAGAAATTAAAGCCTACTTCAGAACTTCCGATACGAGTCAATGATGATCCTACCAGAGCTTTTAGCTCCTAAAGGTGGAAAAAAGCAAAATTGTGCACGATATATCCGGAGACGACAAAGAGTGCCTTACGGTTTTAATTACCAGTAATGCCGCCGGTATGTTAGTACCAACAATGGTAATGTATCCGTATGAAAGAATACCTAAACACATAACTTCAAAGATTCCCAGTGGTTGGGGTATTGGAAAATCGACCAGCGGATGGATGACTTCGGAATCATTTTTTAAATGCGTCACTAACATATTTTATCATTGGCTGGTATCTAATAATATTGATTTTCCAGTTATTCTGTATCTAGACGGACATAAATCACATGTAATACAGCCTTTAACAGAATTCTGCAGAGAGAAAAAAATCGTCATGATCAGCCTATTGCCCAACTCAACACACGTTTTACAGCCGCTTGATGTTGGGCTTTTTAGATCACTAAAACTTTCATGGAAAAAGCAAATACAACAGTTCAAAACAAAAAACAATTACAAAACTTTAACGAGAGAAAATTTTGCTCCTGTTTTAAACGAAGCAATGAAATCGGTTTTCAATATCGAACAAATTTTTACTAATACCCTCAAAGCAGTTGGACTCTATCCATTTGATTATGGGAATATCGATTTTGACAAAATTATCGGATCAATTAACAACTTAGAGCCTTCCACGGCAGAAAGAGCTGAAAATCGTGAAAGAGTAAAAAATCTTCGTTTTCTTGAGACAGGAGCCTGGAACTCTTATGCAGTTTTTTAAGCATTCTGGAGCTGAATGGAATGGTGAGATTGAAGAAAAAAGTTTGAACATGACGTGGTTTAAAATGTTTAATGCTTCGGGGTTACCCGTGAACACATAAGCTGTTCAGAATGTCGTCATCGAGATTCAAGAAGATATTATTTTACAAGAAGGGTGGGAGGACATGATTGTGGATGGGCACACAGTAGTTGCCACAGAATATATAGAGGAACAGATAAGTGCACCAAACAAAATTGAGGATGAATTGGAAACTGACAATATAAACAACATAAATATAGAAACAGAGGTCGGCAATATTAACGAGCTTGAAAAGACAGCACAAAACGATGGCATTGAAGGATCTGATTTAGAATAAACGACTATAGACCCTAGCAAAGAAGATAAGAGGATAAACCAAGAGTCTCAACAATTTACTCCTCAAAAAGAACGAGCTCAGTTACCAGCTGTTAGTTGTACGTATAAGGAACATGATATTGAAGATTTGAACCTGGAGACCACTAACGACACAACAAAACCAGAAACACCGATTCGTGAAAAACTTACTTTAGTGGAACAAATGTCGAATACCAATGAAATAAAAAAATATAAATATGCTACAGTCTTACCTGGCGTAATTATTGCATTCCTTATTTTGGCCTGAACCGACAATAAACAAAAAAAGAAGACCGCAAAAGAAAAAGGGAAGAAAACAAAGAATTACGAAAACAGTACCAGGAGTTGAATATATCGACAAAATCACGTAAAACCAAAAATGATCTTTGTAGAAACATACTTGTGCACGAAAATGATGAAATAGGAGACAATGACCAGGACAAAGAAAATTTGAAATATATAGAAAACTAGGAGACCCGTCAGACGTTGTCCTGTCCTAACATTGTCTTGTCAATGAGATATTATGCAAGCGGTCGTTTTCTGCCCGCTGAGTGGAGTGTCAGAGTAGCTTTTGTTTATGTCAAACTTAACGATACCTATACAGAAATTTCAAATTTGAATTCACCGCCATTTTTTTGTTCAAAATAGATTTTTTTCAAACAATTTTTTCCCGTGCAATATCAAATCAAAAACCATGAAAAATCGATCCAGCCGTTCTCGAGTTATAAGACTCAATAAGATATTAAGCAAACGGTCGATTTCTGCCCGCTGAGTGCTAATCTCCAAGTAACGATACCTTTACAGAAATTTTAATTTACCGCAATTTTTTGTACAAAGTAGAATTTTTTTAAATAATTTTAACCCGCTGAGTGGGGAGTGTCAGAGTAGCTTTTGTTCATTTCAAACTTCTTTAAATGCCATCCTTACAATTAGCTAGTCTTCAAGTAACGACACCAGTACAGAAATTTTAATTTAACGCCATCTTTCGTCGAAAGTAAAATTTTTTTAAATAATTTTTTTCCCGTGCAGTTTTCCTATATTTTAATAGTTATTCTGCCGTTCGAGACGGAGACAAACAGGCCCTCGCCTAGCACTTTTGGCGCCTTTGTGCACATTTAAAATAACGCCCCAAATTTGTATTACGTTCATACACACAGCCGCAAAATCTAGGGACATAGCCTTATATTGTAAAATTTTTGGCAAATTAATTTTTTTATTGTTTTATTGTAAATAGTATGATATACAATTACTGTAAATAACCCAGTTTAGTAGTTACTCTGTGTAAAAATTACATTATACTACTTTTATTTATGATTTTAGTAATTCGTATGACCTCCTCGAGCATTCAGAACAGCGCGACATCTGCGTGGCATACTAAAAATTAAGTTGACTATGTTTGCTTGAGGAATAGCATTCCAGGCGTCCATGAGAGCTAAAAATAGAGCTAGCGGATTATTCCTAGGTCTTCCCATATGTAGAACTTCTCACTGGAGCATATCCCATACTTGTTCTATGGGATTGATATCTGGGGACTGCGCCGGCCATTGCAAAACATCAATAGCATGCTCATCTAAGTCCATTGCGAGTCTGTAAGTTTGCGGACGAGCATTATCGTGCATAAACAAAAAGCCAGGACCTACAGCTGCTGCATATGTTACAAAACTTTTTGCTATTTTATCTGAGTATAATTTTTTCTTTTTGTGGTCTCGAAGGATCGATGTATATTACGTTCACCCCAAAACTCGCTTATTAAACATCATGAAAAATCGATCTTTAAGCTTTTTTTCACATGTGTCGTATAAAACTATGTTAACATAACATATTTATTGCTTCAATAACAAATTATCCATTTATGTTATACATTACGCTTAAAAAAAAAGTGCGGTCACCATGACCGCTCTACGGTGAAAGCGTGCTAACTATCTGACTAGGGTGGTTGAGGGTTAATTTTTGCAAATTGTTTAATTAAATCTTCGTTGCAAGCCAAATTTCAAGCTCAAACATGAATAATATCAGATTTGTTTGATTTTATACAATTCATGTTATCATGTTACGTATTCGATCGAATAAATGCTATTATTGCGTACTCTCATTTGGAAGATATATTATTTTTGAGAAATTCCGCTCTCTCGTCTCAAAGAGTAAAATAAAATAAAAAACAATGTAATGTAATTCCTTACTGTTTTTTTTATCATTATAAATTTTGTTTTGACAATGTATCTTTTTATTACTTTTGAGTTCTGAAGCTTTTCGGCGCCGTCGTGCACTACACGACTTTGCCCTTATGTACAAATACAGACAAATACAACAAATCAAAAACCATGAAAATCGGTCCAGCCGTTCTCGAGTTATAGTGTTCGAACAAACCCGACTTTGTTTTATGGGTAGTTCTACAGAAATAGGAATTATTTGACGGTGCTTCTGTCCATATACTTTTTAAGTAAATTTATAAGTTTTAACTAGCCTATGATATGTCGGTACAGAGGTGGCCAGTCAAAAAATTATTTATTAATGATTTTATAGACATTTTTCATAAACATCTGGACAGGGTACTGGGAACGATTTCAGGGAACTGAAACTTTATAGAAAAAAGACAAATTTGTATGAATTATTTTTTATTAAATATCTTTAAACTAGAAAATATTCAAATCAAGAATGGTTTTAACATTTTATTTGAAATAGACTAAAAAATAAGTATTCTCTTTTCACGAAACATAAAATAAATTTGCTCTTGAAAACAATATTTGAATCATTAAGCATGGTCTTATCATCTGACTCGAAATAAAACCAACAAAACAAGTATTCTGCTTCTACGAAACATAAAATAAAATATTTAGTTCAACTTACATAACAGTATAGTAATTATATAAAACTTTAATTCATGCTGACTAGGTACTATAGGTGAATATTTATTGCACCTATACTAATAATATGCTTACAATTAGTTGGTAGCTTAAACATAAAATTTGTTTAAATCAGACATTTTCCTCTGGCTGCTTTATTTGCAATCGTTATCGGAAGAACATTTTTGGCAAATAAAAAACGTAGTATTGACCTTTATGCAATCGAGTTGTGCCCATTGCCCACATGATGTGCATTTAATCCAGTCAACGCCAGAAGTATCATCATTATATGACGCACCACAAACTATGCAAAAATATTCTTTGTCCTTTGTATTTTTGCGATTTTTCACAATATTCATCTTTTTCAGATGTTTAACTATTTTTTTATTTTTCGTCCTCTTGACGTTCGATCCATAATTTTCTTTATTCTGTTTTCCTCTAGAATTTTTTTTTCCAACTTTGCTATCATTTATTCCTTCATCCGAAGAAGTAGTGCAGTGAGTATCGGTTTGTATTAAAGGTTTCCTAATACGCTTTCGGGAATACTTAGTTTGAGTCGGAGCGTCTGTCCAAGGTTTTAAAGATGGGTTATTTTCCTTTTGTACCCCTGAAGGCCCAGCGATCGATGCATTCAACATTGGTGCCAAGATTTCAGATACGGAAATATCTAAGACAGTTGTTTCAGCGATAACTTCAGGATTTTCTAAATCTAATGTTAGATCATTAACATTTGAATGGTCTTGCTGTTGCACTGGTTGTTCAGTGACGGACGTCACCAATATGTTTTCTGTAGCTAAGCTGCAAGTATTTTCAATTTCTGATTCGGAATCACTGTATATATTAGCCATACTTAGCTTTCGTGTAGCTGGATACTCTACAAGGCCCAAATTATAGTGTGGGCATCCATCGACTTGACAAAAACAGCTCAGAGATTTCATCAGAAGTTTTCGTGGTGCATACATATTTCCTTTTACTTGGTGAACCTTGAGTGTGCCGTTAAAAGGAATTAGTTTCAGTTGATCAGTCGAAATTAGTTCATTCATTTCTTCAATATTTGAATCTGTTATAGTGAAAATTGTTATGTTAGGACATATTTTTTGGATTATGTTGCCAAATTCTTTTAAATTTGTGATATCACCCCCGGTAGCAACAACACTGTCAGCTGTTCTTTTACATACGGCGCCTATTCCGTCTGAAGCCCCCTCCCCGTGCCCAGCTTCGTGATAGTTCCATGACCAGTGCAAAATTTCATGACATAATAATGACATTTTGCAAGCTAAAATATAAAACATCAGCTTATTACGATATTGGGTGACTGGTCCGTCGCTCAAGAAGTGGACGTTTTCCACCGTGGAAGGAATTTCGGTCAAAACAGGTTTTAAGTGAGCCCATATCGCAGATACGTTGTGTGCAAGATTAGAGGATATAGTGCAGTAAGACTTCACAGAATTTTTAAGATAGATAACCACCGTATGAAGGGATATTTGTATCCGAGAACCACCAAAGTTAAAGGATTGTACTTCCTCGTTATATTTCATACAATAATTCTCCGAAAAATCCATATGTATTATTACGTCTTTTTCTGTAAGAGATTCCTTTAATGTCTTTATTGTAGTATATTGATGGACAATATTCAACTTTTACTAAATCTGCTTTTTTGTCTTTGGATCAAATATACTTTCTTTGGAAGAAATCCATTGCTTGTAGGTGATTATTTTTTCGTCGTTAAATTCCTCATATGGCAGAGTTTTTTGGCAGCAAATTTCACAAGATCTCATTAGACATTTTTCATTATATCTGTCACAGCACAATGTGAGTAACAAGTTCTGATAATTTGAACATTTTAATATTTTTGCGTTATTCAAAGCAGTCACAATTAATTGAATATTACTATGAAGAGTGCACATGCATGTGTCTCGATCTGCAACTTTCGGAGCAACAATCCAAAAAGGCGTGATTCTAGCAAACATCGAGTAACTTATAGTGACATTTCCAGATTTTAAATATTCTCTGTGTAAGTTTCGGAGCGTATCCAGACGATAACGTTTTTGTTTTTTTAGTTTATTCTTAGTAACAAATTCTTTTGTGCCCGCACATAATCTACTGTGTTTGTCGTCTTCTAAAAAAGTTTCTACTATTTTCCTCAGATGATTTTTAGATTTTTTTATTTGCTCTCTAGTTTTTGTCGATTGCCAAATCTTCTTGTATGTAATAATCCTATTTTGATGTTTCCATAGCTTGTTTCGTTTCACGGCTTCTCCTAAGAGTAGCTTTCGTGCAGTTCTCTTTTCTGCGTGGCTCTTCAATTTCCCTAAGTTTTCAGTAATTTGTTTTTCTATTATTTCACCAAATACAGCTTTCTTTACTACTTCTGCTCGTGTATTCGAATTTTCAGCTAGTTTTACCAGTGTGAAAGTGGGTGAAAGTGCTTCTGACTTCTTTAAACTATAAATCCTCTTCCTATATTTATTCAGTTGTGCTTTGAGTTTTGCTATCTTATCATCTTTTTTCTTAATTTCCAAATTTCGTTTTCGTCGTTTCCTTAAAGACCGCTTCTTCGCCTCAATTCTTCTAGGTGTTTCATTCTGTATTAGTTGCAATGGTCTATCATTTATAATTTCCTCGCCTGAAACTGATGGCGTATTTTCCCTTATGAAATCATTTATTGCTTTTTGTTTTAAAATCTTTTTCGCATAATGTGTAGCTGAATAGGTTCTCCAGTTCTTACGTGCATTTCTTTGTTCTCGAGGTGTCATTTCTGAAATTAGTTTTCTGATTCCTTTTTCTTTCTTTTTTAAATATTTAAGTCGCTCCTTTTCTTTTTGTTCAGCTAATTTAACAGGATTATTTTTTATTTTTTTATAGCGGGCTCTCTCAGCATCTCTTTTCTTTTGTAGTATCTCCTCCCTGCTCAATTTGTTCTTCTGCTTCATTTTGATCTAAAAAGAACCAGTTATTTTGATTAATAAATGAAAGTTAAGACATAGTGCCAAATGGGAGTACAAAACGACTTTAACATACAAAAGTGTAGCCGATTGATCCACATTCATCAGCCCCCTGGTTGGTTCTCAGTCCCCTGTCACCAATATTTCCAGGAGACTGAGAACAGGGGCCTGAGAATTTTCAAGTTATTCTTATAAAAACCGTTAAATACTAACTAATTAGATCCAAATCTTTGAAAATAACTTGCATTATTGAACTCTCAATTGTTTTGATTCTGAATACAAGATATTATAGTGATAATTTTCGATGGAAATACTTACCAGGGTCCTGAGGAGTTGACTGGTCCAACACGTGTACACACCAATGAAAGGCGCGAACCAAAATGTAAAAGATGTTAGGTGTAACTGATGTTGAGATGCACATATATAGATTTCATTCCAAAGTAAAGTCTCCCCAAGCGGCAGTTTCAATAACTAAATATCATAACACAGTAGCGCAAATTAATAGCAATCTCAGGGGACTGATAAATGGAACTGAGGACAAAGTTCGGCGAATGGAATAATCGATAAAATATGATTTAACGAGATTAGTAACAGTAGTAACTAATATAGATTATATACATAACGTAATTCCATATTAAATTTGATATCCGATTTGTTAAAATATAATTGTAGTTAGAATTTTGTACTTGAGACACACCAGGGAACTGAGAATTTGTCAGGTTTGTCAGTCGATCTTTGGGTAAAATTACATTTCTTTAACCGGTTTTTTTTCTTTGTCCGTTTAATTACACTTGTTATTCACATTTTCATGCAAAAAAATCGATGTTTTTATGTGGAAACGTACAGAAAAGATGGAGCCGCAATAATTCCTATTTTTGTAGAACTACCCTTATATATTAAGATGACTATGTTAATATGAAGTTTGAAGGTTTATTTTATCCTGGACAAATAACTAGTAAACAAAATAGTAGAGTTACTGTTAACGCTATGGCTAGAACCGGTACTGATAAGTGGAAATGGCCCAAACCAAAGGACTTAATTGAGTACGAATACTCTGAGATTCTAGAGAAGATCAACCCTCCACAGGAAATTAATAAATGAGGCTTTTATGTGGTAACAGAAATGGAAAAATACAAAGAATAAATGAAATGTTAATTATTTAATGTTAACCGTTACATTTTCCTATCTAAGCAATCAGTTTTAATAGGTTTTATTGCTTGGATGTTTATTGTAACTGTTTTCTTTTTTATTAGAAATGTTGTATTTTTTCATAAAATCAAACTAACATTAATTTAATAGAATTTACTGTTTGGACCCTGACTTTGTGGAATCTACTCATATTAATGTTATAAATGAAACTAACTGTTTCTAATTAATTCCACTATTTAATGAAAAAATTATGAAAATTATGAAAGGATATTGATAATTATTTCGATATTGACATATCATCATCAGAATGACAGAAGTTACATTTTATGTGATACCTACTTGATGTTTAATATTTTGGCTAGACCAAATAGTAAGTGACCTATCTTGTGATTGACTTAATTTATATGAATAGAAATAAGAAGAAGATATGATTTTACAAATATTAAAGCTTAGGTATTATTAGCCCTATGGGGATATCCTGGATATCTTTTTCCCATTTAAGATCAGTATAACTGTGCAATGATATAGGAAACCATGGAAATCTTGAACACATATTGCTGGTCTGTCCCATGTATAAAAGCCTAAGAGAAAATCTTATTAAGGTTCGAGGATTTTCGGATGATCTAGAATCGCTATTATCCTCAATAGATCCACCTACCCTAATGCAAATATATCGTTTCATATGTGGAGCAATGATTCAAAATAAATGAATGATGAGATCTCAGTAAAGGTCCCTACCGGCTCTATGCTGATGTGAGCATCTACTTTCTTAGGAAATTAAAGAGAAGTATTGTCATAGTTCCCTTATATATCGATGGCCTAGGTGCAATACCTCGTAAGTACCAAATTTTTTAAAATCGAGGTTTTCGCGCCAGTCCACTTTTTAAATCGGCCCGCGTAATGTTCAAAGCGCTGAACGGCTAATAACGGATAGAAACCACGAGCTGGTCACGTGGCAATACCAAACGTACAAATTTCACTTGCAATAACTCGTAAGTCCAGTCTTAAATGGCGCTTCATGCGCTGTGATGGTAAAACAATTTGTGCCTGTGTTTGAAGCTATTATCAAGGTAGCTTAATTGAAGTATTTGTAGAATGTTGGTTTAGTTGAAAGTTAAATACCTAGAGATATAGCCCATGAAGTAAAATTGTATTATTCTAGTTTATTTTCGCTGAAAAGCCACATTTAGATTCAATTGTACATACGTGTTATTGCAATTCTCAGAAACGTACGTACAGCATTCCTGATGGGAACATACGAGGTACTGCAGAAAAATTTAGCATCGAATATCACTTTAAATTTCCAAATTATTATTTACATTTAAAACAAACTTTAGGCAAATTTTATAAGAAGTAATTGGTTAAGAACACCAGTATTATTTTGCAGGATGAACAGGGGTAAAAAGCTCTTTGCGCTGGCACAAGCTAAAAAAGATCAACCACCCGTTTCTGTTGAGCAAGGTTTGATGAATGACGACAGTTTTAAAAATTTTATTAATTTACTGGATAGTATTCCTATAATATTCACTGATGACGTTTCCTTAGGAACTATTGCTGAATTTTCTTTAAATGCGGATACTGTTCAAATCCAAGAGACCGATACTTGCCAAGTTTATGACATTGCTGGAAACGGCTTAGTCACTAACATTACCAGCAGTCAAGATAATGAGTTCGCATCCGCTAGAGGAAATGCGACAAACCCTCACGACGACATAATGAATGACCCTATAGGATTTGAAAGAATTATTGACAGCGATACTATTTTAAACAAAAGAAATACTTCCAAAATGTCCTTTACCAAAGAATGTGCCATCACGACCACCAGTTGTTTTTCAGTTGCTCTAGGTGGACGAGAAAACATCAGCTTCGAGTCCCAGTTGGAGGATCAGATTCAATCAGCAGCTTCAGAAGAAATTAGTGACCCAGATTTCCAAGCTAAAAGTCATAAAAGTTCAGAGTGAACAGAGTTAACAGTGAAGGAGTTACAAAAAACGAGCTGCATAACGAACCTAACGAAAGAAAGAGTAGATCTAAAAGACGATCTGTAGACCGAAATGGATGGAAACGAAAGAAAAATCTCATTAAACGCATGAATGGAGAAAATTATTTAGGTTTTACAAGAAGAAACGAAAATTGGAAGAACGATAAAGTGGCAGCTTAAAAAGAGATGCACTGGAAAACATAATGAAGAAAAATAAAATCTATTAATGTGACAGAATTACAGAGGCGGAAAGAATGCAAATTTTTATTAAATTTTGGAGAGATTTGTCCTGGGACCAAAACAAAATATTCATTATTAATAATACAGAAAAATCGGAGCCCAAGAGAAGTAAAACTGAGAATAAGCTTGCGCAAAAGTCAGAATCCTTATTTTATTATCTCAAGCTTGAAAATAAAAAGTATCGCGTTTACAATACAATGTTTCTAAATACTATGCCTCGGAGAGTGGAGCATAAGGGAGTAGTGTAAATCAGGAAAACACGGAATGGTTAAAGCAAACAAAGAGAAAATTTCAAGACGTAATGATAACAGGGCTCCTAAGACAAGCGAGAGAAAGACATTTTTGGATGCCTGGTTTGATCAACTACCAAAGTTACCTTCCCACTCTTGTAGATCAGATTCAAAGAAAAGGTAGCTTGAAGATAATCTTGTGAAAAAAAAGCGGAACTGTACAAAAGATATGTCTCGTGCTGCGAAGGGAAACCTCTTAGCAACTGCGTTTTCGATGAAGTGCTAGAACAAAAGAATATTGGAATATTTCAGCCAAGAAAAGATAAGTGCGACGTGTGTTCAAGTTTTCAGACCAACAATCTAAATCAACAAGAATAAGAAGAACAAGAATATGAAACACACATTGCAAACAAAGATTGGAAAATGGAAAATTGGAAAAAAGATTGAAAAAGCAAACAGATAAACAAAATGGCGCTAAAGGCAATTGTCATGTATTGTCAATGGACCTGCAGGCAGTGCAATTATGTCCAAGGATGTATGCTTTCTCACTTTATTTTAAGCATAAACTAGAGTACATAATTTTACCGTTTATAACCTGACCACACACCAGTCAACCAATTATTGGTGGCACGAGGGTGAAGGAAAAGTGGACGCTCCAGTGTTTGCAAGCTGCATTGTAGATTACCTTCAAACGCAGTTTAAAGGTTCAGAAATACCAATAATATTGTACAGCGATTGATGCGGTTACCAGAATCGCAATATTGTTCTTGCTAATACTTTGCTAGGGTACTCCGTTACTAACAACATAATTATTAAGCAAAAAGATTTGGTTAAAGGCCACACTCAAATGGAGTGTGACGCCGTTCATAGTTTGATCGAACGGCGTCTCAATGGGCGTGAAATATATTTGCCAGGGGAATACGTTTCTGTAACCCGTCAAGCCCGTCAGAAGCCCTTTCCTCTCGACACTAAGTACCTACATCATGATTTTTTCAACAACAGTGATCCTGTAGTTCAGTGGTATCAATCTTTAAAACTTGTAGAGGCAACAGTTGCCGACATACGAGCAATACGATATACACCGGCAAGTGTAATTTACGTCAAAACCGACCTTGACAGTGAATATTCACCTTTAAGAAAGGGCAAAAATATTCCCACGGTAATCCAGTACAAAGACCTGTATTCCTCCAAACCAAAAATAACAACAACTTCAAGAAATTACAAAAGTGATGGACCCAGACTACCACTCATTTTATAAAAATTTGCCTCACGAAACTGCTAAAAAGAAATAGTGAAAAATTTACATTTTAGGTACTTCTGTTCATTTAGAATAATTATATGGTTTAATTTGTTTTTTTTTGTACCGCAATATTATTATAATTTTTCTGCAACTTTTTAGTATGTAAATTTTTGTTTGTCGATGTAAATTAATTAAATACACAATTACAACCTATATTCTGCCTACGACCACTCTGAAAAGTGCTAATAAATGCACAGCTAACTATTATTGAAACTTGTACATTTCTCATACAGTGCGGAACGTAACTTTGTTCTCAAATGAGAGAAGAGTAACTTCATTGAAATAACGTACCCGTCTCAATGACACGCGTGATTCTTTCACTTTCCCGCTCGTACGAAATGTGGAATTTTCCAAACTGTTCTACAATGATACTATTTCTGCATTATTCATTTGAATATAATACCACGTAAGTACCAAAAATAATAAAATTCCGAAATGCAATACCTCGTATGTTCCTCTAAAAATTTAAATAATCAACTTAAAGCTAAATATTTACAATAATAAAATATAAAGAGTTAATGTAAACTTTTTCAAAAAATTTCTTAGTTTTGGAAGCTATGAGGGATTCAAGGAAGTTTTTCCATTATATCAGCAAATGTTGCTGAGAGTACATACGGGGTATTGCACCTAGGCCATCGATATCTGAATGTTATATTTTAACAATTTGTATGTATTTTATGTGTCACAGTGTACTTATTCATAGCTTTTGTCGCTCTCCTTGTTCATGTATCCTCTACGTGTGAACAATAAAATTATTAATGTTATATATATCCTTTAATAATTTTTATAAATTTTTCAATTAAATAGTGGAATTAATTAGAAACAGTTAGTTTCATTTATAACATTAATATGAGTAGATTCCACAAAGTAAGGGTCCAAACAGTAAATTCAATAAAATTATTATTATTATATACATTTAATTCATTTCTTTTATTAAATTTTATCATTCTTCTTATCACTATTAAATTTTATACAGACCTAACTATTTGTTACCAAAAAAGATCGAACTTTTAGGAAAATGTTGATAACTCAGCACGTAGTATTCATCGAAACTTCTCTGAATTTCTGAATACCCGGTATAATAAAGATGCACTGTTCACAATAACTTTTGTGATAAAGTCCGTTACATCTGTTATTATAGGAGATACAAAAAAAGTTATTCACAAAAATAGGAGGCAGCTATAAGCACCACATTTTAAAATTAGTTAAAAGTATACAGGGTCTTCCATAACACTGTACTGCATCAAACATATGTTTTTTTTCAAATGAAACACCCTGTCTTTTATTTTAAATTTAAAAACCACTTCACCTCCTCGTTACAAGAATACTACGTTGTTGTGTGTTATACAGGGTATTTAAAAAGTTATAACCAAATTTTAATGAAAATCGTAGCAAGTTCAACGTCTTGTATAATAGAAAAGGGGTACAAGAGCAATGATGTGTTGTAGCGATAGTTTTTGAATGATTGTCAAACTCCATAAAAATGATTGATTTCGATAATACTCTTTGAATTTAATACAGGGTACGTCAAAACACAAATTCATTATTTGCTTAGTTTTTTTTTAATGCATCACCCTGTATTTTATATCACCATTATAAACTAAGGTCAATGTAGTTTAATTTATCCTAAGTATTTCAAATACATAAACTCAATAGTTTTGGAGATATTTAAAATTGTATTGGAAAAAGCGACATTTCATGAATTACATTTATTATTTTTATTTACTTTACTATTCCCAATTATATCAAAGCAGCACACAAAAAGATAAAAAAATTATTATTATTATTGTAGAAGGTGTTCGAAATGAGCTCCCACAACATCAACACAGGCTTGAAGACGGCTTTCGAATGGTCTACTTACGTTTGTAAGCATTTGTGGCGTAACATTATGAAATGCGTTTCTAATTCTGGCCTTCATGTCATCAATTGTTGTTGGAGGCTCACGGTACAATAGATCTTTAATATAGCCCCATAAGAAGAAGTCTACTTTACTTAATCCTGGTGATCTAGCTGTCCAATTAATTGGTCCTTCTCTTCCTATCCATCTGTTAGGAAATTGGTCATTCAATTTACCTTGGATAAGTGCGTTGTGATGAGAAGGAGCTCCGTCATGTAAATACCATAACTGTTGACGGATATTGAGGGGCACGTTTTGAAGTAAAATAGGTAAATGGTTTACTAAAAAGTCTAAGTAAACCTCTCCGTACACTGTTTCATTAAAGAAGAAAGGGCCCATTACATAATTACCTAAGATACCACCCCAAACGTTTAAGGACCACCTAGTTTGACTCTTTGTAATTATGTGGCACGGATTTGTTGTAGAGTGGAAGTTATGGCGATTGACACATTCGTTTTTGTGAAACGTTGCTTCATCTCCGAATAAAACAAAATCGAAAAATTTCTTTGAACAATTATTTGTTGTTGTGCCCATACACAAAAAGTTATCCTTCTTTCAAAAGAATTCGCAGTTAGTTCTTGGTGTAGCTGGATGTGGTATGGGTGCATGTGGCGTCTCGAGAGAATTTTCTGAACAGATCCGTAACTAATGTCTTGATACTTGAATGAAGATCTTTTGTAACGGCCAGTAAACATTTAATTCGGTTTCTTCTGTTGTAACTGTTTTTGTTTTTTCTTTAATCTCATATAACACTGAACCATTGCGATTTAATCCATTACATTTTGAAATGCTCTCTTATTCGGTTGCCGACGATCTGGACTCATGATAGACTCTTGTTGCAAGTAAACAATTTTTATTACATTCACCTAAGATTCATAACATGTCTAACAATTTGATTTAAAACTTAATTGTCAATTTGTGACACATACCTTCATAGAAACCTTGATTTTAATGATATAGGAGCTCATTTCGAACACCTTCTACAATAAAAATAACAATTTTTTTTACCTAATGTTTTGTGTTTGCTTTAAGATATTTGTAAATAGTAAAGTAAATAAAAATAATAAATGTAATTCATGAAATATCCCCTTTTCCAATACAATTTAAAATATCTCCAAAACTATTAAGTTTAGGTATAGGAAATACTAGGGATAAATTAAACTACATTGACTGTAGTTTATGATGGTTTAATAAAATACAGGGTGATGCATTTAAAAAAAATGAGCAAATAATGAATTTGTGTTTTGAGGTACCCTGTATTAAATTTAAAGAGTATTATCAAAATCAATCATTTTTATGAAGTTTGACAATCATTTGAAAACTATGGCCTCAACACATCATTGCTCTTGTACTCCTTTTCTATTATACAAGACGTTGAACTTATATAAATTTGGTTATAAGTTTGACACATAACAACGTTGTATTCTTGTAACGAGAAAGTGAAGTGGATTGTAAATTTAAAATAAAAGAAGGTGTTTCATTTAAAAAAAACATATGTTTGATGCGGAACAGTGTTATGTATACCTACGTTTAACTAATTTTAAAATGTGAAGCTTATAGCTGCCTCCTATTTTTGTAAATAACTTTCTTTGGTATCTCCTATAATAACAGATATAACGGACTTTGTCACAAAAGTTGATCACCCTGTATATTGATGAGGTAATAAAGAAATGTAAAGTAAAATTAAAAAAAATAAGTTAGGATACAAATGTATGGAAAGGATACAAGTGTCAGAAGGAGCATTTGCAGATGATATAGTCATTGTGGCCGAAAAAGAGGTAGACTTACAAAAGAACCTGGAGATTTGGAATGATGTCACGGAACAATATGGGATGAAATTAAATAAAACCAAAACGAAAGTTATGGTAGTAGGAAGCGAACACAAAAACATACAGATAAGAGTAGACAATGTTATAATTGAACAAGTAACAAGCTTCAAATATCTACGTGTAGAACTACAAGAGAACGGGAGACATAAAAAAGAAATAAACGTTAGAGTGCAAAAAACACCTTAAATTGTACTAAGCAATGAACCAGGCTTTTATAAAAAAAAGAGATATCAATGAAGACAAAAATAAATGTATTTAAGAATATATATGTATAGACCAATTCTGACGTTTGGTTGTGAATCATGGACAATGGCAGGCAGAGTAAAGTACAAGCAGTAGAAATAAAATATCTCAGAAGAGTTAAAGGAGTCAAAAGAATAGATAAAGTAATACATACAAAAATAAGAAAGGATCTAGAAATAAAATCGACACCTGAATATATTCAAACAAGAAAAGAATGTCAAATTCCAGACAAGTTAAGCAAGTATGGGAGGCAAGAAAATCGAAAAAGAGAAAATGTGGGAGACCGAGGGAAACATGTGACAGGAGCGTTAGAAAAATTCTGCGAGAAAAGGGACAATCATGGAATGAGACAAACATATTATCAAAAATAAGAAGGAATGGGCCAAGTTTGTTCACGAAGACATTACCATATAACATTATTGCCAAATATAAGAAAAATATGTAATGTTAAGAAATGAAATGTTTTACCCTACACCATTGAATGTATTGTATTTGGGTTATTGACAATATATAAAAATAAACATCTCAGTATAAAACATTTGCATTAAAATTTGCAGATGAACCACTTTGCCAAACTTCGTTAAAAACTTTCCCTACATCTATTTTTTCCAAAATTTGCCAATTACATCTGTGATCCGATGGTACTCGATAAATTGTTGAATTTGCATGCCTAAATTTGATTTATTCTTTTGAGCAGGTTTTTCGAACAATTTTGAAATTATTGGTAGAAGACAAATTGTTGTTTATGGTTTCACATCTACCAGAAGGTAGATATTTCATTCTCAGTATTGCGTTAAATTAGAATGTGAGTGCAACAATTTCTTGGGTAGGCAATTTGGATTTACCCGTGCTAGAATCGAGACTTGGTACTGTGTTAGTATTAGGCCATCCAGAAATGGATGAAAGAAAAATTTGCGGTTGAATGAATTTCGCAAGGTATTTCCTGCTGTTTTAAATTATTCTCTCGGACAGACGCTATCAATAACTGTTCCTGCGATATTTTGCTTCAAATGTACACATATTTGAAGCCAAGTGTCGAACAACAATATTATGTACATAGACCTCAAGGTATCATCGAAAGTTCATGGATAATTTTGTAAATAACAATTTCAACAAGTATTAAGAACTCGATTTTTAATACCAAGTTTTTTTGCAGTATTCTTATATCAGGAGGACATAGAAAACCTGAACTTCTAAAGCTGGAATTTTTCCAAATATGTTATTTTTTAAACGCTGGTATTTTATTTAATTGAAACTGATCCTACAAAGGCAACTATTCAATGAAGTGCTTCCATTCATCTTCCTCAATTGTCTTGGACTGTTTATTATGCTTTTTACTTAACAGTACATCAGTTTTTATGGTTAAGTCCTCTTCAGACTTCGATTTTGGTAATGATAATCGAACAGCTGAAGCTGAAGAGCTTCTCCGTTATCTTCATTTACCCAGCATTAAATTGGGATGTTCTTTCATCTCAGTTCATCCCAAAACCATGCAGTCTTCAGTCAAATATTTTTATTGGTGAATAATAAGTAATTCTTTTGTTGTGGAATTAATTTGAACTCAGTCCAGCACAATTAGCTTGATTTTATTTCTGAATTACTTTGTTTCCTGGTCATAGCCAATTGCATTAACCGCTATATTATCGGGAAGTTTGAGAATACGTTCATTGGACAATTCATTTTCTTGTTTGTTTCTGAATAGTCTACGTGGTATTGTTTTGGGAGTATTTTGTTCAGTTTATGTTTTCTTTTTCTTTGCCAAACTTCGTTAAAAACTTTCCCTACATCTATTTTTTCCAAAATTTGCCAATTACATCAAATCTGTGATCCGATGGTACTCAATAAATTGTTGAATTTGCTTGCCTAAATTTGATTTATTCTTTTGAGCAGGTTTTTCGAACAATTTTGAAATTATTGGTAGAAGACAAATTGTTGTTTATGGTTTCACATCTACCAGAAGGTAGATATTTTATTCTCAGTATTGCGTTAAATTAGAATGTGAGTGCAACAATTTCTTGGGTAGGCAATTTGGATTTACCCGTGCTAGAATCGAGACTTGGTGCTTTCTTTGTGCTAAGGCTGGATATTATTTATTTGTTTCACTACTAGCCTCTAAACCTAACTTTATTAACTTTTGTTGGGGTAGTAAAGTTGTTCATTATTAACCAAGGTAGAAAAATACAGAGCCTACTTGATTATAACTTAATCTCAATCCATTTAATAGAATGTGAGGTTAACTGATGCAAATACAAAATGAAAATATTATAAACTGACGTTTGTGTTTTACATTCGACAGAAGCATGAATGATTTGATTTTTAAGAAAATTTTGAAAATCATATTCGATTGTTATTAGTTTTAAAAACTAATATTTAAAAAAATAAAATGCCAGTAGGGAAAAAAATGCTATATGAGCTACGGTAGAAAAGTGTATTAATGTCTTGGATCCATTAAATGGACCTCGACAACAATACCTCACTTTTCTACCTTGGCGCATAATAGTAATTAGTATTATTTTCGAGGTCCATTAAAGACCGAGAAGCGAAGCTTCGAGGTCTTTTATGGATCGGAGACATTGATACACTTTTCTACCGTGGTTCATATAGCATTTTTTTCACTACTTCACTGGCATTTTATTTTTTTAAATATTAGTTTGTCGACTCCCGTTTCACATGACATGACAGCTGTGCACAAGTTAACCTCACATTCTATTAAATGGATTGAGATTTAGTTCTAATCAAGTAGGCTCTGTATTTTTCTACCTTGGTTAATAATGAACAACTTTACTACCTCAACAAAAGTTAATAAAGTTAGGTTTAGAGGCTAGTAGTGAAAAATTACTATTATTCTCTCTAATCCTCTCTTTTTTATTATAGAGAAATTCCATTATTTGTCTATTGATTTTTCTTGTAGTCTTTCTCGGAGAGCATTTCATGTGGTAATATTTGATCAATGTAATACTTTATTAAAGTTTCATCTAAATTCTGTATTTCTGTTTCTAAAGGATATGATGTTCTATTGTTTAAAAACGTTTTCTCGATAAGAGCTCCCGTTTAATACAATTTCTATCTAGACTTTTTTTTTCTATAGCAATTTCTCAATTTCAAGTGAATATTTTGATATTATCGGATGTTCTGTACTATGGAGTTTGTAACTTGATGTTTAGTTGAGTTTTCCCTGAAGAATATTTATTTTTTAACTTCTTTAAAGTGTAGTGTAAATTGATTCGTTATAATAAAGTCCAGTAAGAGTATTTTAATTATATTTAGTTAAATATATTATGGGTAAGTAAAGTGTTTAAACTATCTGTTTTGTTTGCCTTATTGAGAAGAATACAAAAAACAGTATAAAATGCACTACTTCGGGAATATAAAAGTCAATGCTAAGGGTTAGGTTTGATAAAGCTACTGTGTTAGCGAAACGCACAAGTTTTGAACATACGTTCAAAAATAATAATGAAAAGTTAAACAAATTAAATTGTTTTATTTCATCTTGTCTTGTCTTGTCTTGAAGGGATAGTTTCTGTAAATGGTTATATAGGGTGATTCATAATGAATTGTACACAGAGGATAGGTAGACTCCTGACATCAAAATATGACGATTAGCCAAATATGACCTTAGTAAAATGTTGATAGTTAACAATCTACAGGGTGGCAAAGTTGGAATATTTTATTAATGATTTTGAAATATTTCTGTAGCCGCTTCACTGATATTGATGAAATTTTGGTAATTGGGGTTTTTCGAGGTGGCAAATGTCACCATACGGTTATTTTTGTTCTACTCCACAAGGGCGCGCTTTTACGCAGACAACATTTATAAATAAAAAAGGTATGCTTGTTTTAACTTGATAAATTCAACCGTTTCCGAGAAAACATTAAAATATTATTTTAGAGCACAAATCACCATAAAGTTAATAAATTGGACATTAACAACAGTTGAATCGTAGCAAAAAAATGTGTGTGTACTATTTTATTAATTTAATTAATCAGAGTTATATATATATATATATATATATATATATATATATATATAGGAAATAGTTCGTTGCCGATACTAGTTAGGTCAAACTTTTATTGTGGGGGATGCGGCAATGTGAAAAAGTGAACTCTTTTTAGTTTGTTCTAAGCTTTCGGTAATTTATTAAAACCATTGTCAAAGAACTACAAAAGATAGGTACATTTATAGATATTTTAAAATAAAAATAAATTAGTTTAAAAGTAAAAAAAACATCAATTACTTACAACTAAGTGAGGTTATTCACAATATCTATGAATCTGTATAAAATGGAGAAAAAACATGGAGAAAAAACATGGAGAAAAAACATGAAAAAACATCGATGTTAATTTTTAGTAGTCATAGAAATGTCTTTAAGTATATTTAGTATATTAGCAAGTGAAATAATAGTTGGTAAGTTAATTAAAAGTAACAGAATTCTCATTTTCAATATTTGAATTTTTTGTTTGTTTCTCAAAAGATAATAAATACCTATAAATTGCACTAAGTTTTTGAATATCTGTTCTTTTATTTAAGCAATTATCTTCTTGAGATATGAATGCCATTTCCAGGCAAATCCTTTTAGAGGAGTTGTTTTCTTTATGTAAAATTTCAAAGTTTTTATAATCTATTGTATGATTTGTAGAGGAAACATGTTCAGCGAATGCTGATCTTTCTGGATATAATCTTGCATCACTCTTATGTAGAGCTATACGTTTAGTTATTTTTTGTGGTGTTTCACCTACATATACATATTTACATGTAGAGCAAGTCAATCTATATATTACATTAGAAAGATCAGTAAGAGGATCAATTTCTTTCAACTTACTATAAACACAATTAAGTGAGAGAACATTTTTATTCGCAAGTTTTATATTAGTTACTTCTTTTAATATTTTGGAAATTTTAGGTGTAAGCTCTCTAAAGTAAGGTAAAGATGCAAAAAAGATGTTAGTTGTAGTTGTGTTCGTTACATTTTCTGTGTTAGCAATAACTAAATTTGGTTCAATTGCAGTCTGTATGGGATGAGGGGTGTTAAACAGAATTTTTCTTACTAATGTTTTAGGATAACCATTATTAATAAATAGGTTAGATACTATATGTAAGTTTTTATCATGCATCGTACAATCTGAGATAATAAGTACTCTATTTTTCATTTGTTTTATCAAATTTATTTTTGTTGAAAATTTATGGTATGAAAAATAGTTGACATATCTACCAGAACTACAGGGTTTTCGATACCAGTCAACTGTAATAGTATCATTTTTCCTTATAAGTCTGGTATCTAAGAAAGGAACGGATTGTTCTGTATCTTTTGTTTCAATGGTAAACTGAATGTGAGGGTCATAACTATTGAATGTTTCTAATATCTCATTGATGCCTATGATAGGTAGTGCTACGATAATATCGTCTACATATTTTTTTTATAAAATGAAGATTGAAAGAAAGTACAGGAACAACAATGTCTAACAAGTCATCCATAACATATGCAGCTAATATGGGAGATATATTTGCTCCCATTGGGGTACCAAAAGTTTGTTCATAAAAGTTTTTATTAAATGTGAAAAAAGTATTATTAAACAAATAAGTGATAATTTCTAAAAAAGTATTTTTGTTTATATTACAATGTGAACGAATAGAATCCCAATGTTTATCAATAGATCTTAAGCAGGTTTCTAAGTATACATTACTGAATAAAGATACTACATCTAGACTTGCCAAAACATAATTTGGAGGAAGTTTCATTTTATTGAATGTAAGTGAAATTTGGAAAGAATCTTTTACAAAATATTCATTATTGCAGTCATATGCATTAGTAAGTATATTAGTTATAAATGCAGATAAATGTTCTGTAGGAATTCCCATAGAAGCTACAATCGGTCTTACTGATAAATTTGGATCATATTATTACTTAGTGCAGTTGATTTTTTAGAAACCTGCTTAAGATCTATTGCTAAACATTGGGATTCTATTCGTTCACATTGTAATATAAACAAAAATACTTTTTTAGAAATTATCACTTATTTGTTTAATAATACTTTTTTCACATTTAATAAAAACTTTTATAAACAAACTTTTGGTACCCCAATGGGAGCAAATATATCTCCCATATTAGCTGCATATGTTATGGATGACTTGTTAGACATTGTTGTTCCAGTACTTTCTTTAAATCTTCATTTTATAAAAAAATATGTAGATGATATTATCGTAGCACTACCTATCATAGGCATCAATGAGATATTAGAAACATTCAATAGTTATGACCCTCACATTCAGTTTACCATTGAAACAGAAGATACAGAACAATCCGTTCCTTTCTTAGATACCAGACTTATAAGAAAAAATGATACTATTACAGTTGATTGGTATCGAAAACCCTGTAGTTCTGGTAGATATATCAACTATTTTTCATACCATAAATTTTCAACAAAAATAAATTTGATAAAACAAATTAAAAATAGAGTACTTATTATCTCAGATTGTACGATGCATGATAAAAACTTACATATAGTATCTAACCTATTTATTAATAATGGTTATCCTAAAACATTAGTAAGAACAATTCTGTTTAACACCCCTCATCCCATACAGACTGCAATTGAACCAAATTTAGTTATTGCTAACACAGAAAATGTAACGAACACAACTACAACTAACATCTTTTTTGCATCTTTACTTTACTTTAGAGAGCTTACACCTAAAATTTCCAAAATATTAAAAGAAGTAACTAATATAAAACTTGCGAATAAAAATGTTCTCTCACTTAATTGTGTTTATAGTAAGTTGAAAGAAATTGATCCTCTTATTGATCTTTCTAATGTAATATATAGATTGACTTGCTCTACATGTAAATATGTATATGTAGGTGAAACATCACAAAAAATAACTAAACGTATAGCTCTACATAAGAGTGATGCAAGATTATATCCAGAAAGATCAGCATTAGCTGAACATGTCTTCTCCACAAATCATACAATAGATTATAAAAACTTTGAAATTTTACATAAAGAAAACAACTCCTCTAAAAGGATTTTCCTGGAAATGGCATTCATATCTCAAGAAGATAATTGCTTAAATAAAAGAACAGATATTCAAAAACTTAGTGCAATTTATAGCTATTTATTATCTTTTGACAAACAAACAAAAAATTCAAATATTAAAAATGAGAATTCTGTTACTTTTAATTAACTTACCAACTATTATTTCACTTGCTAATATACTAAATATACTTAAAGACATTTCTATGACTACTAAAAATTAACATCGATGTCGTTGTCAATTTTGAAAGTTTTATTTTTTATTTAATTTCTTTGAAAAAGGAAATTATATAACATGTTTTTTCTCCATTTTATACAGATTCATAGATATTGTGAATAACCTCACTTAGTTGTAAGTAATTGATGTTTTTTTTACTTTTAAACTAATTTATTTTTATTTTAAAATATCTTTAAATGTACCTATCTTTTGTAGTTCTTTGACAATGGTTTTAATAAATTACCGAAAGCTTAGAACAAACTAAAAAGAGTTCACTTTTTCACATTGCCGCATCCCCCACAATAAAAGTTTGACATATATATACAGGGTGTCTCAAAATTGACGCCCGTCCTTTCAGAATATGAATCGGGGGGCTAAAACGAATTAAAACGTAAGAATAAAAAAATTGCGTTATGTCCATGGTTACAGAGTTATTGACAAAATGGCCTCCTAGATCTCCAGATCTAAATCCATTAGATTTTTTCTTCTGGGGATTCTTGAAAGGAAAAATTTACTTTGAACCTGTTGAGAGTGCGGAAGATGTAGTAGCTCGTATTCATGCTGCTGTGACATTTATATTCGAAAACATGCTACAGAGGGTTCGTGATTCAATGATAAATCGTGCAAATATTTGCATTGAAGTAGGAGGCGATTTGTTTGAACACCTTTTATAAATTAATTTCTTGTTTTGTAAGAAATATTCGTTTTTAATAAAGTTTAAACATTGAATGTTAGATCTTTGTTTTCTGTCAATAACTCTGTAACCATGGACATAACGCAATTTTTTTTATTCTTACGTTTTAATTCGTTTTAGCCCCCCGATTCATATTCTGAAAGGACGGGCGTCAATTTTGAGACACCCTGTATATATATATATATAGATATGTAAACCGTTATAAGTTAGCCCGTAACATGGACGAATAGTACTTTGGTTAGCCACGAAGAACGTCGGTCGGCCCGGTTAGGTATCCCTGTGTATACACACTTATTTTGAAATATTTATAGGTGAAATGATTTTTGCCAAATTTTAGGTAGGGCCGATAATTATGCCTTGTACACATAGCTTATATACCACTTAGTTCTACAAAATAGTAGTAGGGGGCGTCCACGTCTAATGTCATACAGCCGAATTAAATAGCATTTTTGTGAGCCCGCATATATCTTGAGATTTTAAAGTATATCACGTTGGTTGGCCCACAATCTGGCAACACTGGAAGTGACCATAAATTATTCTGGGAAATTCGTTTCTTCTATTCTTATGTTTTTTTTAAGGAAGCATTAGCAGAAACAAGAAGGTAAATACAATTTTTAAAAAAATTCTGATATCGAGGGTAATTATTTAATAACAAAGGTACTTTAAAATTTGTGATGATACAATAAATAAGTATAAAACTGAATTAAAATATTGTTTAAAAAATTGTTGAACTAAACAAAATTAACATATTAAATAAAATATAATTAGGAAAACAAAATATGGTAACTCGAACAAGAAAAAACGTTGGCAACAGGATATTTCTAGAGGAAAAATACTAAAATATAGTATACTTATTTTTTTCTGTAACAATTGTAAACGAATGCTTTAATTACTACCCAATTTCTATCTTTAAATAGGGAAGGGTACTTTTTTTAAATTCTTCCACTTCATGTTTCTTAGGAGCGATTTTATTATCAATGTGCTTCCTAAAAAATTCTCGTACAAAACTAGTCTGATCCTTAGTCCAAGATTGTCTTTGGGCAGTCTTTTTTTTTCTTTGACATTAGACGTGTCTATAAATCTTGAAAAAACATTTTTTTATCAGTGAGTACATAATTTTGCTATTGCTGTAATTTTTCAACATTTATGATGAATAATATTTTCAAATAGCTCTCGTGATGCTTACTCGTCAAAATTGCAGTAATGTAAGGTAATGGGTACATAAAACGTTTGAGGTATAACAAAAAATTTATAAAAAAGAACCTAAGCCAAACAAAAAAAAATAATACCTATACTAGAACTAGAGTCTGAGCTACTTTCTTTTTCTTCGTCGCTTTCATTTTTTCTGGATTTCGTTTTCTCCTTTACAATACTTGAATTTGACATAATTTCTTCTTCTGTTTCAGTTTTTTTAGATCTCTCTAGACTCGTTAGTATTTTTGGCTTTTTGTTGCAAATTGGTAAATTATTAGCCTTATAACCTAAATGATGTTTGGCTTGCAACTTATTTGTCAATTCATGATCCGAGTCATCTGATTCTATGGCACTAAGATTAATTTCATCCAGAGATTTTCCTTGATATTGGTTCCCTTTGCGTTCATTAATGGCAATTAGTATTTTAGACACCTTGGCCGTTTGGTATATGTCGTCAGGTAACCTACATTATATAAAATACTTTTACTCTTAGGTTGCGTATGTACTATAAGGTGAGTGGAAAATATAGTATAAGTACTTATAAGTACTAAGTATAAGGGACTTACACTATTTAATGGGGACAAACTTTCCTACTTACCGATAATATTCCTCATGGGTTTTCTTTGTATGACCCATAAATTTGGCAAACTGCTCCATCTCTGTTTCAGAAACATTTATCACTTGTAGAACAGTAGCTATCTGTTTCCGAAGTCTTGTTAAAGTGAATAATTCTTGATTTGTAACACCAGAGAGGTTAGCTAACTTTTTTAAAACGTGATATCCGCTGTGCCAGCGGTTTGTAGTCTTTGGATTAGCAAATAGATAATCATTTGAATCAGGTACACATTTTGATCTTGTGGCTAATGTAACCTCGATAAAACTTTGTATTTTTTTTGGAAATAAGATGGCTACTACTACTACTACCTTTTCATCCAGTTACAACCCTCTTAAATTGTTGTGTTAATATATTTTCACTTTCCGTAAGAGATTCCAAAAAGTCTTCTGTGGGGTTAGATTCTACATTATTTTGGTAATATAGAACTCGCAAGTGTAATGATACATACACACAATATGCTGCAACGAGAGCTAGTAACACGTCAAACTGGAGAGGAGGAGGACGGTAGCTGGTAAGCCCTTATTGGCAAGAATCCGGCAACGTTGGTGGGCTTACTAAGATGACGATCACAAATAGACTTCTTCCGGGCTGACATAAGTATTGTTGTTATATAAAATCTCAATTCAAAAAAAACATTACCCCTCTAAATAATATTTTGTTAAGAATGTGGTAAAAAAGAGAATTCCAAAGAGTATACACGGAAATACAGAGAGAAAGTGCCGGGTGGACGACCGCCCCATTCATGTAGCGGGCTAACCAATAAGCCAAAAACGAATATATATATATATATTATATTATTATAATATACTATTATTAATAGTTATTAATAAATTAATAAAATAGTACACACACATGCTACTATTCAACTGTTGTTAATGTCCAATTTATTAACTTAATGGTGAAATGTGCTCTAAAATAATATTTTAATGTTTTCTCGAAAACGGTTGAATTTATCAAGTTAAAACAAGCATGCCTTTTTTATTTATAAATGTTGTCTGCACAAATTTAGCATGTCGCCATATGTTTCTTAATTAACATAAAAAACTTTTAGTCATATGAGTGAACTCCGTTGTAGTATGAAGCGCCCCCTCGTGGAGTAGGCCAAAAATAACCATATGGTGACATTTGCCACCTCAAAAAACCCCAATAACCAATATTTCATCAATATCAGTGAAGTGGCAAGAAATATTTCAAAATCATTAATAAATTATTCCAACTTTACCACCCTGTAGCTAGTTAACTATCAACATTTTACTAAGGTCAAATTTGACAATATGACAATCGTCATATTTTGTTGTTAGGAGTCTTCCATTGCTCTGTGTACAATTCAGAATGAGTCACCCTGTATAATGCTAAGAAATTCGTACTTGCATCGAATATTGAGCTTCCTGAAAAATTTCTAAAAACATGCCAAACGCCACATTGAATTTGTATGTGAAATATTTTAACAGATATATAAAAAACTTTATACTTTTCTTGAATAAGCTTATGTGTTATCCGGTTTCCTTTGTATAACATTAGGATATATTATATAAATATCAGTTCAAAACTGTAGTTATATGTTGAAATACTCTAAAACTGCATTTTTAGGATGTATCCATATTTTATAAAATAAAAAAACATATCATACCTAAGGATAATTGTATTAAAATTGATGTATTGTTGAACAACTAAGTAGTTCATGGTTTTATAATTGATTATCAATATTTCGCTTCATTCGTATATTTATTTTAAACCCGACGGCATTTACAAAATTGTTAGCTACGGTAATAAAATATCCCCATTTGAAGTGATAATATGTTACAACAGAAGTGGCACTCTGCTGTAATTTTTTAACGTCAAAGAATCGCTTCTTTTTGCTTTAGGTACTCCATGAGCACGTTCGGCCGTTTTCACAACTAAACGATAATAGGTTTATTCCAACTGGCATTTATGAACCGTACTGGAATCGTTTCGAGTATTGTATAGTGCGCAAACTCGAATTTTGGATGGACACATTAACTTTATCACCCCTTTCCAGAAGGTACAGTTTGTATACCGTCCCAAGCAGTCCCAAGAACGATACTTTAATCAGTTGGAACGTGAAAGAGATAGAGCAGTTGCACCTAGAACGGTTCTAACGCCAGTTGGAACGAAGCTAATAATCGATAGCAAATAAAGTAAAGAAGGAAAGAGAGACCGGAAAAGGTATCTCTATCGTAGAGATTTATTTTTCTATCTCACTTTCTCTTGTAAATGTAAATATTATTTATTTCTGCTTTCTTGGCTTTGAGAAAATTGTGGTAGTTTTAGGTTATGTGTTATGCTATTCGGTCATTTGAGTTATAATTTGAATGTCATTTCAGACTTTGGAAATTGAACGAAAGCAAACAATAGTAAACTTGTTTTGTGTTGTTTCAGAAATAGTTTAGAAAAAAGAAGCAGTTTGAAAAGGCAAGGAAATATACCTTTCATACGTACAAAAAAATTGACCATTTTAAACAAAAGAATGTTTTCCTGCTTAAAATTCAAGCGAAATAGTTCCATAAATTATATGTCGTGCAGGTTGGATGGTTCACTACCGCAAAACTTGTTCTTCTACCCGATTTTTATATATCTTATTATCTTATTAACTATCAAGTATTTGCACCACTATACAAAAAAAAATAACCAACCGCCACACTTCTAATAAAAACTTCAAAAAAGAGGTTATTTTCTTCTAACTAATTTTTGCCATCAATTGAAAAAGTCCTTGTTTTTAAAATGTAAAATACAAATATCTCTGTACGAAACAATGTCAAGAGAATTGCCTAACCATGTACGTCAAATTAGAGTAGTAACGAACATAACGATAAAGATATTCTCGCTTCTCTATTATTTACGCTTTTGTTGAGTATGTAAATTACAGAGTGCCACTCCTGAGTAACTAGCGTAGATGTCTACTTCCTTCTTTATTTTCATTTTTAATAGAAACATTTGATACTTTTTTTTCTTTAAAAACTTACAAGTAAGTACTTTTTTCAATAGAAAACATTTTGCTGTATTTTTAACTAGTAGGTGCACTACATTTTTCGGGCAAATTTAGATTCTCTGGATCCGATTATAGTCGGTGTCCCACGACGTTTTGAAAGTCCAATATCTCAAAAACTGTTCACATGGCAAGGATGACATTTCGCAGCTATAAATATAATGATTATATTTATTATAAAGATAATTCCGCTTCTCCTCTCATTTCCGGTCACGTGACCTAATTTTGGAACAACCGGTATAATATATATGAATACCAAAACAGACACTGATGCCCGATTGCGCGGTTTACTTTAAGACAGTCTTAACATAAAATAAACTTAAAAAGACTAGTTTGCGTTGCACAGCTCTCCTGGGTATTCAATAAACTAGTTAAGGAGGACTTGATATTAAGTTCCCGATTGGGTCGACTAAAGTTTGACTTAGTTTTAAATCGCGGTTGACAGCCGATTTGGGTGGCCCTAAACTCGTCCCCGAGCAGGTACTATCAGATAATCCTACCCTAAATTTGTATCCATTCAATTTATAGTGCTCTAATGACACAACTAAATTCGTCACAGAGCAAGGGATTATAATATCTGGGAATATTTATTTAAGTTTAGGCATTCAGTATATATATATATATATATATATATATATATATATATATATATATATATATATATATATATATATATATATATATATATATATATATATATATATATATATATATATATATATATATATATATATATATATATATATATATATATATATATATATATATATATATATATATATATATATAGAGAGATTTATTGAAAATTGAATTTAGTTTACACCCTCCATTCTGAAATAATAATAACTATTTTTGAGAAAACGAGAAAAAAGACATTAAGGAAAGCTTTGTAAGTTTTAGTGATCGTAGAAAACAAGTGTTAATAGTAGATTCTGTGAAATTTACCAAAAATAAAGAACTAAAAAGTGGTGAAATGTGTTGGCGATGCTTGGATCGCTCCTGTAAGGCTAACATTTATACTGTCGGCTCAGAAAATTCAATTATGCGTAGCGAAATAGACCATAACCATGAAAAAAATATTAAAGAGATAAATAGGCAGATAATTAGTGCTAGTGTTAAATGGAAAGCGACCAATGACATATGTGGGAAGCCTTGTAAAATAAGATATCCAGCTTTAAAAGAAAATACTTGATCATTAATAATTAAAATTTGTTTCTTGATATTGAGTATTTTTTAACATCATAGGTCGTGGAATTTTTACCCTGTATAAAATATTTTCCAAGTTACAGAATCGCAGTGCAGTTTTATTTTTGATAGCCGGTTTATTGATCAAAAACAGAATTAAATAGGTATAGGTACTTTTCTTGAGTTTCGGCAGTTTTTAAAATAAAACCGCAAAAATTTAATTACTTTTTTCATATTAAACCCTTTTCAAACAAAAAAGTGTGTAGGTTATGTTTCTTAAAATAATAAAACAAATACCTACATTACTTGTTTTTATAAAATACAAATAATTTTACGGGGACGAATTCATGTATCTATTTTTGTGTACCTGTTCTTTTTGGGGACCAATTTAGGTACATCTTTTCAGGTAGAGGATTAACGAGTAGGTAATTTTAATCTTGGGGACGAATTTAGGTACCACCGCCGATTTTACCTGAAAAACTTTTCTTTACGAATGACGTTTTCGAAGCTGATTTTCATATCGTCGAGGTAATAGACGCTTTACACTCGATCTGATCATTTCCACGACGTAAGGAATTTGCATCTAATCGAAGATTTCGGGTGAATAATCAATGCTGTTTACGGATTTTAGAATTGATAGAGGAAGCTCTGAAATTTCGAAATTATTTTCAAGTAAACTGTTACCTAATAAGGAAACCTACAAGACCAAATGATCAACTATTATTACAGAAATAGCAGCGTGTCTCCCATGAATCAGATCCTAGCAGCACTTCGGTTTTACGCCTGCACTGAGCATTTGATAACCATGGCTGATGTCTGAAGTTTGTTGTTTTCTTTGTTCATCGTTCACATTTGACGCGGGCGAGAGCTAACTGTCACTCGATACAATGCCAAATCTGGAAAGTCACTTATAAGTTACTAGATTTTCTCAGCGTTGTCATGTACGCAATGCGTTAAGTGGTTCTTTACTAAGTAAAGCTAAGCTGCAGCGGTGCAACAAGCGAGACAATTAAGTACTTCTTAAAGTTAAGAACAACTTACGAAAGGCATGCTTAAATTCTAAACGGTGCAAACGGGCATGACGGAATAATCTTAATTCACTCAAACCTTATAGACTCAGACTTAAAACTGAAAAAAATACATAATAATCATTCCGTGAGTAATATAGATACCAGTCAAAACGTTGACACACAAACTTAAAGATATCAATCAATGGACAAAACTAACGATTTTATAAACATCTTATTTGTTACTTCTGACATAAGTTTGGTAAAATAATCAAAATTTTAACGTGTTTTCATGTATTTTTTATACAATGGAGATTTTTGATATCGCATTGTAATCACAAATTTCTTTCGATGAAGTTGACGAAGTTCAAGCTTAACAAACTAAAGTGTGTACTTTGAAGATAAGTATTTCTCTAAAGAAACCAGAATACATAATCTGAGTTATACAGAGTGAGTTTTAAGTATGAAACACCTCAATTATCTCGGAAACGGATCACCCGATTTTTAGAAATTGTAGTAGGTACATTGTTGTCAGATATTTCCTTTTTCCGGAATAATAATGAACTTCGTTATTTCAAATGGATCACCCTGTATATTTTTTGCCTTAAGAAATACTGAATATTTTTCATGTAATGTTCCCTATATCTAAATGCCATCATTTTGGAGTTATAGCTACATTTACATTATCTTCGCAAAAGTTAAAATAATACATTTAGATATGATTGAATAAACTCGTTTAATTTGAATAATCTTCAATAATTTATCTCCTAATAGAAATATCATAACAAGGTCTACTGTCAGTAAATTAGTGAAAAGTTTAACGAACCTGGTAAAATATTTATCCAAATCATTGCGCAGAAAACCTACAACAACTGAAGACAAATCTTTAAATGTTTGTTTCATGTTAGAGGTATGTCCACATTTGAGTAGTAGAAAAATTAGGAATTTTGGAAAACCCTCAGTGAAGGCGATCACAGCAGATGCTTAAAATGTTGTCCGTTTACTTCAATACAACAAGCCATGTGATTTTTAAAACTTTGCAATATATATTGCAACATCCCTGACTGCTAAATTCTTCTTATCTTTGTGATTATCCTATCTTTTAATTCCTGAATTTTGGCAGGTTTTATTTTATAATCGATGTGTTTTAAGTGACCTACAGGAAATAGTCGAGAGGATTCATGTCGAGTGATCGCGGAGGCCATTCGATAAAACCACGCCAATCGATCTTCTGGGAAACACGCATAGTGAGGTGGAGCACCATCTTCTTGCAGCCAAATATTGTCGTTCGTTTGGGTTATTGTTATTGTCTGAAAGATTCGAGTGATGAAATTTCTACATCAAAATGTAATTGAAAATAGTTACTTGGATCGCAAACCATAACAGTACTTGAAAAATTTGGATCGTTTTGATTGTAATATTTTTCCATCATTATGTCTACAAACTCTTCACGTCTATCTAAATCCTCATCTGACAACTCGAACTAATCTTATTTTGTATGAATGGAATTTATTTTCACGTTAAATTTTTATTGCGGATGTTTGCGAAATATCAAGTTCCCTGGATATTTGTCTAGTACTAGTGGATCGTCTTCTAAAAGATCACAAACATCAAAAGATTTGTTTTCAGTTGATGCAGTATTTCTGCGCCCTGATTTGAATAAATATTTTACTGAACTAGTTCATTCATTCATTCATATATTTGGGTTGTGCTCATCAGCTCAGGCACTTGAACTGAATCTTTGTACCATTTCCTATGTTATCTACCTCCATTCCAGAAGCTTCGTGTCTTCTATAAAGGCCACTAGTTTGACTGGAGGGATTTTCAGTAGTTATGATGGTTGTATTAATTCCTTTCCAAAGTGCTTCCGTCTAAGTACTTGTAAGTTCTCGTAGAAGCAGAGTATGTGAGTAGGTGTTTCATCGTCAAGTTCACATTTTCTGCACATAGGTTCACTAACTTTGCCCATTTTGTACAAATGTTTCCTCAAGGTGCAGTGTCCAGTCACCAGGTCGGTAACTGTCTTCAAATGTCTCTTACCCAGTTTCAGTAGCCTGGTTGAGAGTTCCTCGTCTACCTTGTTCAGTAAACTCTTTGCATGAAGGTGCCCTTGAGTCACCCTCCATTTGAATTGGTGTTCCTTATCTAGCCAGTTCCCGATTTCCCGTCTTATGCACTATTTTGTGATTCCACAAAACGGTTCCGGACCGCCGGAAGTCTCCTTTAGAGCCTTCTTTAGCTAACTGGTCCGCCATTTCATTACCTGCAACCCCCTCATGTGCCGGCACCCATATTAGAGAAACTTTGTTGTCTCTTGCCTGTTGAGGGATTCTTTGCAGTTTTTCACCAGTCTAGATCTAGTTGTTCGATTACTGATAGCCTTAAGCAGAGCCTGGCTGTAAGTGAATATTTTAATTTTTCGTCCGGTATATCCTCTTCTGATGTTTTCATCAATACAGGCTATAGCGGCACTAAGCAGGTGTTTATAAATTAAAATGAGGTAACGACAACTGTTACAAAATTTATATAGGTAGAACTTTTAGGAATTTTAAAACTAGAATTTCAGAACACAGACGTAGCTATGACAACAACAAATTAGATTCTAACTATTCAAATCATCTATTAACAAATCAACACACTTTCGACTGAAATTTTGTAATTTTGCATGTAGAACCCAAATCCTTGAAATTAAATCTTTTAGAAGCCCTTGAGATTAATAAAAACAAATATTCAGGTAATCTTCTTAACGACCAAATAGATATCAATCATTCTCCCTTATCAAACCTTTTTACCTAGAAGAAAATTAAGTTGTGATGGTTGTGAATAAATTTCCTGGTTAACTTTTCCAATACCTTTGTTAATATTCGTAGAATTCCGTATTTAGGCACTTTTTGTACTTTATTTCCATTTAAACATATTATAATACTTTTGTCAATATCTTAGAATTCCGTATTAAGGCACTATATAAATTAAAAGTTTTTCATTATATCTTCACTAGTTTGATAAAGCTACTGTGTAGCGAAACGCGTCACTAATTTTAAATTGAACATCAGTTCAAAATAAAATGGAGATTGATTGAAACAAATTAAATTGTTTTATTTCATCGTTTAGTATGGATCTTCATCAAGTAAAAGCCTCATCTATTCAATTTCTAAAGAAAATTCTATTTCTAGGTCCTTTTATACCAGCCCTAGTGCCATGGTGTGTTTTGGAGCCATCGGTGAACCAAATGATTTCTCCAGAATTACCTCGGTGCATCACCTGTTCCCTAGATGGGATGATGATATTCACTCGCTCAGTGAATATATTCTCTGGTGTCATGCTATCAAAACTCATGTGAAATATGGGTTCGTCTAGTAATCTCCCAGTTGTATCAGTGTGTCCTTCTCGAACATTGTTCGGGGACCATAAGTCTCCCGATTTCAGCCTAAGAATTGCCATCATTGCCTCCGTCCATTGATGCCGTTCCCGTGCTGTTCATTGCCCCGGTAATACCAAGAAGGGCTTGTCTTTGGATTGCAGATAATATATTAACTGCAGAGGACACTTCTGTCCTCCTCCTCCAGACTATTGTTCCATAGGTGATCGTTGGCCTTATCACAGTTATGTAGAACCAGTGAACCACCTAAGGTCGTATTCCCCAGGTTTGCCCCATAACTCTTCTGCATTGCCATAAAAGCGTAGTCGTCCTGGTAGTCATTTTTTCAGTTTGGAATCAAGGGTCACTCCCAGATATCTAACTTCTTTGGATATTTCTAGTTCTTCTCCGAACAACAGTACTCTACCCTGCGGGGGAACTCTTCTATTCGTAAAAGTAACTAGTTTGGTTTTTTTTGGATTAACTGAAAGGTCCTCTTTAAGGCACCATTCCTCCACAATTCGAAGTGTAGGACATTTGTAGCCACCTCTGGGAATTTCCCACCAATGGATCAGTTCTTTCATTTGCATGACGTCCCTGGTCTCCCCTATCCGCAACCTGGGGACGCTCCCGATAGGTAGCTCAACCCATCACCCTCCTATGTCGCAGGGCATTGCACAGATAGTTCTTGGACGAGCCGTAGCAAGTCCTCGGAAACTCAATGAACACGGGATGTGATTCCAGTTCCATTAAACTTTTTTACTAACTTACTGACAGTAGATATTGTTATTGGATTTCGGTAAGGATATGAATTATTAAAGAGATTACACGTTTCCTGTTGACTTCTACGCATATCACCATATCCTAGTATCATTAAAATCTCAATTTGTTCTTTTTCAGATATACGATGCATTGTGACTTTCAATAAACACCAAAAATATTATTTATTGAAACGTCAAAACTGTTATTGTAGCAGTAATAACCATCTAAATGTATTATTTTATCTTTGGCTGAGATAATGTAAATGTAGCTATAACTCCGAAATTATGGTATAGGTATAGGGAACATTACATGAAAAATATTCAGTATTTATCAAGGACTTTAAAAGGCAAAAAAAATATAGAGTGATCCATTTGAAATAACTAAGTTCATTATTATTCCGGGAAAGGGAAAGATCTGTCAACAATGTGAATTCCACCATAATATCGGCCATATCACAAGATCCTCTTGCACACCAAAATCTATAAAAATCGTAGGATCCGTTTCCGAGATAATTGAGGCGTTCCATACTTAAAACTCACTTTGTATACACTACTCTCCAAAATTATTGCACCATCTAAATTTATGACAAGTTTAAACATTTTTTTTCTGAATCAATGGTTGGTTTTTGATGATTCTTCCTTCACGGTATAGGTTGAATTTTAAGGAAGAAATGAATTGATGGTTTCTGATAAATGTCAAAGTTTTGCCCATATACGGGGTGTGAAAAGAAAGTTGTGTTTTTTTTCTAATTTTGCAACACCCTGTGGAATTTATCAGAAACAATCGCTACATCCCATTCACAAAACGTTATAACAGTATCCCTTTTCTACATTCTCGTTCAAGAATCATCTCGATGTCTCTGTCATTAAATAATATACACAATTTATAAGTTTGTCATGCAAATAGCAGATGTTCATAATATTCGAATTAGTTCTAACCCTGCACAAAGGCATCTCACCGAAGATGATTTGCTTGCAAGGACTTCAGCCAGAGCATCAAATTCAAACCTAAAACATTGTAAAAGAAGATTGAAATTTGCCAGAGAGCATCTTGACTGGAATACTGATGACTGGGATCAAGTACTGTTCACAGATGGATCAAGGTTTTGTTTATATAGCTCAGATGGGCATTCAAGAGTAATTCGATGGCCCAATGATGACATACATACTACCGACGACTTTATTTAATGGGGGATTTGTAATGGTTTGGGGTGGAATTTCGCTTACAACACGAGCAGATCTTATTTATTTACGAAGAGGTTCATTAACAAGTGAATGGTATATTACAGACATGTGGTTCCCTTTGCTCCTTACACAGGAAATAATTTTCCATTAATGCATGACGATGTTGCCCGTACAGTCCGTGACTATTTGAATGAAGTTGGTAAACAAACCATGGACTGGCCACCCTGTAGCCCTGATCTAATCCCATAGAGAATTTGTGGGATAATATTGATCGCCAGTTGAGGAGCCGACATCCACCACCTGTAGTTCTGGACCATGTTGAGAGGATGGTTGGAGAGGTTTGGGATGCAGTAGATCAAGATGAAATTCGACGCCTCATTTTAAGTAATCTTCGTCGCTGGGAGGATGTGATTCGTAAGAGAGGCGGATATACACGTTGTTAGGTGATTTTGAGAGAATTGTTGTGTTTTTACTTGCTTGTTTAACATGTTAAACAAATTTGTTATATTTGAACTTGTGTATCTTCTTTGATAACAGAGATATGGAGATGATTCTTGAACGAAAAAGTAGAGAAGGGATACATACCGTTATAACGTAATGTAAATGGCATGTAGCGATTGTTTCTGATAAAAACACAACTTTCTTTTCACACTCCGTATATGGGTAAAACTTTGACATTTACCAAAAACCATCAATTCATTCCTTTCTTCAAAATCAACCTATACCGTGAAGAAAGATTCATCAAAATATATCCATTTAATCAGAAAAAAAATAACTTTGAACTTAAGGCATAATTTAGGTGGTGCGATAATTTTGGAGGGTAGAGTATATATTGCTCCGATATCACAACAGAGAAACGGAAAAAATCTATACATAAAATGGAGTCCAGAGAATCTAAATTTGTCAGTTATGTCAATAGACAAAAAGATGCAAAATAATGCACGATGACCTAATTCTAAAATATTTTCTATTAGATAAAATACGTATATTTTTCTTGTGTTGATTTATTTCCAAATTTGTTGTATAGATTGTTTCAAATCGACATCAATATTTATCTAATCTACAAATTTTGCAGAGGCCGTTTGGGTTAGTTGTTAATTGACTAAATAATGAGTCAAAACTGATTTCAATGGTGTTAATAATAAAAAATTAATACTTTACTATATTTGTGCAAAATGTGATAAAGTCGTTTACGCTTGAATTCTTTTAGATGTAAAAGGATTTTTTAGAAGATCATGTATTCATTCTAGTCATTCCAGTTACATGAAAACTGGATATGCCTGGTAAGCATAAGATAAGTATAATTAATAAAAAACTAATTTATACATGTGAATCTCGTTAGTACCTGTAGAAACATCCGTTCTTGAACATTAATCTAATATTAATAGTGCAAACTGATTTGTTCTATAGCTATACTATAACAGTAAAATGATTCTAATGATAACCGCTGGTTAAGCTGCTATTAAAAATTGTCAGAGAGAGTCATAAGTAATCACCAGTGTGAAAATTTGGATACAAAACAATATTTCATTCACCAGTTAGATTATTTTTGTGTAGCCAATCAGCCTCGAGACTGAACCTTTCAAGTAGTTTCTTGCCGGTCTTATCATCGCCTAGTGCAAGAAACCACAACTCCTGAGCTGGAAGCAGTCTCGACTTAAAGTTTCAGTAGAAAGTATATCACTACAATTAATGCTGTTACTGATCTCATTTATTTAAAATTGAAGCTATTTTTTTTTCGGGCCGAGATGGGAAACTCATGTTCGAATGGGTCCAGGACCCAAACAGTGTTGGACTCATCCCCAAGGAGATGCCTACCAACCAAACCCACCTCAATCTCGCCGTTACCCCCGCCTCGGAATCACTACCCTAGCATACTTTGAGACGGGCGGCGGTCCCTCGCACACTCTCCGCTCACATCGTCGTCTTCTCCCTAACTTCCACTCCTACCTCTCATGCCATATCGAGTCGTTCTCTCCCCCTGACCATGCTCTCTACTACGCCACTTACCTCCATCCATTCCTCCTCCCCCCTCAACATTATCTCCACCATATTCTCCCAATACACCGCCTCCCCTAGTTTCCTCTCCAACTTCTTCAGCACTTCCTCGTTCCTCCAGCATCTGAACACATGCTCCACATCATCCTCCACTCCACACCTCTCGCACACTCCAGTCTCTCTTTTTCCAATCTTGTGGAGGTACCCTACTCTCGACCCATGTCCAGTGAACACCTGTGTCAAGAAGTAGTTCACCTCCCCGAATTTCCGATCCATCCAATCTCTCCTATTCCCAATCGCTCCTTTTAGCGCGCCCTCATACTCCTCCCACCTTCTCTCCATTTCCTCCTCCATCCATTCCTGTACTTCCTCTCTGGTCGCACCCCTCCAGCGTTTATTTCTGGCTCTAGCCATCACGTCCAATGGGTAGGTCCTTAAATTGCCAGCACCGCTGCTGCCAGTCCACCCACTGTCCTGTACCCCTGCACTACCCTAAGCAATATACCTCTCTGCACCCGCAGGAGTGGCCTAACCCTCGCATTCAATCCCGCTATTTCACCCCACACCTCCGCACCGTACAGCATACTCTGCTCTACCGTCCTACCAATGATCCTCCTCTTCCACTCTCCCGGCCGCTTCACATTACTCATCAATCTCCCCAGCCATGCTGCCCTCACTTTCCCCTTCTCTGCCGCCTTCAACATGTGTGTTCGGAAGGATAACTGACTATCCAACCACACCCCTAGGTATTTCACACACTCCTCCATGCGAATTCTCCTTCCCTTCACCATCACCCCCACTTCCCTCGTCTTGCTTCGTCCCTTCACTAGCAACGCCACCGTCTTATCTTCCGCCACTTCTAGTCCGCACTGCTCTATCTTCTCCACAATCTTCCTACACATTTTCTCTGCCTTTCTTTCTATCTCCGCCTCTCCTTATGCCGTACATACCAGACACACATCGTCCGCATACACCGTAATCTCACATCCCTCTTCACATACTATCCCACAAACCTCATCAAACACACACTCCCATATCGTCGGTCCAAGAACCGATCCCTGGGGCACTCCAGCCTCCGTATCATACCTCCTCCCTCTAGTGTCTACTATCACACGTCCCGTCAGGTAGTCTTCCACTAGGTTAACCAAACCCTCCCCCACTCTTAGCCTCAGCAACGCGCTCAACACTGCCCGTTTGCTGACACTGTTGAACGCGTTCTCGACGTCGAAGAACACGAGTAGGGCCAATTTCTTGTTGCTCCAGCTGCCCTCCCTAGCCCTTTCCACCAAGCCCATCACCCTGCCCAGCGCCGAGATGCATGATTTTCCCTTCGCAAACCCGTGCTGATTTTCCCTAAAACCCCCATTACTACCAACTTCCTCCTCAATCCTATCCTTTATTATCCCCTCCATCAATTTACCCATACCACACAGCAGACTGATGGGCCTGTAGTCCCCCGCCCGCTTCCCCTTTCTACCCGCCTTCTTGAGTAGTATCACCCTAGCTACCTTCCATTCTTCTGGAAACTCTTCCTCCCTTAGCACCCTGTTGAAAAGCTCGCAGAAGTACTTCCCAAAATTGAAGCTATAAAGTGATTTAAAACACTTATTCTTTGAATGCAAACATTTTTCTAATCAAACGAACAATTTAATCCGAAATCTAGTCAAACTAAATGTATGGTCCCACTTGATTTACTTCATCTATTAAGTATTAATGAGAAAAAAGTATACAGCTGCTAAATGATGTTTATAGGTTTTTACGGCAGACCTAATAAGCAAAGATAGGAAAACTGTCAAAGCCGCAGTAGGTATGTTAACAGCCTAACAGGCACTCAAAGGTGTGGGGTTGACAGACGAAGCCATGTGCATATTCTGCCACCTAGAAGAGGAATCTGCAGAGCACATCCTATGCCAGTGCGACAGCCTGTCGAATGTGCGGTTTCTTGTATTAGGCGGTGAGAAGCCACCGACAAGAAATTACACGAAAGATTCAGTATCGATGCTGATTGGCTACTTAAAAAAAGTCGGGCTGAAGAATGTAATCTAGATTCAGAGGACCACAATAGATCTGAAAAGGTCGCAGTGAAATAGGCCGATTAGCCACCTCATCAAATCTAATCTAATGATCTTTATTGGTGGTACCTACCTTGTTTTGGAATTTTCATGAACCTAACAATACCTCAATCACTATACATTTCCAAGTTTCTTGGTGTATCTTTGAAATCCAGGATCCAATACCAATGAAATTAAACTATACTGAACCCAACGCCAAAATAATTATTGAAATCGGTTCATAAAAAAAGAAGTTATACCCTGATCGTAAGAATATACAGACGAATAGAGAAAATCATCCTTTATTATGTTATTAGTTAAAAATTTGTAGATTGATATTTTACTGTTATAATAATAATTAAATATGTTAGAACATATCGGAATTAATTGTCTCGTATCGTAGGAAATTGTACAAATATATGATTTTAAAATATATAATAATTAGACTCATTCGAATTTTAATTGATCCTCGCTATGAAAAATGTACTTTTAGTGTGTAATATAATATATGCGTTTATTTGTTTTTATAAAGTTAATTTTGCTAAAAGCGAACTTCGTTTAAATACATTCCAGTTGTTTAGTAATGTTTAGTAAATGTTTAACGATATCGGTAGGTAACTAATCAGTTGCAATTATAATTGTTTTTTGTTTAAAATATATGTATCGTTTATAGTTATAACTATTTTTTTCATTACTTCCTTTTCCCATCCATCCGAGTTTATCTAAAAAATCTGTAAAAATCTACTTATTTAATGATTGTTAAGAAAGGTTCTGGTTTGATCTCAACTGCAGATGAAAGAACCTGCCCCTACTAACAAGGTTGTGGCGGCTGAGAGAAGAATTTATCATCTTACATATTTTTCTGTGCGTGTATATGACTTCTATACGGCTACATCGATATTGATGAAATTTTGTGTGAGTGCCTGAGTGAATTTCTGGATGGTTTGGATTCATAATTGGTCCCGTTGCGATCCGGTTCTGTTCTTTTCAGACTCTCCCATTCCATTCAGACGACTGTAGTTTCCAATTCGCAATTACTATTAATAAGTCACAAGGCCAAATAGTTTTTGTTTATAGGAGGGTGTTGAATCTAAAAAAAACCAGTGATTTTTACATGGCCCTTTATATGTCCATCAAGTTTTTTCATTCATTTATATCAGGGATTGACAAAAACATTGTTCATCAACTTTCTTTGAAATGAAAACAAAACACACTTTATTTCTTTCAATACTCAGATTCACATTTTAGATATTGAAAGTATAGTATCTGATATAATAAGTTGGGAGGGTAGGGCAGCCACACATCACCTAAGCCTCATTATGCCCTTTGTGCATCCTTCTGGAAGTCCCTCTCAGTACGCCAACCAGCATATGGTTTTAACATAGTTGATAAGGTCCCCAAGAGGAACTTCTGTCAGCATGGCCAAAATTCGCCGAACACGGATTAACGAGTGGATCATAGAGCCGAGCAATCAAAAAGGATATGCTCTACCGTCTGCCTGTTCACAGCCTTGATATAAGGATGTGTGTGATATCCTTATTCTATGAAGATGTTTGTTTAGTTGACAGTGTACAGTCAGAACCCCTGTTGCAGAACGTTGGTTCCGCCGGGTCATCGTCAAGAATATTTTTGCTGCTGCACTGTCCTTAGATAGTTTAAAGCGACCAGATGGCACTTTCACGACGTCTAGAAAAAACGTCAGAGCTTTTAATTAAAAATCACTTTCCTGGAAGTTTGACTCTGGATAACTATCGACCACCCCTCTTTGATGCGCAGGGCGCCCCAAAAAGAACGATTGGGAGGTCGCCAAGGAAGTTATCACAGCACCGGCAATTGAATGGGCAATAAAATCTTTTCAACCCTTCATATCTCTCGGTGAGGATTGAATTTTTCCAGCTCTGCTGCAAAACGGACTGGACGAACTGGAATTACTTTTACCCATCCTCATTACACTGTATAGAGCTAGTCTGGCGTGGAATTACATACCACCCTATTGGTTGGCGGCTAGGGTGGTTTACATACCGTAAGTGGGCCGCACAGACCCACACCCTAAATCGGTTAGACCAATTAGCCTTACATCTTTCCTGCTTAAAGGACTTGAAAGAGTACTAGATTGCTACATCAGGCGGGTAGCCTTATATAACTTCCCCATGAGCACCCACCAATACGCTTATCAAACTGAAAAATCAACAGATTCAGCGTTACATAACCTTGTTGAGAAAATCACACAATCCCTTAACAACAAGGAGATTGCGGTGGCCATATTTCTTGACATCGAAGGTGACAATGCACTACCGACCCCCATTGGTTCAGCTTTGGCTGAAAAGGGCATTAAATCAACCATTACCGGCTGGATATATGCCATGCTCACTAATAGAACAGCCACTACTTCTCTTCAGGTTGAGGCAATTAGCTTTAAGGTTTCCAGGGGCTGCCCACAAGGCGGAGTACTATCTCCCCTACTGTGGTCACTCTTGATGGATGACTTGCTTAGCGCTCTCGAAAGAAGAGGGGTAATAGTACCCTTCACTAGGAAAAGGAAATTGGAGGATCTTCCACCACTTTCTTACAATGGTGAGGTTATTCCATTTGCAACGGAAGTAAAATATTTGGGGATTATCCTAGACACAAAACTTATATGGAACGCTCACTTGGAAAAAGTTATCCATAAGGCCAGACTATCCTTGTGGACATGTCGCAGGATCTGTGGAAAATCTTGGGGCTTGGGAATCCAACAAATCCATTGGATATATGGGATTATTGTTAGACCAATGATCACATATGGAGCTATTGCTTAGTGGTCAAAAGCTTTACAGCCTACGGCCCAAGCAAAGCTCTCTGGCATACAGAGACAGGCTTGTCTGGCAATTACTGGTGTCATCAGTACCACACCGTTAGCAGCCGTGGAAATCCTTCTAGACCTACCTCCTCCCTCTCCATATATTTCTGGAAAAGGAGGCTAGATGGACAACATATAGAATTTCGCATATTTCTAAATGCACAAAACAGGCTTATACAGAGCAAAGCAGAATGCTAGTGGACACTGAAAGTTATAGTATTCTGGGAATACCTCTGACATAATGCCTCCAACAGTAAACAACAGATGGATCAAAAACACCCTCAGGCTCTGGTGCAGGTGTGAACGAGCGCAGACCTAGGACAGAAATTTCAACCTCTCTAGGATCCTATGCAACCGTATTTCAGGCGGAAATTCACGCTATTGCTTCATGTGTGGAGAGATTGGAGCAAACCAATCTCACACATAAATCAATAAAAATTTTCACGAACAGCCAAGCGGCTTTGAAAGCACTTAGCTCTTACCGTGTAACGTCGAAACTGGTATTAGACTGCCAAAAAAGACTCTCCTCAATAGAGTATCGCTGGTCTAGATCCCTGGCCATTCTGGCATGGATGGCAATGAGAAGGCCTCCCTTTGCAAGGGAGGGTGCCACACGAGTTTTTAGCGAACCAGAACCTTCAATTGGCATCGCGAGAAGCTTTGCCAAACAAACACTAATACCTGGATAGCAAGAAGAGCTTTAGACGTATGGCATAATATACCAGGATTGGTTCATTGAAAGGCTTTTATACATCCTTCGAAGAATGTCTCCAAACAAATGTTAGACTATAGCAGGCATGACGATGTCTAATAGGTCTTTTAACAGGCCACTGTCATCTGAATCATCATATGCTAAGACTTGGACTGTCGGAAGATCCGACTTGTCTCTGTTTGGAGGATGATGAAACAGCAGAGCATATAATTTGTACATGCTCCGCCGCGGCTCGAATCAGGTATCTGATGTTTGGCAGGGTCTCTCTCTCCCTCTCTCTCGCACTCGGACATGAAATCATTCACCAAACAAACTAATCGGCTTTGTTAAGAAGCTGAATTTGTTTGGTGATATCTGAATAGGTATGAGCCACAATAGACTCTTACAAGTCGAAGTGGAGGGCCTCATAGACCCACTCACCACAAACCTAACCTAACCTAACCTACTCCCCGAAATATTTCAAGGTACGGATCTACTCATAAAAATCAACAGAGACGTCACATGCACCCAAATCACATCCAGCTACACCAAAAACTAATTGCTAATGATTTTGAAAGAAGGGTATCTGTTTGTGAATGATCACAAGTAGATATTCTAAGCCGGTTCTACGCAGCGGATACTGCGCTTGTACACCGGCCCCGCGCATGTCTATCTGGCGCACCAAATTTAGGCCCACCTCCAATTTTTAGCAGCAGATCACTACTTCGAAAAATGTCCGCCATATGGCACTGGGCGCTGCTGAGGCGCAGCGGTTATGACGTCATCGTCGTTGACTTATTTTAAATTTAAAAAAAGTGTGTGAGAATTGAACCATCGACCTAAGCGTCTGTAGTAAGGTAACTAAAGAATCCCACCATTCGCTCGGTTACAATAAGCTGCGAAGAACGGTATTAAAAAAATAGTCCCCTGCTGTGTGACGTAGTAGGATGTCAAAAGGACCTTAAGGAATGTTGACATGTGACAAATCATTTTTTGTACGAGGGTATGTCACCAAGTCGAAGATGTCAAAAGGGCCATAACGAATGTTGACATGTGACGTCACGCACACATACATCTGCCGGTAAAAATTGGGAGTGTGCCTAAAATTTGGGGGCCTATATTTGGTGGGCCAGACAGACATGCGCAGTATCCACTGCGCTAGAAGCGGCTTAGTATATCTACTATCACAACATCTAATAATTGTACAAAGAGATTTTTTTTAGTTCAACAAATCCATACCACAAAATTACGAAGAGTCAAGCTAGGTTGTCATTAAATATTGGGGGATGGTAATTATGAAGGTCTTTAACAATTTTCTGAAAGATTAATAGGACGAGCAGCACTTCATCATTGACCAAAAATAAAGTAGATTTCTTTCTTGGAACTATATTGAATATCTAGTGTACTGGGAAACTTCAACGAAGTAGATGATATGAAGGAGGAAATTAGGAGCGCATTTCAAAGCGTTACACAACATATGCTTACAAACGTAAATAGGTTCTTCGAAAAGCGTATTTAGACCTACATAGACGTCAGAAGACTTTAATTCGACACCTTGTACAAGAAATATAAAAAACGGTGAATATTATTGTTGATTTCCAATATTTGTATTACATTGGAAAGACTTTATAAATACTGAGAGGTTTGTTGAGTTCATTGGTTGTTAAAACTTAAAAAGCTTTCGATTTATCAAACTGCCCTTGTATTATTCACATGGTTTTAAAAACATCGAGCAAGTCAACAGTGTCAACACTTCCGGCATACTTTCACGTTTTTCAATGGAAATTTCAATTCCTCTTTTTATAACGTCTCGTGGCTTCTCGAACAATTAATACCTAAACATTCCGCAGTTTATAGGTTCTTTCAATAATTCTAGTTAATTCCTAATCCTACCTCCAAAATCGTAGGACGTGCATTTTATAAAAAAACAAATGACACTTCATCTTTAAAATGGTCATATTGTTTATTTTTTACTGTCTTAACTTCCTTTATTTCTTTTACTTTTACAATTCAATACTAATCAGATAGTTCTCGGCTTTTCGATTAGAGTGCTAAATGATTCTAGATTTTTTCTTCCCCTTTTTCTTCATGGATCTCTTCATATTCGACAGTAGAGGTCCGACGTAACAATATAATAAAATCAATAGAAAATTATAGTAATTAAAACAGTAGACCGGTAAACATAACGTACATTTAATAATTAACCATCCCAGCCAACCCTACAAACTTCCACTTATCGATTAGGTACGAACTAATGGATTATTTCGAACAGACTTTTGCATAAAATATGTTGACCAAATTAGGTCGTTACTACCACAATATTCTAGAATTTTAGACGATTTAACAATACATTTCTTTCTATTAGTAGGACAAGAAATGTTCGAGACTCTTTGTAATATTTTCATTGACCTACATTCAAAAAGTTGAAACTCCAAAAAACATGACAAACGAAGGAATTCTGTCTCCTATGTTATTTAGTCACATGTTAGAGTTTATGGAAAAAGAACGTGAAAGTATTATCGGAAAATAATACGAGGGTTGTCTTTTAAGTGTGGCATATAACAATATAGTTGGAGCCTGTCAACAAATATCAAATGTCAAAATTAACCGTCATCCTCAGTTAACCTAACGCCAAAGTTTCAGACCGCTTCGTTTAAAGCTGTACCTAAACTGAATTTTTCAAAGTTGAATAAACAGCCGAAAAATGGAATTAAGCCGAGAAAATTTTCGAGCATTTTCGACAGTTGTCTCAACATCAGTCGACAATTTCTAGTGGGTATGAAGGATTTAAAAGTGGATGGATTAATTTTAGCGAAGATCCAAAAATAGGTCCACCAACAACAGCAGTTACCCACAGGAAAAAGTCGTTGCTGTACGGAGCTGATCCAAGAAGATCGACATGTCACATATCGTGAAATCGGAGCACCATTGGGTATTTCAAAGACCACAATTCAAAAAATTGTACATGAAGAATTATCTGTAAAAGAATTAGTTTCTTTTTGGATACCGTATCTGTTGAGGGAAGAACAGAAAGCAATTAGAGTCAATTGGTGTCAAAAAACTCTAAACCGGTTAAGCGCAGGAAACTCAAAAAATATATACAGTATTGTCAGTGGTGAACCAAAACCGACGAAAGTTATCCGTTCTCGAAGTGTTTCCAAGAATATGGTGGCGACATTTGTCTCAAAAGCGGGTCATGTAGCAACAATTCCTCTGCAAGATCAAAGAGCTGATACTGCTGATTGGTAACATTGGTACATATCGATTTGTTTGCCGGAAGTAATTGCCAAGTTTCGAAAAACCAACCCCCAACGACCACCACCAAGACAATGCAAGTTCCCACACAACTCGAAAGCAATTAAGTTTTCAAAGCAAGAAAACATCGAATTGTTGGATCGTCCTCCATACAGTACCGACCTAAGCCGTAACGACTTTTTTACTTTTCCAAAAATTAAGAATGAACTGTTTGGTCCAAGGTTTCAGTCCCCAGAAGATGCAGTGAACGCCTTCAAAAACTCTATTTTGAATTTACCATCAGGCGAGTGGAATAACTGCTTCCAGAATTGGTTCCAAAGGATGCAAAAATGCATTTCTCTTTATGGAGAATACTTAGAAAAACTACAGGTGTTTAAATGTTATCTACTGTTTTTTTTCTAGCTCTTCATGCAAGATATAAAAGACAAACCTCGTACAAATGGAAAATGAAAGATTTTAACGACATTCAAAATATAAGGAATGAAACTAAATAGATCAAAATACGAGGCTGTCGGTGGCTCCGGTAAATTATCATCTTTCAATAGACCACTGTCAAATTTCACGCCGGCTGCGTCGTTTAGTTTGTGTTTGACAGCAATTGAGAAACCCATAAAATGATTTTGGTAGATAGGAAAATGAAACTACGTGAGTGAGTTGCGGCAGTAGCCAGTTTAACTGGGCGGGTACATAAGATTTTACATGAATACGACAAAAATGATAGGGGAAAAGCTAAATTGAAGCCGGTTGGTGTAAAATAGTCTTATAAGGCCCCAGTGATGTTACATGAAAACCAAATTAAAACAGCAGTTCTTGAAGAAAATTGCAATGGAGATTGCATACACTATTTTGTCCTCAACAATTAGATTCTGAGTTTAGCAAATTACACAAATATGTATACATCATTGTAAGCATCTACTGAACCAGAAACTGGGTTTCAGACACTGAATTGTAACTGAAAATACTGTTATATCAAGTCAATGCACGGGTGCACACGTGTAGTTACAAGAGTTAACATCCATTAATTGGGCTACAAACTGCTACCCTATTCTCCAGATTTATCTACTCGGTTCCAAACCAGAAGAAATGACAGGGTGTGTCGAACACAAACTAAATGATGCAGCTTGCTTAAAGTTGTCTATCAATAGAGGGTAGTTAACGAGAGCAGTGTTACATTTGAAGTAACTGCGTGGGAAATTCAAAAAGTCACTGACTTATTAAACGGTCCTCGTACCTAAGAGTAAATACCTACAAAAACAGCAAATACCAAGCAGAAAATAATGCAAACTACTACAACCATAAATTTCCATTGATTGCCAAGACACTGTTATATATTCCCTAATCTAATTACTGAGGAATAATAGACAAAATTAACGAACTAAATCCAAATGAGCTGGTAATAAATCGAATGAAGTAATTTTATGTTCTTCGTACCAGACGCGTTTCGGCAAAAATTATATCAAACTTACAGAACAAATCCAAACTTTATTGTGGTTATACAATGTTATATAAATCGGAAATGAAATCATTTTCTTTGTGTTTTCAGATATGTTTATTCATTTTTGAACCTCAAAGAAGTTAACTTGCCAATTGGGATTTTAGTCTTTATTATATTTAGAGAAAGTCATGTGACCTGATATAAATATATACAGTACCAAAAACTTGGGAGATGATAGAGAGGCTACAAATAATGATAGTATAATTCACATAAAATGTGTAACTTACTTCTAAACTGTATAGAGCTAGTCTGGCGTGGAATTACATACCACCCAGTTGGTTGGCGGCTAGGATGGTTCACCGGTGGTTACGACATGAAAATTAAAAAATCTCATAAACCTAATACAAAATTCTTATAATTTGATCGTACCTACATAGCAAAACAACATCGTTTTTCGGAATAGTTTTCTAACAAAGAACATTTTTATCAACCCCCCGTACCAAACATTCCATCTATAAATCAAAAAGTGACGTTTTATTAATAATTCTCCATTTTTTTCAAATTCTTTCCATATTTTCTTTTATTGTCATCATGTACAAAGTTCCAACTGACATACAAGAAAGCGAGTTGAATAAAACGTGGTAAAATACCCAAATACCGCGGAGCACTTGCACGAATGAGTGAGAATATAAATGCTACACGGTCAGCTGATGCGAGCTGTGATGCAAGCCATGGGCGCCGCCATATTGGCCTTGTGCCTTTCACTCTACCCCTACTGTATACTCAAGAGAAAATTTATTGCATCATAAATTGAATAGCTGAGGCTTTTACTTGATGAAGATCTATACTGACACGATGATATAAAACAATTTTATTTAAAATAATGAAGATTTAAATAATTTAAATTGTTTTATTTCACCGTGTCATATTGCATCATATTACGAAACTCTGTTAGGCAAAATAATTTTGTTCTTTAACGTACAGTAAGCTACAGAGCGTTGATTTACTTACGAGTCTCACATAAAAGTGTCCATACCTTTTGAAGGACTCTGTATAACGAAGCAAAACCATATATCAAAAGCTTCAAAAAAATATGAGCAATCCGAATTTAGTATAATATACAGAGATGCCTATTCGATCTTAGATCAGTTAGGGAGGTCGAAATGGTTTCCAGTTATAGACCTTATGTCAGGTTTTCATCAAATTCATTTAGAACAGACTTCAAGGAAATATACATCTTTCAGCACAGAGAAAGGTTCTTTTCAGTATACAAGATTACCATTTGGTTTAAATATAAGTCCAACTAATTTTTCAAGGACGATGTCCATAGCATTGCCAGGATTAACTCCAGAAAAAGCATTTCTTTACATGGATGACATACTCGAGAAGGTATTTAACACATGTCGAAAATTCAACCTTAAATTAAACCCACAAAAAAAGTCAATTCTTCAGACGAGAAGTAACTTATTTAGGACACAATTTGTCTAGTGAAGGGGTTTTACCCGACAAGGCAAAATATTCAGTCATTGAGCAATATCCAGTACCTAAAAATTCAGAAGAATCTAAAAGGTTCGTAGCATTCTGTAATTATTACAGACGTTTCATTCCAAATTTCGCTGAAATATGCATACCTCTCAATAAATTATCTAGAAAAAATGTAAAATTCGAGTGGTCGAAAGACTGCAAAAAATAATTCCAAATATTAAAATCGGCATTAATACAGCCGCCTATTCTGAAATATCCAGATTTCAATAAAAAATTTATATTGACAACTGATGCTTCAAACAATGCGTGTTCTGCAATACTTAGTCAGGAATACGAAGGTATAGATCTACCTACAGCTTATGCCTCGCGAAGTTTTAAGCAAAGTGAATTAAATAAACCTATAATCATGGAAGAATTGTAAGCTATCCATTGGGGAATTAATCATTTTAAGTGTTATTTATATGGTTCTCCACATTTTATTGTGAAAACGGATCATAAGCCGTTAACACATCTTTTTTCGATGACAGAACCAACTTCGAAACTTACAAATATTAGACTAGATTTAGAAGAATATAACTTCGAAATGCAATATTTGAAAGGAAATCCAAATTATGCGGACAGTATCTCAAGGATATCCATAAAGGAATTAAAAGACTTGTACATTGACAATGCTCACGTTTTAGCCGTAACGAGATCAAATACTCGTCTGAACAAAGCTCAGCCTACAGGAGAAGATAAAATAGTTTCCACAGAAATAGAGAAAGAAAGTCGCAAACCAGCAGTATGTAAAGTACTGAATAATTTAGAGTCGCATAAATTACCAATTCTGCAATTTGAAAGTAACCCTGTTTCGCTAAGGATGAACATACGGATCAAAAACAGGATGAGATTTAGCCAAGCCTTATTAAATAACGATATAGTTAACTTAGATTTAGGTCAAACGTTAGTTCAGCTTGATAAGCTAGCAGTAAGAAATGGAGTAAAAGGGATGATAATTTATATGAATGATATTATTTTTACACAGTGCACTATAAAAGAGTTTATGGAAAAAGGAAATAATACGTTGAAAAACGTACAAATATGTATTTGCGATATACCAAAGATAGTGGAAGAAGAAAAAGAAAAGCAACGAATTTTAGAAACGTATCATAACGACCCTTTATTCGGAGGTCACGTAGGAAATAACAGGCTATTGAAAAAACTGAGAGCAAATTTTAGATGGAGAAATACCTGATGGTTGTAATGGATTATTTTTCCAAATGGCCCGAAATTGCACCTCTTCCTAACCAAGAAGCGCCGACAGTAGCAGATGCTTTTGTAACCAACGTTATTGCGAGACACGGAGTTCCTCTGGAATTACATTCTGATCAAGGACGAAATTTTGAATCTGAATTATGGCATGAGTTGATGAAGACATTAGACTTTGAGAAAACATGCACTAAGCCTCTCCACCCACAGTCCGATGGAATGGTAAAAATACATCATAGAACTATTTGCCAATATCTTTCAATGTTCGTCTCTGAAAACCATAAAGACTGGGACACTTTAGTTCCTCTATTTCTGCTAGCCTATAGAAGTTCTGAACACGAATCAACCGGTTATAGTCCATCTAGACTAGTCACCAGCAGAGAAATGAAGCTTTCCCATGATCTTCTTTCCGGAAGACTTCCTCCTGGTTAGGAAGCAGAAGAACGTACACCTCCTATGTACATAGATATCTTGAAAGAAAAATTGGAAGAGGTCCACAATTTTGCTCTTGAACGTTTGAAGCTCTGTAACCATAAGGTGAAGGCTAGACTCGACACAAGTTTCTCGAGAGGTGATCCCGTATGGCTCTTCAATCCCCAGCTCTAAAAGGGTTTGTGCCAAAAACTGCAACGAAACTGGGAAGGCCCCTACATCGTTCTCAAGAAAATCAACGACCTAGTCTACCGCATCCAATTGTCAGCGAGGAGTTAGCCCAAGGTGATCCATGTCGAGAGGTTAGCCCCTTACTGCAGGCCCGATCCACCCTGTTGACTTCAACCAAACCCCAGCAGTCAGATTATTCGGGACGAATAACTAGAAAAGAGGGATCTATGTTACGTCGGACCTATAATGAGGATATGTAGAGGTCCATGAAGAAAAAGAAGAAGACATACATCTAGAATCATCTAGAACTGTCATCGAAAAGTCTAGAAATGTAATCGAAAAGTCAAGAACTGTCTGGAACATGTGAAAAGTATAAAAAGCGGGACAATTGACATTAGTTAGTTTTAGTTTGGTATTAGAGATTGGCGATCTGTGTTCTGATAGTTATTATTAAATTAGACTTGTAAATAAATTAGATGAAAACAAACGTTACATTGGTGACAGAAGTGGAATATTGTAAAATAGTGAAATGGTGCGGGAAAAAATTACCAAAAAAACTAAGGAAAATGAAAATCACCGAACTGAGGGCAGAATTGGAGAATAGGGAGTTAGATACCGGCGGAAAAAAGAGTGAACTAGTGGAAATAATTAAAAAAGCACTGGAAAGTAAGGGCTTGGATCCGGAAACATATTTATTCATGGACGAGTCGAAATAAAATTTCTGATAAGATCTGTGCCTATATCTCGTCAATTAAAAGTGATATTTCTGCTGTCATAGAGCGCTCCAGGATAAATCCCAGTCCCAGACTCGCTTTCCAGAAGGCCAGCTGACTGTTTCCACAGCAACAAAGCGGAATCCAAGGACCACTGTAGTTGACGACGAATAATCACCTACCAAAAATAGAGAAGCACAGGAAAACTATCCCCACCTAAGGAAGATCCGGCAATGGAAGGAGGAAAATCGACGACCTACCGACATTTCCGCCAACGCTCAAGTCATACTGGGCTCAGTGGGACTCCCTCATCTTGCAAGGAGGTTTATTGAAACGAAGCCTCGAAAACGATGAGACTAGAAAACGGCTAGTTGTGTCAGAAACAAAAGAAAGCTACACGACAGTCCATCAGGAGGACACCTCGGGGTGAAGAAAACCATTTAGCGAGTTCGTGAAAGGTTTTGTTGGATGAACAGCTCCGACGACGTGAAGGACTGGTGTAAAAAGTGTACCACCTGTGCTACGAGCAATGGAGCTCATCGCAAAAGGAAAGCTCCTATGAGGCAATATAATGTCGGAAATCCATTTGAAAGAATTGCCTTAAATATTTCTGGACCATTCGTAGTGACAGAAAAAGGAGGTAAAAAGATTCTCGTTGTGATGGACTACTGGCGAGTTTGACTGTCTTTGATCATTTTTGCACTGCTTGAACTACTGCAAGCTGCTTTTGCATGTATGTTTAGTTTAGGTTATGGAGTGGTGGTCAAATTCAGCCTTCGGGTGTCTGCTTCCACGTTAGCACCGCTGGTAATGGGAATAAAAGGATAATTTCGGTGCTGTTATTCTTTGACTAAATGACATCCCAACGGTTTTCGGCTTAATCCTAAGGTGAGCGTATCCGTGTCGAGGGGATGTATGACAGTAAGCCAATCATCTGTCACTAACGGAATCTTCGAGATACTGGGCGCCCTCTCGTCGTAAGTAAGCCTTGACACGGTAATGCAGGGCTCTGCCGTGATGGACATCTTTTCCCTAGCTACTCGTGGGACTTTTTTTATGGGAGTAGTAAAAATCAAAACAAAAACATATAACAAATCTGTAACCTACAGAGGAGATGGAAGTCGATCTATCGGCTCCAATAACTGACCTCCCTGTAACCTCAGATCAGGAACGAGAGCTCATTAGTTCTCCAACTCCTGAGTGCAAACCTAGGAAACTAGGTGGTGCAGCTAGGAAGCGACTCAGTCGCCTCCTTAAGAGAGGCGTACCTTACCAATCCGACTTAAATCAAATTCTAGATCAGCGGAAGCAGGATTAGTCGCAAGAGGGGAAACATTTTCCTTCTGTGGCTGGTTCTAGCAAGCGCTTACGCTCTAACGATGACTCACCCAAACGAGAGGCAAAAAGCCCTGCTCAGCTGAATCAGTTGTAACGTCAGGTAAAATTGACATACAAAAGCCCTCTTATGGACAGGCTATATCCGACATCAAGGTGGGAATTCTACATCTTGAACATCCGACAACCTCCATAACGACCAACCAACTGGAATCTCTTCAGAATTCCATTATGGCTGCTGTAGAGGATATTCCGAAAGGTGGTCCACAAGTGCAGTTCCAGAGCCGCACATTCCGGCCTGGATGGCTACAGGTCACCTGTATAGATCAGGAAAGTGTTTCGTGGATGACTGGCGTAGTCAATATCCTTCAAGCATGGGACGGTGCCTCCCTAAAATGCAACTCAGGCGACCACACATCTGTGTGGCTTATATACCTGACGAGGGCAATCGTCACTAGACTGAGGAAAATGCACCACGGTCTGTTAACCTTGGAGTGGACTGTTCAACACAGGGTAACTACATGCCCTGGTCAAACAAGGACCTTCGACATTGACGATGGATCTATGACCGCGCTGGAGAGGGTGGTTTTTAAACCATACTTGGGTTTTGGGCAGGCCCTAAAACCCGGTCCTCCTCCCAACAGGCAACAAAACCGGGTCCCTCGAAGAGATCCGAGAAAATCCATAGACCGAGGCCGAGTGAAAAACCTCCTGCGGTAGTGGGGAGTACAAAATCTCCGCACAAGTACATGAGGAGTGTACCGCCGGTACGTAGCCAAGGTACCAGCTCTTCAAAAGCTGGTCTTCCCAAAATGAAGACGACTAACGTCTCTTCAAGGAAATGGGCAAAAGCGACTGGACCTGGTGTCCTGAAATCGAAGACGACCATGGCCTCGACAAAGGTACCTAAACAACCGGCTGGATCGGCCATGACGAAAGGTGATCATACCTCGTCAATGGCACCAACCGCAGCCTCGTCATTGGAAGGAGCAGATGGTGGCGTCTTAATTGATCCACCGACTGATCTCTCCAAGGATTGAGGAGCCTGCGGCACTCCACACTCTGCCACATTCAATTGTTTACATGCAAACTTACAGCAAGCCAAGGCCGCTTCTAATATCCTTGGCAAAAGGTTCAAGCACGAATTAATCGACCTTGCCTTCCTGCAAGAACCATGAACAGGAAACACTGACCGAGTAGCCAGTCTTAGCAATATTCCTGGTGAGGTAATAGTCTGCCCTGGGGTGAAACCCAGAGCATGTCTACTCATCAGGAAAAATAATAATTATTTTTTGCTTACAGGCGTTTGCACTCCAGATGTAGTAGCCATCCATGTGTCCTTACCGGAGAAGAATGGTATGGTAAACATATTTGCCTGCTCTGCATACTTCCCAGGAGACACGGATACTGTACCTCCTCTCGCTATACGGCGACTAATCGACTATAGCAAGAAGAACAGACTTCAGTTAATCATGGGCTGTGACGCCAATTCACACCATACCTCGTGGGGCAGCACAAATATAAATCGTAGAGGTGAGTTACTCTTTGATCATATACGAAGCCCTTCCTATCTGTTATTAATAAGGGCTCCGTACCAACCTTTGTAACTAGAAACAGATCAGAGGTGTAAGATTTAACCGGCAATTGAATGGGCAATAAAATATTTTCAACCCTTTAAATCTCCCGGTGAGGATGGCATTTTTCCAGCTCTGCTGCAAAACGGACTGGAATCACTTTTACCCATCCGCATCAAACTATATAGAGCTAGTCTGGCGTGGAATTACATACCACCCAGTTGGTTGGCGGCTAGGGTGGTTTACATACCGAAAGTGGGCCGCACAGACCCACTCCCTAAATCGGTTAGACCAATTAGCCTTACATCTTTCCTACTTAAAGGACTGTACTGTACTGTATTGATACATCAGGCGGATAGCTTTATATAACTTCCCCCTGAGCACCCACCAATACGCTTATCAAACTGGCAAATCAACAGATTTAGCGTTACACAACCTTGTTGAAAAAATCACACAATCCATTAACAACAAGGAGATTGCGGTGGCCATATTTCTTGACATCGAAGGAGCATTCGACAATGCACTATCGACCTCCAGTGGTTCAGCTTTGGCTGAAAAGGGCATTAAACCAACCATTACCGGGTGGATATATGCCATGCTCGTTAATAGAACAGCCACTACCTCTCTTCAGGATGAGACCATTAGCTTTAAGGGGGCTGCCCACAAGGCATAGTACTATCTCCCCTACTGTGGTCACTCTTGATGGATGACTTGCTTAGCGCTCTCGAAAGAAGAGGTGTAGAACTGCAAGCGTATGCAGACGGCCTTGTCATCCTGGTAAGGACCAAGTCAAGAAGGGTAGCATATAATATCCTCCAAAAGACGTTGGCCGATGTCCACAGTTGGTGCCAGAGGGAACAGATGTCTGTTAACTCTGGTAAAACTGTAATAGTCCCCTTCACTAGGAAAAGGAAATTGGAGGATCTTCCACCACTTTCCTACAAAGGTGAGGTAATTCCATTTGCAACGGAAGTAAAATATTTGGGGATTATCCTAGATACAAAACTTACATGGAACGCTCACTTGAAAAAATTATCCATATGGCCAGACTATCCTAGTGATCAATGATCAATGATCAATGATGATATGGAGCTATTGCTTGGTGGTCAAAAGCTTTACAGCGAACGGCTCAAGCAAAGCTCTCTGGCATACAGAAACAGGCTTGTCTGGCAATTACTGGTGCCATCAGTACCACACCGTTAGCAGCCATGGAAATCCTTCTAGACCTACCTCCTCTCCATATATTTCTGGAAAGGGAGGCTAGATGGACAACATATAGAATTGCGCATATTTCTAAATGCACAAAACAGGCTTATACAGAGCAAAGCAGAATGCTAGTGGATACTGAAAGTCACAGTATTCGGGGAATGACCTCTGACATAATGCCTCCAGCAGTATGCTACGACCTACCTTATACCGTCCTAATTTCAAATAGAGACGAATGGGTCCTCCGTAAGGATGAATTATTATTAAGAGCAGACAGCTGTTGGTACACAGATGGATCAAAAACACCCTCTGGTGCAGGTGTATACGGGCGCAGACCTAGGACAGAAACCTCTCTAGAATCCTATGCAACCGTATTTCAGGCGGAAATTTACGCCATTGCTTCATTTGTGGAAAGATTGGAGCAAACCAATCAATTTCACGGACAGCCAAGCGGCTTTGAAAGCACTTAGTTCTTACCGTGTAACGTCGAAACTGGTTTTAGACTGCCAAAAAAGACTCTCCTAAGTAGGAGAACTCAATAGAGTATCGCTGGTCTGGATCCCTAGCCATTCTGACATGGATGGCAATGAGAAGGGAGGGTACCGCACGCGTTTTTATCGGACCAAAACCTTCAATTGGCATCGCAATAAGCTTTGCCAAACAAACACTTAATACCTGGACAGCAAGGAGAGCTTTAGACTTCTGGCATAATATACCAGGATTGGTTCATTCAAAGGCTTTTATACATCCTTCGAAGAATGTCTCCAATCAAATGTTAGACTATAGCAGGCATGACCTACGTTGTCTAATAGGCCTTTTAACAGGCCACTGTCATCTGAATCATCATATGCTAAGACTTGGACTGTCGGCTGCTGCTGTCGACTTGCCGTCTCTGTCTGGAAGATGATGAAACAGCAGAGCATATAATTTGTGCCTGCCCCGCCGCGGCTCGAATCAGGTATCTGATGTTTGGGAGGGTCTCTATCTTTCCCTTAGACCTGAAATATCTTTCACCAAACAAACTAATTGTCTTTGTTAAGAAGCTGAATTTGTTTGGTGAAATCTGAATAGGTATGAGCCACAATAGACTCTTGCGAGTCGCAGTGGAGGGCTTTATAGACCCATTCACCACAAACCTAACCTAACCTAATGGAGTACTTCACAAAGTGGGTAGAAGTCTACACAATTCCGAACCAAGAGGCCACGACTGTCGCAGACTGGCGATTTTTACCGATGGCGTCGGGATTCTTCTAGAACGGCAGTCGTTTACGAATACGAGGATCATAGAAGATTCAGGAAAGATTGAGAAAGACTATATATACGTTAGTTTTTGAAAGTTATCACGGAAAGTTATTAGTAATTAGAAAGTATAATAGTGAATTATTTATGATAAATGGTGTGATATTCAAGATGTAAAAATAAATTAAACTTATAATATACAGTGTGTATTACAGTAGTTAGTGCTTAAGAACTATTAAATCAATGAAAATAAGAACAAACGTTACATTATTATGAAGAACTAGGAAAGGTTGAAAAGGATACGGTTCAGAACAGTAATTAAAGGTTGGTTTTTTTTGGAAAAGTGTAGCAGCCTATGTTTTCCAGTGCTTTTCTTCCAACCAGGTTCAATTCAATTGATGTATTCGAGTTATTCGAGATATTAAAAAATTAAATATGAAAAATTTAAACCAAAAATTGGAATATTTAAAGTTTAAACTAAGAAAGTTTTATTCATAGAAAGCAATCGCTATGCATAAATATTTCGAACTTCACATACAGTCTTATTGTCAGCAAACTCAGAAGACACTTAAATTCTAAATTAGTCGATTCATATCATAAAATTTAGCTTAATTTAAAGACAATTGCTAGGTATCCAGTGCAACGGAAACTTCTGATTATTGAATTTCCAACACCATTTGTGTTCTTGCTTTTCTATTGCAATACTGAAATTATAATGAGTATTTATCGAAATGCATACCTACATTAATAGAGGAAACATAATTAAACGTGAGTACATTAGTCGGGCAGCAAACGTAATAAATATTCATAACTGAATTCAAACGAAGAAAGATGGAAGAAATGCATAAAATATGTATGAAAATTATAAGAAAATTGGGAAGCGTTCTATTCATGAGCATGAACATGAAAATCATATATCAAGCTATATCGAACATGAAATAACGATTTTACGTTTAAAATTACCGAGTGTTGACGAACTGTGTGACGGACTACAGGACGAGCCCGGACAGACGCAATAAGGCACACGTTTATTTGTCACCCAAAATATAATTGTTCTCTGATGATTGCCTGTTGACAGTTAATTCCCCAAAAATACTCGATACATTGTCTCTCAAATTCTCCAAGTGTTCCAATAATGTATTCTCTACTAATAAACCATGTTAATGCATTCCCACTCAAATATTCTTTTATGACTTCTTAGATATCTGCTATATCCTGAATATACTTATTTTTAATAATACTTATAAATACCTTTGGATGCAATTTCTTTATATTACCATCAAGCTTGTGATTATTTTCTCTTCTATGCCAAAGATATTATCGTTTTTCATGACTTTTTTTCATTTTCCAATTCCTGCAACTATTTTTGTTTTTCTACAAACATTTATTTTCTAATTTCTTTGGTTTCTTAATATTCAACTAATATACTTCTTTATGACTTATGACTTATCAAACTCTTTCTGTTTCATCATTTTTATTTCATCATCCTGTTCTTTGATCTGTTGTTTTATATTCTCCACATTGGATCCCATTGCTTGCTGATAATATCAAGACCAGCTTCAGCAAACTAAGAAAAATTCAGGGTCAAGGCATGCATCATGGATGGTCTCCATGGCATGCATCCTACAGACTAAACAAAAAATAGTTTCAAAATGTGGTATTATTAGATTATATTAGTTGTTATGAGGTGGCTACTAGTCTTTTCCTCTGTGACCTTCCCAGATCTATTGTGGTTCTTTTCATCTAGATTATTTTCATCAGCCCAACGCTCTTAATGGAGTTCGCCAGCTTTGAGACAAGTACAAAGAACCGCATATTTACCAGGCTATCGCACTGGCATAGAGTGTGCTGTGCCGTTTCTTCCTCTAATTGACAGAATCTTCGCCGCTTTTAAATCGCATCAGCTTCAAGTGCCTATTGAGCTTACAGTGCCCAGTTAGCAGACTCAGCACAGTTTTGACACTATTCCAGTCGTCACTCATTGAGTTTGCCATAAACTTTGGCGAATGTTTTATTATGAACTGTTTCGCTTGTCTCTGTCCTGGTGAATTTGTCCACTATTCCATGGATTTGTTGGATACCCACTTTTCTGTAGCCCCTTTAGTTGTCGTTTTTGCAACGCCGTAGAATGTCTCTAGTCCAACGAATGACATTGACGAGCATAGTTTGGCCATTTCATAGCATATAACAAACAATGAACTCTAACTTCTTCATTTGTAGAATATCTAAATTTAAATCGGTAGCATCTGCTCCTCTGTAATTAATTGATATTAGTAATTTTAGTTTTTCGAAGAAATGCTAAATTGGTCTAGGACATATAATTCTTCTTGTGAAAGTTTGCTGGTAGTAACCCAGAATAGTTGGTTCTATCTTAACAGATATACCAACCCCGTTTACTTTAGAAGTGTAATTCAATGTCTGTCGGGGCATATAGCTCGAGAAGTAGTTGTTGCTTCTTAGTGGACGGTCTGCTCTTTGGAAATTAATTTTTCTAATTATGTAAAGCGTTTAATAGTATTGAACTATTATTTTTTGACGTCTATAAATCACGCTTTACTAATATGACAATTATTTACAGGTAACTGTAATTAAGTAAATTGTTTATGATTTTCTGTTACTTCTAAGTGTTAAAATAGATATTTATTTATAATTTATACGGGCCAGTTTTACGATTTAACCAATTAAAGTTTATCCTCCTCACATAAATATTTTTTGTATATTCTTTGATTGAATTTTGTCAATAATATTATCAAACATCTAATCTTTATTCAAATAAAGTCACAAGTGATGTAATTCAGTTTTATTTAAAACTTGATGTAGTCATCTTTATTCAGTATGTAAAATAGTGAGAGAGTGTTAAAATGTAAATTTGCAATGACAGGAACCATAAAACAGGGTAGACAACTTAAAGATTGTATTGTAAACTTGCAATGATTGTTTTTTAGAATTTCATCAAATTCGATCAATTTTCTGTGCATGTAGACTCTCTAGCGAAAAAATTATCTTCTGCTTGTTTTGCTATTAAATCTGTGTCTAAACAGCTAGATTATTCTACTGCTTTAATAACTTACTACTCTTTTTGTACGAATCGCACCTTCGCTATGGTTTGCCTTTCTGGAGGTCTTGTAGTTTGCTCCTCTTCGAATATATCTTCAAATTACAGAAAAGTACTATTCGTTACAGTTATGGTTTGAGTAGTAAAAAGCATTGCGAATTCTATTTTGAAAAATACAAAAAAAAACTGGACAAAAAAAATTGTAACAACATAACTTACAACAGTTCAGAGTGGCCACCATTTTGCTCAATACATTTCCGTGCTCTTGAAGTAAGATTTGTAGATGACCTTTTAATCATATCTTGTTCATTTCTCAGTTCGTCGCATGCGTCCTTAATTCTCCGTAGAAGGTCCTCTCTAGTGATTACTTCACTTGAATAAAATTTTAATATTGAATAACCCCAAACAGGGTAATCGACTGGATTAAAATAGGGCAAACCAGTTGTGAGATCTTCATTGGGTGAAAGATTTTGCAGGAACTCCTAATAAACTTCTCCCGTTAGTAGATGTAGTAGGATATGGAGTCCAATTAATCGGTTGTTAATAACACCACCCCAAATATTGAAGAAAACAAAGGGGGTTGTGAACTTGTTTGTCTTAAAGCGAACGGACTTTGTTCGACCCAAACATGGGTATTGCAATATAACATAATTGCAGCTCAGAGCTACAAGCTATTCGATCAATAATACCATTTCAATTTCTTTCGCATTGAATATTTTGCTCGTAACGCCCCTAGTCCTGTAAACAACTAATGGGGTGTTAAACCGATATCCAGCATTTGGTATTTTATTGAACTATATTAGTACCTACTACTTTGCAAAAATTAATTTAAAAATTTTTTAAACCGAATATTTGAGGAGAAAACTGGAAATTAAGATTTCCTAAATGTTTGCAACTTTCACTACAGATACGTCACGCACTTAAAGATGAAGCTAGCTACTTTCTGATTTAGATGTTTTATGAACAAATAGCCAGTTACAAAAAGGCCATTTGAAGTTTGAAGAACTGTCAAAGTCTGTAATGTATGAGTGATTTGTTTTTGTTTACAGTTTATACGAGCTTGACGTTTCAATATTATAAAAAAAAATAAAAGCATTGTGTTAATATTTTTTTAGTTAGTTTTTCTCCACAATTTTTCAAGTTGGAATAATGTCAAAATCATATAAATCTTGTTTTATATCATACTGCACGGACACAATAGTTACAACGCCTTGTAAAAAGTTTGTAACTGTGCCTGCAGTAGAAGTTAGACGAAAATTGTGGTTTGAGGTTGCTAGAACGAAATATAAACAGACTAAAACTAGTTTCTATTGCTGTGAAGATAATTTTGATGTAAGTGATTATATATGTGTGTGTAGAAAGTATCGATAGATTAAAATGTTTGATTTTTAGTTTGAAAGTGACATGGAAAATTATGTTAAACACTCGCTGATGGGAGGGAAATTATTTTGAAACCATTAGTTGTGCCTCACGTTTTTAATTGGCCAGAATCTTCTTCAATCAAAAAGCTAAAATTAGATGAGTTGGTAGTCCCAAATGAACCTGTTTTAACAGAAGATTCTCATGATTATGATGTTGGTACTCAAACCTCCTTTGGGAATGATCAATCAATACCAACAAACAAGTCCCGTAGAGGTAAAAAGTGTTGCTGTTAGTTGTTGGTCAACTTCTCAGAATACTGTTAAATTGGATACTTTAGATCTGACTATTACAAAATAAGCAGCTACCTCACTAATGAAAAAGAAATTTTTAAAGGTAGAAGATATCACATCAGCAGAGGCATCAACTGAAACTGTACCCTCAAGCAGTGATTTTGTGTCACTAACTGACGCAAGTGAATCAAAAGACAAACAGTTGCAGAATACAATCACTCTCGTTGAGAAATATCCGAAGAGATATATCGGTGTTCCTAAAGTGTGGTATGACATTTTAATAAACTTACTTGGTAAAAATAATTTAAATAAAGAACATGTTATAATATGCCTAATGAAAATCAATTTAAATGATGCATTTGCAAGATTAGCAGATCAATTTTCATTATCAGTAAATGGAGTTTCAAAAATATTCAAAACTCACTTTTATAAAATTGAACATTATATGAAAACATTAATATTTTGGCCTTCAGAAAGCCAAATAAAAAAGCATTTGTCTATTCCATTTTGAGCAAAATATAATAATGTGTAATCCATTATTGATTGTTTTGAAATAGAAATTCAGAAGCCTACTAATCCTGTGCACCAGGCATTGACTTGGTCCGAGACTTGGTCACAATACAAAAAATGTAACACAGTCAAATATCTTATATCTTGCACCCCTGATGGATTTGTAAATTTGTAAAAATACACGGCAGAGAGAAGTTTATTAAAAATAAAACTTTCATAAAGATGTTTACAGTTGGTAAATATATCTGTTATAAATGGTTTATCATAAGAAAGCCACTGACAGATTATTTTATTTGAAATTTCAAAATCTGCTTTTGCTACAACAAAAAGTCCCTTTTTTTATTTGTTGCCATCATTTGCAAATGAAGCTGAGCTTTTTACTTATTAGTAATTTCCCCATTTTTATTATAAGTCTCTAGACTTTTTGCTGTCGCTGGACATTTGACTTCCACTACATATTAATTTGTAATTGCATCAGGAGAAGCTCCAAAAATCGGATTGTTAGCAATTATGAATAATCCAGCATCTTTAAATCGATAAGTAGTCAATTTTAAATGTTGACATCTACGTTATTAGGAGCTTTATCAAAAAAGTGTTCAAATATATTTTTACATAAATTAAAAGAGTAAGACAGTAGCGAGTTATACATTAGGTCTGTCCAAACCGCAATCAGAAACGATCAGAAAATAACTAGTCATAGCAAACACAACGCGTAATTCCAGTCACTGATTGCAATGATCGACTACTCTCTGATCTGATATTTTAGGCTGATGATGGTGCCATTTATCGTTCAGTAGTATCTCGGTTACGCAAATGTTTAAAAGTCTCAAATTTCACCGCAATTTACTTAAACCGTTGAGTGAAAAACGCTTAAACCCACAAAACATACCCAGGGCTTAAACCGCCACCTCTCAGTGGCTATGTAGCAGAATAGCGTCAGTCAAAAAAGCGCTGGACAAAATAGCGCTAGGTTAAAATAGCGTCCGTCAAAATAGCGCCGCACAAAAATAACGCAGAACAAAAACAGCGGCAGGCAAAATAGCTTATTCCCATCCCCTTCTCGAAAATATATCAAATAATTTGTATTCCACATGAAGTTTTCCCAAAAGAGGAAGGAAAGCTATTTTGTCTGCCGCTGGTTTTGTGCTGCGCTATTTTGACTGACGCTATTTTGTTATAGAGCAGTATATATGCATCTCTCTTTTTGGGGTCTCTGTTCTTCTCATTAGGATGACAGGCTATTTATTTTTTTAGACAATGCAAAAAGAATCCTGAAAAATGATTTACCAATAAAAATTCTCTTGAAAATACTTCGAACATCCTTAAAAACAGAAATACAGTTTTATGTATATCCTTGTGTATCTTTTTACTTCTACTTTTTCATTAAAATACCCAAAAAAGACTAATAAATACGGTTTTCAAAATAATATACTTTTAAATTCACTTCTAGGACGGCCGGTATATATAAATATATATTAATCGTAGATATGATAAACAACTTTACTTGTTTAACGGGGTGACTAACTAATAAATTTTGTCGATTTATATTCAGTAGCGTGTTGACTCTCGAATAGAAAATATCGGTATGCCGGTGTGCGTGCGTTCGAAATTAACGTGTATCGTGGAGTGTAGTGAATAGTGCCTATATGGATTACTTGGATTACAATCTGATCTGATTTACGGTAAGTTTTCATTTTATTTCCTGGTAGTTATTGGTAATACTGTTTTTTTTAAATATTTTAAATCACATACGAACAATTTTATTACTATAAACAATTGATTTTTAATATATAAACGAAGTATTTTACAATTGTTTATTAGATTTTAAATTTGCTATAATCCATTTTTTCTTATATAAGAGGTTAGTCATGATAAACTGTATATACTTCTACCTCGTATAGGGGCTCCTATGGGAAATATTGAATGACAATTAAAATGTGTCTGCTTCCATTCTGTTTATTAACATACAGGGTCCTTAAAAATTAGTTCATTTTATTCATATAAAAGTTTAGCAAAATAGAATCAGAAAAATATCTTGATTATTGTACAAATGTTCAATTTTTAATAACTAATAATCTTAATTCATGTTATATTTTTAATAATACCAACTGGTTTACTTAATTTTTAAAACCGATTTTCAAGAAAAACAAGCTGTTTTGTATAATATGAAAATATCGCCCTGTGCAATATGTACTTAGTAATTCATAGGTATTTACATTTTATAGAATTCTCATACGTGTCTTATAATGTTACTCAAAATAAAAACCTACAGTATCTACTACAGATACTTTTTTCAAATTTAATATAAGCTATATACTCAGTATTCTCAAATTTTCTTATTTTAAATAAACTAATTATTTTTTAATGTTTCTATTTTATTTTCTTTAATTTACAAAAAGATCAAACTGTATTTTTTGTCGAAACAATATTCTGAGAACTCGATAAATTGACAATACTATGCATTTTGGAACATAAACTTTTGGAATTGTATAGTACCACCCGTCCAACCTTAATAACTGAAAGAAAACTTATAATTCAGTATCTATTTGTATACCCACTTTCTTAAATCTTGATAAAGGTTTTCAAAAACCAAATACAAGTTGAAATTTTATATTTGACATACCCCGCAGAAGAATCAATACGAGGTAGGAGTATGTACAGTTCCCCAGGACTCTCCTTAAATAACAGAATTTTCTTTAATATTTTATACTACATACAGGGTGTTTCTGAATTTATGCGAAAAAATTCAAGTGGTGATTGCCCGTATAAAATTGTAATAGGTCTTTCATATGAAAAAATTTCCTCACTCCACTCCCTTTCGAGATATCTCCCCTAAAAAGAGGATAAGTGAAATTGAGTTTTTATTTCTTTTTTCTCAAACTTAGGTAAAGTGGGAAACTTTAAATTTTGTAGATTTCGTCAGATTTCGTGCACTCGCAATTACTAACCACCGGTATTTTCTCAACATTCCTGTTACATTATAAGGTAGTGAAATTATCAACCCTCACTTTATTTAATATCAAATTTTTTTTCCAGATTGAGTGTTGTGAAATAAAAATATTATTTAAAATCTCTATTGTCTTGAAAAACTTTTTTTACTCTTAAGTTTTTTCCTATAGATTTAGAAAAAAAATTTTCTCCGAATTTATTTAATCTAGGAAAAAATTTCAAGTAAAAAAAGTTTTTCAAGACAATAGAAATTTTAAATAATATTTTTATTTCACAAAACTCAATCTCGAAAACAAAATTTGATGTTAATTAAGTAAAGTATGTAAGGGTTGATAATTTCAGATTTTGTCATAGGAAAGACTTATCATAATTTTATACGGGAAATTTCTTTCTGAATTTTTGCGCCCGCATTTAGGAACGCCCTGTAAACATAAATAATTTTTTAATGCTGATTTTAAACATACGAATTTTTACAAACTGCGTATTTTAATTTAATGCCCAAGATTCCTTTAGCTGAAATAACAAGCAAAAAAATTATTATACAGGATGATTCTTTATAAAATGTCCCTAGATATCTTTGTTTTTATAAGAAAACATCATTTTTCAAAATTATTAGTTTAGTTAAATTATTTAGAATCGTTCTTTAGTAAATTCTTTTATTCTTTGTTTTAGGTTTCGTAAAGTATTGGTCTACTCCAAAGGAGTGTGAGTATACAGTAATTCTCAATTTCTATCGAATGACATCATATCTCGGTATCATCCTGCCTTTCTTTTACAACAAGATACTTTTTTCAAAAGACATAGGTAAGCTATGTCAATCCGAAAATTTTCTGAATACTATGCCTTTCGTTAATAAGTTGGTACTTTTCAAAAGACATAGGTAAGCTATGTCATTCCTCATATTTTCTGAATACTATGCCTTTCGTTAATAAGTTGGTACTTTTCAAAAGACATAGGTAAGCTATGTCATTCCTCATATTTCCTAAATACTGTGCTTTTCGTTAATAAGTTGGTACCTTTCAAAAGACATAGGTAAGCTATGTCATTCCTCATATTTTCTAAATACATGCCTTTCGTTAATAAGTTGGTACTTTTCAAAAGACATAGGTAAGCTATGTCAATCTGAACATTTTCTAAATACTATGCCTTTCGTTAATAAGTTGGTACTTTTCAAGACATAGGTAAGCTATGTCATTCCTCATATTTTCTAAATACATGCCTTTCGTTAATAAGTTGGTACTTTTCAAAAGACGTAGGTAAGCTATGTCATTCCTCATATTTTCTAAATACTATGCCTTTCGTTAATAAGTTGGTACTTTTCAAAAGACAAAGGTAAGCTATATGTCATTCCTCATATTTTCTAAATACTATGCCTTTCGTTAATAAGTTGGTACTTTTCAGAAGACATAGGTAAGCTATGTCAATCCGAACAATTTCTAAATACTATGCCTTTCGTTAATAAGTTGGTACTTTTCAAAAGACATAGGTAAGCTATGTCATTCCTCATATTTCCTAAATACTATGCCTTTCGTTAATAAGTTGATACTTTTCAAAAGACATAGGTAAGCTATGTCATTCCTCATATTTCCTAAATACTGTGCTTTTCGTTAATAAGTTGGTACCTTTCAAAAGACATAGGTAAGCTATGTCATTCCTCATATTTTCTAAATACTATGCCTTTCGTTTATAAGTTGGTACTTTTCAAAATACATAGGTAAGCTATGTCATTCATCATATTTTCTAAATACTATGCCTTTCGTTAATAAGTTGGTACTTTTCAAAAGACATAGGTAAGCTATGTCAATCCGAACATTTTCTAAATACTATGCATTTCGTTAATAAGCTGGTACTTTTCAAAAGACATAGGTAAGCTATGTCATTCCTCATATTTTCTAAATACTATGCCTTTCGTTAATAAGTTGGTACTTTCCAGAATACATAGGTAAGCTATGTCAATCCGAACAATTTCTAAATACTATGCCTTTCGTTAATAAGTTGGTACTTTTCAAAAGACATAGGTAAGCTATGTCATTCCTCATATTTCCTAAATACTATGCCTTTCGTTAATAAGTTGATACTTTTCAAAAGACATAGGTAAGCTATGTCATTCCTCATATTTTCTAAATACATGCCTTTCGTTAATAAGTTGGTACTTTTCAAAAGACATAGGTAAGCTATGTCATTCCTCATATTTTCTAAATACATGCCTTTCGTTAATAAGTTGGTACTTTTCAAAAGACATAGGTAAGCTATGTCAATCCGAACATTTTCTAAATACTATGCCTTTCGTTAATAAGTTGGTACTTTTCAAAAGACATAGGTAAGCTATGTCATTCCTCATATTTCCTAAATACTATATCTTTCGTTAATAAGTTGGTACTTTTCAAAAGACATAGGTAAGCTATGTCATTCCTCATATTTCCTGAATACTATGCCTTTCGTTAATAAGTTGATACTTTTCAAAAGACATAGGTAAGCTATGTCATTCCTCATATTTTCTAAATACATGCCTTTCGTTAATAAGTTGGTACTTTTCAAAAGACATAGGTAAGCTATGTCATTCCTCATATTTCCTAAATACTATATCTTTCGTTAATAAGTTGGTACTTTTCAAAAGACATAGGTAAGCTATGTCATTCCTCATATTTCCTGAATACTATGCCTTTCGTTAATAAGTTGATACTTTTCAAAAGACATAGGTAAGCTATGTCATTCCTCATATTTTCTAAATACATGCCTTTCGTTAATAAGTTGGTACTTTTCAAAAGACATAGGTAAGCTATGTCATTCCTCATATTTCCTAAATACTATATCTCTCGTTAATAAGTTGGTACTTTTCAAAAGACATAGGTAAGCTATGTCATTCCTCATATTTCCTAAATACTATGCCTTTCGTTAATAAGTTGGTACTTTTCAAAAGACATAGGTAAGCTATGTCAATCCGAACATTTTCTAAATACTATGCCTTTCGTTAATAAGTTGGTACTTTTCAAAAGACATAGGTAAGCTATGTCAATCCGAACATTTTCTAAATACTATGCCTTTCGTTAATAAGTTGATACTTTTCAAAAGACATAGGTAAGCTATGTCATTCCTCATATTTCCTAAATACTATATCTTTCGTTAATAAGTTGGTACTTTTCAAAAGACATAGGTAAGCTATGTCATTCCTCATATTTCCTAAATACTATGCCTTTCGTTAATAAGTTGGTACTTTTCAAAAGACATAGGTAAGCTATGTCAATCCGAACATTTTCTAAATACTATGCCTTTCGTTAATAAGTTGGTACTTTTCAAAAGACATAGGTAAGCTATGTCAATCCGAACATTTTCTAAATACTATGCCTTTCGTTAATAAGTTGGTACTTTTCAAAAGACATAGGTAAGCTATGTCATTCCTCATATTTCCTAAATACTATATCTTTCGTTAATAAGTTGGTACTTTTCAAAAGACATAGGTAAGCTATGTCATTCCTCATATTTCCTAAATACTATGCCTTTCGTTAATAAGTTGATACTTTTCAAAAGACATAGGTAAGCTATGTCATTCCTCATATTTCCTAAATACTATGCCTTTCGTTAATAAGTTGGTACTTTTCAAAAGACATAGGTAAGCTATGTCATTCCTCATATTTCCTAAATACTATGCCTTTCGTTAATAAGTTGATACTTTTCAAAAGACATAGGTAAGCTATGTCATTCCTCATATTTCCTAAATACTATATCTTTCGTTAATAAGTTGGTACTTTTCAAAAGACATAGGTAAGCTATGTCATTCCTCATATTTCCTAAATACTATATCTCTCGTTAATAAGTTGGTACTTTTCAAAAGACATAGGTAAGCTATGTCATTCCTCATATTTCCTAAATACTATGCCTTTCGTTAATAAGTTGGTACTTTTCAAAAGACATAGGTAAGCTATGTCAATCCGAACATTTTCTAAATACTATGCCTTTCGTTAATAAGTTGGTACTTTTCAAAAGACATTGGTAAGCTATGTCATTCCTCATATTTTCTGAATACATGCCTTTCGTTAATAAGTTGGTACTTTTCAAAAGACATAGGTAAGCTATGTCAATCCGAACATTTTCTAAATACTATGCCTTTCGTTAATAAGTTGGTACTTTTCAAAAGACATAGGTAAGCTATGTCATTCCTCATATTTTCTAAATACATGCCTTTCGTTAATAAGTTGATACTTTTCAAAAGACATAGGTAAGCTATGTCATTCCTCATATTTTCTAAATACATGCCTTTCGTTAATAAGTTGGTACTTTTCAAAAGACATAGGTAAGCTATGTCATTCCTCATATTTCCTAAATACTATATCTTTCGTTAATAAGTTGGTACTTTTCAAAAGACATAGGTAAGCTATGTCATTCCTCATATTTCCTAAATACTATGCCTTTCGTTAATAAGTTGGTACTTTTCAAAAGACATAGGTAAGCTATGTCATTCCTCATATTTCCTAAATACTATGCCTTTCGTTAATAAGTTGGTACTTTTCAAAAGACATAGGTAAGCTATGTCAATCCGAACATTTTCTAAATACTATGCCTTTCGTTAATAAGTTGGTACTTTTCAAAAGACATAGGTAAGCTATGTCAATCCGAACATTTTCTAAATACTATGCATTTCGTTAATAAGTTGGTACTTTTCAAAAGACATAGGTAAGCTATGTCATTCCTCATATTTTCTAAATACTATGCCTTTCGTTAATAAGTTGGTACTTTTCAGAAGACATAGGTAAGCTATGTCAATCCTCATATTTCCTAAATACTATGCCTTTCGTTAATAAGTTGGTACTTTTCAAAAGACATAGGTAAGCTATGTCAATCCGAACATTTTCTAAATACTATGCCTTTCGTTAATAAGTTGGTACTTTTCAAAAGACATAGGTAAGCTATGTCATTCCTCATATTTCCTAAATACTATATCTTTCGTTAATAAGTTGGTACTTTTCAAAAGACATAGGTAAGCTATGTCATTCCTCATATTTCCTAAATACTATGCCTTTCGTTAATAAGTTGATACTTTTCAAAAGACATAGTTAAGCTATGTCATTCCTCATATTTTCTAAATACATGCCTTTCGTTAATAGGTTGGTACTTTTCAAAAGACATAGGTAAGCTATGTCATTCCTCATATTTCCTAAATACTATATCTCTCGTTAATAAGTTGGTACTTTTCAAAAGACATAGGTAAGCTATGTCATTCCTCATATTTCCTAAATACTATGCCTTTCGTTAATAAGTTGGTACTTTTCAAAAGACATAGGTAAGCTATGTCAATCCGAACATTTTCTAAATACTATGCCTTTCGTTAATAAGTTGGTACTTTTCAAAAGACATAGGTAAGCTATGTCAATCCGAACATTTTCTAAATACTATGCCTTCCGTTAATAAGTTGGTACTTTTCAAAAGACATAGGTAAGCTATGTCATTCCTCATATTTCCTAAATACTATATCTTTCGTTAATAAGTTGGTACTTTTCAAAAGACATAGGTAAGCTATGTCATTCCTCATATTTCCTAAATACTATGCCTTTCGTTAATAAGTTGGTACTTTTCAAAAGACATAGGTAAGCTATGTCAATCCGAACATTTTCTAAATACTATGCCTTTCGTTAATAAGTTGGTACTTTTCAAAAGACATAGGTAAGCTATGTCATTCCTCATATTTCCTAAATACTATATCTTTCGTTAATAAGTTGGTACTTTTCAAAAGACATAGGTAAGCTATGTCATTCCTCATATTTCCTAAATACTATATCTCTCGTTAATAAGTTGGTACTTTTCAATAGACATAGGTAAGCTATGTCATTCCTCATATTTCCTAAATACTATGCCTTTCGTTAATAAGTTGGTACTTTTCAAAAGACATAGGTAAGCTATGTCATTCCTCATATTTCCTAAATACTATGCCTTTCGTTAATAAGTTGGTACTTTTCAAAAGACATAGGTAAGCTATGTCAATCCGAACATTTTCTAAATACTATGCCTTTCGTTAATAAGTTGGTACTTTTCAAAAGACATAGGTAAGCTATGTCAATCCGAACATTTTCTAAATACTATGCCTTTCGTTAATAAGTTGGTACTTTTCAAAAGACATAGGTAAGCTATGTCAATCCGAACATTTTCTAAATACTATGCCTTTCGTTAATAAGTTGGTACTTTTCAAAAGACATAGGTAAGCTATGTCATTCCTCATATTTCCTAAATACTATATCTTTCGTTAATAAGTTGGTACTTTTCAAAAGACATAGGTAAGCTATGTCATTCCTCATATTTCCTGAATACTATGCCTTTCGTTAATAAGTTGATACTTTTCAAAAGACATAGGTAAGCTATGTCATTCCTCATATTTTCTAAATACATGCCTTTCGTTAATAAGTTGGTACTTTTCAAAAGACATAGGTAAGCTATGTCATTCCTCATATTTCCTAAATACTATATCTCTCGTTAATAAGTTGGTACTTTTCAAAAGACATAGGTAAGCTATGTCATTCCTCATATTTCCTAAATACTATGCCTTTCGTTAATAAGTTGGTACTTTTCAAAAGACATAGGTAAGCTATGTCAATCCGAACATTTTCTAAATACTATGCCTTTCGTTAATAAGTTGGTACTTTTCAAAAGACATAGGTAAGCTATGTCAATCCGAACATTTTCTAAATACTATGCCTTTCGTTAATAAGTTGATACTTTTCAAAAGACATAGGTAAGCTATGTCATTCCTCATATTTCCTAAATACTATATCTTTCGTTAATAAGTTGGTACTTTTCAAAAGACATAGGTAAGCTATGTCATTCCTCATATTTCCTAAATACTATGCCTTTCGTTAATAAGTTGGTACTTTTCAAAAGACATAGGTAAGCTATGTCAATCCGAACATTTTCTAAATACTATGCCTTTCGTTAATAAGTTGGTACTTTTCAAAAGACATAGGTAAGCTATGTCAATCCGAACATTTTCTAAATACTATGCCTTTCGTTAATAAGTTGGTACTTTTCAAAAGACATAGGTAAGCTATGTCATTCCTCATATTTCCTAAATACTATATCTTTCGTTAATAAGTTGGTACTTTTCAAAAGACATAGGTAAGCTATGTCATTCCTCATATTTCCTAAATACTATGCCTTTCGTTAATAAGTTGATACTTTTCAAAAGACATAGGTAAGCTATGTCATTCCTCATATTTTCTAAATACATGCCTTTCGTTAATAAGTTGGTACTTTTCAAAAGACATAGGTAAGCTATGTCATTCCTCATATTTTCTAAATACTATGCCTTTCGTTAATAAGTTGGTACTTTTCAAAAGACATAGGTAAGCTATGTCAATCCGAACATTTTCTAAATACTATGCCTTTCGTTAATAAGTTGGTACTTTTCAAAAGATATAGGTAAGCGATGTCATTCGTCATATTTCCTAAATACTATGCATTTCGTTAATAAGTTGGTACTTTTCAAAAGACATAGGTAAGCTATGTCAATCCGAACATTTTCTAAATACTATGCCTTTCGTTAATAAGTTGGTACTTTTCAAAAGACATAGGTAAGTTATGTCATTCCTCATATTTCCTAAATACTATATCTTTCGTTAATAAGTTGGTACTTTTCAAAAGACATAGGTAAGCTATGTCGTTCCTCGTATTTTCTATTCTGTTTTTTTTTCTGCCTTTTCTCCCCTGTTGGTATCATTTGGTTTGGAATTGTGAATTATTTTTTTATTGTAATTGTTAAGTAAGCCACATGTACCGACTTTTTTGTTTACGATTGACTATTTCCTGCACGGATGCACGCAGTATCACACTGTGAGAAAGTACTCGTTACCTAGGGTGTCGGTAAGCCTCGCATGCAAAACGAGCAGTCATTCAGATGGGCGAGTACGCTTAAGTGTTTTCCGTTTGTCGAATGGGTATGGGTTGACAAGTAGGGGGAATAGTTGCCCAGTATGGGCCATCAAAATATCGTAGATTTCTAAGTTGGTACATGCAAAACGGCAATACTTGGCGATTTATTACTAACAATTTTTTTCAGCTCTTCCTTTTCAAGATGTCATCAAATGTTTTCAACATTTTTTAATTTTGTTTGATTTTCTGTTTCAGGAATTTTTTTAGGGATGGATTCACTTCGAATATATGCATATATTCAAGCTTGTTGATGGGCCTATCTTATAATTTTATTTATTTGTATTTCCTAGGGTTTGCATTGAAATTTTTCTTATTAATTTTGTTTTCTGTTTTAGAATTCATATTAGAAAAGGATTTTTTAGGTTACTAAAGTGACTTTGCAGTTTGGAGCTACAGAATTTTCATTGCCCTACTTAATATTTGGTAAAGTTTTTTTTGCATGATTTTTTCTTAGATGCATGGGTTTAAAATGTGCATGCATTGTAGGGGGTGGTAAAGTAGTGGTGGTAATATTTTAATTATAAAATATTGTTTGTAAAAATATCTTTGTTGTAATTCTTGTTTCAATTTTTCTGCTTTTATAAAAAAATGTAAATGTTAATATTTTATTGATATTAAACATATCTTTTTTATGATTGCTAAATTTGCATTTATTTTATCCTGTTTGTAAATGTATATCTAACTGCACTTTGCTAGAGTAAAGATAAACTCTGGCTTAGTGCAGCCGGTAGAGAACATCCAGCTTTCAGGGGGTCGCATTTTCTAGTTTTGTCTGTGATTTCCTCCGCCGGCGGGGAATATTTTCCATCGGTTGTGAATATTTTAACCGGTTGATTATATTTTCTACCGATAAAGGGAACAACTTCCTGTCGAGAGGGACAACTTCAAGCCGTGATGGAAAATGATTGCTTATATTTGTTTATAGATGGATCACGCACTTAGAGAAGAAGCTAGTCACTTTCTGATTTAGAAGTTTTATGAACTAATAGCCAGTTACAAAAGGACCATTCGAATTTGAAGTTTTGTGTTAATATTTTTTTAGTTAAATTTAGTTAGTTTTTCTCCACAATAATCATATAAATCTTGTTTTGAAACATACTGCACAAACACAGCAGTTGCAACGCCTCGTAAAAAGTTTGTGACTGTGCCTGCAGTAGACGAAAATTGTGGTTTGACGCTACTGGAAGAAAATATAAACAGACTACAACTAGTTACTATTGCTGTGAAGATCATTTTGATGTAAGTAGGTAATTATATATGTGTGTGTAGCCGTAAAAATGAATCGGAAGTAAATTTAAACAATTCCTAAGTCATTCACTATAAAAGCAATATAACATAAGCATAACCTACACTTCATCACGATTTTATAAAAGAAGACGACAGAATTGTGGTCCTATGTTAACCCTTATGTATCTAACTTCTCTTTTAGGTAATGTAGGTCACAGCATGAATGGCGAACTATTTAAATCATCCAAAAGTTGAATTTGCAAATCGACATAAAAACCTGGTGAGAATAAAAATATTAAAAATAATTGATTCCCCATTATGATCTTATCCACCACTAACTATTAACATTGAGAAAACATCATATATTTGTTAAGTTTAACACCCCATTTATTATCCTTTAAATGCCATAAAACTTGCCGCCCTCAAAAGACACCGGCGTAATCAATCATACGTCTTCTAAGAAAAAAACTTTTTCTTTTCCCCAACCACTTTTGCCTTATCGCCGCCAGCAAACATTTTATTTAATTTTAATACTTTAATGATCCAGAAACTTGGTAAAAAAACACCGAATAGCATTCCTTTATGCTTCCCGACATTTCGGTGTAAATTTCCGGATATTCCGTTATCCTATTTCCTGAAATTTCTCGGTTCTCTAGGAATTTCTAATCTGTTTGAACCTCTAATAAAATTTGTTTCCAATTCAAGAATTTTCGTAACAAGCTTTCATCGATCACCTCTTGTACCATTCATATAACTTTTCAGAAGAACTTAGTTTTCTCATACTAACAATAAAAATGAAAAAGGGGGTTTAAAAAGGATTCTCAGGGAATGAGCCTGAGTACACTAGATAAACAATTATAATAAAATTGATATTTTTAATTGAAAATCGAAAAATACGGTATTACATTTAGAAAGCTGTAACGCCTTCTTCAGGCATCAGGAAATACCTAGCTTTTTACACCTTATATAATATTTGAAATTGGCTATTTATTACTTTTCACTTGATACCCATATTGCTATACTTTTCCCTCGCTACTTTCTTTTTCTCGGGCACCATATTGAAATTTTATACCCTATGCTACTTCGACAATTTAAACGAATCTAATGACAGCTCATATTATGTTCAAATCCTACCAGCTGCTTCGGCTACAAAGCGTGTCAAAGAAATGGACATACAAACTGCTTCGGCACAACAATAATTTTTAGCATTATTTAAGGACTTCATTGGTTTCAGTTGAAAGTAATAATATTATATACGTGTGGTAATTTTAATATTAATTTGTTCACAGAAAATTACAGTGTGGATTTTAAAAATCTAGTGATGAGAGAAATCTTTCTATTACTCAGGTTTTTCGAGTCCCATACATCCGAATGAAAAAACGAATTATTTCTAGCACTTTGGTAATTAGTTACTTTTTGGGTGAGAAAAAATATCTTGTTTAATTTTATTAAAATAAAACTTACGGAGTGCCACCACACATTACACTCCTTCACAATACACTTGGACATTGTCTTTCTCGATAATAATTATTGATAAATAATATTAACTAATTTACACTTCCACAAAAAATAGTAACACATAAAGGTCGGAGCACACATAACTGCACCGTACCCGATCGAGTGTCAGCCGAGTATTGTCAAATACCACCGGACCTGATCACATACCATCATTTATTATTAAAGATTGTGCAAATGTCCTGACTACCCTTATTAATATTTGTTTGAAGACAACTACAGTTCCCTCCTTAAAGAGAATATCAAAGGTATGTCCTATATATTAAAAGGGTGACCGCTTTGATATGTCTAATTTTAGACCAATTACTATTTTATTTGTAATTTTGCCAAGGTGTTTGAGATTCTTTTGCACGATTTTTGTATTTTTCAGTTAATAGGCATAATCAGAACATCAACATGGTATCATGAAAGTTCGCTCTGCACTCACGAATCTTTTACATGTAACTCAAGAAAAATTGCAAAACTTCGATGAGCAGGTACAGACTGATATTATTTACACATACTTCTCAAAAGCTTTCGATCTGTAGGTGAATTCTAACATAATATATTTATCACTTAGTATAATAAGTTGTACAATAATTCCAAGGCTTAATTATTAATTGATAACTAAACATCACCTTGAGTTATTACAACAAACTAAGTAGACGTGCCGATAGACACTATAAATAGATATTTGTTAGAATACACGAGGTTCCTTTTTAAACATAAACTTGAGAGTCAACCTCTGCCCTAATTGTGGCCAGTCGTTATGTTTTGGGATACTACTTAAATTATATGTTATCCTATAACCAGAACTTATTACAGACCGACTTGATCATAATTTTTACTATGTAAATTATAAAAAATTGTACTGTCTACTGGTATGATGAACTTATTCTCTTCGCACTCATCAAATCGGAAGTAATTACTGGTATGTAGTGGTCACAAGTCTAGAGAATATTTAGCTCTGTCTGGGGTACCTCAGGGTTCTAATCTGGAACTATTGCTATTTAACATATTCATTAATGATGTCTCAAATGTATTGGATGTTGATGTATTGTTATATGCTGAGGATATGAAGATATTTCGTAAGCTTGTCAAAAATAATGATTGCCACATAGTACAAAGAAAATCCCATGGTCGTATCCTATGTCGTAAGTTAACATCACCTTAATCTACAATTTCATACCACTAACAGGATATGTCGAATCTCGATAATCCAAAGTTAAAAAGTCACAACTGTGAGAAAGATAATTGTTGAAAAAAATCTGAATATTTGCTATTATTTCACTACAAAAAAATAATGAAAATAAAGTAAATATTCAATAATTCGAATTATCACTGGAAAAACTAATATATCTCCCAATTTCATTTTTATCAATTACGACCTCTTGTCATAGCAGGGCAGTACCTAACTGCAAAAGAATGAATAGATTGATTTTTATACCTTTATTAGTATTAGTATTAAAAGATATTTGTTAATAAATCACAGAGGAATTGAAGTCATTGTAAGGTGTGTTGACCAATTATGGACACCACTCCAAATATGGGCACCCCTTTGAAATTTCGATGTGCTAATGTTATTCTCCACCAGATGGCTTAGAAAAGTAATCTATATTACCACTGACCAATGCCTATTCTATCTCAGCAGATGGCAGCTCTTAAGTTATGAAATATATTTCATAAGGGCGATTTGTGTGCGTGAGTTATAATATACGGTAAGTCTTTTTTAAGGTTTTTGGCTTTTCATCTTTTTCAAACTGGTTCATGTTATACACCATTTGTTAGCTAACTTTCTCTGTCTGAAGCTGTAGTTGTTAGAATATTCATTTAAGATACATTTTCTATTTGGAACATATTTGGAACAAAGTGTGGCCATATTATGAACATGGTGTACCTAATATGGACACCAAAAAGCGAAAACATTTTTTCCTGCAGTCGCGCGTAAAAATACTAATTACTATATTCAAATGAAATCGTAAAGTCGACAAATGCCGAGGACTGTTACTTTACGCTCTAGCGCAAAAAAAAATCTTTTTCGCTCGCTTATTTCATCCAAGTTAGTGGGATTAGCCATGACGACGAAAATCAATAAATTAACGTCAAGTTACCAGATAATAATAACTACTTTATCAATCATTTTAATCGTCTTTATTAATTTCTCACAACATTATAATAATTTTTATAATAATGTTGCGAGGCCACCAACTCAAAGCCGGCCCTGTCCATCGACTGTAAATTTTGGTAGCTACGCCGGGATTCTTCCTGCGCCGGCATGGTCTCGAACATTCTGGAATAAGGTTTTGTTTGTGCATAGCACCAGCTCGTAATGTACTAGAACTTTCCAGAACTGATGTGGACTATATATACGCAGCATTTTTTAGTGCGTAGTCAGTTAGTTAGTTCGAGAGAATTAGTGAAACGGAATAGTGTGTATATAAATTAAGTTTAATACAGTGTGTGTTTCTATAAATAAATAGATAGTAATTAGCCATAGTAGTGTGTATAATTTTATCCCACAAGTACAAACTGTTTAAGTAAATAAGAAAAACATTACAATAATTTAAATGAAATTAAAAGGTGAATTTCAAAAGTCATTGTTATTGTTGATATCTTGGGCACGCCTCTGCCTAGAGCGACGGCGAATCAAATGTCGACAGGGGAGGGAGGTATAAGCGCTCTGCAGATTCTGAGAAGTCTGAACAATTCAGTAAATCTTTTTAACGCCATAAAGAGCAAGCATTCAAATACTCAAATTGAAATAGGTACTTAAATAGATAATAAACCAGAAGTCTGAACAATTCAGTAAATCTTTTTAACGCCATAAAGAGCAAGCATTCAAATACTCAAATTGAAATAGGTACTTAAATAGATAATAAACCAGAAAAACACAAAAAGGTTATTAAACGTTTTTTATATCATTTGTGAATTTCATTTTCAATCTTCATTAATGGAAGAAATTTTTTCTGAATCAAAAATTGCAGTGAATAATTGTGACTCTATTTGAAGGCGCAATAATGATTTTATCACAAAACTGATTGTGCCAGTCGATTTTTTGGCCAAAAAACCCCTCTTTACGAATTTTTAGCATTTTTTATAATTTTTTTGTCGAAAATTTAGAACATGGAAATATTTTGCGATACAAATTGATTTTTTCTAACTCCCATAATCCTTGGAAATATGGACTCAAAATTCACTAAAATATGTAAAATTGTCTCCTCTATCGATTGGTGAAGACTAGAACGTTCTATCTTTCCTATTTGTCGAGTTATGAGTATTTTTTGTTTTGAAAAGTGGATTTTCGAAAATTTCATGACTCTATTTGAAGGCGAAATAATGATTTTATCTCTAAACTGATTGTGCCAGTCGATTTTTTGGCCAAAAAAAACCCTCTTTACGAATTTTTAGCATTTTTTATAATTTTTTTGTCGAAAATTTAGAACAAAGGGGGTAGCTATGGAAATATTTTGCGATACAAATTGATTTTTTCTAACTCCCCTAATCCTTAGAAATATGGACTCAAAATTCACTAAAATATGTAAAATTGTCCCCTCTATCGATTGGTGAAGACTAGAACGTTCTATCTTTCCTATTAGTCGAGTTATGAGGATTTTTTGTTTGGAAAAGTGGATTTTCGAAAATTTCATGACTCTATTTGAAGGCGAAATAATGATTTTATCACAAAACTGATTGTTCCAGTCGATTTTTTGGCCAAAAAAACCCCTCTTTACGAATTTTTAGCATTTTTTATAATTTTTTTGTCGAAAATATAGAACAAAGGGGGTAGCTATGGAAATATTTTGCAATACAAATTGATTTTTTCTAACTTCCATAATCCTTGGAAATATGGACTCAAAATTCACTAAAATATGTAAAATTGTACCCTCTATCGATTGGTGAAGACTAGAACGTTCTATCTTTCCTATTTGTCGAGTTATGAGTATTTTTTGTTTTGAAAATTGGATTTTCGAAAATTTCATGACTCTATTTGAAAGCGAAATAATGATTTTATCACAAAACTGATTGTGCCAGTCGATTTTTTGGCCAAAAAAACCCCTCTTTACGAATTTTTAGCATTTTTTATAATTTTTTTGTCGAAAATTTAGAACAAAGGGGTAGGTATGGAAATATTTTGCGAATCAAATTGCTTTTTTCTAACTCCCTTAATCCCTGGCAATATCGACTCAAAATTAGGGCTGGGCGATTATCAAAAAACATAATCGATTATCGATTATATAAAATAATCGATTATTTTCGATTAATCGATTTTAATCGATTAATTGATTAATCGAAAAAAATCGATTAATCTAAAAAAATCGATTAATCTAAAAAAATCGATTAATCTAAAATAATCGATTAATCTAAAATAATCAATTAATCGAAAAAATCGATTAATCGAAAAAATCGATTAATCGAAAAAAATCGATTAATCGAAAAAATCGATTAATCGAAAAAATTCGATTAATCGAAAATAATCGATTAATCGAAAATAATCAATGTTCGATGATTCAACACATGAACAATTATTGTACTTTCATATTGACCATTAATAAATAATATGACAACTAAAATGTCACAGTACTATCTTAAATCATAATCCACTCCTATTATAACCTAAGATAATATAAAAAACTGTTTTAATTATTAAAAGGGCGACTGTAGAAAAAATTATGTGTGTTTTTCGAGCGTAAAGTAAAATTGCCGCTTTCAAAAGATCGCATCATTCTTTCTCAAGCGGCAATCTGTTACTTTACGCTCTAAATACACAAATAACTATTTTGTGTACTTTAAGCTTACGTGCTAAATACAGTATTTACTGGGTTTGACGAGTCCTATATGTGTGTTAGAACATACCCAATTTTTTTAAATAAATAATTGGGGAAAATGTGGGTTTTCCAGTGACTTTTTCTTAAGGGTGCCCATATTTGGTCACTTTACCTTATTATTAAATAATACGATATGACAACATCTGCTAAACAAATATGCCTACAGTTCAATGTAGTGTGTTACAACTAAAATTCACGTAATTTAGGTTTATTGGGCAAAATAATATTTAAATTGAAAATATATCAGTTTATAAAATAATAGAGATTCTTTTTTTTCTTAGTATAACCTGAGATCTCATTAACGTAACCCAGTAGTTTAAGCCATATGGTTATGGTTAACCATTGGTTAACTTCAAAAAGTTGTAACAGGAAATTTTAGACGATCACCAACTGGTTAACCATCGAAAAGTTCACTATCAGATTTCGGAGTTTTATGACTATTGTTTATGTTGTGTTTGTTTATTTTATACTTTTGTATTTGTTGCTGTTACTTTGTACCTTTTTGCAAATAAACGTTATTATTATCATTATGATCAAGGACTTACCAGCTCTTAAAATTATAAAATAATTAATTCATAAATGATTGTTTATTATGTCCTGAATTGTGCGACGGACTACGCGACGAAATGTAACGTGCGGAAGGCGTGGCGTAATAGCTGAGTGAGCGACCCGAACACAAGTAGACGCGAGAAAGCAGACGTTTACTTGACACCGACTTCGAAATAAAAAAATTAATAATTACACAATAATTTAATCATTCCAGTGGCGGCTAGTACATAAGCGCTGCAGTGCTGCAGAGCTCCTAAAAAATCTTCCAATTATCTAAAATATTTCCTGTTATCAAATATAAAATTTATAATATATTTTGTAAGGCATTCACATTGTCATAATGATAAAAAACAAGCCACATCTGAAATAACAAACAAGCGTAAATAAAGTCCACCAGTGGAATAACGAACCTATTTCGCGCGATCGTTGAGATTTTATATAGCTGGGCCATACGAACGTGCTGCACACTTTTCCCCCTTGACTGTCTAAAACTAAGCCGTGATCATGCGTGATTTTCCCTCTTAAAATCGCTGCATTTCGTCCAGCGCAGCGAGGCATGCGGTACGGTTCGATTTAAGTCCCGGTGCGGGTGTTTTTGTTTCTGTGTATTGTTGGCAATCATTATATAAACTGTGAACTATGGAGGAGGTCTTCAATTTAATTAATGTAAAGATATTTTTTAAATATTCATATGAAGAAAAGATAGAATTAAAAGCAAAAGATGGGCCAATACCAGATATCACTTTTGAAAAAACTAGTGTAAGTAGAGGAAAAAGTTATACACGTAAATTTAGTAGAGATATTGATTCAAAAAATGAATGGATTTGTGGATGTTGTTTGATCCGCTGTTATGGATCTATCTTCAAGAGCTCCTGTGAGGAGAGTTAAGCTTTGGGACTGTACAGTTTACCCCAAAAAGATGTCAACTCAACTCGTATTTGCCTATACATCTGTTTAATATCAGCGCAGAAGACATATCTAGGGAGTCGAAAACCTAACAAAATAGTTAAAATATCCTGCTGTAGCCTTTTCCCAGTAAACAAACACTGATTCAGAGAATTCTGATTGGCAACCTGCGCAGAAGCGTTAAACACCACTCTCAGTTTGGTAGTCAAACTATCAGGTCGTACTACAGCGTGATGAGGAATATAGCAAAAAAACATAGGACGTGAGGTCTCTGACACAGCCTCCATGTGATTCAGATCCAAATATTCTTTCCTAAAGGAACAATATTCTTTATAAAGAAAGGGCTGTTTTGAAAGTCTCTTTTCCAGAGTTACAAAACGATTGACAGCTAAATCATACATCCCGGTAAAAACAGGAGAAGGCTCACGAAAAGGTAAAGCGACGGTATAACGACCAGTGCCATCTCGACTCTCATGATCAACAAAGTTTTGTTCACAAAGAACATCATCAGTGGACAAACATTCTACTTGAGGAACAGATTCTAAACTCCAGAACTGCTGAATAGACTCCTCAAATGAAACCGTTCGATTCATGTGACAAAACAATGATGTGGCCGACGTCATAGGAGCAGAGTTACAACTACCCATAAGCAGATACCCAAAAACGGTATGAACAGCGTTCGGCATCCCAGAAGGAACTTTAACTTTGCCATGCAACAAAACCTGAGAGAACATTTCAGCTCCAAGTAGCGCCTCAATCTTACCAGGAAGATGAAAATGAGGATCGGCTAGCTTCAAATTAGCTAGGTGAGACCACTGCTCAACATACAAACTAGCAACAGGTAAGTCCTCACAAATTTTTTGCAGAACAAATGTCTCACGATTAAAAACAGGAACATTTTGATCCACAGGTTTGATCATCATTACAACTCTACCAACCACCGTACTTCGAACGGCTCCAATACTTTGTACGGACAAAGTAGCAGAAGAATGTTTAATAACTAGACGACGCAAATAAGACTGGGATCCAAAGATGTCATGCTACCTCTATCAATTAAAGCTCTAACAGGTTCATACATTCCACAACCATCCATAATTTCTACCACAGCAGTAGCTAACAAAACGTTCGATCTTTTAGAGATGATGCAACATGCGACCTCAAGGCTCCATCAGCGGCCTGAGGATCGAGAGAAGCAGAAGGCGCCGAATCAACAGCTGGGATCCCACTATACCCAGAGTGAGAACCACCATCAGCGCTCTTAAAGTGTAAAAGCTTACGATGAGGCAAGTTACAATGGCCACAACGAACTATGACAGGCAAGTGCGCGAATCATGTTTTTCTAAACATTTGAAACAAAGACGCGTTTTTTAGAGAAGTTATAACGGTCATAAGGAGATTTATTTAAAAATGAAGAACACGTTTACAAGTGGTGACTTGCGTTGCATAAAGTACAAGTCACTGTATTAAGTTTCGAGTAAAAAACTATCACGATTACTAGATTTAGGAACACTCTTACTTAAATTTTGTTTAGAAGGCAAGGATTTATTTCAAAACAAAATTCTGAGTAGAACATGTCGACAGAGAATATGAGTCGAAAGAAATGCACTTTCTAGAAAATCAGATAAAGCATAAAAAGTGGGCATTTCACCGGACCCATGTAATAATTCAAAACGTTGCTGATATTTGATAACCTAAATTTTCCAAAGCAGATAGATTTTCCGAAAAAGTGCCAATTAAATTACTGTAGCTGTCAGAATGTTTAAACGTAGTAGATGGAGCTTCCTCAATTTTGCCCCAATGTGCCATCACACGCAAACGTTTATCCAAATATCTATTTTTCAATTTATCATACATTCTACATTCTACATTATAGCTAAAGGCAAAGATTTAGCTAACCTCAAAGGAGCAGCTTCCAAACTTTGAATTAAGTAACTTCACTTTTCCGTGTCATCGATATTATTTCGATTGTGCACGAGCGCATCAAATAAATCGAAAAAGGTAATCGTCAAAGTAAAATCACCTGAAAACTTAATAAGTTCCAATTGGGGTAACCGAACATTACTAACGTGTTGTACCGCTTGAGGAACGACAACCTGACTCTTGGCGTCTTCATCTTCAAAAAGATCAGCAAAATTAGCTTTGATTTGATAATAATCATTCATAAATTGTCCACGAATAATTTCCTCAGATTCTAATTGGGCTTCAGTAGCATCAGCGCCCAACAGAGAGGAAAAAATGCTTTGATGATGTTTATTAAGGCTCTCTAAAATATCATATTAACTCTGAATACCGAATACGAAAGAGCGATTGCTTACTTAACTCAGTAGCAGCAGCATTCGATAAGCGCAACAAAGCATCCAAATCGTTAAGAGCGGTTCTCCTCTGTAAGGTGTATTTTCTTAATTTATCAGCCATTGTAAACAAAAATCAAAAATGACAATATTTAACAGGAAATAAATTTTATTTCACCTAAATCAAACTTGTAATGCGTGTGGAAAGGCGTACTCAATCATACGAAATACTAATTTCGAGTAACAAACCCAATATTTAACAGGAAATAAATTTAAACTCACTGCCCCCTGTCAAGCTGCCACTGGCATAAGGGAAAACTAAAGTTATTTATTTATAAACCTGCAAATAATTGTAAAGAAATGAACGTTCAATGACCATTAATTTGTTGAAAATAATCAATAATCAGGTGCCTTAGGTTAGGCAACACAACCATCACATTGTGTTCCCTTTTGTGTAACCATTGGTATGACTGTTTTTATGTCAGTGGTGATATATGTAATGTCAATGTTAGTTAGTTAAAAAAGTTCATGTTCGATATAATTCTAAGTAGCTGTTGTTTTATTAAAGTTTTTGTATTCGTCTGAGTTTCTATTACTGTGAACCTGATATCAAACAGGTTATGGGCCCAGAGTTCCTGTAAAAGATAGTCAATTTTACGTTTTTTCTATCGAGCTGCTACGAAAACCGTTGCAATAAATATGGCGGGTGAATCGAGTATGGCGGCAAGTATTGAAAAACTAAAAGGACGAGAAAACTATTCAGAATGGAAATTTCAAGTGACTGCTTTATTAAAACTAGATGGATTGTGGAATTGCATTTCTAGGCAAGTAGCAGTAGCATCATCAGATGCAGATATTGCGGCAAATGCACGACGTGAAGAAAAGGCGTTGTCAAAAATAATATTATCATTAGATAAATCAACGTACCCACACGTAATGCAAGCCAAATCCGCAAGTGAGGCATGGACACCACTCGAAAAAGCTTTTGAAGATAAAGGGCTACATCGAAGGTTGAGATTATTGAGAAGTTTATGCTCAATAAAACTTGACAAATTTGATAACATGGAAGATTATGTGAATCAAATAATGAGCCTCTCCCAGCAACTAATGTCAATTGGGAAACCCATTGATGATGAATTTCTTGGTGTGATAATGTTACAAGGGCTCACTGAATATTATGAACCCATAGTGATGGCACTTGAAAATTCTGGTGTAGACATAACTTCTGATTTTGTAAAAACGAAACTGCTACAAGATAAAAAGTGGCAAAATGGAAGACATGGAGGTGACTCTGTTCTAGCTGTGAAATATAATAAGTTTAATGAATCTCCATGGTGCTGGTGTTGTAAGCAAAAAGGGCATTACAAAAATCAATGTCCCCAAGCACATGACAAAAAGGATGTGACACCAAATAAAAATAATAACAAACAAAGTGATAACCGAGCTGGAAGTAAAGCCTTGTTTGCTGCCGCATTAGGTGTAAATATGAAAAATAATGTTTGGTACATTGACAGTGGCGCATCGTCTCATATGACAGGAAACAGTGATATTTTGATGGAATTGTCGAATAAAAATTCTGGACAAGAAATTTCCATGGCAAATAATAATAAACTCTTCGTCAGTGGAACTGGCAATAGTATTGTGAAGCTAAAACAAGATGGAACTGAAAGGAACATTGTTGAAACTAAGTATGTTCCAGATCTTTCAGTTAATCTTCTGTCAGTAAACTCGATGGTGTCCAAAGGTTACAGTGTATGTTTTGACACTGAAGGTTGTAAAATTATTGAACAGGAGAAGTGTTCTATTAAGGGACAACCCAAAGCAACAGCCAGTAATGTTGATGGGTTGTATAAACTTGATATTTTTTCGGAGCAGGTAAACATTGCGGAAGCAACCACTTCTCATATGCTATGGCACAAGCGTAGGATATCTCAATCACTATAGTATGAGTCTACTAAAAACAAGTCTAGCAACAGGAATGGTGTACAAAGAAAATAATGTTCCTGAACACTGTGAAAGTTGCATTCAAGGAAAACAATCAAGAAAACCATTTCCTTACAGAAAGAATAAATAAGTTGTTAAAAATAAACTTGACCTAATTCATTCTGATTTAGTTGGACCAATGGAAGTAGAATCATGGGGAGGTAAAAGATATATTTTTTCTCTGATTGATGACCATACAAAAAAAATATTTGGTTATTTTCTTAAATCGAAAGATGAAGTTCCTGCTATTTTCAAAGAATTTTGTTTGATGGAAGAAAATCAAACTGAACGAACAATAAAAGTACTAAGGACTGATAATGGGGGTGAGCATTGCAATAAAACGTTAGATGCTTTTCTCAAAGATAAAGGAATCAAGCATGAGCTAACTGTACCCTATAGTCCTGATCAGAATGGTGTAGCAGAGAGGTACAATCGTTCAATTCTTGAAAAGGTACGTTTCTTGCTTATTGAATCAAATAGCCAGAAACAAATGTGGGCAAAAGCAACAAACACCGCAGTTTATCTTTTAAACCGTTCACCTACGAAGAAAATACGTGGTGCAACGCCAGAGGAAAAGTGGACTGGAAAGAAGGTAGATCTTAGCCATCTTAAAGTGTTTGGATGTAGTGCTTTTGTCCATATACCAGATATAAAAAGGAGAAAACTAGATGAAAAGAGCAGAGAGTATATTTTCGTTGGATATTCTGAAGCCAGTATTGGATATAGATTATTGGATCTTGACAATCACAATCTAAAAATAGCAAGAGATGTTGTATTTCTAGAAGAGAAATTTCCAGAAAGTTTGCACCCTTTCCACTTAGTGTCAGTACTGAGGATGAATCAATCGAGATATCTGACAGTTCAAGCTTAGTGGATGGAAACTCCAGTTCACCACCTTCAGAATCTGGTGAATCCAGTGGAGAAGATAATAGGGCTGTGGTAGTGAGTGCTAGTGAAAATAGTTCGGAAAATAGTGATTCCGAAGTAAATATTTGTGAAAGTGATTGTGAATCTAGGTATCCAAAGCGAAATAGATCTAAGCCAAAATTTTTCGATGATTATTTAATAGATAATGATGTATCTGATAATTCAAATTTTGCCATGTTAGCAAGTATGTTAGTAGCTATATCAAATGATTTAGAACCATCAACTCTTTCTGAAGCAATGTTAAGCACAAGAAGTGCTGAATGGAAGCATGCTATTAAAAAGGAATTAGATGCGTTTAAATTTAACAATGCTTGGGAATTGGTTGATAAATCTAGTAATAAAATATTGTATAAAATGAATGGATTTTTGAAACGAAGTTAAATCAAAATGGAGATATAGCTACATATAAGGCTAGGCTGGTTTCCAAGGGTTTTAATCAGAAATATGGCATAGATTATTCAGAGACGTTTTCTCCAGTAATCCGGTTTAGTAATTTAAGATTACTTCTAGCAATGGCTACTGAATTAAACTTGGAAGCAGATCATTTAGATGTGGAGATAGCGTTTCTTAATGGTGACATTGCTGAACAAATTTACATTAGTCAGCCTGAAGGTTTTGAAGAACCAGGGTCCGAAAGTAAAGTGTGTTTACTCAAAAAGGCTGTTTATGGGTTAAAGCAATCATCAAGATTATGGTATGAAAAAGCTCGTAATGTGCTTGTTGATTTCAAATTTAACCAATCATATATAGAGCCTTGAATTCTCTTTAAAAATATTGGAAATTCTATAGTTATAGTTGCATTTTACGTAGATGATTTATTTATTTTTTACAATAATCTTGATGAGGCCAATTCATTAAAAATTGAATTAAATAAACATTTTCATGTAAAAGATCTTGGAGCAATGTCACACATATTACGTATGAAAGTTGAGAGAAACCGTGCTAAGGGTGAGTTAAAATTAACTCAGGAACAATACATTGATAAGATTCTAAATAAGTTTCAAATGTCAGACTGTAATACAGTAGGTACTCCCTTAGAACCAAAGCAAACTTTTAAACTTGCTGAAGTATTTTATGGTGCTCCTTTTCAACAGTTAATTGGGTCTGTTATGTATCTGTCAGTGTGTACAAAACCTGATATTACGTTTTCAGTATAATATCTAAGTCAATTCAATATTAACCATTCAAAAGAGCATTGGTTGAGTGCTAAAAGATTGCTTAAGTATCTGAAAGGTACGAAAGATGTAGGTATCACTTTCAAAAAATCAAATAGTCTTGTAAACGGATTTGTTGACTCTGATTGATTTATGGTTATATTTTTTTTTAGCTGGAGGGCCTATATCATGGGAATGCCATAAGCAAAGAACTGTAGCTTCGGGTTAAACTGAAGCTGAATATATAGGTATATGTGAGGCAGTGAAAGAGTCTTTATATATAAAATATTTTTTTAGTAATAACAATAACTGTAATTTCCTAAATATGATGATGCCTGTCACTATTTACAATGATAATCATAGTGCCTTGATGTTGTCAGAGAATCCTAGTTTTCATAAGCGCACTAAACATATACATGTTAAATATCATTTTGTTCGTAAGTGTGTGAAGAATAATGAAATTAAATTGTTGCACATGCCAACTCAAGAAATGGTAGCAGATATTCTGACAAAATCGTTAGGAACTAAAAGACACAAGTATTTATGTGAAAAACTGAATATGATATAAAAGTATTACACGAGGTATTACATAATGTTTTTCATATTTTTTGTATTTGTAAAATTGTTGGCACCCTTTTATTGAGGGAGAATGTTGAAAATAATCAATAATCAGGTGCCTTATGTTAGGCAACACAACCAACACATTGAGTTCCCTTTCGTGTAACCATTGGTATGACTGTTTTTATGTCAGTGGTGTAATGCATTGTCAATGTTAGTTAGTTAAAAAAGTTCATGTTCGATATAATTCTAAGTAGCTGTTGTTTTATCAAAGTTTTTGTATTCGTCTGAGTTTCTATTACTGTGCACCTGATATCCAACATAATTAAATTTATGAAATTCAAGCAAAAAATCCTTATCAAGCTGCCTACGGCAAAAGACAATAACTAGAATTTAAAAGCAAACCTATTTATTGGTATTCCAAAACTGGATAAATTCAAGGTCGCCAAAACTGACCAAAATATACAACAAAAAATTCGAAAAAACCGTACGCAATATTTTTTGGTCCTTATTCAAATTGCAAGTTAGGTACACTAAAAATATCAATTGTTAACTAGCAATAAACATTCCAACGAGGATAACAAACCACCTCAACAGATATTGAACAATTGAATATTTAAGTTTAATTTCTTTAAAACCAAAAATCAAACCATTTTAAAGATTAAACCAGACGAATCCGTACTTCGAAGGGCCAATGTTCGATCCGCTGTTATGGATCTATCTTGAAATCTGGTTTTAATTAAGAAGATGCCAAATTAAAAAAAAGACTGCTATTGATGGTAAACGAAGCTGAGTGGGAGAGAGCTCCCTGAACGTTTTGGAGTTGACGGGATAAAAACTGAGGTGAGTAAATCTCTATTCGTTACCGGTCAATTTTGCATTTTCGCTAATTTGGCATCTTCTTAATTAAAACCAGATTTCGACATATTTTTGGGGTAAACTGTACAGTCCCAAAGCTTAACTCTCTTACAGGAGCTCTTGAAGATAGATCCATAACAGCGGATCGAACAGATGTAACAAAAAAAATGCTTTATATTGTTTTCCCTGCTTACTTTTTGGTGGCGATAAAGTTCGGACGGAAATAGGAGTTACGGATCTAGAGCATTTGAGTTTGAAAATAAAAAGACACGAACATTCTAAAAGCCATCTTCATAACTGTATGGAATTTGCGTTACTAGAGTCAACTAATATTATGGCTCAATTAGATTGAACAATAATGAAAAAATTATTAATTGTGTTAAATTTTGTGGAGCTTTTGAATTGGCTCTTCGGGGATATAATGAGAGCGATACTTCCGAGAATACGGGAATATTTCGTGGGCTTATTAATTTTTCGGCTGAATTAGATGCTACTCTAAGTGAGCACCTGAAAAATTCTTCGGTATTTAAAGGCACTTCCAAAGAAATACAAGATGATCTGTTACAGTGCATGCTTGAAGTCTGTCATGAACAAATAATTGAGGAAATTAATAATTCTCCATTTATGGCGATCATGGCGGACGAAACGACGGATGTTGCTGCAAAATCTCAAATGGTAGTTATATTCAGGTATGTTCGTGATGGTGAGCCAATTGAACGTTTTTGGAACTACGTAATTCCTGAAAAATGTGATGCAGAAACAATTAGCAAAACAATTTTAAGTATTATAGATCCTTTAATTCAAAATTCACCTAACAAACTGATTGCACAGAGATACGATGGAGCAGCGGTGATGAGCGGACAACACGCAAGCGTTCAAGCATTAATTAAAAAAAGTACCCTTTTGCCCACTGCGTACATTGCTATGCCCATCAACTAAATTTGATTATGTCAAGCTGCTTCTGCAAATTCGCAAGTACGTGTATTTTTTGGAAATGTACAAGATATTCCTGGCTTTTTAAATAATTCACCCCAACGAGTGGAAGTGTTGAACAAGATTGTGAACAGAAGAGGATCCCCCGCGACGCTACAACCCGTTGGAATTTTAATATCAATGTGGTGTACGAAAATAGAGACTCTCCCATTGAGTGTATGCATGAAATAGGAGAACAATTCTCCATTAACACAGTCTGTAGTGCAGCCGCCTCTATTCGCCGTACATTAAATGATCCAATCTTCAATGTTTGGCTGACCTTTTTCATCATGTAATGCCCAACGTAGATAAATTATTCAATCAATTGAAGCAAAGAAAAATTGAACCCACTCTAGTAAAAGACGCTATCGAAAATTTTGAACACAGTACAAGCCAAGTGCGAAATAATATTCACATCATAAGTGAAGCATCAGATCTAATAAGTGATGAGTCGCCACCACCAGAAAAACGCATATGTCCAAGTAACAGCAGATTTGATCTTCGGATTTCTGCTTTAGAGGTGTGTGATGTTATTATAAATTGTGCAAAAGATCAATTTCATTTTAAAGAGCATCTAGTAGTGGCATCACTTTTATTTTCGGAGTACTTTGGAGATTATGCGGTAAATTTCCCGAGGACAAACTCACTTCCGCATGTTCCTATTATCCCACACTTGATAAAGAAAGATTACGAACTGAGCTGTTGTTATTTATTCAAGAAATGATTGCAGAACAATAAATGACTAAAATTTTTAATAAAAAACAATCTAGGAGATACGTTGAAGGAGACTAGAAAATTATTAGAAATTGTGATAACAACTCCCATGACAACATCAGAGGCTGAACGATGTTTTTGAACAATGAAACGAATTAAAACATTTCTTAGAAATTCAATGACCGAAGTTCGTTTAACAGCTATTTCCATGATCTATTGAAAAAAAATGAGCTGTCAAAGATACTTTGGAAAAGTATCTAGATACTAGATAAGTTACTTTTTGAAAAAGTATGAAGTTACGTTGGGTACCTATCTAGTTACTTTTAAAAAAAAGAACTTAAATACTTATCTTAAGTTACTTTTTTAGTTACTAAATAAGATACTTTTATAGTTACTTCCTGGATTATTCGTTTGTAAAGCATAACAAGTTAAGGAAAGGTACAGAACTTGGTATCGCATCCAGCTGATATTGTTTACGCCGCCGCTTGGCAACGACTGTGACCGTCACCTATCAGATTTCACTATTTTATTCACTGAATTTACTGTTTGGACCCTTACTTTGTGGAATCTACTCATATTAATATTATAAATGAAACTAACTGTTTCTAATTAACTCCACTATTTAATTACAAAATTTATGAAAATTATTAAAGGATATTGATAATTATTTCGATATTGACATATCATCGTCAGAATGACAGAAGTTACATTTTATGTGAAGCCTACTTGATGTTTAATATTTTGGCTAGACCAAATAGTAAGTGACCTATCTTGTGATTGACTTAATATATATGAATAGAAAAAAGAAGAAGATATGATTTTACAAATATTAAAGCTTAGGTATTATTAGCCCTATGGGGATATCCTGGATATCTTTCTCCCATTTAAGATCAGTATAACTGTGCAATGATATAGGAAACCAAGGAAAACTATATCTGCTGATCTTTACAATTGTTACTTAAGAAGACAATTTATTAGTGGAGAGCTCCCTAGATTTATCTGTTCATTGACAACTTCATATTGTGGGTCTCTTAAGTGTCTTCTTATTTCTAGTTCTTCAAGGAAATCTAGTTCTTGTTTCTTATCACAAATATGCAGTACTTCTAGTTCTGTGTTAGGTGTTAATGAATGTTTTGTGTCAAGAAGGTGTTTTGCGTAATGTGATTAATCTGGCTGTTTTAATCTGTATGCTCGTGAGTGTTCATTGTATCTAATTTCAAAATTTCGAATTGTTTGACCAATATAGACAGCATTACATTCTGGACATTTAAGTTTATATATTCCAGACTTTTTATGAAAAATTACAAATTGCTAATTTGATTAAAAATATGAAACCTTCAAAGGTTAAACATCAAACAAAAAATGATATTTCAGCATTAAATTCAATTAAACAAAAAGTAGAAGATTATAACCTCACAATAACAAAATCTGACAAAGGAAATGCCACTGTCATTTTAAAATCCGAAGAATATAAATCTAAAGTTAATAATTTTATATAATCTTCTGATGTAAAAATTCTAAGGGCTGACCCAACAAAAAAGTTTTCTAATAATGTTAGAGAGATTGTCAATAGTTCAAATTATGTTTTCAATGATTATGAGAAAAAATACATGATTAATAAAAATCCTCAGTCTCCACAATTATATGGAACTGTTAAATTACATAAAGTATCGAAACCAATTAGACCTGTAGTTTCTTAAGTTAATACTCCTAATAATAAGTTAGCTAAAAAACTAAACAATATACTTAATAGCTATGGAGGTATATCTAAATACTCAATTGAAAATTCAATAGAACTAATCAAAAAATTAAAAACATACAAATTACAAGATAACTCTAAACTTATTTCATTTGATGTTACCAATATGTTCTCTAAAATTCCTCCTAAAGAATGCATAACACTTGTTAAAAAATTACTAGAGGATAAAAATATCAATCCAGGAATAATATCAGATATACTTAATTTGTTTGATGTATGTATTGATCAGAATTATTTTACTTTTGATAATAAGGTATATATTCAAAATGAAGGTTTACCAATGGGAAGCCCCATATCACCAATTTTAGCAAACATTTTCATGGACAGTTTAGAAAGAAAAATCTTTAAAAGTAACATTTCAAAAAATATATTATTTTGTTATAGGTATGTAGATGACATATTAGCTTGTTTTGTAGGTAGTGAACGACAATTAGATATATTGTTCAATCATATTAATAATTTACATCCAAAAATTAAATTTACATTAGAAGTTGAAGAAAATAACTCAATCAATTTTCTTGATATTAAAATTCAAAGAGTCAATAATATACTTGATTTTTCAATTTACAGAAAACCAACACATACTGATGTGACTATACCATATAGTTCCAATCATCCCATGTCACATAAATTAGCAGCATATAATTCAATGATACATAGAGCATTTTCAGTTCCTATGAACAAATGTAATTTTGATAGAGAAATTAATATAATTAAACAAATAGCCACATCCAACGGTTATCCATTACATATAATAAATAAATTAATTAATAAAAAAGAGGAAAAAGTGGCATTACAATTAATATTTCCTGAAAAAACTAGGGAAATACAAAATTACAAAACCATCACATATGCTGGTAATATTTCTAACAATATTTCAAAGATAATATCTTGTTCATCAAAAACAGCAATTTCTTTTAAAACAGAAAACAATGTGAGTAAAAAATTGTTAAATGTAAAAACAAAAATACCCCCATTAAAAAAGTCTGGAATATATAAACTTAAATGTCCAGAATGTAATGCTGTCTATATTGGTCAAACAATTCGAAATTTAGAAATTAGACACAATGAACACTCACGAGCATACAGATTAAAACAGCCAGATTAATCACATTACGCGAAACACCTTCTTGACACAAAACATTCATTAACACGACCTAACACAGAACTAGAAGTACTGCATATTTGTGATAAGAAACAAGAACTAGATTTCCTTGATGAACTAGAAATAAGAAGACACTTAAGAGACCCACAATATGAAGTTGTCAATGAACAGATAAATCTAGGGAGCTCTCCACTAATAAATTGTCTTCTTAAGTAACAATTGTAAAGATCAGCAGATATAGTTTTCCTTGGTTTCCTATATCATTGCACAGTTATACTGATCTTAAATGGGAAAAAGATATCCAGGATATCCCCATAGGGCTAATAATACCTAAGTTTTAATATTTGTAAAATCATATCTTCTTCTTTTTTCTATTCATATATATTAAGTCAATCACAAGATAGGTCACTTACTATTTGGTCTAGCCAAAATATTAAACATCAAGTAGGTATCACATAAAATGTAACTTCTGTCATTCTGACGATGATATGTCAATATCGAAATAATTATCAATATCCTTTAATAATTTTCATAAATTTTGTAATTAAATAGTGGAATTAATTAGAAACAGTTAGTTTCATTTATAATATTAATATTTTATTCACTGCTTCTTTTTAATTTACTCTTCAGGCGATGATACGGTAGAAGCAAATAATTTGTTTGCTAAAAACGTATAGTTTAAACGGTATACCTATTGACACAAACTACAAATGCAAGCCGCAACTGAAACACACACCCTTTTAACAGAGCGGGTGGCGAAGTATAAATGAATCGCGATCGGCGTTTCAAACAAGTCATATTTATTATCCTATCTAAAAGAACTGTTCTCGCGGTAACTTAGTTACTTTTTGGTATCTAGGTCACTTTTCGGTCGGAAAGGGCTAGGGAGGGCAGCTGGAGGCCCTACTCGTGTTGTTCGACGTCGGGAACGCGTTCAACAGTGTCAGCAAACGGGCAGTGTTGAGCGCGTTGCTGAGGCTAAGAGTGGGGGAGAGTTTGGTTAACCTGGTGGAGGACTACCTGACGGGACGTGTGATAGTAGACACTAGAGGGAGGAGGTATGAGACGGAGGTTGGAGTGCCCCAGGGCTCGGTTCTTGGACCGACGCTATGGAAGTGTGTGTTTGATGAGGTTTGTGGGATAGTATGTGAAGAGTGATGTCAGATTACGGTGTATGCGGACGATGTGTGTCTGGTATGTACGGCAAAAGGAGTGGCGGAAGAGAAGACGGTGGGGTTGCTAGTGAAGGGACGGAGCAAGACGAGGGAAGTGGGGGTGATGGTGAAGGGAAGGAAAATTTGCATGGAGGAGTGTGAGAAATACCTAGGGGTGTGGTTGGATAGTCAGTTATCCTTCCGAACACACATGTTGAAGGCGGCAGAAAAGGGGAAAGTGAGGGCAGCATGGCTGGGGAGATTGATGTGTAATGTGAAGGGGCCGGGAGAGTGGAAGAGGAGGATCATTGTTAGGATGGTAGAGCAGAGTATGCTGTACGGTGCGGAGGTGTGGGGTGAAAGAGCGGGAGTGAATGCGAGGGTTAGGCCACTCCTGCGGGTGCAGAGAGGTATATTGCTGAGGGTAGTGCAGGGGTACAGGACAGTGGGTGGACTGGCAGCAGCGGTGCTGGCAAGGACCTACCCATTGGACGTGATGGCTAGAGCCAGAAATAAACGCTGGAGGGGTGCGACCAGAAGGAAAGTACAGGAATGGATGGAGGAGGAAATGGAGAGAAGGTGGGAGGAGTATGAGGGCGCGCTAAAAGGAGCGATTGGGAATAGGAGAGATTGGATGGATCGGAAATTCGGGGAGGTGAACTACTTCTTGACACAGGTGTTCACTGGACATGGGTCGAGAGTAGGGTACCTCCACAAGATTGGAAAAAGAGAGACTGGAGTGTGCGAGAGGTGTGGAGTGGAGGATGATGTGGGGCATGTGTTTAGATGCTGGAGGAACGAAGAAGTACTGAAGAAGTTGGAGAGGAAACTAGGGGAGGCGGTGTATTGGGAGAATATGGTGGAGATAATGTTGAGGGGGGAGGAGGAATGGATGGAGGTAAGTGGCGTAGTAGAGAGCATGGTCAGGGGGAGAGAACGACTCGATATGGCAAGAGCGGTGGGAGTGGAAGTTAGATTAGGTCTCGAAGTATGCTAGGGTAGTGATTCCGAGGCGGGGGTAACGGCGAGTTTGAGGTGGGTTTGGTTGGTATCTCCTTGGGGATGAGTCCAATACTGTTTGGCTCCTGGACCCATTCGAACATGAGTTTCCCATCTCGGCCCAAAAAAAGTCACTTTTCGGTATCTAAGATACTTTTTTAAGTTACAAGATACAGTTCCTTTTGAAAAGTAGGTATCTGAGATACTAGTTACTTTTTGCCGAAAAATAAAGGAACTAAGATACAGTAACTTGAATACTTCAAAGTTACTAAGTTACTCTGAAGTAACTAAGATAGTTTTTTTGACAGCTCTGCAAGTAATCACCAATTTTTATATTGGTCCAAAACAAATTCGAAATGGCTATCATGATGTCAACATATGTTGAGGGCATGTGTACCAACTTAACAAACAAAAATCAAATCGATTTTAAGTAGACTGCGAAATCTGTAAACTCACTTTTTTCCGACAAAGTGGTATATATTCACATTTGATAATTTACCACTGTTTGAACAATGGAATGCATTGCTACAGTGAATTTCTATATAACAGATCACATTTCCAACTTACTAAATAACCGTGAGAAGTTTCGCAGGTGTTCATTATACAGACTTTGTCATCCAATATTGTCTATTGTTTTTGATTGTCGTTAGGTAGATATTACGACAGGGATATCCTTGAAACATTTTGCAAAGGCAGCGACATAATGGAGGCGTTTTCATCCATAACTGAAAATTGAAAGAAGAGGACAATGGCAAGATTTTTGTAATCCTAGGTGTATAATGTGATATAATATTACGCGGTTAATAATGGAGTTAGTCAAGATTTACCTAAAGCCGGACTCAAACAACTCGTGTACTTGGCAATTACACCAACACCAAGCAAAAAGTTTACACGACATGGCTAGTATATGCCAATAACAAATATTTGTGAAGTACACTTTTAAAAGGTACGCAGTTATTTTCATTAGGGGATTTTAGTATCTACGAAGTAATTAAAATATTGCTGCAGCTGTCGGCCAGAGAAGACAGTTAATTTACTTAAGTTGAGGCATGAATATAATCCCCTTTAGCCTTATTTGCATATGAAGTAGGTAAATAATTAATTAGATAAAATGAACTAATTACATCTGAAGCTTCATTCAAGGGATGCCAAACATCTTAAGAATATACTTTGTGGAAATATGCATGAGCTCTTAATTATATTTCGGTAGTTAACTATAACAAAATGCTTAAAAAGACACAAAAGTACCATAAGTTAACTAAAAAGTGAAAAATAAATGTTTTATATAATAATTTATAGCTTATTTGTTGATCCCTCAAATGTAATTAGGAAATTATTAATTATTAATTGTTTTTTAATTTTGAAGTCGGTGTCAACTCAACTCGGCAATTAATAATTACATTGACCAAAAATTTCATAATTCCTACATTAAACGGAACAACAAATAAATATTAAATTACTATTTTAAATGAAACTAACTGTTTCTAATTAATTCCACTATTTAATGAAAAAATTAATGAAAATTCTAAAAAATTGTAAATATCGAAATAATTATCAATAATTCTAAAAAATTGTAAATATCGAAATAATTATCAATAATTTTTTAGAATTTCGATTAATTTTTTCATTAAATAGTGGAATTAATTAGAAACAGTTTCATTTAAAATAGTAATATGAGTAGATTCCAACAAAGTAAGGGTCCAAACGGTAAATTCAAATATTAAATTATTGTATAAATCATTTGTTGTTTGCTTTTTATGTTACATTTAAGTTTTTTTAATTAATTATTTTACAATTTTAAATTATGGTAGAGCTGGTACGTCCTTGATCATAGTTAGGTACATACCTTGTTTTGAGATTGTCATAGACCTAACAATACCTCCATCATTAAACATTTTCTATGCAATTTTGAGGAGTTTCTTGGTGTATCTTCGAAATCTAAGGACCAATACCTACCAATTAAATTTAAATGGGACCTTGAAGCTATACTAAGCCCAACACAAAAATTGAATTCGGTAAATACCCAAAGAAGATATGCCCGAAGATATCTAAAAAATATACATACCGAATTAAGAACCTCCTCGTTAAAAAATAATAGTTCAATACTATTATAACGCTTTACAAAATTAGGAAAATAAATTTCCAAAGAGCGACCGTCCACTAAGAAGGAACAACTACTTCTCGGGCTATATGCCCCGACAGACATTGAATTACACTTCTAAAGTAAACGGGGTTGGTATATCTATTAAGATAGAACCAACCATTCTGGTTTGCGATTAGAAGGAATAACATCACTTGTAGACCGGTTTCGGCGTGTTTGCGCCTCATCAGTACAAGGTCTCTGAGAGCTTCTGGACGAATAACCCCGTTTACTTTAGAAGTGTAATTCAATGTCTGTCGGGGCATATAACCCGAGAAGTAGTTGTTGCTTCTTAGTGAATGGTCTGTTCTTTGGAAATTTATTTTGTAAAGCGTTATAATAGTATTGAACTATTATTTTTTGACGTCTATAGATCACGCTTTACTAAAATATGACAATTACTTACAGGTAACTGTAATTAAGTAAATACCTCCTCGTTAGTTAGTCAGTTATTATTGGATGTTAACATTGAAAATGGTGTTTTAGTTTTCGAAATATTCACTTAAATCAATTTTCGATACTTGTTCTATACTAATTGAAGTACGTACAAAAAGGTCATTCTGAAAGCTTCAGACGTCCAAATCGCGAGAATAGTTGCTTTGGATTGAATCGGGGCTATCTAGCGTATGACCCATCTATACAATGCTTCTATGGTATTGTTGCCACAAATGCCGAAAAAACAGGCGATCATTTGCTTCGAGAAGACCTATTTAATATACTTATTGCTATTTTGTTTCGGGCTCACATAATATAACGCAACATTTTTAGTTTTAACGCAACCAAATTTGTATGTCCAAGAGTGTGTCACCAGTGGTTAAACTATGATTAACCCCTAGTCCAAAGTCATCAACCTAAAAGTGAATAATAATGATTTAATCAACATTTCACAGAATGCAGCATTTCATAACTTATGATGTATGTTATACATCGACCTGACAATGAAGTAAGAAAAAACAGCCACGTGATTTTTTTTGAGCCGTTTTCATGCCGGAAGCGCTGCAGCCTGTTGCCTTAATGTACTCTACTCCCACATTTAGCCAACCCACCCAGATATCTCTGTACCTTCGAGTAGACGATATAGGTCCACTGGATGTGTGCCATATGTTTCAGGTGGCACATTGGCTTCTACGGAAATTGTGTGTCTCCTCGAGTCCAGTACCTCACAGTCAGACAAGATATGGGTTACCGTCTCGGTCTCCATGCCACAAAGTCTGCAGCTGAGATCCCTGTTATATAGCCCTATTTTATGCAGGTGATCTTTGACTGGGCATGGTCAGTTAGATAATCTGTAATGATTCTTAGCTGATTCCTACTGATATTCAGTAGTTCTTCGGCTCGTTTAACACATGTGTCACCTATAAAGGGCTTACTGTGTTCCTGCTTTGGAGTGTTCCTCCACTGTAGTCTATGTTGACTTTGTACCCATTTTTGTATTTCTCCTCGGACCACTTTCTTTGTGGTCCGAAGTCAGTTTTTCCTATGTCTTCAGTATAAATGACATCAGACTTATGGGTCTTAGGGACTTCGCTTTATTGTCACCTGTTTTCCCAAGTTTAGGAATAAGGACCACCCCTACTTTCCTCCAGTCCTTTGGTATGTACCCTAGTCACATGCTTGCTCTAAGGATCGTACACAGTCTACTGAGTATAATGCTGTTTGCCTTTGCAACATAATTGGATGAATCCCGTCTGGTCCCGGTGATTTATATGGTTCAAAGGAGTCTATTACCCATTTCATTTTACTTTGATTTACCACTGCTCTAGATACTTTCCAACTCTCCTCGTTACTTCGGTTTGGAGTCTTCGAGACCATATATCGTTCCGTATTTAGTGGTCCATCACTTATTTTGCACTCTGGAAAATGAAGGTACTTCGAGAAGTTCTACCAGAGTTTCCTTCCCGTTTTGTATATATCTCCCATATCTTATCTTCAATGAGCTAATTGTCCTCTGAGGATCTTTGGAGAGTATCTTATAGAGTCTTGCACATTCGGAGGTCTGTTCTACCTCTTCACAGTGTTTCCTCCACGAGTCTCTCTTAGCGATTCTCAGAGCCTTGTTATATGAAGTCGGAGTTTTCCTATATTCGGCCAACTCTCCGTCTTTGATTGTCCTGTTAAAGAGCTTTCTTACTTTCGCCCTCGAATCTGCAAGGTCATTATTCCACCAAGGCACATTTCTGTGGGTTCTCCTTGTAGTTTCGAGGCAGTTATGATTGAATGTAGACACAATAGCTTCTTGGAATTGCTCCGCAGCTAGGTCTAGATCCACGCTATTTCTTACAGTCTCTCTCACCCTTTGGATATCCAAGCCTAGGTCCGCTTGATAAGCCTCCCAGTTAGCTTTCCTTGGGTTCCGGTAAGTTACAATTTCGGTGCTAGAACCTGTTAATGTATGTGCCTGTGGTCTGAACAACTCACCTCATCAGTCACATACCATTTTTTAACAAAACTACCTATAAAGGTAGTTGCAATAATTGTTATATCTAGAAGGTGTATGTATGGTGTATGTATGGTTATTAAGCTGAAACCTAAAAGATCTATTGTACCCCCTTACCTCTACTTAGTTCCTGAGGAAAGTCTCAGAGACTTGTAGCTCCTTTAGTCCTATTTCCCGGAGGAATTTTAGGATATCTGCAAGCATTAACTTGCACTAAATGTCCCTCTTCTATCCAGTAATCTCCTAGGTATTGTGCCCTAGAATTCTGAATTGCTGTGCAATTCGCAAGTATGTGGATGGAGGTTTCTTCTTCCATGCCACAGAATATACATTCTTCTTGCTCCACTATTTTGAGCTTTTCAGGTGCGTATACAGGCGACAATGTCCCGTTAGGATCCCTGTTAAAACTCTTAGTGCAGTTTTACTTCGACTTATGCATTCATTTTATCTCAACAGGTTGTAGTCACCCCGAAGAATCTTTGATTGTCTAAGCCCTACTAGATCTTTCCAATGGTCAGATCATATCTTTTTTTAGGCTTTGCCTATATCTTCCAATATTACATTGGAGCTGATACCGCAAAAGGATTCCGATCCCCAAAAGGGTGTTTCAGTCCCCCTCATGGCTAGTTCATCTGCTATTTCATATCCTTCTATTCCAGTGTGTCCTGGAATCCACAGTAAGGTGTCTATATTGTTCTCGCCTAGTTCATTGAGTTTGGCTAGGTAATCTCACACCATTTTAGGAACTGATTACACAAGAGTTCAGTGCTTTAATGACTGCTTGACTATCCGACATTATAACTCTTTGCCTTCTATATCCTTCATCAATATTGAACTGGGCACACTCTCTTATGGCGTGAATTTCTGCTTGAAAGATACTTGGGAGTTTTTCCCAAGCTTTCAGAGTGTTTGGTTCCTGGCCCGTACACTCCTATCCCATTTCCTTCTATTGCCTTTGACCCGTCTGGGTACCATTGTTACAAAGGTAGATTTCCTACATTTAATATGTCTAAATTATTTTCCATAATAAATTGGTGTAAAGACTCACCTCTTTGGTTGATAATTGTACTTCCCCAGGTTGTGTGATGTGCATTCATATATCCCCCAATGATCAGGTGCGATCCATTGCCTCGACATCCCCTTACCAGTTCCTCCACTTCCCTAGATGGTGGTTGTTCAGAAGCATGTCCTGGTGGTTAGACCGATCCGAGAATAATCTCCCTCCCCCTCCTCCTTCGGAGGGGGGGCATGTTGTATGTACTTGGGAAGACCTATTGTAAAACAATTCCCCTCCTATTCCTGACAAGCCCATAATCTTTCTCTTGTTAACCCAGGGCTCTTGTATGAGGGCCACATCGTATTCCTTCATTACTTTCGTAAGGACTGCCGATGCAGCCTTACTGTGCTAGGGGTTCGCTTGTATAATTCGAACCCCCGCCATCTGGTCCTCTTATAACTCGGAAGTCCATCCTTCCGAGACCGTAATATGCTCGGAAGTCCATTGTCTCAAGAGCCCTAAAAGAGGCATAATCGATCGAGGTCGGCGCTTGTCCTTTCTCATCGTCTTTCCTGCCCTTGAGGGTCCATTCCCCTGTTTTGAGGCTAGCATTTCGACTAGCCAGACGGTCTCTCAGAATAGATTTCTACCTTATTACTCCTGGAACGTGCACGAGGACCAGGGGCCTTCTGTGGAGGTCTCCTGGTCTAACAACTGTCAAATCAGCACCTTCCCAGAGCTCGCTCATGCCTTCCACCGCAATTCCTTCGTGTATTCATTCCCACAGGTCATCCAGAGAACCCCTGAGTGAAATGAGGTAGGTTGGAATTGGAGTCGGTGCTCCTGTTCTTTTTGCCGCATGCATTTTAGGTGGAGTTGAATTGTCAGATCGAGAACTTTTACCTTTAGATGAACCTTATTTTCCAACTATATTGGAGTGTGCCGTTGCTGTCGGGTCTGATCTTGTCTTCATCCGGGCTTATCCTGACTTGGACAAACTACTTACCGATTTCGACAGACCTGACCCCTTTGTTTTGCCGGTCTTACGTGGATTATTTTCCACTCATGTTCCAGCTGCCATTTTCTGTTCCCTGATGAGTTTCTTTCTATGGGCACCAGATAGGTTTTTGTGCAAGGCCACACCAGTGGCTTTACCCTTTTCCAAGGAGTCCTGCCCTCCTTGTTCCTTTGCCTCTGAAGCACAGTCTTCAGCTACTGTCTTCTGACAACTTGCGTCGTTACAGTCCATTTCTTTACCGATTTGAATTTCTTCATAGTAGTCCTTGTCCTCCTCAGATCTTTTTTTGCTGTTTTGGTCCATATTGTTCCCACGAGCAGCTAGGGAATGTAGGTCCACCCAGACAGAGCCCCGCATAACTGAGTAAGGCTTGATACAACGGGGTGCGCCAACCAGACCGTAGGATTTGGGGGATTTTTAGTGATCCACCTCATCCACGTGGTTCGGGCGATTAAGCCTAGTCCCCTACTACCCCTAGTGCTACATACCTCTCACCCGTATAAAAGGGTCATTGCAACATCAGGCTGTTTACGGTATAGTAGTCCCTTTGATCCGCGAGCGATTATTCGGGTTTACATCAAAACCTTATTCATCGCTCTTACAACTCTAGAAGAGCACGAGTCCCATGACAGATCACGTCCCCTCCAGACACTCTAATAGCCATTGGAACGCACCGTGTCGAGTAGGACAAAAACCCATCCTCGAGAACTTGTATGAAGGATTAAGGGTGAATCACTTCCAGCCTCCTTCATCCAAGGCACGGCTCAGTTAAGTTGTCATTAACCAAAGTTGTCTATGGTCATTAACACAATACGTTCCCGAGGCTTGACCCATTGTCAGTTCCAAAAACTCCTGAAATCCACGAAAAGCCAGCTCTCTGATCTTCTTTACTACATTTATGTGAGGTGGTTAAGCTGTGGTAATGCATTTGAGAAAGTGTGGAACCTAAAAAAACAAATTTGAGATTTTTTGACCACATGGAAAATGGAATGACTTTGAAGTGATAAAAACTGATTTTTCAGAACTCGTTTCACACCTGAACGAACTAAATCAAAGCTTCAGGGCAAAAATAAATACCTGGATGAGCTTTGTGATGAGCAAACTTTGAATTACAGCTGAAATTATTTTTTAATTGTATGAAAAAAAAAACGATTTTACTTATTTTCCTAAGCTGAGCACCATGACACTGATCCTAAATGAAAAATCGAATCATTCTCTCAACAATTGAGGAGACTGCATGAAGAATTTGATAAAGGATTTCAATAGTTCAAGGAAATTGAGATGTTACTCAATATTTTCCCCATGCCGTTTAACGTAAACGTTGGAAATATACCCGCTAGTCTTTAAATGAGCTGATTGAGATGCAGTGTAATCAGAGCTGGTATCGTTATATACTAAAATAAAGTAACGCGTTACTTTATCGTTACTTTTGCTTCTAAGTAACGCGTCACATATTCGTTACCGTTACTTTTTATGAAAAGTAACAAATCACGCGTTACTTTCCGAAAGTAACTGAAAATTAACTTGTAATTTGCAGTAACGCGTTACTTTCTAAGTAACGAAATTCTAAGAACGGGTTACGTTTGGCAATAAAATAATAAAAAGTTGGAGTACACTCCTTCAGATTTAATAGAACAAGAAAGGGAAAATCAAGCTTACATTGTAATATGTCAGTCATCAGATCCAACAGCCCTATGCATATTAATTTGCTCAGAATGCAAAATAATTATAAGAAAACAGGGTATAACAAAAATGAGTACAAAAAATTTAATTGTTTCTAAGGTCAAACATAAGATATACAAAATTGATGGTAAAAAAGTTACAGCATGTTAAAGTAGACGTGGTTTTTCACTCTTACTCTACGAGTAATGTTAATATGGGATGTTCATATACCTACATTTTATACATTGACCAAAAGATTTAGAGGAGGTTTGAACTCCTTTAATCCCTCAACTTTTTAGACCATGAAAATCAGTTAAAAGTAGGAAATTACCGAAAGCCTACGTCTGTTTAAAATAGTCTCATTGTATTTCTTTGTGAAAGATTTGATTACGTAAAATCGTTATATGCTCTAACCAGAAGGTTCTAGGTCATATTGGAAAATAATATGAATATTTTTTCACCATTACAACTTTATGAAGAAAAATGTAGATTTTTCATTTAGACAAGTCATCAACTTATTTTCGACCCCTGTAACTGTGGCTAAATTTACTATGCACCTTCTTGTTTTTGTTACACTCTGTAATCAAGGGCGTAGCCAGGATTTATAACAGGGGGGGGCAAACCATGGTTTATGGTCGTCCAAAATGTAAAATTTTAGGATAAAAAGAAAAGGCAAATGAAAACAAAACTTTGAGATTTTAATTATACTTAAATTAAACTAATAACATTTTTCTTGGGTTTAAACTAAATTTATCCAAAACTTTCTTCACTATGCAGTCCTGATTTTCTTTTAAAAATTTTCGATGCACACTCATCAAACACAACCCAGTGAGTCTGTCATCACCCATTGTACTCCTGAGCCAGGTTTTTACCCTTCGTAGGGTACTGAACGATCTTTTCACGGTAGCAGTAGTGGATGGGAAAGCAATTAATATTAGCAATGCGTGCCTTGTTGCAGGGAAAAAAACATTAGCTTCCTCTAAAAGTGCAGCCACTTCAATGTCCTTCAACTTGTCTTCTGCTAAATTCTTTTTCTTCCACATATTGTACCACAAATCTAATTCTGCAGAGACATCACCCAACTTATAAAATTCCATGAAAGATACTGCATTATTTTTGAAATCTTTTGAAGCCATTCTGGGCATGCTTGAAGGATGAAGATAAGTTAAAGCAAAAGCAGGTGTATTTTCGTTGGAGAATCTAGTATCCAAGGACGAAGTTAAAGAATCAAGATAGGGGATGATTATTGAGCGCTTCCAGTATTCAACTACAGACTCAGATGGTGGATTACTTCTGTGTACTTGCCTTTGAGTGACTCGTGACTCAACCCCTACTTTCTCTGCGATATCAAGTGATTTTTTAAATAAATCATAAGAAACATTTTCGACATCTTGTCGATCTTCTTTGATTACATCTAGAATACCATCAATATGTTTCTTCACCATAACCAAATCCATACTTTTACCTTGTAAAACGTTTACAACGGGTTCCAAAATTGCAGAGTATCTTGCAATTACGTTTAAGCCTAAGATGAATATTGGTTTAGTAACTGCACAGTGCAATTGGTAGGCAGATTTTCTTGTTGCATAGTTTCCTTCGACAGATAGATGTTCTAGTGCTTTAACAATGTCAGTGAAGCTTTCTGAAAATTTTTTTATGCTCTTATATTTTTCCGACCATCTGGTCTCACAGAGCCTTGAAAGATTTGGAACAGATTTCCTACGGGCTGGCGATTCACGAAAGAAGGTTATTGTGTCTTTAACCGTTGCAATTGTGTTTCTTATTTCTGGTAGCTTGCTAGTATCATTGACCACAAGATTTAGTCTGTGGCTGGAGCAATGGAAAAATAAAGATTTAGCGTACTTTTTTTTTTTAATGGCCTGTACACCACCTTCTTTGCCGGCCATCGTGGAACACCCGTCAAATCCGAATCCCACACAATTATCGGCGGAAAAATTATTATCTTCAAAAAAACTTTGAATTGCGCTAGCAATTGTAGAAGCATCTTGATATTTTAACTCAATGTAGCCTACAAATTCCTCCCTGATTATTTTTTGGCTTTCATCATAGAACCTTAATCCAATAGAAAGCTGCTCTTTTCCAGCGATATCTGCTGTTTCATCAGCCATTACAGCATAAGCTTTTGCCCGTTTACAGTCTTCGATTTTTTTTTCTTTGATAACGTCACCGCATAATTGTATTATCTCATTTTAAATTGTTGGTGAGGTATAGACTGCGTTTTTTTGACATTTATCCAAGTGGCTCTTTAGCTTCTTATCACCAGAGTCAATCCTCAAATTTAAAAGGTCAAAGAAAACTCCCTCATTTCCTTCTTTTCCTCTAAGCGGCAAATCATTAATTCCACAAAATATTATGCATGAAATAATTGCTGACAATATTTGATTATTTTCTTCAATCGTCTTATGGTGCCCTATTTGCAACTGGACATCAACAGGAGCATTTTCAAGAAATGCTTTTGCAGCGGCTGTTGAAGATTTGTGGTAATGGCTGCCAACGTGCTTTCTACAATCTTCATGATGTACATCCTTAAACTTCATGTAAGACCTTACCATAAATGACCCCAAAACTCCTTTAACTGTAGCAATTCTTGGCGGAAATAAAACACAATACAAACATAGAGCACCTTTCAAACGACTTGAGTACACCAGCCATGGAGTATATTGATCTAACCAGCGATGGTTAAATTTTCTTTTCAAGTGAATGGCATCAGAAGCAAAATCGTAATTGGATGATGGAACCCAAGGGTTTGTCAACAATTCCTTCTTTTTTTCAGAAGGCAAGTTATTGGCACAACTAACATATCGACCAATGTCATTTTCATGGTAGCCATCGCTTTCTTCAGTTTGTTTAGAGGACTCAGAGGTCCCAGTTCCAAAGACAGCTTCATGTAGATTTGAAGAGCTACATGAGCCTCCTTCAAAAATAGATTCCGATTTTGATGTTCCGACCATTTTATTTTCATCTTCGTCACAATCATCGCTTCCACTTCCACTACTGTTACTGTCATCATGAACTTTTTTCCGTTTTAGAGATTTTTGACCTAAAAATAATAAGCTAATATCATTCTTGTTCCCTAGTATAAAAATTGTTATAAAACAAAACTACCATGTACCTAATGATAACTTATAATGTGGCGTGGATATACTATAATATCTGATTCTGATGTTATTATTTTTTCCCTAGATTAAAAACACAAAATGAAATTAATAGCACGTATAAAGTGCTGATTGATCTTTAATATGTGAAAATTTTTTATCAAGTTTTTATATTTAGTCTCATTTGAGATATCAGCTGTCAAAATCGGTGCATTATTGTAATTTTTATTATAATTAGATTAGAAGGCAAAAAATTCGGCATAATAATAATGAAAAATATATAAAATTATAATAATAATGCACAAAATATTTTGCCAAAGCTAATAAAAATTGTTTCACAAAGATTCAACAACAACAAAAATAAAATATACAGTGTGGAAACCACTTATGGAATAAAATTCTTTATGTCATTATTTTAGAAAATTATAAAAAATGCCGAGACACATCAAGTTTTGAATTGAGGGGGACACTTTTTGGCGCTAATGTCATAAACGTCAGATTCACCCCCTCCCTACTGGAGACACCCCTTACATTTTTTCAAATGGCATTAGGTATCAAGTCACACCTCATTTTAAAGGTCTGGTATATCTCTATTCAATCATTTTGTTTTGCCTTTGGTACTAGCCTTCCATTGTTATTTAATCGTTGTTTAAAATTGGCTCTTTTTCAACTTTTCGTATGCTCCCACATTTTGTTATGATAAAAAGACTCTTTAAAGAATGAAAAATTTACAAATAGTAAAAAGACAACTGTTAACAAGGAAAAACTGCCATTTAATCATGCCGTCAAAGTGACCACCGTTAACATTCAGGCAATAAAAGTTAAAAAAGAGCCAATTTTAAACAACGATTAAATAACAATGGAAGGCTCCGTATCAAAGGCAAAACAAAATGATTGAATAGAGATTTACCAGACCTTTAAAATGAGGTGTGACTTGATACCTAATGCCATTTGAAAAAATGTAAGGGGTGTCTCCTGTAGGGAGGGGGTGAATCTGACGTTTATTACATTAGCGCCAAAAAGTGTCCTCCTCAATTCAAAAGTTGACGTGTCTCGGCATTTTTTATAATTTTCTAAAATAATGACATAAAGAATTTTATTCCACAAGTGGTTTCCACACTGTATAAAACAGGTAACAAAAAAAAATATGCAGAACAGAAAAATATGTATATTTTAGATTTAATTTTTTGTTTATTAAAATTTAAAAATTATTTAATTTATTTTTGCTTCCAGGGGGGGGCAGCTGCCCCTCCCTGCCCTTAGCTGGCTACGCCCATGTTTGTAATATCAGGGAATGAGCTATGGTGTGGATAGTGTGGTGGTAATATAAATCTTCTAAAATCTAAAAGCAATATTATTCAGATGAAAAATAACTAGCAGTTACTTTTTAAGTAACGCGTTACTGTAACGAAGTAACGATTTCAAGTTAATTTTTATAAATATCAGAGTTTTACCTAAGATGCTAAATCCTATGAAAATAGCTTGGATGTATTGATTTTCTTTTTCTACCTCCTTGGAAAATATTTCCTTTGTGAGATAGCCGAGAGAAAAATGAGCTTGTTCATTTTATTTGACAAATGGGATCATTTCTTATATTATACAGTACGTCCATAAAGTAACGCAAAAATTCATTAATTGCTAAATAAACAGTAATATGGAACAGGTTGATTTTAACTTACTATTTTTCAAAGGAATAATCCATCATACAGGGTGAATATCTTTTGTATGACGACGTCAGCACCAGTTTTTTTAAATAAAACGACCCATTTTTCAATTTGCGGATTTCTCTTGCTGAGCTTATTCCACAAATGTATGACAAGTTGGTTCAAATTTAAACAGAGTGAACAAAACGCAATAATTGTTTGTTATTTTTACATTGTAACTATCCACTCTCATAAATAATCCTAGCCGCTCGACTAAACAGGAAAAATTTGAAAATATTTCCTTGTCGTTTTTTTACTTGAACAGCTATTTGAAGAAGAAATTTCGTGTGATGTTATACCATATTGAAACTTTGAAACGTATGGTTCTATCTACATTGCGATAAGGTGCAATTTGATTCTTTCAACTAACAGTTTCTAGCTGTAGCCTCCAGGTTTTATTATTGATTCTGATTCCTGCTACTACTTTTCCGGTAGACCTAATCCTGTAGATACTTCCAGTTATTTTTTTATTGTTGTTACATACTTGTTTTCATAAATTGTAGAGTTCAAGTAGTTCCCGAATGACAAACCCGAATGACCAAGATTTACAGAAAAAAAACTAACAATTCATACTTAAATAATTTAATAACCTATTCTTTGCACCACCTACATATTTTTTTATAAAAGAGAGCAAACACAAGGTAAGTTATAGGATACAAAATATTTTTTTGTTGTTCTCGCACAGCCTTTTTTTATCACGCACAATTACATGTGTGTATTAGAGATTGTAGCGAGGACAGATTTTTCAATCAAATAAAATTAAGCACACCAAAACTGTTTGAATAAAAACTTTAAGTAGATATTAATACTTGAAATATTATTAAAATAAAAGTAGTTTTTTTTAACACTTTACCGATATACATTTTTAATTTGTGAAAAGTATTTCTACAAATTATTAATTATTAACTTGAAATTGATTTTACTGGAGAAATTATTAAATATGATGAATATTCGTAGAAATCTTCATTTATTTTGAAATTGTCCAAGACTTGAACCTTGCGAGATAGACGGTGTTGCTGTAGTTAGTGTACTCGTTTTTAGTGTACTTAATTGTATGAAATACCTACGTATGCTAATACTTTCAAAAAATTTATACACAGAGTGCTGCATATTTTAATAATTTAATAAAAATCTTGAAAAGTGTACAGTAATACTGAAATAATTCGGTTTATACAAGCAGCTTTTTACAAAGGGCCAATATAAATTCCATCAAACATTTACTGAATATTCTGGAACGCCTTAACAAGAGGTGTCTGTACATTTTTCAAAACTAGATTCAATATTTTTACGATTTATATGTTATACCTATTTGTTATTTATGACAATCTTTGTGTCCGATGCAATTGTATTTGATTTGAAAAAAATGTTGTCAATCGTATCAACATAACTGATAGTTATTTCTGAGATGATAAACGAGTACTAATTTTTATTTTTTCAGGAATTGTATTACTTTCCAAGTTTCTCTAATTATTAAAATTTGCATCACCTTGTAAGCTTCAAGTCCACCTCAAAAGTGAACACCAAGACTGATTATAATGGGATACACTACTACTTATGTGTAAGCTTCAACGAAGTGACTATAAAGCTTACAAGAGTTCATTATTGAATCAGTGATTTTCAAAAATTTATCAAATTTAGCTGCCATGGCCAATGTTAGACCAAATATATATTGTTAATACACTTTTCCAAATTCGAGACTCAAAATTATATACAAATAACTATCCTGTGTATTAATAATACATCTAGGACCGATCGATCAAAATTCATAAAACCCTGATACATTCAAAAACGACTAGTTGGTGAAGTTCTTGGGTAACTGTTACAGTAAAGTATCACTTTTGAAATTCAATATGATGTTAACATATTTAAATCACTACCACATAGATTTACTAAATTTTACTATAGGACTAGCAATATATTTTTCTATATACAGTATGTCTCTTTGCTTAATAACCTCTATCACTAATTTCACAGATATTTAAAATAGAAGAACTAATTTTGACACACTGCACTTATTTTTTTATATACTGAGAGATGGAATACATGAGAAACATCTTTCTACTTCGACACAAAATACAATATTTGAAGTAACATTGGATGAATCGAATAGATTAGCTCCAAAATTAATTAGAATTTTGCTTTGAATATTTTGGCTCTCCAAAATATTTAAATGGTAAAATAATTTTCATTCGTCTCTTTTCAAATTAATCTAAAGTGTTATTTATCGTCTTCATAACAACAAACAGTGAAAACGATCCATTATATTTTAAGATGTATTGACTCTTTATGTAGTTATTATATATCATTAATTTATTTATTTAATCAATAAAGGCACACCAAAATCTATATTTTACTATTAAATTTGGCGCTAATTTTTTAAATCGAATTTTATCAATATCAAATTCTAACAGTACCTATCTATAAACTAATGACACTTTTCTGTAACAATTGAAATAACACCAATTAGCTTGAAATTAAAGTCATGAAAAATTCACACAACACCAAAAATATGAAAAATGTGAGAAAAATCAAGAAGACAAAAAATATAGTATATAGAATAAGCATTCTAAGGTAGATATGTCTATAATAAAATCACAAAATTTAGGACTCTCAGTAAAGGACCTGCGCCACAGTACTGTCAATTTGTCGACTATTGCGTTCGTTTTAAAATTCTGGAATTGACAGTAATATCAAGTTTTTTAGGATTCTTACCCATTTAAGTAAATGCGCATGACGTTGAACATTTTTCAGATTTTGATGTAGAAATTATATAAAACAAAGTCGTAATTCACAAGATTTCTTTAAAGATGGTTTAGAGATATTTCATACTGACATACAAAGCTTATAATCGAAGACCCATCCATTTGTGGAACAAATCCGAACAGATTGTCATATCTTGTCACAGAGACAGATTTGTATCTACATATTTGTTAAAAAAAAATTTCTAAGTAAGGAAAAGATAGTAGGTGATTGTAAATGTATGGTGTCTCATTTACAATTAAATATCAATTATAACTACACGTGATTGCAGAAGGGAAAACTATAAATTTTAAAAATGTTTAAAAGTTAACAATAGTCTACCCCAAACAGGGGAATATTTTAAATTTAATGTAAATTTTAAATTATTTATGATTGTTTAATCAATGTGTTGTCGACTAATTATTTTGGTTTCTTGTACATACTTGACGAGTATCGTACTGATGATGGCTTAATAGCCGAAAGCGCTTTGCAATTTTTTAAAAATTAAATTATTTTACACGGAATACACTGTTTTCTTGACATATATTTAATGGCTACTTTGTTTAGGAGAACCTCTAAGCTTTGTCCATTGTTAGAGACTAATTCTATCAACAATCACCAAGCTGGTACGAAATATTTCTGGTACATGGTATGTAAATTTCGAAACTGAAAATCTTGAAATTTGATGTTTTTTTACCTTGATTAATAATTACCTTCTGTGGTATATTAATCATTCTTTTTGTTAACTATTTTGGGAAATTAAAGCACAACATTTTTTTATTCAACTTTTCGGTGGCGTTCCAGCTACCGTTATCAAGAACAATTAAGTTTTTAAAATTCTGGTCCCTATCTGACACTAACGAAAAAATTCGACAACTAGACAATCAATAATATTTTGTTTAAGTTTAAGACTGCAAAAAATTTGTTGTCAAATTTTCAAGGTCCATTCACAGTAGATCATATCCTTGATAAAATGTGAAATAAAATATTTTTTGTATGACATTCTAACAATATTATAGTCTACTAGGAATGGGATCCAGTGAAGTGCACGCTCCTGGAACGGTTTTATTAAGGATAGCGCTTTTTTGCTTAATTCCCAAATGTTAATAAAACGCGTTTGGGGTTACTTTTTTGTGATATGATTATTTTTGTTTTACATATGTCTAAATCAGTTTTGTAATTTTGTATATTGAAGTATTTATTGATTAACAACCAATTCCAATGATAAATCATAAGAAAACCTGGATAAAAACTTAAAACTGTTAACGCAGGTAATTGATTATTGAGAATTTCTCTTACCAACATTGGTTACCAAATTTGACTACATTCGGCTGAAATACTAGCTACACATTTATCCGCATTTAGTTGTATTAAAGCACTTTCTTCTTTTACTATTGGGCTCTTTAAATATTATGTGCGCCGAATCCCATTGAATATGATGCCCCTCTCCCCAAGCATGTTTACAAATAATGACTTAAAGATTCGGCTCACATAATATTGAAAGAGCCAGCCCAATAGTAAAAGACGAAAAATCAAAAAAAGTGCTTCAATACAACTAAATGCGGATAAATGTATAGCTAGTATTTCAGCCGAATGTAGTCAAATTTGGTTACTAATGTTGGAAAGAGAAATTTCCAATAAATTACCTGCGTTATCAGGATAATATCATAAGTTTTTATCCAGGTTTTCTTATGATTTATCATTGGAATTGTTGTTAATCAATACACACTTCGATACACAAAATCACAAAACTGATTTAGACATATTTAAAACAAAAATACTCATTTCACAAAAAAAGTAACACCAAACGCGTTTTATTAACAACATTTCCGAAAATAAGCAATTAAGCGCTATCCTTGATAAAACCGTTCCTGGAGTGTGCACTTCACTGGATCCCATTCCTAGTGGACTATAATGTTATTAGAATGTCATCCAAAAATATTTTGTTCCACATTTTATCAGGGATGTGGTCTACTGTGAATGGACCTTAAAAATTTTTTGCAGTGTTAAACTTATTATTGATAGTCTAGTTGTAGAATTTTTTCGTTAGTGTCAGATAGGGACCAGAATTTTTTTGATAACGGTAGCTGTAACGCTACCGAAACGTTGAATTAAAAAATATCGTGGTTTAATTTCCCAAAATAATTAACAAAAAGATCAATTAATCATTATTTAGATGACACTTGTTTTTCACTTTTTATTTATAGCTCCAAAATTTGAAATCGACTCAGGCGCACTTATTTAAATTCATTTTATGACTAATAAATTATTGATAATATCTACATTTTACTAGATACAGTGGATCTGAAAATGCAGAAGTCCAATAATGATCTATAAAATGTTTGTACCAGATTCAAATAAATATACCAGCATTTTAACAACAGGTAGTTTGCACGTGTTTCCAGTCCAGCTGGAATGAAGTTAGTTTTTTTATAACGTAAATACCGACACATTTACTTGAACCATTCTATACTCCCAAGTCCAAAATTCAGTCTGCGAACTTAAAAAGCTCAAATCACATACATATTTATAACAATGTGCAGGTACAAGTTCTTATATCATAAGATTATGCAGGTGTTTAATGAAAAGGGGTATAAAATACATAAATCCATTTGGCTTTGAAATGACTGCTTGGGCATGCAAGTCTAAATTTTTTATTTGCCCACGTTTTTCTGTCACATGCCCTATACAGAAAGATGATTCAAACTAACAAAGAAAACTGCAGGTTAAGCGGTTAAAGATATTATTGTTGATAGGTAATTTCTGATAATTTTCTCATAATTTCAAATATTGTTTTGTACTATGGATAAAAATATTCCGTTTTCATATGGAATAAATATAAGCCAAAAAAGGTATTCCTTTTCATTAAACACGTTGTACTAAATTTGTTTTTAATATTCCAAAAACTGCGTACATCTATTTTATTTTATTTTTATTTGAATAAAATAAGCTATTAAACCATAACTTACTTATATAGGTAAATCTGATTTTTTTGGATTTTTAATAATTTTATTTAGTAGCAAAATTGATTAATTACGCTATCGAAGTACAAGCAGAATCAACTGAAATTGATTTTAAAAAGTTTAATCTAATAGAAAAATTTTTAACATGGTTTTCAACATTTTTGCAGTTTTTTTTAATATGTAGATGTGTAGACTAAAGTTTTTTACGTTTTTATTCATTTTCAATTATCCTAACTACTTAAGTACTCAAAAATAGTTAAGAATGTTAAAATATACAACAGATTTTCAATTTAATTTCTGGAAAATAACATAATGAACATTTTATAAATACATTAATTATATATTATTCAATCTTAACCATTTTTATAAACATTAATCTTAAAAATACAGGTTAAAAATTAAGGAAGCCAAATAAGTGTAGCAGTTTCTGGAATACTAAACAAAAGACAATAATTCAAACAGCATCCAATTTAAGTTAGTACATCCACCTCTTCCAATACTTTCAAAACACTGGATAAAATTTTTAAATAGAACCACTAACTTCTTAATATACATTTTTTAATCGCAATAAATAAATAAAAATTGAAATGTAAATAAGCGTATTCTTAAATAAACGTAAAGCGTTCCAAAGTGATACATTGCCCTAAACTATATGTAAATTGTCGACGCCTTCAAAAATAGCAGCAAATCAAATGCCCTTAGAACCACAAAAAAACCATTTATTATTCAAAAAAATCTATTGGTTTGTGCAAAAACATATTAATGGTCATTACAATGATTAAGAGCAATATTTCCCAACCAGGGAAAGCGTAATTTAAACATCAGTTGATCCAATGTCCTGATCAAAATCATTAGGATTAACGATTAGTTAATATTTTATACACACTCCATTCTATACTTAGCATATAACATACTGAGCAATCCGTCTTTACGTCCAACTGGTAAAAAACATACAAGCTCAAGTATTAGTTTTAAATTTGTAAAGATAAGAGTGGTACATGAAAATATTATTCATAATCTGAGAAGAATCTACAAAAAGAAGATGGGAAACCCTGGCTTAGATTTGTTAATAAATCAAATTATTTTTTTGTGCTTGAAATTGTAAAAGACGTTATAACTAAAATATATCGTTTTATTGCTGAAATGGAGATAATTGTCAGTTGGAACTAAACCAATCTCATAAAAACAACGAGTTCAATGTTTTCTTTTGAAGGCGTCTACAATCAAAACGGTAGCTTTCCGACAGGATAAACAATAATTATATAAAATATGCTCTGACATCTCGATATTTAAATTGGAACCAACCATGTTTAGAACAATTTCTACAGACATGAATAAATTAGCAGCAAAAGCGCAGCCAGAATTATTTGTTCAAAGTTCATAAATACTGCTAACTAACAGCCTTTGCAAAGACGTATCGACTAGGTTATAAGATGAATATGCCAAAAATAGGTTGGAATTAGACACAGTTAAACGGTGCGTGACTCATTGATGAGCCATGGCGAGCTACGCGCCATGATTGGGTCATCCTAGCTCGAGGTTCTGAACTGGTGGCTGTTGGTATTTTTTTTCTTCAAATAGATGTGAAGGATGATAAAACATTCGAATTTTCAGACTTATATGACGTAAATTAGCGATGACGCCTGGAAATAAATAGAAGTGGAGCTAGGTGTGCTGTTGAAAGTTATATTACCCACTAGATGACAAATTAGGTTTTTGTTGTCACTAAGCCCAGCTCAGCCATGGCGACTTGCGAGCTATAAGCTAACTTCGCCTTTAGAATACCACAAAGAAGCTTCAAGTATTGTGGGTTTCTTTGATTTTCGATTAGAAAAGCATGGATCTAGCCAAATCTTCAATATATTTGGCAACATACTAAAACAAAACTAACAGATTCTGTATTAATTTATTTTCAGGTTCAAAGAAGATGAAGTGGATTTCAGACGTTTTTAAGGAATATATGGCAGTTTGTTAATTTTCCGAAGATTTGTACGACAAAATGGATCACTAGTAGATACAAACTGATCAATTATAATCTGCATATATTTTTAACAATATTGAATTGATTGGTTTCTAAAGTTGGTAGATGTAAAATAAATATCGTGAGGTCAAATCAATCTAGTAATCATTGATAAAGCACTGCAAGTTTTGTTAGTATAAAAACTGTATATTAAGTTTAAGACAACAGTAACGCATTAAGAAATGTACAAATTGGTGCCTTAAAAATTATTACACCCGAATGCTTATAAAAATACAATAAGAAAAAAAATGATATGCCAAAATAAATATAAAATTAAAAAACAAAATGTTACATCTTCGAAAACAATATAAATGGAAATAACCAAAATATACAGGAAAAATATCAGACTAATAATCTGCGAATTACGACAAATAGGACTAGTTTGTATATAAATATTATAAGGAAAGTAACTATATATTTTTTGAAACAATGAATTTTTTGAACAATCGAAATATTTTGTCACTTGATACTTATGATAATTCTATAATAAGTACTATGAAGATGTAACAATGTTTTATTTGTACCAAACTCATGGCGCATTTCAGTCAGTTGTTATTGTACTACTTATAATAATGGCGCTATATATAAATCAAATTTTATATTGCACATAAATTCAGCAACGATACAAGACATAATCTCGACCACCATTATCTAAGTAAGTATCGACATGTTGAGCCGCGGTTAATTTACCCTTACAATAAGACAGAAATACACGCATGCGTTACAAGAGAGCAATTACATACAACGATACTGCTTATGGTTGATAGAGTTATCACAAATAGAGAACAGTACAAGCCGTCATCACCGAAAACGTCCGGTTGCTTGGCAACTGATCACATGTTTAAGTCTCAAATGCATCCAGTAAACATCGTTTCTAGACGAAAGCTTATACTTGTTCCGTTTGTTGTTGAGTGACGGTTTGTTCCTATGTGAATGAACAGCTTTCAAGTATTATTTGACGTCTTATAGTTTTGTTATAGTTCGACTTTGACATTTAGGCGGATATTCTAAGAATTTAAATAGTAGGTATTTTCAATAAGTTTAAATGGGGTGCGACACTGGAACGAGAATTGGTTGGAAACTAGCGCATAGATTGATGACGTGCCTGTAATGTTATCTATATCTGCGTTAACTCTACCATATAGACAAATAGTTAGCTGGTTATATTTTAAGGGTAGTTGCCACCGCAGGAGAATCAATTTTGAATAAAAAATTTGTCTGCATGATAACAGTATCATTGTTTGACAGTAGTATAAGGACTAGATTTAAATCGATTGATTCTAATTTCTGAGTTACCTTTTCAAAGAAATATGGTGTCAAAATTACAACAAAATTACGAAAATGTACCGAGAAAAAGAATTTAAAGCTTAACAAGATTGCATTCTTGAATTATCTCACAGTTGAAGCAAAATATTATTCTAGGGGAACATAAGGTATCTTATGTACATTATGAGATCTCGATCTGTCGGCGTTAGATTAAGAGGAGGATGATGATGTCGGTACTTCTTGTGGAGCCGTCCGGACAGACGGTACAAATTCCGCTGCTTCTGGATTCAACTTAGAATTGGCGATGTTCAATGGAGGAGTAATACTACAAAAAATATAAACAATTAATTCAAACTATCAAAATTCGTATGTTGGGCATCTTCAATTTTAACTTAGTGTTTCTAAACATTGTTTTGTTATTATACGGGGTCCCATGACAAGTATGAAATTTTACAGGTATAAACGATCGAAACTGATGCTACCATTTATTATAAAAAGGACAATTTTCCTCTTATTTCCGCTAAGGTGACCCAAAATTTTTTTTAAAACAGGACAACCGTTATATCAAATTTTTGGGTAAATATGTGGCACCCGAAATGGTTATGGCAGTATGCATAAGAAATATTTCAACAAAGTTGGAACATTGCGTCAATGTACATAGTCATCAATTTTAACATATATTTCTGTTTAATTATGTACCTGCACTTTTGAATTGCATATGTTCATTTTTCAATAAAATAATTTATTTTTGGTACCATTATACTACCAATAGACAGCTGTTCATTTAATGGGCCATATTATCATTACTGCACAGTTTTCGAGATATGGTACTGTTGAAACGTCGTGGAACATCCCGTATATTATTGTTCCCCGAGTAGAACTTGGTATAGCTTATCGAAAGTAAAAAAAAATTGGAAGGACCGCATGTCGGCCGCCAAAAGCACCGACAAGCGGTCCTTTTAATTTTTTCACTGACTTATAAACTATATAATTATAGTTATTTAACCAACAATAGTATTAATAAGGGCTATTAACAAGCGAGATATTTTATCGTTGTCGTTAATGTTCGAGATTGTTAATCGTCCTTTTAATACTCGTGTTAGTTACAAAAGTTTTCCGTCGACTGTACAAGTTGAATTCTTTTTTCCTAATATTTAAAAAATATCTATTTGTTTCATAAGTACTGTCAAAAATAAATCATGACATTGAAATGTCACAGAGAAGATCGCTGGTTCAAATATCAGTGGTTTTGTTTTTCTTAAATTCTTTTTTGGATGTTTTAACACTAATAATTATTATAGTTTTATAGAATAATATCATAACAACGATAGTTAACTCAAAAACCAGAAGTATTCTATATTAGAAGTCAGTTTTACGACTTTTTTTAAATATTATTGTATGTTTGGTTGCCTATACCAAAATCGTTCATTAATAGAAAATCGTTCATTCATAGGGGTCGTCATTAATGAATGATATTGTGTACATTAAAATAGCTCAAAAATGCACGGTCGACGGAAAAGGTTAATTTCTGATACTTTAATTTCATTATGATAGGTAAAGTGTGATTTTAGACAAAGAATAAATTTGCCATTTTTAGTTATTCTAAATATGTAACTACAGGAAAAAATTCCAATAATAGAAATCTTCAAATTTCAAATTATTTTTTTTCAGGGATCTATAAGTGGATTATCAATTAAAATAATCTAAAAGTCAATACTGATTTTGTAAAAACATCAACAACTTATAATATAATTTATTATTGTTATCCTATAATCTTGTTTTGTATTTGTTTGTTTTTTATCAGAATTTTTTTAAATAGCCAACAGATTAAATGATAATTCTACCAACACTCATTAATCGACCACTTTGTGCCTTTTCACCTCCTGAATAGGTTTCACGACCCTCCCTGAATTCTCAGGGAACCTCGAGAACAACGTTCTTTCTTCAACTCCCGTTAATGTTTTCTCCGAATTTTTGAAAATTTTCGATTAAATTCACGAGGTTTTTTGCTTTCAATTGACATACAAACTTTACTTGGTTCGATAAATAATATGAATGGTTGACGGATAGCAAGACTGGAAATAAATTGTTCAATTTTACATTGAAGTTTAGACACGACGGCATAAGTGGTGTGCGATTTCTATTGTGATGAAAATAAGTTGCAAATATGCTGTCTAACATAGAGTGACATAGTTTTAAATTGTTTACAAGTAACAGGAGAGGAACACCCCCGTTTTTTTCACACACCGACCAACCTTGTTCTAGTCGCTAAAAACCGTCTATCCTTATATTCTGGAGGGTGCTGAACACGAATATAGACATTTATTTTTTTCTAAAATTGAAGGAACTTGGTCAAAATTGACTTTTAAACCGAAAATGCGAAAAAAAAGATTTTATGATTTTCGACGATCAACTCGCGGTTTCTCGGCGAATAATTAATATTTTTTCACGAAAATTTAATGACGTATTTTCCAACCAATTCTGGAGACAATGAAACTAGTCCGAAATCCCCAAAGCCTTTTACATTCGAGCAATAAATTAAAGAAATTTTTTTCGAATTTCCGACTTTTTACGTATGATGAAAAAAGTTGAGTTAGGAAGTTTTCAATTTTGTACTTCTGAATACGCAGTATTGAAATTTAGAAATCGAAAAGAAGTTTTTGGGAAAGTTAATATGCAGTAGAAAAAAGATAAAACGATTTTAAGATGAGTGCTCTCGCCGCGCGGCTCGCGTAAATATAGTTCTAGCTCGATATCAATTGTTATAATTTCTTACTAGTTGTTCTATTCCGAAATGCAGAGTTAGAGCCGTATTACACAGCAAAGAATTATGCCGAAAATTACTCTGAAAACCACGAAAATTTTCGTCAATAAAATATGCTGTATGACACGACCAAAAATCCTTGCGAAAATTTTCGGAGTAAAAATATAAGACATGTTCTATATTCTCTAGACAAAATTTTATAAAGTGCCCGAGAATCGGCGCAGAACCATATAATCGGATTGTTCGACATTAAACTCATTAATTTTCTTTTAGATAATTTAAATAAATCTTATTATTGAAAATAAATAAAATTAGGTTAATGAAAGTATGTTTGTTTAATGTTTGCATACATCAGCTGTAACAAAATAACCCGACTGCGCATGAGTATCGTATGAATTACTCCGAAAATGTTTGGGAGATTTATTGCCTGTGTAATACAGATTTTAAGGAAATGTTATAAAATTTTAGGAGAAATTTCTGACAAAATTTTCGTGGTAAATTTCAGAGTAATTTTCGGCATAATTCTTTGCTGTGTAAGTGTAATACGAATCTTAGTGTAGTACAAAGCACCCTACGCTTTCACCACATTTGATTCTTAAATTAAGAATTATTTTTTACTTTTTAGTTCGATTACCTATAAAGCGTGTTTTTTAGTTTTTTTTAATCTATAATATATTTTTTACTTTTTGGTTCGATTTACTATAAGGTGCTTTTTTTTGTTTTTTTTCAATGCCAGATCAAAGTTTTTTTTTGATGGAACACCCTATATTTTACTACTATATTGTATTGTCATCGGTCCTTAAAGAGTGTGCAAAATTTCGAATTAATCTGAACGTTTAAAGCGTGTAAAAATATGTAATAAGGAAATTTGTAATTTCTGGTCTTCAATTTTGTCTGTCACCTTCTGCCAAACTCCACGAGCCGTCACTGAAAACGGATATCAATTATCTTAATAGAGTAATTAAAACGATGTTGAAATGTAGAACAAATTTCTAATGATACCAATGAAAGAACGTAAAAAAACCTGATAGCACCTACTTAAAAAAATTACTTGAGTAAAACAAGTCACGTAGTACTCTTCAGTACCGGATCTATTTAAGTGACAACATAATGAAAATGCATTAGTTATAAAGTTGCTTTACTTTACCGTAACTGATTTAACAGTTTTTTAGCAACTGATCGCAAAAACAATTTAGGCCTATAGTTTATTTTTATGACAGAGAAAGTCATAAAATCTAATTTCGAATGGAAAATGTCATTTTTGAATATTAATACAGATTTCTACTGAATAGTCCTTAAAATGTCGTAAATATACTTGCACTAATACACATTACAGGTATTTTTATCGGGCAGATGTAAACTCGGCAGCTTAAGGAGTTATAATCTCAATAAAAAGACGCACCAAAATACGGTATGTAATCTCGGCCGATCGTAGGTAAACCTAGTATTAGAAGTAAGATTATCCTGACTATCTGACAGCATCGCAATTATTATTTTACTTTTAAAAACGATCATTGGTTAATTTATCGAGAAGGACAAGGAAGCTGATTGAAGAAGGAATACAGTGTTGAAAAAATTGCCGTGTAAATTGAAAAACTGCGGTATTAATGGCAAGTAATCTTAACGTGTCATGAAAATTTTCACTTTCCTTGAATTGAGACATACCTGAAATCAGGTACAAAATTTTGGCCGGCCGAGATTACATAGGTACTCATTAGTGAGCATTACCTGATAATCGGCCCAATTTACAATCGCGGTTTTATCAGCCTAAACAGTATGAGATATTTCAGCGCCGTATCGTAAGACATTACCAACAATTGTAGACAATAATCTCTTCGAATAGATTTCACAGATAGTATGATTGTATGGAATTTCAGTTTGATACAGAGGTCTAACTTTTGTATGGTAAAAGGCAGTTTAGCTGCAAGGTATTTTGAGCAAAGTGTTAGTTCGCGTATAAGAATCTGGTGTGATGGAAAATTATGAACGACCGCATAAACTACGAAAAATCGGTCCGTTAACACTTAATGGAAAAAAAAATGATATTCAATTGTTACAAAACATTCACGGAAAAAAAATTATGTAAAAGTGTTGACGATACACTGGAATTAGTTCATAGTACGCTTGGTGTTAGAAAATCTACGCGTAAAGCACCGGGAAAATCAAAATTTGAAATAGATGATCATTTGATAGAAAAACGTCATGTGCATGCTTTCTTCTTTAGAAAAGAATTTCCAACGTAGACAAGGTTCTAGCTGCAGTTCGAGAAGATTCGGACTACCCTATAATGAGCAGAAGCATTTTGTGGAAACTGTTCAAAGGAGTAGGTTGCTGGAAAAAACTCTCCAGGAAGTCCGTCTTGATAAGACAGAAGTGATATTGTAATATGGAGAAGAAATTACTCAAGAGCCATAAAAGATATGAGAAACCGAAAAAATATATATATTTAATCTATGTGAAACATGGATCAACGAGGACCATACACCAAATAAATTTTGGCAGGATGAAACTGTTACAAGTCGAAAAAAGGCCTTTTTAAACAATTTATCCACTGGCTTAATCCATTTATTAACGGTGGTTTATTAACTTTTCAATCTACTCGTACCGGTGACCACCACGAGGAAATGAATGCAGATGTATTTGAGGGGTGGTTCAAACAAATGATAGACCTTCTTCCAAAGAACAGTGTAATAGTGATGGATAATGCGATTTATCACTCGAGGTTTGTTGAAAATTTGCCAACATCCTCTTGGGCGAAAAAGAATCTGCAGAATTGGCCGAATTAAACAAATATCTAGTTTTCCTCCTATTCTGTAAACAAAGAACTTAATAGTTTATGCTCCCTTCATAAAGACAAACTTAAAAAATACGCAGCTTTTGAGATTGCGAAAAATCGTGAGATCACAATGGTTAGAGCACCACCATACCATTGCGAACTGTGTCGGCACAGATAAAAGAAGAAGTTGCAAAAAAAAATAATTCTTATAAACTCTGTGATATTAAACAGTTATTTGTGGAAGCTGTCAAAAATGCCTCTCCAGAAAAATGGGAAAAAGCAGTGAATCACACTATTAAAGAATAGAAAATGAGGAGTTTGGACAATATTACCGATCAATTCTGATTTGGATTTGTAAGAAGAAACTCTATTTACACTGTTCTCATTAAATATTTATTTTGTTTGATATTTTTCGGCTATTTTTCAACTTTGTAAATTATTAAGTAAGTTGAAAACAACCACAGGCAATTGGTCGAAACGTTATACGAAAATATCTTACATCAACCATAAAAATATTACAACTCTGTAGGTACGCCTACGGATCAAAAATGGTTTAAGGGTGTAATACTCCCTGTCATAAAAATAAACTATAATACTATAACCAAAAAAATTATATACAGTTATTGATATCTATTTTTGATCAAAAATATTTTTGTGGTGTTTGAAACTAGTTTTAATATTTATATACTGTTGAAAACTAGTTTACAGCTAAATCAGCGTTGCCAGAGTTTATTGGGGAAAAGCGGAGCAACCATTTTACCTAAATTCATTTGTGGATAAACGTGTTCGGGAAAACAATGTGAAGTTGTCACTTAAAAATAAATATAGTTTAAAAAAACTAAAAAACACGCTTTTAAATAATATCGGACTAAAAAGTAAAAATAATTTTTAAAATAAGCTTAAAGCAATAATGAACGAAAAATACTTAACTTATTAATTTAACTTTTTAGTCGGATATCATTTAAAAGCGTGTTTTTTAGTTTTTTAAACTATATTTTTCACTTTTTAGTTTAATATGCTATGAAAACGGTTGCGTTACAAACAAACATACATACATACAAGTGAACCTTATATATAAAAAATATAGTTTAAAAAAACTAAAAAACACGCTTTTAAATAAAATCGGACTAAAAAATTAAGAATAATTTTTAAAATAAGCTTAAAGCAATCATGAACGAAAAATACTAGTATTATTGTGAAAAAAGCGTGTGCGCTTTGTGCCATATTTTTCGTATATCGAGCGCCCGATGCTTTTTTCACAATAATACTAGTATTTTTCGTTCATTATTGCTTTAAGCTTATTTTAAAAATTATTTTGAACTTTTTAGTCCGATATTATTTAAAAGCGTGTTTTTTAGTTTTTTGGAACTATATTTATTTTTCACTTTTTAGTTTAATATGCTATGAAAGCGGGTGCGTTACAAACAAACAAACATACATACAAGTGAACCTTAATTAAAAAAAAATGTCGTGGTCGGGATTAGAACCCACGACCGGTGAATCCGACGTCGTCGAAGACCCGCGCCTTAGCCCGCTCGGAAAACGAAAGTAATGAAATTGTTTGGATAACTAACAATAATAAGCCACTTGCTAGGATAGTTACAAACAAACTCACTAAGCTCACAGACAGGTGAAGCTAATAAAAGCGTGATAATAAAAAAGAAACTAGTTTAAACATATTCCTGGTATTATTGTTTGAAAAGTTTTTAAATCTGGAAGTGAATTATGTAACTTATTTTATCAAAATAGACAATACATTCTTTTTTTCTGATTTTATTTTTCTAATTTCCATTTTATGCTTTCACACACATTAATTATTCCTGGATCCGTCTCTGTTTGCAAACGTATCAAAGAGAAAGTTCGTTTTTCTAGACTGAATGCATCCAAATGTCAATAAGATTACACGATTGGATTCTTTTTTAACGACACCCAAAAAAAATTGAATTGATATTTCTATCACTATTGTAAAATATTCCTAACATATACAGAGTGCGTATCTACAATCACACCGAGTTCTAGGAACTACTGATCTGCTTCATTTTATTTAAAGCGGCTGAATAGACAAGAAAAGCATATATAGCGACTCGTTTCTCGTAAAGGGGGAGAATAAAATGCAATCCTTATTCTAATAAAATCACTAATCCCCTATTAAAACGACAAGAAATTGTTGTTTCAATAATAACCAAAAATATAATCAAAGGTAATATAACAAGACCTTGATAAATAGTCGAACTATTTTTATTGCATCTAAGTTTCGAGTGTATTTTAGAATCAATTCGTCGAGACGCAATTTTGGCATTCATAATCAGATTAAAGCACAAGAGCTTCAGCTCTAAGACTTTAATCTTTGATTAATGCAAAAATTATGTCAAGACAAATTGTAAAATATACGAGAAACTTAATAGCAATAAAAATAGTAACTAATTTATCAAGATCATGTTATATTTAATAAGAATATTTCTTGAGTTAATAACATTTTTAGACCTATAAATTTCCTGAAGACTAGTACTCTCATCAAATCTACTCATTTCCTTATTTTAAAACAAAATTTTGCCATTTAATACTGACAACACAGTTAAAAACTTTCAACATTGCCAATAGCACTATTATTATGTTTGTCATAATATGGACGGAGTCGTATAGAAAAGAATCAATTAATATATTTTTAGACTCACAAAAAGTGCGAAATTCGTTATTTTGTGTATAAAAGATGAAACACAATCATTTCTTAAGTATAGGTAACTTTATCACACCACTAGTAGTGGTTTTATTTGCAAAATTTGAAATTTAAGATTCCTAATTGCATTATTTAGGTAAATATCGCGGGCGATGGTGGTAAAATAGCCGACTATTTTTTAGCAAAATGGACGATTTATTTTGTTTTGATTGGCCATGCCAAAGCAATTTCCAAGCACGTGATTGGTTAAAAATCCAAATTTAACAGGTGAGGGACGTCATTTTTGACTATGGTCAGTTGATAATTTCGCTTGACATTTGATACGCCTTATAGCATCTTGCATTACTTAGTACTTAGCCAAGTATCAAACAATAATTTGTAAAACTGTCGAGCTATAACAGTGCTCTCAACAGAAAAGAAACTCTTTCCAAAATGGGTAAGTAATCTACAATCACATATTCGACCGTCTACTGATGAATATTATAGATAGATAAATGTATTTAAATTTTTATAGAACAAGAGAAAGTATCATTCAACAAAATAGCGTGATGGCCTTTATGAAAGATGAAAGAACACGATTTAGCATGCTGGATCCAATTGTTTTTTATATTGTATTTCTATTTGCCCCAAAATTTAAGTAGAACTGACTATTTATACGAAAAAAATCAAGGTTATCAAAAACAAATTACAAAATTATATTTGAAAATGACCTTTTTACGGGCATTTCTCATGGTTAATAAATAGTTTTTGTCCCCATTAAATATCAATTAAATACTTGCGGTGAATTCATATTGCAGCATTGGCATCAATTACCATAAATTTACTGTTTACATTAACAGTTCAATGCCTTTCAGGTATTTTATAAACTTAGATTAGATTTATTTTTTGTTTTAAATAAGTATTGCACAACTAATATGAATAAGGAAGTGACTAGTTGTAAGAAACATAATATATTTATTCCCTTAAATTGATGAATATTGTACAAAATTAGATATATCACCATTTTGGGATTCAGAGATTCCAGATTTGACATTTACAAAGTTGTCAGGGTGAATTTTTCCTTTTTATTATTGAAATATTTAAGATCTGGTTAATAAAAAAAAATATATTTATTGCCAAGCTCTCAACTTATTATTTTAATTCCTAATTTACATATTAGTAATATAAAATTAATTATTATTTATGACTCATAAATATGTTTTGTACAACTATTCTCAATATCCTCGGCAAAACTTTGTCCCCAGTTTCTGTTCGATATTATCAAAGTCACATGTTGACCCTGGCCATTAGAAACCGAGGTAAAATTTCAGCTCTGATTTGAAAAAACTCAAATTTAGGCTAGTAACTACCAATAACATTCTGAAAATGACTAACTACTAATATATTTGTATTTTATTTATATGCTTGATTCCTCAACTCATGAAAAAATATATAAGATGACAGGGTAGAAATTCTGAACTGTCCATATTTTATTATTCTTGTCACCAGTATAGAAATATGGTACAAAAGAGATAAAAAAAATTCAGTAAAAAGCTATACAAAGACGGTCAACAATATTGATCCCAATAATGAAACAAATGTCAATGAATTTCTGGAATACAGAACATGTTGGAAAATTTATGGAGATTTCAGATAGAAGACATCCAAAGGAAACCAGCAGGAAGTTCCACTGGTCTTAAAAAAATACTTTCCACGCCAAGAAAATGATTCGTAGTATTCTGACAGTTCTTACTCTTCATACCAAGGAAGAGCAGAGAACTTGAAAATAAAAAAAGAAAAATTGTTTTCATTTAAAAAGTATATCCTGAACAAATTATGACAATTCACTAATAATGAGATCCATTCAATGTACATAAAAATAAAAATAAATATTTGATCTAACAATTAAGTTTCAAATTTTAAAATTTGACCACACCCAATTTTACGGTATTCTACTGATTTTATTCAACACCAATTTACTTGAATAAATATAATTTTCGTTACTTTGTTTTTAATTCTTGGCATTAAATTTTAATATAGAAATGGTACTATGTGAATATTAAACATTCACTTATTATTTTCATCAATCTTTCCAAGACAAAATTTTAATTTAATATTACTAAATATAGGTAACAATTTAAATGTGCATTTAGCAAGTTTTTTTAATTAAGCTGTGTTTGTGACTCGTTTGATGCAATTCTTTATATGAATCTGCCTAATGCTATTTTTCAACTTCTACAAAATTACTACAATCTACATTATGATATTTGTTAGGGCTAGCGCATACATACAATTTTTAGTTGAACAACTGTTTTGTTGTGAATCAGAATATATTCGTGATTTCTACTCAACTAAACAATTTAGTTGCGGAGGTGCGCATACAATCGATTTTTTTATCTCCTCGAATCGTAGCACCCATAGATAAAGGATGCGTTAGGTTAGGTTGAATTACAATAGAAGTAGTACCTCTTCAAATGCTTATACGAGACTGGCAGTCGCAGTAAGGTCAGCGGAACGACTGTTTAGTCGATGGTCTGCGCACATCAATACAATGCAATACAAATTGAGCGCTTGATCGATAGTTGTCCAACTTTCAAATCAAAAGCAAATCGATAAAGCTTTTTGACTTTTTTGTCGAGCAACTATCGAGTTGACAGTATGTGCGCTTTCATATATCCTTTTGAACATATGATACACAACAAAACAGTTGTTCAACTAAAAGTTGTATGTATGCGCTAGCCCTTACTCTATTTATTTATTTCATCTTCAACATTCATCAACAGCATTTATCTTAAGGCAGCTCCACTATTTATGTGAATTTACAACAGTGGTATGCCTTATCTTTTGAATGTTCAGATATGTTTCTTAACAATACTTATTTAAAAAATTGACCTTTTTGCAAGTTCACTTCTTTAGGTATTTATCATAGAAAGGCTAATTATTGTAGTAAGTTCATATCTGTACTTAAATTGATCACAACATATTAGAACAAGCCATAGCAAACAGAATGTTTATCAGAGGATATTTTTATCTGTTTACATAAAATCAAACAAGCATTGCAATTAATGTAAACATGTACTTGAAAACAACAAAATGTAAATGTTAACATTTTAATATGGCAAATAATAAACACTTACGACATAAGTAGCTAAGGATTTATAAAAACACTAACCTTTGTTGATTAGGAACGCTCGCGGGATTGTTCTCATCGTTCATAAAAGCTTCGAGACATTCTTCCATGAGAGCTTCCTCTTCTAATCGCTGCATAACCTGAAAAATATATACTAAGCATACAGTATCTTTGGGAGTAAAATTACCTAAAATTTTACAGTAAATTATTTATTAATACAATTGCTCAAAGACACACCTACCAAAAAATAAGTATAGGCTATTTCTCGAATATGCTCCTATTTCGAATTAGGTACATTAGCATCAACTAACTAGGGCTGTGCTAAAAGGTAAATTCCCCCAATATTAAATCCGAAAATTTGTTATTTCACTTTGTATTTATTTATTCTTCTATGAATAAATATAGATTTTTTGCTCCTATTTAATGATGCTAAAAAGGAATGCAACTAAAATAAATTTTCGGTGGGAATTTAATAAATATGTAGTATATAGTACAGTATTTTCAATCATAAGAATCACAGTCAGAGTTAGGATCAATGTCGCTGTTTTCCTCATATGGATTGTAAATTATAATTGGATTGATTTCTTTGATTCGGTTTTAACGAACCCACGATACCTCTATTAACGAAAAATCGAGTCCAATATTTTTCAACATTTTTTTCACTGTTTTCAGTTTTCGCACTTTTCAATACTGACTACAGTTTTGTTTTACCAATACACAGCCCATCATACACGTTAACATACAGATGAAACTGATAGCCTTCATTGTCTTTTTCAGCAGTAATATAAGCCTGTACATTATATATTGATGTACCTATCTACATTTAAAGCATTCTAGTGGCTTATATGCAAATTCTTTCAAAGCACAATATGAATTAGACAATATTAATATAAATTTTCTCTACAATACCTATCTACTTAATGCAATAATAATAAGTTACTTTTTTAGACATATATTTGTTGTGGTCTTGGTTGGAATTATTAAACTGAAAACAGGTACCTAGATGAACCATCTTTATTACCAAGCCACACTATCGTCTAATACTCTTACAATAAAGTAAATACGAAGTCAGCTAATAGAATAAGTTAAGTAGGTTTATTTTGCCTAAAAATATTAACAGGAATTTACTTTAATACTTTCTAAATGCAGTTGAATGTTTATGCCCAGCTAATTATTTGTTATTACCTATAGTCGGAAACAGGCTTATATTCGTGAAATAGCCTATTTTTGGTTTTATTCAAAAATATCAGAAGCCATTAGAGATATAACCTTCAAGTTAATAGAAATATATCTTCCTACCCTAGCCTCTAGTTTCTTGTTTTCCACTAAATGTTTTTGTAGGATCAAATAATTTGTGATATAAGTGCATCATTAAATTTCATTCATATGCCTATAACATTTGTTATTAACAACTTGGTTCCCAGCCATGTAAACCAATGTTTTTCAATTCAATAACAAATATTTTTGAAGTGATACTTCTTAAGGGGCGAATCGATAATCGATGAGAATTGAGAGTGAAATTTCAAGGAAGTGTTTCCATGGAAGTGAGTGAGTGAGTTTAGGACCACAGCACTTAGGCCACATGTGACCCATTGTACATCCTCCCGAGGAGTTGTCCTCCTAGGTCATCGTCCATCCTGTCCTTTTCAGGAAGGTGGACAGGTCACTAGGAGACATCTCCTTTATATCCGCAGGTGTAGGCCAAGACTCACTGAACACACTCTCTTATTAACGATAACTCCGGGCACTCACATAAGACATGCCTGACAGTTTCATCTTCTTGTTCACACATTCTGCATAGAGGTGTGTCCACTAGCCCCATAGTATGGAGTTGTTTCCTTAGTTGATAGTGGCCAGTCAGAAATCCTGCTGTTAAGCGTAGGTTTTTCCTGGTCATCGCCAAATATTTCTTCGGTGCCATCTTCCCAGGGTCGCCCAAGGTGTGGCAATTGAGATAAAAGCCAGTTCTGTTTGAACCATGCTGGTATTTTTTCCCATTCCCCACTTAGTTCTTAGGCCAAGTGATCTGGGGTAAACTCCACATCCAGAGCCTTCTTTGGTATTTGAGCCGTATGTATATATGCGTATTGCATTTGCAGCATCTGACTGTGTTCTGTTTTATTTTTATTTTGTAGGGTTTATTGAACACAAACTTGGGTTCAATTGCATCATTGGCCGGCTGCAGCAGAGGTAGCGCTTCTCGCCATAGGCTTAGCCTCAATTGACCTACTCCTACTTCGGGGATTACACCAGCCGTAAGCAACCTCTTTATGAAGCATTAATAAAAACACTCTGTTAACCACAAGATTTCTGAGTATCCTTTAATGAAACAGTGATTTTAAAGATTATCCTACTTATCACAGTAAGATATATGAGGGTAGATTGAAACAACACAATCAGCTGAAAATTGAACTAGTAACAAAGTTGTTCATCAGTTTTCAATTATGTGGAGGAACTTTGCTAGCCAAACACACAAGTGAGAAAAGTACTTTCCCCACATGTTGCACACTATACTTTTTCTACAACTGCACAAATTTAAAGAAGTAACTTAATATTTATTTTTATGGTTAGTAAAACAAAAATAACACTAAAGTATCCCATCTCTATACTGTTTAATTATTTTATTTAAAATTTTAGTTGATGGTGAAATTTGTACAATTTTGAATGGTCAAATCCGGAACGTCATTTCTTTTCACTAAATTCTCCGTTATATTAATTAATCTGACAGTTTTGTGACAACTAAGTAGGTATTTAAAGATGACAGAAGCCTACTAAGTTTATGTCCATTTTATTTGATTCTAAATATAAATGTATGTGGCGTGGGCAAAGTGCCGTGAGAAATGATATTTCTCACAGTATGAGCAATATTTGGTTTTGAAATTAAGTAAGGAATGAGAAATACATCACTTTTCATAGCAGTTGTAGAAAAAAATATTTTTCAAACTTAACTACCTATAAGAATGAAATGAAGGTAAACATCAGAGAGAAAATTAATATAAAAAACTAGAAAGACAAAATAAATGAAAGTTTTATGTTAACTAAGCACATTGGAAGCATATCAACTGAACAGGATTAATGGCCTCTAAATTGGATGTTAACCTTATTTATATCAATATTAGTATGAAGACCTTCAATTATTTCATTTCACTTTCATGCTAGAGTGGCCATCTTTTTTTAGAAAAATTAAGCATATAATTTTTAGTAAGAAGCAAATAAAAATGAAAGTATATTTTAGAAGTACCATTAACAATTTTTCTACAAATTCCAAGTAAATAACTTTAAATTATTTTGCTACATAGGTACCACATGGTAATGTTTTTTACCTCTTTATCAAATTCTTCCTCATGCTCCATCCACAGGTACTCGGAAAAGTCAGTCTCGGGGGTAGTGTTGAAGTCGTCAACCACATTATTTTCGATTCCTTCAGAAAAGTAAGAATTGTCATCGTAATCATAAATACCGTTATCAGCAGTTTTGTTTCCAGGCATTTTCATAGTCTAAAAACAAAATAAAATACAATTACTAAAAAATTCAGGACATTCCTCCTCCATTTTAGGGAAGTATGTAGCACAACAAAAAAAGTTCTACTTGCCAATGTTTGAAAAGCCACAATTAACACTTTTATTAAACTTTTCTAGTTTATTAGGAGGCAGAGGGAAAACAGAATGATTTATAATTCTTGATTTGTTTCTTTTAGAGTTACCAATTCACAATTTATTCTCACGACGCAGTCAGTCTTCTTTTAACTTTTCAACTTATGTTGTTAAACATGAACAGCGCAGATACCAGTGATGTTGGCAGGGTTGCCACACTACGTTTTATGGAAATAAAATTATAGAAATCCGAAGTTATCATTTATCTAGCCTCCATGTTATCATTAATCAGTATGTGTATGGCTGGGGTGTCTTTCTTTTGAAGGTAGTCGTCGGTACCATTCTATTTCATGTATTTCATCATCCCTGGTTAGGTACTCCTTCATTTTTAACATTCGATAGTCCATTTGTGACTGAGACCAAATAAAATCCAATCCATTATTTTGTCGTCCCTTATTGTGAAAATCTTTTCTTGACGCTAATAAATTTCTCATACACCTACTTCTTTACTAATTCGTCTCAAAATTAAGAGATCCCTTTAAGTCTGATAGAACCACCTTTTTGATTCGATAATCTAAGACTTTTGGTACATATCACATGTAAATTGAACATTACTCTCAATCTCCTAAATATATAAATTCAATATTCATCCCCATCTGACTAGGTATTTATTAACGTTAAGGGCATCGCTATCGTCATCGTTTTCATTACATTCGCTTTCGACTTTCCCCGATTAGGTAATTCTTAGCATACCTACTATTTTCTAAATGTCATGTTTCTATGTTCAATATCTTTTCGAATGTCCTGTCCATTATTTTTATTTAAATCCAATGCCGTTTCAGCAAAAAATAGGTATATCGTTCGCTAATATATATAAAATTAACCATTTTTTTTGTTACTTTTAGAAAGATTTATTATTTTTATATTAGCACCGGCAACACTGGTTGTTTAGAATAGCTATGTTCTTTCGTACTGATTCAATTGATGGAACTTATGTGATTAAAGTGGAAGTGATTTTGCAATCAGAACACATTCATTCACTGAATGCCCGAAAGAACGCGCTCATTTTCATCATAGCCTTGAAGACGTTTTCGTGAGGTTTTCGTCCACAGATAACATGTCATTTGGAGGTTATTTATTTTTTATTCATTTATTGAGTTACGCTGTGTAGAACAAGAAAAACTAACGAAATGGAAAGAAAATTAATATTAGATTCCCTTGTAAATGTACATTATAAACATCTAGCTTAAAATTTTGAGGTTAACTTTACCAATGTGATCTAACTGATATAATAAATTCCGCGTTCAGAATAATTACTTATGATCACTTTTAAGTTGTAGAGGGGGAACTGATTGAAAACGAAAGAACGATCGCTTAAACTGATCTACCTGATTTTAGTTACATAGTTCACTTCTTTCAGTACGAAAGAACATTACTAAATGTATAAGATATTTCAACAAACAAAAGGTTTCTTTGAAAACAAACTCGGCTTGACTTATGCTGTAAGCGAGTTTTATCTATTTTTGCATAGATGGCAATAGTGTTCATTTTTAATTTAAATTTTCAAAGCTTTACTCAGCTAAAACTTAAATTGTGTGGTTTCTAAGAACCATCCTGAACCGACTTTGTCAGTGATTATTGAATAATTAAGTGTCCATATTGTTTTCGAACTGTCAAGTCTATCACATTAAATATCTTTTCCTCCTGCCCCTATAGAAAGTACACACTTTGCTCCCTCATATCAGGGAGCAATAAATAACTCATAATTCGCACCCTCGGGAGCAAAGTACCTACACACTTCACACTTTGCTCCCTAGGAAGGAAAAATAATGTTCTCTTATTTCTCTTATTTTAACTGTTTCAAATGAAGAAACTTGATTGAATTATATTCAAATATTTTCTGTTATTTCTGTAACACCTTTGTACATCCTGTATTCTGGTGAAAATTAATTATGAATGTTATTTAAACGTTAGGTATTAAATAAAAATTTCAACTTCAGGATTGTTGGATACGTTTTTTGATTTGCGAATAAAACTATCATAGTACCTATATCTGTGGCTCACTGACATAAACATTGCGATTGTCTTTTAGCAGAGACTAATCTGAAGATAAACAAGCGTTCTTTGTACAACACGTGATTCGTAATAGTTATTTTGATCGTGTTTGAGTTCATTTAATATTTGATACTTTCTTCAACATTGTTTTAATTGCTTAGCTATTTTAAAAGCTATATATATATATATATATATATATATATATATATATATATATATATATATATATATATATATGTGTCTAACTATTATTGTGGGGGATGCGGCAATGTGAATAAGTGAACTCTTTTTAGTTTGTTCTGAGCTTTCGGTAATTTATTATCACCATTATCAAAGAACTACAAAAGATACATTTATAGATATTTCAACAGGTATAAATAAATTCAGTTTAAAAGTGAAACATTAATTACTTACAACTAAGCGAGGTTAATCACAATATCTATATATAATATGTATAATATGGAGAAAAAACATGGTATAAGATATAATTTTCTTTTTCAAGAAATTAAATTAAAAATAAAACTATCAAAATTGACATTACGACATCGATGTTAATTTTTAGTAGTCATAGAAATGTCTTTAAATATGTTTAGTATAATAAATTACCGAAAGCTCAGAACAAACTAAAAAGAGTTCACTTATTCACATTGCCGCATCCCCCACAATAATAGCATCGTACATCAACTAACGACAAGTAAATTCACTTCGTCGATTCAGTGGTTACCGAAAATTTCCTTACCCCTTCTATCGTCTGCTGAGTTCTGGCGAGTTTAAATCGAGAAAGTGTTGAATACAGGGGTAGCGCGCAGTGTTAATGTGATGCTGATCGGAACTTCGGAAATATAATTAAAGCTTTTTGTTTTCGTTTTTGTGAGCAGATCATGGTTTTTGCGTGAATATTAAAATATTTATACATATTTTTATTATAATTTTGTATTTAGTATAAATATTATAGTGACTTATTTCATTACAAAATGCCTGGAGTGGTGTATTGTTCTGTTGATGGTTGTCGCAGTAAAGTGAAAGAGAGATCGTTTTTTAGATGCCCAAAAGACAAAATTAGGTAAGAGAAGAGGTAATTTAGTAGTATACAAGTAAACTTTTTTTATTTTCTATTTTATATTGCAGATCGATGTGAAGCTTGGAAAAATGTTTTGGGTTTTAAAGGAAACCACCGATATGCCAATATAACGGTGGAACAATGTTATAATAGGATAAAAATTTGTAATTTGCATTTTACTGACAATAGTTTCACAAATGAATTGAAGAATCGAATTAACTGTCTCGCAATTCCTTCTTTATTATTACAAAGAACTGAAGGTGAGAAATTTTCTCTATGTGTTTATTGCTTTAATTTTAGTTACAAGTTGAACTAATTAATTATTGATTGAATTGGTTCTATTAAAATCTGAACATAAACGATGAAAGTGAAACTTTTGTTTTAGATAACGACGAATATATTGATGTTCCTATTAAAGCCTGCAGTGACGTTCCTATTAAAGTCTGCAGTGACGTTTCTATTCAAACAACTAGTGCTCAAATAGGTATGGTTAAATATATTTTTAAAAGACCTTAACAAAATGAATAAACTTACTTTATAGATATTGGAGTTCAGACGTGCCCAAAGCTTTCAGCTTCTACACCAAGGAAAAAGATATATAGAAAAAAAAATTAGGAATCTCAAGAGAACCTCTGCCAGATTATCTAATTCCAAAAAGTCTCTAGAAACGAACATTAATTTTGAAGACGTTTTGCAATTCTTAAAAAAACTATTCCAAAAAATCATACAACTTTCTAGAATGTCAGTTTAAGCTACTGAATAAAGCTCCAAAAGGAGCAAGATATACTGACGAATTTAAGCAATTTGCTTTGAGTGTTTACTTCTTAGGTCCGAAAGCTTACAGAAAAATGTCAACAGTTTGTACAATGCCTTCAATATCAACACTTCATCGTTTTCTTAGTCGCTGGATTTTAAAACCGGGATTTAATGATTCAAATTTTAATTTAATGAAATCAAGATCCGAGCTGTTAGGTGAAAAGGAAAGAGATTGTGTTTTGTGTCTAGATGAAATGTCAATCAAATCCAATTTATTTTATAATATTTCTATTTACAAAATTGTTGGGTTTAAAGAAACTAACCAAAATAGTATGGACATCGCATCTAGTGTACTGGTAGTGATGGCTAGGTATAGCAACTAGCTGGAAACAGCCTGTTGCTTATTTTTTTTTATAAAAATTCGGCATCCGCCGATGATCTAAGAGACATATTATTTGAAAGTGTCAGAAAAATATCCAATGCAGGATTAAATGTTTTGGGAGTAATATCTGATCAAGGATCTAATTTTCAAAAACTGGTGAAAGGTTCGTTAAAGTTAACTGAGGACAATCCGGTATTTTTTGTGGATAGTATAAAAATTGTTTATTTATTTGACGTACCCCATCTTTTGAAATCGACAAGGAACAATTTCTTTAAATACAATTTCATAGTTAAAAATGGTGAAACCAACAAAGCCTATTTAGATACGATGTATAATTACGAGAAACAAAAAGAATTCAGATTGGCACCCAGACTTACTAATGAACATATCTACCCCAGCAGTTTTAAAAAGATGAAGGTAAAACTTGCTTCCCAAGTTTTTAGTCACTCTGTAGCCGTGGCATTGAGTACTTATATTGACTTTAAAATTCTACCAGCATCAGCCAGAACTACAGTTACTTTCATACAAAATATGAACGATCTCTTTGACATTCTAAACTCGTGTCATTTAAATAATTTCAATGCCTTTATGGGCACTGAAAAGCAAAACACTTTTCTTAGAGATATGCTCACAATGTTTAGCAACCTTCAAGTTTCCAGTTCTAACGGAAAGAATGTTACTAAACAACTTAAATTTATATTTGGGTGGAAGTTGACAATTAAAGCTATTTTTATTTTGTGGGAAATGTTACACCAAACAAAAAATTACACTTTCTTATTAACGAGAAACCTTAACCAGGATTGTCTGGAAAATTTTTTTGGGCAAATCAGAAATTGTTGTGGTAATGCAAGAAACCCTACGCCAATCCAATTCTGCAGAGCGTTTAAAAAAATTACTTCTCTTAAATATTTAGATTACTCCGAAGGAGCAAACTGCATGCAAGATTTAAATGAAATTTTGCTTAATACAAAATCTGAATTGCTTAAAAGTACAGTTAGTTCTACGACTACAAATAATATCTATACTCCTCTAAAAGTGTTTACGACTGATTATAGAAATATAAAAAGTGTCGATGGAAATGCACTGGTATACGTTACTGGATACCTACTTAAAAAGTGTTTATTGCAGCATTCGTGTAACACTTGCTTAGAATTTATTAAGATAGATAATCTAGAAGGAGACGCTACCGTTTTTATGAAATATAAAGATTATAGTGTTTCATCCAACATTTGTAATTTGGTTGTGCCTCCCAAAAATTTTGTGGAACTCGTTATAGAATTGGAAAACATATTTATAAATAAATTTAATAAAATAGCCTCTGAATATGGTGTCGGTATGAAGCTTAAAAATAGCTTTAAGAATGTTAAAATGTGGCATCCTTGTACAAATTTCCCAGTTGATTATTTTTATTCATTGTATACAAGATTACGTATTTATTATACATTAAAATTTGCTAATCGTAACATTAAAACAGAAAAATTACAGAAACAACACCCCAAACTAAGTATACTTAAACATTTGTAATAATTACTATGCTAAACATAACAATTTAATCAATAATATTCATTAGAAGCTTGTTCGATTACACCGTAGTTTGATTTAAAAGTTTTTAAATTTTATTTTAATATTCCTGTATTATAATGGTGGTCACTGCAAATCAGTACATACACGTATTTAACCACACGTATGTCCCTCGTAATTGTTGTATTATGATAACGGGCGAGTATGGCGCCAGAGAGACGATGTGCCAAAAATTTCAAACGTTCCGACGCAAGTGAATCTACTTGTCGTTAGTTGATGTACGATGATAATAGTTAGACCTAACTAGTATCGGCAACGAACGATTTCCTATATATATATATATATATATATATATATATATATTTATATATATATTTATATATATATATTTATATATATATTTATATATATATATATTTATATATATATATATATATCTGATTGTTTAGAATAAAAAGGATCATTAAAACACTACAAAACAACAAAAGTACAAATCTAACCAAATAAATGGTTTATTGTTTTTCCTTAGGGCACAGTCATCAGTTGGTGGACATGTATATTTAGCAATAATTAAGAAAAAATGTGAAAACTGAACATACTTTAAAAATAATGTAGAATTTCATGACGTACTGAAAATCATTCCAACCCCAATATATCCCAAACTCACCTCTCCCCCCACCGTTATAATACGAGGTAAGCGTGTAATTTATTTTTTATTTCCAATTTTATATTGTACAATATACACATGCCAAATTATAAATTTTTATTCCTATCCGTAAAGCCGCAATGGCGATTGTTTTATTCATTAAGTTATTAATTTTTTTATATTTTCTAAGAAAATCAATGATTCTTCCCTATGATTTTCGAATAATCGGGAAGTTATTGTTTTTTTGCGCGATCGATCTTTTTTGTTTATTTACAGCATCGGTTGTCAGGACGGTAGGTTGTGTTTACTGGTTTCTAAGTCCAACACGTCGGTAAGTGATTTACTTACCGTTCAGACGTCGGTAAGTAAACTACTTACCGACGTCCACAAAACATACCCCTATGTTTTGTGCCGACGTCTCAGCTCTACATACATTTAAGTGGTCCTAAATAATATATTACTACATTCATTACACAAAAGGAACAAAAAAAAAATAAGAAGATTTATATTTTTTTAATGAACAGAAACAATTTCACAGAAAGGACAAAAAAATCAAAAACATTAATTTGAAACATTAAAATTAAATGTACAATTGGTACATTGGCGAATTTTATTACCGCTTGTACCTGCCATGTTGGTATCGAGGGTATTCATATTCGTATTACTCAGCGTAACTGAAGGAGAAACTGTATAAGTATAAATGTCATTTTTCACTTTTCGTTCATTTCGAAGAAATTTAAATTATTTTATTTGAAATTTATTTCAATACGGTCGCGCAAAAAATGGTATAAGCATCTCGAACGTTAAGGGTTTTACCGGTCTCCAACAAAATTGGAGGCTTCGCTAAGCTCAGCCTCCAAACATTGCTGTCGACCGGTAAACAACCCTTACCGTTCTTAATACTTAATATACTATTACCCCGTTTTACAAATATCGAGGTTTCAACAAATCTCGACGTTTTGAAGCCCTAAGAAGCTTTCCTGACTATTTTTACGATGATGTCCGTACGTCTGTATGTATGTATGTGTGTGCGTGTGTGCGTAAACCTCTTATAACTTCTGAACGGCTTGACCGATTTGATTGCAGTTGGTGTCATTCGGAAGGGCTTCACCAAACTTAGATTTCCTGTCAGTTGGAACCAATTCGGACCAGTAGATTTCGAGAAATTGCAAAAAATGTGAAAAAAAGTTGTTTTTTTTTTCATTTTTTCAAAATATCTCCGAATTGGCTAAACCGATCAACCTCAAAAACTAATCAGCTCTTAACCTTGAAAACCCGCATCGATCGCCACCAAGTGCGTGAGAATCGGTTGATGCGTTCGTGAGATATCGTTGTCGAAAAAAAGTGTTTTTTTGTAATAACTCCGAAATGTTTCATCAGATCAACTTTTTTGTTCTAAATTTTTTATAGAGCTCAAAAAACTACATCGATCGCCGCCAACCGCGTGAAAATCGGTTAATTCATTCAAAAGTTATAGCAGTTTGAAAATTAAAAAAATCGTGTTTCATCGAACTTTGACAAGACTTTTGAACTCGAAGAGCTCAAAAGCATCGAATAGCTTTATCTTTGAGCTCAGAGAGCTCAAAATAACACAAAAATTAAATTTCTGAGCTCGAGCTCAGAAACATCGCAACTAGCGACAAAATCGCATGCGTTTGAAAATTGAATTTAGTTGAAGTTGCAGGGATGGCCTTCAGGGTCAACCGATTTCCAGATAATACATTTTTTTCCTATCCATACATTGTTATATTCATTAAATAATTGATTTTTTGATAACATTTTTTCTGTATAACTTTCTAAAAAAAAGGTCATCTAGATTAAATTTTAGGTATGTACCTACGTAAAAAAAACTACGTAGAATATTATACCAAATTTGAAAATTGATTTTTACAATTTTTTCACAAAGTTACCCCCATCCCCCAAGAGCGGGGGTGGGGTAATTATAGTAGATCTAAATCAAAGATAATCATCCCAAAATACAACCCTGTGAATTTTTTTTACGTAATCTGTACCTACATATACTTCAACCCTCTATAACTAGAAGAATTCTGTGTACAAATACATTCAATAGGTACATTCAGTACAATAATAATTAAACAATTCAAAAATTAATAAGGCAAGTCCAATGAAATACGAAAATTGCTAATTGCTACAGTCTTAAATAAAACATCATTCGAGTGCTATTCGTTATTGCCATATTCACACGAAGTTAGAAATCTGTAAAGTTCATTTCGTAAGGTACCTAGTAATTATTCAATAATCACCTATTCATAAGTGATAACGAATTGTTGCAAACTCTGACCATGAATTTCAAAATGGACTATTTTGTAGATAAATTGTATAAATTGAAAATTGTAACTTTGGCAACAGTGCGTTTACTCGCGTTGATATGATTAAAATATGGAAACGATCACACATGGTGGTGCTGCAAACACAGTCGCCATCTATCGCTGTATCCCATTTTCTTCAAATTAATTTCCTGTAACTGACTTACTACAGAGATAAGTAACTATCTCTATTATTATTAAACAATGATATTATATATTGCGTTCCTTTAAACTTCAGCAGCGAATGATGGATGACAACCTTTGCGTTGTGCGATGATGCAAATAACAAATAATGCGCCCTCTAGTGTTATTAGCATATGAGTGATTTATCATTAGAATTATAATTCGATCATTGAAATAATTCCAATCTGCCCATCACCAGTGATAGTACATCCAGCACTGATTAAATTACGGCGGTGATTTTTCAGACAAATCGTAATAATTTATTTTTTAATTAAATACCGCCCCATCTGTATAATAAAATTAGGGCTTCTAAACAATAGACAACGTATGGAGGGTGGGTGTTGTCAGTAGACAAAAGTGTTTGTATAGATAAAATTGTATAAATAAAACTTAAAACTAACTTAAACTAATTTAAAATTGTTCTAAAACATAGTTCCTGTTGATTGATTGATTAGTTCGGCACCACCAGTCAGAGGCTTAGAGACCTCGGCACCTCAGTCGTTACGCTTTTTGTGCTCTTGGTTACACCGTTTCTGTGAAGAGACCAGTAGCTCTTATCAAGCCCAACAGTGTTTTCACTAGGTCCTTCTTGGAGAAATCCTCCTTTAGATACTCTAGTCCTAGGAGTCTATATCTAATGAGACATTGCTTCACATTCGAAGATAATGTAAGAGGCTGTTTCCTCCTCTTCCATGCACAACCGACAGATAGGTTCCTCCCTATATACATGTCAATTGTATGCATCTGCTTCCTTAAGGTACAGTGACCGGTGAGTAATCCCGTCACTTTCCTTATCTGGCCCCTGCTGAGGTTTAGTATTTCGTTAGTCAGAGACTCCGAGGGTTTTTTGACCAAGAGTTTGCTGTGTTCCTGTTTTGGCACGTGTCTCCAGTACGTCTGATGTTTAATTTGAATCCACCGAGATGTACAACCACGTGCAGCAGATTCTGATATTCCAAATACTGGTTCAGGACCAGTGAATTCAGTTTCAGATAGCAAAGCTAGGGTGTCTGCCTTTTCATTGCCTACACGATACCATTGTGCCCCGGGATCCACTTAAGAGTTACTCTATTGTGGTTTGCCAGGATTAAAAGTTTTTGAAGGCAGTCCCAGACCAGTCTAGATCTGATCTGAGGACATGCTAAAGATTTCAGTGCTGTCTGACTATCCGAGAGTATGAGGATTTTTTGGCCTCTTTACACCCTTTCGATGTTCATTTGCAAACACGTGTCGATAGCGTAGATTTCTGCCAGGAAAACAGATGCAAACTTCCCCAACGATGCGTGGACATTGCACCTGGGTCTGGCACCATGGACTCCAGCTCCTGTTCCTTTGTCAGTTTTAGATCCGTCTGTGTACCACACCAACGTTTCTTTTCCTGGCTGAATGCTTCCAATCCATCCCAGTTTAGCTGGATATGGTGGGGTTGGTTATCGTTAATTGTGGCCAACATGTTATCACTTCTCATTTTTAAGAAGCGAGTTTGTGATAACATCTGTGATTCTGGAATGACTATGGGAGTTGGTTCCTTCGTGCCAATTCCCATTGGATTCCAGCCTGTATGCAGCCATTCTCGCTTCCGCCTTAACATGCAGAGCAGGAGGCGGAAAATTGAGAATGGCTTCCAATGCCGCAGTCGGGCTGCTTCTCATCGCCCCGTTATGCACAGACAGGCAAGCCTCTGCATGAAGTTTTGATAGCTCCAGTTCGGCTTTCCTCTGATATTTTTTTGTCCACCAAACTAGGGCTCTATAAGTAACCATGGGTCTCGCCACAGTTTTGTACAACCAGTGAACTATCCGTGGATTTAGTCCCCATGGTTTTCCTAACGCCAGTTTGGCAGCCATTAAGGCCATCTTTCCTTTATTGGTTTTGCCATGTAGGAGTGAGTTCCAGGTTAGCTTTGAGTCCAGAATTATGCCCAGATACTTGACCTCCTGGCTACGACACAGCTGCACCTCGAAGAGGCTTGGTAGTTTTAGTCTATCAAGCTTCTTTTTTGTAGTGAAGGGAATGAGTGTAGTTTTTGCAGAGTCCACCCTTAGGCCCTACGCCAAATCTCCACCATTTCCAGTGTTGCATCAGCTCAGATATAACGTTAGGGTATTTCCCCAGTACAAGTATTGTTAGATCGTCTGCATACCTCTGGGTGTATATCCCCGTCCTGTTCAATTCCTCCAAGAGTTCTTTTATGACAAGGTCCCACAGCAAAGGTGATAGGACTCCTCACTGTGGGGATCCCTGTCCTGTTGAAAAGCATGTTTTTCATCCACCGACATGTGGTGTCGTCTGCTCCACGCCTTGCAACAGAAGCTACCATGGAGTCAAAGGAGATATTGTCGAACGCTCCTTCTATATAAAGAAATGCTCCTAGAGCGCTATTTCTTGATTTCCTAGGACAGCCTCAATTTTCGACACCAGTTGGTGTAAGGCTGTTTCACAGTATTTTCCTGATTGATAGGCATGTTGGTTATAATCTAGTGGCCTTTCAATGAGAAAGTTTTCCCTAACATGCCTATTAATAGGAACATAAAAGAAAACAGGGTTATTGGCCTGAATGACTTTACCTGTGAATAATCCTTACCTGGTTTGGGAATAAAGACGATTCGCGCTCTTTTCCTAGCAGTTGGAATGTATCCAGTTGCTAGTGATGCTCTGAAGAGTTTACAAAGTACTGGAGATAGATGTATTTGCATCAATGTTCTCAATGTTTGGGTTTCGTCCAAAGCAAGTGAATATCTCAAATTTTGGTCTTTTATTCGCTCATTATCCGCCAGGAGCGGCCACTAAACAAATCGTTCATTACCAACAGGAAGTGATTTTTGACTTTGGACCTTCAAAAAACAACGAAACATACCACCAGCTTTACCCTCCTGCCTACGATTTAAGTAAGATGTCGGCCCCAGTATTCTTAATTTACAGTTCCCATGACTGGTTAACCCATGAATTAGATGTTGATAGGTTATCTCGGGAGCTTGGCAATTTCCAAGAAAAATATTTGGTACCAGTGTCACCTTGGAACCACCTAGATTTTTTATTTGGCAATGATGCTCCAAAAGTTATCTACCAGAAAGTTATAGAAACATTGGCGAAGTATTGAGATTGAAATTTTGTATATTTTAACAAATATAACATTGTTTTTTATTTACTTATCTTATATTACTGTTCCATGTAATCACTTTCATGAAAATATTCAGTACGATCCACTAGATCATAATATCTATAGATTTTTATTTCTATATACTTTATTAAATATGCTTCTGCTTATAGCACAATATGGTTTCCTTTTTCCAGTCATGGTGTCGTTATAAAAAAACCTATGGAGTTCGTATGGTTGCCGGATTGGTGATAAGAAAACTGAAGATTTAGCCGTATCTGCAGATACTTATTCTACACTCCTGCATAAACAAGCAATCGTTCTTCATACAAATCTACAATCATGTCAAAGGACACTATAAATACAAACGGGAGTTTGGACTTTTGGAGGTGCCTATTCAAGCGGCAGTATCCCTTTAGTGCAGTCTTACTCTGGTTTAGGCATTCATTTGTTCTCACCTGGTTGTAGTTTCCCAGAAGTATCTTTCGATGGTCTTAGCCTACTAGATATTTCCAATGGTCATATCTTCTCTTTTTGTCGGCGTTGCCGATTTCTTTCAATATTACATTGGTGCTAATACTACACAGAGGTGATATCGGGAAGAATGCCAACAACCTTAAATATAGTTGATAATTGGTGCTTACAAGAGAGATTGACAGTCAAAGCTCAGTAAATACAAATTCTCAATTTCACGAAAAAGACGGCACTACAAGTTTCAAGTGTTTAATTTATCTTTATAATATTAATACATACATACATTAAAACAGCTAGTTCATCTGCTATTTGATTTCCTTCTATTCCAGTGTGTCCTGTCCCAGTAAGTTTTTCTAGGCATTCCCATACCATTTTAGAGCTGCTTACAGAAAATGATAATTCAACATGCAATGATGAAAACAAAACTCATTTCGTCGAATAATCTCTATTCTAGACAACTACTACTAATTTAGACAGGCGAACCCTGGCCAAGAAAAAACTCAAGCCAAGGTTCCGGCACTGAGGCCACTGGCGGGCCCATTGCGCCATTCCTGCTACTTATGCATCCTTGAAGCAGAGTCCTTCGATGAAGGACTCAATCCTCTTCAGTGGATGCCTGCTTATATCCCCGGGGCCATAACAGGGACTCCGAAGATTCGCCCGAGTAGCACAGCTCAATGTGGACATACGAGGAGAACATGGTCCGACGTTTCGTCAGCCATGCCGCAACCCCTACATAAGGGACTTTCCTCTAAACCTAGGTTACGAGGTGTTTCCTCAGACAGAAGTGCCCTGTTATCTTTTCAACCTACTCCTTGGTAGTTCTAGAGCAGCTCTATCATGTCCATCCACTCAATAGGAGCTTGGACTGCCTGAGACCCTGTAGAGCCCTCCAGTGTGCAAGGTGCCGATTTCTCAACCAGTTCCTCGTCTCCTTACCGATTGTTTGTTTTGTGAGACCCAAGGTCGGGCCGGGGCCGTTAAAAGGGGTAGCCGCCCCTTCCACAGCCAGCGCGTTCGCCCCTTCATTGCCTTCAAAACCAGAGTGGGCCCGAATCCATTCTATCCACACTGTGTTCCGCCTTGCTACGTCAGCAAGGCGTTCAAGACATTCAGCAGCAAGCCCTGAGTTGATAGTATATCCACTCAGGGCCTTGATTGCCGCCTGACTGTCGGTGTATATGGTTATGCGTCGGTCCGCATAACCTCTGTCTAGGTTTATCTGCGCACATTCCAAGATAGCGTATACCTCAGCCCGATTTGCACACACCCTTACCCAATGGAACACAGACTTGTTTCCTTGGGTTCCTGGAGTAAATTCCAGCCTCCGCCCCATCGCTGGAGCATGAGCCATCTGTGTACCAGACGATCCCATGAGGCTGTGAATTTCCCTTTCTTTCCCAGAATTCTCTATTCCGGTATTCTAGACAAACTTGAGGTTAAGGTATTTATGAAATAAGAAGCAGTGTAATATAAATAATTTTATTTTCGTGAATACAATAAACAATAACAATAAAAGAGATATATATTGTATAGGGCTCTGTAGCAGAATAGCGTCAGTCAAAATAGCGCTGGACAAAATAGCGCATAACAAAAACAGCAGCAGAGAAAATAGCTTATTTCCCTTCTTCTTCTCGAAAATATATCAAAGAATTTGTATTCCACATGAAGGAGGCTTTTAAGTAAAGTGTTTCCAACTGTGGTAAAGTGATCTTTATTATTTTATGTCTTGTTTATTATTGTATGGTATTGAAACTTGGGGATTTCTTTTTTTCTGCTTCTTTACCAGATGATGTGTTAAATGTCGGAGTGACATTAACTAGTTTGGCACGGAGCTTTGAAGGCATTTATATGTAAAATGTCGTGTGAACCATGCAGTGGGGATAAGGAAAAAGGGCTGTTTTTATTACTGATGATAAATTAAGTTGTAAGAATTAGTGTTAGCATTATTGAATGCATAGAATCTTAGGGATAACAATAATTGTTCTGTTGACTATATGGCTCCACCCCTACAATGTTTATGACTTTTTTATGAATGCGTAAATAACTTTTAATATAAACACCTGTTTGTACAAGCCAGGCGAAGTCCTATTTGCTTTAAAATATGTACAACTGTTGGCTTTGTTATCCGAAATCTTTCGAAAAAAAAGACATAACGTCGTACTCTTCAAAATATCGGTGACTTGCTCTATATAATTCAAGCCATCTTCTTATTTCATTATAAGAGGAATTACTTGATTCCCAAAGTAGATTCATTTCGAAATACTTTCGTCTAGATTGTGACAACTCAATTTATTTAGTTGCATGTTGTTTGAGGTTAGATACTAATATAAAGTAGAATTTACCGCCATAAAGGCCAGAATTCGACACTACGGTTTCAGTCGACTTTGTTGACGTTGTTTTGACTATTATGAAACCCAATTATGACTTAGAGGATGCTTTTCGGTTCAAAGTCTCCTGAAGTGCCCCTCGTATAATTTAGTAGGCCATTCACGAAATAGCTTAATCAACACTTTTATAATATTGAATAGATATGTTTATCAACAATGATCTAAGTGTTAGTAAGCATAAATATATAGTTTTGATTAGTACGACACATGACTAGACACTTTTAGAAATATAATTATAACTTGAACTCTATTGAGGTCAGTTGGGCTGACTGAAGTCTAAATAGATCAAGCGGAAGCTATTACCGAGCATTACACTCCTTTAATAGTACAGTATGCAACGATCATGTATTAATAACCATTACATAAGAGTTGCATACAATATTTTTTCTACGAACAAGAAATTTTATTTGAATTCAACATTGCTTTTTTTTTAAATTGTTTAATACTTTTTTATACAAACAATAAGAAATAAAATATGAAAGAAAAATAAGTTCTTCAACTTAATATTTATTCTTACAAATTAACCACTATAATAACTATGAACTTAATTTAACTATTAACAATAAACATAATCGACTTCATATGTAACATTAAACAAGATAAATTATAAATTACATTTTAAACATTTCTTTTAAAAAGTGGAAGGTATCTACCTTTTTGACTAACTGTCATAAAACACGAATCTCCGAGAAACTGTCAAACATTCTACAGAAAATATTGGGTCTGCCTACTTGGTTATTTAAAAACCTGGTCAATTTTTCAGTTTCATAATGAAAATCAGTGTTATAATGAGTATCATTATGAAACTGAAAATTGGCATTTAATTAATAACTTATAGTATAGGAGTAGAAAAATGTATTATTATAGTACGGGTGTAGAAAATAGTTATTTATGCATGTGTTGCATACACTATTTTTTCTACAATCAAGCAAATGGTTTAAAAATGGCGTCGATTTGAATGTTTATGTTTGTCAAGATGACAAAACGCTAAGTAAAATGTCAGATGAGTGCAATCTGCAGAGCCATTCGCGGAAATATTTAAAATTAGCGTTAACCCAGATGAACCTACCGATCCGTTAAAAGAACACTAGCATAACGGCGTTCTACACACTTACTTCGTAATTTTTCGGTAAATCTCGATACTAACATAGAATCAGTGACAAAATACCATTTCATTTGTTAGTATATCGTCGTTCCCGAGTGATCGCGGAAGTGTTTATAGCTCGCTATTTTTACTTGTTTGTTTTTATTAGTGCGACATGGATTCTTGGAGGTAAGCAGATCAAGTACGTTTATTATATTTCAGGATAAATAGAATATTGGGTGTTAATAAACATCAATAAAGATATGTTAAATGTTTATAAAGCACAAACGACCATTTTTCTCTGTGGGAGCACATGCTGAAAACGACGTTCCGATAAACGGTAGGACAATATACTCTGTCCATCACAAATGTGACGTAATATTTGTTTTACAGTTTTTGTTGTTGCAGATACGAACGACGGCCATTGAAGCTTCATGAACTTTTGGAAGAGATAGATAATCTTGACGATGACTCTTTACCACCAGATAGCATAACTATATTACCACCCGAAAATGCCAATAATGAGAATACCGATGAAGATTCAGGGGATGAAGATCTCGTTTTGTCCAGTGATCTTCCGGGAAGCCAATTGAGGGCGGAAGCCTTTTTTACCAATGATAAAGACTCCCAAAGGAATGATGAAGACTCTGATAGCGAGGATGATCTACCTCTATCAACACGAGTAGCCAAGAGAAAAAAAATATCGGAAAATAGCAAGTCAATAAAAAAAAAAGAAAAAAGCCTGTGATCGACTGGTCTGATGACAATATACATTCCAGATTTCCTGAGTAGTTAGATGAATATGGCCCTAAAAATGATAAATCCCCACTAGATTTATTTATGTACCTTTTTGATAGAGATATAATTGAAATGTTAGTGAACTACACGAATATGTATGCCTCTAAAAAGAATCAACTTTCTACAATTTCTGTAGATGAATTTTATTGCTTCATTGGAGTTCTGATTCCAAGTGGGTATGTCATCGTAAGTCGTCTTAAAATGTACTGGCAAAACTCTTCAGATACAAATAATACTTTAGTTTGTGAAGCGATTTCCCGAGACAGGTTTCAATACATAATGTCAAATTTACATTGTAATGACAATAATGTTCTAAATAAAGAAGATAAGTTCTCTAAAATGAGACCGTTGTTCGATTCCTTGAACAATCGATTTCGATTGTTTGCACCCGAAGAAGAAAATCACAGTGTTGATGAATCCATGGTAGCTTATTTTGGGCGCCATGGATGCAAACAATTCATAAAGGGCAAGCCAATCCGGTGGGGTTATAAATTTTGGACTGGAACAACTAGATTAGGCTACATAGTATGGTTTGATCCATATCACGGTTCGTCTACGACTCTCCCAGACAAATACAAGGACATGGGACTTGGTGCAAGTGTTGTATTACAATACGTCGATACTCTAACAAGTAAAATCTATCGACCCTATCATATATTTTGTGATAATTTCTTTACCTCATATTTGTTACTAGAAGAACTGAAAGATAGGGGCATTAGGTGCACGGGAACCATGAGAGAAAATAGAATACCTTCAGACCCAATGGACAAATCAAAAGTGATGAAAAAGAAACCAAGAGGTTCATTTACGCATAAAACTGGAAATGGGACAATACTCGTTTGCAAATGGCATGACAACAATGTAGTATCAATAGCCACAAATTCCCTGCCAGTTCAATCCATAAATAAGGTAAAACGATACTCCAGATCTGATAAGAAGCATATTTATATAGATCAGCCCTATCAAATACAATGAAAACATGGGAGGAGTAGATAGAGCTGATCAAAATATCGGGCTAAACAGAATATCTATCAGAGGGAAAAAGTGGTATTTTCCACTATTTTGTCAATGCATCGACATGGCTATTCAAAATGCGTGGCTGCTTCATAGAAAAAACAATGGTGAATTAGATCAGTTGACGTTAAGAAGAAGTATAGCAACAAATATTTTGGAGACATATAAGAAATTTTCTCGAAGGGGGCCTTCAAAACTACCACAAAACCATAATGAATATTCAAGATATGATAGGTTGGATCATTTGGTTCAGTATCAAAACAAGCAAACCAGATGCCGCGTCTGTCACAAAAATTCATTTTTTGTTTGCAAGAAATGTGGAATTGCGCTGCATCCAAAGGAATGTTTCCAATCATATCATACTTTGTAATTTTCAATAAAAATCTAATATGCTGATGGTTATTCATTGTCCTACTGTTCCTTTAAAAGGACACCTCATATTTAAAAAACATGATAATCAAAAAAAAATTTGACATTTTTTCAAGTTGTTAACTTGTATATCCATACAAAATTTATTAACAAAACAAATAGTTTCAGGTTCATCTGGGTTAAAAAACTACTCTATCTCACCCTAATGTCACTTTTTTAAACTGTTTTAGCAAATACATATTTTATGTACGAAAATCGATTAAAAAACGTCACTTTTATTAATGATTGTAGAAAAAAATATTATGAAACTGTCCCTTAGTTTAATAGAATATAGCGTAAGTAGCGGTCCCTAAATATCTATCCCCATAAATCTAGAAACTATGATGCGTTCTATTTCAATTTTATTGTAGACAAATGCGATATGTAATGGTGGTAGGTACTGAAAGAGGCGTTTGTTGCGATCTAAACTACAAAGTGAGTTGAGGATTTTTTTCCTCAAACACAACTCATTATCATCATCACTAAATTCCAAGCCATTTGCTTTCAAATGTATGGTACATTGTTCCATTTATATAAATTTTACCAAAGGCTGTGAATATTATAAATATAGAAATGTGACCAAACAATAAATGAGACAGAGTTTTTTAAATAAAATGTGTAACAGTTTTAGTGGCAGTATTAGCAAAGACATGATTGTCGTAATATTTAAATTCATCGAAATAACTCTTTTTGTCATACACCCTTTTTCTGTATCATAAAATGTAGAATGCATAAATGTTACAGTACTTTTTCTCCTAATTCATTGGATTTCTCTTCTGCTATTTTTAAATAACTGTGATACTGTCCTTTCCGCAAAGGATCCAAATCTGCAAGTTTTTTGTAAAAAACTATTCTTTTATCAACGAACTAGGGATCATTTAAAATTAGACACCAGTTAAGCAACATTTTGCTAAAATTACCCCTAAAACAAATATAAACTACGATTGTTACAGAAAAGTATTTATAAATGAATATTTATTTAAAAATTTTGTTCTGCACAATAGAATTTTTGTAAAAAAAAGTGTAAATATCAAGTATGTACCTTACCTTATGTATGTAATATTTCTGGAATCAGCTCTTCAAGGAGATAAGGAACATAGAAAAATGTATAAAAATATCAAAAATGGTGATGGTGTCATCACAACGTAGTAGTTCACCATGAATATCAGGTTGTTATTTGAAAAAACAGTAAATTAAAATCAAAAATCGACGCGTTTCAGTATTTTCTTAAAATGCAACGATTAAAATTGATGACAATAATAATTATTTTCTTACATTTACAATCAGGCTCAAGCTCCTCTAACTGCTCAAATGCATCCAAAAGTTCTTTTCTAGCTTTCTTTGTGTTAGATGGATTGCTTAAACCCACCTAAAATTGAAATATATTTTTAAATTTGTGAATCATTTTTGTACACTTTGTTTCATAAAAAATTCAATATACTTAATATGTGGAATTACACAAACCTTTTTTTATAAAACATTAGTTAATATAAGATACCTTGAATAAAACCAAGCACTACTATCGGCGTGGTATGTGAAAACAGCATTCTTCACTAGATCTAACTCAATTTCAACACATTCTTCATCTAAATTTCTTAAGTGTACTTCTATAATGCCATGATGAATAATTTGAAAAATTTATATTCAGTCTTTCTGTCGAAAAGTTATACCAATTTTGTTAACAAGTAGACGTCTATAATCCCATACATGAACTGAAACAAAAAAAAACCTATGTAATCACCCCATTTATTTGATTTAGGTCCGATCCTACAACATACAGTAATTGTCTTGTTATCCTAACTTTAAATAGAAGTCCAACTAACAATGGACGAGTTTTATACAAGGGAAATGCTGCCAACATATCGAACAAAAAAATACTGAAAAAGGTTAGTCGCATAAGGAAGTCGTTTTTCCAATTAATTTTTGGTTTTTCTTATATATTTTGAATCCCTTTACCACCCATGTTGTACCCGAAAAGTTTGGAGTTGTAACCAAAAAGTTTGCAGATCTTTTTAGTTTGGGGTATTTCACATCAATCTTACAGTTGACGAAAAACCAAAGTCAGCTGTCAACTCATATACGTATCATTAATTTATTTTATTAGGCATTCTTCAACATTCTTTGTTTATGTTTCTGGTATATTGTATATTACTGTTTTTTATTCTTCTACCTTTATCTGTTTGTGATTTATGTGACTCTGATCTGCTTTTATTATTGCAAATATGCAATGTTACAAGAAAACGTATGTTTAGAGGACTATTCTGTGATTTATTACATACTTATAATATCAGACTTTTTTATAGAGTGAGGTTTTTATCTTCTCTACTTATGATTTAATTATGTAAATAAAATAAAGTGTTAAGAGAAGCAATATATTTTAATTACACCTTCTAGTATTGGTTTTGTATAAAATTTTTCAGCTTTTAATAAGGGTTTTCAAAATTTACAAGAAAGCACACAATACTGAAAATATTTGATAATATTGGTAACATAGTGATAGGACAAAGGTTACTTAATATTTAGTATAATTTAATCCTACGAATGGCACGTTTCACATCTTACTATGTAGCTCCAAACATAACTTGTCTCTATTAGAAAATTTTGAATAGAAATTATTTCTAACTCTAAGCTGCCTATTATATTTAAATTGGTATTTTAAGTTAATCATAACATTTTCATCTAAGAATGAATAGGGTGCTTCAAAATGTGGAGGGTTAAGTCCAGTAAAGTATTTAAACATGGTAGTTTTCCTTTTTAGGTTTTTGTATGAAAAATAGTTTTCCCGGTATGAGTATTTATGTTCACGGTGAAGATTTGAATATACTTGTACTATCTTTTGTTTCATTTTTGGTAATCTTTTTTTTGGGTTGCATTACAAAATTGGTAGAGCTATAACTGTGTTCCACAATATTCGTAGTGAGTGTAATTGGAGATGGAAAACTCTCAGAAAATGGATCATCAACAACATCTGTTTGATTGTCTGAGACACTAGCAAGTTCTTGTACATTCGATTGAGACAATTCAGCATTTACCTCAGCTTCAGTAGATCCATCAATACAATAGGGTTTTGGATATACACAATTATTATCGAAATGTTCACTACAAATATAAGTAGTTTTGTTGATTGTGGCAAAATTCAGATTTTGGTTGCCACATAACTCAATCCATTTGAGGCATCTGCTGGGACATCTCCTAGGTTTGGGAAATGGAATAAACTTAATGGCATTTTGTCAATATGTATCGCAATTTGTATAATCACAACGAAGATACAAATCAGGGTAGAACAACTCTTCTCGATGGTATTTGCAATGATAAAAGCAGATCAGAGTCACACAAATCACAAACAGACAGGTAGAATAAAAATCAGTATACATACAATACACAAACAAAGCCAAACAAAGAATGCTGAACAATGCCTAATACCTTAATGATACGTATAGTCTGGTTCACGTGTACGATTTTCCTCAAAATTTTTGTATATTCACCGAAAATTACGATCAAGGTGTCATTCGATTCGGATTGTTATGTGGATAGTTTAAGGAAAGGGGCCGAAAAAAATTGCAAAAGTTATAAACAATATAGTAAAAAAAGTGGGGGTTTAGTTTTTTTAATATCTCGAAAACTATTAAAGATTTTCGAAATTGAAAAAAAGATCTAAAAAGATCATTGAATTTACTAAAAAAAGTTCCGACTACCGGAACTGTATCTCCAATATTTATAATTTTTACAGAGCCCTGACTTTCACGCGCGGTCCGTCACTCGGACACAGTAACTTTTTGTTCTATTTTTTAAATAACTTTTAATATTTTTGTGCCTTGGTTTATTGAATAAACAAATAAAAAATTAATCAAGAATTTTTTTTTATAATTCGAAAGAACAATAGAATTTATGATTTTTAGAGAAAAAATGGTTTCTTAATTTTAATATTTAGTCGCAAAAATAGATTGTTAATTAACCAAAGTATCTTTTAGCAACAAATAAATTTTTTTAAGAAACCGTTTTTTCTCCAAAAATCATAAATTGTATCAACCAATAGATTACGCAAAAAAATTTTTTGATTAGCTCATAAACAATGCATTTTTTGTTTATCACAATTTTTTAAACTCCACAAAGTAAAAAAAATCTTAAGGTTTTAGTTTAATAATTATCGCGGTTATCATTTAATGTAGAAAAAATTGTTAATCAACAAATGGATAAATAGTGGAAAAATTGGGATACAATTTTTTAACCGCAGATTATTGTTTATTTATGTATCCCAATAGTACTTGAATTATATTATTCCTTAAAATTCATATTTAATATGTTTAAATAATTTTTCAAGTTACTGTGTCCGAGTGACGGACCGCGCGTGAAAGTCAGACTACCCGGTTTTGGCTCTATTTTCAGGGCTCTGTAAAAATTATAAATATTGGAGATACAATTCCGGGAGCCGGAACTTTTTTTCAGTAAATTCAATGATCTTTTTAGATATTTTTTTTTTATTTCGAAAATCTTTAATAGTTTTCGAGATATTCAAAAAAAAACTAAACCCCCACTTTTTTTTTACTATATTATTTATAACTTTTACAATTTTTTTCGGCCCCTTTCGGAACCTTCCCTTAAACTATCTACATAACGATCCGAATCGAATGACACCTTGATCGTAATTTTCGGTGAATATACAAAAATTTTGAGGAAAATCGTACATGTGAACCAGACTAGTATATGTGTTGACAGCTGACATTACTTTTTCGTCAACTGTAAGATGTAAAATACCCCAAACTAAAAAGTCCTCCAATGTTTTCGGGTACAACATGGGTAGTAAAGGGACCCAAAATATATAATAAAGTCCAAAAATTGATCGGAAACACAGTTTCCTTAGGCGGCTAACCTTTTTCAGTATTTTTTTGTTCATTATGTTGGCAGCATTTCCATTAGAGCACAACTGCCAGTTTCCAAAACGGATGATTTAACAGATAGTGGTAAGATTGACCCTTAGTATAGCAAAAAGAAAAATAACAAGATTATCATATTTAAGTATACTAATATTATAAACAGGAAAGATGAGTATTGTAATAGGTAGAGTTAATTATTTATGTTAGAATATAAATATGCTTATTATGTAAATTATTGGTTATTATCTTTATTATGGTGAAAGTTATTTTTCATTTTTTTGTGATAATCATAAAATATATTGACAAAGGAACTTAATTATAATTTGGATATTAAAAAATAGTAACAATTGCTGAGTAAGCCCCAACTCCAGTTCATTAAACTAATAGAAAAGTCAATACTATATTTGTTAAATATGAATATGTTTGCAAAAATATCAAATGGCATTTGATAAAAAAAAGTAAGAATTACTGAAATCAAACAGTACTTACAATTTCTATCATCCATAGTAAGATACCTTGTACATAATGAAAATTCATTTTCCCAATTAGGTTTTGGATGGTTTAACATGATCCAATATCGGTGATGCCAAATTCCATAAGATTTTGGGTTTGAAGGTAAACACTGTTCAGTGAAGTTTATTTCATTTTCTAGAAATTTTATCAGCTTATCTTCGCCATCATCATTCTTTTTACGTCTGTTCAATATCTGTCAAATTATATCTTACAAGTATGGTAAGTTTTAATATTCATTTTTAAATATGTTGAAAAAGGACTCGATACAAACAACTGAAGATTCATATCAGAAAATCTATGAAAAGTATTCTGTGGTAGACTCCGTTTCACATAAGAAGAAGCCACTTGAAGTTCGCCAGTCCTGTTGCGCACGAATCAAAATCGGCCTTGAAACCTTGTAACTATGGAGGGTAGAAGGAAGGAGCACCATCTTGTATGGGGGACAAGTTGAAAAAGTGTCCACCTGTAAACAGCAAATTATAATTCGAAGATTCACCGAAATGGCGCTCGTGTAGCTAATGGAAATGATGTGAATTTAGGGTTATAAACCGAGTGAAGTGTGCTGGGTTGAAAAATTTAGTATTTTTCGTGACTTGTGTAGTTGAGAAATATGCAGTATTTAAAATCTCAATTATTTACGTAGTATTTTCTTTCTTAATTTTGTATCTTACTCTAATAATTCATGGCGCTGTTTTTAAAATCTTTCCACTTGCTATAGTGGCGCCACCTTAATTTGCTTCCTTTCGATGGACACTTTTTAATACATTCAGATGGTGCTCCTTCCTTCTACCCTCCATACTTGTAACGACCGTTTCATGCCATTGGCGTTGCCAACGATTTTCATGCCGACAGCCATTTTATTATTGACATTTGAGGTTGTGTTTGGAGCAATCATCACTGTGGAATATTTTTGATTTTTGAATATATTAAGACGTTTAGCTAGTTTATCCGCGAGTGTTGTGTGTTTTATTTGATCTAAAACCATGCCTCCTAAAAAAGTTGTTGGTGTTAAAGGAAAAATTATCCACAGTCAAGGCCGACAGATTCTTAAAAACATTGCAACTATTATGGAGTCCATAGCAAAACATGGAATTCAAATTATAAAAAATCATCGGTAGGTAAAATAAAAAAGTATAATAATCTAATATATTATTCCTGGCATTCACCTTGTTATAAAATATATGTAAAAGTATACATTACTTCAAAAATAAATGAATTCTGCTAAGTAATTTATATGGGTATGCTGTACTTAATAGTGATTTATATGGTTCTAATACTAATGCCTATTAATAATACACAGAAAAACAATATGTCTTTGTATATTTACAGCAGGACTAAATTTTATATAATATACATTTCTTTGATTTGTAAAATATATATCTGGATTTCATTTGCCTGGAAAAGCCAAATAAATACATTTAGTTTTACAGTGAAAATATGTATTGCTGATTTTTAATAATTATATTTTTAAATTGCAGAGAGCGAACTTAAAAAGCTACTGGGGTGAGTAGAAGTACTTACACTAGAATTAAAAATGAATCCTCAGCTATTGAAAGAGGAGCATCTACATCCCTTAGATCTCCTCAAAGAAATAGATCTAGGAAAAAAGGTACTGGAAGCACTAAATTTTGGAGAATTGCAAAGGATTTGGGATATCATTTATAATTTTTACATCCTGGAGAAAAGAGCTCCTACTTTAACATGTAAGTTTGATTAAAGTATAATAAAGGTACCTAATAAAATTAATTACAAGAAACTTTTGTCAGTTTACTTTTAGTATGAGTTTTTACGCTAGAATTACTTTTAATAGTTTAATAGATAAATAATTTTATATTAAAATATAGTTATTTTTTCTAGGCATTCTGCAGAAAGTTCACACTGTTTTACTATAAATAAAACTTCTTTGTGGCGGCTGTTAAAAAGTGTAGGCTTTAGGTAAGTAGTTTTTATTAGTTATTGGAGTGTTAAAAGGGAAAATAATGTTGAGAATGAGGAAAATTGTGAAATGGGTAGAACAAATTCAGAACAAAAATTAAAATAAAGCTACAATAGGCATTGTAAAATTGAAAATATTAAAAGGTAACATGAAAATATTGTATCTGTTGTAAATGGCAGCGCACAAAAGATAACAGGAAGGTGATTATGGAAGCGCATGATATTCGCCATAAGAGAATTACTTTCTTAGAAAATATTATTAAATATAGAACCGAAGGATGGAATATTGTGTAGACTGATGAAACATACATTCACAGCTCGCATGTGCAATCCAAGGGGGTATATTCCTGTTTCGCCTGTTCCCGTTTCGCCTGACATTTAAATTAGGTACATTTTGGTTGCGTTTTGCCTGACGACAAGATTGGGGGAAATTTATAGTTGCGATTCGCCTGACCTGGATTTTCTAGGTATAACAGGTAATACATATGTATAATTGTTGTAAGTATCTACCCCGACCGTTTCTTAACAGGTTAGGTTAGGTTAAGAATAAGACAAATTCAAGAAAGCTACAGTAATTTTTTATCAACTAATAAAAATTACTGCCAGTCCTGAGTCTGGATAAAGTGGGAAGGGAAGTTGCTTATTTTAATACCTATTATAACGAAAAATGTATGGTCAGGCGAAACGGTACCACCATTTGAGCCGTCAGGCGAATCGAGAAATTTTAATTGGTCAGGCAAAATGGGAACAGGCGAATCGGGCATAAATCCCCAAGGGATGGTACGATATATCAGAGAAAGGTTTGAATAAGCCAATCTCAAGGGGGAGGAAACTTGTGATTGTGGATGCAGGTGGAGAAAAGGGATTTATTCCCAATGCCCTATTAATTTTTCGTTCACGTTTGCATTAATTATATATACTTATCGAAAAGTGATATTTTGTAAGTAACTGTTGTCCCATATATTTGTAAAGACTTCACTTATATCAGATATAACCTGTTTCAACTTATTTTGGAGAAATACAATTTTTAAATGTGGTGATCTTAATTCTATAAAAGGAAATTTATACTATTCTAACTTACAAGTGTATCATTGGGTTTTAAAACAAAATCTAACAAAAGATAATTCCAACAATGAAATAAGACAAAAACAATTAACAATTTCGCATAGGACATATTGTTAATGTGAGCCTCGATGAAATTTATTACTTTTTTTAGGTTCTAAAAGTGGAGATTACCATGATGACATGAACCATTCAAACTTTATGAGGTGGGATCAGGAACAACTATTGCCCAATATGCCTCAGAAATCAGTTCTGGTTGTGGATAATGCTTCTTACCTTAATGTGAAATGCAGTATAGTTATTCGAGTCAACCATATAAGCAAGATGTCACCACTATTTTTCATAAATAAACATTTTTTAAAGATTCTATTTTGTTTTTTTTTACCTTCTTTAATAATATAAGAACGTAATTGAGACTTAGTTTTTAGCCGATTTCATCCAATCATTAATTGAAAGTATAAATATTTCAACGATACTAAGAATTTTCATATACCAGTGTCTATTGTATGTGAAAATATCTCGAAAGGCTTAAAATAATTCCCAAATATGTTTTATTTTAACACCAGTGTCATAAAATGATGGCATTTTAGACACTGAAAGCATGCGTTAAAAATTATACTTTTTCTGACGTTTGTAGAAAAATACATTTTTAATATTCCAATTTTGTGTTAACCTAAAAAATGTTAAAACGTTACGCTACTGTTTTACTATTTTACAATATGGCGCTGGTTTTGACAACAAGTTCGCGCAGACGACGGCAACTTCAAGTGGCTTCTTATGTGAAACGGAGTCTAGTACCTATATTAAATTACAAATTACCTCTTCTGAACTTCCACTAAAATGACTTCTTTCCTATAATTCCATAAAGTATAGACATCAGGGTTGGCTGTTAGAATTTGGCAGCTGATTTGAAGACTCGCTGGGTCATAACTATCTGATTTCCTGGTAGATGAAATTTGTGCATGCCCATAGCACGTTTTTTCTGTTGTTCTTTTTGCTTTAAAGCTTTCTGCTCTTCAGAAGTACGAACTTTCAATCTTCCGTGCTAAAATATATTGAATAATTAATGAAGATTTTGTTTTAAAATTAATAGGAATATTGAATAGATGAGGCTTTTACTTGATGAAGATCCATACTAAATGATGAAATAAAACAATTTAATTTGTTTAAATCTTCAATTTTATTTTGAACAAACGTTCAACTACTAGTTTGAAAAAGCTACTGTGTAGCGAAACGCGTCACTAATTTAATTTGAACGTTAGTTCAAAATAAAATTGAAGATTTAAACAAATTAAATTGTTTTATTTCATCATTTAATAGGAATATATTTTATGTTTTACTTGAATATTTTATGCCTTATTTTGCGAGTGCAAAACATCTTCAGCGTGGACTTTTTTAATTTAAATTGAATTATAATTGTTACAATTACCATTTTATTATAAAACTCATGGAGATAAAACTGATCAAAAAATAATTAAATTAATTTTTTAGTTTTGACATTTGTTTATCCTATGTTTTCGAATCATCACTGTCAACTGTCACCACCATAGGTAACTAAAATAAGAAAAGTCACTGCGGTCCTGTTCATTTTCTTAGAACAAAAACATAATCCAGAGCGCAGAAATGAACAGAAGTTACCCTACATACACGCAGTTGACATATCACCAATTATTTATCTCGATAAAAAATCTATGATTACCTACGAGATTAGTGAACAGACTTATAACCGAAAATAGAATCGAATTGAAGTTTCATCTAAGCATTTCTGCAAGCTGCAAGGTAGAGATCAGTAACTAAAGTTCAGGTAACTTATCTGTGATGCAAGGAGAAAATTAAGGGTGGCTACAACAATGTTGTGTCAGACCCGGTCTAAAGCTTTTTGTGATTCAGATAAAAAATCCAATTAGTTACTATAAAATATAGATTATATCTACTGGTTTTATAAGTCTAGTTCTGTGGTTAAGAGTAGACAGAAATAAATATACCCTGTGGGTATTCTGTGCTAATCTGTCAAATGTCAATTGACGAGTTGACCAAAGAATACCAAGTTGACACAAATTATTTTCAAAGTGGTTATTTTTTATAAAAAATTAGTGCGTGCAGTCCCTCCGCGCGGAAGAAGTTATACTTCGAAATGTGGAAATGAAAATAGGAAATCAGTATAACAAATTTTTAATTATTTGAAAATATTCACCGACTTCGCTTTGGTTGGGACAATCAGTATAGCAAACTTTTAATTATTTGAAAATATCGAACGTACAATTTTTCTTTGGATGGGAGAATCAGTATAGCAAATTTTTAATTTAAAAATATCAAATGCTCATATTTTCTTTGGATGGGACAGTCAGTATAAAAATTTTTCAAATATTTTAAAATATTGACTGACTTCGCTTTGGTTGAGTTCAGACAATCAGTATAGCAAACTTTTAATAATTTGAAAATATCGAATGTTCGATTTCTCTTTAGATGGGACAATCAGTATAACAAATTTTTAATTATTTGAAAATATTCACCGACTTCGCTTTGGTTGGGACAATCAGTATAGCAAACTTTTAATTTGAAAATATCCAATGATCATCTTCTCTTTGGATGGGACAAATAGTATAAAAATGTTTCAATTATTTGAAAATATTGACTGACTTCACTTTGGTTGAGACAATCAGTATGGAAAACTTTTAATAACTTGAAAACATCGAATGTTCAATTTCTCTTTAGATGGGACAATCAGTATAACAAATTTTTAATTATTTGAAAATATTCACCGACTTCGCTTTGGTTGGGACAATCAGTATAGCAAACTTTTAATAATTTGAAAATATCGAATGTTCGATTTCTCTTTGGATGGGACAATCAGTATAGCAAATTTTTAATTTAAAAATATCAAATGCTCATCTTCTCTTTGGATGGGACAATCAGTATAAAAATGTTTCAATCATTTGAAAATATTGACTGACTTCACTTTGGTTGAGACAATCAGTATAGAAAACTTTGAATAATTTTAAAACATCGAATGTTCGATGGATGGGACAATCAGTATAGCAAATTTTTAATTTAAAAATATCAAATGCTCATATTTTCTTTGGATGGGACAATCAGTATAAAATTTTTTCAATCATTTGAAAATATTGACTGAATTCGTTTTGGTTGAGACAATCAGTATAGCAAACTTTTAATAATTTGAATATATCGATATCCCTTGAAAAGATACAGTGACTATAGAGTCACTGCAGAAAAGAATACTTATACTGCCATCTGTCATTGAATGCCGAAGGTTTTGGGCATGTGAAGGAAATTTCAAAATTACAATCTCTTAATAAATTACTTTTAAAAAAGAGTACTTACACTGCCATCTGATATCGAATACCGAAGGACTCGCTCTTTCCTACTTTCTACCTTTGTGTATCTTTCTTTCTTGTGAATGAAGTTTAACGCAACCTTTTTGGTAGTCGCATTAGAAGTATAACTTCAATAAGGGCGTTTATTTTGTGTTGTTGGATAGCTGGCGACAGCTAAAATATCAAACAAAATTCAGGACTGGCAAGTGTCAGATCACATTTCTATGTCAGACCACCGCCGCTGGCTGACCTATACGGTAAGCCAGGATATCAGGACCGCTGTAAAATCCCGTTACCCGAAGAGGACGGAGGTAGCTCTCTACAAACGCCTCTTAAAAGATGCTCTGCGGGAAATAGAGGTCCTGACTCCTGGCAATAATGAGGAACTGGAAAGGTACACGGTATCTATCCAAAAAAAATAGACATTGCCTATAAGGAATCCTGTCCGATGAGGATGGTCCAGACAGATGGCAAAACCAATACTTGGTGGTGCCCTGAACTGGAACACATCTGAAAGACAGCGAGAACGACCTTTAACAAAGCAAAAAGAACAAAACTCAAAGAGGACTGGGGAGTATACCAAGCCAACCTCAAAGAGTTCAAAAAAGTCTGCAGACAAGAACAAAGAGCAGCCTGGATAGCCTACTGTGAGGCAGTCGAAGACTTCCCACAAGTTTCTAGGCTACAGAAAGCACTCTCCAACGACTACCGTAAGAGTATCGGCAACCTGACGAGGGAAAATGGCGACAAAGCCGCCAACCTCCAAGAAAGCGCTGATATTCTTATGGAAACTCACTTCCCAGGTTCTGTTTTTCCTGGAACGACGAACTGGGCGGAAGTGCCAGCAACACCTTCACAATACGACTGTCAATTTGCTAGTGCAGTAATTGATGAGGACAAGATAAGGTGGGCCATTTCGGGCTTTTCCCCTTTCAAGTCACCAGGACCTGACGGTATAAGACCAGCCCTACTTCAGTGGGGAATGGATATCCTTATGCCGCACCTGGTTGGAATATTCAGAGCCTCTTTAGCTCTGAGGTATATTCTCAGAAAGTGGAGAGAAGAACGAGTGGTATTTATACCCAAACCAGGAAGGATGGATTACGCCTTGCCAAATGCATTCCGACCTATTAGCCTCACATCGTTCTTTCTAAAAACAATGGAGAAGCTACGTGAGAGGTATATAAGAGATGAAGTTCTAGTTCACAACCCACTTCATCCAAATCAGCATGCATATACTCCGGGAAGGTCCACTGATTCGGCTCTTCACCAAGTGGTTGGCAGAATCGAAAGATCATTGGACAATAAAGAATCCACCTTGGGTATATTCATAGATATTGAGGGAGCGTTTGATAAAACAACCTTCCCAACAATTAGCCAGCAACTTAACTCCAGGAATGTACCCTTGGTAGTGGGAGAATGAATACTCAAAATTCTCTCTAGTAGAGTAATAAGTATCAATGTAGAAGACATCATAGTGAGTGGACTGGTCATGAGGAGATGTCCGCAGGGAGGGGTCTTATCACCCCTTCTATGGAACATAGTCCTGGATACCCTGATTAATCACCTCAACAATAATGGATTCTACACAATCGCATACGCGGATGACATTGCAGACCGGAAAATTTGTGAGCACAATGTGCGATAGAGCGCAGGATGGGCTCAAACTAATAGAAACATGGTGAAAGGAACACTCACTGTCGATCAATCCCAAGAAGACTGAGATGGTCCTGAGATGTGGCTTATGAGCAATGTCGGAGGACAGTGGGACGCTCATGGGGTCTTTCACCCGGTGTGGTCACCTGGATCTACACTGCAATCATAAGACCTATGTTAACGTACGGAGCCATTGCATGGGGACCGAAGGTTCTACAAGCTACGGCCATCCAAAAATTATATCAAATACAGCGAATGGCTTGTTTAAACATCACAGGAGCCATGAGAACACAGATGCTGCAAATGCAATTATACAGACGGCTCAAAAACCAAAGAAGGCTCGGGATGTGGAGTTTACTCCAGATCACTTAGCCTAAGAATTAAGTGGGGAATGGAAAAAAATACCAGCGTGGTTCAAACAGAACTGGCTGGTATCTCAATTGCCACAAAAAAACTAACCAGAAAAGGAATTTCTGGCAAAAACATAACAATCTGCACTGACAGCAGACAAGCCCTATTAGCCTTGAACAGACAACGTGTTACATCAGGGCTAGTATTAGAGTGCCACCAAGATTTGAGTTGGGTTAAAGGGCACGACAGGAGTAAAGGTAATCGCATTGCCGATTATTTAGCCAGGGAAGCGGCTGGACTAAAAATTTTAGGACCCAGAGACACCTCCGGCCTGACGACTTCAACAATTGCGGAACTAGCCAAGCGTTACACCCATGCTCAATTCCTAAAGAGATGGGATGGAATCAAAGGATGCAGTCTTGCCAGGATCACCTTGGGCGACCCTGGGAAGCTGGCGCCGAAGAAATATTTGTGGATGACCAGGAAAAACCTATGCTTAACAGTAGGATTTCTGACTGGCCACTGTCAACTAAGGAAACACCTCCATAATATGGGGCTAGTGGACACACCTCTATGCAGAATGTGTGAACAAGAAGATGAAACTGTCAGACATGTCTTATGTGAGTGACCGGAGTTATAGTCAATAAGAAAGTGTGTGTTCGGTGAGTCTTGGCCTACACCTGCCGATATAAAGGAGATGTCTCCAAGTGACCTGTCCACCTTCCTGAAAAGGACAGGATGGACGATGACCTAGGAGGACAACTCCTCGGGAGGATGTACAATGGGTCACATGTGGCCTAAGTGCTGTGGACCAAAACTCACTGTCCCCACTCTACAGATTCAGATAGTTACTATTTTTTTATATAAAGTATAGATTATTCATCTACTGGTTTTATAAGTCTAGTTCTGTGGTTGAGAGTAGACAGAAATAAATATACCCTGTGGGTATTCTGTGCTAATCTGTCAAATGTCAATTGACGGGTTGATCAAAGTGTGTATATGAATGCTCGGATGTTGCCCCCGAGAGAGAAAAGTTTCAAACCTTTGTTGTTTCGTCTACATAACATGTTTACAGCCCAGAAGAAGGAAAAAAAGAAGAGGGAAGATGGGAGCCACTCCCAGACGCTTGTAAGAGCATTCCCGACATATTATATAAACCTGCGCTGGCCATATGCCGTAACGGCGGAGGCCATAAAAACGAAAGAAGAAGAAGAAGAGTACAGTACAAGTTCACAAGAAGCTAAATCGAACGCGGCATCCACCAATGAGAGGCCAGATAGCCATGTGTATGGCTGGTTGCATACACTTTTATTGTAATCGTTCGAGATATTACGCCAGTTTAACTTCAAATTATATATTCATACTAAAGACCTTATAAAAATGAATTTACGAAATAAAACTGCATTAGTAATCCTTCTGAAATTTCGAAGTCAGTGTATTTCCATATTACATACTCGCAAAACTATGCAACCAACCTTACACGAACCGAACTCTCAAACTGTCAAACGAGGGACATCTATCAAACGTCAAATTCAAACAAATTTCATTCGGTGAAATATTTTTGTGGATACTTTTTAGTATTTTTATAAAATATGAATAATTATTACTTCGCAATTGTAAACTATGTGACTTAAAATACATAAGAATTTTATTCACTCCTAAAACCCTACCTCGCCGAGGTGGTACAATTGGAGCTACTCTTTTCACACCACTCCACAGTAAACGAACGATTTAAAGAACGGAGGAGTGTTCGGAGTCAATGGAGTAGTATTGCCGAACGGCCCTAATAGTATCTTAGTCGCCTTAGACGCGAGTGTTATTTTTTATAAATAAGAGCGTTTATTTTGTGTGTTGGTGAGCTTCCTTCTTGTAACTGAAAAATATTGAAAATAAGTTGAAATGGGGGTCCCAAAATTTTTTCGCTATATTAGTGAAAGATACCCATGTCTAAGTGAACTGGTAAAAGACTATCAAGTTAGTATAGACAAAATAGTAGGAAAATTTTTTAGTTTCGTAACATATTTCTGTTATAGATTCCTGAATTTGATAACTTGTACTTGGACATGAATGGTATAATTCATATTTGTTCACATCATAATGACGAGGATCCACATTTTCGCATTACAGAAGAGAAAATATTTCAAGAGATATTTCATTACATTGAAGTACTATTCCGTATGATTAAACCACAAAAATTGTTATTCATGGCTATTGACGGGGTTGCTCCAAGAGCTAAACTGAATGAACAAAGAGGTAGACGGTTTAGATCAGCAGCTGATGCAGCCAAAGCAGAAGCATCAAAAAAAGGAGAAAGTATACCAGATGAAGCCAGATTTGATCCAAACTGCATAACTCCTGGAACAGTATTTATGGCAAAATTACACGAACAATTAAAGTACTTTGTAGTTGACAAGATCTCAAATGACTCTCTCTGGCAAAAATGTAAAGTTATATTATCGGGACATGAGGTATGACTTTTTATGTATGTTAATTTGGAAGGGCTTTAGTTAGTTAACATATTTTAGCCTTAGTTAAAATTAGTTGTCAATTTTCAAGTAGTTCCCTGTGAATATTTGGCAGATAGAAATAGAAACTGCTGAAAGGGTGTTTCTATCTTTCTATATACATACTTATCCCATTTTGCCATTGTTTATGTTGATTATTGAGGATGATTAGGTTCTGAATAGTGTTTATTTTTATTTAAAAATGAATAGGCTTTTTTCATTTTGTCTAACTTTCAAGATAGATTGATACCTAATTAAATAAACTTAGGTAATCAATTTTTTCATCTACTTTGCAATTTTTAAGCTATATTAAAGTACACAAAATTATTAAATAGTGACTACCTTATTGCTTTTGACTTACATATCACTTTTATATTATTATTCTGCAAAACTATGATAATTAGTGTTGAAACATAAAAAAATTGAATAAAATATACAGTAATATCTGTAGGACTTGAACCAACGACCCTCTCTATAAAAGGCACTAGCTTACCCATCGCACCAAGAAGTCCAATGATAAGGGATGACAATAATACTTAGCTATGAAACAATACATTCAGTTTTTAAAAATTGATAAAAAATTATACATCAACACAAGATATAAAAATGTTTTCAAGTTAGGTAGTATTCATTTCTTTCTACCCGAGCATGCCCGAAGTTTTCAGGGAAAAGTCATAGAGGGTAGCATTTGTCGATAGAAATAAATTTCTTTTCTTTGTATTTCTATCTAGTTACAGAGTACGTGTGCTGCTTTCTATTTTAAAGTTCTATCCATATACTTAATATAATATTCTGCAATTATATGAGATATTTATACATACCTTATTATATAAATATATATAATAAATTATAAATGTTGGCATCTTACTTGTTACATCTGAAATCATCACCATTTGTTTGAATAATATTATAATTTTTTGTATATATGCTTGAGTATATGCCTTTGAAACATTTACCATTGATCAACATGAATTTTACAAGTACTAAACATTTATAGACTCCAGGAGAAGGAGAACATAAAATAATGGACTATATTAGATATATGAGAGCTCAACCTGGTTATAATCCATATACTAGACACTGCCTTTATGGTCTTGATGCTGATTTAATTATATTAGGATTGTGTACCCATGAACCACATTTCAGTTTATTGAGAGAGGAGGTAAGATGTCAATTACTATATATTAATGAAAAATGTGATATTAGGTGAAACACAATTTTTTTTAAACGTTAAATCTGATTTTTTTTGGAAAATCAATTTCAAAAGATGTTATTGTATTTATTTATTTTTATGCTTATATAATTTAACATTCTTGTTGTTTGTAGGTAAAGTTTGGTAAAAAATCCAACAAACGTGTACCTTTCCCTGAAGAGATAACTTTTTTTTTGTTACATTTATCTCTATTGAGGGAATATTTAGAATTAGAGTTTGCTTCTATAAGATATAATTTAAGAGGATTTGACTATGATTTGGAAAAAATTATAGATGACTGGGTTCTTATGGGGTTTTTGGTAGGAAATGATTTTATTCCTCATTTGCCAAATCTGCAAATAACTGATGGAGGTTTACCTATTTTGTACAAAACATATATGGAAGTTTTACCAACTCTAGATGGTTATATCAATGAAGGTGGAACCTTAAATTTAAAACGATTCGCAGCATTTTTAGAAAAACTTGGTTTGCAAGATGTAGAATACTATGAACAAGTAAAAGATGATATAATCTATTTAGAATCCAAAAGAGGAAATAAGCTTTTTGAAGCCCTAGAACCTGAGAAATCCACTCCTAAGGACAGTGGTTTGCTCAGACTTTTAAAATCTGCAGATGTCTTATGTCTTGGCGATTGTACTAGTGATGATGATTTTGCTAATTTCAAGAAGGACTATTACAAATCAAAAATGGAATATATGGATGTTACTCCGTAAGTATGCATAATTTTAGGTTCAAAGTTATCGCATTACGTAATAATATAACTTGCTAGCTGTGTGGAAAACAATACTTTTTCAATTACTCCTTGTAGTATAATAGATACTGATAAACCTGAATTATTAATATTACTTTTTTATAGAGAAGTCTTGAAAGACCAAGCAGAAGGATATGTACGAGCAATCCAATGGAATTTAAACTATTATTATAATGGGTGCTGCTCTTGGTCTTGGTATTATCCACATCATTATGCTCCATACATTTCTGATATAAAAGATTTTATTGATTTAAAAATAAGCTTTGATATCGGAAAACCGTTTCATGCATATGAACAGGTAAGCTTAAGAAAAACAATTTAAGACGTAAAATACTTGTCAAGACAACTAGAATAAATCTAATATTTGTTTAACCAATTTCTTTGTATTTCACCAAAAAATTGCCATTACCAAATTGTAAACAGAAGTAAGATTTTTCTCTAAGAAAAAAAATGTCTTTTAGCTCTTGGCAGTTTTACCAGCTGCAAGCAAACAACTACTACCAGAGTGTTACCATGAATTAATGACAGCAAAGAATTCATTAATAATTGATTATTATCCCGAAAAATTTGAAACAGACCTTAATGGAAGGAAGGAACCATGGGAAGCTGTTGTGAAGATACCATTTATAGATGAAGTAAGTATGATTCTTCACTTTATAATTCAGTGACTCAAATTTATTTATTTAACGGTCATACCATCTTCATACAAAATTAGATTAAAAGTGAAAATAATGAAAATTAAAATTTAGAGTTAAAAATTTGAGGTTTTTGTTTGTTTCTTAAAAGTAGAAACGGAGTAATTAAAAAGTTCTATACAAAGATTAATATCATTGGTAATTCCGAGAACTCTTGTGATGGATTCATTTTGTCCATAGTCTGTTGGATGAAATGGAATATTAAATATTTCACTATTTCTAGTTCTTCGAATATTAACATTGAAGTTGATGAGTGCTAATAAATGTATAATTTATTTAAATTACCATAACCTTGTTTTTCTAAATTTGTCTATAAAAACAAAACCAAGTGTACAGTTTTTATGGAATAACTACTAAATCTCCGCTCGTGCCTCATGTAACTACACTAAATGGATTTGTGATGTGAAATATTCACCTGTGGCGAGATATGCAAAGTTAAATGAAAACTGAATCATTCTAGATTACTTACACCATTGTACCTCAATATCAAAGCTAGTTTTTCACAATCTGAAATTGGGCATAGGAAAATGACGAAGATACTGTCTGTACGTTTCCATATACAGTTGTATATACACCCAACAAATTTATTTTCAGTTGAATACTTTTGTTTAACAAGAACATGTTTTTTGTCTTCTTTGAATCTTCGTGAAGACACAGTAACATCATAATCTTCTTCTCCATCTAACAACACGTTAACAAAATGCAACATCCGAATTTTGAAATAAACACAATAGGTACCAAACATTTCCATTTCAAATGCGCGAAACGGACCATATACCAGTTTAGATAAGTTGGTATATTTAGTTGTAACTATTAGTTGCTACCACTAAACAAAGTAGATGAACTGTACCTTTAGACTGAAAAAATATTAAAAAAGATTGTGGTTTAATTTCCCTCAAGAACAAACCACATTATTGTGACCTTTGATCATTAAACAGACCATATGAATAACCCACTATACTGACAGCTCACTTTGTTTGCAACCAACATCAAAATCGATTCTCTAATTCCGAAACAAGGATATCAATACACACAGCAAAGGCCATAGATTCCAATAACAGTGCGCTGTGTGAACATTTAAATGTAATAGAAATATCTATCTTAGATTTATTTATTACTTGAGGAATTAATTTTATTTGCTGTCTAGTATGTTCATTGTTCAGAGATTGTGACCTATTGAGTTTTTAATTTTAGAAACGTCTCTTAGAAGCCATGAGTTATTGTAACGATAAACTGACAACAGAAGAAAATAAACGAAATACCCATGGTCCGATGTTAATTTTCATGTTCACTCCAAAAAATAATGGTCCTTATCCTTCGCCACGCTATTTTCCAGAAGTAACACTTGAAACATTAATGTATGATGATATTTTAATTCCCAAAGAAAAATTAGTGAAGGGAGCTTATCCAGGAGCACATATGGATGTTTATTATCCTGGATTTCCAACAATGAAACATCTAAAATATAGGGTAAGTAGATGTCCTGACAACACATTACATACATTTCATAGCATCAATTTGTAAAACTATTCAAATACACTGAAGAAAATTAAACTCAATATCATTATAATATAGAATCTGCTGAATATCTGTCTAAAATATTTCCAGAGTTATTCTTTCAAAATAAATAAAAATATTTCAAATGAAAATTATGTAAGTTCTCTATTAAATTATTAATAAATTTATTATTCACACACATTGAAATAGTTATTTATACTATAAGGGATGTAAGTAACATTTACTAGTCGAGAACGATTTTGCGCCCGAGCGACAGTGAGGGCTAGCAATAAAGTTCGAGGCTAGTAAATATACTTACATGCTGTGAAGTATATAAGACTTTTTTCTCCTCCTCGCAGAATTTATTCTTGGATTTTTTATTAATTTAATTCGACACTTTTCTATAGCGCCATAAGCATTGTTATTTTATCAACAACGTCAAGCTGACAGTTTATTATAAAAAATTGAGAGAAATTGAAATTATTGATTTGTATAACAGCCAAATGGATATAGAAAAATCAACATATATCGCTTGTCTGTCGCTGATGCCAGAAAAATCAAGGAAGAGGTATGAAGCAACGTATCAATACTTCAAGAAATGGTGCCAAACAAAGACTGCATACATTATTACCACCCAAGTGTGGTAAATTGACTTACAACTCGTCGTCAAAGGCAATCGATACCTTTTTGGTAATTGTTACTTACGTCCTTCAAAACAGTGTCAAAATGCGTTGTTTACAATATAGGGAGGAGAAAACTACTTTATTTACGACCATATATGTACTGTTTTCATTTTTAACTGGTTTCAAAGTTGGCAAATACGAAATTATCAACTTTTACTTTCGTCCGGGTGGAAAGTTACTTTTCTGTTTTGAGCTATATCAGCGCTAGACACTTCGCTATAATTTACGCTCTTCACAGATTTTGAAACTCTTTACATATGGGTATGAACGCCTTTTAAAATAATTCTCGATGCTCTTTACATCTTTCAAATATAACAATTGTAAAAGGCTAGTATTATTGGGAGTAGTAGATTGTGCCAATCTTTCTACTTTTATTCAATTAAAAAAATTGCTTTTCTTTTTAGGGAGAGCTGCAAAATGCTCACGTTAAAGTATTCGATCACCCAAGTCAAAATGAAAGTATGATTATTAGCATAAGACCTAATGTCAAGTTTGCTGGAGGTATGATTCCTGTAGATATTTTAGGTACTACTATTTTTGTTGGTTGGCCACATCTAATCGAAGCAAAGTAAGTTACCATATTAAAAATTTAGCCCTACTTGAATGGATAAAAATAATTACTTCTATTCCCTTTAAAATGAATTTAAAGAGTGTTACTGGGAAAGGTTAAATTCTACAAGCTCAGTGGATCATTCTTCTAAAATTTATCCAGTGTGCGGGATTTTCTAAAAACTTGAAGTGTTTGTTGAGCTTTGAAACAATATTTAAAACAAATAGTGATGATGACCAAAATAACTAATAAAAATCAACTGCATAATGACATCACGTATATTTTAGGGTTGTGGCGATCTCAAACAATAATATAAAGTTTATATGTATGGGGGAACCAAATCGGTACAATACAGTTGATCTTAGCGGCTCAGAAAGAAAACAATTTCTCATGAGTATAAGTGGAATTTCTGAGCAGTAAGTATTTGAAAATTATTTATTCCTATATGTTCACTGTTTTTTAAGTTTAACTACTAGATAGCGTTATACAGTGTGGAAACCCCTTATGGAATAAAATTCTTTATGTCATTATTTTAGAAAATTATAAAAAATGCCGAGACACGTCAACTTTTGAATTGAGTTGTTCGTTATGTAAACATAAATTTAAATGTACAGGGTGATTCACGCAAGTATGCCATAGTCGGTGTTTTTTTTTAATGAAACACCCTGTATATTTGCATATTTTTGAAATCCTCTTAATGAACCGATTCCAACAAACTGAATAATGTACGGTCAATTATGAATTATACAGGGTGAAATTTTAAAATTAATAATTTATTACACTTGAAATATTGGCACTTTTTTAAATTAGCTAAATATGGATTTATCAAAAATCTAAACTAACTAATTATTAGACGTATTTGTATATTAAAGAAAACCTGCTACGCCCATGAATTTTATCATAAATACCTAAAAATTGCCTAAAAACGCCAATAATTAGACAAAATCGGTAAATAATGTGGATTGTTTTCTATTCTGTCAGTTGTTGATGTGTTGACAGTTTATACTGAAAAAGTAAAATCTTTGTCAAACACTCTTTCCTTGTCGACATAACAATGAAATATTTAACTGAGACTCACCGAATTGAGATTTTAAAGATGATCCGGTACGGGGATAACTGCAGAAGTCAAGTTGAAGTGGCAGACTTATTTAATCACAGGTATCCCGAATTGCCTAATATTTCACAAAGTACTGTCTAAAATTCATGCACAATTCAGAAAACTTGGACATGTCAAACCATTGAAAAGAAAACCACACTTCGTTGAAGATGATGTGATAGTGGATATTTTGTTAAGTGTCGAAGAGAATCCAACTTCAAGTACACGTCAAATTGCCCGTGAAAATAATGTTAGTCATACAACTGTTCTAAGATGTCTTCATAAAGAAAAACTTCATCCCTACAAATTAACTTTTGTGCAGGAGTTAACAGAAGACGATCCAGATCGTAGAATGGATTTCTGCGAAAGATTGATGAATAAGCTGAACAGAAATGAGATAGCTCTTGGTACCATTGTTTTTTCTGACGAATCAACATTCACATTGAATGGAGAGGTAAACCGACAGAACTGTAGATATTGGTCAGCAGAGAATCCTAATTGGATGCGTGAGACACATACTCAGTACCCTCAAAAGGTGAACGGTTGGGCCGGTATCATAGGCGACCATATTATTGGTCCTATATTTATAGATGGAAATTTGACAGCTGAAAAATATTTAAATATGCTTAGAAATGAAGTTATTCTTGCGTTGGCAAACTTATATCCCAACGCAATAGATCCTAGCTTACCGAATGAAAATGTTTGGTTCCAGCAAGACGGGGCAACACCCCATTATGCTTTAATGGTAAGAACTTATTTAGATGAAATCTTCCCAAATAAATGGATTGGACGAAGAGGTACTATTGAGTGGCCAGCTAGATCGCCAGACCTTACGCCGTTAGATTTTTTTCTGTGAGGTTATCTCAAGAACAAAGTATATGCAACACAACCAACTAGCATTGTAGACCTCAAAGACAGGATAACTACAGAAATACGGAATATTTCACCTCAAACTTTTAACAAAGTTAAGGAGGAGTTCTATATGAGACTGTGCTATTGCCAACAACTAGGTGGAGAACATTTTGAGCATTTATTTTAATGTATTAAAATCAAATACATCAGGTATTTTATGTATGTGTTTAATAACTGTAAAAATAAAAATTTCACCCTGTATAATTCATAATTGACCATACATTATTTGGTTTGTTGAAATCGGTTCATTAAGGGGATTTCAAAAATATGCAAATATACAGGGTGTTTCATTAAAAAAAACAACACCGACTATGGCATACTAGCGTGAATCACCCTGTACATTTAAATTTATGTTTACATAACGCACAACTCAATTCAAAAGTTGACGTGTCTCAGCATTTTTTATAATTTACTAAAATAATGACATAAAGAATTTTATTCCATAAGTGGTTTCCACACTGTATAAATGTGACATTAGTTTTCACATTGGTGGAATGATATCTCTCATTCACCAATAGCAAAGTTACAAAACTTTTACTTAAATAAAGTGGTAGTGCAAAAGAATTGAAACTATATTTTTAAATTGATTGATGTGTGTTTTAGGCAAAAATCACGAATGGGTATCAATTTGGGTGAAATAGAAGTTCTAGTATATGTAAAACAACTAATTGGAAGAAAGTTTACCGTTAAGTCGAATGGCAAGTTGTGTTTAGAAAAACAATATGCACCAAATACTTCGTGTTATCCACTACATACGATAGTTTACAACATAAATTCGCACGATCCTCTAAACAACGAAATAAAAGATGTGGAAAGTATATTCCCGAAAAACAGTATTTGTTTTATGCTTATGAATCCTCATTATGGTTCTCAGGGAATGGTAAGTTTCAATAATTAGTTGACGTACATGATAGATGGAAATTTTTGCAAATAAATGAATCCCTTTCAAAGTTTGGGGGAAAACCCCAAGTATCTTTCAAGCGCCGTAGAAAAGTGTGCCCAGTTCAATATTGATAAAGGATATAGAAGGCAAAGGATTATCATCATGTCGGATAGTCAAGCAGCCATTAAAGCACTGAGTTCTTGTGTAATCAGTTCCAAAATGGAATAGGCAAACTCATTGAACTAGGAAAGTACAACATCGTAATAGGAGACTACTGAACAGAAGAGGGTCACTTACCTAAGCGAAAGTCTGCAGATATCCTAAAATTCCTCCGAGAAATAGAGGACTAAATGAGCTAATAGTCCCTGATTCTTTCCTCGGGAACTAAGTAGAAGAAGGGGGGCACAATAGATCTAGGTCTCAGTGAATATCACCCCAATATAAATACATATACAAGTCGCTACGCGGCTCGCGTTATCGAATCTCTATATATTGTTTGCAGATTTTATGGAAGTTTCCGGAAATTACGAAAGATCTACATACTTTATTTTTTTTTGTTACAAAATATCTGTTCTCTCGGGAAGCTTCACTCCCTCAGACAAGAATATGGCCTATGATATATTTACTTAGCATCCAAATAGTACGTAATATGCAATTTACTAGCAAGAGAGAGGAAAAAAGTTTTATCATATTCCCATGGTGAATGGACATTTTTACAAATAAATCAACCTCCTTTTACCGTACTCGTATTATTACATTGCAACTTTTTTTTTGACGTGAATACCAAATTTTCAAGGAGGAATTAGAATTAGTAATGAATTCATCCTCGCTCACTATGTGTATACGACTCTCTTATTACCGCGACTTTCGGTTGCCGCTTTCTTCCCTGCAATACTCACCGCTCCACTATTTTTTCGGGGATGGGCGATTTGGTCCCCGCTACCTGTGTTAATCCGTTTGAACCCAAACATTTCGATAATCCGACTGGTAATTTCGCCCCCAAATTAAAATATTATAATTAATTCTGCTTCTTAGAAATTTTTAGGAAATAGAGGTATCTAGTTTAGATGGAAATAAAACCCTTGAATTATTATAATTTGCTATAATTTTGCTTTTTACTTAGTTTGAGAGTGAATTGTTGTGAGAAAGCAAATTATGGAGGTGAATATTACCAAAAATATTCGTGGCAAGGTTTTACTTGTGGTTAACGGTTTCAAGTTTAATTTCCACAAAAAACTGGAGGATATTTCGGAAAAACCGTCAAAAATTATACGTATGGCTTTGAAAGAAAACCTACCAGCGACACTAACAACCAGGGACATCGAGTACATTAGGAAGAATAAATATGTACAATAGTCGATGTAAGTTTATACCAGCGCTTCCGAAAAATATTAACGAAGTACATGAAATTTTGGATTCCATTGACGTAAAAACTTCGCATGATGAACAATTCCTTTTTATCAATTGTGTGTTAAATAATATCATTGTGTTTACGTGTCTTCCAAATCTTGAAGCTCTGGGAAAAACGCAACGAGTCTACGTCGACGGGACATTTGATTATTGTGCCAAATATTTCACACAAATGGTTACAGTTCACGGTTTTTTAAACGGACATTACATACCTATAAGTGCTCTAAACTGAATATTAACTTCGATTTTAAGGAAATAGTGTGTGATTTTGAAATAGGCATACATAAAGCTGTTCGAAAAATATGGCCTTCCGCCCGAATCATCGGATGCAGATTTCATCTCGCCCAGGCATGGTACCGGAAAATTAAAACTCTGGGTCTAGTTTTGGAATATAACGATGCGAGCAGTGATATTGGTCGGTGGTTGCACTCGACTTTTGGTCTTTCTTATTTAGATCCTAATGAAATGGGTGATTGCGTTGTGTTCGAACTATTCGAAAATAGACCAAACGACATGAGATTGGAGAAGTACTCTGATTATCTAATCGAGAATTATGTTGATGAAGAATCTCTTTTTCCACCGACGATTTGGGACAAAAATCGTCTGATCTCACACAAACAACAAACGCTTGCGAAGCTTTTCACAGAACTTTTACCGATTCGTTTTACAAAGAACATCCAAACATAATAACATTTATTGAGAAATTAAATGAATTCCAAATCGAAACTTATATCAAGTTGCAAAGTCTTCATTTGAAACATAATGTAAGCGACCGTAAAGTTAGAAATCGTCAAAAATAGAACTCACTTTTTAACGTGTATTTCAATTCAGTGTATGAAATTTTGAAATCTTCATTTTTGTAAAAATTATTTATAAGTGCATGCCATAGAGTTGAAATTAAAACCTTCAAACTGTTTTGATTTTATTTCTTCCTTGAACCGAAAGCTTATTATACCTACTTGATTGCGGGGACGAAATTACTTGTAGGGAATTTATACCTGTCAGCCATGGGGACCAAATTACCTTTTGAAATTTCGTGACCTTATCTTTGGGGGCCAAATTACCAACTCCGATTTTTTCACCCTAATTCTTTATGTAGGAATATATCTTGCATCGAATATCTGACTGAACCAATATCGTTTAAAATACTACAGTCGGTTCGTTCTCAAGAAAAACCGCACGTAAATGAACGTGCATATTGAATAACCTATGAAAGTGGTTAAGGTTGCACAGGGGTGTATTCTGTTCCCCTACCGCTAACAATTCAGAATAGATCACGCGTGGTCTTTGTTTAGATGCGGTTTTTCTTGGGACCGTCCAGACTATAGACTTACACAAATCATTATTTTAGATACAAGACTCGTCACAAGTTCCTTCGACGGGCAAGATAACAATATCAGTATCTTTGTTGGAGGAAGCCAAATTAAGTAATATTAAAGAAATGCACAACAGTACGCTGAAAAAATATAAAGCAGCAAATCGAGTGACAAGTCCTTTATGTAAGTATATGTAAAGCTACTGCTAATTTAATGGGGATATATCCTATATGTAAGAAATACATTTTTTATGATACATTTTTAATTACAGGTATATCAAATATTGTATTCTCTAAAATAACCGGTTCTATATTTGTTAAAACGGCTGCTGGATCGGAAACTAGGGAAGTGAATATTGGACTCAATTTAAAACTAACTAAAAAAAATAAAGACACCCCTGGATATACGAAGAAATTCCATCATTATTGGTATTATACCGACAAGGCAGCTGAACTAGTAATGAACTATATTGATATGTTCCCAGAAGTTTTAGAATTTCTAAACAGAAATATAGGTACTGATGATGTCAGGATTGAAACGATATTTGTTAAAAATGGGTAAACCACTGATATTTTACTTGCAAATTGCTACCATGTCGTAAGTACGGTTTAGAGGTGTTAAAATATTTCAATTTCTAGTGAAGAAAGATTTAAAGAGCTACAACAATGGTTGAAAACTTTACCTACATATTCCATTGAGAAACAACCATGTAACAGTATTCGTTTAGAACCCGAGGTTGTGAAGGAATTAGAAAAGATGATGGATTCCTTCAAGAGTGGAAATAATAAAAAAGTTATGATGAAAATCAACCCCAACTGTTTGTACAGGGTAAGTAAATGTATAATAAGGCGGTAGAGCATATCCTATTTGATTGCTCGGCTCTATCATCCATTCCTGAATCCATGCTTGACGAATTTTGGCTAACACCAGCCATGCTGAGAGAAGTTTCTCTTTGGGACGTTATCAACTAAGTTAAAACTATAGTTGATTTACACTGTGTATCATATAAAAATGGTACACTTTTTTTCCCAATGCAAACCTAACTCAACTAATCAAATTTGTCAAAGCGCATTATCCACGATGCCCATTTAAGTGAGTTTGATGAAATGCGAATAATTTCCAAAAAAGAGGACGACTGGCCAAGAGTTTAATAGAGGCAATACCACGATTCAAAGCATTAAAAAAGGGTGGGATAACGATCAAACTGTTATCAGAAAAAGAGAAACTGGAAGACCAGTTTGTAACTACAGCGGAGCAAGACGAAGCATTAACAGATTACTTAAGGGAAAATCCCTTTAATACGGCAAGACATGCAAAAGTTGTAGTAAACTTGAATGCTTCAGTAGCAAACGCATTAAGAAGAATTAGAAAAACTAATTTAAAGAATTGTGCTGCCGCCCAAAAATATAAACTTAATGAAGAACAAGGTAGGTTAATCTTTGCCTTCAATTATGTTTTAAACGATACATTAAATTTTTGGGCCAGTTTAATTTTTTCTGATCAAAAAGTATTCCAATCACACCATGACGGACATATTTGAGTTTATAGACCGCCTCGTAGGTTTAATGAAAATTATATTTCTTCGTTTGATAAGTCTGGACGATTCTCTGTAAATGTTTGGCCTTGGATGTACAGAAGAGGTTTAGGAATGTGTTGGAAAATCGAAGGAATATTAAATGCGAGGAGTTATATAAATATTCCAGATGGGGTAATGTGGCCATCGGTTAGGGAAATCTTCCCCAACGATAATTTTATTTTCCAGCATGACAATTGCTCAGTGCACACTGCTCGCTGTGTACGCAATTATACTCTTTTTGTATAAATGTTACAATACATTTTTATTTTTTCCACCTCGTTTTATTGCTTTACAAAATTTAATTATATTATTACATCTACTAACATTTTTGTTGAGCTGGCATCACTGCCCTAGAAATTATACCATAACTAGTTTAGGATTGACACATTTTCAAAGATCCATTGACACAGCCAGAAAAACACTATTTTCGATTATTATAGTTGTACCAGTTTTATATGTACCGAGAAGCACTTGCAGGAGAATTCACAAAGGTCCTAATGAGGCCTAAGTGCTTTGGGGTTGTCCTACCCTCCCCACTTATCAGATTAGTACTGTTTGCAATGTCATTGTTTTCTGAATTATCATTTGATTAAAACCATTTTTTAAATAATTTTACAGCCTGAAATACAAAATGGTACGCTAGAACCGGATCCAAAAACTAAAACTCAAATTCTGGATAGAGTAGTAAATGTTCGACATGATTATACAGTACCATTTGGATTTAAAGGCACTGTTACCGCAATTAGGATTTCTTCCACAAATAACGATAGAGATATAATGTACGAAGTAATATTCGACAAGCCTTTTAGGGATGGCTTAAAGTTAAATTGTGTAGAATGTCGAGGTTATTTGCTACCCAAAACTGCTTTTATTAATATATCTTATGGACAGAGACTGATGAAGGAGATATCTGGAAACCCGAGTAAATATAGTTGTTTATTAATCATTATAATCTGATTAATTTGTATCACATATATCACTACATTAAGAATAATTAAAAATCTATTTTTACATACTACGGTCTTTCCAATACTATTATTATATCATTTGTATTCTGTTAATTATGAATAATATATTTTTCAGATGAACCAATAGCAAAAGCAGAAGCTAGCACTAACTCAAATTACTTTAACAATTTGATAAAACCGCAACCGACCTTCCAGCAGCCGAAAAAATCACTTTGGACTAATCCTCTTCAATTTCAACAGCCTAATTTATCTTATCCTCCGGTAAATCAACCGATTGTTCAGTCAAATTCTGCGTTTGCGCGTTTCAATTCGGTTAATGCACATAGGAAACCAGTAACGCCTGAAAAAATAGATGAAAAAAGTAGCGTGACTGAATTTTTCAATATACATAAACAAAATGAACCTACTCAAAATCTCAGTTTCTCAAAATCTCGTGAAAATAACAATTGCCAAAAATTGATGAAACCTAAAGATTTCCCGTTACCTCCAAACAAACAAAGTGGAGGAAGTAGTAGCCAACAGTTCCTTAAACCGAATTTTAATCAAAGTCATCGACAAAAAGGATATCAACAAAATAGGGATCAAGCGGTTAATAATTTGATGCGCAATTTCGAAGTTAAAAAAGACTATAAACAACAGGTAAATTTATTTGGAATGTTGTTATTATTAGTTTAAACTGATAAATATAATTTGCTCTTTCGTAAAAGTTTGGTAAATAATTCCCCAGTGGATTTGTTCAATCTCTATAATCTAACAGTAGTCAATCACATAGAAAAGCCATAGAGATACTACAGATAGAGGCAACAAGTCTGTCTTTGCCTCTCGTCTATAGCATGCGCGCCATTAAAGAAAGAGCCTGAACCTCTGACTTTTTATTTCCCTTTTATATGCTGACGAGTTCCGAGCTAGATTGTTGCCTCTATCTGTAGTATCTCTATGAGAAAAGCTCGTAAACTTTAGCAAAAGGTATGTTTCCATTCCGAACCTTACCTTATTAGGAAGGATGATTTAAATGTAACGAAATATAGAGATAATAATTTCAATTTGAACATGTATAACATTCCTAAAATCAATTTTCGTTTTCAGGCACCTGGAACCTCTACAAAAGATAAATATAACAAAAAGGTTGGTTTTACCGTTAAAGTTTTTTTTATTACTTTTTGTATATAACGCCGCGTATTTGTACTGTAGTGTAGTAATCTATGATTAATTTGAATTATGTTATACCACTCAAGTTGTATATAAAATATACCAAACAAGTTGGGCTAGGAATAAAAGAAATCCACTCCAGGTTCTCAAAAGTATTAGAGTTAGAGTATACACTCACAATCTTCCAAGCAGGAATGCTACGAGTGCATTCAAAGAAAATCACATATCTGACAGACCAGAGGCCCTTTCTTGACATACACTGACGTTTAATTAAAAAATTTACGTCAAACGTCAAATTACTCAAGTGAAAGATGGTGAAAAACTTCAAAAATCGTGGCGTTAAGAATTTTCCGCCCTTGGGTTGCTAAACAATCATTTCCGCCCTATTTTTGGTGTTCATATGATTGGTTTTCCGGTAAGGTAGACGAAAATAGTATATTGTGTCACAAGGGCAGAAAATGAGCTTTAACAGCCCGAGACTAGTAAATGCACGAGCGAGCGTAGCGAAGCGAGGGTAGTTGATAGTTAAGCGCGGCTAAAGCGTTTCCTGCATGTGTGACATACAACTGTTTTTCGCCTACCAAATAAATCAAAAAATAGGAAAGTGTAACTAAAAACTTCGACCTACGTTTAATTAAAAAATTTACGTGATACGTCAAAATACTCAAGTGACAGATGGTGAAAAACTTCAAAAATCGTGGCGTTCCAAATTTTCCGCCCTTGCGCTGCTAAACAATACTTTCCGCCCTATTTTTGGTGTTCATATGATTGGTTTTCCGGTAAGGTAGGCGAAAAAAGCATTTTGAACCTCCAGCTGTGAATAAAGATTAGCTTGTGACTGCAGACTAACCCAAAATCAACTACAAAATATTAAAGTAAGGAAAGGAGATTTACCTTGCCAAGAAAATAATCTCAAACTCTTTGAATGTTTTAACAGAAAGCTCTGTTAAGCAAAACTAATTCTGATTACATGTTTTTTTCACTGAAAACTTAAAATGGGCAATGAGAACTGCAGCTATTGTGATGAAGCAATAAAGTCAGCATAACATTTAGTTTGCGAATGCACGGTACAATTTTAAGTATGGATAAAACATTTGAAAGAGTTATACAAAATTATTTAAATTTATATGATGAATTTAAGTGATAAACCTGCAACAAGCAGTCGTGTCAAAAATTATCTACTATTAGCCTGTTTTCTCTAAAGATTTAAATATAACTCACTATAGGCCGCACTAGTGGGAGGTACATATGTTTTGATTTTCCATTTGACAGCAATGTTAAACGTACCCAATAAGAATTCTTACTTTTTTGAGGTTTTCAAAAATTATTTTTTTCCCGCCAATAACAAAAAGTAAGAATTCTTATTGGGTACGCTTAACATTGCTGTCAAATGGAATATCAAAACATATGTACCTCCCACTAGTGCGGCCTATAGTGAGTTATTTTTAAATATTTAGAGAAAACAGGCTAAATGGAAAGTCTTCTGCTAAAATTTAAGTTATTTACATTCTTTTATTACCAATTTATTAGTCGTTTTATACAAGTTTTTGGAAAGTATTTTTAATTATTATATTAATATTTTTTATAGAGTGCTCCTTCCATAGATACAAGGCAATGCTAGTTCAGTTAGAAATAAAAAAAACGTGGTTTCAGATACGTTCAAACATGAAGAGACGTCTTCCAATGTTTCTTTTGACATGTACATTTATACATATTACATATTTAATTAACAATTTTTCACATAGCCGACATGCTTTTGATATGGGGTTATAGACCCAAGGTCATAGTGTAAAGTAATCACAATTAATTAAATTTGACGATCCTGCCGATGAAATGTTATTTGTGAAACCGGTCCACTATATATATGTTAGATTTCTGTTGTATAATTTGTTATTTATTGATTTTATTCAATAATTATGATTCCATCTAGTATGTATGTATGACCTAAAAGATCTATTGTGCCCCCTTACTTCTACTTAGTTCCTGAGGAAGGTCTCAGAGACTAGTAGTTTAGATCTATTTTCCGGAGGAATTTTAGGATGTCTGCAGGCTTTAGTTTAGGCAAGTGTCCCTCTTCTATCCAGTAGTCACTTGAAGTATATCCATCGAACAAACAGAGCGACCCAAACAACGATAGATGCGTGATCGAAGTATGATCACCATGCGCCTTTGCAATCGGCAGGCAGGATTCATTGTCTTTGGTACATCGGTACAGAGTCGGAGGGATCACGTGCACTATGCATGGTACTGTTTAAGAACACTCCGTTGCTTGGATGGACAGAGTATATGTGTTGTGTCCTATGATTCTGAATTGCTGTGCAATCCGCAAGTATATAGATGGAGGTTTCTTCTTCCATACCACAGAATCTACATTCTTCTTCCTCCATTATTTTGAGCTTTTTCAGGTGCCCATTCAGGCGAAAATGTCCCGTTAGGACACCTGTTGAAACTATTATTGCAGTTTTACTCTGACTTAGGCATTCATTTGTTCTCAACACCTAGTAAGGGTTGAGATAATTACATACTTTTGTCTTCTGATAAGACATCTGAACATTTTTTGAAGTGAAAACTTTTGGTAGGGGTCTACATGACTGCCTGCTTCTTTTGCTCACCATTTCAAAACTTCATGACCCACAACGTCAATACTATATTATTCCATAATATAGTATTGTGGAATTTTTAATTATATCTGGTTTTACTAAATTTAATGCAGTTCCACATTGTAAGGGTTGAAACAATTGAGTATTTTATTGCTTGATAATCTGCTCCCAATTTTCTCCTTAATCAATCTTTTTACAGGGAAAACGTATGGAGTCGACAAACTACAATTTTCCAGCACCTCCAACGAATTGGGTCAATTCAGACACTAATAAAAAAATACAGGTAATAATATACACAATGATCCAGGCAAATTAGCTCAAAATATCTTAACCTAATACTACTCATTCACTTAAATCTTAAATAACTTTGAACATGTGAACTAACGTTGGAAAATTATTAATCACTAGACTCTATATCGTTTTAAAACGATGGGTAGTGAAATAAAAGACATTATTTTTTAGTCGACTTCTCCTCAAAAAGCCGATGATAAAAACAAATCAGTGAAAAATTATGCGACTGCTGTTTTAAACAATTCATTTGTTCCTTTGCAAGCGGCAAAATATCATATCAGCAAAAATAACTGTACTAAACACACCAATGTTAAAGAATATACAAATGCAAACGAAGAAGACAAACCTGTACAAGTGAACCGCGTTGAAGAAAAAAATGAGGTAAAAAAATCATTTGCTATTTTTACCATAATCGTGGTGTTGTTCACAAATGTTATTGTATCTTTTGAATCGTAAATAAATTCATTTTGAACATGGAGACTAGATAAGAAGATCGAACTCATACGGAAAAAATTGGCAAAACCTGTCCTCAAATTCGTCTATCTAAGCAGTTTGTTTTTTAAACTGCAAATCCAATATCATCTATCCGTTTTTATAAATGACAGTAGTCAAATTGTAAACATTACTTATGATAATGAATAATAAAAACTCAAAGTAACAACTAGAAAGATTAAAAATGTTTCAAATTAAAAATGGGCTTGGTGTGCGTTGTTAAAAATTATTGCAATAGTGGTTGGTAGTGCAGCTGATTTAAAACGAAGACGTGAATTGACTTTAAGAAAACCAGAGTGTTTTCAGTTACCAAAGGCGATTAAAAAATATTCAAAGATAAATAAGGTAGGGAAGAGATGTTTTTGGCAAGACATATCATATTTTACCTCCACCAAATGATCACAATTTTTGGATATTTTTGAAGACGAAGACAAAAACGGATTTCTTACTCACAAAATTTTTCATTTCTGTTTCCTAACCTCACCCTCACCTAACATATGGTCAGATTAGATAGCAACCAATAAGACACCATTAATTCAAAGTGTATGATTGGCTGTTATTGTTCTGCAGTCAGATGTTTTTGGTATTGGATTTAAACTGACGCCCTCTGCAAGATCGGAAATTGGAATACATGGAGTCCGATCTCCTTATATAGTCTCCATGATTTTTTAAGATTAAAATAAAGATTTGTGATATTATGTATAAGGAGGCTTTGTTTACCTTTTTTTAATCTGTTAAATATACATTTTGAAAGTTTTTGGTAGAAATTTCTGTATAAAGTGGGTGGAAAAATCTCAAATTGGAGTTGCTTCATAGTACTCTTGGTTCTTGGCGACTAAATCACGAATATACATGTTTATGGTACAAAGATTCTGTTCAAGTGTCTGGGCTATTGATTACAACCCAAACGAATGAATGAATAAATGGCTTACATGTGTCTCAGGACCAGTATTCTGGAATTTTTGGGAGGATAACTTCTTCGGGAATTGGGCGTAGTTCACCTTAAATGCGGCAATAGGATGTTCAACATCAAATTTTGACGAACTACCGCAAGGGTTTCTAACCTCGAAAGACAAAATTTGTAATATCTTTAATATGTACTTTAATTTTTTTTTCAGAGCCGTTCAGAAAATCGGACCAAAAAAGGAAGAAAGACTAGAATAGCTGCCAACTTTATTAGTCATGAGTGAATTTATATTTTTTCAAATTGACAAATTAATATTCAACGATTATTTGACGAATATTGTATGTTATACAAAGTTATCTTTTTTGTTTTAAAATAGTTTACTGTTTCCTGTTTCATTAGCATATTTTGTCAGTTTTGGTTTCATTTTGAATAAAAATGTTTCATCAAATTTACGGAATGGTATGTTTTATTGTTGCTGCAGTAAACGAGTGTAAATTTAGAGTATTTATTTAATGCTAATAACTACCAGAAAATAAAATAAAAACTTACCATAAATATAAAGTTGCAATGCATGACATACACGACACACCCAAAAATTTCAAATACGACGATACTTTTTGCGAGTCGTATATGTATCGTCAGGATACAAGTATTGGAATGATATTTTAGATTCATTTATTAAAACAGAAATATAGTCGATTGTTGGATGACTCAATCGATCATTAAACGGACTAGATGAATAACCCGCTATACTGATAACACACTTTGTTTGAAGCCAACATATAAATCGATTCTCTCATTCCAAAACAAGGATAGCCATACACACAGCAAAGATCTCAGATTCGTTATTCACAGTTGTTCCAGATTCGACTAATTTATATTGGTTTTTCAATTTTTAAATTTTGGTGGCTGCGCTCCTTTCGAGAACATTCGCTGTTTGTGCGTAGAACGAGCGCGGAAGGTACTGGAATTTTCTAGAGTTGAGAAGGATTATATATACGCGGGTTTTTGAGTGCGTGAACAATAATTATTGAAACAGTTAGTTCGAGAAAGTTACTGAAACGAAGACCAACAGTTAGTTCGAAAGAATTAGTGAAACGGACAGTAAAGAGTTAGTTCACAGAAGTTCTTAGTCATCAGACAGTGAATAAAATAGTGAAGATAAATAGTGTAATATTCAAGTGGTGAAAATAAATTAGTAGACATTAAGTAAAGTGTGTATATAAATTAAGTTTAATACAGTGTATGTTCCTTTAAATAAATAGACAGTAATTAGCCATAGTGTGTATAACTTTATCCCACAAGTAAAAACTATTTAAATAAATAACAAAAACATTACATTGGTGTCAGGTGTGGGGTAATATAGATAAATAATTACGTAGAAATGAACCCAGAAGACAAAGAGAAAACTGCTTTTACCATCGGATCTGGATTATGGCAGTTTAACGTCATGCCCTTCGGGCTCTGTAATGCGTCCGCGACATTTGAAAGACTCATGGAAAATGTCTTGAGAGGGTTATCTTGGAAAACATGCCTGGTCTATTTGGACGACATCGTAGTATTGAGGAAGACATTTGAGGAGCACCTGAAGAACTTGGGAGACGTATTCAAACGACTTCAAGCTGCCCATGTTGAACCCGAAGAAATGTTAGTTATTCCAAAACCGAATCAACTATCTGGGTCATATTGTGAGCAAAGAAGGAGTGGCGGTGGATCCAGAGAAAATTGCTTCCATCAAGCAATGGCCGCAACCTACCGACAAACATCAAGTTAGGAGCTTCCTTGGACTTTGCACATACTATCGAGGGTTCATAAGGAAGTTTGGGGATATTGCCAAGCCACTAACTCGACTCACAGAAGAAGCCAGAGCTTTTCATTGACATGAAGAATGTCAAACTGCTTTTGAAACCCTGAAGAGACGATTAACCACGGCGCCGATACTAGGATATCCGTTACCAGAGGGAGACTTCATTCTTGAAACGGATGCAAGTAACGTAGGGATTGGAGATCCAAGGAGGACAGGAAAGAGTGCTGGGATATTTCAGTAAAGTCCTTTCCAAACCAGAACGAAACTACTGCGTCATGAGAAGAGAACTTTTGGCGGTAGTGAAGTCAGTGGAACACTTTTATCAGTATCTGTATGGAAGGAAATTCTTGATACGGACTGATCATGCAGCACTCAAGTGGTTGATGCAGTTCAAGAATCCCGAGGGCCAGATCGCTAGATGGATTGAAAGACTTCAAGAATACGATTTCAACATCGAACATCGGGATGGTGTGAGCCACCGAAATGCCGACTCTGTCTAGACGGCCGTGCCCAGCAGGCTGTTCCCACTGCAACAAGGCAGAATGGTCACCCACCATGATCAGAGAAGATCAGGAGAATGATCCTCACCTGAAGATGATCCGGCAATGGAAGGAAGAAAATCGGCGACCCACCTGGCAAGAAGTGTCAATATTTTCACCGACACTTAAGGCATATTGGACCCAGTGGGACTCCCTTGTCCTGGAAGAAGGCCTGTTGAAACGAATCCTTGAAAACGATGATAGGTAAGTCAAAAATTAGAAGTCAGATTTAGATCATTTCTTTTAAATATAATTGTATGTTTTGTTGCCTAAAGCACAATCGTTCATTAATAGAAAATCGTACATTCATAGGGGTCGTCATTAATTAATGATTTTGTGTACATTAAAATAGCTCAAAACGCACGGTCGACGGAAAAGTTTAATTTCTGATACTTTAATTTCATTATGTTAGGTAAAGTGTGATTTTAGACAAGGAATAAACTTGCCATTTTTAATTATTCTAAATATGTAACTACAGGAAAAAATTCCAATAATAATAGAAATCTTAAAATTTCAATATATTTTTCATTTCTGGGATCTATAAGTGGATTATCAATTAAAATAATCTAAAAGTCAATACTGATTTTGTAAAAACATCAACGACTTATAATATAATTTATTATTGTTATCCTATAATCTTGTTTTGTTTTTGTTTGTTTTTTATCAGATTTTTTTAAATAGCCAACAGAATAAATGATAATTCTACCAACATTCATTAATCGACCACTTTGTGCCTTTTCACCTCCTGAATAGGTTTCACGACCCTCCCGGAATTCTCAGGGAACCGCGAGAACAACGTTCTCTCTTCAACTCCCGTTATTTAATATTTTCTCCGAATTTTTGAAAATTTTCGATTAAATTCACGAGGATTTTTTGCTTTCAATTGACGTACAAACTTTACTTGGTTCGATAAATAATATGAATGGTTGACGGGTAGCAAGACCAGAAATAAATTGTTCAATTTTACATTCAAGTTTAGACACGACGTCAAAAGTGGTGTGCGATTACTATTGTAATGAAAATAAGTTGTAAATATGCTGTCTAACATAGAGTGACATAGTTTTAAATTGTTTACAAGTAACAGGAGAGGAACACCCCCGTTTTTTTTCACACAGCGACCAACCTTGTTCTAGTCGCTAAAAACCGTCTATCCTTATATTCTGGATGGTGCTGAACACGAATATGACATTTATTTTTTTCTAAAATTGAAGGAACTTGGTCAAAATTGACTTTTAAACCGAAAATGCGAAAAAAAAGATTTTATGATTTTCGACGATCAACTCGCGGTTTCTCGGCGAATAATTAATATTTTTTCACGAAAATTTAATGATGTATTTTCCAACCAATTCTGGAAACAATGAAACTAGCCCAAAATCCCCAAAGTATTTTACATTCAAGCAATAAATTAAAGAAATTTTTTTCGAATTTCTGACTTTTTACGTAAGATGAAAAAAGTTGAGTTAGGAAGTTTTTAATTTTGTACTTCTGAATATGCAGAATTGAAATTTAGAAATCGAAAAGAAGTTTTTGGGAAAGTTAATATGCAGTAGAAAAAAGATAAAGCGATTTTAAGATGAGTGCTCTCGCCACGCGGCTCGCGTAAATATAGTTCTAGCTCGATATCAATTGTTATAATTTCTTACTAGTTGTTCTATTCCGATATGCAGAGTTAGTATATAAATGTAATACAAAGCACCCCACGCTTATACCACAATGACATTAATTTTCTCGTTAATCATTTGATTCTTAAATTAAGAATTATTTTTTACTTTTTAGTTCGATTACCTATAAAGCGTGTTTTTTAGTTTTTTTTTAATCTATAATTTATTTTTTTACTTTTTGGTTCGATTTACTATAAGGTGCTTTTTTTTTGTTTTTTTCAATGCCAGATCAAAGTTTTTTTTTGATGGAACACCCTATATTTTACTAATATATTGTATTGTCATCAGTCCTTAAAGAGTGTACAAAATTTCGAATTAATCTGAGCGTTTAAAGCGTGTAAAAATATGTAATAAGGAAATTTGTAATTTCTGGTCTTCAATTTTGTCTGTCACCTTCTGCCAAACTCCACGAGCCGCCACTGAAAACGGATATCAATTATCTTAATAGAGTAATTAAAACGATGTTGAAATGTAGAACAAATTTCTAATGGTACCAATGAAAGAACGTAAAAAAACCTAATAGCACCTACTTAAAAAAACTACTTGAGTAAAACAAGTCACGTAGTACTCTTCAGTACCGGATCTATTTAAGTGACAACATAATGAAAATGCATTAGTTATAAAGTTGCTTTACTTTACCGTAACTGATTTAACAGTTTTTTAGCAACTGATCGCAAAAACAATTTAGGCCTATAGTTTATTTTTATGACAGGGAAAGTCATAAAATCTAATTTCGAATGGAAAATGTCATTTTTGAATATTAATACCGATTTCTACTGAATAGTCCTTAAAATGTCGTAAATATACTTGCACTAATACACATTACAGGTATTTTTATCGGGCAGATGTAATCTCGGCAGATTAAGGAGCTGATTGAAGAAGGAATACAGTGTTGAAAAAATCGGCGTTTCCCAACTCGTGCCCGTTATTACCTGGCCCCGAAAATCACTGACCAACTCGTGCCCGTTCAAAAACCAGGTAGAAAATTAATACACCAACTCGTGCCCGGGTGCATCGGAACTGCGGTTTTTAATTCTTATTTATTATAATTAAATATTCAAGACCTACATATACAGTTGTCATTTATTTGAAATAACGCAACCATTTTCCAATATCACTTGATTTCGTAATTCGGTCCGCTGTCGAATCTAACTGGGGTTGGGGTTAGGTTTTGTTAGGTTGGTCAAAGTTCTCATCTTGTAAAGTGCGTGTATTGATATTGTTTAAAACTTCAAACACCTCTTCGGCATTTGATGGAAGTTTTGGAAACTTTTTACGTTTTTCATAATAAATTGTGTACTTCAGGAAAACCCAATTTAACAATAATACCTGTTCCTATAGATGGGATGGTAATTTGAACAGGTAAATTTTTCAATCGAGCACGAGTTAGGTATACAGATTATTGAGACCTTTACTCTTGTACCTTTTAAGGGATTAGTGGGCACGAGTTGGGATGCGCCCGAAAAAATTGCCGTGTAAATTAAAAAACTGCAGTATTAATGGCAAGTAATCTTAACGTGTCATGAAAATTTTCACTTTCCTGGAATTGAGGCGGCCGAGTTTACATACCTGAAATCAGGTACAAAATTTTGGCCGACCGAGATTACAGGTACTCAGTTATTTGTGCAAGCTGTCAAAAATGCCAAACCAGAAAACTGGGAAAAAAGCAGTGAATCACACTATTAAAGAATAGAAAATGTGGAGTTTGGACAATATTACCGATCAATTCTGATTTGTATTTGTAAGAAGAAACTCTATACTGTTCTCATTAAATATTTATTTTGTTTGATATTTTTCGGCTGTAAATTATTTTATATTTGTAAATTATTAAGTAAGTTGAAAACAACCACAGGCAATTGGTCGAAACGTTATACGAAAATATCTTACATCAACCATAAAAATATTACAACTCTGTAGGTACGCCTACGGATCAAAAATGGTTTAAGGGTGTAATACTCCCTGTCATAAAAATAAACTATAATACTATAACCAAAAAATTTATATACAATTATTGATATCTATTTTTGATCAAAAATATTTTTGTGGTGTTTGAAACTAGTTGCCAGAGTTTATTCGGGAAAAGCGGAGCAACCATTTTACCTAAATTCATTTGTGGATAAACGTGTTCGGGAAAACAATGTGAAGTTGTCACTTAAAAATAAATATAGTTTAAAAAAACTAAAAAACACGCTTTTAAATAATATCGGACTAAAAAGTAAAAATAATTTTTAAAATAAGCTTAAAGCAATAATGAACGAAAAATACTTAACTTATTAATTTAACTTTTTAGTCGGATATCATTTAAAAGCGTGTTTTTTAGTTTTTTAAACTATATTTTTCACTTTTTAGTTTAATATGCTATGAAAACGGTTGCGTTACAAACAAACATACATACATACAAGTGAACCTTATATATAAAAAATATAGTTTAAAAAAACTAAAAAACACGCTTTTAAATAAAATCGGACTAAAAAATTAAGAATAATTTTTAAAATAAGCTTAAAGCAATCATGAACGAAAAATACTAGTATTATTGTGAAAAAAGCGTCGGCGCTTTGTGCCATATTTTTCGTATATCGAGCGCCCGATGCTTTTTTCACAATAATACTAGTATTTTTCGTTCATTATTGCTTTAAGCTTATTTTAAAAATTATTTTGAACTTTTTAGTCCGATATTATTTAAAAGCGTGTTTTTTAGTTTTTTGGAACTATATTTATTTTTCACTTTTTAGTTTAATATGCTATGAAAGCGGGTGCGTTACAAACAAACAAACATACATACAAGTGAACCTTAATTAAAAAAAAAATGTCGTGGTCGGGATTAGAACCCACAACCGGTGAATCCGACGTCATCGAAGACCCACGCCTTAGTCCGCTCGGCCAACGAACGTAATGAAATTGTTTGGATAACTAACAATAATAAGCCACTTGCTAGGATAGTTACAAACAAACTCACAGGCTCACATACAGGTGAAGCTAATAAAAGCGTGATAATAAAAGAGAAACTAGTTTAAACATATTCCTGGTATTATTGTTTGAAAAGATTTTAAATCTGGAAGTGAATTATTTAACTTATTTTATCAAAATAGACAATATATTCAGTAAATTTTTTTCTGATTTTATTTTTCTAAATTCCATTTTATGCTTTCACACACATTAATTATTCCTGGATCCGTCTCTGTTTGCAAACGTATCAAAGAGAAGAAAGTTCGTTTTTCTAGACTGAATGCATCCAAATGTCAATAAGATTACACGATTGGATTCTTTTTTAATGACACCCAAAAAAAATTGAATTGATATTTCTATCACTATTGTAAAATATTCCTAACATATACACAGTGCGTATCTAAAATCACACCGAGTTCTAGGAACTACTGATCTGCTTCATTTTATTTAAAGCGGCTGAATAGACAAGAAAAGCATATATAGCGACTCGTTTCTCGTAAAGGGGGAGAATAAAATGCAATCCTTATTCTAATAAAATCACTAATCCCCTATTAAAACGACAAGAAATTGTTGTTTCAATAATAACCAAAAATATAATCAAAGGTAATAAAACAAGACCTTGATAAATAGTCCAACTATTTTTATTGCATCTAAATTTCGAGTGTATTTTAGAATCAATTCGTCGAGACGCAATTTTGGCATTCATAATCAGATTAAAGCACGAGAGCTCAAGCTCTAGGACTTCAATCTTTGATTAATGCAAAAATTATGTCAAGACAAATTGTAAAATATACCTACGAGAAATTTAATAGCAATAAAAATAGTAACTAATTTATCAAGGGCAAGTTATATTTAATAAGATTATTTCTCGAGTTAATAACATTTTTAGACCTATAAATTTCTTGAAGACTAGTACTCTCATCAAATCTACTTATTTCCTCATTTTTAAACAAAATTTTGCCATTTAATACTGACAGCACAGTTAAAAACTTTCAACAGTGCCAATAGCACGCTTACTATGTTTGTCATAATATGGACGGTGTCGTATAGAAAAGAATCAATTAATATATTTTAGGACTCACAAAAAGTACGAAATTCGTTAGTCTTGTGTATAAAAGATGAAACACAATCATTTCTTAAGTATAGGTAACTTTATCACACCAGATAGATAAATTTATTTACATTTTTATAGAACAAGAGAAACTATCATACAACAAAATAGCGTGATGGCCTTTATGAAAGATGAAAGAACACGATTTAGTATGCTGGATCCAATTGTTTTATTATATTGTATTTCTATTTGTCCCAAAATTTAAGTAGAACTGACTATTTATACGAAAAAAATCAAGGTTATCAAAAACAAATTACAAAATTTTATTTGAAAATGACCTTTTTACGGCATTTCTCATGGTTAATAAATAGTTTTTGTCCCCATTAAATATCAATTAAATACTTGCTGTGAATTCATATTGCAGCATTGGCATCAATTACCATAAATTTACTGTTTACATTAACAGTTCAATGCCTTTCAGGTATTTTATAAACTTAGATTAGATTTATTTTTTGTTTTAAATAAGTATTGCACAACTAATATGAATAAGGAAGTGACTAGTTGGCAGAAACATTATTTTTATTCTCTTAAATTGATAATATTGTACAAAATTAGATATATGACCATTTTGGGATTCAGAGTTTCCAGATTTGACATTTACAAAGTTGTCAGGGTGAAGTTTTCCTTTTTATTATTGAAATATTTAAGATCTGATTAATAAAAAAACTATATTTATCGCCAAGCTCTCTACTTATTATTTGAATTCCTAATTTACATATTAGTAATATAAAATTAATTATTATTTATGACTCGAAAATATGTTTTCTACAACTATTTTTAATATCCTCGGCAAAACTTTGTCCCCAGTTTCTCTTCGATATGATCAAAGTCACGTGTTGACCCTGGCCATTAGAAACCGAGGTAAAATTTGAGCTCTGATTTGAAAAAACTAATAACTTTTTATCAAATTTAGGCTAGTAACTACCAATAACATTTTGAAAATGACTAACTACTAATATATTTCTATTTTATTTATATGCTTGATTCCTCAACTCATGAAAACATATATAAGATGACATAGGGTAGAAATTCTGAAATGTCCATATTTTATGATTCTTGTCACCAGTATAGAAATATGGTACAAAAGAGATAAAAAAAATTCAGTAAAAAGCTATACAAAGACGGTCAACAATATTGATCCCAATAATGAAACAAATGTCAATGAATTTCTTGAATACAGAAAATGTTGGAAAATTTATTGTGACAGCAGATAGAAGACATCCAAAGGAAACCAGCAGGAAGTTCCACTGGTCTTAAAAAAACACTTTCCACACCAAGAAAACGATTTGTAGTATTCTGACAGTTCTTTCTCTTCATACCAAGGAAGAGCAGAGAACTTGAAAATAAAAACTGAAAAATTGTTTTCATTTAAAAAGTATATCCTGAACAAATTATGACAATTCACTAATAATGAGATCCATTCAATGTACATAAAAATAAAAATTTGATCTAACAATTTAAGTTGCAAATTAAAAAATTTGACCACACCCAATTTTACGGTATTCTACTGATTTTATTCAACACCAATTTACTTGAATAAATATAATTTTCGTTACTTTGTTTTTATTCTTGGCATTAAATTTTAATGTAGAAATGGCACTATATGAATATTAAACATTCTCTTATTATTTTCATCAATCTTTCCAAGACAAAATTTGAATTTAATATTACTTGTAATAATAAATATAGGTAACAATTTAAATGTGCATTTAGTAGATGTAAGTTTTTTTAATTAGCTGTGTTTGTGACTCGTTTGATGCAATTCATTATATGAATCTGCCTAATGCTATTTTTCAACTTCCACAAAATTACTACAATCTACATTATTATATTTGTTACTCTATTTATTTATTTCATCTTCAACATTCATCAACAGCATTTATTTTAAGGCAGCTCCACTATTTATGTGAATTTACAACAGTGGTATGCCTTATCTTTTGAATGTTCAGATATGTTTCTTAACAATACTTATTTAAAAAATTGACCTTTTCGCAAGTTCACTTCTTTAGGTATTTATCATAGAAAGGCTAATTATTGTAGTAAGTTCATATCTGTACTTAAATTGATCACAACATATTAGAACAAGCCATAGCAAACAGAATGTTTATCAGAGGATATTTTTATCTGTTTACATAAAATCGAACAAGCATTGCAATTAATGTAAACATGTACTGGAAAACAACAAATTGTAAATGTTAACATTTTAATGTGGCAAATAATAAACACTTTCGACATAAGTAGCTAAGGATTTATAAAAACACTAACCTTTGTTGATTAGGAACGCTCGCGTGATTGTTCTCATCGTTCATAAAAGCTTAGAGACATTCTTCCATGAGAGATTCCTCTTCTAATCGCTGCATAACCTGAAAAACATATTTTGTAACAATATTTTTCAAATATACTAAGCATACAGTATCTTTGGGAGTAAAATTACCTAAAATTTTACAGTAAATTATTTATCAATACAATTGCTCAAAGACACACCTACCAAAAAATAAGCATAGGCTATTTCTCGAATATGCGCCTATTTCGGATTCGGTACACTAACTAGGGCTGTGCTACAAGGTACACTTGTAAATTCCCCCAATATTAAATCCGAAAATATGTTCTATCAGGCACTTTATTAGATATTTCTCTTATATGAATAAATATAGATTTTTTTGCTTCTATTTAATGATGCTAAAAGGGAATGCAAATAAAATAAATTTTCGGTGGGAATTTAATAAATATGTAGTATATAGTACAGTATTTTCAATCATAAGATTCACAGTCAGAGTTAGGATCAATGTCGCTGTTTTCCTCATAGGGATTGTAAATTATTATTGTATTGATTTCTTCGATTCGGTTTTAACGAACCCACGATACCTCTATTAACGAAAAATCGAGTCCAATATTTTTCAACATTTTTTTCACTGTTTTCATTTTTCGCACTTTTCAATACTGACTACAGTTTTGTTTTACCAATACACAGCCCATTATACACGTTAACATACATATGAAACTGATAGCCTTCATTGTCTTTTCCGCAGTAATATAAGCCTGTACATTATAATATTGATGTACCTATCTACATTTAAAGCATTCTGGTGGCTCTGGCTTATATGCAAATTCTTTCATATCACAATCTGAATTAGACAATATTAATATAATATTTTCTCTACTAATATCTATCTACTTAATACAATAATAATAAGTTACTTTTCTAGACATATATTTGTTGTGGTCTTGGTTGGAATTATTAAACTGAAAACAGGTACCTAGATGAACCATCTTTATTACCAAGCCACACTATCGTCTAATACTCTTACAATAAAGTAAATACGAAGTCAGCTAATAGAATAAGTTAAGTAGGTTTATTTTGCCTAAAAATATTAACAGGAATTTACTTTCATACTTTCTAAATGCAGTTGAATGTTTATGCCCAGCTTATTATTTGTTATTACCTATAGTCCGAAACAGGCTTATATTCGTGAAATAGCCTATTTTTGGTTTTATTCAAAAATATCAGAAGCCATTAGAGGTACAACCTTCAAGTTAATAGAAATTCATCTTCCTACCCTAGCCTCTAGTTTCTTGTTTTCCACTAAATGTTTTTGTAGGATCAAATAATTTGTGATATAACATCATTAAATTTCATTCATATGCCTGTAACATTTGTTATTAACAACTTGGTTCCCAGCCATATAAACAAATTTTTTTCAATTCAATAACAAATATTTTTGAGGTGATACTTCTTAAGCGGCGAATCGATATCGATGAGTGGACGAGAATTGAGAGTGAAATTTCCATGGAAACCTTTATCGCTTTTCAATAAAAAATTATGATGCTGTATCTGTATCTATAGAGAGGGGAGGGTGAGTTTAGGCCCACAGCACTTAGGTCACATGTGACCCATTGTACATCCTCCCGAGGAATTGTCCTCCTAGGTCATCATCCATCCTGTCCTTTTCAGGAAGGTGGACAGGTTACTAGGAGACATCTCCTTCATATCGGCAGGTGTAGGCCAAGACTCACTGAACACACACTCTCTTATTGACGATAACTCCGGACAGTTTCGTCTTCTTGTTCACACATTCTGCATAGAGGTGTGTCCACTAGCCCCATAGTTTGCAGGTGTTTCCTTAGTTGACAATGGCCAGTCAGAAATCCTACTGTTAAGCGTAGATTTTTCCTGGTCATCCACAAATATTTCTTCGGCGCCAGCTTCCCAGGGTCGCCCAAGGTGATCCTGGCAAGACTGCATCCTTTGATTTCATCCCATCTCTTTAGTGATTGAGCATGGGTGTAACGCTTGGCTAGTTCCGCAATTGTCGAAGTCGTCAAGCCGTAGGTGTCACTGGGTCCTACAATTTTTAGTACAGCCGCTTCCCTGGCTAAAGAATCGGCAATGCGATTACCTTTCCTCCTGTCGTGCTCTTTAACCCAACTCAGGATAATATTGTTATCTACCGAGGCATTAACTAAATCTTGGTGGCACTCTAATACTAGCCCTGATATAACATGTTGTCTGTTCAAGGCTAATAGGGCTTGTCTGCTGTCAGTGCAGATTGTTATGTTTTTGCCAGAAATTCCTTTTCTGGTTAGTTCTTTTGTGGCAATTGAGATACCAGCCAGTTCTGTTTGAACCACGCTGGTATTTTTTCCCATTCCCCATTTAATTTTTAGGCAAGCGATCTGGAGTAAACTCCACATCCTGAGCCTTCTTTGGTTTTTGAGCCGTCTGTATATTTATTTATTTATTAGTCCTAACGGGCCTGACAACCTAATTATAAGGACAGTAGCTCATTTAACAATTTAACTATTATAATGTTTTTAGTTTTATATAATCATACAAATTCAAAATATAATGTACCAAATACAAATATAATATACAAAACTGATAGAATCAAACTGAATGTCTTATATTTCAGCACTTTTTAAATATTTATACATTTCTTGCCAGAACAATAATATTGATTTCCGTCAATTGATCTACATTGTTAACTAACCGTAGCAAGGAACTCAGAGGTGAGGAGATAGAAGATGCTAGTATTCCAAATAGAATCATACATCTTGTTACCCTTTGGGGTATTTTAAAAGGTATTAGAGACAGTAGAGCGTTAGAATTTATAATACTGTTTACCAACTTATACAAGAAAATCATTGCTAATAGCTGTCGTCCAGACTGTAAAGATATTATGTTAAATTCTATATGTAATCTTGTTGTTTTAACCGTTGTATAGTCCGGCAATTTTCTGTATTTCTTAAAATAAAGATATCTCTAGAATCTGTTTTGCACTCTCTCAACAGCTTCTAAGTGAACTTTTGCTTGTTCGCCCCAAATGAGAGATGCAAAGTCTAACTTAGGTCTAACCAACGTGTTATACAAGATAGATATTGTTGTAATATCTGAGAAAAAGTACGTTTGCCTCCAAATAAAGCCTAACATACGATTTGCACTAGCAACAGAATTACTAATATGAGATGCATATGACAGTTTTTCATTATATGTTACAACTAAATCTTTAATTTCTTGCAATCTACATAAAGAATCCTTTTCAATTTGGTAATCAAATATAATACACTCTTTTTTACAAGACACGGACATAAGAGAACACTTATTAATATTAAACTTTAATTGGTTATCAATACTCCATTTGTAATATTATTTAATCTCATTGTAACATGACACAGTCCCTTACTGTTTGTATTTTTTTAAATATTTTTAAATCATCGGCAAATAATAAAGAGTCTGAAAAACGAACACATTGTGACAGATCATTTGCAAACAAAACAAACAATAATGGTCCTAAGTTAGATCCCTGAAGAACTCCCGAATTATAGACTGTGTTCATTTGAAAAGGACCCACCCTTAATATTTCAAAAATGGGACATATTAGAAGAAAATGCCGAAACATGTCAACTTTTAACTTGAGGGGGACACTTTTTGGCGCTAATGTCATGAACGTCAGATTCACCCCCTTCCTACTGGAGACACCCCTTGCATTTTTCAAATGGCATTAGGTATCAAGTCACACCTCATTTAAAAGGTCTGGTGAAACTCTATTCAATCATTTTGTTTTGCTTTCGATACCAGCCTCCCATTGTTATTTAATCATTGTTTAAAATTGGCTCTCTTTCAACTTTTATTGCCTGAATGTTAACGGTGGTCACTTTGAATGCATGATTAAATAGCACTTTTCCCTTATTAACAGTTGTCTTTTTACTATTTGTAATTTTTTTATTCTTTAAAGAGTCTTTCTATCATAACACAATACGGGGGCATACGACAAGTTGAAAAAGAGACAATTTTAAACAACGATTAAATAACAATGGAAGGCTAGTATCAAAGGCAAAACAAAATGATTAAATAGAGATTTACCAGACCTTCTAAATGAGGTATGACTTGATACCTAATGCCATTTGAAAAAATGTATAGGGTGTCTCCAGTAGGGAGGGGGTGAATTTGACGTTTATGACATTAGCGCCAAAAAGTGTCCCCCTCAAGTCAAAAGTTGACGTGTTTCAGCATTTCTTTCTAATATGTCCCATTTTTGAAATATTAAGGGTGGATCCTTTTCAAATGAAGTGTAGTGCATATTGCATTTGCAGCATCTGACTCGCCATAGGATTAGCCTCAATTGACCTACTCCTACTTCGGGATTTACACCAGTCATAAGAAATCGTAACATGGCCATTAACGCAACCTCTTTATGATGCAGTAGGTTTCTTTTAATAATTTAGTTTGTTCAATAAAAACCATTAATAAAAACACTCTGTTAACCACAAGATTTCTGAGTATCCTTTAATGAAACAGTGATTTTAAAGATTATCCTACTTATCACAGTAAGTTGTATGAGGGTAGATTGAAACAACGCAATCAGCTGAAAATTGAACTAGTAACAAAGTTGTTCATCAGTTTTCAATTATGTGGAGGAACTTTGCTAGCCAAACACACGAGTGAGAAAAGTACTTTCCCCACATGTTGCACACTATACTTTTTCTACAACTGCACAAGAATACAAGTAAAGTAACTTAATATTTATTTTTATGGTTAGTAAAACAAAAATAACACAAAAGTATCCCATCTCTATACTGTTTAATTATTTTATTTAAAATTATAGTTGATGGTGAAATTTGTACAATTTTGAATGGTCAAATCCGGAACGTCATTTCTTTTCACTAAATTCTCCATTATATTAATTAATCTGACAGTTTTGTGACAACTAAGTAGGTATTTAAAGATGACAGAAGCCTACTAAGTTTATGTCCATTTTATTTGATTCTAAATATAAATGTATGTGGCGTGGGCAAAGTGCAGTGAGAAATGATATTTCTCACAGTATGAGCAATATTTGGTTTTGAAATTAAGTAAGGAATGAGAAATACATCACTTTTCATGGCAGTTGTAGAAAAAAATATTTTTCAAACTTAACTACCTATAAGAATGAAATGAAGGTAAACATCAGAGAGAAAATTAAAATAAAAAACTAGAAAGACAAAATAAATGAAAGTTTTATGTTAACTAAGCACATTGGAAGCATATTAACTGAACAGGATTAATGGCCTCTAAATTGGATGTTAACCTTATTTATATCAATATTAGTATGAAGACCTTCAATTATTTCATTTCACTTTCATGCTAGTGGTCATCTTTTTTTAGAAAAATTAAGCATATAATTTTTAGTAAGAAGCAAATAAAAATGAAATTATATTTTAGAAGGACCATTAACAATTTTTCTACAAACTCCAAGTAAATAACTTTAAATTATTTTGCTACATAGGTACCACATGGTAATGTTTTTTACCTCTTTATCAAATTCTTCCTCATGCTCCATCCACAGGTACTCGGAAAAGTCAGTCTCGGGGGTAGTGTTGAAGTCATTTGTCAACCACATTATTTTCGATTCCTTCAGAAAAGTAAGAATTGTCATCGCAATCATAAATACCGTTATCAGCAGTTTTGTTTCCAGGCATTTTCATAGTCTAAAAACAAAATAAAACTACTAAAAAATTCAGGACATTCCTCCTCCATTTTAGGGAAGTATGTAGCACAACAACAAAAATTCTACTTACCAATGTTTGAAAAGCCACAATTAACACTCTTATTAAACTTTTCTAGTTTATTAGGAGGCAGAGGGAAAACACAATGATTTACAATTCTTGATTTGTTTCTTTTAGAGTTACCAATTCACAATTTATTCCAGAGATAATATGATTTATTCTCACAACGCAGTCGACAGTCTTTTATTAACTTTTCAACTTGTGTTGTTAAACATGAACAGCGCAGATACCCGTGATGTTGGCAGGGTTGCCAAACTACGGTACGTTTTATGGAGATAAAATTATAGAAATCGAAGTTATCATTAATCAGTAGTGTTGGGAAATACGGTGATCTTCCGGTAACCGGTCAAGCGGCGACAGTGATTTCTAAATCTCTGTGATTCTAAATGGTGATTTCAATCACCGCAGTGACTAAGTATAAATAGCACAGACAAATCAAAATATAAGACCAGCGCGCGGTGACTGGCGACGAATACGAATATATTATTTATTATTCAAGCATCTCATATCGGTTTATTCTAAAACAATAACTTGTTGGTGCCCGCTAGCCGCCACCAGTCCACCGCCGATCGTATTATCTATAATAACATCATATACTCCTGTACCTATCGGCTTAAATCACCGTTTTTCCTTCACATAATATTTTTTAATATTTGTAAATAATGATATTTTATATCGATATTGGATCGGCGCAATCTTCCAACCAACCAATGCTAGTGTCGACTGTTGTTGAAAGAGAATCACCGATCACCTCATCTGCCAGAAGTGAATCACCGGTAGCGCCAGTGATTTTACATTCACCGGTGAAATATCGTGGTTACCGATATATCGACCAACACTAGGTAATACAGTAGCCTAAATAAGTTTTGCCGTATCGATGATTGTTGTCATAGAGAAATAATAATATTTTTTATTTCTCTGATTGTTGTTATGTTACCTATGGATTGTTGTCTCTGATATTATTAATATAATGGAGACAAATCAAGCAGCTCTTCCTACATTTAAGGAAGAAATTGAAATTGAGGAACATACTTTTGAAATCGACGTTAAACAAGAACTTGATAGATATATGCATAGTGTGAACGTTATAAATAATTTAATTGAAGAAACGAATGTCATAAGACCAATTAAACAAGAGGTAAATAATTATATAACTTTTGAAGATTCTAATGCTTCAATTAAACAAGAAAGTATTATTATTGAGAGCATTGAAAATAAATTGAACTATTCGTATGGGAAACGGAGGAGAAGAATTAAACTCGGAGGTAAGTGAAACTTATTAACCTTAAAGTATAAAATGGTACATTTTTTCCACTCTGGGTAGCTCAGGGCATTGTTTAAGAATGTACAAAGGAGGCACATAAGTATATCAACATTTGGTTTAAAGTAACAAGGTTCACCTACTTTTTTCTTTACTTAACGAATATTTTCTAGCATTTTCTTACTCACTATTTTTGTCGTGTCCTTCAATTTATTTTTTATTTACAGGAAGTTCATTGATAGGAAAACATATGAAGAGACGAGGTATTATTATCTGTGCAATTTGTGGAAATTTATATACAAACCAAGTGGAATATTCTTATCACTATTCAATACATTATTTAAGGAATAAGAAATTATGTAAGACTCAATTAAATAGGAGAGATACTAGTAACTTGATCAATCCAAATGAGGAAGTGAAATGTGAAATTGAAATACTTGAAAATGAACTCAAAATAGAGTTGGAGGAAACCAAAAACTGTGCTCAGTTCAACGGTATGGATAATTACAAGCCATACTCACGTGGAACTGTTGAAAATGCCCAATTGTGCCGCTGTACTTCCCGTAAAAAGCAATTCAAATGTGTTATTTGTTCTAAATCGTTTACATGTAAAGGTAACATAGTTATACACATGGGTGTTCACACTGGAGAAAAACCATTTAAATGTGAAATTTGTTTTAAATCGTTTACAGGTAAAAGTAACCTAGTTAAACACATGGGTATTCACTCTGGTGAAAAAACATTTAAATGTGCAAATTGTTTTAAATCATTTACATGTAAATCTTACTTAGTTAAACACATGCATATTCACACTGGCGAGAAACCATTTAAATGTGCAAATTGTTTTAAATCATTTACAAGTAAATCTTACTTAGTTAAACACATGCCTATTCACACTGGCGAGAAACCATTTAAATGTGCAAATTGTTTTAAATCATTTACACGTAAATCTTACTTAGTTAAACACATGCCTATTCACACTGGCGAGAAACCATTTAAATGTGCAAATTGTTTTAAATCATTTACACGTAAATCTTACTTAGTTAAACACATGCCTATTCACACTGGCGAGAAACCATTTAAATGTGCAAATTGTTTTAAATCATTTACATGTAAATCTTACTTAGTTAAACACATGCCTATTCACACTGGCGAGAAACCATTTAAATGTGCAAATTGTTTTAAATCGTTTACAGGTAAAAGTGACCTATTTATACACATGCGTATTCACACCGGAGAAAAACCATTTAAATGTGCAATTTGTTTTAAATCGTTTACAGGTAAAGGTAACCTAGTTAAACACTCGCGTATTCACACCGGAGAAAAACCATTTAAATGTGAGATTTGTTTTAAATCGTTTACAGGTAAAAGTGACCTAGTTATACACATGCGTATTCACACCGGAGAAAAACCATTTAAATGTGCAATTTGTTTTAAATCGTTTACAGGTAAAGGTAACCTAGTTAAACACTCGCGTATTCACACTGGTGAGAAACCATTTAAATGTGAAATTTGTTTTAAATCTTGTGCAGTTAAATCTCACTTAGTTCAACACATGCGTATTCACACTGGTGACAAACCATTTAAATGTGCAAATTGTTTTAAATCATTTACAGGTAAAGGTGGCCTAGTTAAACACAGGCGTGTTCACGCAGGTAAACAAAATATTTAATTATGTGATACATGTTGAAACATATTTAAATATATCTACTAGTTTCTCTCGTATGTCCATTTTTTGTCGGGGGTCTTGGATAAATCTGGGGAAGTGCATGCAATTTACACAGATTTTTCTAAGGCGTTTGATAAAGTGAATCATTTAGTTCTTTTGAGCAAACTGGAGTCATTTGGAATTTGTGGTTCATTTTTAAGATGAGTACCAGTTACCTTTTAAACTGATCATTAATTGTTAAAATCAACGGTTTTAGATCTCATTTATTTATTTATTTACGGACAAGCCCAATTACATATAAAAAATAAGTGAACATGAAAAATTTTGTTTTATAATTGAAATACCTACAAATGCAGTATAAAATACAGTAATACAAAAAATACAATTAATGATAAAAAAAATACAATACGATGATAAAAAAAATACAATACAATGATAAAAATGAATACAGAAATAAAAGGACAATTTAGTAAAAATAGTAAAATAAACAAAACAAAACAAAAACAAAAAATATATATAAGAATTTTAAAAGCGTAACAAAAAACATTACTACTAAGTATATAGTACAAAACAAAAACAAAACTATGGAAATTACATCCGATAAATTCAAACGTTTAGTTGAGACAGGTGGTTCTTAAATTGATTAATAGAATTACTGAAAATCTGTAAACTATTAAGGGAATTAGCTAGTCTCATGGCTGTGGGCAAAAACGAGTGGAAAGCATAATTGTATCGATGGAAAGGCACATTAAATGTTCTTACCTGCCTAGTTAAACGAGGTGGCACGGACAGGCAGATCTTATTAAGAAGCTGAGGACAGTTACAAATACCATTTAAGATGTTAAATAGCAATAAAAGGTCTTTTTGTTTTCTACGGCTCACGAGAGAAGAGATGCCCAATTGATGCTGCCATGTGTTGTAATCCTGATAACTATTAAGCTTAAATGCTATAAAGCGAAAAAAAATTTTTTGAACTTGTTCCATCTTCGTAATGTGAGTTAAGTAGTGAGGAGACCAAACAGATGAGCAATAATCAAGATGGGACCTAACTAAGGAAAAGTAAAGAACTCTTATAGAATTTTTGTTGGTAAAATCACGAGTTGTTCTTTTTACAAAACCCAACATTTTCATTGATTTTTGTATGGCATTAGTGATGTGACAATTGAAACTAAGAGAGTAATCGGGAGTAATTCCTAAATCCCTTATCTGATTGACAGAATCTAGCAACTGACCATTAATGTGATAATTAAATGGTATTGTATGATGTGTGCGATGAAAGCTAATTACATGACACTTATTGGTATTAAGATCCATGCCATTACATGAGCACAAAGAAGACAGGTTAGTTAGTTCTACTTGCAACAATGAGGCATCTACACAATCGTTAATTATTTTAAAACATTTCAAGTCATCTGCAAATAGAAGGGCGCTGCTCTCATGAAAACAGTAAGTAATATCATTGATAAAAAGATTAAAAAGTGATGGACCCAAGTGAGACCCCTGGGGTACTCCCGAAGTAACAGAAAATGCATGAGAATAGAAATGATTTACTCGTACCTGTTGAGTTCTGTCAATTAAGTAGCTATTAAACCACTTCAACATGGAACCACATATGCCATATGAATTAAGTTTCTGGACCAAAAGCTCATGGTTAACTCTGTCAAACGCCTTGGAAAAGTCGGTGTAAATTGAATCAACTTGTAATCCCTTTTCCAAGGCTTCAGATAGAAAATCAACATAAGTTAATGTAATATCGGACATATTATAAGGTTGGCAACGGTGTCAAGCCAAGGAGCACAGGCTCATTGAAACGTAGTGGATAGTCTGCTCTCAACCTCCGCCCTCTATGTCACGGTGATTCGATATATATATATATATAGATGAGTATGATAGTTAAGGAAGTAAATATGATGTAAAACCGCTTAAAACATAATTATTAAAGTATATATAAAACACGTGAGTTTTATTAGTGCACGATGTTTAAGTTAAGAGGATACACCACAAAATGGCGACGAGGATGAAAGAAATATAAAAAAAAAATAAAAGAAGATGGCATCAACCGGCATCGTGTTCCATCAATTTAACAGTGAAACTGACGATTGGATCATATACAGTGAGCAATTATCAGAATATTTTAAAGCAAACGGTACGAAGGAAGAAAATAAAGTAGCTACGTTATTAAGTAATATTTCTAGCGAAATTTATAAACTTTTACGAGACCTGTGTCACCCAGATCCACCAAATTCAAAAACATTCAAGCAATTAACAGATTTATTAAGTCAACAGTATTGTCCAAGAACAGTTGTATGGCGAGAGCGAAGGAAATTTCACCTAGCTCAACAAACACGTGAAGAAACGATGGCAGAATGGAATGCTAGAGTAAGAAGCCTATCTGTAAACTGTAAGTTTGGAAATGATTTACAATTGCTTTTGAGAGAAAAATTCATATCCGGGATGAGAAACGGCCCGATATTAGACAGACTATGCGAGGAGGAGGAAACCGCAGACCTAAAAAAACTAGTGGAATTGGCCATAAAAAAAGAAAACGATAGCATCGAGAGAGAAGTGAACATGAACTTTGTAAAAGACGCTACAAGGTCATCGAATCAAAAATATCAAGTAACAAGAGGAGTTTCAAATCAAGGCGCGCGGCAACGACAAAATTTGGACCAACCACAACGCTGATGGCAAGGCGCAGATTCACAAAACAGTTCAAGACAGCGCACGGATAGACAGACGTCGACGAGTTTAGCTACACTTCCACGCAGAAGGATGACAACTGAAAGAAATGTCAACATGGCGGAAGGAAAACAAAATTACGAGATGATAAAATGTAAAGTTTGTAATAATTATCATAAAGGAGTTTGTCGGTATGTAAATTTTTATTGTTCTAAGTGTAAAAGAAAAGGACATCTTGCTAAAGCATGTGCAAATAGAAATTTTAACTATGTAGATTTTTCAAATACCGAAAATAACCAAGATAACTGCCGAGATTGTTGGTTCACGGAACAAAACAATCAAACGGAGGAAGCAGACAAAAATTTTAATGTGTATAGTGATTGTCCATCAGAATTTGAAAATTTTAATATCAATAATGTTGATAAAAAATTTATTGTCAAAGTTTTAATAGAAAATACAGAGCATCTGTTTCAAATAGATAGCGGTAGTGTGATATCAGCGATAAATGCAGATCATTTTAATAACTACTTTAGACATTTTAAATTAAAGGAAGCCGAAATTGTTTTAAAAAGTTACAATAATAGTACTTTTGCACCATTAGGTTATATAAATGTTAATGTTAAATATAAAGACAAAAAAAAGACAAATCAAATTGTAGGTTATAGCTAACGGCGGTCCGAAGATTCTGGGGATGGATTGGTTAGAAGCATTTGGAATTCAGTTCGGAGTGGTTAATCAGCAGGATTACGTAAATAAAAGGATAAATGATATTGTTTCTAGATTTCCAGAAGTTTTTAGCAAAAAAATCGGTAAGTTTACTTTAGATAAAATTAAAATATATATTAAAGACAATGCTATGCCAATATTTCGTAAAGCACGTCCAGTACCTCTTGCATTCAAGCAAGGCGTTACAGAAGAATTAGAAAGGTTAGAAAAGGAAGGAATTATATCTAAGACTGAAACATCAGAGTGGGCTACACCTTTAGTTCCAGTTTTAAAAGAAGACGGTACAGTAAGATTGTGTGGAGATTACAGCGTAACTGTAAATAAATACCTAGAGAATATGGAGTACCCTTTACCAAGAGCTGAAGAAATTTTCTCGAAGCTTCATAAAGGAAAATATTATACCAAATTGGATTTGTGTAGAGCTTATAATCAATTTGAAGTAGATTTGGAATCGAGTAAGATTTTAACGTGGAGTACCCATCAAGGATTGTACATGGTTAACAGACTTCCATTTGGAATTAAAGTTGCGAGTTTCATATTCCAGAGGCATTTGGAGCAACTGTTAAAAGAGATACCATCATGTGTGTGTTATTTAGATGATATTATTCTAACAGGTGAAAATGAAGAAGAACATCTGAAGACATTGATCCTAGTACTAGAACAGCTAAAGAAAGCTGGACTAACCGTAAAATTGGATAAATGTGAATTTTTCAAGTCAGAAGTTGAATATTTGGGTCATGTAATTGGAAGTGATGGATTGAAGACAAGCGAAAAGAAAATACAAGCAATTAAAGAGGCACCCAGACCAGAAAATCTAACAGAAGTGAGATCTTTCCTGGGAATGGTAAATTATTATTCAAAATTTATACCAAACGCATCAATGATACTAAAACCAATTTATAATTTATTAAATAAAAACACTAAATGGGAGTGGGATGAACAATGCAATGATGCATTTTTAAAAATTAAAGAGATATTGTCATCAAAACTAGTACTAACCCATTTTAATCCAAATTTGCCAATTGTATTAACTTGTGATGCTAGTAAGTTAGGAATCTCAGCAGTATTAGCACACGAGATGCCAGATAAAACTGAGAGAATAATAACGTGTGTTTCTAGAACTCTGCAACCGAGCGAAAAAAATTACTCAATAATTCATTTAGAAAGTTTAAGCATTTACTGGGGTTTAATTAAATTTTACCAATATTTATATGGGAAAAAATTTAAAATTAGAACAGATCATAAACCATTAATATCCTTATTTCACCCTGAGAAAGGTATACCACAAATGCATGCCAGCCGTATGCAACGTTGGGCAGCATTTTTATCAAGTTTTAATTATGATATTGAGTATATAAAAGGGAAAAATAATATTGTAGCTGATTATTTGAGTAGAGCACCTTTAAATATTAATTACATTACAGATGAATTTCAAGGTTTAGGTAACTATGTGAATTTTGTGAGTACACTTAAGGAACAAACGATCAGTATGGAAGAAATAAGACGAGAAACCAAAAAGGATATTATTTTGAAAAATGTAATGAAATATATACGAGAAGAAAAATGGCCAGAGATGTCAGAAGAAACGAAACCATACTATCACAGGAAGCACGAGATAATAGTGGACAAAGGAATTTTAGTTTGGGGACATAGAATAGTTATTCCGAAGTCACTCCAAAGAAAAATGCTGGATGAAATTCACCAACACCATTTCGGAATGGTAAAGACAAAATGTATAGCAAGATCGTATGTTTATTGGCCTAAAATAGACCAACAGATTGAAGAAACATGTAGAAAGTGTATGTGCTGTATGGAAAACAAGCCAGCTCCACCAAGAGCAATACTAACACCATGGGAGGTTGAAACCGAGCCTTGGACACGAGTGAGCATGGACTTTCTGGGACCTATAAGAGGTAAAATGGTATTAATAATAGTGGACGCATATAGCAAATGGCCAGAAGCACACATTATGAGCCATATAACAGCAAAAGAAACGGAAGAGAAAATTAAGAGGACATTCGCCAGATTTGGCATTCCTAAAACGATAGTAACGGACAACGGCACACAATTTACAGCAGAAACGATGCAAGAATTTTTCAAAAGAAATAACATTCGACATATCACGTCACCCCCGGGTCATCCACAGTCGAATGGAGCAGCAGAAAACATCGTAAAAACTTTCAAAAACAATGTCAAAGCCAGAGCAATTGATATAAGAAACAAGGGTAAGAGTATTGATTTGATAATTTCAGAATTTCTATTTTCATATAGGACAACACCGCATATAGTAACGAAAGAAACACCAGCCAAGCTGATGATGGGTAGACAACTCAGAAATAGAGCAACCATACTGAAAGAGTCCATAGGATGGAGAGTAAGTAGGGAAGAAGAGGAAACTGGAGCAGAAAACAATCATCAGAAAGCTCAAGAGCGACAGGTTAAGTATTTTAAAGGAAAAAAGAGAGAATTTGAAATAGGAGAAACGGTAGCAGTGGCAGATTATGGTAATCCTAACCAAAGGAGTTGGACTAAAGCAGTCATTGAAAAGGTAATAGGCAAAACGACATATCTGTGCAGACTAGAAGATAAGAGACTATGGAAAAGACATGCGAACCAGATACATAGAAGAGAGAGAGAGAAGGAACAGGGTCAGGTAAAAAGAAATACGGATGTAAGAAACAAACAAAGCACTAAGAAACGGTATTGTTGGGAAAATATGCCTGAAGCGGCAAAACATACGTCAGACAGTGATGAAGTTGTAAATAATGATGAATTTGTTTTTACAGATGAAGCAGTAGGGCAAGATCATATTACAATTAACAACTCAGCTGAACCACCAATCCGAACTGAACATTCCAAACCACAACAGACAGAACCATTCATTCCGAGTGATCCAGGCCAACCCCCGGAATCATCGGAAACCGGAAGTAGGACAAATGTTGCAAAACATTGTGATTTAGAGAAGGTTGTACGACGTAGTTCAAGAACTACAAAAACACCAGCAATATTTAAAGATTATGCATTAGAAATCGACTGAAATATGTACTTATGGTTAAAATATTTTTTTTATATATGTGAATAGTCACAAATAACGTTTAAATTTGTATTTGTATTGGATGTATACATGAATGTATTTTAAAGGAATGACAGAGTGGAATGGCGGAGAGAGCTTAAGTATTAATATTACTTTTAAAAATAATACAAATTTAAGTGATTGGTAGAAAGAAAAATTTTTTTTTTGAATATTGTTTTCTAAAATGATTATTGAATGTCTCACTGTACCTATTGTAAGTAGAGATAATTTATATTGTACAAACATAGTAAATCGTAATCATACTGTAGGTATATTGAAGCATAATATTAAAAATGCACTCACAGGAGTTGGGCTAACAAAGGGGGGTGTAATATCGGACATATTATAAGGTTGGCAACGGTGTCAAGCCAAGGAGCACAGGCTCATTGAAACGTAGTGGACAGTCTGCTCTCAACCTCCGCCCTCTATGTCACGGTGATTCGATATATATATATATATATAGATGAGTATGATAGTTAAGGAAGTAAATATGATGTAAAACCGCTTAAAACATAATTATTAAAGTATATATGTAGTATACCCATTGTGGTACGCCATTGACCATTTGATGGTTCTGGTTTTTTAGTGTTAAGAATAAAAACGATTCGAACAGTGTATGGATTTAATATTCATTAAAAGTATTGATGACAAGTGGTCGATATTATTATTTCACAACCTATCAAATTATAGGGATAGTAAATGGGCATTCTCCCATTTTGTGGCTTAAGATATCGCAATATATAAAACACGTGAGTTTTATTAGTGCACGATGTTTAAGTTGAGAGGATACACCACAGTTAACAAACTCAATTCTGCCGATTTACCTGAAGTAAAACCAAATTGCTGGGAATTTAGGATCCCAGAACAATCATAAGCGAGAAAATCAGTAATAATACTTTCAAAAACCTTTGGAATAGTACTGAGGATGGATATGGGGCGGTAGTTCTTAATGTCAGATTTGTCACCAGATTTATATATTGGTGTGACATAGGAAAGTTTCCAAAACTCAGGGAAACAGCCTATGCTTAGTGATTTATTAAAAATATGAAAAATGGTCGCGAAAGTATAAAACTGAATTCCCTAAGAAATAGAGGCGAGATTCCATCTGGCCCATGTCCTTTATTGCCATCTAATGATGAAAGTTTTTCATATATTTTTGAAATATGGATATGATATGAAGATATATTCAGTTTAGATTGGATGTGGTCAACATTACAGTTTAAGGTTAGATTAGTGTACACCGATGAAAAGTGATTTGCAAACAAGTTAGCAATGTCAACTCACACACAAGTACCTACCAAGGTATTAAAAGTCATTAAGTCAGGTATAGTGTTATTTTCACGTTTACTAGTTACAAATTTCCAAAACGACTTTGCATTATTTGTGATTGAAATTTCAGTGAGACGAATGTAATTATAATAGCAATGCTTTGTCAGTTGTTTACATTCTGTTCTAAGTCGACAAAATTCCGCATAACTCGAACGAGTCTTAACAGTTTTATACATTTTGTGAACTCTAATTTTGTCCTGTACTAATTGTTTGAGGTCTGAGGAGTACCAACAGGGAAATTTCGAATCTATGATGCGTGATACTGGAACAAACTGTTCAATAACCGAGTAAATGATATAATAAAAAATGCCAATCGTGTCGGAAAGATCCCTATCATGGAGAAGACTATCCCATTCTATAAGTTCTAAACTCTGATAAATAGCTGGAAAATTTGCATTATTGAAGTTGTAATAAAATTCTTCGCCAAAAACTGACTTTATCAACGTTTAGCTTTATGGTAGTTGCCAAAGGAGGATGATGAGGGTCAGGTGAAATTAAGACATCGTTTGCTTTAGAAATAATAAGTTCTTCCGGAGCAAGGATAAGGTCAAGAATAACATTCCTACTATTAACCACATAATTGCATTGGAACTTATTGTGATAGGCACATAAATTGGAAACAACATCAACAGCATCAACTTCTGCTAACTGTGCAGGAGGCTGCTGTCATGAAATAATTGTCCCCTCTGGAGTACCTCAAGGCTCCCATTTAGGGCCTCTGCTATTTAGCATCTTTTAAATGATATTCATGATTGTTTCAAGTACTGTAAGTTTCTTTGTTTTGCAGACGATCTTAAATTCTATTTAAATGTTAACACTGCCGAAGATTATAGAATGCTTCAATTTGATTTAAACAGGCTGGTTGAGTGGTGTGATTTGAATGGCATGGAACTTAATGCTGATAAGTGTTTTTGCATACATTTTTCCAGGAGTAGGACATGGAAGAAGTTTCATTATAAAATTAATAATTCCATTATATCGTGGGTATCAGTAATCAAAGATCTGGGAGTATATATTGATTCATCTCTGACATTTTCCTTCCACATTGATAATATGGTATCGAGAGCACCGAGATTGCTGGGTTTTGTCAAAAGATTTACCAGAGATTTTGATAATATTTATGCAATCCGATTACTATACAATTCCCTTGTCAGACCTTTTCTTGAGTATGCATCTTCGGTTTGGAATCCAGGATATGCATGCTACATTCACAAAATAGAGCAAGTCCAACGTAAATTTTTAAGATACCTAGCATTTAAGTCCAATATTCCGCGTTGAGATGAATATAGATATGGTTTCAATCTTCTTTACAACAAGTTCCAACTATTTCCTCTGAAATCCAGAAGAGATCATAATGATCTTAAAAATATGTTCAAAATATTAAATTCCCTTTCTAACTGCCCACACCTACTTAGTAAGACTAATTTCATGGTTCCTGCAAGAAGCTCTAGATCAACTAATACATTCTATCAATCTTCCTCTCGTACGAACATAGGCCATAATTCATACATTTCCAGAACAACACGTTTGGCAAATAGCTTACCAGAGTTAGATTTCTTTAATAACTATGAGTATTTTATAAGGTCACTTTGTGATAAATAAGAGTAGGAATACTTTTGATTCTTTTAGATTAGGTATAATCGATATGTACTTATGTTACTCAGTTTAATTAAGCATATATTTTAACGATTTTAAATAATTGTTTCGATTTTTTTAATTTTTAACTTTTGTTTTAAGAGATTTAAATGTCTTTTTATTTTTATTTATGCTTGATGTTTTTACAGTAATGATGTTATAGTGTAGTACTTATAAAATTTTAATTATTGTAAATGAATGGGTAATGCTCGTAAATAAATTTTGTGTATGTTCAGGGCCTGTTTCTTTATTGGACTAGTAAGAATCTCGCAAGCTGCATTTATAAACTCTGTGTTGTTTCCGTTGTTTGTTGCTCGCCGTGTTTTCCACGTTGCTGGCGATTCGTTATTCACGCAGTTATTCCCGAGTCGACTAATTTATTTCAGTTTTTCGTTGGAGGTGATGTTGAAATTTGATTGGTCACAAAGGTGGCGCATGTCATACGACAGAAAAATTGGCGCTACAGATTATTTAGGTTCTGTTATTGTTTTTCGTATTTGTATCAATGGAGATATCAAGAAAGTAAGATAGTAATCAGTTATTCAATAGCAAATCAATTATCAGAATATGTGAAGTTTGACACGTGACACTAACTTCAATTTTCATTGGCGGAACTGCGAATCACTACTAACAAGATATAAAATTAGGTTATTTGAGAGCAAAGACGAACAACACGACAACAACTGTTTATAAACGCATGTATAAATGTGACACCAATGTTTTATTTCCGAGCAGCGGGAATCACGAACAACAGAGTTTATAAATCCAGCTTCAATCTCACCCTGAGATTGGTGTATTTTATGGGTTGCGTGAAATGAGAATCCCATCTAAATCAGGGAAAAGCCAAGAAATAATCATTGTATTTTTATTTTTAAACTGGGGCTAGAAGAATTTTGTGGTTATCGCTTAATTTCTTTTTCAATGGTAATATCACAGGGGACAATTTAAATAGTGCCTCTATGGATTACTTAGATTACAATCTGATACACTTACGGTTTCATTTTATCTACATACGAACAATTTTATTACAATGTAACGTTTATTCTAATTTATATTTACAGATTTATATGTAATTCAGTCCTTATTTAATGATTTATGTAATACACTAAACACACTAATTATAATTTATATGAGAGTCACTTAATAAACACTTTATCGAGGCGCGATTACTTTCCTTCGGTATCAACACTGACTGATTGACTAATTGCCTGCAACGATGCTCGTGGCCTATTTATACTCGTGCGCCGTAATTCTAGAAGTGTCTCGGCGTTCTCGCGGGTGCATTGGATATTCTCGATATTCTGGCGGATGCACCCGGGTGTTCTGGATGTTTCTCGAAGTTTGGGCGGAGGAGCCATAGTCGTCTCATACGGGGATTTCACTGGGGGCACTAAGTGAGAATATTATTGCAGTAGCTCGCGTAACATTGCCCCCTCCTTAAGAGACAGTTCCTCCTGGAACTAGCTAGGAAACTGGAACGAGATGACTGTATCGGCAACTGGTCCCCTTGTTGCATTTTCCAGTTGTATGGAAGTAACATGCGACCGTCTTCTCTGTTGGCTGCGTTTCCCGAGCATGGCCGCAAACCAGTACCTGCACTTCGGTGTCTCGGAAGATTACTTCTACCATGTTACGGATTATTCGCCAATCTAAATGCCTACATTCAATCTTGGGCATGGCTAGCCTGTACACGTTCAATTCAAGCACATGCTCCCTCAGGCTTCGTAATGCTTCCCAGACATCCTCGTACGTTGGTCTTTCGTCGAAGGTGTTCCTCGTCACTAGGTGGAAATTGTAGCGGGAGCCATTTTGCAGCTTCAGAGCTTTACCTGGTACTGGTAACTGGTTTACCAAAGGTCGTGCGCCACTCTTCTTTATAAACAGAGATGCCAGTCCGCGCGCATCGGTTACGCTGGCAGGGATGTTTATTGCCAGTGAGTATTCCTCCGGAACGGTAAGCAGGCCTTGTCGTCTCTCAGTGGTGACGCCGAATCTTGCTTTTCCGCTACCACCATAAGCACCCATGAACTCTACAAAAGCAGGATCGGCTACTTCCTGAAGCTGGTTTACTTCCTCATCGTGGTCACCCTCGAATGGCGCTAATCGGTTACGGTGTACCACCTTTGGCTTTCCATTTGGGATCTTGCTGATACGATAGATGACATCGTTGATTCTTTTCTTTACGAGGTACGGACCGTCCCAAGCTCTCTGCAACTTTGGAGAAAAACCCTATTGTCTTCTTGGGTTATGCAGCCAGACTTTGTCTCCTTCGTGGAAACCTCCTTCCGTAGCTTGCGTATCGTACCTTTTCATCATCCTATCGCTAGCGATCTGAAGATTCGATCGAACCAGCTCGTGTACGTCGTCCATTCTTTTTCTCAGCTGGGTTACGTAATCTTCACCAGCTATGTCTTCTCCGGGTCGGCATCCAAATTCAAGGTCGCAGGGTAATCTCATTTCGCGTCCGAACAGAGCTCTTGCTGGTGTTTGGCCGGTAGACTCATTGATGGCGGATCTGTAGGCCATCGCGAATAGCGAGAGATATTGGTCCCAATCTCGCTGATGGTTAGATACTACTTTAGACAGGTATTTGCCAAGAGTTCTGTTCATTCGCTCTACCATCCCGTCCGACTGTGGGTGCAAAGCCGTAGTTCTCGTTTTCTTCATGCCGAACTTTTCACAAACTTCCTGGAACAGCTGGCTTTCGAAGTTTCTGCCCTGGTCGCTGTGTATTTCCAGGGGCACTCCATATCGGCAAATGAACTCATTCACAAGCACGTCGGCAACCGTTGCGGCTTCTTGGTTTGGAATGGCATACGCTTCTACCCATTTTGTGAAGTAGTCCATCACCACCAAAATGTACCTGCTGCCATTTGCTGTCGGTGGAAACGGTCCGGCAATGTCCAGGGCAATGCGTTCAAAAGGGCTTCCGACATTGTACTGCTTCATAGGAGCCTTTCTTCTCCCGTGCGGTCCATTGGTCGTAGCACAGGTAGTGCACTTCTTACACCAGTCCTTCACATCTTCGGAACTGTGCATCCAATAAAACCGTTCTCGCACTTTCTGGAGGGTCTTCTTCACACCTAGATGTCCTCCTGACGGACTGTCGTGTAATTTCCGCAGTACTGCTGCTATCCTTGTTCTTTGAATCACCAACTGTCTTCTACTTTCGGAACCCTCATCGTTCTCGATTACTCGCTGTAGCAAACCGTTTTCCAAAACCAGCGAGTCCCACTGGGCCCAATACGATTTAATCGTTGGCGAGTACCTTGAAATCTCCTGCCAAGTAGGTCGACAGTTCTCCTTTTTCCAATGTCGGATTTTCTTCAAGTCGGGATCGTTCTCTTGTTCCTCTTCCAACTTTTCTGGTGTCCAGTCGTCGGTGGTCACCGTGGTTCTTCGAATCGCAGCTTCCTTAGCTTCTGTTTTGCTGCAGTGAGAGCACTCTGCAGGGCATGGTCTTCTAGAGAGGGAGTCTGCATTTCTGTGGCTTATTCCGGCTCTATGCTCAATAGTGAAATTATATTCTTGGAGCCGCTCGATCCATCTAGCGATTTTACCTTCAGGGTTCTTGAATTGCATAAGCCACTTAAGTGCTGCATGATCGGTTCTGATCACAAATTTCTTCCCATACAGATACTGATAGAAGTGCTCCACGGACTTCACTACTGCTAGGAGCTCTCTTCTTGTGACGCAGTAGTTTTGTTCTGGATTGGAAAGGACTTTACTAAAATATCCCAGAACTTTCTCTTGTCCTCCTTGAACCTGTGATAGCACTCCTCCAATTCCAACATTGCTAGCATCAGTATCTAATATGAATTCTCCCTCTGGTAGTGGATAGCCGAGTATAGGTGCAGTAGTCAAGTGCTTCTTCAAGGTTTCGAACGAAGTTTGGCAATCTTCGTCCCAGCGAAACTCCCTTGCTTCCTCTGTAAGTCGTGTCAAGGGCTTAGCGATATCTGCAAACTTCTTTATAAATCGCCTATAGTATGTACAGGTCCAAGGACGCTTCTAACTTGGTGCTTGTCGGTGGGTCTTGGCCACTTTCGTACGGCAGCAGCTTTTTCTTCGTCTACAGGTACACCATCCTTGCTGACTACATGGCCTAGGTAATTGACTTTGTTTTGAAATAGTTGACATTTCTTGGGGTTGAGCATCAGTTGGGCAGCTTGCAACCTTTTGAAGACACCTTCCAAATTCTCTCGATGTTCTTCGAATGTCCTTCCCAAGACTATGATGTCATCAAGGTACACTAAGCATGTCTTCCAGGACAACCCTCGCAATACGTTTTCCATCAGTCTTTCGAACGTTGCGGGGGCATTGCACAGCCCAAAGGGCATAACGGTGAAATGCCATAGACCAGATCCGGTGGTAAACGCTGTCTTTTCTCTATCGGCTGGATCCATTTCTACCTGCCAATATCCAGACTTCAGGTCCAAGGTAGAAAACAATTTGCTACCGGCCAGCGTATCCAGAGTGTCGTCGATTCTCGGCAGAGGATAGCTATCTTTCTTTGTAACATTGTTCAACTGCCGGTAGTCCACGCAAAACCTCGTGGTACCATCCTTCTTCTTTACCAGGACTACCGGAGAGACCCAAGGGCTGGTAGAAGGTTCTATTACCTTGTCCTTTTCCATCTCGCGAACAATTCTCTCCGCCTCCTCTCTTTTGGCCTGTGGTAGCCGTCGAGCCGATTGTCTTATCGGTTTAGCGTCGCCGGTGTCAATTTTGTGTTTGACAGCAGATGTTCTTCCTGTCTTTCCTCCTTTTGGTACAAAAAGAGATCGGTATTGTAACAAGAGTTCTCTGATCTTTCTCTTCTCTTGCAGGTAAGGGATTGTCCAGCCACTGCTATCATTTGTTCAAATTTATTGTTGGCATCATTGGAGGTTGTTGTTTGATGAATTATCGACGCCACTGGTACGCAAGTTCCAATTTTGGTATCCTTCTTCATAGTTATTGGATGGTCATTTACATTTATAATGCGTACAGGTATTTCTTCGGCAGCCATGACTAACCCTTTTCCAACCAGGATTCCTCGACCAACCTCTTCATCGTGATTCCATGGTTCCATCATGACCGGTGTTCCTTCTTCGACGGTTCCTTGTAGCCTTGCCACAGTGAAAAATTCACTCCTTGCGGGTACAACTGTATCCTCCTGTACGGCTACCTGAACAGTCTTATACTCGTGTGGGTGAAGGAATACCTCCTCAGAACCTACTCTAATCACTCGGTTCTTGAAATCTAGCTGGAAGCCATGTAGGTTCATAACGTCCATTCCGAGTATTATGTCCTCTTCGATATCAGCGACAACGACAGTGTGGGTGAACTTCTCTGCGCCAATTCCCAATTGCACCGGTAGTTCTCCATGGACATTGGCGCTTTCACCTGTGGCAGTCCTGAGTCGCAGTCTCGTCGGTAAAAGTCTTTTCCGGGTGTTGACAGTCTCGGGGCGAATAATAGTCCTCGTTGCTCCAGTGTCCACCAATAGTGTATACTTCCTTCCATTAACTTCACCATCCACGTATACACTATCATCGCGGCATTTCAGAGAGGCTATTAGGATGAGAGGGTCTTTGGAAGGTCTTCGGGTCGAAGCTGCCCTCTGAAGGTCGACCCTTCCTAGTTTTCCTGCTGGGCATCTTTGTTTGTAGCAGTTCTCGGTCGCTTGCACGAACTGCGTACATGTCCCATTTCTCCACAATTCCAGCATCTCACAGCTTTCAGTTTTCCATTTGAGATGCTTTTCATCATGTTGACAATCTGGTCGAGCTTGTTCTCAACTTCTTCGTCTGCTACAGCCCTCACCTTGCCGTATACTCCGGAAGCCTGTGTAGCTGCTTCGTACTCCAAGGATGCAGAGAGTACGTCGACCAGTGTCTTATGCCGAGCCAAGCGTAGAGTTCTCTGTATTTCATGGTCACGAACTCCGTCGATAAATGTCTGTACCCCTAAACATTCCATGACATTCTCCGGTGCCGATGGATAGGCAAACCGCACCAACCTCGCAATGTCTGCTTCGAATTCTTGCAGAGTTTCGTCGCGTTTTTGTTTGCGGTTTTTCAGCTGCGACTGGTACAGATGCTCCAGGTGTTCCAGGCCATATCTCATATTCAATCGCTTTTTGAGTTGTTCAAAATCTTCGGCCTCTTCCATTGGAATGGTCTGGAGGATATCCATAGCGTCTCCTCTAAGGGCAAGAGTTAAATTTAACGCTTTTTCCTTCTCACTCCAGTTGTTTGCCTTTGATGCCGCCTCGAATTGCTTGAGATAGTTCGGCCATGACGTTTTGCCATCGAATGTTGGCAGTTTCACTCGGCTGTTAATGTCGTTTTCCATTTTCGGTTTCAACTCTACTTTCTCTGCCAGTTCGTCGTTATTCGGGGCTTTCCTAGTTGTAATATCCGGTTTATTACTAGTCTTCCTTTCGATTTCTTTGATTTTTTGTTTCATTTCTTGCTCCATTCTTTCAATCTTTTCTTCCACGGCAGAAATATCAGTCTTCATGGATGTCATTTCATTTTTCATGTCCGTCATTTTATTTTCTATGTCCGCCGAAAGTTTACTTTCCATGGATGAAATTTCGTTTTTAATATCCGTCGAAATTTTATTTTCCATGTCCGACATTTTGTTTTCCATGTCCGACATTTTGTTTTCCATGGATGAAATTTCGTTTTTTATATCCGTCGAAATTTTATTTTCCATGTCCGACATTTTGTTTACCATGTCCGACATTTTGTTTTCCATGTCCGCCGAAAGTTTATTTTCCATGTACGACATTTTGTTTTCCATGTCCGCCGAAAGTTTTTTTATGGAAGAGGTTATAGAGGCGGACGCTTCGTCGGTGAATTCAAACGTTTCCGGGTCCAATCCATTGTTAATCATAGCTTCTTTTAGTCGTTCCACTAACACTGACTTGACCCCACTTGTGTCCAGTTCGTAATCCTCCAACTCTCTTCGAAGCTCTGAAACTTTTAATTCACAAAGTTTCTTCGCCATCTTCCTGTATATTTATTTATTTATTTATTTTTTTTTTTTAATCTCACACCTGACACCAATGTAACGTTTATTCTAATTTATATTTACAATTAATTTATATTTACCGATTTATATGTAATTCAGTCCTTATTTAATAATTTATGTAATACACTAAACACACTAATTATAATTTATATGAGAGTCACTTAATAAACACTTTATCGAGGCGCGATTACTTTCCTTCGGTATCAACACTGACTGATTGACTAATTGCCTGCAACGATGCTCGTGGCCTATTTATACTCGTGCGCCGTAATTCTAGAAGTGTCTCGGCGTTCTCGCGGGTGCATTGGATATTCTCGATATTCTGGCGGATGCCCCCGTGTGTTCTGGATGTTTCTCGAAGTTTGGGCGGAGGAGCCATTCGTCTCATACGGGGATTTCACTGGGGGCACTAAGTGAGAATATTATTGCAGTAGCTCGCGTAACAACAATAAACAATTGGTTTTTAATACTACTACTATATACTACTAATTTATTCAGGCGAACCTTGGCCAAGGAAAACTCAAGCTAAGGTTCCGGCACTGAGGCCACTGGCGGGCCCATTGTGCCATTCCTGCTACTTATGCATCCATGAAGCCGAGTCCCTCGATGAAGGACCCAATCCTCTTCAGTGGATGCCTGCTTATGTCCCCGGGGGCCATAACAGGAACTCCGAAGATTCGCCTGTGTAGCACAGCTCAATGTGGACATACGAGGGGAACATGGTCCGACGTTTCGTCAGCCATGCCGCAACCCCTACATAGGGGACTTTCCTCCAAACCTAGGTTACAGAGGTGTTTCCTCAGACAGCAGTGCCCTGTTAGGAGTCCTGCTATCTTTTTTAACCTACTCCTTGGTAGTTATAGAGCAGCTCTAGCATGTCTATGAGTCCATCTCCTCAATAGGAGCTTGGACTGCCTGAGACCCTGTAGAGCCTTCGAGTTAGCGAGGTGCTGATTTCTCAACCAGTTCCTGGTCTCCTTACGGATTGTTTGTTTTGTGAGGCCCAAGGTCGGGCCCGTGCCGTTAAAAGGGGTAGCCGCCCCTTCCACAGCCAGCGCGTCCGCCCCTTCATTGCCTTCAAAACCTAAGTGGACCGGAATCCATGCTAGCCACACTGTTTTCCGCCTCGCTAAGGCAGCAAGGCGTTCACGACATTCAGCAGCAAGCCCTGAGTTGACGGTATATCCACTCAGGGCCTTGATTGCCGCCTGACTGTCGGTGTATATGGTTATGCGTCGGTCCGCATAACCTCTGTCTAGGTTTATCTGAGCACATTCCAAGATAGCGTATACCTCAGCCTGATACGCAGACAGACCCTTACCCAATGGAACACAGACTTGTGCCCTTGGGTTCGTGGAGTAAATTCCAGCCCTCGCCCCATCGCTGGAGCATGAGCCATCTGTGTACCAGACGATCCCATGAGGCTGTGAATTTCCCTCTCTTTCCCAGAATTCTCTATTCCGGATCTTCACCCTATAGGGGGTTACGAAGGAGTACCTGCGCAGGCAGACATCAGCCTCTCGAGCCAGAACAGGTACATCTCCCAGAAGCCTGAGCCTAATGACGTGCCTGCACCTATCCCAAACTTTTCAAGAGTGCCCTCCCAGCCTCAGCCTCGATCACATGGTGGAGAGGCCGAAGTCCAAGAATCACCCCCAACGCAGCAGTTGGTGTAGTTTTCATGCAGCCAGTTGCCCACAAACCGATCATCCTTTGGAGGCGTGCCAGCTGCGACCTAGCCGTGGCCAGGGTTACCCTTGGCCACCAGACCAGAGCCGCGTATGTGAGCATCGGCAGCTTGATCACTATATAGAACCACAAGATCGTCTTGGGGGTTAGTCCCCATTTCGGACCAATGGCTCTCCTACAGGCCCAGTACGTGTTAGGCACCTTGTCTAGGCGACTACCAAGGTGAGCCTTCCATGTCAGCGACTTATCCAGGATCACTCCCAGATATTTCACTTGTTCAACCACTGGAAGTGGCACTCCACCAAGGTGCAGACCATCAGGTCTTATACCTCTCTTCTTGGTGAAAGCAATTACCTTAGCCTTGGCAGGATTAACTGCAAGTCCGTGGTCGTTGCACCACCCCTGTACCCTATTCAAGGCCCTTTGTATTAGTTTCCTGGTTTTTAATATATGAACGGAAGTATTTTACAATTGTTATGTTTACAATATACTTTTTCAAAAAACAGATAAGCTATACTTTTTTGTGTATTCTCAAATTTTCTTAATTTAAATATCTGATTCTTTTTTTAATGAAAATAAAATAGAATATTTTCTTTAATTTAAAAAATATCAAACTGTATTTTTTTGTCGAAACAATATTCTAAGAACTCGATAAATTGACAATACTATATGCAATTTGGAACATATAAACTTTTTGAATTGTATGATGCTTATTTAGTACCACCCGTCCATAACCTTAATATCAATATCTAAAGAAAATCTTGATAAAGGTTTTCAAAAACCAAATACAAGTTGAAATTTTATATTTGACATACCCCGTAGAAGAATCAATACGAGGTAGGAGTACCTACAGTTCCTCATGACTCACCTTATATGTATAACAGAAGTTTCTATAATATTTCATACTACATAAATTTATGCGAAAAAATTCAGGTGGTAATTGCCCGTATAAAATTATAATAGGTCTTTCATATAAAAAATTTTCTCACTCCACTCCCTTCCGATGAGATATCACCCCTAAAAAGAGGCTGAGGGAAATTGAGTTTTTATTTATTTTTTCTCAAGTTTAAGTAAAGATGAAATTTTAAATTTTCTAATTTATTCAATATCAAATCTTTTATTCTAGATTGAGTTTTGTGGAATAAAAATATTACTTAAAATCTTTGTTGTTTTGATAAACTTTTTTTACTCTTGAAGTTTTTTCCTAGATCCAATAGATTTAGAAATTTTTTTGTCTCCGAATCTATTGGATCTAGGAAAAAACTTCAAGAATAAAAAAAGTTTTTCAAGACAATATATAGAGATTTTAAATAATATTTTTATTTCACAAAACTCAATCTCGAAAAAAAACTTGATATTAAATAAAGTGCAAGGGTTGATAAGTTCACTCCCTAAAAAACTAAAAACATTAATTTAAGTAGGTATGTATTTTTAAAAGTAATGATTTTTTATTTATTTAGATGTAAAATATGGATGCAAAACCTTGGAATGGAAGTTGGAAGTTGGAATATGAGAAACAAGAGAATTTGGATTAATAATTCTACTTCAAATGATTATGTTGATCAAATTGAATGGAAACTAAAAACTGATGCCATGCCAGTGACATTTATTGGAAGAAAGTACCTACCTAAGTTGATGAAATAGTGCTTCTAGTCAACTAAATAAATGAGATATTTGTATAAAGTAAGATTTAAAAGTAGTATTCACACAATTTTTAACATTTCCCTTTTTAATTTCTGTCATTTTTTAACAATCATTTATTTTTGTACTTAATAAGTTGTAATTTATTTATTCTATAGGGTGTCCGTTTACAAATAAATTAATAATAACATTTTTTTATTTTCAGCAATACAAGAGAGAGAAATTGAACTGCCAACTGCAGGTACCTAATAGTGGAGACTCCCAGTATCAAGAGACCTATTTTTAGGGGAATTTCAAACCTTTCTAGAACTAAAACAACACCCAGGAAACAAAGGCTAATGAAAGTGATTGAATCTAAGGAGGCCAGCATTAGACGACTAAGAAGACTAGCTAAAGCAAGGGCACACTACATTAAGGAGTTTTCCTCACTAAATGACTCAGATGTGGTAAAAGAGTTATTTCACGATTTACCAAATTCTACTGCCAACTTCGCAATTTACCAAATTCGGTGCTCAAAAAACAGCTCCTAAAGGAAGAAGGTGGACAATGGAGGGAAGAGTTGTTGCTTTGGCTTTGTTAAAAAGAGGTCCTAAATGTTACAATTTGTTACGGAAAATTGTATCTATGCCATAAAAAAAACATTGTTAAACCTTCTTCAACAAGTACCGTTTAATAGTGGAGTAAATGAACACATGTTCCATCATATTGACAAGTCTGTCAAAAACGACAATGACAGAATATGTTCCATTTTAATGGATGAAATGGATATCAAAAAACATATTCCATACGATTCCTCTTCGGATAGAATAAGAGGATTTGAAGAAATAACTGGCGAATCCTCTAAATTAGTGGCAAATAAGGCCCTAGTATTTATGGTTAAAGGACTGCAGCGTAAGTGGAAACAACCAATCGCGTATTATTTTTCACACGAAGCAGTCCCCGGAACTAAATTATCCAAAATCATTATTGAGGCCTGTCAGTCCATTGCAATCATTAATGATTGTGGCACTAATAATGTAAAGGCGTTGATCATCAATGGTGAATCCCTATAATAGTTGGGGGACAAAAAATATTCAATATTTACGACCCACCTTATTTGCTAAAATGCACAGCATCATTATTTCGAAAATATAATGAAGAAATTGAAGTCCCCACTTGCCAGAATGCTGTGATGCAGATTCCAGGTCTCCTCTAATTTTTAGAGCCATGCATTAAATTAAAAGCCAGCATATGGAACCTAAGATGCAATTTGCCATGAAAGTTAATATCTCAGCTCAAATTTTTTTTAAGCCGAAGTGTGTCATCGTTTTTGTAGGTACACATTACTTTCTCGAGATCAGCAAGTTTTAAAATTTTGTTTCTCACAACTATTATGATATTAAGTTCAGGTTGTTTTCTTACTTTTCAGCTGTCTGAATATTTTTATAGACGCTGATTTTATCTTTTAAATTAGATCTCGAGTATATATTTAATTTGTAAAAAATGAAACAATCCTTCTTTTTAATGTATATAGTATCTGTTACAAAATACTTTTTATTTTATTTTAGGTGAACTGGAACAGAGACCCATTGCCACAGCTACTTTTATAAATCAGGTAGATGGACTTTTTGATAGTTTTAATGGCAGTGGAAAGTTCCCACCTCCAGGAAAACAGGTAAAATGCACGACGGATCTGCTCATATTATGAATTATTGGAAACAGGCTTTTAAAATGGTTAGAAGTTGGAGGTTTGTAAGATTGACAAAAAAAGGTACTATAAAAACTAAACCTCGATCCCAAGTGGCATGGATAACAACTTTAGTGTCAATTAGGGAATTGTGGATGTATTTGTCTCAGAATAAAAGTTTTCAATATCTTAAGCCCAGAAATATTAACCAAGGTGCTTAGGAAAATTTATTTGGGGCTATTAAGGTCAGATTTGGGAAATAATGATAATCCAACAACAGTTCAATTTGTGGGAAGTTTGAAGACCCAAATTTTAAATGGCCTCATTAATTTAGGTTCCGGGGGAAATTGCGAAGAACTTAGGTGTATTTCTCAAAAATGATGACAATTCAGAAAATCCTTCTAATACAGATTGTAGTTCTACTGAAACGGGAGTCAGTAGCAATTTAAATGTGGACGAATTGACACGTGAAATACACCTTAAAAAATATCAACTACCCAATAAACAATATAGAAAGAATTTTCAAAGAACGCACCTACAAATTCTACAATAACACTAAAAATAACCACACAAAAACTAAATTTAGTCAAAACAGATACATAGCAATGCCTTATACAAACGAACTCTCAGAAAAACTAAAATTCATATTGTCTAAACATAACATTAACGTGTTTCATAAAGCTCAAAATACTTTATCATAATTATTTACTAAACTTAAAAGTCCAACTAAAACCAATAAAGAATCTAATGTTATATATTCTATACCATGTTTAAACTGTCCAAAAAAATGTATAGGTTTGACAACTCAACATCTAGAAAATCGTCTCAACGGCCACAAATATACAAAAAATGCTTCTACAGCTCTACATAAACATGAAACGACAGAAAAACATGAATTTGATTTCAAAAACACAAAAATATTAACACAAGAATCCAATTATCAGAAAATAACAATTAAAGAAATGATACACATAAAAAAAGAAAAAAATTCTGTGAACGATAAACAAAATATCAGAAACTTGAGTCAAATTTATCATAATTTAATAAAATAACAAGTTAATTATCAATAACCGCACTTTTTTTATGTATTTTTCAAATATCGTAAATTTATTTCTGAAGTTAATACTTGTAATTATAACCAAATAACAACTGTATATATTTTTTACTTCATTATGACATTTTAGAAAATAGACATTTTGAAAAAGCTTTCAAACGAAAGCGAAACGTCGAAAAAACCTTTTTAATTTATTAAATATAAAATAACCATACCCAAGAAATAAAAATCAAGCGATTATGTATATGTATATATATATAAAAAATATGTCTAGAAAACAACGCATGATTATAATTTTAATAATTGTGTAAATATTATTTGAATTTTCTAATTCCGATAAATTTGAGAGAAATGGTTTCCAAGGAAATGACTTTAAAAAAAATGGTTTCCATGGATATTTTTTTTTGAAAGTAGAATAGTTTTGACGGCGAAAAAGGGCGATGTCATGAACATTTTTCATGAGAATCGTTAAAATAATAGAAGTACTGTTATTGGAATGCTATAACATGGTATAAGTTGAGGAGCTACTTTGTATAGAAATCCAAGATTGAAGAAAGTTGGTGAGCTAGCTCAAATTTTATTTTATATATATATATATATATATATACACATAATCGCTTGATTTTTATGATATATATATATATATATATATATATATATATATATATATATATATATATATATATATATATATATAGGAAATAGTTCGTTGCCGATACTAGTTAGGTCTAACTATTATTGTGGGGGATGCGGCAATGTGAATAAGTGAACTCTTTTTAGTTTGTTCTGAGCTTTCGGTAATTTATTATCACCATTATCAAAGAACTACAAAAGATACATTTATAGATATTTCAAACAGGTATAAATAAATTCAGTTTAAAAGTAAAACATTAATTACTTACAACTAAGCGAGGTTAATCACAATATCTATATATAATATGTATAATATGGAGAAAAAACATGGTATAAGATATAATTTTCTTTTTCAAGAAATTAAATTAAAAATAAAACTATCAAAATTGACATTACAGAACAAACTAAAAAGAGTTCACTTATTCACATTGCCGCATTCCCCACAATAATAGTTAGACATATATATATATATATATATATTATAGTGTATAAGTTACATAGAAATAATTTATTTTGAAAAATATGTTTTAATGAGTTAACAAATTAAATAGTTTGAAATGGAAATAATATTGGCACATCTGTAGAGTCGAAAATTATAAAAAGAAATATGGCTTAAGTTGTATGAAGGAAATAAATAAAGAGATATTGATAATGAATTATTGTGAAATTTGATAATAAAAGTGTACCTTGAAATCGCAAATAAACATAACATTAGATGGGATTATTTTATTGATCGATGAACATATAAATTTATTGAAAATGTTTGTGTGTGTGAATTCCTTGTTACAAGGTGAGCGGAAGTGTTTGTATTGGCAAAGTCTCAGAATACGTCTCTCGCAACCATGGGTGTAGTGTTGAGTATACGAGGTGTTTGTAGTTAATTACAGGACGTATAAATGTTTTGTATGTATGCAGAAGTGTTTTTGGGTGTGTTCTACCGAACTTTGCCACAACAATCTGAGGAGATTCCGCACCCTGCTAAGTGTAGCAAGGATGTCAGGCTCCCAATTGAGGGTGTGAGTAAATCTCACCCCTAAGTAGGTGACCTGTCTCAATAAATCGAGTCTCTCACCCCAGAGTGAAATACGGAAATTCGTTGTGTTTTGTGTGGGTTTAAAATGATTCGCCATTTGCAGCACCAATCGGAAAACCGATTGAGCGAGGCTTGTGTTTTTGTTTGAAGTGTGTGATTGTCTTTAGCAGTGTTAATGATGGCAGTGTTGTCTGCATACACGTGAATGTGTTGATGTTGGTTTACTGGTGTTGGTGTGTCGTATGTGTAGATGAGGTGAACGAGAGGGGCGAGGATAGAACCCTGAGGTACGCTTGCTAGAGGGGTGAAAGGTTGAGAGATTGAGTAGCCAACTTTAACTTTAATGGTACGTTCGGTGAGATAAGAGTAGATTAATTTAACAAAGTGAACAGGGAGATTTATGCTCATGAGTTTTCTCACAAGTCCAGCATGCCAGACTTGATCGAAGGCTTTATGAACGTCAAGAAGTACGGCTGAGGAGCATTCTCGGGCATTTATGGCTCGAGTGATGGTGGTGTGAAAAGCTCGTAATGGGTTTTGTAAGGTGTGTTCCGGACGAAACCCATGTTGGTAATCAGGAATGATATTGTGGCCGTTGCAGTGTTGCCAAAGTCAGACCCATTATAAATTTTTAACAATTTATTATTATTCACAAGTAATGCTTACTATTTGCGTACAGTCAAATATGAAAAGTAAGGTTGTTATTGTACTTACAGTTTTAAAATGGTCCACGAGTTACAATGCGCGACGCCGCGGTGAAAAAACAAACTGCTTAGATAGACGATTTTAAATTTTCCCGTATGATTTCGTTCTCCTTATATAGTCTCCATGGTTGTTGCGTTAGTTAAACTTTATTGACTTTTTGAGAAATGGAGAGCGATTCAAGTGTTTTTGAATTTACAAATACGCCAACTAATATTAGGAAACAAGCCAACATAGCCTCATTAGCCAAATAGCTATTTTCCAATTCGTTGCTGTTTTTGCTTGGGTAACCATTGCTTTAACCTCCGCCAACATTGTTATCTTTACAACGTCTAGAGCAGTAGCGTAGGCGTAGCCACACGGGGCGGTGGCGGCTGATTGACTTGAGTTGAGTATAACCTTAACCTATATCCTTTAATAATATTTTTTTGTTTGTCTTAAGTTTTTTTTTGCTTCTGCTGTTTATATAGGTATGTATTTTATGAGTACGAGTTTGAGTTTTTAAGGAGGGGCATGGGATAACGCATTTGGTAACCATCCATGTTACCTTAAAGTTAATTGGGCTTTGTTACAGGAATGTTATAGTTGCCTTTATATAACCTCCACAAATGACAGTTGAACACCTTAACGATATATAAGTCTCAGTAATTCTTATAAACTATGCATGTAAAAATTTGCTTTGTAAAATTTCAGTTCTCTAAATATCAATAAATTCTTGCCACACCATAAATTGGTTTTCTTTGTCTTACACATATTATTATTGTATGGATAAATCTATCTTCATCACATTTTTACTCATAGGTTCATCTTTAAACTTATATACCTATAACTGTTGAATCTTGAGCTCAAAATATTAAGATTTTACCTAATCAGTTATAGGACTTCACACGAGAGCGAGATTTTTCTCGTCTCGCCTCGACTCGTTCTCGTCTCGAAAAAGCGAGACGAGACGAGACATTTTAAAAAATAATATGGGCGATACAGAGACCACATACAGCGCAACCCGAGAGTCTGTATGTATGAAGTTTTTATTAGAAAAATTGGAAACGGTCTACATAGAGAACATTAAATTTTACAATATATAAAATCTGGTGACCATCTGTAAAATATTTTATTGTAAATTTAAAGTGGTGAGTCTTTCTTTTTTTCTATGTGGAATAAAATGATAAAACAGGTCGGTTTTACCAAAATTAAATCTGTATCGCCTCAAATGCAATAGGGTCGTAAAATTCAGCAGAATGGTTAAGGTTCCATTTATATGGTAAGCTTTTAAATTAAATCTTTTAGAAGCCCGTGAGATTAATAAAAACAAATATTCAGGTAATCTTCTTAACGACCAAATAGATATCAACCATTCTCCCTTATTAAACTTATTTACCTAGAAGATAGTTCAGGAGTAATTGTTGTGAATGAACTTGTTCAATAATTTTGTTAATATTCGTTGAATTCCGTATTTAGGCATGTTTTGTACTTTATTTCCATGTAAACATTGTAATACTTTGTCAATATTCTTAAGATTCCGTATTTATGCACTATATAAATTAAAAATTTTTCATCATACCTTCACTCGTTTGCTTTGATTTTTGGACAGTTACATTTCAGTTACAAATGTCAACGAGTGTGATTGTTATAAATATAGTTTAAAAAAATTATTTATGGATTTTATTATCAATATTTAGAATTAAGCAAGACGAGATGAGACAACCGGTAACAAGACGAAACCGAGACTTGAACGAGACGAGACAACGATAACCAAGTTATCTTCTTCAGAGACTGAAGGTAAATACACTATCTTACGCGCGTTTCGATAACCAAGCTATCTTCTTCAGAGACTAGTTTACCTTCAGTCTCTGAAGAAGATAACTTGGCTATAGAAACGCGCGTAAGATAGTGTAAAGTGTTAGTGTTGGTGTAGTGGTAGTGTAAACAGTGTTCATTGTAATACTTTGTCAATATTCTTAAAATTCCGTATTTAAGCACTGTATAAATTAAAAATTTTTCATCATACCTTCACTCGTTTGCTTTGATTTTTGGACAGTTACATTTCAGTTACAAATGTCAACGAGTGTGATTGTATAAATATAGTTTTAAAAAATTATTTATGGATTTTATTATCAATTTTTAGAATTAAGCAAGACGAGATGAGACAACCGGTAACAAGACAAAACCGAGACTTGAACGAGACTCAATTTCTTCGGAATTGACGAGATCGAGACGAGATTTTTGATACTCTCGCCCACTCTCGTCTCGTGTGAAGCCCTTATCAGTTACAGGGTCTTTTATTTAAAAACTATTTGTGCCTAACCTACTTTAATCAAGCTAAATCTTTTTTCAGTATAAAAATAAATATTATAAACAATATCAGGAAATATAATTTAAATATACGAGAAACGTCTGAAAAGTTTGACGAACATAACTCACCACTGCTCAAAAAAATATTAGAGTATTGCAGTTCTGAAGAAGAAGTAACTATGTATTGCTTAGGCTACATGCTAAAATATGCATTCAATTGCATATACGGAAAACAAGAAATTTTCTAGATTTATATATTTTGAAATAAAATGAAACATGAACAAATTTTTATCGGTTTATTTTATACTCTTCAAATTTTTTTTTGCCAATTAGATATCTCTTCCCAATCTTGGAGAATAGGAAACAAATCTTTTTCCCAATCTTGGAGCGAAAGGTGGGGATCTTTGAAATACATACTCTGCAGAACCATCAGTTTCTGGCCATTTTTCGTTTCCTATGTTATCCTCATCTACATTTCGTCCGAGGCGTGGAATAAAATTAATTCGTTTGCCTTAAAAATAATTTGAAAGTTAACAAACAATATCTTTTCACATATTTTGGGGACATAAATAACACAATTTCAGTCATTTTCTTAAAATTTGCCTACGATTTAGATTGGTACGTTGTTGCATAGTAACAAATCTTGAACATACATTATATACATAACAGTTGCAATAGTTTGTTTAAATTTTAACTTTGCACTAAAACTGCAGTATAAATAAAAATATAGGTAATACCACACTCAGTAAACAAGTTTTCTAAAATACCATTCCGCCTTTTCATGTTGAATATTACCGAAGTGAGTGAAAAATATGTGCTAGTTAGTAGACTACAAGCAGTCGTTAAGCAATTAAAAAAAAACTTGCAAAATTCTTTGTTGGTACCGTAACATTAATTTGCTGGTGTATTTGGGGTCTTAGAAGATTCTTGATTTAAAATCTCGTTAAGGTTTCACTATGAAGGAAGCGTTTTGGCTTTTTTTGTATGCTTCGCCGTTTTCTGGCTTTTTAATAGTATTATTTAATTTGACGACTGAAAAAAACTGATTTTGATCCATGTTCGTTGAATGTATAACTTCCATTAATTTGTAGCACAGGAAAAGGAATTGTTTTATTCTTTCATCTTCACGAACTTTTCTTTTAGGTGTATATAACTGTTAATAAAACATGGACATTAATATTTTTTGTTACTAAAGACAGATCTAATAAAAATATAACAGATGAATATTATAAAGGAAACTAACTGTTTCTAATTAATTCCACTATTTAATTACAAAATTTATGAAAATTATTAAAGGATATTGATAATTATTTCGATATTGACATATCATCGTCAGAATGACAGAAGCTACATTTTATGTGATACCTACTTGATGTTTAATATTTTGGCTAGACCAAATAGTAAGTGACCTATCTTGTGATTGACTCAATTTATATGAATAGAAAAAAGAAGAAGATATGATTTTACAAATATTAAAGCTTAGGTATTATTAGCCCTATGGGGATATCCTGGATATCTTTTTCCCATACAAGATCAGTATAACTGTGCAATGATATAGGAAACCATATATTTATGGTTATAGTCGTAGTACCACTAGTCGACCAATTTTACACCCTCATGGGAAACAAATTATATTAAATGTTTATACATCCCTTCTGGACCGTGGAATGTCCAAGGATCAAGCTGTGCAAGAAAGTGATTCTTTAACAAAACCACTGTATTCCACAGTGTTTAAAATAGTGTTGTGAAGTTACCAACTCAAAGCCGGCCCTGTCTATCGACTGTAAATTTTGGTGGCTGCGCAGGGATTCGAGAACATTCTGGAATAAGGTTTTGTTTGTGCATAGGACGAGCGCGGAGGGCACTAGAATTTTCGAGAGTCTAGAAGGACTATATATACGCGGGTTTTTGAGTTAACAGTTAGTTAGGAAGAATTAGTGAAACGAAGACAAAGAGTTAGTTCACAGACAGTTTACCGAAGTTCTTAGTAATCGGACAGTGAATGAAATAGTGAAGATAAATAGTGTAATATTTAAGTGGTTAAAATAAATTAGAACTATTATACCGAGTGTAAATAAGTTAGTAGACATTAAGTAAAGTGTATATATAAATTAAGTTTAATACAGTGTGTGTTTCTATTAATAAATAAACAGTAATTAGCCATAGTAGTGTGTATAATTTAATCCCACAAGTAAAAGCTATTTAAATAAATAACAAAAACATTACAATAGTAAGTAACCCTATATTAAAAAGAAGAAACGAAAAGACTGGTGGTTCAAGGAAACTAGATGGCTGTGATGTAGATATAATTCGAAGAACAATATATTCCTTGTATAAAGAGCAAATTGTGCCTAAATTAGATATTTTAATGCTTCGGCTTAAAAATAATGAAACTGATATCCAGTTTTGCAAGGAGACTTTAAGGAAATCTATTTTACAAAACGGATTTAAATTTAAAAAACTCACTAGTAGCAGAAAAATCATAATGGAATCTGTCGTGCGCCTTAAGAAGTGGAGATTTGAATATTTATTGGCAATAAACGAATTTAGAGAATATGGTAGAAGAGTAGTGTATTTGGATGAAACTGGGTTGGATACACACGATATTCCAAACAAATTCATTTGACTTGTGCCAAACTAATGCCCCGTCTAATAAACGAAAACACATTACGATAATTCACGCAGGAACCGAAAATGGTTTTATACCAAATGCGTTGTCTTTATCGACAAAGAATATTAAGGACTTTTTAGACGATTATCATGATGATACTACAGCCGAATTATTTGAAGACTGGTTCCGAAATAAACTCCTACCAAATATTCCACCCAACAGTATTATCGTCATGGATAATGCTAGGCTACCACAGATAAAGCATCATGTTCAAATGACGCCAAAGCCACTATACAAGATTATATGTTAAATAATGATATGTACTATGAGAAAAAGAACACAAAAAACAGTTACTATAAGTTTTACGAAGTTATTCGATAAAGAAGAAATATTTTTGTGATTCATTCGCTGAAAGCTTTGGACACGCGGTGCTCAGACTTCCTCCTTATCACTGTATGTTTAATCCAATTCAACATATATGGCATTAGCTTAAATCAGCAGTTTGAAGAAATAATACTTCTCCAGCCTTAAGTTCATCTTTGGTAGCTCTTATTCAAACAGAAACTGCAAACATTCCTGATAGCAGCTTGGCCAAGTGTGCTTCCCATATTAAAAGGGTGGAAAAGTAATAATGGATATAGAAAAAATTCCCAAAGAAAAGTTTATTATCAATTTGGATAACGACAGTGAAAGTTAAACTGATCTTCGTGAGTAATTCTGTTTATAAATACCTTTAACTTATACACGTATACTGCATTGCAAAAAAAGCAACTTCACAAGTGAGTGTATATTAAATTTTCAAATTTAATTCTAAACAACTTGAATTTTATAAAGGTTCTGAACTATAATCGCATTCATTATGTGTATAAATGTTTTTGTGTTATATATCATATATTATATATATACATAAACAATTCTCAATTATATTTAAGCGTTTTTTCTTAATAATTATCTTAACCCAATATCATTATACCTACCTATAAAGCAAAATTTAATGGCTAGGGCAGGTACAACTCTGCGTAGACTCGACCGCCTACTGATAACTCAAGTGCTGGTTGATTTATGACCTTCTTAAATCTCGGGTCATACTTTACTTTTATGTATCTACAGTCACAATTATATTAACATAGTATATGGCAACCACCTTAATCTTTGTAGTTGACAATTTATTCTCGTTATCGTAACCTTATTTTCCTGTTAAGCCAAGTGTTGGTATAGCGTATCCCTACCAAATATATTTGCTTCTTTCTAACACATTACTCATTATTGCACATGTTAAACCTTCATCCTCGTACAGTATAAAGTATCTATTTACATTTTGTAACGGTAGTATCGTTAGTTGTTTTGAATATTCAGACATATAGCTGCACACTCGCAAGGCATGGACATACTCTTTCTTTTTATCTTGCTTCACTACAAAATCTATGGCTTTCTCTTATATTCATATCTTACCTTGTAAGTTCTTACAAATTAATTTATCGTTGGTATTTAATGCCACCAAAGTTATAGGAGTTTCTCCAAATGCTTCTAATAGTTGTTGTTCCTGTTCACTGATTTTATATCCATCTTCTTTCAATGTACGCTTCTTTCTACCTAATCGAGGACTGAACCAAACTGAAGGTACTTTAGATTCATATTCATCTTTAACGTTTGAGTCAACTGAACTTGATTCAAACTGAAAAAAAATATGATAATTTTAAATTTAAGGCTGAACCGACATGTCCAATATGTGTCAAACCAGAGCCATTCCAAAAAAACGAGAGCTTATTTTCTCAACCGGCACCCCCCACTATTTAGAATGTCTGTCTTGGTTAAAACAGATTATCGATTAATTTATCGAGAAGGGCAAGGAAAATGATTGAAGAAGCCATTTTTTCAACACTGTATAGCTTATTCAATCATTTTTCCTTGCCGTTCTCGATAAATTAACCAATGGATCTGTTTTAACCAAGAAAAAATAAGGTTATGACTTACGACTTTGAAAAAATTGACAGAAATTCTAAATAGTGGGGGTGCCGGTTGGGAAAATAAGGTCTCGTACAGACAAGGATAAAAGAATAACCGTTTTACAGGCTAGTGCTATAGTTTTAATTCAAAAATCTGTTGAAAATATTTCAGTTAATGCTTAGGTAGATGAATTGCATTCATCTTGTTATAAAAGTTGAGGACTTATAAGTGTTGATACCAGCATTCAACCGCTAATAATAATGTAGATGATGACAGTGACTATGACACCGAAAAAGAAAAACTCGCTCAAAAGCAAATAACTCGTCTTGGGAAGAATAAAACGATTTTGAAGTAAAATTTTTGGAATGCGCTAACTAAAACTAAAAATTTAGAAAAATATAAAACAACCAAATCTTAATACTGTATTCTTTTGGATCTACACAGAAATTCATTAAAAAAGGTCTATTTTACAATACAAAAAAAATTTAAGAAAACACAGCTCGATAAAGTGTTTTATCAATGTCTAGGTTGAAGGTCGCCATATTCAACAGATTTGGCTTCCAATGATTTCTATTAATCCCAAATGTCAAATGGAGGAGTAGTCGTAGAGCGCCGGAGGAGATAGAATAATACAATTGGAAAATAATCTGGCCAAGTGCATTGAAAAATAAAATGTCTTTTGGTAAAAAATTAGAAAATTATATTAGAACTTGGAAAGCGGATTAATTCCTTTTTACGACGGGATTTTTACGCCAAACGTAAAGTAACAACCTAACATTTTAGAAAAAGCGCTCAATTTTTCATCTTATGTGCAAATATTTTACTTTTAGTCTCATATCTCTACATTAGTAGACGGATGAAAAATGCCGTAAGTGATAATGGTACTTATAAAGAGATTGAAAATTAGCATGAAGAAGATCGCACTTTTCACGTAAAGATCTCAAAAAGAGGCTTTTTAATGCAATAAATTATCAGTATAGTAGGGCGTCGGCCCAGCTTTGTAGTGGAACGCTTCTGATGCGATAATGACAACCAAGCAAGGTCGAGCGAGGTTAGTACTTGGATGGGGTGATGGCAAAAGTAAGGATCTTTCAAAAAGTTTGTGGCAAATGGAGTTCTCCAATGCCAACACACCCTTCCACACACAAGGATCTTTCAGGTTCACTTTGAATCGGGAAATCCGAGTTTGATTATCACCTGGACTGAAAATATTTTTTAATTATTATACAACCAGAAATTATTCTAAAAACCTAGAGTTGCAATTCAGTTTTAATTAACAGTGCTGTTCCTAGAGAAATACAAGGACGATGTACAATGGAGTCTACGAGTTATGGGTATTAACCGACCAATCAAAAAATTACAGATGAATGCTAATTGAAAAATATATTTTTTGCTGAATAACATAAAAAGGAATACAAATCAACTCAACCTAACTCAACTTAACCTTAAAGTTATTTTAAAAAATGGTTTAAAAAATATTACTTACTCTCTGACTAGCTAGGGTAACTTCCAAACAGATTTGGGTGAAGAGAACCACTGCACAAAAAACACGAATGATTCGATCCATGATTTGTTTCTGGATATTCGCAGGACTTCAACAGCTTTTTATACAAATCCTTAACGCGTCTAGCGTCACAGGGGGTATTAAAAACAACAACCCCCCGAGGATTCACAAATCCTAATTCTTAATCTATCACGTTGTAATCAAGCAAACTTCGATTTCCTTCTTTGGCGATTTTTTTACAATGAAGAAAAATTAAACAGAATAACCAATACAGAGGAAGTTTTTTTCAAGAAACATTCAAAGCATTTCTTTATTTAACTGAGGGGTCTATTCTGTAACCCTGCTGTTATAATTTAAAAGCCTCGAAAATTTATATTTTTAAGTGTCTTCTAAAATATTTAGAGGAAAATCTTATGCTGCAAGCAAATATTTTATAGATTCGTTAAACTTATATATTTTAACAGGTTCTTCTAACATTCAGGCTGATTAAGTTTGGCGACAGAGCAATTATTGTGCATTTACGCGTAAGTGAGCTGTTCATTCATTAATTCGTTTGGGTTGTGCTCAACAGCCCAGATACTTGAACCGAATCTTTGTACCATTTCCTAAGTTATCTACTTCCATTCCAGAAGCTTCGTGTCTTCTATAGGCCACTAGTTTGACCGGAGGGATTTTCAGTAGTTGTGATGGTTGTATAACTTCCTTTCCAAAGTGCTTCCGTCTAAGTTCTTGTAAGTCCTCGCAGAAGCAGAGTATGTGAGTAGGTGTTTCATCATCAAGTTCACATTTTTTGCACATAGGTTTACTAACTTTGCAGATGTTTCCTCAAGGTGCAGTGTCCAGTGACCAGGTCTGTAAGAGTAATCAAATGTCTCATTTCCAGTTGCAATAGCCTGGTTGAGAGTTCCTTGTCTACTTTGTTCAGTAAACTTTTGGTATGGAGGTGACCTTGTGTCAACCTCCATTTCAATTGGTACTCCTTATCTAGCTAGTTCGCAATTTCCCCTCTTATGCAATCCTTTGTGATTTCACAAGACTATTCCGGACCTATTAAATCTCTTTTAGAACTCTCGTTAACTAAATGGTACGCCAATTTATTACCTGCAACCTCCTTCCTGTTAGCTTTCAGCAGAGCCTGTCTGTCAATGAATATTTTAATTTTTGATGATATTTTCGTCAATACTGGCTATAGCAACAATCGCATCTGCCTGAAACACAGACGTATATCGACCAAGGCTAAAGTACATTCTCTTTCTAGGTCCGTTTATGCCCGCCCCAGTGCCATGGTTTGTTTTGGAACTATCGGTAAACCAGATGATTTCTCCAGAATTACCTGGGTACATCACCTGTTCCCTAGATGTGATGATAATGTTAACTCGCTCAGTGAATATGTTCTCCGCTGTCATGCTATCCAAACTCATGTGAAATATGGGTTCATCCAGTATTGTCATCAGTGTGTCCTTGAATATTATTCGGAGACCTTACGCCTCCCGATTCCAGCATAAAAATCGCCATCATCGCCTCCGCCTTTACAAAAAGTTCCAAATGAGGAAGGCCGATAAGGGCTTCCATTGATGCCGCCCTCGAGCTTTTCATTGCCCTGATAATACCAAGGAGAGCTTGTATTTGTATAAAGATATATATCAGTTCCCCTTGTACCGTAAGGTGTCGGAGTGGCGGATTCCGCAGTATATTTTCTATATTTCCTATCTTCTGCTATATTCTTTGCTTCCGTCCAAGAAGTTCTTCTTTTCTTCAGTACGTCACCTATTTCTTGATTCCAGTTTTTCTTCGGTCTACCTATTTTTTTCTTTCCGTCCCACCCTGCCTCCATATTTGTTTAACTATGTTATCTTCGTTCATTCTTGTCAGGTGTCCGAACCATCTGAGTTGAGTTTGCTCTATTTTTGATATTATAGGATCCACCTTAAGTCTAACTCTAATTTTTTCATTTTTTATTCTGTCTAGGTTTGTTATTCCTTCTATTTTTCTTAGTATTTTCATTTCCATCGCTATGATCTTTGATTTTAGTCTTTGGGTAAGTATCCATGATTCACTTCCATACGTTAAGGTGGGTACAAAAACAGTTTTTTAAATCATTATTTTAGTTGATTTATTAACCTCCCTTTTGTTTAAAAATGACCCTTTTAGTGCATTGAATAATTTAGATGTAGCTTGTATTCTATTATTCACATCTGATTCCAAGTTGCCATTACTTTCCAACATGGCTCCTAAGTATTTTAAGCTTTCTGTTGTCTTCATTGTATATCCATCGATGCTGATTTGTATATCTTCGTGTTTCCTGGATACTGTCATTATCTCGGTTTTATTAAAGTTGATTCTCATGTCGTATTCTTTGAGATATTTGTTCCAGTGTTCTATCGCTTTTTCTAGCTCGGCTTTATTATTTGCTACTAGTAGCAGGTCGTCAGCGTATAGCAGGTCTTTGATTATTATTGGCTTTAGTTGCCGTACTCCTACACTAACTCTTTCTCTATCCTTTCCGCATGCTTGTGAGATTTCATCCATCACTGCAATGAATAGTATGGAACTTAATATTCCTCCTTGTCTTACTCCCTTACATGTGTTGAAGTTTTTTGTGTTTTTCGTCTCTACTCTTACTATGTTGCTTGTCCTGTCGTATATACTTTGGATAGCATGCAGTAATCCATTCAAGACTCCTCTTCTTGCTAGAGTTTCCCATATTATTTCTCTTGGTAGTGAATCAAATGCTTTTTTTTTTAGTATTCTGTCCATAATTTGTAGGATTCTAAATATCCAGTCCTGCGTGCATCGTTCTGCTCTGAACCCAGCTTAATTTCCTTGCAATGTAGTCTCTATTTCGTTTCTTAGTCTCATCTCTATGATCCTTTCGTATAATTTACCTACTACAGATAACATCGTGATTCCTCTATAATTATTGCAATTTGCAATATCTCCTTTTTTGTATATTGGAATTATAACACCAATTTTCCAATCTTCAGGGACATGTTTCTCTTTCCATATTAAATTCAAGATATCCCGAAGCATTTCCTTCCCTTGTGCTCCCATGTATTTTACCATTTCAGGCTTTATGTTATCCGCTCCGAGTGCTTTACCAATTTTGATTTTTTCTATTGCCGCCTCTATTTCCTCTATTCCAATATCTAATTGTCCCTCTTTTTCCATTAATTCCACGAGCTTTTCTCTTGGTTGACTATTTTGTGCATCGCCTTCCAGTAGCTCAGAGTAATACTCGAACCACCTTTGATTTATCTCTTCTTCTGCGGTGAGAAGCTTGCCATCTTTATTTTTTATGAATATTTGATAAGAGCTTTTCCCCTTCTTGAGTGTTCTATATAGTAGTTTCGCGTTTCCTTTACCTTGCGTCTCCATTCGCTGCCCAAAATTCTCCCAGGCCTGACTCTTAGCTATCTTAATTGCTTGTTTTACTTCTGTTCTTATTAGTCTATATTTATCATAGTGCTCTTTTTTCATTGTTCCTAGGTATTTTTTCCACGCTACCTTTTTTTATTTTTGTAAGTGTCTTTATTTCAGTGTTCCACCCTGAAGTTTGTTTCCTATTACTTATGTATCTTGTTACTCCACATGCTTCCCCGGCAGCTTTGATTAGCGTTTCTTTAAAACGTTTCCATTTATTTTCCATGTTTCCATTTTTATGTTTATACCAATGTGCTTCTGCTTTCACTTTTATTTGATTTTAATATTTCAGTCTGATGTTCCTTTGTTGTAATTTGTGGCTCTTAATATTGCTTATTTTTTCTTTTTTCAAAGTTTGTTTTGCATCTACGGTGTTCATTTCTTTGAGCTTTACTTCTACTAGGTAATGGTCCGTGCCGACTTCGTACCCCCTCTTGGCTCTATAACGTCCTTCAATTTTCCCAATCTTGTTCTATTCACCAAGACTATATCGATAATGGATTTTTCGTTTCTTGATTTCACTTCTCTGGTGAATTTGTGTATTTGCTTATGTTCAAAGAATGTGTTGGCAACCACTAGGTCGTTCATTATGCAAAATTCGATAATCATATTTCCATTTGTATTTTTTGCATTTTCCCCAAAACATCAACAGCTCCCTTACTTGATATCGCGTCATTTCCTACTCTACCATTGATATCTCCAATTATTATATATTCATCTGTTATCCTGTCTACTTCCTCTTGTAAATTGTACCAAAAGTTCTCCTTCTCTTCTTTTTTCTCGTTTTCGTTTGGTCCGTATGCTACTATGAGGGTTAACGTTTCTTTCCTCATTGATTTAATTGTCACCGTCATTAATCGTTCGGATATACCAAATAAAGACATTTAATATTATTTCCAACTCAAGTGTACTCTTGCTCAGCTCTTGCTGGTAATGTTCACCTGTCCCGAGCGTGTGTAAACGCAAATGGGATTAGGCTCAGCAGTTACATATTTAGAAATTTACGGACAGTGTGACAAGTATTCAAAATTGCAGCCTTCTGCAGATCGATGTATGTGTTTTTGTGAAGACCTAGTTTGGTGAGGCTGTCTTGTAGAGTTCTGGGGATTAGTCCCGTAGATGAAACGATGACCGGCACCACCTCTACTTTCTCTGCATGCCACATCTGTCCTACCTCAATTGCAAGATCGGTGTATTTTGCAATTTTCTCGTTGTATTTGTCTAACATATTGTTGTTATTGGGTACAGCAACATCCACTAGAAGAACCGAGTTAGCTTTTTTATCCACAACTACAATATCAGGCCGGTTATTCGTCACCCGACTATCGGTGATAATTGACCTATCGTAGTATAGTCTAAAATCAGCATTCTCTAGAACTGCATGAGGATGGTACTTGTAATAAGGCGTGTAGGAGTTAACTAATCCAAATTTGTTGGCCAACTTCTGATGAATGATGTTGCACAGTTGGTTGTGCCTGCGTAGGTAATCAATGTTAGCTATGGCTGAACATCCCGACGTAATGTGTTGTATCGTCTCTGTTGTTTGTTGACACCTTCTGCACTTGTCCGACACGATGTTTGGATCTCTTATAACAAATTTCTTGTAATTGTTGGTATTAATAACTTGGTCTTGGATCGCCATCATAAATCCTTCTGTTTCTGGAAACAATGTTCCATCAGAGAGCCACTTATTTGATGCTTCCTTGTCGATATATGGTTGATTGAGGTCGTGATGATGTCGACCATGAAGCGCTTTCTGGGCCCACTCCGCCTGTTTGTCAGAGTCTGTAACGATTTCAAGTTTTTTATCAGGGTTTACAATATCTAAGGGGGAATAGTTTTTATCTGCTTTCGCGACCAGCTCATGCAATTTAGATGTTTGAGCCTTGCCAATGAAGAACTTTTGGAGTTTAGATATTTGATTATAATGTAAATTAACTATGTCCGTTAAAGCTCTCCCTCCCTCTTTTCTTGGTAATGTGGTCCTAATAACTGATGATGTCGGGTGGTGACATTTGTGTTTGGTCATCATGGTTCGCGTTGTTCTTTGAATATCTTCCAGTTCTGTTTTTGTCCACTTCAGAATTCCAAATGAGTATGTCAGGATCGGTATGGCGTAGGTGTTAATTGCTTTGGCGAGATTTCCTGCGTTCAACTGGGATTTCAATAAAGCAGTTATCCTTTGAGTGAACTGTCCTCGAATTTTGGTTTTTGCTTGCTTCTGGTCTAGTAGCTTAGTTTGCTGAAATCCTAGATATTTGTAGGTTTCACCATTTTGCATGGCATTTATAATGTTCCCATTAGGTAGTAATACATCTCCGTTAACGATTTTACCCTTCTCGATATTTAAGGTTTTGCACTTGTCTAATCCAAATCCCATTTGTATATCACTGGAAAATTTTTCAGTAATATTAAGTAAATGTTGAATTTGACGCTGGTTTGATGCGTATATTTTGATGTCATCCATGTATAAGAGGTGGGAAACAGTGCAGCTAGTGTTTCTGTTGGCCTTGATTTTAAAGCCGTAATCCGTATCGTTAAGTAGATTGGAGAGTGGATTCATTGCCAAACAAAACCAAAGTGGACTCAGGGAGTCGCCTTGGAAGATCCCCCTACGGATAGAAATTTCATCAGTTTCGAGGTATTGACCATTTATTTGTAAATGAAGGTTCGTTCGCCAGTGCTTCATCGATGATTCAAGAAAAGTAACAAGAGTCGGGTGTACTTTGTAAATTTGCAACACTTTAACAAGCCAGGAATGTGGAACGCTATCAAATGCTTTCCTATAATCTACGAAAGCCGTGTAGATGTTGCGCTGTTCCTTCTGCGCCTGTTTTAGTATTACCAAATCGATGATGAGTTGCTCTTTGCAGCCTTGGTGATCTCGTCTGCACCCTTTTTGTTCTTCCGACAAGATGTTGTTTTGATCGGCATGTCTGTAAATACGGTTAGTAATGCAAGACGTTAATATTTTATATATAGTTGGAAGGCATGTTATAGGTCTATACTGCGTAGGATCGTGAGTTTGATGCGTTTTGGGAAGCAAGTGGGTCGAACCCAGTGTCAGAAATGGTGGTGTATCTTCTGGATGCTGCAGAATATGTGTAAATGATCTTGTTATTATTATTATTATTATTATTATTATTATTATTATTATTATTATTATTATTATTATTATTATTATTATTATTATTATTATTATTATTATTATTATTATTTCCAACTCAAGTGTACTCTTGCTCAGCTCTTGCTGGTAATGTTCACCTATCCCGAGCGTGTGTAAACGCAAATGGGATTAGGCACAGCAGTTACATATTTAGAAATTTACGGACAGTGTGACAAGTATTCAAAATTGCAGCCTTCTGCAGATCGATGTATGTGTTTTTGTGAAGACCTAGTTTGGTGAGGCTGTCTTGTAGAGTTTTGGGGATTAGTCCCGTAGATGAAACAATGACCGGCACCACCTCTACTTTCTCTGCCTGCCACATCTGACCTACCTCAATTGCAAGATCGGTGTATTTTGCAATTTTCTCGTTGTATTTGTCTAAAATATTATTGTTATTGGGTACAGCAACATCCACTAGGAGAACCGAGTTAGCGTTTTTATCCACAACCACAATATTTTATTATTATTATTATTATTATTATTATTATTATTATTTCCAACTCAAGTGTACTCTTGCTCAGCTCTTGCTGGTAATGTTCACCTGTCCCGAGCGTGTGTAAACGCAAATGGGATTAGGCACAGCAGTTACATATTTAGAAATTTACGGACAGTGTGACACGTATTCAAAATTGCAGCCTTCTGCAGATCGATGTATGTGTTTTTGTGAAGACCTAGTTTGGTGAGGCTGTCTTGTAGAGTTTTGGGGATAAGTCCCGTAGATGAAACGATGACCGGCACCACCTCTACTTTCTCTGCATGCCACATCTGTCCTACTTCAAATGCAAGATCGGTGTATTTTGCAATTTTGTCGTTGTATTTGTCTAAAATATTGTTGTTATTGGGTACAGCAACATCCACCAGGAGAACCGAGTTAGCTTTTTTATCCACAACCACAATATCAGGCCGGTTATTCGTCACCCGTCTATCGGTGATAATTGACCTATCGTAGTATAGTCTAAAATCAGCATTCTCTAGAACTGCATGCGGATGGTACTTGTAATAAGGCGTGTAGGTGTTAACTAATCCAAATTTGTTGGCCAACTTCTGATGGATGATGTTGCAAAGTTGATTGTGTCTGCGTAGGTAATCAATGTTAGCTATGGCTGAACATCCCGACGTAATGTGTTGTATCGTCTCTGTTGTTTGTTGACACCTTCTGCACTTGTCCGACACGATGTTTGGATCTCTTATAACAAATTTCTTGTAATTATTGGTATTAATTACTTGGTCTTGGATCGCCATCATAAATCCTTCTGTTTCTGGACACAATGATCCATCAGAGAGCCACTTATTTGATGCTTCCTTGTCGATATATGGTTGATTGAGGTCGTGATGATGTCGACCATGGAGCGCTTTCTGGGCCCACTCTGCCTGTTTGTCAGAGTCTGTAACGATTTCAATTTTATTATCAGGGTTTACAAGATCTAAGGGGGAATAGTTTTTATCTGCTTTCGCGACCAGCTCATGCAATTTAGATGTTTGAGCCTTGCCAATGAAGAATTTTTGGAGTTGGGATATTTGTTTGTAATGTAAATTAACTATGTCCGTTAAAGCTCTCCCTCCCTCTTTTCTTGGTAATGTGGTCCTAATAACTGATGATGTCGGGTGGTGACATTTGTGTTTGGTCATCATGGTTCGCGTTGTTCTTTGAATATCGTCCAGTTCTGTTTTTGTCCACTTCAGAATTCCAAATGAGTATGTCAGGATCGGTATGGCGTAGGAGTTAATTGCTTTGGCGAGATTTCCTGCGTTCAACTGGGATTTCAATAAAGCAGTTATCCTTTGAGTGAACTGTCCTCGAATTTTGGTTTTTGCTTGCTTCTGGTCAAGTAGCTTAGCTTGCTGAAATCCTAGATATTTGTAGGTTTCACCATTTTGCATGGCATTTATAATGTTCCCATTAGGTAGTAATACATCTCCGTTAACGATTTTACCCTTCTCGATCTTTAAGGTTTTGCACTTGTCTAATCCAAATCCCATTTGTATATCACTGGAAAATTTTTCAGTGATATTAAGTAAATGTTGAATTTGACGCTGGTTTGATGCGTATATTTTGATGTCATCCATGTATAAGAGGTGGGAAACAGTGCAGCTAGTGTTTCTGTTGGCCTTGATTTTAAAGCCGTAATCCGTATCTTTAAGTAGATTGGAGAGTGGATTCATTGCCAAACAAAACCAAAGTGGACTCAGGGAGTCGCCTTGGAACATCCCCCTACGGATAGAAATTTCATCAGTTTCGAGGTATTGTCCATTTATTTGTAAATGAAGGTTCGTTCGCCAGTGCTTCATCGATGACTCAAGAAAAGTAACAAGAGTGGGGTGTACTTTGTAAATTTGCAGAACTTTAACAAGCCAGGAATGTGGAACGCTATCAAATGCTTTCCTATAATCTACGAAAGCCGTGTAGATGTTGCGCTGTTCCTTCTGCGCCTGTTTTAGTATTACCGAATCGATGATGAGTTGCTCTTTGCAGCCTTGGTGATCTCGTCTGCACCCTTTTTGTTCTTCCGACAAGATGTTGTTTTGATCGGCATGTCTGTAAATACGGTTAGTAATGCAAGACGTTAATATTTTATATATAGTTGGAAGGCATGTTATAGGTCTATACTGCGTAGGATCGTGAGTTTGATGCGTTTTGGGAAGCAAGTGGGTCGAACCCAGTGTCAGAAATGGTGGTGTATCTTCTGGATGCTGCAGAATATGTGTAAATGATCTTGCCATTGCTTCATGCAGACTGTCAAACTTCTTATACCAGAAGTTTTGGACATTGTCAACTCCTGGTGTCTTCCAACTACTGGTGCTCTTTATAGCTTCGGTTACCTCGCTTGTTGTCAAGTTAACGAAAGGCATTGGTTCAATGTTAATTTTTTCCTCCTCAGTTCTTATCCAGTGAGAGCTGGATTTATGTTCGATAGGGTTCGACCATAAAGAAGACCAGTACTCCGTTAGCTCATCTTTATCTGGGAGACTTTGGTTGTGATTGTTTACAGTACCGCTTAGTTGCCTGTAAAATAACTTCTGATTGTTATTGAATAAGTAGTTCTGTTGGTTCCTTTTCGTGCACTTGACATATCGTGACAAACGTTTTGATTTTGCCTTTAACTTTTGCCTGAGTGAATCGATATATTCACATACATGTTGTTTATGTTGTGGGTGACCTGTATAAGTGTTGATTCTTCGATAGATCTTCCTCACTCTGTTTGTTAAGCGCCTAGACGGTTTCAAGTTGTTTTTAAATTCTGTAAGCTGCCCCAATTCCCTTCTGATGTCATCAATGGACTTTTCCAGCCGGCGTTGCCACCAAGGCTTGAGCTGTTTGTAGTCTTTACCTCGATTGTTCTTAGGGGATTGGATCTGTTGATTGTGACTTCGAATCACTGCTACCGCTCCACAATAGATGAGAGTGTGAAGTTGTTCCAGCGCTTCGCAGTCTTTAGCATAGTTCTGCAGTAGTAAGTTCACAGCTGCTAGTATGCTGTTAGTGCTCTTATTGGTTCGAAGCTTGGGTAGTTTTGGCCGGTGTATTGGGTTGGTGCCATTAAATTCCGCTAGTGCTTTACAAAGTTCGGTATTATAGTCATTATCGGTGGTTTTGTCGCGATCATTGTTTATTTCCTCAACGCCATTGTGGTCTCCTTGTGCATTCTCCGATTTATGTGTATCCTGATCGGTAATTATGTCATTCTCGCCATCTTGAAGGTCAAGAAGGACTTCACCTCGAATTTGTTGCAACGTCGGACCGGGTAGTAGATTGTTTTTCACAATACTTCGACGTTGGTCAGCAATACGCTGTTCCGTGAGATGGTGAAATTCTGGAAAATGTTCAACGAATGCACGGTGGAGGGCGTATCTGTATGTCGTCATATCAGTTTCCATATTCGTGATTTTAAAGTAGGAGCGCATAATGAATGAGTTTAGCTCGATAGTCCACTTCATGCGCTTCCTGGGCTTTCCGGCTTTTGTGGTCGTAGATGTGCCGACTTGCGTCACTCCAGAAACATCAGAAGCCGGTGGCGGAGGATCGATGTTGTTTTCCCCCTGAGTGTGGTTCGCAGTAGCCCTACTCGGTGTCACGCTGCGCCTACCGCTAACCGAGGAAGAAGGTAAAACATTTTTCGAACAAGCCCTTCTAGCACCAACTTGAACGCGACAAGAGTTTAAGGTGTTGCAATGTCGATTCACCTGACGATTCCTGAGATTTAGGGTCCCGGAATTTACACTCGAATTATTGCTCCCCCCAGAATCCGTGGAGCAGACAGCCGATGTACTAGGTACACAAGCAGTGTGGGATTCTGAGCATTTAGCTCTACCCACCTGGGGTAATCTTGTTTTACAATTCGACATCGTGATTGTCGCATTTTAGACCTACTGCCAGGTGCTGATTCAGCCGATCCTTACATGGAGAACAGACGCTGTCGGAGTACCGCTCCTTACATGGAGACCGTCGTGTCCTGAAACTAACTGGTTTTGGTTCGCTCCGAGGTATTTAATTTCCTCGATACCTTCTATATCTAAAAGGCATTCCCCGATCCACCACCTGGGGAAGCGCCCGATAGGGGACCAGTACCCCCACGGGTTATTATTATTATTATTATTATTATTATTATTATTATTATTATTTCCAACTCAAGTGTACTCTTGCTCAGCTCTTGCTGGTAATGTTCACCTATCCCGAGCGTGTGTAAACGCAAATGGGATTAGGCACAGCAGTTACATATTTAGAAATTTACGGACAGTGTGACAAGTATTCAAAATTGCAGCCTTCTGCAGATCGATGTATGTGTTTTTGTGAAGACCTAGTTTGGTGAGGCTGTCTTGTAGAGTTTTGGGGATAAGTCCCGTAGATGAAACAATGACCGGCACCACCTCTACTTTCTCTGCATGCCACATCTGTCCTACCTCAATTGCAAGATCGGTGTATTTTGCAATTTTCTCGTTGTATTTGTCTAAAATATTATTGTTATTGGGTACAGCAACATCCACTAGGAGAACCGAGTTAGCGTTTTTATCCACAACCACAATATCAGGCCGGTTATTCGTCACCCGTCTATCGGTGATAATTGACCTATCGTAGTATAGTCTAAAATCAGCATTCTCTAGAACTGCATGCGGATGGTACTTGTAATAAGGCGTGTAGGTGTTAACTAATCCAAATTTGTTGGCCAACTTCTGATGGATGATGTTGCAGAGTTGATTGTGTCTGCGTAGGTAATCAATGTTAGCTATGGCTGAACATCCCGATGTAATGTGTTGTATCGTCTCTGTTGTTTGTTGACACCTTCTGCACTTGTCCGACACGATGTTTGGATCTCTTATAACAAATTTCTTGTAATTATTGGTATTAATTACTTGGTCTTGGATCGCCATCACAAATCCTTCTGTTTCCGGAAACAATGTTCCATCAGAGAGCCACTTATTTGATTATTATTATTATTATTATTATTATTTCCAACTCAAGTGTACTCTTGCTCAGCTCTTGCTGGTAATGTTCACCTATCCCGAGCGTGTGTAAACGCAAATGGGATTAGGCAGAGCAGTTACATATTAAGAAATTTACGGACAGTGTGACAAGTATTCAAAATTGCAGCCTTCTGCAGATCGATGTATGTGTTTTTGTGAAGACCTAGTTTGGTGAGGCTGTCTTGTAGAGTTTTGGGGATTAGTCCCGTAGATGAAAGGATGACCGGCACCACCTCTACTTTCTCTGCATGCCACATCTGTCCTACCTCAATTGCAAGATCGGTGTATTTTGCAATTTTCTCGTTGTATTTGTCTAACATATTGTTGTTATTGGGTACAGCAACATCCACTAGAAGAACCGAGTTAGCTTTTTTATCCACAACTACAATATCAGGCCGGTTATTCGTCACCCGTCTATCGGTGATAATTGACCTATCGTAGTATAGTCTAAAATCAGCATTCTCTAGAACTGCATGAGGATGGTACTTGTAATAAGGCGTGTAAGTGTTAACTAATCCAAATTTGTTGGCCAACTTCTGATGAATGATGTTGCACAGTTGGTTGTGCCTGCGTAGGTAATCAATGCTAGCCATGGCTGAACATCCCGACGTAATGTGTTGTATCGTCTCTGTTGTTTGTTGACACCTTCTGCACTTGTCCGACACGATGTTTGGATCTCTTATAACAAATTTTTTGTAATTGTTGGTATTAATAACTTGGTCTTGGATCGCCATCATAAATCCTTCTGTTTCTGGAAACAATGTTCCATCAGAGAGCCACTTATTTGATGCTTCCTTGTCGATATATGGTTGATTTAGGTCGTGATGATGTCGACCATGAAGCGCTTTCTGGGCCCACTCCGCCTGTTTGTCAGAGTCTGTAACGATTTCAAGTTTTTTATCAGGGTTTACAAGATCTAAGGGGGAATAGTTTTTATCTGCTTTCGCGACCAGCTCATGCAATTTAGATGTTTGAGCCTTGCCAATGAAGAACTTTTGGAGTTTAAATATTAAATATTTATTATTATTATTATTATTATTATTATTATTATTATTATTATTATTATTATTATTATTATTATTATTATTATTATTGCTACACCGTCTTGCGCAAACATGTTTGGTATGTCCATTTCCAATTTCAGTCACTCCTTGTCCTTTCTTTTTTGTTTAAGTAAGTGTTAATATTTTTATTTCCGTTTTTTTCAAATTTTGCTGCTAGTTCTTTCTCTTTTCCATTAATTCCTCTAATGTTCCTAGTGCCTTTTTTCCATGATTGCCCTCTTTTGTTTTGCATTTTCCGTTCCTTTTCACTGCTCTCCTTATTTTTTGGCTCTTTTTGAACAATTTTCTTAAACTTATCCATAGCCTCTGTCGTTTCCTGTTGCATGTCCTTTGTTTCCCGTGCTCATCATCCCGTTTCCAGCATATTCCATTGATAATAAATTTTTTGTAACCCACTTTTGCCTGATTTCCTTTGTCTCTTTCTTCTTTTGCACTCGTTCTTATTATTTTTTGTATTTCTTGTTCTTTCTTGGTGAGATCAGAGTCAATAAATATGTTATCCCGTAGGTTTTTCAATTTGTTTTTATTCCTTAGTATATCTACTTTGCCCGTGAATGAATCCACTTCAATTATACAAACTTTTTCTCCAATTTTTTGGGCCCCCCGTAGCTTCACTGCCACTTGCAACTCTTTCTCCAAAAATTTTTCCATATCTACTTTCAGTGTTTTATCATCATATGCTTCTAACTTGATACCAGATACTATTAAATTTTTCTTTTTGTTGATCTTTTCAAGCATTTTTACTTTATGGTTTAAAGTTATTAGCTCTGTTTTCATTTCTTCATTAGGTACCTTTTTTTATTTCACGTATCTGTACGTTATTTTCCCCAATTTCATTCCTTACTTGTTTGATCTCGTCCATCAGTTCAATGTTTTTTGACATGAGCACCTTCATCATAGAAATCATTGTGTTCTCGTTGTCTTCATATACTTTAGCAGGTAAACGTTTAGTAATTTTACTTCTTCCAAAACTATCGTCTAATTCTCTTCTTTTCCTTTTGTATTCTTCGTCCGTGTCATATTCGCTACCAAGTGGCATTTTTCGCAAAATTAGATTAAGCCCGTACTGTTTTCTTAACGTAGTTTGTGTTGCCTATTTTTCAGTCACTGCGGAAAGAGACACGACCCAAGTCGACCTTTCGGAGGTTATGTATCTTTTCAGTGACTATCAAAAATTTGTTATTTTTTTATTATTCTGTACTTACTCATCTTTTTTTTATATAGCTTTTCACTCGTTGGCACTTCGTTTGTTTATCTGTGTGGCTTTCATGTAAAATAGACTCGTCGGAGCCTGAAAAATTTGAGTTTTACGACGGAGTAATATTTTACACATTAATTCACTTAACTTGCCAGGCAAGTTAATGCATTCACTGCAGAAGAGACTTATGTCCTCCACCAGAATATCGTTCCATAGGTGATCGTTGGCCTTATCAAAGTTGTGTAAAGCCAGTCAACCACCTCGGGTCGTTTTCCTCAGGTTTTGCCTATAATTCTTCTGTATTGCCAGAAAAGCCCAGTTACCCTGGTAGTCTCTTTTTCCAAGTGTGTCTTCCAATTCAGTTTGGAATCAAGGATCACTCCCATATCTTTTGATATTTCTAGTTTTTCTCCGAACAGCTGTACTCTATACTTTGCGGGAGAACTCTTCTATTCGTAAAAGCAACTAGTTTTTTTTATTCACTGCTTTAATTTACACTACTTTTAGTTCCTTGGAGTGGTTTTGGTACTTTTATTGTAGTATAAAATAACCCAAGTTCTAGTACTCGCGGTTTACAAATTGATTGTTTTTGACGACAAATTCGTTGTAAGTTATAGTGTCTAATACAGAACCACCAAAAAACTTAAGTTATTCATGATCAATTTCCTAGAAGAGAATAAAATTCTTTTGGCCGGAAAAGTGTACCTTCTCTTATTGCCTAGAATAAATAAATTGTGGGATAAGCTAACCACCCAATTGAATCAAACTGGACCACCTAAAACGACTCGACAATGGACAGATGTAAATATTAATTATTTATTTATATTGTATTTTGAAAGCTTATTGAATAAATAATGGCAATATCAATACCATTTCAGACATTTAGTGAAATAAAAACATGTGAACGTTTGCCGACATACAGAATGGCGGAGGTGGTGCTGTTAAGCCGCTCATTGATTTTGAGAGAAAGAAAATGATACCATATACAAGTTCAATGATATTCTTGTGATAGTAATAACTTACAAAATACGATTTTAATCAATCTAAAATATGTTAAGAACTATGCTGGAGTATTTTTTATAAAAAAATTAAAACTGTATCTTAGACACTTTTATTCCTTCCACGATGATATCTGTGGTTATCATATTGTTTTATTTAATAGTTACTTAACCAACAATTGTATTAATAAGGGCTATTAACGATCGAGATTGTTAATCGCCCTTTTTTGTAGTCCATCATACACTTAATTCTGTTCTTGATTCTTTCTGATGAATATAGTGGGTATTCTTGGATAATGTGCTTCACAGTTAAGGTAGTTCTGCAGTTTTTATTTATTAAGAATTTATGAGTTATATTTGTGTGTCCAATTTGGATTCGGTTGATAACTGTTGATCTTTCCCTTCTATTCGGTATCTGAAAAGAAGGACTAACATTGACGAGCACCAAATCAGTAAAATATACTACATTAGTAAACTGAAACTAAAAGAGTATGTGACTAAAGAAGTATTATACTACTGGAGATTTGTTTGAAGAGCTTATTTAGGGAATTCTTCTTTTGTTGAAACTACTTTAGTATCTTTGAATACTCTTTTAGTTTTAGTCTCAATCAGCATTATTAACCTGAAAACAGTGGTTTGTGTTGTGTTAAGAAATAATACCTTGTATTTGTATCATTTTAGTGTGGTGAAAAGTGCATATTTTGTGACATTCCCTAAATTGTAATAGGCTTTTTTAGTATATTGTCTTGAAAAATGGCTTCTCGGGACAAAAAAAAAGAAAGGAAAACCATCTCAGAGGCATTGTTTCTTGAAGTGATGAAACGTTATGTTATTATAGTGTTGTTGAGTAAAAAAAAACATGACAATAACATAATAAAAAAGAAGAGAAGTGCTTGGGATGATATCCATACTGATTTTAATGCCGAGGCAACAGTGAACAAAACACTAGACCAGTGGAAGGTTTTATGGAGGGACTGTAAAGCAAAAGCTGTTACCTATAAATGACTAATTAATATCCTCGCTCGAAGAACCAAAATTAAAATTATCGGCTTTTGACAGACTTTTATTTTCTCTTACACTTAATAAACTAAAACAATATTCCTAGATACAACATAACGGGTGTTTTTTAAAAATAAGCTTTTTTAATATAACTGTTCTCTTCCACAAATCTTCCCCCAGTAATTGGCTATTTGTAGAAGGCAATTATTCCACATCTAATACGATAAGCTTGGATACGGGTCTCTTTAATAACGTATGTGTACTGGTTTTCACATCAACTACTCGGATTTTGCCATCTTTCGCTGTATAAACTTGCGACACCTTGCCCTTTTGCCAATTATTCCGAGTTCCATTGGGATCAACCAATACTACAAAGTCACCAATTTTTATCGGTTTGTTGTTGGTATACCATTTCGAACGACGTATCAAAGATGGTACGTAATCGTGTATCCATCTCTTCCAAAAATAATCGGCTAATCTTTGTGCTGCTCGCCAGGATGACATGAGATGTAGATCAGCTTCCGCAGTAACTGTATAAGGAACGGCTTCATAGGAAGGTCCAATAAGAAAGTGATTTGGGGTGAGAGCCTCTGGATCCAAATGATCTGTTGATACGTGAGTCAGAGGTCTCGAATTCACGATGTTTTCGCACTCTACTAGTAAAGTACGTAATACGTTGTCAGTAGGGTATTTGCTTTTTAAAATTTCACGTAGTACCTTTTTCACACACTGTATTAATCGCTCCCAACTACCTCCCATATTTGGAGCCATAGCTGGGTTAAACAAAAACTTTTTTTATAGAACAAAATGTTATAATTTCATTTTTCTTTAACTTTTCAAATTCTAGGGCTAATTTTCTATCAGCACTATGAAAATTAGAACTATTGTCACAGTAAATTTCTTGAGGAAAGCCTCTTCTGCAACCAAATTGTCTTGGAACATTTATAAATTCATTAATACTTAAATCATAAGCAAGTTCCAAATGAATAGCTCTAGTAGCCATACATGAAAAAATTACACCGTATCTCTTTTCGTGAGATCTTTTCACTTTAACTTCTATAGGTCCAAAGTAATCCACACCGGTTTTGATAAAGGGTCTGATAGTGGGTTCTACCCTACATGAAGGAAGCTGTCCCATTAAAGGAACGTTAGGTTTACCTTTTTTAACTTTACAATATTGACAATTTCTTTTCATATTTTTGACTGTTTGTCTTAATTTAAATATCCAATACTTTTGTCTGATACTATTTATAACAGTTTCTTGTCCTAAGTGGCAAAATTGTTCATGATAGTTATGTATAAGTAATTTGGTAATGATATGTAAAAATATGTCTAAAATAACTGGTTTGGTTGTTAATATGTCAAGAGAAGAATTGTCGAGTCTACCACCAAGCTTGATAAGACCATCTTCGTCTGAATAAACTGGTGTTAAGGTGAACAATTTCGAAGAAGGGGGTATTGGCTTACCATTTCTTAATAATTTGAGTTCATTCGGAAACAACTCCAATTGGGCTTTTTGTAAAAGTAGCCTTTCAGCCCTACTCAATTCGTCAACCTGTAGTACCTCTGGAATTTTTCTTTTTTCACGTAATATTCTGATAAATCTTAGAATATAAGCGGTGGATCGCAGTAATCTATTCCATTTGGAAAATCTTGTAGGTTGAGGCAGTGCTCCGTCTAAATTGTTGTGAGATGTAATCAAAAGTACATCATTGTCTTCTACTCGTCTAATTTCGAGTACGTCCCGATCTATTCGGCGATCCCTACGTTGAACAGGCCATTCTTGTGACGGAGAATTCTCATGCATAATTGTTGCATTAACTCGTTTAGTTGCTTCATCCGCTACATTCTCTTTCGAAGGAACATACCGCCATTCGGATACATCGGTCAATTCTTGTATCTCACCAATTCGTTGTGATACAAAAACTTTAAAGCGTCTTGCTTCAGAACGAAGCCAATGAAGAACTCTGTATATGAGTCGCTCCAGTAGGTAAAGGTTGATATTTTAAGATTTAGACTGTCTTTCAAAAGTTTACCAAGTTTGGCGGCCACTAACGCAGCCTGCAGTTCCAGACGAGGTATAGATATCGGTTTTACAGGTGCTACTCGCGTTTTAGCACAAACGAAACTTATTTGTACTTCTTGATCAGTTTGTACTCTCAAATGTGCTACAGCTCAATAAGATCTTTCGGATGCATCACAAAACATGTGTAATTGCACATCACTTTCGTCGTAGTCCAACGTAAAGTATTTGCGATGAATTTTAAATTTGAACATTTGTTTAAGATCTCTATCCAATTCTCCCATACACCGTAAAGATTTTCTGGAATTTCATCATCCCAACCAATATGGGTTCTCCATAGATCTTGGAGTAATATTTTTCCTTGAATTAAAAAGTTAGCTAAAAATCCTAGAGGATCAAACACGGACATAATAACCTTTAAAACATCTCGTTTTGTTGGTCGTCTAGTTAAAGTTAAAATCTCTTTGTCAACTTTGTAAAATTTTGTCTTATATTCAAAAGAGTCCTTCTCTGGATCCCAATAAACTCCCAGGATTTCTTCTGAAGCAGTGGTTACCTCTCCTTTTAAAGTTTTCATGCCATTTGCTACTAAATCAGGGTGAATAGAAGCTAAAATATCTTGAGAATTTGATATCCAATTACATATAACAAATCCACCTTGTTGGTGTACGTAAATGATAACGTTAACAATTTGGATAGCTTCAGATAGACTATCTGCCCCTCCCAAATAGTCGTCCATATAGTGCTGTTCAACTATACACTTAACCGCTTCAGGAAATTGTTTCTGAAAATCCAAAGCATTGCGGTTTTTTGCTTCTTGCGCAAGACATGGTCCACAACTAGAATCAAAAAATACAACACCAATTTCATAAGTGTCGGGTTCTCTATCCCGATCCATTCCTCTCCATAATAATCTTTGTGCACAACAGTCTTCAGATCTAACACGAACTTGCAAGAACATCTCGCGTATATCGGCAGTAAAGGCATATTTTTTAATTCTAAAATTTAACAAAATATTAAATAAAGAATTGTATAAATCAGGACCAGTGAGTAAGTTATCGTTCAAGCTAACATGATGGCTTTTAGCTGCTGCATCAAACACAATTCTCAACTTCTGTGGTTTGTTGGGGTTCACAGTTCCAAAATGTGGCAAATACCACATTCGATCCGACTTCTGTTGGGTTTCCTCAGCCGATAACTTACGTATATACCCTTTTTCTTCCAATTCTAAAAATGTTTCAACATAAATTTTACCATACTTTTCGTCTCTGTCCATTTTTCTTTCGGTAGATAGTAGTCGTCGGAATGCATTTTCCCTACTTTCAGGTAAAATAATATTAGGATTTTTCCATAAAAGTCCTGTCTCATATCTATCACCCACTCGTCTCATAGTTTCGTTAAGGATAGACTCGGCGCGTCTGTCTTCGGGGGAAATGGATTTATTTCTTCGTCCCGGGACCTCATCTAATTTCCACATTTCTTTAACTGAACCATGTAGGATATCTAAATCGTCTTTGATGTCTCGTATAATGTCAGTATGATCATTTTTGTCTGATATGTGTATGTGATTTACGTACTGTGTGTTTTTGTAAGTATCGAGTAAATTACCATGAACAAACCAACCAAGTAACGTTTTGCTTACTGCTGGACCCTACCAAGGACCTGCTATTAATTTCCTATTCACTAAAAGTGGCCAGTTATCTTGCCCAATAATGATTTTTATTTGTGCATTTGTCATAGAAATAACATTTTCATTAATATAAGGGTATTTCTGTTTCAATGCTTCAGCATCTACTGTTTGAAACGGTAACGAAAGTTTCATAGTGCGAACATGCCTCAACTGAAAACCTCGCTTTGCATTAATTCCTCTTATTGTAAAACTAACAACTTCCGGATCACTTTCTTCTTGAGTGAAGTCATTATTTGTCCACTGTATAGAGAGCGGTTGATTTGGACCGGAAAGTTTAAGTTGTACACTAAGATCTGTGTCTATTAAACTGATAGTAGAAGCATCATCTAACAAAGCATAAGATTCCAGTTTAATTGATCCATGCTGCTCTACAACTGGAATAATTTTCAAAAGAACACATTTGTTATCTGATATGTGACAATTGGTTGCAGAGGACTCACCTTTTGTTACCAGAGACTCATTCCATTCTGATGAATTGTTCTCTGATTCACCTGCTTGTTCGACAATATTGGCATCGTGTTTATGAAGTAAAACATGATGTAATTTCGGGTCCGGTAAGGTTTGCGACCCTCGGAATTTTGCAACGATTTTTTTCTTATTAGAAAGCCCTATTTCTATAGAACATTTTAAAAGAAAAAAATTCTTGGATCATGTACTTTTGAAAGAGAAAATCGCAATTGAAAGTACTAAAAATCCGCCATTTTTTCTTAAATTTTGACAATTTTTGACAATTATGTCTAGATATCAGGTGGTGGATTCAACAATGTTGCCAGTTCTCATTTCCGTAACTCGTTACGGCTCGGAAATGCTTTACACAAGGTTTTTTACTAAAAAATTTGTGGAAGATTCAGAATTTATAGAGAAAAATCCAAAAAACAATATTTTTTCACTATATCACAATATTTTATTTGAAAAATAGTTAAATACAAAATTCATGTGAAATACAAATTATATGTAATTTTTTCGAGAAGGGGATGCTAATAAATATGTATGTACCTATATAGATTAAGCTTTTGATTATGGCTAATGTAATCTTAACGATAGTAGAAAGTATGACGTGTTGAGACCTAACCTAACGAAAGCTAACATAACCAAACCTAACCAAACCTAACCAAACCTAACCAAACCTAACCAAACCTAACCAAACCTAACCAAACCTAACCAAACCTAACCAAACCTAACCAAACCTAACCAAACCTAACCAAACCTAACCAAACCTAACCAAACCTAACCAAACCTAACCAAACCTAACCAAACCAAACCTAACCAAACCTAACCAAACCTAACCAAACCTAACCAAACCTAACCAAACCTAACCAAACCTAACCAAACCTAACCAAACCTAACCAAACCTAACCAAACCTAACCAAACCTAACCAAACCTAACCAAACCTAACCAAACCTAACCAAACCAAACCAAACCAAACCAAACCAAACCAAACCAAACCAAACCAAACCAAACCAAACCAAACCAAACCAAACCAAACCAAACCAAACCAAACCAAACCATCTAAGGATGCTTAATATTTCAATTTTTATGATTATAAATGCAAATCATTTTATATTTTTATATATTCAAGTAATCTATTACAATGCAAAATTAATTCAACTAAAAGAAAAAAAACACCTTTTGACAATGCCGCTTAGCTATCACCTGATCACAGAACAATCATGATTTGTGATCGTAGACATAAGATTTGAGTGTGTTGGTTTATAACCTATAAGTGTCGAGTGAAAATAATATACTTCAAAATATTTCTGAAAATTGGCAAAATTAAAGTATTTTCTTCCGGTTTTTTTTGTGAAACAGACCTAAATTTAGTTAAAGATAATAACCTTTACAGTTTAAAGTGAAAATATTCATCGTAAATAGCATTAAATAGTGTTGAAAAATTATCATTTTTTGAACTAAATTCGTGATTTTCAAAGGAATTTCTGAATGATCCAACGAAATTTTTGTTCTAATCTACTTTATTTAAGGGTAGCTATCAAACAAATTTAAAATTAACATAAAATTCCGAGGGTTGCGAAGTCTTCCAGAACCGTAATTTCTGGCAATTTTTTATACCGCATGGACGTTTCTTGCGACAGGATTTAACATTGTGAAAGGGATTCAAACAGGAAAAACAAATCCTATTTGCTGTGATAAGATTCCTCCTCTCATTCACTGAAAAAGCATTAAATGTAGGACAAGTAATTAATTGATGATTTATCTGACAACCACAAATACATGTTTTGACATTTCCCTTATCTTTGGTTATGAGAGTAGTTCCGTATCTGACATTTTTAGAGTTACTTTTAGGGTTACTTCTTTTTTCTAGCTTATCAAAATCAGGTGTTTTGCTATTCTGAACTTGACACAAAACAGCGGATTTTCTGACAAGCCAGTGAGCAAACTCCAAAATTTTGAATTTAGGACTAACTTTTGAGACATGCTCATCCATTGAAGTTTATTGAGTAATTCATTTAGCAGTAATGGATTATGAAGGTAATCTTCCTCATTTAGCGATTGCACTGTGGCTACAAAGCTGTTTACTTCATCAGCAAAATCTATAATTTGATCAATTTGTTCCGTCTTTAGATTGGTCAATTGTTTCAAATTGGTAAGTAGTAATGAAATTATTTGTTCAGGTCTGCCGTATCTAGACTGCAATAAATCAATAACCTTTTCAACATTATGGGGTATAATCAATAACGGTAAATCCTTCGGTAGAGATTGTCTAGTTAATAATTTAGTTATTAGCGGAGATACTGTTTCTATACCTTATTTAAAAACCAGGAGGAGTAATTTGAATTTAAGTTGGCAAATCTGTAGATCTCTGATTGGTCAGATTGCAACCAGTTTCAAACAGCACTTTTTAGCATTGACATCTCGTGATAATTGACAGTTCTGACATATATAATATTTATATTTGTTTTTATCATCGTATCCGTTCCCTTATTATTTCATAATTTTCACTTAGTTTTCCACTCTATTTCGTTAAAACAGTACTTTTCAGAACTCCTGTTTGTTGAATTTCTGCGATTATGGATCCTTCTACTCCAAGTACTAGTTATTTGCGTAGTCCGCCAAAACCACGAAAACGGCTAAGTCTAGGCCATTTAGGAATGTCAGAAAAACAATATATAATAAATATGTATAAACAAATATTGGATGAAAAGCCAAATACTAAAACTATTGATGTTATATCCCAAATTTCTAAAGCAGCCGGTAAGTTATCATTATAACTTTCAAATTAACAATAGTATTAAATGCTAAACATTTTTCTTACAGGAGTAGCAAAGTCAACATTTTACAGACTATTGAAGGAATACCGTAGTAGTGGAACAATTACCAGCCCAAAAAATAGTGGTGGAAGACCGGGACTTCTCAAAAATTGTGATGAAGGGTATAAAAATTCAGTTCGAAGATTAGTACATGATTTTTTTTCAAAAATGAGTTACCTACAGTGGATAAAATTTTACTAGCTTTGAAGAAACGTTCAGATTTGCTACAATTGTCCCGGTCATCTTTATATACTTTCTTGAAACAAATTAACTTCAAGTAAGTGTGTAACTTTGAAGAGTCAAATGTTTATTTATTATATAATAATATATTTTTAGATATTTGAATAAAAATCGTAAAAGTGTATTAATAGAACGTGATGATATCTGTAGATGGAGGTTGAACTATTTAAGATCCATACAACAATATAGAAAATAAAACAGGCCAATCTTTTACTTAGATGAAACTTGGACTAATGAAGGTCATAGTAGGGGAAAAACATGGGTGGACCAGAATGTAACCAGTAGTCGTCAGGCGTTTACCGAAGGTTTATCCACTGGCCTGAAAACTCCTACAGGAAAGGGGAGACGACTTATTATTCTACATGCTGGTTCTGAAGAAGGTTTTGTAGAAAATGTATTGTTAGTTATTGAAGGCAAAAAAATGGAAGATTACCATGAAGAAATGAACTCAGAAGTATTTGAGAATTGGTTCATTACTTTTTTGACAAAGTTGCCTGATAATGCTGTGATTGTGATGGATAATGCATCATATCATAGTCGAAAAGTTGAGAAGATTTCTTCCTCATCCTCAAGAAAAGCTGAAATGCAGGAATGGTTAAAAACTAAAAATATACCATTTGATGTAAATATGAAGAGATGTGAATTCTTATACCTAATCCGACAACATAAAGATAACCATAATTTGTATGTTGTCGATGAAATGGCCAAAGAATCCAATAAAATTGTGTTACGGCTGCCACCATACCAATTTGAGTTAAATCCCATAGAATCCCATCCCATAGCAATTGAAAATGTAACTCCTACAAATTGGCAGAAATGTATACAGTATGTCATTAAGGAAGAGCAAAAAATGTCCACACTGGATGGAATAATGGATGACATGATAGAGCCTTTGATAATATCTGCCAACACTGGAAGCTCAGATGAAACGGAATCTTGTGAAACTGAATCTTCTGATACAGATGTATAGACTACAGTAAAATGTATGCGGATGTCTGTCCTGATTGGTTAAAGCATTTATATGATTTGGTGGGTAATTCGAATTGAAAATGACATCTGTTCAGAATGGTTGGTAAGGTAGGCTAGCAATTTGTTTTTCGTTAGGAAAGTTTTATATTTCATCTCATCTATGCAATAGGCAAAATAAAGTTGGCGATTCTAAGTGTTTTCCTAAGATTTTTAATAAATATGATTTTACAAAACAATTATTCTAAATTAGCAAAGTTATTTTAAATTATGCTTCTGTAATAACTAGGTAGTAGGTAGGTCTTTCAGTGCCTCTCATTCTGAACAGATGTCATTTTCAATCCGAATTACCCGCCAAATCGTATAAATTGCCTTAACCGATCGGGGCAGACGTCCGCGTGCATTTTACTGTAGTCTCAGATGTATAAGTTCCTTATGTATATTCCAAAGTTATACACAATACGAATTCATATGATAAATGTGATGTATATAATCTGATTCATCGGTTTAGATGTATCCTACCAAACATAGTGGTAGAAATATATACTACTTATACAAAAGAACTATTGAAATATCTGGGAAATATATAATATATCTTTTAATTAAATGTACCTACGTGAATTACCCCAAACTTTATATTCTTCCCAGAAACTTGGTTGTGTCTCGATAGTTCTTTTGTACAAGTACCTAGTATATATTTTTACTACTATGTTTGGTAAGATACATTTAAACCAATGAATCAGATTTTATACATCACATTTATCATATGAATTTGTATTGTTTATAACTTTGGAATATACATAAGGAACTTATTCTATTATGAAATATTGTTACTATTTGATATAGTTGTTGTGAAGCAAAAGTTGTAGAATATTTTTAATAAATAAAGCGTTAACAATAAATTGACATTTAATTAGCAATAACTTTACTGGAACCATTTTATTCATTGGATGAAAAACCTTATCAAAACTAAGAGCAAAAATCGGATTTTATTAATGATGGCCCTATATACAATAACGTTAATAAGTCCAGGTTTCATTTAGTATGATGGTGATTTCATGTGGAGGTTGTGAAATTGTAAAAGATCCCATACATAAGTATTTGATTATTTTCTCATTGAAGTAAGTTCCACATTAAATTATACTTATGACCAGTTTTAAAAACATTTTCACCTTTAATTTGCCGAATATGTTCACCAATATGCCAGAATATACGAAAGTGATATCTTAACATTTACGTGCATTACTGCAATTATAAAATAAATATAGTTACAATACAATATAATTTCAAAAAGAAACCTTTAATCTAACTACAATAAAACGATCAACTTCACTCTCTCAGTAATATCAAATACAAAACAACCAAACTGCATAAGTTTCACGGGTTATAGAATACCCTGTTTGTTTACATCTCATCTCAAGTCGACATCTTAAGATTCATTTTCAGTACATAAGGGTTATCTATGATTGGCTAGTTTCCGCGTCAAGTCAATCAAGGCATATTTCATAAATTCTGAACACGACTAATGCGGAACACGCTCTTTAGTAACTAATCTGGTAACTTTTAGTGGTGTGGGTAAGGCTTCTGAAATTACTCCTCCTGGTTATTAAATGGACCATAATGGAGGATTGGTAGTTGGAAGCAAATTAGGTATATATAGTGTGTGAATGTACATACCGCTGCGGCATTTCTTCGTCATTCTGGACGGGATCCCAAGGGCTTACACCATGATCCAACCAATTTTTCACATTTGGTTTCTCTGACTCACATACCGACCAAACCCTAGATCCAGATATTTCTGACATTTTATCATCTTCCAACTTTGCAATGTTTAATACAAATTGTAGATCTAATAACTCCTGCTCTTGTTCCAATTCCTTTTTTCTTATAGCATACTGCATTTCTGTCAGTCTTATTTTGGAAGCAGTACTAGTTCTGCTTTTTGTTGAAGATATGGATTTCCTTAGATTGTTTTTCGTCACGGTAGCCGATGTCTCTGCAGTGGGGATTGTCGTCAACATCTCTGCATTTGGTTCCTTTTCTCGTAGGATCTCTCTATATTCCAATGTCTCTGACCTTGTAGCTGGTGTTTCCATTCTCTGAACGCCTTCCATTGCTACTTCCGCTTGCGTCTTGAAGGTTGATGGCTTAGCAGTGGAGAATGTCCTCGGCATCACTGCTCCCGTTCCCTTCTGTCGAAGACGATTGCTTCGTCTCAATAGTTCGGAGAATGTGGTCTTATCCATGCTGTCTTTCTACAAGGATATTGTTCTCTCTCTCTCTCTCTCTCTCTCTCTCTCTCTCTCTCTCTCTCTCTCTGAGCTCTTTTCCTCAGCTGCTCTGCTAGGCTGAAGGACCAAAATTGTGACTGCTACCTATAAATGACTAATTAATATCCTCGCTCGAATAACCAAAATTGTGACTGTTACCTATAAATGACTAATTAATATCCTCGCTCGAAGAACCAAAATTAAAATTATCGGCTTTTGACAGACTTTTATTTTCTCTTACACTTAATAAACTAAAACAATATACCTAGATACAACATAACGGGTGTTTTTTATAAATAGGCTTTTTTAATATAACTGTTCTCTTCCACAAGCAATGTCTAGGGACAAAAGAGAAATAATTAAAACAGGTGGTAGAAATAAGGACTATGAAATTGACGGAACGATAAAAGTTATTGTTGAAATGATTCCTCAATTTTTTGAAAGCGTGTCATCTGTTCTAGATGATGACAAAGAGGTGGAAGATATATGCAGTGATGAGAAAGGATCTGAAAAAGAAGATGAGCCTGCACAAGGAAGCAAAAACACGGAAGATTCAATAATTGGTATGACGGAGGAGATGCTCACATCAAAAACGACTAGCAGCACATCATCAAATGAATGTAAGTAGGATTGATTCATTTTTACGCTGAACACGAAGATCTAAACAGTTTTTCCCTGCGATGAATAATAAGTGAAATGCACGCACGCACTTTTTTATCATAAATTAACCTAACCATAACGACCTACTTTAGTAAAACTGTTTAGATCTTCGTGTTCAGCGTAAATCTATTTCGGTTTCATATTCTACCAACACAGGTCCTGGATTGGTAATAGTATATTGTCCCTTTCAGGTCCCACGGATCCATGGCAGAAAAAACCTGGAAAACGTCAGTGCCGAAGTACTGAAATTGCAGACAAAGCTAATGATTTTCATTCATTAAAAATGAGGTTTCTTCGTGAGCAGCATGAAGCTAAGATGATGCTAATAGAGAAAGAAAGAGAATTTTCGGAAAGTGAACACAGACTTCGCATGGATATATTGCATAAAATAAATGACAATATCCCAACACAAAGTTCTTCAAATGTACCACTTCATTACGAGAATATTGTAGGGGATGTTTACTTAAACAATTTGTCAACGATGGGAAACTTATTACTATGTAAAGATAATTTATTACCTTTGTAAAACGTGTTATAACTGTTCCATAAAAACTAGTTAACTATCCATTTTGAAGGTTTTGTAAAAGAAATAAACCCATTTAGATTGATCATGATTTTATTTATTCGATCACTTTCATACATGGTATATTTACATGTTTGTAATTAATTAAAATAGTTTAATAGTAAAAACTAAGTTAATTACCAGTAATAAAGGTATTATGCAAAGTAGTTTAAAATCAAGGCTCTTCTAATAAGATCTCCCCGTTCTTCAGCTATTTCCGTATTATACAGCTCATTTTCTACATCGATCTCATCCACTTGAAAAACATCACCAACCTCAATACCAATGTTATGTAGCACACATGAAGCTACTATTATGTTTCCACACTTAGCCGGATGGAATCTCATACCTTTCCCAAGAATTTGAAATCTTCTTTAGGACTCCAAAAGTTCGCTCAACAATATTACGTCAAAATATGCGCACGATTGTATCTTCGTTCCCCGTGTGTTCCAGGATTTAAAAGAGGAGTCATTAGGCTGGGTGATAACGCATAGCCACTATCACCAACAAGTAAGCTATCATACATACCAGCTTCAAATCTTGCAGAAACTGTGCTATTATCCCAAATTCGAACATCATGTGTTGACCCTGGCCACCGACTAACAACATTTATGATTTTCATATCAACATCGCATATAACCTTACAATTAACAGAAAAAAAATCTTTCCTATTCCTAAACAGTTCATTGTTGACACCAGGAGGGCGTAGTATTCAGATGTGTGTGCAATCAATTTCACCTATGGCATTTGGAAAACCACCGAATCTATAAAATGCTCTCTTTTTAGCACTAAATTGCTCTAAAGTGTTAGGCATATCAATGTATAGAGGTTTTAAGGCCAGGAAACCATTTATTACATTATTAAAAGACCTGCCAGCTGCTGTTCTATGTATATTTATTAAGTTCCCAGCTACTATCTGATAAGTACCTGTACGAAAGATCCTTAGACCACAAAGTAGCTGAAGTCTTGGTGATAATGCAAAGTTCCTGTCAGTATCATGTTCAAGGTATATCGAGTAGATACAATACAGACTCTTTAGAAAAATTAAATCGTTCTCGGAATTCTCTATCAAAGGGATCTCTCCTATCACGAACTACAAGGTCAATAGGTGCATCCAATAAATAGTGAATATAGTCAATATAATCCATGTTAAACACAAAATATATCAGGAAAGAAGAGAAGGCTCAAACACACATGTCTACAATTGATGCTCCTTAACATACTACTGCTAGGTGGTAGGAGTATATTTTAGCCCTATTTACTTCCAAACTTACTACTTTAGTATCATACTCCAGAGTGGTCCACACCAACAACTTTTTATTATATTTTAAAAACTTCTTTAGTTAATATTGCTCCAGATTTATAAATACTACATTAGTATTTAAAGCAACTGAAGTCTCTAACATTCCACTCTTTCAGTAACACACTAAAGTAGTAGGCAAATCTCCTGCTTGGTGCTCGTCACCCTAAGTGTTTTTTCGAGTTTTCATTCCACACTGTTTGCCATTCCCCTTTAATATAGTTTTTTATTATAATTTTGTGGTCACTATTTGAATATTTGTGGATCATTTGAATCGAATTATCGGTGGTAGGTGATAGTGCTGTTGAATCAGCGAATTCGTTTCCCTTGATTCTTACGTGTGAGCACTTTTTCCATCAAAAAACAATAGTTGTTAACCTTCATAATGAAAAAATTACCATCGTCGTAGTGCTAACTAGAATTCAATTTATAGATAGCTGACTATTTTTTAAGGACGTGGTCAATCAGAAATCGTCGTACCAATCCTTCTTGTCCCTCTAAAAATAAAACTGATTGCTGTTGTTATTATTCAATATAAAATGTGTAGTTAAAATTAAATGTTACATCCCTTATAACTTAATTGATCTATTTGAAACAGTCTTCCGAATATTCAGATAACGTTGAGTGTTTTAGGTATTAATTAAAACACTTATAAACTACTTAGTCTCAAGATAAAAATACATAAATAAAATTGAAAAGAACATGGTAACCGTGATTGAAGCAAACTTCATTTTACTTTGATTTCGCCGAATTATACCAAGATATACTACTGGCGCTAACGAACTTTATTGAAGTTTATACAAACAGGAATAGAGTGAGTAATATTTTGGATTTGTTACCAGTAACCAGATTTAACATAAGCAGCACCTTTATTCCTAGTTCCGCCGCAAAAATAAATGCATTTGCACAATTTATATATACCACTATTTTAAAAAGAAAAGGTGCTTTTCGAATTTGGCGGTCTACGTACAGTAGATTTTTATCAAAAGAATCTCTATTAAATTTTGTGCGAAGAATGAAATTAAGCGCACTTGAAATGTTGGCACTAAAAGCCAAAAAAAATGTTTAAATAAATGGTAGACAAGCTCTTCACAGAAGGTCGAAAATATGTTAATGTCGATGCTCGCCCTAGATGCCTCAGTACATCAAAAACATGAAAACATTGAAGCAGTGAAGAAAATTGTTGTCGAGTCACTATTAGAGAAGTTGCAGGGGATGTCGGTTATTAAATTTTAACCAAAAGAACCGTAGCTTGAGCATCGCCCAAAAGTCCAATCATCTCAATGGAAACAGACAGAAGAGTCAAGACCAAAAAAAGATCGACAAGTTCGGTAAAATGTGGAAGTTTTGCTCATTGTTTTTAACGATTACAATGACGTGGTTCATGCAGAGGCGTAACAATAAGGGCCCCAGCCCGAGATGTCGTGAGGACAGGAAAAACCTAACATTTATGAAAAGTTTAGTAAAAAATATCAATTTTGTATTTAATCAATTTAATTCCGTATTAACTTAAGATCATACACGAATTATACAAATAAATTACCAAGATTTGAACACATTCGTGTATAAAAAGATATCGCCCACTCTTAGAAAGTTTTTTTCTGCTGTGAAAAAATTGCTGTTCTTGACTGAAAGCAACAGACAGACGGAACAAAACCATTTTCTGAACCTGCATGCATTATTGTTATCCTTTTGCCTTTATTTGAAGGAGCTTTCGTTTGGTATTTTGTTGAAAAAGTATTCCATCTTTTTCGTGCACTGCCGTGTGTATTGAACCATGTTTCGTCGAGGTAGATAATTGGTCGATGTTCTTCTCTATATTGTTCAATAGATGTTAAATAAATATGACACCATTCCCGAACGTTGAGATTCCATTATTATTTGCCGTATACTGATTGTTTGATATTTAAAATTGATTTTAACAAATATTCTTCTTAAGCTTGAAGTGCTACAACAAATGTCTGTTTCGTTATTGGTCAGTTTTTTTAAGGGAATTCAGGGTAGGTACTGATTACTCTTCATACATTTGATTTTTTTTCTTAATAAATCCAAGCCAGTTCCATCAACATTTCCAAATGTACCAACATAACTTCGCCTTCTTCTGTGAACGAGATGTTTTTGTGTGATATCCTTTACTGAAGATAGAGGCGTCTTTGTCAATGCAGATGTCTCAGCAAACGCATCGCTTGAATTGAAATTTCTTGCCAGCAAAGATTCGTAAACATTTTTTATTACTTTTTTAGCATGTTTTCTTGTGAAGGTGTCACTACAAGATTTCTCATTATCAGCACAAGCTAAACGACGCCACTTTGTAATACAACACATAAAATAAGTCACTCTACGACACGTCACACTAATGTCACATAAGTTTACTCCTTGGAAAACTAAATAAAACCAAAACTAACGTTATCAAGGTCAGGCACAAATTATATGCTCTGCTGTTTCATCATCTTCCAGACAAAGACGACAAGTCGGATCTTCCGACAGTCCAAGTCTTAGCATATGATTATTCAGATGACAGTGGCCTGTTAAAAGGCCTATTAGACAACGTAGGTCATGCCTGCTATATGCTAACATTTGTTTGGAGACATTCTTCGAAGGATGTATAAGAGACTTTGAATGAACCAATCCTGGTATATTATGCCAGAAGTCTAAAGCTCATCTTGCTGTCCAGGTATTAAGTGTTTGTTTGGCAAAGCTTATTGCGATGCCAATTGAAGGTTCCGGTCAAATAAAAACGCGAGCGGCACCCTCCCTTGCAAGAGAGTACGCTTCTCATTGCCATCCATGCCAGAATGGCCAGGGATCCAGACCAGCGAAACTCTATTGAGGAGAGTCTTTTTTGGCAGTCTAATACCAGTTTCGACAAGAGCTAAGTGCTTTCAAAGCCGCTTGGCTGTCCGTGAAATTTTTTATTGATTTATGTGTGAGATTGGTTTGCACCATACGGTTACATAGGATCCTAGAGAGGTTTAAATTTCTGTCCTAGGTCTGCGCCCGTATACACCTACACCAGAGCCTGGGGGTGTTTTTGATCCATCTGTGTACCAACAGCTGTCTGCTCTTAATAATTCATCCTTACGAAGCACCCATTCGTCTCTATTTGGAATTAGGACGGTATAAGGCAGGTCGTAGTTTACTGTTGGAGGCATTATGTCAGAGGTCATTCGCAGAATACTGTGACTTTCAGTGTCCACTATCATTCTGCTTTGCTCAGTATAACCCTGTTTGGCACATTTAGAAATATATAAATTCTATATGTTGTCCATCTAGCCTTCCAGAAATATATGGAGAAGAGGTAGGTCTAGAAAGATTTCCATGGCTGCTGACGGTGTGGTACTGATGGCACCAGTAAATGCCAGACAAGCCTGTCTCTGTATGCTTGGGCCATTCGCTATAAAGCTTTTGACCACCAAGCAATAGCTCCATATGTGATCATTGGTCTAACAATCATCACATATATCCAATGGATTTGTTTGGGTCCCAAGTCCCAAGATTTTTCACAGATTCTGCGACATCTCCACAAGGATAGTCTGGCCTTATGGATAACTTTTTCCAAGTGAGCGTTCCATGTAAGTTTTGTATCTAGGATAATCCCCAAATATTTTACTTCCGCTGAAAATGGAATAACCTCACCATTGTAGGAAAGTGGTGGAAGATCCTCCAATTTCCTTTTCCTAGTGAAGGGGACTATTGCAGTTTTACCAGGGTTAACAGACATCTGTTCCCTCTGGCACCAACTGCGGACATCGTCCAACGTCTTTTGGAGGATATTATATGCTACCCCTCCTGACTTGGCCCTTGCCAGGATGACAAGGTCGTCTGCATACGCTTGCAGCTCTACCCCTCTTCTTTCGAGAGCGCTAAGCAAGTCATCCATCAAGAGTGACCACAGTATGGGAAATAGTACTCCGCCTTGTGGGCAGCCCCCTTAAAGCTAATGGTCTCATCCTGAAGAGAAGTAGTGGCTGTTCTATTAGTGAGCATGGCAAGATGGCTTCGATGTCAAGAAATATGGCCACCGCAATCTCCTTGTTGTTAATGGATTGTGTGATTTTTTCAACAAGGTTGTATAACGCCAAATCTGTTGATTTGCCAGTGTGGTATTGGTGGGTGCTCTGGAGGCAGTTATATAAAGCTACCCGCCTGATGTAGCAATCGAGTTCTCTTTCAAGTCCTTCAAGTAGGAAAGATGTAAGGCTAATTGGTCTAAACGATTTAGGGAGTAGGTCTGTGCGGCCCACTTTCGATACCACCCTAGCCGCCAACCAACTGGGTGATATGTAATTCCACGCCAGACTAGCACTATACAGTTTAATGAGGATGGGTAAAACTAATTCCAGTCCGTTTTGTAGCAGAGCTGGAAAAATGCCATCCTCATCGGGAGGGTTGAAAATATTTTATTGCCCATTCAATTGCCGGTGCTGTGATAACTTCCTTGGTGACCTCCCAATCGTTCTTTTTGGGGTGCCTTGCGCCTTCAAAGTGGGATGGTTAATAGTTATCCAGAGTCGAACTTCCAGGAAAGTGATTTTTAATTAAAAGCTCTAACGTTTCTTTTCTAGAGGTCGTGAAAGTGCCATCAGGTCGCTTTAACGACCCTATGTCGGCAATCGACTCTTTAGAGAGAATCTTGTGAATTCTAGTACTACGAGGCTCAGTAGATACTGCCCAATGCCATATCTTATTACTCAGAAAGTTTGAGCTGATGGTTAAATCTAACACCTCTGATCTGTTTCTAGTTACAAAGGTTGGTTCGGAGCCCTTATTAATAACAGATAGCCCTTCCTCTAGTACATAATCAAAGAATAACTCACCTCTACGATTTATATTTGTGCTGCCCCACGATGTATGGTGTGAATTGGCGTCACAGCCCATGACTAAATGAAGTCTGTTCTTCTTGCTATAGTACATTAGTCGCCGTATAGCGATAGGAGGTACAGTATCCGTGTCTACTGGGAAATAGGTATACAGAGCAGGCGACTATGTTTATCATACCATTCTTCTCCGGTAAGGACACATGGATGGCTACTACATCTGGAGTGCAAAAGCCTGTAAGCAAAAAATAATTAATATTTTTCCTGATGAGTAGACATGCTCTGGGTTTCGCCCCAGGGTCTGCCCTATTAAATCACCAGGAATATTGCCGGTATGTATGTATGTATGTACATTGGGGTGACATTCATTGAGACCTAAAAGATCTATTGTGCCCCCTTAGTTCTACTTAGTTCCCGAGGAAAGTTTCAGAGACTAGTAGCTCCTTCAGTCCTATTTCCCGGAGGAATTTTAGGATATCTGCAGGCTTTAACTTAGGTAAATGTCCCTCTTCTATCCAGTAGTCTCCAAGGTGTTGTGCCCTAGGATTCTGAATTGCTGTGCAGTTCGCAAGTATGTGGATGGAGGTTTCTTCTTCCATGCCACAGAATCTACATACTTCTTCCTCCACTATTTTGATCTTTTTCAGGTGCCCATTCAGAAGACAATGTCCCGTAAGGATGCCTGTTAAAACTCTTAGTGCAGTTTTACTTTGACTTATGCATTAATTTGATCTCAGCAGGTTCTAGTCACCCAGAAGAATCTTTGATTGTCTAAGTCCTACTAGATCTTTTCAATGGCCAGATCTCCTCTTTTCTTCGGCTTTGCCTATTTCTTCCAATATTACATTGGGGCTGATACCGAAAAAGGGTTCCGGCCCCCAAAAGGGTGTTCCAGTCCCCCTCTTTGCTAGTTCATCTGCTATTTCATTTCCTTCTATCCCTGTGTGTCCTGGAATCCACAGTAAGGTGACTATATTGATCTCGCCTAGTTCATTTAGTTTGCCTAGGCATTCCCACACCATTTTGGAACTGATATTGCCGGTTACTCGGTCTGTGTTTCCTGTCCATGCCTCTTGCAGGAAGGCAAGGTCGATTAATTCGTCCTTGAACCTCTTGCAAAGGATATAAGAAGCGGCTTTGGCGTGCTGTAAGTTTGCCTGTAAACAATTGAATGTGGCAGAGTGTGGAGTGCCGCAGACAAACTTATATCTCCTCAATCCTTGGAGAGATCAGTCGGTGGAACAATTAAGACGCCACCATCTGCTCCCTCCAATGATGAGGCTGTGGTTGGTGCCATTGACGAAGTTTGATCACCTTTCGTCACGGCCGATCCAGATGGTTGTTTTGGTCTTCGATTTCAGGACACCAGGTCCAGTCCCTTTCGCCCGTTTCCTTGAAGAGACGTTAGCCGTCTTCAATTAGGGAAGACCAGCTTTTGAAAAGCTGGTAACTAAATAAAACCAAAACTAACGGTATGAATGTTATAATTAATCAACTGTATAAAATTTATAGATTTTAAAAAGGATTAACAGCTAACCTGTCTTAAAGTATGGTAAATTTGGGATATTTTATGGCCTGTGTTAATATTTGGTTTTTTTTGCAATCAAAACCCAACGGTATATTTTGAACATAACTATAAGCATACATATCCACTTCACTTCGTGATTTATACAACGTGAAGATTTTTTACGTTAAGGGAGGGCCCCATCCGATGAATTTGCCACGGGCATCAGACGGTATAGTTATGGCATTGGGTGCATCATGAGCTGTTGCCAGAAAGTCGTAGGGTCGCTAAGAAATATTACCTTGAAGTTATGCTCCGTTTGCCTTAAGGAATAAATTTATGGCTTTTGCATTACGATAATGCACACAAATGCACCTGCTCACACATTGTTGCTTGTTCGTGATTTTATGGCAAAAAACAGCGCCGTAATTATGCATCAGTCACCAAAACTGAACAGGCCCATGTAATAATGGAGATTTGCCACGATACACGTTATTAACAAATCAACCGCTTTCAAAACTGTCAATAGAGATACTGGAAATGTCAAAATTAATCCAAAAACTGCTACAGATGATGAAATAAAAATAGTAGTGCTACACCAAGTTGAGGAAAATCCTCAAATATCTTCAAACCAGTTGACGCTAGACAACAATATCGCTTGAACGTCTATGTAATGAATTATGGAGCTAGAATTAAACCTTATGAAATTCACTATAGTCAAGAACTTACCGCAGATTGCAGTTCTGTGAAATAGCTGTAGAAAAAAAAGGATGATGTTAATTTTGAAAACAAAAATTTCTGATCGATAACGTGTTGCTAGGTGTTCACAACCCTTAAAGACCGTTCGTTCAAAGCGCTTAAAGGTCCTATTGCTGTAATTAAATAAATTGAGTTATTTAAGCTATATCATGGTATATTTCCCGTAAACAATATATAACCAAAAATGTTTATTGGGAAATAATTTTTTTTAAATGTATAATTTTAAGTTTCAATCTTACAATAAATTGGTCCACACTATATACTAAGCTGCCAATTTTTTTTTAGATCAGACAGTCATACAATCAACTGTAATAAATTTTCCAAGTAGGCATCTATGGTCAGACCCTGTAGCTGGCGCCATCGGTACACATGTCTTTGGAGTTCCCACATTACTAAACGCCCCACTTGAGAAGCCTAGATAAACGTTCCTCTAATAAACATACATCAGTTATATTTTCTTATCTTATTTAAAAGCTTGTATCAAGATATTTTATTTTATAACTGAGCGAGAACCTTTTAATATCCCATTAAGAAATGAAAAATTATTTACTTATGATTTAGTTATAGCAAACTTACATTATATGCCTGTATTTACTTTCGCTTGTTTTTCTAATGAGTTTCTTGACAACGATTGGCCTTTAATTTTAATTATTCCAAGTCTAGCAAACTTTTAATAAGCTGCTTTGTCCAAGTTAAATCCATTGCTTTAACACACTAACACAGTTCCCTGAAGTGCAGTTCCATTGACGAAAATACAATGTGTTGAAACTCCAGCATGAATAAAGTGTCTATAGGAAGGTCTTAGAGCTCTCGAAGAACAAAGAACAGAAAAACAATACTTAATACTACTTCAATTGTCAGTTTTAATGTTGACTATAGTACACACCCTCCTGGAGACTAAATAACCTTTAGCCATTATAATCTGAATTCCTTTACTAGGAACATTTGGTGGTATCCCAAAAAACTGTGAAATAGGTATCACAGTCTGGCTGGGCGTAATTCCCTTAATGTAAGGTAATAAAACAATTGAAGAGGGAGGAATAGTCTCAGAAGACGACAGATCAACCTGCTCAACACCACCTGCTTCAATATTTGTTCGAACAGCTATTTGTCACAGTGTGGACGATGTATTGAACAAATATTTACGATAACAATTATCAGGGATCAATTTAAATAAGATATATTGGTTCTTTTTGTTAAAAATGAAGTCTGAAAGACATAAAACCCTAGCTATCATTTGTTTAACTAGATTAATCTTTATGATACATTTTTGGTAAGTATGATAGTTGAGATATCTCCCAGAGCTAAAAGATTTTGTATACCAATCAATCAATTATAATCACATTTTCGGGTGTTCTAGTGAAAAGTGTATCGAGAAAGGATACATACTTATTTGGGTTCTCCATTTCAAGGGTGAACTGGATATAAGGATCATAACTGAGAGAAGGAGATCATCTGTAAAATCCTGCGAAGAAGAAAGGATTATGTCATCAACACATTTTTTGATGAAAAGAACATTAAAAGGAAGTACTGGAAGGATTACATCCAATAGATAATCCTTAATATAACAAGCCAATATAGGAGAATGATATGCTTCCATAGGTGTACCAAAGGTTTGTTAATAATATTTATTATTAAATGAAAAATGTTGAACTGAACAGAAAATCCACCAATTCAACGAAGGTATCCTCATCAATATTATATACACTTGTCATGATATTACCATTTTGATAGGATTCATGACATTGTCAGTTATGTTACAAAGTTGTCAATAATTTTATGTTCGTTGTTCTCTGTAGAATAAAGCCTTATTTTAAAGGTAATCCTTCGTAATTTACTACAATATTTAGAAGACTTCCTCGAGAAATAAGAAGGCGGGAAGAATGTCATGATATTACCATTTTGATAGGATTCATGACATTGTCAGTTATGTTACAAAGTTGTCAATAATTTTAGGTTAGTTGTTCTCTGTAGAATAAAGCCTTATTTTAACATTAATTCTTATTGAGGACGCCTTCGTGTCCTAACTGGCCTATCGATATTCAGTACTGCGTCTTGATTGTGTTGGTCTTGAATGGAGTGGTCTTGAATGATATGGTCTTGACTTTTTTGAATACTTTGGTCTTGATTTTGGCTGACAGAATTTTCATCGCAATAAGTTAATGATGTGTCTCCTCGATGAGCTAAATGCCTAGTGGAAACTGTCTTTTCTTCTCCATTTTCCAGTCGGATATGGGCGTATTCCGAGTTGGCTTCTAGGAGTTGGACTTCATCAACTAAAGGTTCGTATTTATTCAAATGGACGAATCTCTTTAATAGCACTGGTCCTGGTGCAGCTAGCCATGTAGGAATCGATGATCCATAAGTTGAGCGCCTCACATAGTTAAACATGCGTCGAGTTGATAGCAGTGTATAAAAGAGATCTAATAGATTAAAGAGAATCCGCTAGAACCTGCTACCACCAACCTGCTACCTAACCTAACCTAGAAGCCAACTCGGAATACGCCCATATCCGACTGGAAAATGGAGAAGAAAAGACAGTTTCCACTAGGCATTTAGCTCATCGGGGAGACACATCATTAACTTATTGCGATGAAAATTCTGTCAGTCAAAATCAAGACCAAAGTATTCAAGAAAGTCAAGACCAAAGCATTCAAGAAAACCAAGACCATCTCATTCAAGACCACTCCATTCAAGACCAACACAATCAAGACGCAGTACTGAATATCGATAGGCCAGTTAGGACACGAAGGCGTCCTCAATATTTAGAAGTCTTCCTCGAGAAATAAGAAGGCGGGAAGAAAGTCATGTATTTTGATAGGATTCATGACATTGTCAGTTATGTTACAAAGTTGTCAATAATTTTATGTTAGTTGTTCTCTGTAGAATAAAGCCTTATTTTAAATTACTACAACACTACTAATTAAATTCCAGTGTTCATGTATTGATTGAACAGCAGCTTGTAAGAAAACATTACTAAACATCGAAACCACGTCCAAACTGACCAGAACATAATTTTGAGGAAGAACTTTTTTTTTCTAAGTTTTTGGCACGGGCAGAGCCAACAGGCCAGCTATATGAGGAAGAACATTCCTATTAAATAATTCAAAAACTTGATTAGAGTCCTTAGTGAAATAATCATTATCAGCATCATATGCTTTTATTAAAATGTCTGTAAGAAAAGAAGCAGTAAACTCGGAGAGCCAATAGAAGCCACTATGGGACTCATAAACAATGTTGATTTTTGAATTTTAGGAAGAGTGTAGTATTTTGCAATAACAAGACTTATAAGAAGTATGTTTTTTCTCTGCAATTTCATCTATTTGATTCTTTTCATATAATCTCTTAACTAATCGATTAGATTTTACTTGAATCCTACTAGTTGGATCTCTAGGAAGAGTAAAGTAAGAAAAATCATTTTAAATGATATCCTGAGATAACCTCAAGTATTCATCCATCAACATCACAACAGTTAATTTTCCCTTGTCAGACTTTGTTACAATCAGCTCAGGATATGCTTTTTTAAAAATGAAGGATGACTATACTTTTTATATGTATAATTAGTCAAAACATTACCTAATGGATTTAGCCACCACATTCTATCCAAATTTGGAATTAAAGATGATATATGTGTAATCAATATCTGAAAGAATGGATTTTATGGTAATATCTATACCTAATTGGGTAGCCGCACTAGAAGTCTTGCTGAACCTGCCGCCACTCCATGTCTACATAAAAGGTGAAGCCAGGTCAATCACTAATAGACTGACAAGAGGTCAAGCACCCATTAGTAGGCTACACGGTAAGGTGTATAACGAGCTATACAATGAGTTGGATATCGACCCCATAATGGGAATGCCATCGGACGAGATGATTCCCAAGTATAGCTTCGGAAAAAACTTCAAAACAGTCATAACAGGCAGAGATGCATGGAAGGAAGGACCTCCAATTAATGCAGAAATGGCCTGCTACACAGATGGCTCAAAAACCGAGGAAGATGTAGGAGCAGGAGTATATTTAGCCAAGCCAAAGATAAGAGTCTCACTGAGATTGGGTAAACATGTGCAGGGGAGCTATTAGGGTAAGAGTTTGGGGAAAAGACCATTGCCATATACTCCGACATCCAGGCGGCTATAAAAGCAATCAGCTCCATGTAGATAAATTCCAAACTTGTTTGGGACTGCTTGGAGACGCTACAAGAGCTGGGCAGTCGTAATAGACTGTCCGTAGTTTGGGTACCAGGCCACTCGGATCACAAGGGCAATGAAGAGGCAGACTCACTAGCCCGAGAAGGGGCACGTTGTTCTCCCATTGGCCCAGAACCTTTCTGTGGCATAGCGAAAGCGCTGCAAAAAACAAATAGCAGCACTTGGATAAAAAATAAGTCTCGAGAATGGTGGAAAAAGGCGCCAAAAATGAGGCAGGCAAAAGAGTTCATCAAGGAACCCTCGCCAAAATTCACGGAGTATCTACTGAGCCAGAATAGGAAAACAATCAGGATCCTGGTTGGGCTCCTTACAGGGCATTGTAGACTTAACAAACACATGAACAACATCGGATTGGCAGAAACAACCATATGTAGGTTTTGTCAAGAAGATAAGGAAACCCCAGTACACATACTGTGCTGCTGCGAAGGCCTGACTAGGCAACCCTCCCAATATATGGAGGACCTGAGGTATGCCATCCGTCCAGTAATAAGGACGGGTTTAGACAAGAAACTCCAGAATAACAGGAGGGCATACACAATAGATCTGCAAAGGTCGTAGTGGAGAGGCTCTCAGAAGCACTTAAGCCCCATATTTATCTTAATCTTAAATACCTAATTGGGTGCATACTAGCTCGCTCCCGCGGTCAGTTGGGCTTGTTAATCCTATACTAGTTCGCTCCGGCTACCTGTGACGTTCTCGCGGCGGGGATTAAAATGTGACCGTTGCCGCCGCCGGCTGGAGCGATCAATATGTCCATACCTACCTGCTCCATACCTAACCTAACCTAACCGTTGACTAATAACATAGGTTTTCCCTTACTTTAATTTCATAACAAAATTTAAACCTTCTTCCAGTTATTAATAAAAATTCCAACTAATGAAATTAAAAGAAAATACTTAATTTCATAGGAAGACATAAAACCTTCCAGGTATTAGTCAATATCGCAAAATCCCAACCACTCCTCATAAAATTCAGTGCGGGAGCGAACTTACCTATGATGTAGGGGATTAAAATCTGACCGCCGGAGCGAACTAGTGTGCACCGACCTAATTTAAGACCCAATGAAAGAAACTTCTCTACATATGATCTTTCAAATGTAATTATCCCCCTGTTGGGGCTGCGAGCTCTGTAGTATATTTTCCATCCTTTACTTCCTTCAATGAAGCTCCACTTTTCTTCAATACGTAACCTATTTCTTGATTCCAGTTTTTCTTAGGTCTACCTATTTTTTCTTTACCTGCTTCCCATATTTGTTCAACAATCTTAACTCCGTTCATTCTTGTCAGGTGCCCGAACCATATGAGCTGTGTTTCTTCTATTTTTGATATTATAAAATCCACCTTAAGTTTAGCTCTAATTTCCTGGTTTTTTATTCTGTCTATCTTTGTTACCCCTTCTATTCTTCTTAGTATTTTCATTTCCATTGCTGTGAAGACCTCCTGTTTAAAATTAAATATAACTCCCCCGAAATCACAACCCACTTAATTTCTATAAAGAATTAACTTGTTTTTGCGTACCTTTATCTTTACTAAAATACCCCCCATAAAATCAATAGATTTAACAAAAATTATGAACACGTGTAAACAATATCCAAAACAAACGACCTATTAAAATGCAAAAATCTTTTCCATGTAAAATTACTTCCAGACTAATATATGTGTGATATTTCATCAACCCCAAGGGTATAAATTACATGGTAAAAGATCCGCCCAAAATTGAAATATGTCACGCTGTCACTTATGTCATGTTTTTGAGTGGTAAGTGGCTCCTGGCGTCTGTCTGCACACATTCATTTTTGAGTTCTTTTTATTCGAATGCTATAATGTCTAAGATGACACCTTAACAGTAACTTGTCATAATGGGTCAATTTATTGCTCGGATTCATTTAGAGCGTTAGATTTCAAAAGTTTCAAGTTTCAGTTGGAATACTTTTAGTATTGTTTTACAATATATAGAATCGAAGAAAATAATATTTAAATAAAAATCCAACATACAGGATGCTCCTTATTTAATATGCATATGTCGGTGTATATTTTTAAATAATTTAAAGCTCTCTTAAGCGGAATCTCTGTAATATAATTTTTACGAACTGGTGTTATTATTTAAGTCAAATAAATATCATAAAATATTACGAATATATTTTTCTTATTTTTTGAATTTCCTACATAGAATCCTTAAATGCAATACTACTCCCGTCAACTGGCATCTATGAATAGATGCCAAATTTTTAACAGGCTGCTGATTTAGTTTGACTTTGACAGTTCGTGGGTTCGATTCCCATCCTGACAGTACCGGTTTACTTTTCGAGCAGGCACGTAGCTAAGTTAACGGTCACTGGTTCACACCGTTATATGCTACGGTCTGAAAAATAGCCTTGAACAAAACTCAAAATCCAGCGAAAAAACAGAAACCGCTCTAATAAAGTACCTACACCGGTGCCAACCAGTACAGTGAAAAAGAGAATAGTGCAACGAACAAAACCTCTCCTCTTCCCTCCAAAATGACGAAAAAAAGAAAGACACAGACAATGACGAATTTCCGAACTGCCAAAATCTTTTAAAAAACAATCCAGACCTCAACTAACTTTGGAGACGCCCTCCAGCTCTTCGTCCAAACCACGCCCTCTTATGGAATCTCCGATTCCAGGACCCCTTCTAGAAAATCCTCCTCCAGAGCAATTATCTATGGTCAAAATGATCTACGATAAACTAGATTATTTCCAAACTACACTTCAAGAACTTTCAGACTCTCCCAAACCCAGATCTTCGTCCTACGCACAAGCTGCCAAATCTCCTTCTCCTCCCATTCAATATTCTCGATCTTCCCAAGCCTCCTCAGCCCATGAAGCCCCAAATATCCGCCAAATCAACGAAGCAACCTCCGTTCGCAGCTCAGTTCGCACCTCTTCGACCCAATCTCCATCTAACACTTCTCCATAAACAACTCCGCTTCAAACCCGTAACTTACGAAACCTCCCACCCAAATTCTGCTCTCAGATGGAACTTTTCAACCTTCGGAACAGAAATGAAATTTTAAGAGGCAATATCTCTTACCTGAAGGCCAACCCAAACTGCACCGCCCTCCTCAAAATTCAGAGGAATATTTGTCCCAAAAATCTTCAGCTAAAAATTCAAAATGCCATCGGATACTTACCTCCCCATTCACAAACTTCTGCATCCAGAAACAAAACTTCTGCCAACACCCACTCTCCGAACTTCTCCTTCGTCATCTCGAATGTTGACAAAAATATCTCCAACGAAGAAATCTTTGATCTGCTCAAAGATCTTCAAATCAATTTCCAAAAATGCTGAACGATCGTCTCCAAAGCCACAAACTCTCCAACCTCCTTTATCAGAGTCATCACAAGCTCTGAAATTCAACTTCACAAGGCTCTCTCCAAAGGAATTTTTCTTTACGGCCTCAATCACAGATGTGAAATCTCAAACTCCAATCAACTACCACCCGTCCCGAAATATTGTAATCGTTGTATAAAATTAGGCCGCTCCGTCACTGCCAAAACCTTTACACCTGCCCGAACTGTGGAAGTCACGAACAAATGTGACAAGGCAAAAAAGCCTTGTTACAGGAACTGTGGTGGCGACCACGCAACCTCCGATCCCAAATGCCCAAAAAGGCAAACTTCCACCTCAAAACCCGAGGAAACAGCTCCCATTACTCTCCCAAAACAACTTATGCCATTCGACTTCCCTTCGGAAGTTCAGAAAATTCTTGAGATAACTTGTGTTATCTTAATTTATGCAATTCCTTCCGCCCATAGGATGGTAATTGAGACACTTCGTCATCTCATACCGTCCTACTACAACCACAATTGCTCTGTTCAAGGCAACAAGGCTGTTGTGACCTTTATTAGACTTGTTGATATTAATCATAAAATAAGTAATGTCATCGAGTACTGTCAAAGATTATATTGAATAAAAAATGTCTATTTCTAAAAGATGGAAATAATTCAGTTTCAATCATTAGTTTAGACCCTTCTCAGAATTATAATAATTGGCGACGAGTGAAAAAAAAATCATCCAATTCTCAAGAAACAAAGAGGAAATTTCAATAATTTTTTTCAAATGGATGCAGAACAATTTAAACAACTTATGTCTGTAATGCGTGAGCAGCAGCAAAGTCTCATCAACGAGATTAAGAATCAATTATGTCCGGAACAACAGCCTCAGCAACATTTCCTGTGAATTTTTCAAGTATAGCACCGTTTGAAAATTTTGATGCCCACAAAGAAAAATTTTCCTGTTATCTTGAACGTTTTGAAAACTATTATAACATGAAAGGAATCAATGATGAATCGAAAATTGCTCAGTTGCTCTGTGTTTCAATAGGTTCCACACATTATAATAGTTTGGCAGCATTTCCTGGTCCCGACAAAGCAGTAAAACTTTTGAACTACAAAGATTTAGTGCAGGTTTTGAAACAAATGCTAATACCAAAGAAGAGTTTTATTGTTTCTCAACATTATTTTCTAAACGTTTGCCAAAAAGAACGTCAGACAATTGCCGAATATGTTGCAGCACTTCAACGCGATCTTGCACATTGTGAGTTTTCAACTACATGTGAATGTACCAAGTCTGTTTCTATTGCAGACATTTTCCTCAGAGCTCAGTTTATTCGTGGGTTGCGTGATGATTGGTTAAGAGAACAAATTTTACAGTCAAACGTTACATCTTTCGAAGAAATATTAAAAAAGGCAACTGCTCTCGAAGCCTCGAAAATAGAGAGTAAACAATTATCTCAGCACTCCAGTTCGAATCACTCGAATTTCAACACAAGTAATATCAAAGCAATATCAAATTCTACAAGACATAACAGGAATCGTTCCAGTTTGCAATCAAATTCTCGATCACAGAGTCCAAATCACCAGAATTTGCGATACCGCCGCAGTCAACCAGATTACAAGGCACTTGGTATCGAAAATCTTTGTATTCGATGTGGCAGAAACAATCATAAAATTGGAGATTGTCGTGTCGATAGAAACAAAGTTTCCTGTCAATCCTGCAAGAAAATTGGACACGTTGCAAAAGTTTGTATTACTACATTGTTAAATGCCAATCGCAAAAGGTACGGTATAACAAACACAAGTTCCACATCAGTGCATGTTGTTTCTGACGATGAAACAAGTTCTGATTATGAGTATGGCGTTAACCAGATGGACACATTATATAATCATTTTAAAGTGGTTGATTTATTCGAAATACGTCCTGATTCTGATAAATATTATATTACGGTGTACCTAAATGGGAAATCTCAACGTTTCGAAGTCGATTCAGGTGCAAAGTTTTCTTTACTAAATGAGAACGATTTCAATAATTTAAATTTGAATGTACCCATGAAAAAATCAAACATAGCTTTCAGATCCTATTCAGGCAATGTAATTCAATCCAAGGGAAAAGTCTCTGCTAATGTTGAATACCGTGGGAAGGTGATTGAAGATGAACTACTCATCGTTTCAGCGGGACATGATGCTCTACTTGGGCGACAATGGATTCGAGGACTAGGTATTGAACTTCATCAAATTGACACCGACATGAAAATCTCAGTTCCAGTATATACCATGCAGCACGTCAACTCAATCGAAAGTATATTCAATCATTTTTCACCAATATTCCAAGCAAAAGTTGGATGTGTTCCAGGACTGAAAGTTACACTTCAACTAAGAAAAGGCGTTAAGCCCTCGTTTACAAGAGAAAGAAGTGTACCATATGCACTCCGGGAGCTTGTAAACAAAGAACTGGATTCCCTAGAAGCAGATGGTATTGTATCATTAGTTCCTACAAGCGACTGGGGTTCACCTTTAGTCGTAATTCCGAAAGCAGATGGAGGTGTTCGATTATGTGTCGATTACAAATGTGGGGTTAACGAAAAACTAGTTCAAGCAAATCACCCAATACGTCGCATAGACGATGTCTTGAACAGCCTTCGAAATTCTAAATACTTCTGTAAGCTTGATCTCTATAAAGCTTATCTACATCTACAAGTAAATGAAGAAAGCAGTGCCATTCAAACAATTTCAACCCACCGTGGCACTTATCGCATGAATCGTCTCAGTTTTGGAATAAAGACAGCTCCATCCGAATTTAATCGCATTCTTTCTCAGCTTCTTAAGGGTCTTACAAAAACAGAATCGTATTTTGATGATATAATTGTACATGGATTGACCATTGAAGAATGCACTGAAAATTTAAAATCATGCTTGCAAAAACTCATGGATTATGATCTTCATCTTAACAAAAATAAATGTGCATTCTTTAAAGAACGAATTGAATATCTGGGACATATTGTAGAATTCAATAAAATTTCAAAATCTCCAGTCGAGATACGTGCAATTCAAGATATGCCACGTCCATCTAATGTAAATGATGTTAAAAGATTCCTAGGTCTAGTCACCTATTATTCCAGATTTGTTCCCGATTTTTCTACTATTTCATATCCTCTTCGATGTTTGCTTAGAAAAAATAAACGATGGTCATGGACAGCACTGTGCGAATCAGCGTTCATAAAATTAAAGGCTGAGCTTTGTAGCAATCCTGTTATTATACCCTTCGATCCCTGTTTACCACTTGTTTTAACCACAAATGCAAGTCCCACTGGAATAGCCGCAGTACTCAGCCATACTAAAGACGGAGTTGAAAGACCAGTGGCATATGCTTCGCGTTCGCTTACAGCCTCTGAAAGCAATTATAGTCAACTTGACAGAGAAGCTCTTGCAATCATTTTTGGTGTTAATCACTTTTATAATTATTTATTTGGAAAGCATTTCTTACTTATTACCAACAAAGAGCCAATTTCAAGAATTTTTCATCATCATAAAGCACTTCCACAAATGACGTCTTCGCGTTTACTTCGTTATGCATCATTTCTCTCAGGTTTCAATTATTCCGTCCAGTTCAAGAGAGGCAAAGAAAATCAAAATGTTGATTGTTTGTCTAGAGCTCCAATTAAAAATTCGAATATTTCAACTGATAATCGTATTGGTGATGAAGTGAATCAAATATATGATCAAGTAATTTTTCAAATCTCAAGCGAAAAAGTTACATCTACGATAATTAAAAATGAAACGAAAAACGATCCAAAAATTGTTCAGATGTTGAAAAATCAATCAATGGACTCTGAATACACATTGATTGACGATATACTTTTTAGGATGGATAGAATTGTAATTCCAGGAAGTTTAAGATCCAGTATACTTGAGGAACTACATGAAACGCATCTGGGAATTACAAAAATGAAGCAATTGGCACGCCGCTATGTGTATTGGCCTAGCATTGACCGGGACATCGAAAAACTGGTCAAAAGTTGTGAAAACTGTGCACTAACAAGATCAAATCCACCTAAGGTACCTGTTCATCCATGGGATTTACCTACAAGTAATTGGGAGAGAATCCTCGTTGATTATGCAGGTCCTTTTGAGTCATGCTATTTCTTAGTATGCATCGATGCGAAATCAAAATGGGCAGAAGTTAAAATATTAAAGGATGCACCAAATAGTTTAACGACGATTAGATTATTGGAAAATATTTTTGCAGTACATGGGTATCCATTGGAAATCGTTTCGGACAATGCATTCATTTTCAAAAGTGAAGAAATTCAAAAATATTGCGAATTCAATGGAATATTCCAAAAATGTATAGCTCCAGGACATCTGGCGACAAATGGACTCGCAGAAAGAAACGGGCAGACTTTGAAGCATAGATTGAAAGCGAGTATGCATGACAGTATGCCTATTCAAGACAAAGTTCAAAACATTTTGTTTCGGTATCGCGCGACACCACTAGCTTGTGGTGAATCTCCTGCAGAGTTGTATTTACACCGGAAGATGCGAATCCGTTTGGATGCAATTTTTCCTTATCGACCCCAAGTCTCACAGACTCCATACAAACCGGTACGTTCATTTCAAGTGGGGGAGAGGATCCAGGCTAGAGTTTTCATAAATAACAAACATATATGGCAGCTCGGAAATGTCGAGAAGAAACTTGGGAAACTTCATTATCTGGTAGTTTTAGACACAGGAAGAACATAGACATGTTAACCAATTGAAATCAACGCTAGTCCGGAAAAAGTCAGTAACGTTTGAACCTAGTCAGTCATTCGATGTTCCAATGCTTCCAGCAGTACCTCAAATTAATCCAGATTTATTGAATCATCGTCATTTAGGTGAACCAACACCTGATGCGTCATTATTACGACCTCAAAGAGAAAGACGTCCACCCATTTTTTCAATTCAAACCCTGAAGAGGACTTAATCCTATAACAGGGTAGATTTAAATTTACAATCCAATGAAGGATAATTCAAAATTTCAATAGTCAAAAAATCTCATCCTGAGAAAGTACGTACCTGCGTTCCCACTACACATCCGTTCCTAATTGGTAATTTTTGAACAAGGGATCAACATATGTTGGTTTTTAAATAATAAGCCATTTTTCAACTACGGTCTGTGTTCCAAAAATTTTCCGGCAGCGCTGCCTGTTAGATACCAATTTTAAAAAAATTAACAATTAAGATAGAAAGCAAAAATTTCTTCTGTCAATTTGTCACAACTTTCCAAGCGGAAGTGACGGCGATTCACCCCTGCGAAACAGTTCATTAGAGGACATTCGCCAACTTTTATGGCAGACCTAATTAGCAAAGCTAGGAAAACTGTCAAAGCCGTTGTAGGTATATGTTAACAGGGCACTGTAAGCATAACAGGCACGCAAAGCAAATGGGATTGACAGACGAAGCCATATGCAGATTCTGTCACCTAGAAGAGGAAACTGCAGAGCACATCCTATGACAGTGCGAATGTGCGGTTTCTTGTACTAGGCGATAGGAAGCCACCGGCAAGAAATCACATGAAAGATTCAGTCCCGAGTATGGCTACTTAAAAAGAGTCCTGTTGGAGAATACAATCAATAGATCTGAAAAGGTCATCAAATATAATCTAATCTATGTCTTTTTCATATACAACGAGTAACAAAAAGAAAGATTTACACCACATGCAACATGTGTGGAAGAAAATCGATGTTAACGTATTTCAATGCAAATGTACACAAAAAAAGTTGTAGTCTATTTTATTGGATCTATTTTGTTAAGCTTTCCAGAAAATGTGATGGAACAAGTGTATTGTATCTGCATCTGTGTGTTTAGCTACCATAGCTTTTCCCTAGCACACAATAATGTAATGTGAGTTTATCAGGTCTTTCACCTTTCTGTTTTTATGTCGACTACTTTCATTGTTCTCTAAACTACATAATCTCACTCTGAGATACATTTTAAAACGCATAAAAACAGAAAAACTAATAAACCTCATATGTGTGCGTTTTATATAGTCTAAACAAAAATTAAAAGAAAAATAATCAATTCCGAAAAGCAAGGGGAAAGATAATTTAATAATGATCCAAATAAAAACGATGAATCGGAAGCTGAAATTTCCCCCTTTTGTAGCACAAGTCTCAGTTAATATCTCGACAGAAACCAGAAGGCTCTAATCAGCTTAAGTGAACTTCACGTACCTATATTATTATTCTGTTTAATTTTCTAAGTGATGTATAAATAAATATGAATTTAAGGAAGTTTATCAATATTTTTCACTTTTTGGTATTGTAAATTTGCATTTTTCTAATATACACTGGGAGATAATGTTTATTTAATGTTTAACGATACATTTCTTTCAAATGGTCATTTACTGAAAATCAAAATATTAATTTTTATAAATCAATTACTACAGTTCTTCATTTTTTTGTATGGTAACTTTTTGTATTCAATTTTTTTATAATGGAGCGGAAAAAGAAATCGCATGGGACCAGCTGATCTAGCAGACTGATTTGCTGATCCTCCACTTATAATTTTAAATTAGTAATTGCTGCGGCCCTGTCAAATTGAAACTACATTCGGTTAGGAATAAAAAACAAATTAAACATTTGCTCCAATGACTCTCGATAACATAATAGCAAGTGAAGTGACCGATGCTAAAAAGGAACTAAACAGTTGAAAAACTCCAGGAGTTGACAAGATTTCAACAAAAAGCAATGATTGGAAATTGAGTTTACACATTTTTTTATCATTCAACAGATACGTTGACATCATTCCCTACTTATAGTGCTTCCTAAAAACAAATATTACAAAATAATTTTGTAATATTTGCTAAAACATGCGATTCTCATCAAAACATGTTTCTCACGTGCCTTTCATATTCGTATAAAATATTAATATATTGTTTCACAAACTGCAGGCATGTGCATTAAAACGAAAGAATTCAGACGAAATCAAAAGGATCCAAAGAATAACTTATGGTTGATTTGGTAATTCTGAAACAAACAAAGTAGGAACACAGTTACATTTCCACTACAAGAATTTGATAGCGTTTCCACATACTTAAAGTTTTGCATATATACAAAGTATACTTTACCCTAGTTACTTTTCTCGATTCCTTAATCTAGCAAACGAACCTCGAATCTACATTTAAATCTGAATGGTAAGTCTTTGGCACTGATAAGATCCTTGCCCGTAGAATAATTTATCAGGGTGCATATCTTGGCTCACTTTGATTGTGATCAACGAAAATTGTTACTTCGTAATTGAAAACAACAAGTTGAATTAAGAATTAAGGATCAATTTGTACAAAGGGTAAATTCTTTATACTAAGATCTGAGTAGAATGCAGAAATTTAGAACCATAACTTATGCCACAATGGTTCTAATATACCTACATTGGTGAACAAGTCAAAAACTGAATTTGAATACACGTACTACGACTAAACACAAAATCCAAAATCATCAGTTTTTTAGGGATACACTGCTGAGAAGATAGAAAACTCTTATTGACTTATTGATTTCATCAAACACAAATAGACAAACTACGAAAATGATTTTTCTGCAAATATCAAAAATACTTTTGGATGTCTTGACAGATTCCTATCCTATAAACATGTAATGTCCCAAGCAGCATTATTCTGACTTCCGACATAAAGTTTACTTAAATCAACGTTAGTTTTGGCCTTTTGGGTATTATTTAGTTGTTTACATTAACGTTCACCGACAACGTCAGTTCATAACTTAATCTGACGTTGGAACTTCGAATTCGATCGGGCTAATGACTACTCGAAGTCAGTAAATCGAACGTTATTTTTAGTTAGAGAGACAACGTTCGCCCAACGGTCATTTTTACCTTTTTGGTCTCTTTGGACTAATCTTGAACAAGACGACGTTCTAAGAACTTTTAGAAGCGCGTGCTACAGTTTTGGCCATTAAAACCCACCTAAAACTTTTTGTTCCTATTATTTGACCCACGGGCGGACTTTTAAAAGTAGTTCAAATATTTACACAATACATTGACATATAATCTTTATAATATCTATGGCACAATATGTACTTATTACAAAGAAATTACACCCCAACTTGAAAATAACAGGTCGTCTTTTCGTCGCATTAGGCTCGGTCCACAAGGTCGGCCTTGCGGTAGTTGGACTATCTAGTCAATGGGCCGTCGAGCCAACTTTCAACAGACGTTGGATTCGCAAACCGTCATTTAAACGTTTTGTAATCGTCTAACGAAAAGGAAAGTCGAGAAAGGTCGCAATTAGGTGTGGAAAAAAGGTGTTCTTGTCCAAATAGGTAGTATTCGGGTTTATATTAGGTCGCTTAACAAAGTCCACTATGTTGGCATGTAACTGATTTGGCCGCCATTATTTGATTCACGAATTTATTCAAAAAAAAAAAACATTTCAAACCACTTTTAAAAGTTTTGTGATCAATATTTGTTTTTTTTGAGACGTTGCATACTATTTTTCAATATAAATTCAGCCATTCAAAGAAAACAATAAATTGCATGATTTATTTTTTTCCGCTTTTTTCCAAAAATTTTTGAGGTGCGTTTGTTTTTTGCCTCAATATTAGCCATGGTTTATCAGAAAACTGAACTTCGTTGAAAATTTTTGTTGCAATAAAAATGTGTATTATACAAATATCAAATTACTGGGTTACCCTATTTTTATGCTCGGCAGTGTATTATACTGTTCCTAATTTGCATGACTCAAAGTAAGACATCAGATTGGTAGTTAGAAATACGTTATCCATTTTTGGTCGAGTTTCATAGACTTCCACATTTCGTCCAAAATAAATTACTTAAAGTATATCCATCGCGAAAAAGTAGAAGAAATTAAATAAACAGTATCATTGTAGTGGGCCAATAGATTCAGATTAGTCGTGCAGTTTTAACTAAAAATACGATTCTTATTTGTTTTTATAGAAAATATCGACATTAAACTCCTCTTCGTTGGACTAATTTGCACCGATTGTAAGTAACGAATCGGAACCAACCTGATATTACCTGATACTATTGTGTGTAGAAAAAAGCTTAATCGGTCCTTTCCCTAAATTGAATGTTGTTCCTTTTATTGATAAATACAACAAAAATAGTGCATTTTAGCCTGCCAAAATGAAAAAAAATTAAGGTACGTTTAAAAATACCTTGATTTATTTTAGAATGTTCAAAATTATTTGTCTCATAATAAATAATATAAAAAAATGATACATACTTCGCGTACCTAAATTCTCCGAATAAAAATGAGACTACATAACATCAATTGGCTTAAAAATGTATTAATGATCAGATTTATGACTCAAGAATTACAATAAAATATTGATCACGAAGGAGGAACTCGTGTAGGAACCTCCCAAATTCCCGACCGCAAGCAAATCCTGTATAAGTGTCCGCCCACAATCCAAAATTAGTTCAACCACAAGAGAAACAAGCTTAGTGCTCAAAAGCCCCAGGCTACAAAGTGAAACCCTCAAAAATATTTGTTTGGTGACAAAATTGTGCGGAAATTTCAGTGTTGTGTCTAATTTTTCGAAATGTCGTATAACAGTTCTCCACCTGATCATCATCAGGATATGTTTCAGTACGGGTATCCTGCGCACAACTTTCACTATATTTCAGGTACAAAATGTTTTATTTTGCGGAATTTTAAAAAAAATACAAATAAGTGAATTATAGATACCGGGGCACTTATTTTTGCTTTCGCTTTAAAACTAACAAACATTTCAAAAGTTTTGAATCCAATATACTATTCTTGAAATTTTTTTACTGAACATTAAAAAATCAAATTTTCAGAAAGTGTAGCAACATTATACAACTTTAAATATTTTAATGTATTTCCTTTCATATTCTCCTTACGAGTCGAACTTAGAAAACCGAAACTTTATATTTTCCGTTATTTTATCCTTCACTTCAATATTTTTCCCTTGCTTGTCCTGATGATATTATTTACACCACCCTAGTTTTTCTAGTTCGCCAAAGATTTTTTGGTATCAGCTACATAGTTACATATTCTTTCTGAACACATTTTTCTGATGTGTCCGTACCAATTTCATTATTTCTTTCCTGTTTTTGTTGCATTTAATGTAAGAATATTTAAATTTTACAAAAATTCAAAAAATGTGGCTAAAATCATTGGAGCCTTTGGAGTAAATTTCACTTAGTAAGGGTAAAAAGTGATTAATTAAAGAATATATTGTGTCTTGAATTCTTTCATAAAGTATGATCTTAGGTAGAGATATTTTATCAATAATTGAAGGTGTAAAAACAGTTAACAGCTTTCGCTACATTATGTCATCATCAAGTTTTATCATTTATAATAAAAGTTAAATTAATATAAATTTCAAATGCCATTCAAATAATCTAAAAGTTAACCAAATGTTGACGACAAAATGCTTATTAAAAAAGGGTTGGATTTGAATAGCCAGCTCGTCGTCCTGATCTGACAATGTATCTTCAGAATTTCAGAACGAGATTTAAAAAATAATTTATTCATAAGTCTGGCGGAGCAATAAATCAATCAATTTGCCAAATTCAATAAGCGTACTTAATATGAGTTTAAGAATGTGTGGCTCTATATAAGTTTAACTTTTTATATTCAATATTAAAATAAAAATTCGGCATATTCCGTTGTTTGCATAAAATAAGTCAAAAGACAAACAATCACTTTAAAATTATACAATTCAGATTTATTCAAAACGTTCAAATAATTTATTGCATTCTCAGCCCACGACACTGACTACCGTAATAACTTAATTTTTAATCTCTTGAAAAAAGAAAAGACCCTATACTCGTCTGCTACGGGGTGAAGCTACCTGCCTGACACAGAAATATAAAAAAAATTAATGTTCACGATAATATTTTAATAGATTGGTGTAATTTAGATAGCCAGCTCGTTGTCCTGATGATGTACCCTCAGAATGTCAGAAAGCTATTCGAAAAATAATTTCCTTAGAAAAGTAAGAGAATGGTTGAATTCGAAAGGCGAGTTCTTTGTCCTGATCATGTACCGTCAGAATATCAGAACGTTATTTAAAAAATAATTTGCTTACAAAAGAAGCATGGTTTAATATGGATAGCCAGCTCGTTGTCCCGACATGTTCCTTCAGAACATTATTTAAGAAATTATTTGTTTAGAAAAGCAGCTCCTTGTCCTTCAGAATTTTAGAACTTGATTTAAGAAATAATTTGTTTGGAATAGTAGCTCTATATAAAATCATATTTTATGAAATAGTATAGTAGCAGCAATAGATATAGCTCTTCAGCACGTTAATAATAACAGACGGAAGATTTTGTCGGCAACCGTTTGCATCACTATACTTATTGCAGCTACTATACCTATGTGAATTTTATATATTTTCGGGGTGAAGTACTAGCAGTACAATTTACAGACATATCCAAATTTTTTGGATTTTTGATTGTTAAATGTTAAAAAATAAATCTTAGACATTGAATTTACTAGAAACAAAGATAGTTAAAGAAAATTAACGAATTTAAATATGTTTCTTTAAAATATATTCTTTTAACTTGCTAAAGTTTTCTTCTTGACATAGGTACTAGGTACCTATAGTTTCTAGTTTCCTACTTTCTTGAAATTCTCAAATCCTTTAACACATTTACCTTTAAACGCTTGAATCAAAAATTATAGATACTACCTATCCACTATTGCTTATTTTTGATTGTATGTTGTTATTGAAAAATCACTGGTTAAATACCCAGATAGTTTATGTTAACATGAAAATATTTATATTAAACGTATTCGTATCTCAAAACTAATCAACTCTTTATGCCAATTTTATGGCATAAATTAATAACAGACAAAAAATTGTTCATAATTATATAAACAAATAATTTATTCATATATTGAATTATCGGGTGTTTTATATAAGAAATTTAAAATGCATGGAAAATCTTTCCTCGCAACAAATTTATAAAATTTTCCTCGATGTACCGTTTAAATTTGAAAAATTAATCAACCAGGAATGACATAGTTTGTAAGGAATGTATTGGCACAATTTACAGAGGATCTGTTGATACAAATAAGACGGATAGTTAGAACAATCGTTGGACTACTCTCAGGATACTGTTCTCTATAAGGAAGCAAATGGGTGTAATAAATCTAGCAGAAGAAGAAACGTTATGCAGGTTGAAAAGATAAAGCTTCTATCCATGTATTTCTCTGCATTGGAGAAGAAAGACCAAATGCATACCTGTATATGCAGAAGCTGCTGTCACACAGTCTGATTTACTACCAATCAGAGCAGGGTGCCTAAGAGTAGTCATATTCGTTCTCCAAAGATCTCAATGCAAAAAGTCAACTGACCAATTTCAACAAAGTCTATCTATCTATAAATGTGTATGCGCAAAAGTGGTATATTGTGACAGAATACCTTCAATTTAAAGAACATTATAGACATTTATGTGAGTAACAGATTTTGGTATAATGCGTAATAAAACTGTACGTAAGTACCTACTTGGGAAAAAATAAAATAGAGGGTTATAGCAACCATCCCAACCTAGCCAATAGATATATATCATTATTTTTTAAATGTAAACACTTCATATTATATTATGTATCTTCTGTTTGTTTTTGGTGGTACCTATATTCATTATTCACTTGGTTTTTATTGGGAATTAAACCAGATTGTTTGTTAAATATAAAAATAAAGCAGAAAAATATATAAAATCTGAAATTTAAAAATAACAATTCTGTGCAGTTTTTAGATATTCTTATCAATAAAATATCCACACGATATGAAACAATACACACTAATAGGTATTTAAATTGTGAATCCAATCATACGATAGAGCCAAAAACATTTGCTCCAATGATAATGAATTTAAATAGGAAAAAACTTTACTAAAGTCAGTTTTGAAGAATAATACCTACCCTACAAAATTTATAAGCGAAGAAATTAAAAATAAATGATTTAATACCAAATAATGATAATAATAATAATAATAAAACTAACATAACGTTTACAAATTTAACAATACTCGTACAATTTGTTAAAGGTTCATCAGAAATAATTTAAAAAATTAGTAATAAATTCAATATTCGCACTAGATATTCTAACAAAAACTGTCCCAAAAAATGAAGAACAATTTTCTAAAAACTTTGTATATCAAATATCCTCACACACACATGCGAGATAAGACCGTTCTTCCCAGAATGCATTGCTCTAAGCGCAATACATCTTGGGGAGAACTTCCACCAACTCCCATCTCATCCGATGGGTCCTCATCGTCGACGTTCGCGTTTTTCGCGTCTTCAGCTGGCTGAGGTCGGGCTGTCTTCTTCTTGGCTGTGTAACCTCGGTGGTTATTTCTTCAGCGGTCTTCTAACTTGCTTTTGTCTTCCGGTGTGTGTGTTTTTGCGCTGCCTCTACAAGGGGAGAATCCTTAACCGATGAACTGCGGCTAAAGACGACCTTATAGAGTGTGTCTTCTTTTCTTTAGATTTCTTACAGGTGACTTTAGTTCATTAGCTGAGCTAATAGACTTGTCACCTGATCGAAAATCTGTTGTTTCGTCGGTGTTGTCGTCGTCTTCTTGTTGGTTGTAGCTTCTGCGTAGCTGACTCCTGGTTTCGTTGTTTTTGTTGCTGTTGCTTCCTTGTCTTCAGGTTGTTTGGGGCTTGTGGGCATCCTCTGTAGTTCGCCGGATGATCTGTGTGGTCCTCCGCACTTCACGCATTTAGTGCTTATCCTGCATGCCGTCTGTCCATGGTGGAATCCTTGGCAGTTGTAACACTGCGTCGGCCCTGTTCTTCCCATTTGATCCTTACGTTTTGTATGTGTTGTATTTTTCGTATTTTTTCCTTCTCTTCTACTTCGAGTTCTACTATGTAGACGGGTAGTGGTTTCCTCTCTCCAAATCTGGAGTGAAGTTGGCTTATTTTTCCTATGCGGACTCCTTCTTTTTCGATTTCTTCCTTTATTTCTTGTGTGTCTTCGCAGTTTGTCAGTCCCCGGATGACAATCCTTGCTTTCATCTCTTCTCGTGGCATGTATACGTATACCACTCCACTTCTTTCCTGTCTTCCCTCAGGTACCTTGTTAGGTTCATGTAGTCTTCGGGTTCTTCACAGGGGATTTTTACTCCGAGTCTTTCTCGGATAGTTATGAGCATTGTCTTGATTCCCATCCTGTCAATGTCTTTCCTCACGGAGCTCCAGTGGTAGATACTCCTGAGGATGACGGGTGGTGGTCAGTGTGTCGTCTTTTTGTTTTCCTTCATGGCTTCGTCCATCATTTCTTCGTCGGCTTCCTTTCGGGCGGCGGCTTCCTTTTTCTGCTCTTTCTGAATTTTTTTGATGGATACCACATCCGTGAAGTCTATCTCCTCGTTGTCTTCCGCTTGGGGGATTTTGTTCTTTTGCCTCTCTGCGCACACTTTCCGATCGGTTTCGGCTTCTTTGTTTCTCTCTGTTTTTCTTCCATAATTTTTCGTCTTCCATTCTTTTAATGGTTCCTTTCAGCTCTTCTGCTCCTTTGTTTGGTTCCCAGGCTACCCTTTTATATTTGTTGCCTCTGTCCTGCATTATTTGTAAGTATTCTGCTTCGCTTTCAAATTCGCTTCCATAATTATCGCTTGATGATTCCTGTATTTTTGTGTTCTTGCTGCTAGCTTGGCTGCTAGCACGGCTGTTGTTTTTCTTCGGCATCTCGATAGTTTCCTGTCCTCTGCAGGTCCTAAAACATACAAAACATCTATTAATTACGGATTTAAAAATTAAATTTCTTTTAAAACTTTCATAAAATAGAAGAAGGGTTAAAAAACACTATTTGCGATTAAAAACGCTGTTTTTATCTTCTAATTAGTTCTCGTCGGTTCAGTTGATAAAAATCCGTCCGATCGCTTTCTCAAATATCCTGTGAATGGGACAAATATTATTTAGGTGAAACCAGTGGGTGACCAACCTTTTTGTAAGCTGTGCCATTTATGACTCCATAAACTTTGCACGTGCCACTCATTTTTGTTAGAGCAATATATTTGTATAAAAAAATTACATACTACTTTATTATCGATATAGATATTAAATCAAATCTCCAGCTTAGATAACATAACAAAAAAATACAAAAACCAAACAAAAATAACCTTTTCGAAAAATAAAAAATAATGTCAAACAAAAGGGATTTTTTAATGTGGTCTTTGTGCCTGAATATTTGTTAGAGTGGTATCTTTAGCGGGAGAAATTTTTGAAGAAGCCAAAGTGATTAGGAGATTCAAATGAATGTCTTTTAACGTTGAGCAGTATTTATTTTTAATAATATTCCTAATCGAAAATGTCTATTCGCATACGTGGGACGTGGGTATGTTGGTCTAAACCGGCAAGATTACCTAAGAGCCAAATTATGCAGTAACTACAAATTACCAAAACTCAATATAATCTTGGTTGCTTGTCGGGGGTAAATTAATTTCTTTGTAAGTCACTTAATCGTTCATATTTTAGGATTTTATTCAATTCTGTTCGCCAGAAAAGTGAAAATGTGTGAGAATAATGTCGAGAAAATAGCGTTTCGCAATCTTCGTTTTTCAGAAGTGAGCACTCATTGGGGAGCTCATTGTTGTCCCCTAGAAACTTTAAAACATTCTCTTTAAGATTCGAAAACCTATCAAGAGCACTCCATTTAGAAAGTCAAATCACATTACAATGAGGAAATGTTTTGTGTTTTTTTCTATATTTGTGGAAAACCTGGTGTGTCACTCTAGAGGATCAGTCGTGCCACGGATTGGCCACCACTGATCTAGACCATTAAAAAATCGGAAAAAATGAACAGTCAGTCAGGTTTTTGTAAACATGCATGGGAAGAGGAGATTATATTAAAAGTGCCCAATAATAAAAAACGAAAAATTAATGAAAATGCTTTAACACAACTAAATGCAGAGAAATGTATAGATAACATTTCAGCAAAATGTAGTCGAATGTGGTTAACATTGTTGAAGAGAGAAATTTCCAATAATCAATTATTTTCCCTTCGTTATCAGTTATAAGTATAAGTTTTTATGCGGATTTTCTTAGAATTTGTTGTTGGAATTGTTGTTAACGGATACACACTTGAATACACAAAACTGATTAACACATATTTTAAAACAAAAATAATCATAAAATCTCACAAAAAATAATAACAAACGCGTTTTATTAACATTTATAAAAACCATTATTGGAACATGCACTTCCTTATATCTCATTCCTAGTAGACTGTAATACTATAAGAATGTTATAATACAAAATATTTATTTATTCACAATCATCTTTATCAAATACTGTGAATGAAACTTTAATTTACTGGTTTGCCGTCTCAAAACGCTGTTTTCGGCTAAGAATAATCGTCGTTGATGCATTTACTTATTAAATTTCTTCATGATATTAACTTTTATAACATATACATCCAGTGTAGACATTTGTGTAACAAATGGGTACATGTAGCCTTATAAAAATTTAAAATAACAAACAGAGCGTTTAATGTCACCATTTATTTTATTAAATATTTTGTTTCTCATGATGATAAATATTCATATTAGAATTAAAAGTTAAAAAGTATCCAACGATATGGCATATTACAGTTTACTCATTGTACGAAATTTTCAAAATTAGAACTACAAATTTTGTAGATCATACAAATAAACGTTGGTATGAGGCGTTTTGATACCCGAAGAAAATATTCTCTTCCCCTTTTTGGAAAATATCCAACACTTTGTAACACACATTGAATTTTTCAAGGAGAAAAAGGAAAAATTATCATGGTATTCACCCTTCCCCTTCTTGGGATATTTAGTTTTTGAATATTTTGTCTAGAGATATTTTGCCCATTGAACCGTAAATTAACACTTTATTTACTTACTTAATTACAGTTACCTGTAAATAGTTGTCATATTAGTAAGGCGTGATCTATAGACGTCAAAAAATAATAGTTCAATGCTATTATAACGCTTTACAAAATTAGAAAAATAAATTTCCAAAGAACAGACCGTTCACTAAGAAGCAACAACTACTTCTCGGGCTATATGCCCCGACAGACATTGAATTACACTTCTAAAGTAAACGGGGTTGGTATATCTGTTAAGATAGAACCAACAATTCTGGTTTGCGATTAGAAGGAATAACATCACTTGTAGACCGGTTTAGGCGTATTTGTTCTATCTTACAGATATACCAACCCTGTTTACTTTAGAAGTGTAATTCAATGTCTGACGGGGCATATAGCCCGAGAAGTAGTTGTTGCTTCTTAGTGAACAGTCTGTTCTTTGGAAATTTATTTTTCCAATTTTGTAAAGCGTTATAATCGTATTGAACTATTATTTTTTGACGACTTTATTTACTCCTTTTTTTGTTAAGATTATATGGTTTGTAGATATTTTGTCCGTTGATAAAAACGCATGAAACCGTAGATTTTTTTATTGTATTACTTTTATTAACAATCAGAATATTAAGTTACATTCTATGGGTTAGTTTGCTCGCAAGTGCTAGGTGAACTAGCATTTATAATGTCTTGATGAGGTTTACATCCAGTGATGTAACCTCTAAAACATCATACAAGGTCTATTGGCCATTTTTTTCAGTCTTTTTGTGTAACAATTCCTCTAGTAGTGGATTTGGATGAGTTTCTATGGTTTTATGATGTTTTATGGTTCTCTCCTGAATAACTTCTTGTATTGTGGGCACTCCCAGGTCTATGTGAATGTTGTGAATTGATACATACCATGGAGCATCTACTAGTTGACGGAGTATTTTCGATTGGGATCTCTGGATAATATTTGCGTTAGATTTTGAAAAGCAACCCCACAGCTCAACTCCATATGTCCATATAGGCTTGATCACAATTTTGTAGATAAGGATTTTGTTTTCTAGTGAGACTTTAGATTGTTTTCCTATTAGCCAATGTAGCTCTCTTGCTTTTATGTCAAGTTGTTTTATTTTTTTATGATGTGATGTTTCTAGTTAAGTTTTTGTCTCCTAAATATTTGGCGATATCTGCTTGTGGTATTTCTGTATTATTTAGCTTTACTGGGGGACATGTGCGTAATGTAAATGTTACATGTGTTGATTTGCTTTCATTTACTTTAATCCTCCATTTTTGTAGCCACTCTTGTAATTTGTTTAGATGGGCCTGTACATTCGTTGTTGCTGCTTGTGGTTCTTGGTTGGTGGAGAGGATGACTGTGTCGTCAGCAAAAGTTCATGTTGTTGTGTACTGTGTCTCTGGTATATCTAGTACGCTACCCTGTGGCGCCCCTGCTGCAATAGGAAAAAGTTCGGACTTTTCTTCGTTAACTTTCGTTTGGAAGGTTCTGTTGGTTAGGTAAGATTTCAGAAGTAGGTAGAAATTTGGTGGAAGAGTTCTTTTAATTTTCTATAGCAATATCGAGGAAAACAGCAGAGCAGTATTCTTTGTTTTCCAGGACTTTGTTTATTTCCTGTGTGGGTCGGTGGACTTGTTCCACTGTCGAATGTTTGTGTCGGAATCCAAATTGGTGGCAGGGGATCCATTCCTGTGGAGGTAGATCTTCAGTTATTCTATGTAGGAGTAGTTTTTCAAGAAGTTTGGACATTGTTGGTAGCAGCCTTATTGGACGGTAAGATGACACGTTGATTGGGTCTCTGCCTGGTTTGCCAATCAATATGATTTGTGCAACTTTAAATGAATTTGGCCAATATCCGAGTCTTATGATTGCGTTGTAAATATATGTTAGCATGACTACCCCTTTTTTTGGTAATATAAACACTTTATTTGCTTCTTTCTTACATTTTTCAACTTTAAGATATTGTCGGATAATTAATTTTTTTCTTCAACTATTTAGTTAATTTCTGATAATTTTCTCAACCTTTTTCAATGACTTCATCTATTCAGATCTTTCTTTTCTTGTATATTTTTGATTTAAATGCTTTTTTTGTTAGACCATTTGGAGTTATTCTTTCCATTTGTTCACACCAACTTAGTTACGTTTTGTTTTTCTTAGTTGGTTCATTTCTGCTACGTTTATTCGGCTGTTTAGTTTTTTCTTTAGTTATCTACCATATATTAAGAGTTATTATATTACTCTGAGCTTCACATTAATCTTTATTTCGATTTTTCTTAATATTGCTTAGTCTAGTGAATAATATAATTGGTTAACTTTTCTAGTTATATCAACTATTTTTACTCTAGTTAATTATATTTTTTTCTAATTTCCATATATATTTCAATTTTTGATTTTTCTCTCATTTTCTCCCTCTTGGAAGTCCCCATTACTTTTATAATTCAATTTTATAGACTAACAAATAAAATTTAAAAAAACACAATTTTAAAACAATGAAGTAAAAAATTATTTTTTTAATAGTTGCTTACTGTGACAAAATGTGACACGGGGGATGGATAGTGGGCATCTGAGAAAACATGACGTTCGCAGCTCAAAGAACAATTTTTCAAATTTTTCTCTCGGTTTTTTTAAATTTCATTGTATTGCTACGATAGAAAGTAATTCGTTTCATATTTGTCAGTCAATAAATATTTAAAAATCTCAAAGTTTGTGTACTATTAATTGACATATCGTCACCCTAATTATCAAACCTGGTAACTCCAATTTTGGTGAAAAATGAGATTTTGGTGCCATCTGTGAGAGAAAAAAAAACTACTTATGATGGAGAAAACCATTTAACTCCACATTACTTTATTTTAATAATATGGAAAGAAGAGAAAACCTCTTAACTCCATATACATCCGCGTGCCCTATTGAATACCTCGCAACTTATCTGAATTTTTTGGAATGTTTTTTGGAATGTTTTTTGTGTTTCCTGTAAATTTTGTGATTTTGGAGTTACGAGGTTTGATAATTAGGGTGACGATGTATCATGAACAAGGGGGAGGAATATCATTCGTGACGCAATATTGATAAGGGGTAGTAGATAATGAGACGAAGGCGGTGGAGGGCGATATAAGAAGGTAAAAGGAATATGCTTCCATCTTATGGAAAATGAAAGACCACTCAAATGCGGATATTTTGATACCAACTTATTCGTCTTGAAAAATAGAACATTTGATAACATTGCACCAATGTTGTAATTTAATTAATAAACCCACAATTAATGATATTATTTTTAAAATCGCTTACGGAGATTGTATGAGTAAGACAGAGAGAAAATACGTAAATAGACATGTATTACAGATTCCACGAAGTAAGGATATCAGCGGTGATAAGAAATGAATAAATAAAACCAGACAGGGTTGAACTGACCTAATTTTATCAGTTAATTTTTATATTTTGTTTTTTCTTTGTAGTATTTTGTAGTGTATTTGTTGGCATCGGTAACTCTTTAAAAAAAAATAGGATAGGGATGCGGAAAAGATTTTTTTATATGCAAGATGTTAAATGTCTATTAACTGTTAACACAAAAATGCTTGTGAAATGTGTGTAGGTAATGAACCCGTCGTAAAGGGTGATACTAAAAGATAATGTATAATTCTTAGAGTATCCCCTTTTACGCGCTCCACCTTCCCCCCACAGGCAGTGCCTGAGTACCTCAATATCTTCTATCCGCGAAGTGTAGCTGAAAAAAAATTTTTATTGGCCTAAGCCGGTTTTTATATTTTTTTGGTAGCTAAAGTCGCCTTTTTGCTTTATTAAATTTTTTTGATGGCCGAAGCCGGGTTTTGTTTAATTTTTGTATTTTTTTGATAGCCGAAGCCGGGTTTTGTTTAATTTTTGTATTTTTTTTGATAGCCGAAGCCGGTTTTTGTGTTATATATATTTTGATGGCGATGAGTGTTTTCCCTTGCGTGACATAAAAAGCACTGTTAACTGAAATCTAATTTGCATCATTATATTTCTTCATGATTAGGTATAGTTCGATCAGCAGCGTCAACTACAGTCAACCAGTCTACCTGTTCCATAATTAGGATACGTTAAGCCGTCACTCGAGTTCCCGTCAGGGTGGAAACTGACCTGTCCAAAAGGTGTTTATGGTAATTACGGAAAATTCTCTGAATCATCTGATATTTAGCTATGTATTTATTGCAAATTGTAATAAGTGAACAGTAAATGTTTTAAGGGAGGTCCGTTTTCAGATGTATGAAATAAGAAATAGTTATAAATGTCTTATGTTTGGCACTATTAAACGATATTATTTTATATGATATCATTATTGGAATAAAATACGGAATTCTAATTCTACAATTTTATTGCGTACTACTACTGAACTGAGTCATAAATACATACATGTAAGGAAGCTAACCTAACCTAACCTAACATATAACCTAACCAGAAAGGGTTTACCCTTTTCACTTAGTATTACTTCAAGCATTTTGTGTATCACTATAGCGTACGACAACAAACGTTCGGAAATATGTATATTAATAAACTGCCGTTTCGAAAATGACAACTTAATATAATAGAAAATATAATAGAAAAATATATTCATAGCAATTAGTACTGACAGACCCCCTAGCCACCCCAATAGGTTATTCAACTTTTTCATTAGAATTCAGGATTACGAATATTACGATTTACTGGAATTTTCAAAACTATTTAGTTTACCTGTAAGCGGATTAAATAAACTGGACGGCAATTCGAGTGCGCGATTAAGATACCTGCAAGTGTCGGACGGGAACTCATGTGTATTTTATAGTCATTTAAGAATCCTGACGGGAATTCGTTTGCACCGGAATTGTTTACGAAATACGTGTCGGTCAGTTATTAAATGTACCTATTATAATTTTCCTATTATAATATAGAAAACGTTATAATAAACTGCTATTACAAAATGACAAACTTATGTAAAGTTGTTAGATTGTCAATTGAGAGATGTACCTTTTTTACATAATTTGATTGCAATCTATCATATCTTTATACAACTGAAAAATATAATCCTATTATTTTGTTTCAACGAAACTGGTATTCATCGTATGTACAACTATATTCACAAGTCCGACTCTGTTTCACCGTAGCAGGTGGAGTCCTATTGAATGGTTAGATTTTGTAATCGAATCGAAAATTTCTGACAAATGAACTGATTTTGTGGGTTTATTAATTAAATTACAACATTGGCGCAATGTTATCAAATGTTCTATTTTTCAAGACGAATAAGTTGGTATCAAAATATCCGCATTTGAGTGGTCTTTTGTTTTCCATAAGATGGAAGCATAGTCCTTTTGTGTGACATATTTTATGAACGGCTCCTAATGTTTTAACATTTCTAGCATGTAAGCAATTATGACCGTGGACTAAGAGCATTTTCAGAAGATACCATTACCATACCATTTTCAGTGGGCGATAAATGGTCGCAAAATGGTATCACTTTCACACATGACCATAATTTGATACGATCGAATTTTTTAACCTAAAGTAATTATTACACAGTTGCCAAGATTAGTTAGTTAGAAAGTGTTATGGATAGAAGACGTGTGTTGCTAGCGCTACTTCTCAAACGGAGAAAAGCAAGGAAACAAAGGGAGGCTCGATGGAAAAATCGACGGTTCTGGGTTCATTCTTTGTTACAAACTAGATATTTGGAAGGCGCGTTTTATATACAGTTTGACAAATTAATTGAACACGAAGAAACATTTTTCAATTATTTTCGCATGACCTACAATACTTTCAGGATGTTAGAAGATCGTCTTTCAGCATCTATAAGGAAAAAAGACAAAAATTTAGATGAAAAAGAAATGCGATTTGCGATTACTTGCTACACGTGTGAAAACATGCATACGCTTGCATTGCGTAAAGAAATGGCAACGCAAAAAAATGGCACCGCATTGCGCGATTTTAGAAGAAAAAATCGCGTGAAGTAATTATTATAAGTTGCCAAGATTAGTTAGTTAGAAAGTGTTATGAATATAATGGAGAAAAGCTCGATGGAAAAATCGACGGTTCTGGGTTCATACTTTGTTACCTATACTGTATATTTATCTTTTTTGAGTCAATGAACGTATTTAATTAGAAAGGCACTTATCTGCTTCTGTATTTTCCCCAGCCCATGCATTATTTTTCTACATTTTGTCTTTATACTCGTCCAGGGTTTTATCCCATAGGCATAGGGTCTTTGTTCTATTAACCCTTGCGATTTCTTGCTACACGTGTGAAAACATGCATAAGTTTTCATCGCGTAAAGAAATGGTAACGGAAAAAACCGCACCGCATTGCGCGATTAGAGAAGAACAAATCGCGTGTTCATGCGATATCGATAATGGTATCGTCTGAAAATGATCTAAAGGATGAAATATAGGTTCGCATATAACCTCACTATTTCGACAAGATCGCCATCTACCTATTCATCGAGATATTACACACTGAGGAAAAAGTTTATTCAGCATTATTAAGAATTTAGTTGTAGTAGGTAAAAACTTTAATACGTATTAGGACACAACAAATGTTTAATAATGACAATAAAAAGGGCATTAATTATCGTTATTAAGGTCCGTCAACTTAAGGTAATTAAAACACTTTAATAATCTATTAGAAACAGTAACCGCTAGTGACCAAAAATCAATTACCTCAGAAAACAAAATTTTTGGGAGTATTAACTATTTTACTTACCACAATTAAACCCGTTAATTACAGCAATGGAACTGGTTGGTAATGGTGATTAAATATGTTAATAACTAGTTAATAATGATAATTAAATAGATTATTAGCAGTAATGTAACTATGTGATTGTTAATTGAGGTCTTTCATTACTCGATTGTTTTAGTATAGATGACGTTTCAATCAGTATTTATCTTCGACATTTACTGAACGATCGAAGTTAAATACTGATTGAAACGTCATCTATTCTAAAACAATCGAGTAATGAAAGTCCTCAATTAACAATAACGTTTATTTTTTATGGCAATTGAAAAGAAATAAAAAACCAATTTTCTTAAACTATTTATATTATATATATTATATTGCACACAAAATAGAAATCGTGTGTAATAAAAAATAATTTCAGATTCGTATTCAGAGACGTCTAAAACATAAAAGAAAAGTGGTTTTAGCGATTAGTACTCCTTGGTCAAATACTGCTATTTATAAGCGACTTTTTGAGGATGTCCCGCTTGCCTATAACAAAAAATACATTATTTAATCTATATAGGTACCTACTTATTAAAATAAAAATTCTGTCTGTCCAGGATACATTATTTTAGATATTCAAATACAAATTGAAATTCAATTTAATACTTAACTCTGCCTAACAGAAAAAACTGCCTTTTAATAGGTATCAAAAAAGTTAATATTACTATTTTAAATGAAACTGACTGTTAATATTCTTTATAAGGCTACTTTGAATTGCAGTTCACTGCAATGAGGCTAGATTACCTTTTGCAGGTGTCTCAATGAATCATACAAATGTTGTTAACAGTGTTAGCACTGCATTTTTTAAATATATTATATCTATAATTTTAATTGGATTGTGTCCAAAATAATATTTTACAAGAATACCAAACAAAACGTCTACTTTCGAATATGTTTATCATCGGTTTTCAAAGTTTTAAATTTCACAGAACTACAAAATGTTTTATTTCACTTAAAAAAACAAATAATGAATATCCTAAGTATATACGTAATTAATTTTTAAAGTTTATTTACCTCTAAAGCGGCTCAAAGAGTCCTCGAGCCCCCATTCCAGCATAAGTAATTCATAATACTCCATTTTCACCAGTCGCGCCAACACCAGACCACCCACTACCTCAGACTAGAACAGACTGGTCACTGAACAAAATACACTAAACGATGCACGATCTAGTGACGATTACAACCAATCTTGTGCGAAATGCAAAATATCCATTACAATTAGTTAAATCCTTTAATTGTAACTAACACACTTAGCTAGTGTCAGGTAATTGCTATACTTATCATAATTGAAATAATTTCAGAAACATATTTTAATTGCTCGAATTAAACTGCTAACTTACGAAATGTAATTTCAGAAAAAAGTCTTCAAAAAAATTATGGAGGGTAGAAGGAAGGAGCACCATCTGAATGTATTAAAAAGTCTCCATCGAAAGGAAGCAAGTTAAGGTGGCGCCATAGTAGCAAGTGGAAAGATTTTAAAAACAGCGCCATGATTTATTAGAGTAAGATACAAAATTAAAAAAGGAAATACTACGTAAATAATTGAGATTTTAAATACTGCATATTTCTCAACTACACAAGTCACGAAAAATACTAAATTTTTCAACCCAGCACACTTCACTCGGTTTATAACCCTAAATTCACATCATTTCCATTAGCTACACGAGCGCCATTTCGGTGAATCTTCGAATTATAATTTGCTGTTTACAGGTGGACACTTTTTCAACTTGTCTCCCATATAAGATGGTGCTCCTTCCTTCTACCCTCCATAAGAAAAATGAAACATTCTAGGGCAATTCTACAAGTTTAATTATGGTTAGCCAGAATTTCTTTATTAAACCAGTTTACTTGGCCTGTTTTTCTCGGTGCAATTAGAGTAGGCAAACCAAAGACCCTCATGGGATGGCAAGTTATTAAAAAGAGGGAAACGATATATTTGGTAATATTTTCTCTATTGGTGTATTCGCATCAATAGAAAGAAACGTAAAGAAACATTTAAAAAGTGAAAAATTAAATTCTCACGTATGTGTAGGTACTGCTTCATAAAAGAAAGAGATGTAATCCCCAATTTTGTTTTTATTTATTCCGTGGGCGCTTCCAGCGTACAAGCTTTCCTGCTGTATCTATAAATATTATCTCTATGGGTTTAATGGCGTTAAATTATGGTAATGCCGTAGGTGAATGTTACATTTTCGGTACAACACAAACTTACTGCTGACTTTATATTGCGCAATTTATGTTTATTCATAACAATTTTCCAACACCGTGCTGGAACTAACAAAAATATCAAAAAACTGAAAATTTTATGAGTGATCTCTTATTCTTCTTCTCCAATTCTTCATATGATACAAATGTGTTTTTAGTTTTGCAAACGGTACTAAATCTTTAAAGACAAGAAATATCCAAGAAAACTTTCGATATCTTAACTTTAAAGTTTTATCTCATTTTTTTCATAAATGATAAAAAAGAACAGCATATGAAAATTTTCGTTAAAAAGTAGACCGCATGTATCAAATTTTCTGGAATGTTTGTTTATCAAATTTTATTAACTTTCCCGTATAAACCAGTACTAGTAATTAAGTTATTTTCGTCAAAACGCTTTATCTAAATAAACTCGAGTTATAGTTACCGTAAAAACAGTGGCGTAACCAAAATTAGAAAAAATATCTCTGCAATTATGATTAATTGTAATTGTACTCGTCTGACCACTTTCCCCACCAGAAAAGTTGGGTACTCATTTCAAATAAATTCATTTGAATAATCTAAAATACAAAAGGGCGGCTTGATATTCGTCACAATTTTATGACGGACACCGGTCAAGATCTCAGGTAAATTTTCAGGAGGTCTGAACTTGTCACACAGAGCTTTCCTTGGTGAGAACAGGAAGGGGAAGGAATATATTCTTGATACAAATACACTTTTTTTTATTACACTAATTTAGTGAATCAATAAAGTAAAATCGAAGTCATAATTTCAATTTTCATATGAATTTTATGGAAACGTAAAAATAATAATAATAATATTTTAGCAATAATTCTGATAATTATAGTGTAAATGTTGAATCAACTGTAGATGTAAAACTAAATAATAACCTAACATGCAAAAGTACCTATAAACATAATTTTTTTGAAAATATTAATAAGAAAAAATTGATACTACAGATCAAGATAATTATAGAGAGCTAGACGCAATCAGAATACCCAACTCTGCGAACCGGCCATCAGTTTTGTTTGCAATTATAAGGGCAATATCAGATGAGGACTAGTTTCAACCTTATCAGTCTAAATCAAATGTATCTAATCCTGACTGAAGATGACACGATGGCCAACCTCTACTGTATATTCCGTAAGCACAACACTAGTCTAGCATTCCTGGTGTCAGTATGTATGGTGTGGACTTCGTCAAAGTTTTCTGAATATCCCGGCTAATCTAATCAAGGAAAACATTCAAAATTTTCGTATTTTCCAGACAATAAGGACGAATCCACACAATAATGTCGATCACAGTTCGATCTCGGTCTGGTAAAATATTAGCAAGAAAACGTAGGTATGTGTGTGTATCCATAAGGGGCACAAGGGTATTGTAGGCAATGAAACGGCAGACACCCTAGCAAAGCTAGGGTCTGAAGCTGTATTTATTGGTCCTGAACCAGTATTTGGAATATCAAAAACAGCTGCACGTGGCTGTACATCTTGGTGGATTCAAACTAAACATCAGACGTACTGGGGCCACGTGCCAAAGCAGGAACACAACAAACTCCTGGTCAAAACCCCTCGGAGTCGCTGGCTAACGAAATCTTAAACCTCAGCAGGGGCCAGATAAGGAAAGTGACGAGATTACTCACCGGTCACTGTACCCTGAGACAATTGGCATATGTAGGGAGAAACCTAACAGTCGGTTGTGCTTGGAAGAGGACACATTATCTTCGAATGAGAAGCACTGTCTCTTTGGAGATATTGATTCCTAGGACTAGAGTACTTAAGGGAGGATTTCTCCAAGAAGTACCTTCACATAAACGGTACAACCAAGAGCACAAAAAGCCTAAAGGCTGAAGTGCCGAGGTCGAAGCCTCTGACTGATGGTGACGAACCAATCAATCCACACTTTGATCGCGCTGGAGTGGGATCCGAGCAGAACTTGACTGTTACAAATAGTATGGAAGCACGTATACAGTTCTTACCGGATCATATTTTACCAGACCGAAATCTGACCGAGAACGTACTGTATGTATTATATTACATTATAATAGGTATCCGTCCTAATAGTAGAAGCAGAGTATGTGGGTAGGTGTTTCATCATAGAGTTCACATTTTCTGCACATAGGTTCACTAACTTTGCCCATTTTGTGCAGATGTTTCCTCAGCCGGGTTGAGAGTTCCTTGTCTCTCTTGTTCAGTAAACTCTTTGTATGGAGGTGCCCTTGTGTCAACCTCCATTTGAGTTGGTGTTCCTTATCTAGCCAGTTCCCGGTTTCCCCCTCTTATGTAATCATTTTTGATTCCACAAAACAATTTCGGACCTATGAGGTCTCCTTTAGAACCTTCTTTAGCTAACTGGTCCGCAATTTCATTACCTGCAATCCCTCATGTGCCGGCACCCATATTAGAGACACTTTATTGTCCCTGCCAGCCTGTTAAGGGATACTTTGCAGTTTTTTACCAGTCTAGACTTAGTTGTTGGATTACTGACAGCTTTAAGCAGAGCCTGGCTGTCTCTGAATGCTTTAATTTTTTGTTCGGTATATCCTTTTCTGATGTTTTCATTACTGCAGGTTATAGCGGCAATCGTCTCTGCTTGAAACACAGACGTATATCGACCAAGGCTAAAGAACAGTCTCTTTTTAGGTCCATTTATACAAGTGCCATGGTTCGTTTTGGAACCATCTGTGAACCAGATGATTTCTCCAGAATTACCTGGGTGCATCACCTGTTCCCTGGATGGGAACTCGCTCAGTGAATATATTCTCCGGTGTCATGCTATCAAAACTCATGTGAAATATGGGTTCATCTAGTATTGTCCCAGTTGTATCAGTGTCTCCTTCTCGAACATTGTTCGGGGACGATAAGTCTCCCGATTTCAGCCTACGAATTGCCATCATCGCCTCCGCCCTTACAAAAAGTTACAAAGGAGAAATTCCAATAAGGGCTTCCATTGATGCCGTCCCCGTGCTGTTCATTGCCCCGGTAATCTTTGAATTTCAGTTAATATGTTCACTGCGGAGAACACTTCTGTCCTCCTCCACCAGACTATTGTTTCATAGGTGATCATTGGCCTTATCACAGTTGTGTAAAGTCAGTGAACCACCTCAGGTCGTATTCCCCAGGTTTTGCCCATAACTCTTCTGCATTGCCAGAAAAGCCTAGTCGCCCTGGTAGTAATTTTTTCCAGGTGTGTCTTCCAGTTCAATTTGGAATCAAGGGTCACTCCCAGATATAGTGTGTATAGTAAATGTATTTTAAAAAAGTATTAATCTTAAAATTACAATAACTTTTCAGTTTATTTGTAATTTTCCAAGATATTGCTAGTTGTAAAATATGCAAAATATGTAGGAAGAAAAGGAAAAAATATGAAATTAAGCTGCTAAAAATGGATTATGGGAGTGTTATTGATATTCTGCAAGACCTCGCTCTTGTTGTATATATATTATATTAAATCCGTCTTTAGCCAACTAATAAAAGTCTCCTAATATCTACGCCGCTGTTTTCAGATTAAACATAGACTAGCTCCTTTATATTCTTTACTTTCTTAAAATTACAGGATGCTGTATCAGTTTATAGAGTTGTATCTTTAGTGTTTTGTTTATTTTAACATTTTTAAAACTACCTACCTACTTACATCAATCAATGTGAAATATGAATGATGGCGGATTCAAACCTACTTGAGAGGTAGATTAGAAGCTTCGAAGAAATTATGTTCGTTAAGAGTAGGGTAATTATTTTATCTTATGTACAGGATGTAAGATATGCGATATAAAACAATTAAAAATTCAGTCTACCCCTGACATAGGAAAACCAACAATATTTCCAAAAATGTCAATAAATATGACAATTAGTACGATAAAAAACTCATCATTTAATGCCTCTAGTAGACATATAGGTGTCTTTTTAGTCTTAATGAACTCCTTGCTTCTGACTTTGATAAGTGATAAGTGATAAGAGATACTACGGCTGGACTCTTTCTTTTTTCTCTTTCTCTTTAAAACATCAGTATTACTATTATTAGGTTATTAGGTCTTCCTTCTGCGACTTTCCGATTATTTTTGTTTCCTAGATAACTATTTCTTAATTTCTAAAAATCCTAAAAGTATTTTTTGACTGTAGCTCTACACTAGATATCATTTTTACTTTTGTGTAGGTATTCTATCAACTTCTATTATTCCTCTCAGTTATCTAGTTTTCGCCAGTTGTTTTTTTTCTTGTGTATATACAATCTCTTTTTTTTATTTTTCATTTGATATCTTAACAACTGTAGGTGAAAAATTGATACATTAATAGTATAACGTAAAAAGCAACAAAAATGTGTAGTTTCAAATTCTGAATTATCAACAATAAAGTCAAGTTCGAATATGTATATTAGATTCGTTTATTATTGAAACGTTCAAATTATCATCTATGTCGAATGTAGTTCGCTAATCACGTGGATTAGGGAAACATAAGTACTTATAAATTTTTTTTTATTTTTAGATAGTGGTAGTACGGCAGGAGGAGATGATACAAATTTTTGGTCCAATAGTCCTTCCCGATCAGATTCACCGTCTCCAAATATATTACAAAATACAATAGGAGGCACATACCAAATATATGCACAAGTAGGCTGTTCTTCAAATAGGTATTCACCTTATCGACATAGTAAGTACAATAATAATATAAATATTGTCGACACGAAAAAAATATTTTATAATAAGCAAGCCAAAAAATGTGTGGATTGTATTTTTTATAACATAATAGGATTGTTTCAGCAATAAATATCTTGAACTGCTATTTTTCAAACTAGTATTTCCTTTATTATTTATAAAACCTCCCTATAGTGTAACGATTAGAAGTAACGAAGATAAACTGCATCCTTGCCTGACACCTTTTTTCTATTTTTATCTACTTCTCCTGTTCCTATACCCTAATAATTACCCTCTGCTATTGTACATGTTAAAAACAAGATTTCTCATTCTTTACTTAGTCCCTAATTATTTTTATAAATCTACGAAGCTTACCGATCAATATAGTTTTTTCTTCTTCATTGTTCCGTTCAATGTTAACAACTTCAGGTAGCTTTCCTACAAAAACTAAAAGATGTCAAAGGATGCCAAGTATTTTATATGTATTTCATTTTTCAGCATATCCAAATTTAGGTACAGAAACCGAATTACATTCAACCGGCCCATTTGTTCGAGTTGTCAAAAGAAGAACGACTGCAAACAAAAAAGAAAGACGAAGAACTCAATCTATAAATATGGCGTATGCAGATTTAAGAGATTGTATCCCCAATGTTCCAGCCGACACAAAATTGTCAAAGGTAAGTACAGTAAATCCTATAAAAGAAAACAGTCAAAACAAATGCTGTATGTGCCTAGCTCTTTTTGCAATATATCATGGTAAACAGCTGTGAAATAAACAGATTCAGTTAACCGTGGAGGTAGATAATCACTAGGAATCTTAGCTTTACCAAAACTCAAATTGAATATGATTTAGATGTAATCAGTTCAACTCTCATTATTCTTCAACTTTCAAAATGTCTGCTTCAGAAACTAAACGTATATATCGGAAATATCTATTTATTTCATACAGAAAACTTTACAACACAAGAATTTACTGTTTGGACCCTTACTTTGTGGAATCTACTCATATTACTATTTTAAATGAAACTAACTTTTTAATTAATTCCACTAGTTAATAGAAAAGTTAATAAAAATTCGAAGAGGTTATTTATAATTATTTCGATATTTGCATATCATCGTCAAAATGGCATAAGTTACATTTTATGTGATGCCTACTTGTTGTTTAATATTTTGGCTAGACCAAATAGTAAGTGACCTTTCTTGTGATTGACTTAATATATATGAATAGAAAAAAGATGAAGATATGATATTACAAATATTAAAGCTTAGGTATTATTAGCTCTATGGGGATATCCTGGATATCTTTTTTCCCATTTAAGATCAGTATAACTGTGCAATGATATAGGAAACCAAGGAAAACTATAATAATAATAATACCTAAGCTTTAATATTTGTAATATCATCAGCCCAATAAAGGAGAAAGAAGAAGAAGAAAAAAAAAGAAGAAGAAAAAGAAAAAAAAAATATATATATATACATATATATATATATATATATATATGTTACGGTCAATGACGATAATTGGGCATTTACGTTAATGGCCAGCCATTGACGTGAATGCCCAATTTTGCAGGCCAATAACATTAAAGACCGGGCATTCACGTTATAGCCCGTCGTGAGCGGCCAATGTTGTTAATATTTCTCATATCAACATCTTTGGCCGGTCATTAACGTGAATGACCATAAACTGCCGGACAATGATGTTGATTATATAAATATAGTGATGATTATTGAAACTATGCAATATGAAATCTTTGATTCTGCTTGTTCAAAAACAAATTATAATTACAAACAATAGGAACACAACTTATCAGTGCGCATTTAGTATTTTTGCATCCTTCCTTGCAGTGACAACGCTTGTAACCCTGGCCTCCTAAAATACTATTTGCAGCTGCAACTTCTCTAAGGGTTATTTCTTTATTTTTTGCGAAATCGCTGAGATTCTCGAGTAAAATAAGCTTTTCAACGCAGGGATTAAACTCGGCTCTGGTGAACTTTAAAACACCATGAGTTGTATCTAAAATCTCAACATTATTTTCTAATTTAAATTTTTAACCGCATTCTTACAAAATTAATAAATACCATCTTCCTCACTACTAACAACAGCTAGAACATTGCGGGGAGAACCACGAGCTCTGTCTACGTCCGGTATGGGTACACGAACCGTAGGTCCAACATGAACCTCAGAGAATTTTTGGCTAGATATTTTCAGCATTTTGGTGGCTTGTTTTTCCAAAGATTCTCTGGATCTCTTACGCTCATTGACAATGTTATCTTGTCGCACACAATTGATGCACTTTGCATCATTATTAACTTTTTCTCCAAATGGTAATACTGTGGAACACTGGTCGCAAACAATTATCTCTTCAATATCTCCCGGTATACTTTTAAGTTCTAATTCTTCGTTTTCTGAAACTATATTATTTTCTTCATTTTCTATTTCTGTACGCTCATTGTCCTTAGATTCTCCTTCCATTTCTTTTAGAATGCTTTCAAAATCTTCTTCAGTGGCTAAATGAGCGATTTCATCTTGTGGGTTGACAGCTGAGGCAAGTCCTACTCTAGCCGGACATCCGAACATTGCCTTATATGGAGATCTTCCAATTCCTTGTAAAAAAATTTACCGTAATTAATGATTTTCCAAATTACAGGACATTGCATAAGGTAAACACTTACCTACCTGAATGTAGTGCGCGGTTTTTCTTAAACTGGATAAATTTGATTCCTTCAGGCCAGTCTTTGGTTTTATTTTCATTTTCATCCATCCATGCCCCCAACATTTCCTCAATATCTCTATTGGCACGCCAACCGAACCATGACTAGGTTTTCCGTGAACAATTTTTACCTCTGGCCACATCGTATGCAATTCTAGTAGAACTGAATTCGCAAACTCTCGACCATTGTCGGAGTGCAGAATTAGAGGTGCTCCACAAGTAGTATAAATTTCTAATAAATTAAATGCGACTTCTTCCGCCCTTTTGGATTTTAAAGCTTTCAGCAACACAAATTTCGTTAAATGGTCTTGATATACCATAATAAAACGATAGTCGTTGTAACTGTGAGACTGCATAATGATAATAATACATTTATTATCCACATTAAGTATATAACAGGAACACAATATAGTGTAAGATGAACATTACAAAATAGAAACAATTTTTCGAATGTTTCCAACTGATGTGGATAAATGGCTAGATTGGTTCAGGTTCAGACGAGTAGTCCTTTCCTGCTCTTCCACCAATGCCAGTAAAAGTATAAAATACTCAATTAAATATAAAACTAACACTAATTGAACAATACATATCAACAAGAAAATGACAAATTTTAAACGAGGAGTAATTAAAATAATATATATATATATATATATATATATAAAAGAAGCAGTAGGGTAGTTACGGCTGACTAGTTGAAAAATAAACTATAAATTTTTTTATGGGGCACAGCCAAAATGATTTATTGATGGTAAAGAAGACTCTTTTTTACTAATCCAAGCTTTCGATAATGTTTATTATCATTTTCAAGGCTAAAATTATAAATTATTTGTTACAATTTAGATAAAGAATTTATTTTTTATAACAAACTTACTAGCAAGTGAGTTAATTCCTTTGAGAATGTAAATTCGTTTGTAAAACATGGAAACTAATCTTAACAAACTATTATTGAAAATTTACACATATTTTTTAAAAAATTAAAACTACTAAAATTGTTAAAAATGACAAATTCAGTCATCTTGGTTCCATTATAAACTACACAAAACAAGTAACTGACCAAGTTTTTCATAGTGTAGAAATAATAAAAGAGTCCTCAGCTCGAAAATATAAAATAACTGTTTTAAGAAAAATACATTGTTACCAACAAAACTAGTACCAACTGAAATCAAGGCAACAATTTTTGAATAATTTAAGATTTAATTTATATTATTTTAATTCAATATCTTTGAAAATAGAAAAAAAATTAAAATTATTTATATATCTGTTAGTGTTGGATTTGAAATCTACATAACATTTCTTACTTTTGTTCTTATTTGATTTTATAAATCCCTTTTTACAGTTGCCAATTGCAAAAGTCCTACTAGTGGAAAGAAATTGAAAAATTAGGAATTTCACTCAACCAACTTACAGTCACTAATCTATCACATCAGAAACTATGAGTTGTCAAAGTGAAATGGAAGTTTGGTTTAAGAAACATCAGTTTGTCGAATTGAAGTCAACTCTCAAAAATTGCAAACAAGTGATTCAAACACAATAGGTAGTTGCTAATTACCTATCCTCTTTTTTATAATTATTAAAAATATTTTTGAATGTTATAAAAGAAAATTCTGCAATCCTTATCAAAACACTGTCTGCCACACAGTATCTCAAGAAAACCAACAAAAATTCGTGTTATTAATGTGACATGGTTACAAATTAAGAGAGCTGTTAATTTTGTATATCTGTTAAAATGAAATTAATAACAATTAAATAGAATTATAATGTTATATTGTTAGGAAGATGAAAATTATAATATTTCAATCTTCGAGCTAAAAACTGTCATTACCATCATCACCAGAAATGCAAATTAGATAAAGAGAAAAAAAAACACAATAATATATATTTAGTCTGTTATTATTAGAATTGATATCTTCTCAACAATCTCAACTTTTGTATTAATATGATTTAATCATATATATATATATATATATATATAAATCTTAAGATATAACAAGAGGAAAGAGAGGATAATGTAAGCAAGAAGGGATCAAGGGGCAGACTTAGGCATGTCTATCAAATCAACTTGGGCACGTGAATTAAAATTAGAATGTAAAATGGATCTTGAGACTAGTCCTCTCTTTGGAGTACTACTCTTTTTTTGACACTGTGTGCAAAGCCGTAGGTATATCATGATTGTTTCTTTGGTGATGTTACAGTAATGTTGATTTATTTCAGAAATCAACCTATTTCTCCCACCATGTCCGATTGCCAAGTGAGCATTATGGATAATTTCAAACAATTCTCCATTCGTTACGTAGTATATCACTTTAGATTTCGCACTGTCCGAAACAGGTTTAATTAGGAGGTCTTTTTCGTTTATTGTCATCACATCATATTTCCGTACCAGTCTATAATGTTTCATTGATTTTTTTGAACCCGCTGTTGATAGAAAAGTCTACGCATCTTTAACGTCGGCTATATGTTTCATGTATTCGTCATTATTTAAAAACGATTTATTGTCATCGCGTTTGGATTTTATGATTATGTCTAATTTCTCAGTAAATCGACGTCGTATTTCATCATAATCCATGGCTGGATTTATCTAATTTGTCCCACAAACCCAAAATTTAAATAAACACAACACTACAAACAAATAATTCGCGTGGGTATTTATATTTATAAATTAAAATTTTGGTTATGTTATCTTTAATGCTTTCTCATACAGATTGCGAAAAATCTTATCTTCGACATAAGATTTACACAAGTACGACAAGGATAATATGAACAACACTACTTGAAAGAGAGAGAAGAATTGTTCGCACACGCCCATCTGTGATGGGCGAACAATTCTTCTCTCTCTTTCAAGTAGTGTTGTTCGTATTATCCTTGTCACACGCCCATCACAGATGGGCGTGTGCGAACAATTCTTCTCTCTCTCTTTCAAGTAGTGTTGTTCATATTATCCTTGTCGTACTTGTGTAAATCGTATGTCGAGATAAGATTTTTCGCAATCTGTATATTCACATCTTTGGTCGCCGTGTATTGGGCAATGACGTTATTGCCCGGACAATGATGTTAACTGTTCGCTTGCATTTTAAATTATCAACATTGTCAAAATTACATGGCCTTTCACGTTATTGGCCAGTCATTGACGTGAATGTCCAATAAGGATGGTCATTCACGTTATGGACCGGCTATTCACGTTATTGGCCGGATTAACGTAACATATGTATATTAAGTCAATCACAAGATAGTTCACTCACTATTTGGTCTAGCCAAAATATTAAACATCAAGCAGGCATCACATAAAATGTAACTTCTGACAATGATATGCAAATATCGAAATAATTATCAAAGGTAATACCACGAGTGCTTCAAATTTTATCGATAATTTTTTCTTTTCCACCGAATGATTGGCTAGAATAATGTATTGCTATTGGTTAAAACCACCAAAATGTCAGATTTTGACAAGTGAAAAAAATAATCAATAATATCCCATTCCATTAGTTTTTTCATTAAATGATGGAATTAATTAGAAACAGTTAGTTTAATTTAAAAAAAGTATTACAACACAAGGATTGAAATCTGAAGATATGAAAATGAGTTGTCGACTAAACCTTCTCTAACGTTTGTTCCAACTCAATTTGACATTGTAGAATTTATAGTTTCTGCAATAATGTTGGAAAAAATAAATTCTCTCTTTAACGGTAGGAACTGAAGGGTATGTTATATTAGATCAATGTAGTTTAAGATGGAAACGAAATACTAAATATACATGCTGCACCGAAAAGAAAAAACTTTTTCTACTTTATAATACTAACTATTAATGAAAATGAAAAGAAGAAAACATTGGTAAAGCTAAATTAGTATCTGAAGAAAAATCGTACTACAATTTAAATCTGAACAAACGCTCTGCTTTAGATTAGAGAATATGTTTTAAATTTTATTCAATTTTAATTCCTCAATCTATTTATTGTGGATACGCCTGTCTTCAAATTATTCCTAACTAAAATATAATTTATCCGCACATTAGATTTTTTAAAAGCATCCTCAGCATATTACAGAGTGTTATTTCTTTGTTATAGATAAAGACGTTGAGGTTAGCAACGTCTTACATTTCTTATTTGACGAGGGCTTTAGAAACGGACGACCCAGCTGGTGGTTTCAAAGCCGAACTTGGAACTATTTCCAGAAAATCTAATAGTAACCCTATTCAAGTAAATGACTGCACAACCGGACAAATATCACCTAAAAGCGTCAGCTCGGTAAGCCCTTTGTTTTTCAATGTAACAGTAACTTAATCCAAAAGCCGATTTAATTGAGTGTGAAACAGTGACTTAACTGAACAGCAGATTCAATTCCCAGTTTGTGGCTGTAGAATTATGTTAAAATAAAACAGCCATGAAAAATATATCTTGGTAGATAAAACAACTTATTGGTGGATGAAAAACATTCGGTGGGATCTTGTTTTTCTGGTACTGTGACAAGATATTTGCAATTATTGAAATAATCCTAAACCTACGAGTATTTGTTTTCCGTTCTATTTCCAAATTTAATTTTGATAATTGACTAAAATTGAGTCTCTATTAAATTTGGAAAGTCAAAACAGACCGTACAAAGTAGAGGATAATTCAATTGGGTATACAAAAGAATAATAGCTCTGAAATAGTAACACCCCTCGAGCTGCAGCCCCACGCTTACCACATAATTGTCACTGGTTGATTCTGCCAAATGTATTAACAGGGCTGTACGCATGGAGGGTGAAAATAACATTTTATAACGGTATTACTCGGATAAGATTGCTCACTCTGTTGTGGGCTTCGGATCCAGCTTGCACTAATTTTTGTGATATTAAGTTGGACGCCACCAGCTTTTAGTCACGACAGATAATATTACTTATACTTTTGAATGAAAAACAACCAACGAAAAGAAGAAATTATTTAAAATAGAACCTTACGTCATTTAGTTTTTCTTTAAAATAAATTATCCTTGTATCCCTTCGTCCAATATAGAATCAATTGCTTAGCTTGCATTCTATTACGTTTAATTTTATTGTTTCTATTTCTTCTTTAATTATGATCCTAATTGATCAAAATATTCTATCAGCATTTATTTTTTCAAATTTGTAGTCTACTCAAATATTTATAAAGTAATTTTACAAAATATTACACCAAGCAAGACTGCAGCCTCTCGGTTTTAAAAAGTATTTCTCTTTGAGATGAAAATTGGACCATTACACGATCTATTTACGTTTAAATGTCGATAAAGCCAAATTTTGAATTCTTTAAATAGTCAGTAGTTCGACCCTGATATTTAACAGTTAGATAAATTATAGGAGGGCGTATTTGATAGAATCATTATCATCCAAAATAGATAATAAAGTAGTAGGGAAGCGACAATAACTGTTTTTCTCGCACAACGCCACAATCTGATAATATCCATAAATTTAATTATGGGAGTGGACTTAATTTGGTCACAGATTCTGCAACTTTGATGAATTAGTGGGTTACGGATAGAATGGTACATCAATAATGATTCCCATGCAATTAATATTTTCAAAATATGATCATTACAGCCTACAGGTGATTTTTGTTTGACAATAGACGGTTTCCGAAAACTTTTACATCATCAGTAGTTTTCCAGATAAATTCAATGATGCATATACCGGGTGTAAATGAGTCATTGGCCATCCTCTTGACTTTTAAATGGGTTGATAGATTTGTACAAATTTTGGTTGGCTATATGGGGACCAATTTTGAAGTTTTTCACATGTAAAATCGGTTAAGATATTTAGTAATGCTGCACCTAATTTATGTTGTTGGCAACACTGTTGCACTGTCAGTTGTCAAGAGTCAAGTGTCGAGTTGTCTGAAGTCGTTACGTTATATTGAAGATGATGCAATAATAAAAATGGTTCTTTTACAAGTACTACTTTTATTTAAAATAATAATAAATAATCAATTTCTTCACCAGTGTTAAATTACTATAATAAAATCAATATGGCTGGCTTGTGTAACAATTAAAAATTTCAATGGAACACTTTTTATATTTTTACATATTTGGATTTTGCTGCTTCAACTACATACAATTTAACCAATAAATGTTCAAAAATTCGCCATTTTTATTTCAATTTTCCAATTGCTTAAATCTAAGGTAGTTAAGACAAAACTAATATATATTTATATGTGTCATTTGCCAGTTAAAAGTTTAAATAAAACAATTTATATTCTCCATCTGGGTGTTTAATTGGCAATTCAACAGCACATATGCATGATAAACCATATACCGTTAGGACAACTAAAGGATGTCCTCAAGGTGGAGTACTTTCACCACTTTTGTGGAACCTAGTTGTGGATGACTTGATCTGTAGGTTGAATGATCAAGGCATATGGACGCAGGGTTTTGCGGACGACATAGTGATTGTCACCAATGGGACATTCCCGGAGGTGGTTATGAATGTCCTACAGGAAGCACTGCGAATTGTGGAGGAATGGTGCCTTACAGAGGACCTTTCAGTTAATCCAAAAAAAACCAAACTAGTTGCTTTCACCAATAGAAGAGTTCTCCCGCAGGGTAGAGTACTGTTGTTCGGAATAGAACTAGAAATATCCAAAGAAGTCAAATATCTGGGAGTGACCCTTGATTCCAAACTGAATTGGAAGGAACACCTGGAAAAAATTTGGCGACTAGGCTTTTCTGGCAATGCAGAAGAGTTATGGGCAAAACCTGGGGAATACGACCTGAGGTGGTTCACTGGCTCTACACAACTGTGATAAGGCCAACGATCACCTATGGATCAATAGTCTGGTGGAGGAGGACATAAGTGTCCTCTCCAGTTGATATGTTAACTGCAATCCAAAGACAAGCTCTTCTTGGTATTACCGGGGCAATGGACAGCACGGGGACGGCATCAATGGAAGCCCTTATTGGACTTCCTCCTCTAGAACTTTTTATAAGGGCGGAGGCAATGATGGCAAATCTTAGGCTGAAATCGGGAGACTTATGGTCCCCGAACAATGTTCGAGAAGGACACACTGATACAACTGGGACATTACTAGACGAACCCATATTTCACATGAGTTTTGATAGCATGACACCAGAGTATATATTCACTGAGCGAGTGAATATCATCATCCCATCTAGGGAACAGGTGATGCATCCAGGTAATTCTGGAGAAATCATCTGGTTCACCGATGGCTCCAAAACAAAACATGGCACTGGGGCTGGTATAAAAGGACCTAGAAAGAGAATGTTCTTTAGCCTTGGTCGATATACGACTGTGTTTCAAGCAGAGACGATTGCCGCTACAGCCTGTATTGATGAAAACATCAGTAGAGGATATACCGGACAAAAAATTGAAATACTCACTGACAGCCAGGCTCTGCTTAAGGCTATCAGTAATCCAACAACTAAGTCTAGACTGGTGAAAAACTGCAAAGAATCCCTTAACAGGCTGGCAAGAGACAACAAAGTGTCTCTAATATGGGTGCCGGCACATGAGGGGATTGCAGGTAATGAAATGGCGGACCAGTTAGCTAAAGAAGGCTCTAAAGGAGACTTCATAGGTCCGGAACCGTTTTGTGGAATCACAAAAGATTGCATAAGAGGGGAAATCGGGAACTGGCTAGATAGGGAACACCAATTCAAATGGAGGGTGACACAAGGGCACCTTCATACCAAGAGTTTACTGAACAAGGTAGACAAGGAACTCTCAACCAGGCTACTGAAACTGGGTAAGAGACATTTGAAGACAGTTACCGACCTGGTGACTGGACACTGCACCTTGAGGAAACATCTGTGAACCTATGTGCAGAAAATGTGAACTTGATGATGAAACACCTACCCACATACTCTGCTTCTGTGAGGACTTACAAGAACTTAGACGGAAGCACTTTGGAGAGGAATTTATACAACCATCACAACTACTGAAAATTCCTCTAGTCAAACTAGTGGCCTTTATAGAAGACACGAAGCTTCTGGAATGGAAGTAGATAACATGGGAAATGGTACAAAGATTCAGTTCAAGTGCCTGGGCTGATGAGCACAACCCAAATATATGAATGAATGAATTAATGGCAATTCAATTTTCGCTACCCTACCTGGGTTGTCTTTTATATTTTGCATATAGAGCTATAAAAAACAGTAAATAACCTTTAATCACTATTGTTTTTCAAAGTATTCTCCACGAAGAGAATTGCATTTTTGCATGATTTGGAACCAATTTTGGAAGCAGTTATTCCACTCGCTTGTTGGTACATTCAAAATAGAGTTTTTGAAGGCGTTGACTGCATCTTCTATGGACTGGAACCTTTGACTCACTCTTGACTTTTGGAATAGTAAAAAAAGTTGTTAGGACTTGGGTCGGGACCTAATGGCTGATGGTCCAACAATTCGATGTTTTCTTGCTTTAAAAACTTGTTTTCTGAGCTGTGTGGGAACTTGCATTGTTTTGGTGGAGGATAATTCGTCGTTGGGGGTTGGCTTATCGAAACTCGCAATTACTTCCGGCAAACAAATCGATATCTACCAATCAGCAGTAACAGTTCTTTGATCTTGCAGAGGAATAGTTGCTACATGGCCCGCTTTGGAGACAAATGTCGCCAACTTTTTGGAAACGCTTCGAGAACGGATAACTTTCGTCGGTTGGGGTTCATCTTGGAACACCCAAACAGCCGATTGACGTTTATTTTCGGGCTCACGTCACGTCACAAGTTCCCTATCGTATACTGGTTACTTTGATCAACCTTATAAAAAACAAGATCTTAACTATTTATAGTGGTATATATAATTTTCCTGAAAAAATGTCTAATTTAATAAATGTTATATAAGTCCTCGTATATCTCGCAGTTATCATTAACAACAACTCTTTAAAAATATATAAATGTCAACATTCAAACAACTAGTTCTCAGCAAGTTTTCTTAACAAATCCCTCATTAATAGTTTAATGTGGTATTAAACGAATAATAAGTTTAAATCCGTCGACAGTAGTTACAAATAATTTTAATGATTTTCATATCCCACATAAACTCCATTCATTAATTTGTGCTTTGATGTTTTCGTCTTTGTTTAAAACAGGATGACTATAAAAGATCTTTACGAGTCTCACCGCTATGAAGATTTTGCTTTATTTTTTTTCATCTAGTTGAATGGAACTGGAACTTACTAACTGCACAAATAATTTTCGTTTGTTTTAGATATACTCACGCATGGCATAAATATTCTTTTGTTTTGTCAATTTTTCCTTAATTACAAGAGTGAAAAACATAAACTTATTCTACTTTTACAGCATTTATATAGATAAAGGTACAGTGTAGTGATACATTACTGATTGCTTAGTATGAATTTCAGGTTAATCGAGTAGGACTCCTTTTGGTGTGATTTGATGGAGGAAATTGTTAATGTGCTGGTTGTTGTTGGGGCAATCGAGTAAGATATTATGTTTTAGGTTTCGTATGGCCCCATATGAACCGTTTGGATTGTTAACTAATCCAATATTAATTTTTTGCAATTGTGCTTATTTGTAAAAATATTAAAATGCCTAGATACATTTTAAATAGTTTGATAATACCATGTAAGTAACTAATATATCTCTGATGTTGAACATGATAAATCAAACGAAGCACGTAAAATTGTTTTGTTTACTGTTCACATGACAAGTATGAAATTTGGAAGCTTATTAACATTATAAAAAGTCTTGAAATAGAACTACACTTTTTGAATAATATTTCAAAAACAAATTCAACGATGCCTCATTTGTCATGATTGGAGTTACTTGGAAGGTTTAGTTTATATCACACCCAATTTGAAAGGCTTAATTTTTTCTTAAATCAATTTATGTATCCAAATAAGTTGGCAATATTCTGATGTTTTCCTTGTAGATGTAAATTCAATTCGTTAAGGTGAAATGTCAGGTCTGTTAAAAATGCAAGGTCTGTTAGATCTGCTGTCTGATCCCCAACGGTCGTTATAAACTTGATGTTCGTTATTTTCTGCGAATTCCGCACGCTAGAACAATAGGGAACTTTCCAATTTTTTTTTAATTCAATAATATCATCAAATGGCGTCTAAAAAACCTAATCCCAAGGGTTTTTTTTCAAATCAATATTAACTTGGAAAACATAGCTTAAAGTTCTGTATTATTTAAAATAATTTAAAACGACTTCTATAGCGCGCCAAAGCGGCTGACGTCATTTAGTATGATGCCCAGCTATGTACTCCTGTATCGATCGCCGGCTACAACAGTGATGCCAACTCTAGGAATTTTTGGGGTTTCTTAGGGACACATTTTCGAGGGATTTTTTAAACGGCATTATAAAATTATTATGGTCATTTTTATGTAATCACCAATGATTTCATGAGTGTTAATCGGAATAATTTACATCAAAATAAAAAACATGTCTCAATTATCCTGTTCCACAAAATCTATTGAAAATTATTTAAGGTAAAAAGCTAAAGTTTATTGAAAACATTACTACCTATTTTAAATTAGTAAGTAATATTCATAGCACTAAGAAGTAATTGTACAATAATTATGGTTAAGACTACGGATTTTCGCAATAGACAAGGAACTACAGTTACTACATTTATATTTACGATTGAAACTATATTCTTAACAAACAAATGAAATCCAAATACTTTCTACGCAATTTAATTATTTATTAAAAAGGGGAATATTTGCAAAGTGAGGCATATATTATGTAATAACTTATATATTATTCAACTGAAATTAAATTTAGAACATTCAGTACAAAAGGTACATCTAAATATTTGTTCTGAATCACTGTTCAGTGTATGTCACTGTTTCGAAAACTCCACTTGATCTTTTTCGTTCTTTGTGGGATATATAAATAAAAATAAAATCTGTCATTAAAAGTGAAATATAGGTCTAGTTGTTTACAATTTTATTCTAAACAGGAAGATTTAAGCAGCTCCAGGAAGGCAAAAGGGCGTACAGGTTGGCCACAGCACGTGTGGGCATTGGAATTGAAACAGGAGCAAGCACTTTAACCAAAATATGTAGTCTAAGAGACGCCCTAAAGGAATGACATAACAATAAAGAAAGAAACCCTCTCATGTGTATCTTTAAGTTTTTAGTCAACATTTGTAGGCCAGTACTTGAATCATATATTCTTAAAGTTTGATAAAAGCTTCTAAAATCTCTGATATCGCAAACTGTGTTGTTTATTTTTGCTACAATAATGTACAAATATAAATAATAGATAGAACATTTTTTTATAAAACATTTTTTTGAATGAAAATTGATTATAGTAGTACGAAAATTAATTTTCTTATCCCGAAATACTATGCCGAAGCTTAAATTGAACTTGGTAAAAAGAAAATAAAACACAAATTTATGTAGTGCCAATAAATTATGTTTTTGTATCACATTCAGTTTCGTGATACTTCAGACTTATTATTAATGTGAGCGTTGAGCTCTTATCAACTGTCATATTCTATAGTATACATTTCTTTATTATATTCAAGTAAAAATTTTAGCTCTAGTGTAAACTTTATAAAAAGGAAAGTTTTTAACAATGGACCCGTATATCCATTCTTTAAATGATTGTAAATATTTAAGTATTAAATTTTTATTTGTGATTATTACAAAAATTCTGATGGCGGTATAAAAGAATATGCAAAGTGCAAATTTTCAATATTTGTTTACTTTAAATTTTTTCACCCTTACCTGCCTTTAAACATAAAACCATAATTTTTTAAACATTGTGATTTAAAGAAAGAATCCTACAAACGAATACTTCTAAATCGACAAAAATGGAAATTAGTGATGCCCACGAGACGAGACGAGACTTTGAAAAATTTCGTCTTGTCTCGCAAGAAAACTGGAATGTCTCGTCTCGCAATAAAAGTCTCGTCTCGTCTCGCATGTCTCACGCGAGAGTCTCACAAAAGTCTCGCAAAAAATTGGCATCATATACAATTTTATTTATCATTTTCGTGTGGTATTAGGGAGTAAAAATGGGATAGATTTAATATCTAAGAGGATATTTTTCTTCTATAATATTTAGCTTTAGCATCTCCAAAAACCCCTTAATTCATATTTGAAAATACACAAATATTCAATTATTATGAATTTATCAAAATTTAAATAAACATTAAACATGTCACAAGAAATAGGTACATAATAATAAATTAATTTATTTTATTTTTAAAATTAGTTAAAAATATGGATTAAAGGGTTTTTGGGGATGCCTAATGTAAATAATACATATAAATAAAATCTAAAATAGCCCCTGTTTCTGTTCGGAGAAAAATCGAACCTCTTTTACCACTTAACAGCGCACGCCAATTTTAAATTAAAATCTTTAATGTGCCAAATGATTCATTTTCCTAACATACCTAACATAACATAAGTGAGGTGTTTGGGTGGATTAATGAAAAGCGTAGATACCTATACTATAACCATCTATATAACCATCTGACTTGGTAAGCTTATTGAATAATATCTTCCTTTTGAACCCAGTCATTTAAACATAAATGGCATCTAGCTGATGTATTATTCAACCGGTTCCGATGTTTTCTTATGGTTAAAGAAGCCCGGGAAAAAGCCTTTCTGCCGGAACAGATGTAGCTTGGATGCTGAGAAAATCCTTAGACATCGCACTCAAAACCGGAAACTGAGAATCATGGTCATTCCACCATCGTAGCATATTTTTGTCTTGTCACATCTTGCGAAATAAATATATGGTTGAAACTGCTTCATCACTCCTGCGTTAGGCGATGATGACGCCACATGATATAGAGCATCAAAATCAATTTCAAAATCTGACTTTAAAGATCCTTTGTCATATTCGGGTTCTGAACTATTCAGTGTCTCTGTCACTGTTTTTTTTAATTTTTCACCTTCAAATTTTGAGGAATAAATTTTGTATATATTTTCAAGTTTTTCTAGGGTGGTTTTCTTCAACTCTTTATCCCACGTAGTAGCGTCAAAAATTTCTAATTTATGCCGGGGATCCAAAATTGAGACTACGGTAGGGTCGTTTCTCCGAGGCAATGTTATTGGAAACACAGACTGTTCGCTATTTGGCATTTTTATATGCGATACTTCGAGACTTTTGCGAGACTCTCTAGTGAGATTAGAGACGAGACTTTTGCAAGTCTCGTCTTGTCTCGCCAGGAAAATTTAAAGTATCGTCTCGAGTCTGGTCTCGAAAACGAGACTAGACGAGATGAGACTCTCGCAAACCAAAATATCGTGGGCATCACTTAGGAAATACAGAAGCAAAAGTGAATAGGTACTTAAAATATATATTTATATTAGGAATTTTTGTGGGGATGTTGCAATAATACCAGAGTGTAGTCTTTTAAGAATTCATTCTCCGAGCCATTTTCAATGACTAAAACATGTTAATCTCTTTTAGAAATGTAAGTACTTTCCCTTTTTATCTGGTATATAATTCATGTTTTAGTCCTTGAAAATGAATAAGTAAATATTCTAAACCCCGGAAAATAATTTCTTAAAAAATATATAAATAGTTGGCAAATATCTCTTCTTAAATTATATATACGAGTACTTGACAATACTAGTCCTTAAGAAAGTTAGAATATACAAGAGAAGTAAATTAGCCATACATTATAACAGTCCCCTTAAAACTGTAGTTCAAGGAAATAGAAAGGACCCAACAACAAACATTTATATCCAATAGTATAGTAATTCCCGAAAAGGAAAGGATAGCGTGAAAGTAAAAGCTTCCAAAGATATGGAAGAGCGTAGATTAAGCATAATGAATCAATATATTAAAATGCAGATAGCAAAGAACTACTGGAAAATAAAAAAAGTTCATTGTTACCTTTACGCCTGTTCGTAGACTGCGTGCTAATTTTGGACTGGTAGGAATAACAATATCATCAAGTTATAGAATAGAAACGGAAATATTTACAAGATCTACTCATACCTCTCACTACAGTATAACAATATAAATAAGCATTTAAAAATTATGTCAGGATAATAAAATTATTAATAATACTACTATATAAAATTCCCTATATACGAGGGTAGTAATTTTAAATGTTACACTGTTCCCCTCAACTACCATCTATTATTAGACTACTGTCAAATTTTGAGCAGGCTGCGTCATTTAGTTTATGTTTGACAGCCATTGACAGCAAACAACCTGCATTTGAAGTTACTGCATGAGAAATTAAAAAGTCACTGACTTATCAAACCAGCCTCGTATTACTAACATTTATTATTACTAGTACATGTATTTACAGTTCAGACCAAATAAAAATAGCACTCGATTTTTAGGCCATTAGTCATTTTGTAGACATTATTCAGTTATTATCTATATCTTGAAAAAAATATATTTGTTTATTGTATGGGAGAAATAATTAAGACAGTCAAAATTACTAAAAAAATTTATACTAAATGAAAATTTATATGATATTTGAGGATGAATTTTACTTAAAAAAACATCTAGCCCACTGCTTTAGTAATAAAATAAAACAAACAAATCAGTTTATGCATAGCATTGTATTATACAGGCTTCAAAAAGATCAATTATAAAGAAATAAAACATTTTACTTAACTGAGACTCATATAGAAAGTATATTCCTAAGCTTGAGGAATATGGTGGGGATAATGAAGATTATACCTATTAGGATGTTTTCTCTGTCATTTTATGGGATGAGGATTTCGACCCTTCCAAAAGCTTATCAAAAGTGAGAACAAACTGAGAAAGGATAAAGAAATAAAATCATTAGAAACAGAGATTTTATTTCTAAAATGTTATGAACCATGAAGTAATATGAAATGTAACTTATTCCAAGAAATAATATACCTATTAAATAATATCATCTTGGTTAACGTGAGGTAATAGTTCGAACGAACAGTAGCTACTGACTAATGTATATCTTATGTCACTGTAATTAAAAGAAAAAAAGGGTTGACCGTAGATATATTTAAAATAGGTTGCTGTTTTTTTACTTCTAAGATTAGTAATTTTCAACACCAATCAATAGTTTATCTGCTCCTGTTTTGTAACTATGTATTTATGTAAATTGGGATGACATTCACTGAGACCTAAAAGATCTATTGTGCCCCCTTACTTCTACTTAGTTCCCGAGGAAAGTCTCAGAGACTAGTAGCTCCTTTAGCCCTATTTCCCGGAAGAATTTTAGGATATCTACCGTGTTTTGTAACTAAAAAACTTTTTATTATTCTTAAAAAAAAGATTCTGCATTAACTCATCTTGTACTGTATATTGTGATTTTACTGTAATTCTAGAGAATATTCTGTGACTGAGTTTGGAATGATTTGATTTAATAATATTCAAATGTATAGAAACTATTATTTCCATTAAAAACTGTTACATTATATATCATATTTATCAAGAGTGATTTTAACTATCTACTTCCATACAATTTTATTTTGATGAAATTAATATTAAGCTAATGAAAAGTTTATCCTAATTCGTTTGTAGAAAAATTCTTCGAACTATGTGTAATATATCTATTTTAGTCGGTTAACGCCAGATGGCCTCTTTGTGTATACATTTACCTACACCTTAAGAGTTTTATATATTATAATTTTAGTTCGTTTACAATTTAGGTATTTACATTACCGATTCTGTTTATGTTTTTTAGTTTGTATTTATAGAAAGAGTTAATATTATTGTGCGGTTATAAATCTACCTAAGTTATAGACTATTCTTGAATTATTCGATATGCAATAAAATTTGTAAATACATGTTCTTTCATTTCGCTCCTACTTCCTCAGAGAGTAAGTGACATCTTTAAATATAGACAATCTACTCAATATTTGTTGCAGTGACAGATCTTGGAAATTTATGTCTTGAAACAAAAACATTTTGGGATATGGGGTGAGTCACGTGAAAGTTATTTATTTTTTATATTTTTCACAAAAACTAAAAATTAAAACGCCAAATAAATATGCTTTTTTTTATTCATAAACATGTCACATCTACCTCTATGGTAAAGAAAAAACAGGAACTAATAAAAAAATACAATATACAGGGTGTCCAGTAACTTATTGTCAAAAATTCGGGAGCGGGTAGATGAGGTAAAAATAATGTCAGAAGTTCAAATATATTTTTGTATACGAGCTTTCGTTTCGGAGTTATAGGTCTCTAAAGTTTCGAAATAAAAACTTTGTGTATACATAATTTCTAAACTATACATTGAAACACTATAAAATTGAGATTGATTACGTACAACCATGTACTGTGTTTAACGGTATAAATGAATCTTTATCACGCACAGAAATCCAGTAGCGCATTGTGCCCAGTGATTAACAATCCGAAATTTTTACAGGGACTTTATTTTTACCCCATCTACCTGTTCCCGAATTTTTAACATTAAATTCCTGAACGCCCTGTATAATATGAAGAAAAAAATGCCAAAAATCAGGTGGGTGCCTCTCAGCTCTGGATCAGGAGTTATGAATATTTTTCTTTTGGCAGTTGATCAATAAGGAGAAATCTAGAGAGATTGACATAACTGATCATCATGTACATGATATGGTGTTACTGCCGACAGAACATCGTTAAATCTTAAGTCTTAACTTACAGTTATAACTTTCAACAGAATTTCTTGCTTGTCGGGTTAGTTCTAGAGTTTGAATAAACGGTTTCTAAATTGACTGGATACTCTCCTTCAGTCTCATATATGTACTCAGATAGTTAACACCCGAACTGGACTAAAGATTAATATTCGACGAATTCCGTGAGAAAATACAACATTTTTTGTTTGCATGTAATTGTTGTAATCACCAGGAACATGAGCCAACAATAATCTCCAACTTTTTCACTTCTGCTGTAACGTGGCTGACAATTTTATGTATTTATACTGTTTTTACTATTATCACGTGTCAAATTTAATATTCAAATAATTTTAACTTTTTTTGTAGTAATCACTTCGCTAAAGTTCTAGTGCTTAAATAAAATAAGTGAGGTTATAATTCCAATATAAATTAAATACACATTCGCCTTCTAGCCTTTTAGTAAGTAGTAGTTATATTGAAGGAACTTTTACGGGACATTCGTTCATATACAATCGATGTGTTGACTTTTGACCTTTTTATGTCCAAAGGCAATTCTCTAATTCTACTCCACATTTAATTTTATATTCTGGTAATCAGCAAAAATCAAGTATTACGTTTTAAATTCAATTGTCAATTGACATTTAGGCCCGGTTGTACAATTGTAGCTTAGTGAAGACTCAAGTGTGAACTCAGGTTCAGCGTCAGATTGCTGTTGTACAAAGTAGGCTTACAGATGAGCTTGATTTAAACCTTAAGTTTAGTAAAGCCTTCAATAGGGCAGGTTTAATGTAAGCTTAAGCACGGAACATAAATTGTTATCAAGTTCCGTGGCTTAAATGTAAATGAATTGTATGCAAACATAACCTGTACTTAATTTATTTTTAAATTAAAAGTTTATCAAAGTTAAATATGGATATTTTAACCGATGATGAGGATTTTTTGGAACTTATTGAAATCGTACAACACCCGAGAAGACCTTGGAGGGATCATGAGTTTATTCAAAGATTTCTTCTTCCTAAAGAAACCTTTCGCTTTGTGACAGATTGTATATCAGAGGAAATTTCTTGTAAAACTAATAGGTATCATATTAACTTAACTAATAGGTAAATCATAACTTATCCAATGATTGTGTATTGTAGGAATTATGCTTTATCCCCAGAAGAAATGCTGTTATGAACTCAAGTGTCAATCTTAGTTGTCTTATCTCTTGGCTTGGCTTGTTTACTTTATGCTGTTACTTGTCGTTATTACATCCGATCCAATAGATTTTTAGTCTTTAAACATTCTTGTTATCTTGACCTATGTATTTTTTTAAATAAATCATTCAATTTAAACCCTTAATAACAGAGTAATTTATAATACGATTTTTTCTATTAAAAAAACAGTGTTCCCGCTGGGACGTACTGTATACCAAGTTGTCAAGTGGAGAAATTTGAATAAGAAACACCCACTGACAATTTACAGCCAACTAAAACAAAGATACATTGATTGAATTGTGTTGGCACTGTATCACGTTACCGCTTTCAATAGACGTAAAAATATACAACGCACCATTTATATTAATTATCATTCTTTTCTTGCTAATTGGCTTAAGAGTAATCCCCCGACATACGTTTTTTGTTTTTCTATGGGAATGTACAGTTAAATATAAAAAAGTATGCGTGTTTTATTGAAAGTTTACGAGGGTTACACTAAATTAATTTTAAAATTTTTGTGCTACGATTAGACATTAAAAAGACTATAAGAAATAAAAAATGGTCAAATGTAGTATTTATTTTGACAAAAGCTGTTGCAAATAAAAAATTCTTAATGGCTTTTGTAGCTGATCGCTGAGGCTTAACTCTTGATTGAAGACAATAAATAATTTCTTTTCAAAACGTATTTCTCTCAATGTTTCAATAGTTCTATCAGTCTACCTCTTATGTTTTTGGTAATATGTGTTTCGTCCTTCCGAATACTGCTAAGCTAATCATAAAAATACTTTATCACTGTATCACTGTGACCAAATTAGGCCTATTGTGCCCCCTTCTGTACTCGCTAAAGCACACTCCCTAACCATATTCCTTCTATGAAGAGCAGGACCTGTTGGAGTTTCAAGGAGGGGATATCTCCTTCTTCTACTTGTAGTTTGGCCAGTGGAGAAGTTGTTTCAGTGAGACGGGGTCGCATTCCGTCAGTAACTGCAGGGGTGTTTCCCCTTTTTCGTTTATATTAATGTTGCAACGGTATTGATTGAGTTTAGAAAACCACTAAACTAAGGATTCTTAGTTGGTTTTTGCTAAGGCTTAACAGTGGTTTTGATCTCTTTCGGTTGAAGTTCTGGAAGTCATTTTTATAGATATACTCTGTAATTTCTTCCTTTCTTTTTAGTTGCATTATGGTCAATCCCGCAAAACGGTTCGAGTCCTACAAAAGGGAATCACCGCTGACATTCTGACTAGTTCATCAGCTATTACATTTTCTTGTTCACCAGCATGACGTGGCTTCCACAGCAAGGAGACTGTGCTACTCACTGCTAGTTCATTAAGTTTGTATAGGCAGTTCCAAAAAATCTTTGAGCTGGTACAATATGAGCTCAGCGTCTTGATTGCTGCTTGACTATCTGAAAAGATCGCTTTATTCTGCCTACGATAGTTTCTATCCAAATTGAATTGAGCATTCAATTCGCTTGTCAATTTTTTTTAGAACTGAGTTCATGCCTGACGGTGACGATACATCTTGCTACAACATTTAACATTGTGAAACTGAAAAGAAATTCAGTATAAGTAGTAAGCTGCTATTAAAGAATGGAAATCTGAGAATTCACTACTAATTAACCATGCATCAACGACAATAAACATTCCAGTTCATATTTGATTGATCTTCGTAGAGCTTAGAAAGTTTTTAGTTAGCTAAACTAAATCAAGTAATATCCAGTATAATCGAAAACATAATTGAAATTTCGACAAAGTTGGCACTGTTTCAGCGTGGTAGAATATTTCCTATCCTACATTTTAAAACTGGAAATAATGCGATCATGACATAAAAAAACTACTTTTCGTAAATATACCCTATCGCCCTTCCCACAGCAAACTAAAACTTCAGCTGAACCAAAACCGTAGATACATCCATGTTGATGTCGACTAGCTTATCGTATCCTCCTCGAACCACTTTTGGCATAGACATTTGAACATCTACCCTTGCACCAACGATGACACAATTACACGGAAATCGGTATGCAAGTGATACAATTCATTTTAATAACCACGGTTTTAGATTTTGTACCGCAGTATCAAGAACAAATCTTTGTAGTTATTGTGAAAAAAAAATTGTATTTGTTTTTGGAAGAATTGGGGTTCCCTCAGATAGTTGCTATTACTGAACACTGGCTACAAGTAAATGAACCAGTATTTATTGAAAAATATCAAGTTATTAACAGATATGACAGGGGTAATGCAGCTCACGGTGGAACCCTAATTTTATCTTCTAGCGAAGACTTCTCGGCTATATTAAAATATGATTTTCTACAAGTAGAAAATACTTTTGAATTTTCCATAATTTTCAACAAAAATAACGATTTATAGACCACCCAATTCATAAGTTCATTTTTTTTCGAGAACCTTCTAAATTTACTTGACGCTCTGCCTGTTAAGAGCAGGAAAGTTTTATGCGGTGATTTTAACGTTGACTATGCTAATGATTGTGCCACTCGAAGGTCTTTGGTGAATATTTTTGAGTCATTTCATCTAAATATGCACGTGGATTCACCAACTCGAATTACTAAAACAACTTCTTCAATTTTAGACTACATAGTCTCTGACTTTATACCCCCTGATGTGACTCACTCAGTAATTAACTCTGGTATCTCTGACCATGAAGTAGTTTTCGCCGAATTTGTATTACCTCGTAAATCTCTTAAGAAAAGCACTCAGTTGGTAAGGATCTTTTCTCAACAAAACTTTGCCAAATTTTATGACTTATGTTTAGCAACTGATTGGATTGATCTTTCTGAAGATATTGACTCTAAATTTTTGGACTTTCTTAATAAAATTATTAGGTGTTTCAATACATCATTTCCTCTTCGCTCTTAGAGATGCATCGAGTCAAACTAGTTTGATTTTACTCAACAAACTTGACTCGACTTGAAGATCAAACTTTTTATGTAAAAAAGTTTGACTTGACTTGATTTCTGTATCTTTAGGTTTGACTTGAAATCAAACTTCTTCAAACAGTTTGAAGTTTGAAGTTTGAATATCATATTGCGCAACGTGTTTATTTCTAATTCTAATAAAATAAGAAGAAGAAAAATAAATTTATGGATCTATTAGTGGGGTACACTGTAAAAAAATATTTGCCATTTAACTTCTTTGAAGATGATATAACCTACCAATTATACAACTACATTAATCCAAACTTAATTGTCCCTTCAAGAAACCAGTTGAAGTCACGAATATTTTCCAAATTCGATGTTTTGAAAAATTCAGTAAAGATACTTTTAAATGCTTGTGACTCAAAAATTTCGTTTACGATGGATGGATGGTCTTCCCATTCGATGAAGGGCTACTATGGAGTAGCCGTTCATTTTATTGATAGTAACTGGACATTACATTCTTTTTTATTAGAGTTTGTACCCGCAAAAGGACAACATACTGGCGTTTCAATGACAACTTTGTTTTTTAAAATAACGGCTGAATTCAATATTACACACTCTATTCAAGGTATTACTACTGACAACACTAATAGTAATTTCACTTTTTTTAAATAATTGGGAAACATAATAGAAAATTTTGATGGTGCGAATAAGCATTACGTGTGTTTTGTATATATTCTTGACTTAGCTGCTCGAGATTTCATGAAAGTGTTTAAGTTAACGTCTGAAGAAGACGAAGACTCTGATACTAGTGATAACGAAAGTAGAATATTTGAAAATACTGCAACAATTGCAAAGGTTAAGGTAATTTGTGAAAAACTTAAAAACTCCGAAATGTTAAGATTAAACTTCGCAAAATTTTGAGACTCATTAAATTTAGACATGACCATTCCCAAACTGGAGGTAAAAACCAGATGGAACTCTACATTTGAAATGCGATCAAATATTCTACCCTTCCTATGGTGGTCATTGGGATCAATATGCTACTCGACAAACTAGAACGGTGGGCGCATGAACTAGATAATAAAGAAAATAGAGGCGATCTTGATGCAAAAATAATTCTTGCCCTTCAGGCAGCCCGCGATAAAATTGTTAAGCATTAAAGTAGGACTAACTGGATGTATTGTATCGTTTTGATTCTGGATCATAAAATTGAGACGTTTTCTTTAACGACATGGGGACATGGGGGCATCTTAATAAGATGAAGCCATCAAGAAATTTGAATAAAGTTATAAAGAAAATTATTATTCACCTTACACTGACAGAGTCATCCCAAACCCAAACTGAATGTACAGTCAGTGTGTTCGAAAAAAAAGTCTAATGAAGTTACCGATTTTGATTTAGACTTGTTTGGACTTTTCCAATCATCTCCAAAAATAAATAGAAACGAAAATTCATGGAGATACGAAATCGACAAATACGCAGCTGAATAACGAGCTGACAGTACCGAGGACATACTAAATTGGTGGAAACGGCAAAAACTGTATTTCCAACTTTACCAAAAATGGCGAGAGACTTTCTTGCCACCCCAGCATCAGTCTGCATAGAATGCTATTTTTCGAGAGCTTCTTTCACATTCACAAAAAACGAAACCGATTAAATGACCAGTCTATTAGAACATTAATGTGTTTAAATTCGTGGCTTCAACAAGAATCCTTAACAAATATCACACAAGGAAGAGGTCACTACCTAATATATTGTTTTCACTTAATTTGTAAGAACTTTACTTTTCACGAAGAATTTTGAGGTGACAAGTTGGAGTTGATTAGAAAAAAATGTTTAAAATAATGTATTTGTTGTACCTACTTACCATATCTAACATAAATATTTTACCCATTTAAGGCATATCTACTAAATAAATTATTTTTCAAACTCTTTCAAACTAGTTGACCAACAGTTTGAATTTTCAATCCTGTATCCATTGTCCAGTTTGATTTGACTTGAATTATTTGTCAGAAAGATTGACTTGAGTTTGACTTAATTTCAAGTCAAACTCAAGTCAATCTCAAACATTCAAGTCAAACTTGTGCAACTCTATTCGCTCTCGTAAAACTAAACATCACAAATCATGGTCTACTAAAGGAACAAGGAACACGTACTTCATCTAAGAATATAAGATCAATTGAATAGATGAGGCTTTTACTTGATGAAGATCCATAGTAAACGATGAAATAAAACAATTTAATTTGTTTAAATCTTCATTTTATTTTGAACTGACGTTCAAATTAAATTAGTGACGCGTTTCGCTACACAGTAGCTTTTTCAAACTAGTGAAGATACAATGAAAAACTTTTAATTTATATAGTGCCTTAATATCTTAGAATTCCGTATTAAGGCACTATATAAATTAAAAGTTTTTCATTGTATCTTCACTAGTTTGAAAAAGCTACTGTGTAGCGAAACGCGTCACTAATTTAATTTGAACGTTAGTTCAAAATAAAATGAAGATTTAAATAAATTAAATTGTTTTATTTCATCGTTTAATATAAGATCACTCATGTACATTAAAAAATTCACAGATAATCCTCACATACTCAATTATATCAATAACTATAAAATATTATACCGGAAAATTCTCAAATCTATTAAACAAAACTATTATAACAATCGCATCTCTAGAGCTAAAAATTCCTCCAGAGAAACTTGGTCTGTTATCAATAATTTAAGGAACAAAACTCGTACATCAAACTTTATCGACCCCGACGAACTTAACATTCGTAAACATTAGTAAGAATAGTAGCTCTAAAAAATCTCCAAGTCGTGATGCTCTTTCTTTCCTAGTTCCTTCTAAAAGAATCACAGATAGTTTCTTCCTTAGACCTGTAGATAAATTTGAACTAATGCAAACCATTCTCAGCGTTCAAAACAAAACTTCCTGTGGCACTGATGGGTTATCAGCCAAGCTATTTTTAAATATCCCAGATGTGGTGATTGACGTTTTATGTTCTCTAATCAATGAATTCTTTGAAAAAGGTCTCTTCCCTAACTGTCTAAAAACAGCTAATTGTGCAGATCCACAAGGGTGGCGAAAAAAATAATACTGGTAACTATCGTCCTATTGCCTTATTACCAACCTAATCGAAGATAATCGAAAGACTAATGAAAAACCGTCTGTTGCCTTTTCTTTTCAAACATAAAATCTTGAAATCTCAACAATTTGGTTTCCTACCTAATAAATGTACTAATGACGCAATGTTCTCTGTCCTTAATGAAGTATATACCGCATTTAATGCCTATTAAAGTGTTGCTAAGGGAACTGTGTCCAGTTCCCTTAGCAACACTAAACCAAAATTGTATTATGACAGCCGATGTCAGTGTTTTGAATTATAGTCTAGTATAGTAAATACTCACTAGTTTTTGTATTAAGAAAGGTATAATGAAGAGTATCGTTCATTTCACTTCCATAAATGCTTTTCCCGTGCTTGCACGATTTCCCGGGTTCGGCTACGCCTCACACGGGAACCCGTCGCGCGCACACGGGAAAAGCCTATTTTCTGGACTCGTATACTGAAATATACTATACATTTTGTGATTCGCGAAAGCCTTCGATTGTGTGGATCATGAAATTTTGATAAATAAACTGGAATAGTATGGCATCCGTGGTATTCCTTTAATATGTTTTCAATCTTACCTTGAGTGTAGAAAATAACTGGTACGTGCAAATGGTAAAGTTTCGGAAAATTTACCAGTTAGTAGTGGAGTACCCCAGGGTTCAGTTTTAGGTCCAATTCTTTTTTTGGTATTCATTAACGATGTCACTTAGAAATTAACGATAAATTCACTTTATTTGCTGATGACACTAGTGTAACCTGGAATAGTTCAGATATACTAAGTTTACATTCAACAATAGGCAAAGATCTCATTACTATTAAGTCTTGGTCTGACTCGAACGGGCTTTGTTTTAACACTGATAACACTTTAGTTTTATCTTACAAAGGAGTTTTGCAACCACTCAAACTTAACAATAACTTAATAAGATCTTCAAATTCGATTAAGTTTCTTGGTCTCCATATTGACGATGCCTCAAATGGTCTGTACATGTAAACACTTTAGCGAAAAAATTATCTCTGCTTGTTTTGCCATTAAATCTGTGTCTAAACAGCTTGATTCTTCTACTGCTTTAACAACTTACTACTCTTTGTTCGAATCGCACCTTCGTTACATATATGGCTTAAGTAGTAGGACGCATTGCGAATTCTATTTTAAAAAATTCAAAATTTTAACACTTCCCGCTCTATACATTTTGCAATCCGTGTGTTTGGTTCGAAAACACTTTCACAATTTAACTGAGAGACCAATTCATAGTTACCCTACTAGAAGAAAAAATTCCGATATTTATTTAACAATTCCCACCTCTGATCTGGTAAAAAATTCCATCACCTTCAATGCCAAAAAATTATTCAATCAGCTTCCTTCATATTTAAAAATGGCAAATACATTTAATAAGTTCCGAAGATTGACAAAGGCATTTCTGCTTGAAAGACCTTATTATTCAATGGCAGAATTCTACAATATTCCCTAGACTTTTGAGTTACATTGGAATAATTCAATATTTAGAATGATGTACGATATTATAATATTTTATTATAATATATTAAATTTGTATATTTTGTATTATTAGTATAGTATAGTCAGTATTTTAACTTTTAACTTCAAGTTGCGCCTCGTATAAATAAATCTGATGCATTATATTTTTTATTTTTGTGCCTTCATAAATTGATATGACGTTTTTATGAGCTTTTAATTGCTGTAAACCGGCTTTAAAAAGGTTTACATGATTTTTTTGACAGATCAATTACGTCAGATACTGTGACTTTAATGACAGATGGAAGACCAGTTGTTTATTACTTTTTTATACGGCTTTTAAATTTGTAGAAAAATTATTTGATTTATAGAGAGATCATCAAAATAATATCAAATTCAAATCAATGCAGAATACCTAATTCGTAAATGCAGCAATTCATGTACAAACTTCTTTGAATTAATGTTTTTAAAAGTATCAATTATTATTGTACTGCGTGGATTATATGGATTACGTTTTTTCCAATAAATTGAAGACAAAACATGCGAGGTCGTGTAGTGTTTTGTGTCTAAAGAAGGTCAGAATTTCGTAATGTAACAATTAGAAACAGGATTTGATTAATCGGAGCTTAGTAAGTAAGTAAGCACTTACCTAATTTTAATTCTTGTTGATAGAAAATAATGATTTGTAATGATAAAATCGAAGATTTTTGTTACTTAGTTTTCATACCTGATGATTTATTGGCGAGATATAAATAAATCGAAGATACAGTTTCTGATATAATAATAATTAAAATATTTCTTCATATAGGGTGGTACATTTAAGATTTTATGATAGGAATATTGGTAGGGATGTAGGTCGTAATAAATAATCAAATATTATTTGTTGTACTTTAAATTACTTATTATTACCGTTATTAAAAATAATTAACACTATTTTAAACTATCTTGCATAATACAAACTGTTTGTATATAGTTTACATTTCCCTTTATTTGTCACTACTTTAAGTTCTTTTGAATCCACGGAAGGAACTTTTCTACTCTAGTGTATACTCCTGGATACTGTCCTTTTCCACATCCTATTCCCCAAGAAACTATTCCAACTTGTACCCATTTTCCATCATTAATCATCAAAGGACCACCACTATCACCCTAGAAAGTTAAAACAAAGGATAACATTTATTCAAATCACATAAGTGGACGTTAAGAGAAGAAACAGAGTAGTCAATATTTAAATTTGGGAAAGAGGTTGGTTTACACAAATTGAACTAAGTTATCTGTAAATTTCCTATTGAATTGTCTTATTACAATTGTTTTATATCTATGGCGCATATAAAAGACGACCTTGATATAGCTTTTTTAAAAGCCTAGATTTTGTTCAGTAGTTGGTTGAGGTAGTTGTAATGCAAGGGATAATGAATATATCCTTTCCATCAATATTTGAAAAAAAAATGGTTTGATATTTTGGCCCAAAAAAGAAGGGAAAAATAGATAAAATCCTTCAAAAGAACAGACATATCGAAAAATGAATGAATATGATCTAGTTAATAATGTGAAAAAATGAAGTTTTTGGAAAATCTCTCACATTTTTTCAAGTAACGTTCTTGAATTTACTTTGTGAGGGTATTGAAGTAATCACTTTTATCCATGAGTGGAGGAGTCAAAAAGCAGCAAAAAAATCACGTCGACACACTTTTTATAAAGGACGGAAGCTCAAAGCAGTTAAAACAACGTTGAAAAAAAGCACTAAATCAAAACCGAATGTACTCAAACACGATCAATATAACTATTAAGAACCACTTGTTTTGTGCAAGGAACGCTTTTTTCCTCAGGGCGACTGTCAAAATAATTTTTGACGTTACATGGACCTGCCCTATATACAGGGGTCTACAACTTCTGGAAACGGCCACATAATTTAAAACAGTTACAGCTAAATGCTTCAAATTCGGGACTTGGAAATAGGTTTTATTGTTCCAAGTTTTTTCTTGATATAAAGTAGCGTTATATAAATTTTCATTTTGACTAATTAATCAGATGAAACACTATGTGCATGAATTGAAATATTCTCTGCAGATCAAATTTTCACATTTAGCGAATTGAAAACTTGTTCCCACTTCTCGAAAATTTTTCTTCCTAGTCAAATAAATATGAAAAATTTGAGGATTAACTTACACTACAAGAATCCCTATTGGCTTCGCCAGCACATAACATGTGTTCCACGATTCCTCCAGGAGCGGCTGCACCATATTTTACTTTGCAGTTTACGTTATTCCAAATAGGAATATTTACCTCTTGCAAAACTGCAGGTTGAGGTCCACCTAAAGAACCAAAATAATTAATGTATTATAAAAATGGAATTTTATGTATGAGTGCAGGTTGCTTGTATTAAAAGAAAATATCCAGGTCAATAAATATTCTTTAAACATATCCTGAACTGTTGAAAAGAACTGTCTACATACAACAATATTCACTGAATCCTAAGGAAACAAGACGGATCCACTGAATAACGGGATGACCATTCATCCTTAGAAATTAAATGTTAAAAAAGGAAAAATAGGGCACCTTTACATATATCCAGGTTAGGTTAGGTTAAACATTAAAAGTGACTGGGTATATTCGGGCCTTCACATTGGCTCATTCCAATTAATATTGCAACCAATTTAAATCTTGCTTCTTGTCAAAGTTAATGATTAGTTTACTTGGTAGATGATCTTTCAAAACCAAAGTAGAACACTGTCAAACATCGTAAGCTCTAAGCCTTGACGTCGTAGGCACAAAGTATGTTGCAGCATCTTCAAGATAAAGAATAATCTTTGTCAGACTTCCAGACAGGCACGGATGTATAAAAACGTTGTAATGGACTGATCCTGGTTAATATTACTAGAATTACTGCCCAGATTATGAAACAGATTAATACAATAAATTATGAGCTGAGAACCGAATATTGCTATGGGTAGCACATGCCATAAATAAGCGATAAATAATTGGTCTTCTGTTAAAAGTATTAACCAACGGTGCACAGACCACATTGCTATATGAATTTATCCATTATGGAAATATTCTGTCAGGATTTAAAGTAATACACCAAACATATTTAATTTACCTCGATAGGATACAATCGACATTGTCTGCGTGTACTAAAAGAAGTTAGGTCAGCTGAAGCAAATCGTTCATAGGTCATATTCTGCCTTTAGGAAGATCATTTATATAAAGACAGGAGACCATCATATGGATCCGCAGTATCCCATTCGAGGATAACCGTAGGACGTGTATAACTTAATAAATGTTGACAATAATAATGTGAATTAATACAGTTTCCTGTAAAATTGTCGTATTTAGTAAAGCGTTTTAACAATAGATGTCAAAGAATAAAAATATATTATTCTACGCTTCACAACTAGTTTTGAAAAATATTTTTCAAAAACAGTGACCGTTCAACGAAGAAGAAACAACTACTTCCCGGGCTACATGCCCCGACAGATATTGAATTACACTTCTAAGTCAAACGGGGTTGGTAAATCTACAAGATTTAAACCAACCATTCTGGTTTGCAACTAGAAGGGATAACACAACTTGTAGACCGGTTTCGGCGTATTGCGCCTCCTCAGTACAAGGTATATGTTATCGTCCGAGAGTTAATCTCGGACTGAAATGTGACTATAATCAACAAATATTTGTCCCTAACTGCTACTTTCTAACGACGTATCACAAGTAGGGGGTTGCCATTTAAATTTTTGTAGGTGGGGTAGGTGCGTTCTCTCTCATGTCATTTCAGTTCCCCCTCTCTACCCTAGAAACAGTTTTAAAATTTTTTTGAAATCTCTTTCGTTCACGAAGTACAGCCCATTGAAAATTTTAAAATTCACACCTTTTGTGTTCCTTTTTTAAAACAAATTGAATGTCCATTTTAAAAAAAATCTCAAGTGAATACTATATTGATGTCCTATGACGTGTAATGAGACAAACAAGCTGGTATTCGTTTGTATCGCCCAAAAAAACTTTCACAAAATTTGGGTATATTTACTAAAAATATAATAAAATTATTATAAAAATATTGAAATAAAATATTATTTTCTTCACTCTGTAACTTCTTAAGCAAGCAAAATTGTACTGAGGTAAATTGACTCAAATTAACTGAGTTACTTTTGTCCAAACTAACTACATCTGAAGTTTGGCCCATTGTTCACTGAACACCCTGTATATTATATACGTAAACAATAACTTACTTTCTCTTAAGCTACCCCATCCGATTACTGTGCCAGTTTTACCTGCAGGATCTGTTGCAATCGTAGGAAGACATACCGATCTAATTTGTTGAGTAAAATCTACAGGACTATCCAATGTCAATATTGCTATATCATTGTACTGCAAATAAACAATTCCAAGTCTCGATTAGTACAAAAATTGTAACTACAATAAAAAAATAACAACAAAATTTTTTTGGATGAGACGGTGAATTTCTTTTCCATGCATATAAAAAAAATATAGATTTAGCTACATACCAAGGTTCTTGAATCAAAGCCTCTGTGCCTTACTACCCTTTTCACCCTCTTTTCTATGTGACGTGTTTCTGCATTCGATTTGATATTGTGATCTCCGAGTCTCACTGTAAGCCTTGCAACATCCCAGGAGCTCATGCTGAAAGTAAATAATAAAATTTTGTTTAAAATAAGGGGAAATACAAATAATAACATAATCTATAATTGCACATTGTATTTTAGACTTCTAACAATACTTACTGAGCAACACAATGAGCAGCCGATAAAATATGACTGTTATCGATCAAAGATCCTCCACAAAACTGTCTGCCTCCATTGAACAGAGCTGCAATCCAAGGCCATTCGTTAACCTCAGTATTATGACCTCCAACAATCCTTTTCTGGTCTTGATAGCCATTCTTTGCCCCACACGAACCCGTTGGAAGAGCGGGAGTTACAGCAGGAATATCAGTAGGTTTGGTGATTGGTGGTTTGTAGGTGGGAGGCTTATAGGTAGGATAGGAAATTGGTGTATAAATGGGATTTATAGTTGGATATGCAGAACTAACTGGTTTCTGGGACGTCGGAGGCCAAGCTGTTGGAGCTATAGTTGGATATGTTGGTGAGGCTGGGTGAGTTGGAAGAGGAGGGATAGTATTATTAGGAGAATGGGTTGGTAAAGGTGGAGGCCAGTTAAATATTTGAGGATAGTATGGTATTGCGCTATCATTTGTTTGTACGGCGTCTATCACTGTGTCTTCTGGTTCTATTATTGGTTTATCCGTAGTGGAAGCGACTGATGTGGGGTCTGTTGGTTTGGCTGGATTCGGATTTGTACAACAAACTCCAAACATCTGAAATAATTTTAATTTCAGAATGATAATTGTATAGTTTGTATTCTTTGAGCAGATACATACAACGTTCTTTTATCTTAAAATATATGATTATTGATATAAGTTATGAGGTTATAAATTCAAGTATATTAAATTTTCTTGTACTCTGTAGTGTATACATTCTATTAGAATGTGTCTCAATGGGTGAGAGCAATGCATTTTGGTGGATTTTCGAAAGTCTTGAGATGTCCATGTCCAAGACGACCATCTTATCAGAAATCTGGTCTCTATGTCTCTATGGTCTGGTCTCTATGACGGACCGTTTTCGCGAAAAATCGGTTTAAGCTCATCATCTGTCTGTGCATACGTTTCTATGGACTAACAAATAAATTTCTAAACACTTTTTATAAAAAGGTCGAGATTCATTAAATATCATGACAATATCCCACTTAAACAGGAATCTGTTTTGAAGTTATTCTGAATTAGATCGATGTTACACCGCCATCCTTAAAGAGTTCTAGCTCCCTTAGGAAGCATTTTTTGATAGGAGGATTTGAAATCAAATAAGCTATATCTTTTGCTGATTATTTTCTAGAAGGATGTCTTCAAAAGTTCATGTGGTATTTAAATGATAAGATTCTAGACGAGTATGTTAGGAGAGGTTCTTATTATCTAAGCCAGAGATGTGGTTTATTGGCTTCAAAGCAAAAGCTCTAAAACTTCCAAGGCAAATATGAAGACCGGTATTTTGAATAGAGTTCAAAATTATCATTGCGGATTTTGATACTGACATGTCAATGAAGCAGCAATACACTTGGATAGAACTAGAGAGTGCTAGTCTCTACATATTTACTCCTTCTATAGCAAATGGTACTTGTGCCATGATGATGTTTAAGAGCTGTTTTATATGAGTCAGTTATCACCAACCAGCAGTACAGCATGCTGTGATGTTAGTTGCCTATCCCATTCTTGAAATAATTACCCTATTTTTAGTTTTTCATATGTTTATGTTCTTAACATGATTTAAATGTTTCAATTCTAAATCAACAATTAAGATTTCGAATTTTCGAAGAAGAAAAATTTTGTACGCTCATTGTTTGCAGAAATAAACTAAAAAATCTCGTACAAAACTCGAATCGAACTTGACTCGTTCTAGGTCCAGTGACGTACCTAATCAGCATCATAGAATAATGAGCATAAATCTGTGCGGTGCCTCCGTTCTATTAAGGAAAAATAGAGGGGTTATTTCAGGATTGGTTATTTTGTTAACAAACGTGGATAGCTACTACTTTTAATAAATAATTTATGAACTTAGATAAAAGAAACCAGAGATGGCTTCAAGCATTCGCTTAAATATCAGATTGTACTCTTTTAAGAATATATTATCTGAGCTTTTGAATATTCACATAATAATTTCAAGGAAATTCCAAATGAGATTATCAGTAAATTAAAACTTGTAAAAACGTAATAAATTGAAACATTTGGTAATAAATTATTATTATTATTTATTGAGTTGCCACTGCCTTAGAATATTATTAAATATGTTACGGTTGAAGTATTTACTTGGTTAATATATAAACCAGCTGGATGCTATACAAAATATATAATATAAATATCTAATACTTTGTATTCCACATAAATTTTTTAAAAAAGAGGAAGGGAATATGTATATATACCCCCTGCACCAGTTTGTAGCTGGGCCGTTGGCCAAATACCTAGTAACTGTCTTTTATATACTATACAGTTACCAGTTAGTTTATAAACTAGCCAAGTAATCACTTAAACCGTAACATATATAATCATTTGATAAAAAGTTCTCGTGAAACTTTAAGAGTCACTATCTTCCATAAGAATTAAGAATCATCGTATCAGCATCCAGAAAAAATGTGTTCTCGTGCTGCTACTTTTATTTATTAGATTTTTATTCTAATCTTCTAATCTTCTCATGTTAATGTAGATGTGGGGGGTGAGTACAGTACGTTTATTGACGGGAAAATGTGAGGGGGAAAGGCAGAATGCGAAGTTAACCGTGTTATCCCTTTGGTTTCTTCAATCTAAGTTTTCAACTATATTTTTTTTTAATTGAGTTTACCTGTCGGCCTTGTGCTGTATAATAACTGCAAGTATCGTACATACCAAGTACCCAACTTTCAAAATTACCAAATTCAGCTATTTTAAAATATGGATAACATTGTCTGAATGAAGTGCACTTCCCTATAACTCCCTTGGCTGTAAGACACTGGCCACTAGTGGCAATATTCAACGAATTAGTGCTAAAAGCACTCCAAACCTGTGGAATTACAAACGGGTTGTACACTGGTATGGCAGGTCCTCGAAAGTAAAATTGTCGATTAGTTCTTTTACCTTCAGGCAGATCCGCTGAAAAATAAAACAAAACGTTAAACATTAATATTTTTTCTACTGATCAACCGCTGTGAGAATGCATTTCAAGATAAAATATTGGTTTAACCCATGGACGTATAATATACGTCCATGGTTTAACCTGTACAGGTACCATTAAAAAGATTTAACGATCATTACGATTTAATAAATCATTATTATTGTTATTTAAAAACACACCAAGCAAGAGTAGTTGAATAATAATAACCTAATTATACTTTCTATATGTTCGGTTGACAAACTCTTTCCATCTTAAATTGACATTCAAAGTAATTCAAATATATTTCGCATTATTTTCGTACAGAACTATTGTACCACCACTAATTGAAAAATAATTATTCTTCTGTTGGTCAAATCAGTTTCACATGAAAAATAAAGCTTCAGCAAATTAAGAAAAATTTAGGGTCAAGGCATGCATCATGGATGGTCTCAATGGCATGCATCCTACAGACTAAACAAAAAATAGTTTCAAAATGTGGTATTATTAGATTATATTAGTTGTTATGAGGTGAATACTAAACTTTTTCCACGGTGTTCTTCCTAGATCTATTGTGGTTCTTTTTATCTAAATTATTTGTACCAGCCCAACACTCTTAATGAAGTTCGCCAGCTTTGAGATAAGTACAAAGAACCGCACATTTGCCAGGATATCGCACTGGCATAGAGTGTGCTGTGCCGTTTCTTCTCCTGTAATTGACAGAATCTTCGTTTTTCAATCCCATCAGCTTCAAGTGCCTATTGAGCTTACAGTGCCCAGTTAGCAGACTCAACACAGTTTTGACAGTATTCCTGTCTTCACTGATTAAGTCTGCCGTAACCTTTGGCGAATGTTTTATTATGAACTGTTTCGCTTGTTTCTATCCTGGTGAATTTGTCCACCATTCCATGGATTTGTTGGCTACCCACTTTTCTGTAGCCCCTTTAGTTGTCGTTTTTGCAACGCCGTAGAATGTCTCTAGTCCAACGAATGACATTGACGAGCATAGTTTGGCCATTTCATAGCATATAACAAACAATGAACTCTAACTTCTTCATTTGTAGAATATCTAAATTTAAATCGGTAGCATCTGCTCCTCTGTAATTAATTGATATTAGTAATTTTAGTTTTTCGAAGAAATGCTAAATTTGTCTAGGACATATAATTCTTCTTGTGAAAGTTTGCTGGTAGTATAATTCCAGCTACTCTCTAGTTAGAAGGTACAGGTTTCGATTTAAAAGCTGCATCAAATTCGTAAGTCAATATAAGGTTTGTTCCAGCACACCAATGAACTAGTTTGTGAACTGTCTGTATCATGCGCAATAAGTAAGTTGTAATGCGATTTTATTATTGCGCATGTTGCGGTCGGTTCCCAAATGAGTTTTTCTACAACTGCTATGGAACCTTACTTAATTTCAAAACCAAATATTTCTCATACTGTGAGAAATAATACTTCTCACGGCACTTTGCCCACGCCACATATATTTATATGGAGAATCAAATAAAATCGACAAAAACTTAATAGGCTACTGTCATCTTTAAATACCTACTTAGTTGTCACAAAACTGTCAGATTATATTAGAAAATATGTTAAAAATTTTAAAAAATGTCAAAAATTTGGAAATATGGTCAAAAATTGTCAAAAATTTGGAAAAATGGTAAATAATTGCCAGATATTTTCTAAAATTGTCAAAAATTTGGAAAAATGGTTAATAATTGTCAGAAATTGTCAAAAACGGTCAAAATTTTGAAAAAATGGTCAATAATTGTTAAAAATTGTCAAATATTTGGAAAAATTGTCAAAAATGGTCAATAATTGTCAGAATCTGTCAAAAATTGTCAAATATTTTAAAAAATGGTCAAAAATAGTCAATAATTGTTAAAATTTTGTAAAATGGTCGAAAATTGTTAACATTTTGGAAAAATTGTCAATAACTATAAAAAAATGTCAAAAATGGTCAATAATTGTTGAAAATTGTCAAAATTTTTGAAAAGTTGTCAAAAATGGTCAATAATTGTCAGAACCTGTCAAAAATGCTCAAAAATTGGCAAAAATGGTCAATAATTGTTAAAATTTGGAAAAATGGTCTAAAATGGTCAAAATTTTTGAAAAATTGTCAAAATTGATCAATAATTGTCAAAACTGTCAAAATGGGTCAATAATTGTTAAAATTTGAAAAAATAGTAAAAAATTGTCAAAATTTTGAAAAAATGGTCAATAATTATAAAAAATTCTCAAAAATGGTCAATAATTGTCAGAACCTGTCAAAAATGGTCAAAAATTGTCAAAAATAATCAATAATTGTTAAAATTTGGAAAAATGGTCCAAATTTTTGAAAAATTGTCAAAAATGATCAATAATAGTCAAAACTGTCATAATTGGTCTATAATTGTCAAAAATGGTCAATAATTGTTAAAATTTAAAAAAACTGTCAAAAATTTTGAAAAAATGGTCAATAATTGTCAAAAATTATCAAAATTTTTGAAAAATGGTCAAAATGGTCATTCTATTTTGCATAAGAAGCAAGCTTCTATCGGCGGTCCGACGACCGCTCACCTTTTCTTTTTGTTTTACTAACCATAAAAGAAATATTAAGTTACTTCACTTGTATTCTTTAAATTTGTGCAGTTGTAGAAAAAGTATAGTGTGCAACATGTGGGGAAAGTACTTTTCTCACTTGTTGCACAATATACTATTATTGGTGTGTTGGAACAAACCTATAATTGCTTGTTTTCTGCGATCAGAACACATCCTCATGCATTTAGTTTGTTCTCATTTCTTCTTATAAATCCATTGGGGAAACAATTGTTTATGATTTTCTGTTACTTCTAAGTGTTAAAATAGATATTTATTTATAATTTATACGGGCCAGTTTTACGATTTAACCAATTAAAGTTTATCCACCTCACATGAATATTTTTTGTATATTCTTTGATTGAATTTTGTCAATAATGTTATCAAACATCTAATCTTTATTCAAATAAAGTCACAAGTGATGTAATTCAGTTTTATTTAAAGCTTGATGTAGTCATCTTTATTCAGTATGTAAAATAGTGAGAGAGTGTTTAAATGTAAATTTGCAATGACGGGAACCATAATACAGGGTAGACAACTTAAAGATTGTATTGTAAACTTGCAATGATTGTTTTTTAGAATTTCATATTTTAGTAACTGAAAGTCGCAGTATTCTGAGAATAATATCTGACATAATGCCTCCAACAGTAAACAATGACCTGCCTTATACCTTCCTATAATTGCAAATGGGTCCTACGAACAGACAGCTGTTGGTATACGAATGGCTCAAAAACACCCTCAGGCTCTGGTCTAGGTGTAAACAGTCACAGAACTAGGACAGATATATGATCCTCCCTAGGATCCTAAGGCAGAAATTCACGTCATTGATTTATGTGTGGAGAGATTGGAGAAAACCAATCTCACACACAGATCGAAAACGTGTAACGTCCAAATTAGTCCCAAACTACCAAAAAATAATCTCCTCAATAGGAAGACTCAACAAAGTGTCTCTGGTCTAGATCCCTGGCCATTCTGGTATGGATGGCAACGATAAGGCAGACTCCTTTGCAAGAAAGGGTGCCTCATATGATTTTATCGGACCAGAACCTGAAATTGGCATCTCATTAAGTTTTGCACAAACACAAACACCAAATACCTGGACATCATGAAGAATTTCAGACTGATATAATTTACCGGGATTGGTTCAGACAAAGGCTTTTATACATCCTTCGAAGAGTGTCTTCAAACCAGTCTTAGACTATAGTAGGCATAATCTACGTTGTCTAACAGGCCTTTTAGCAGTCCACTGTCCTCTGAAACATGATAAGGTAAGACTTGGACTGTCGGATGATCCGACGTACCGTCTTTGTCTGGAAGATGATGAAGCAGCAGAGCATATACTTTGTGTTTTTCCGCTACTACTCGAATCAGGTATATATCTGATGTTAGATAGGATCTCTGTCGCTGCGACACGAATCAGGTAAATGATGTTTGGCAGGGTCTCTCTCTCACCTCAGACCTGAAATATTATTCACCTAATAAACTAATCGGCATTGTTAAGAAGCTGAATTTGTTTGATGAAATATAAATCGGTGTGAGTCACTCACCACAAACCTAACCCCTAACTTAAGACGTGTGAACCCGGAATAGACCACCCTGCTAATAGAAAGACGATTTTGGCTACTGAAAGTAATGTGACAGCGGTGTTACTACAGGTATTTTATTAGAATAATAGGTATAATATGTATAATAATCATACATGAGTATAATTATGGAGCTAGGGGCGACGACTTAGCACTGTAGTGGAACGCATCTGATGCGATCATTACGGTGAAGCACTGTCGAACTTGGTTAGTACTTGGATGGGTGACTACTGGGAAACACCGTCGTAGAGCCTGCACCGAAACACTTTAGACTACTAGGGTGAGTAGCATATCACAGCTCGCAGGCATTATACCAAACATATGTCCAAACTATATAAGACTAGCATAGTTAAGCAGCGTTTGCAAAATGTTGTCATAGAAAGCACTTAAACACATAAAATAAAAGAACTAATATTAGCATTGTAGTATTTACGAAGAAAAATACGTACAATAAGAACAAAAGAAAGACAAAATGAATGACATCCATGGATAGTAATAATGGATGAAATACCGGAAAATATAAAAATGAATATATGCAGGATTATTATAAAAGCCAACTATGTAAGTCTAAAGAACATAAGGTTTTCCACTAAATACTTATAACTAATATAAGTATAAAAATATGGTTCTAGGATATTTAAAACAAAAATTAATACCTAACTCAATCAGAAATTATACCCCCGATATACACCACTGACAATCAAGTATTTACTCTACAAACAACGAACGACAACACTGAACAACCAATTATACAATTTTTAAATTGTATTGTATATGTCTAGTCTACTTTGCATTTAATATTCTTACCATGTAATGTTTACGACTGAATATAATGAATTAGAAGTCCTGGTTGTCAGTTGTCCGCGAAATAATAAGTTTCTATAAGTATCTAGACTTTAGGCTATCTAGTGCAGATTGGAATATGCAAAAATGCCTTAAGTGACGAGATACCTCGAAAATGCCGTAGTATTTCTCCATACCATAGTTTCAAGTTTAATATGTTGGAGTAATGCCATCTTCATAGGTGGTAAGAAGCACATCTAAGTAAATGATCGCCTGCTTGCTCGACATACATGTCGTGAGGCAACTACCTATAACGTTAGAGTAACGTAGATATTTCCGAAATAGAAAAACAACGTAATTATAGCCCCTTAATAAAAATTTATATGATCCGCTTTTGTAATATATCTAGAAGATATATACATCCTCTTTAAACCGCAACCATTGTCTTCTTGGTTTTCAGTGGATATTCGCAGCTACTGTATACTGATAGAATACAAAATATCAGAAATAAAATCAACGACTATCAGATTGTTGAACTCGATTTTTTAATACAACGAATTTTAATTAATTCGCACTGAATTCTATTAAAATTGGAAGATATTTTATACAGTGTAGGCCGTAGGATAAAAAAAATATTAACAACGTTTTCAATAATCCATGGCTTTGACATAGACCAACGAGCCAGACCTTTTTTTCTCATGCAAAAAGACGTCCTCCTTTATATGATTTATGACGTGTTTTTTAATTTTTTCATAAAATTGACGCCTTCAGAACAATGTGGGGTGAATAGTTTCCATTGAAATGTTCTGTATATAATTCTCCTGTGCTTGTGAATGCTACTGAACTCCTCCTAAACGGCTAGACCGATTTTGATGAAATTTTTCATTTGTGTTCAAGTGGAATCGAGAATGGGTTAGATTCACAATTGGTCCCGGTAGGTGGCGTTGCAAATGAGTTCACACTGAACAACTCGTATAAACGGCTGGGCCGATTTCGATGAATTTTTGTGTGTGTGTGTTTGAGCAAGATGTGGATAGTAGGTGGCGTTGCAATTGAGTTCACACTGAACAATTCCTAAACGATTGATCCGATTTTGTTGACATTTTGCGTTTGCGGTTTACAGAAAATAAGAAACAACACGCGGAAAATAACATTATTTTACTAAAATAAAGTAGGTCTTAATTACATAACCTAAATAATACTCTGCATAGAAAAATAAAAATATCTCAAAAACTGATAACTTGAAGTATGGAAAATGCTTGATAAAAATAGTATGGTAATAGCACTCTTCGACAATGATATAACATTCGGTCTGATCCATTTAAAATTACTGAGAAAATTATGTACTTGAGCTTTGACTCACCATGTATTCGATTTAATACATATTTGCAAAATAGTTCGCGTTTTTAATTTTGATAACCATCAAAAAGCTTTAGCTTCGATAAATTATTATTCTTATACAGTGCGTTGAACGATTTTGACGGAAAATTGGTTATAACTGTTCAAATAACCTGTAGGTATAACATATAACCTAATATTGTTGTAATGTGGAAGTGAAGTAGATTTCAGCTTTAAAGTAAAATATAGGTTGTTTTATTTAAAAAAACATAACTTTGATCTGGCACCGAGGTACTTATGGAACACACTGTAACATTGTTACTAATTTTGAAATATGAAGCTTAAAGCTGCCTACAATTTTTATAATTAACTTTTATTGGAATCTTTCATGATGTCAGACCTACTGAGTTTTATTACACTAATCAGTCACCCTGTATATATAAACACTGAAAGATTATTTGGGATCGTAATATTGTAGTTCACTTCACTAGACTTGACAAAAACTAACAAAACGTAGCAAGGGATGCTAGGTTATGTCCAGAGAGATATTTCTTCTAAAGATTATGTGATTGATTATAGTGAGGTAATAGTTATTTAACCAACTAGTGTGTTAATAAGGGCTATTAACAATCTCAAACATTATCGATAACGATAAAATATCACGATTGTTAATAGCCGTCATTAATACACTTATTACCCCACTATAATCAATCACATAATCTTTAGAAGAAACATCCAGATATATATTTCTTCTAAAGATTATGTGATCGATTATAGTGGGGTAGTAGTGATTTAAGCAACAAGTGTAGTAATAAGGACTATTAACAATCGAGATATGTTATCGTTATCATGTTTGAGATTTTTAATTGCCCATTTAATACCTACTCGTGTAGGGGAAAGGCGGGAGGTTTGGGACGGGTTTGGTTTGGGACATATTCAAATTTGCCGCCTTAAATTGCTTCTAGTATAACCAAATCGCGGCAGTAGTTGGCCTTCTAGTGTAATACCATGTGCGTGACCAAACATTTGGATTGTTACTGTGACTTGGTGCAGCAGGATATAATTTATGTTTTTGTCATATTCTGGTAAGATTTCACCTTAGATTACTTTTTTTAGTCTAACAAAATATAATCAGATTTTTAAAAATATAGTGGGGCTACGATATTATGTCATAAATAGAGTAATCATTGACGTATTTAGATTTCTTAAAATCTAACTTCAACTTTTTAATTCGGATTTTTATTAAATATGGTGTATATGAGGGAGGTTTGGACCACACAATACCTATTGTTTTTTGAAAATTATATATTTTTTCAGAGTTTGAATCATGCCTCATACATATAAACAGAAGAGTAATAGAGAAAGATTACCTCAGAATCTGATTGATAAAGCAATCAATGAGGTTAGACAAGGAAAAGGAATAAGGCCTACAACTAAGAAGTATGGTATTCCGAAAAGCACATTGCTACGTCTTTCAAAAAATAATACTTTTAAAAGGAGTGATTATTCCACAAAGTATTGAAGCAAACAAGTTTTCTCGAAAGACGAAGAAACCATGTTATCTCAATACTACATACAGGCTTCGAAACTACACTATGGTCTAGGTCTAGATCGTAAGGCGGCACTTAAGCTTGCATATCATTTTGCAAAAAGTAACAACATTAATTATCCGAAAGCGTGGGATACTGGGGAAAGTGCCACTAAGGATTGGTTGCGGGGGTTTTATTCTCGCAATAACAACATATCTTTGAGAAAGCCTTAGCAGATCCACCAGCTTCAACAAAAATAATGTAGATGCATTTTATCAAAATTTGAAGACTGTTTTGAATGATAAAAATATTAGACCTGAAGATACTTGGAACATCGACGAAACGGGACATACAACAGTTCATAAACCTAAAAAAGTATTGACTCAGAAGGGATCCAAGCAAGTTGGTCAAATGACTTCCGGTGAACGGGGGACTCTAGTAACAATGTATAAATGCTATTGGCCAAACTATCCCACCATTCTACATATTTCCAAGAGTAAATTTTCGTGAAATTATGATAAAAGGTAAGGTATGAATTATTCATATACAATTGTTAATTCAACGTATTTAATTTATTTTAAGGTGGACCCACTGGCTGTAGGGGGGCAGCTCACCCAAGTGGCTGGATGACTGGTGCGAATTTTCTAATTTTTTTTAAACATTTTTTGGAATACGCCAAACCTTCTAAAGAGAGGCCCATCCTAGTTATCTTTGATAATCACGATAGCCACATCCAAATTGATCTCATTAATATGGCAAGAGAAAATAACGTGATTGTACTAACTCTCCCACCTCACTGCAGCCACAAATTGCAGCCACTAGATGTCTTTGTTTACGGTCCCTTGAAAACTTATTTCAATGCGGCTGCTGACAGTCTGATGTTGAGACAACCAGGAAAGCCCATACAGATCTATGATATTCCTGATCTTTCTAGAGAAGCCATAGAAAAGGCTTGTACTCCTTCAAATATAATAAAAGGTTTTAGGTGTACTGGCATCTATCCCTTTAACGAAAATACTTTTACCGAAGATCACTTTTTGGGAGCATATGTGACAGATCGGGATCAACAAGAACAGCAGGCTCACTCCTCAACAACCTGAACAAGTCGAACCTGAACAACCCGAACTCGAACCGGAACAAGCTGAACCATCATCCTTAGCAGCAACCAAGGAAACTAAGTTTACTCCAGAAAAAATTATGCCATTCTCAAAAGCAGCTCCACGTATCAAAAAAAGTGGTGGAAGAAAAACTGGGAAATCCAGAGTTATAACACATACCCCTGTAAAAAATTAAATTGAAGAAAAACAGTTATGCAAGAGAAGAAAGATAGAGTTACAAACGAAGAAAACTGCAATAAGGAAGCTAAATATGAAAGTGACCAAGGAAAGCTCTTCTTCCGATGATGAAAACCTTGACGAGAAGAATCTGTGTAAAGATAGTAGTGATGATTTAGAATTCACTAGCGATGAATATAATGACACTATTGAGGTAAACACTTCGGATAAGATTTTCAATGTAGGCGATTATATTTTAGTGAAATTAAAAGTAGACGGTAGGAAGGGAAGCTTTGTACACTACATCGCCAAGATTTTAGAGGTTCTCCAAACTGAAACTTCCTACCTGAAGGTAAAATACCTGCGTAAGAGCGGAAAACTGAATAATTTCTATTTTCCAAATGAAGAGGACATCGATGAAATTTCTCAAAACCAAGTTGTGGGGAAATTGAAGGAACCAAAAAACAACGCATCGAGTAAAAGGTTGTGTAAATTTATATATTTCGCGGAGAATCTAAAAATGTACGAAAATTTACGTTAATTTTTTACCTGTCCCAAACCACCCACCTGCCTGGTCCAAACATCTCTCCCAGGGGGAGGTTTGAGACACTTCATTTTTTTTTGGAAATGTCAATTTCAATTTTTTTTTCATACAATGTTTCAACAATAAAGATTCTGTTTCATTTCGAAACTGTCTTTTCTTTATTTTGGGGTGTTCTTAGTTGTATCAACAGAGAAGCTATGCGTTTTGTGAAAATCGTCCCAAACCTCCCGCCTTTCCCCTAAGTCACAAAACTTTTCCGTCCACTGTACAAGTTGTATTCTTTTTCCTAGATATTTAAAATCAAAGAATATTTATTTGATTCATAGGTAAGTACCTACTGTCAAAAATAAATCATAACATTGAAATGTCACAGAGAAGGTCGCCGGTTCAAATGTCACAAATGTTTGTTTTTCTTTAATTCTTTTTTGGATGTTTTAACACTAATAATAATATAATAAAAACGATAGGAAAGCCAAAAACTAGAAGTATTCTATACTAGAAGTCAGTTTTACGGCCTTTCTTAAGAATATTATTGTACGTTTGTTTGCCTATGCCATAATCGTTTATAATAGAAAATTGTTCATTAATAGGGGTCATTAATGAATGATTTTGTGTACATTAATATAACTAAGTTGGTAACTCGGCGGTTTTCTTGCTCCGATTATTGGATACTTTCTAGGCTAGTACCTACTTACCTAGCTCCTCAGCTTTCCTAATTTTCTACGGAAAAGCCTGCAATTATAACGATATGCAATGAGAGCGTCGGCCTTAAGTTCCTGGTTCTCAGCACGACGCTCGATTTCAAAGATCTGCAATCTAATTCTTCAAAACGAATACCATTGTTTAATAATATTACTAAACAATGCTAATACTAATAATTTATCGTTCGTACGTCCATTATGTTTAAAATACCTATATTTTCCCATTTATCGGACAGCTCACGCATATTTCTATCGCACTCTATAAATCTATATCTAAAGTCGCATCGTAAAGGTGAATGGTCTTTACGACCTTGACAATGACTTCCGATTAATTTTCTACACTAGGAGCAGCCTGACAAGAAAAAAATGCTCTACACATTATTCTTTTATTTAAAAAGTAAAAGTAAATATGAGCTTCCATTGTCATGCTGCAAATTATTTTTGACATATTTAACAGTACTTTGAAATCTATTGAAAATGTTAGTATATTTTAATTTCGTTATTATACATACGAATAAAATTAAAATATGAAAAGGTACCATTTGGCAAGAATGTCTAAATCCATTTTATTTTTCATTTGCATCTGCCTATTTAGTAATGCAGTGAATTTGTTCTGGTGCCGAGTTTTTTGTCCAGACGTTCAAAAAATCGTACTTTTTTAATAACAGGTAGGTATAATAGAATATTATTTGTAAACATAAACATACTATTATTAAAACGAATATAGGTAATATTATAGTATAATAATTTAAAAGTAATACCATCGCGTTTCGCGTTTCAAATATACAGTGTGTCTCAGAATTTTAAGAACTAAAATCTAACAATAGGTTTGTTCGCGGGTGCACTTCAGAACCAGTTCAGGGACTATTCGCATGCGAATTCTAAAATGTGGCGTTCGCGGTTATGTAGTTCTGAATTTTAAATAATAGTTCGTTGTTCGCGAAGCATATCGGATTGCTTCGTTATCGATTCGGAATCAGTCCTAGCGGTTCTCTGATTTTGGTTCCACTGCTTATGCGCAAATAATCGATATGTCAGTTTTTTTCTTATTTTAGTTGCTTATGGTTGTTTATTTTTTCGTTTGTTGTGTTATAGCATTGTAAGCAAATATTAAAAAAGCAAGAGTCACTTGTTTTGTTTTCGTTCAGGTACTGACAGGTTCTGATACCGTTCGCGGTATAATCATATTATTAGATGGTTCGTAACTAGGCATGCGCTCTGTACAATTTAAAATTAATTCGGAACTGGTTCGGAATCGGTTTGGATTGTAACCCGCAAACATAGCTAATGAATAGGTGGGTGGGATCGAAATAAAGGGATTATTACATGTTACTTTTTCGTAATTGCCTACCTGTTAGAGCGTTCTAATCTAAGAAATAGAGAATGGACAATTTTAGGGTTCTGATAAATATTCGAAAAATTTTCTACTTTTCTAACTTTATCTCAAAAGAGTCTTGAAATATCCCGCTCCAACCGGACACATTTAGGTAAAATCCAAATAACATCAGTCCTTCCTACAACTTTTTTCCTATAGGCCTTTCTTAGTGAGTTATAGGGTACTAAATTTATAAATTGAAAACTTTCATGTACAACTCTTTCCGAAATTAAAAGCCATCGTCAATTATTTAGTTTATAAATTAATTTATTTTTGCTGATGCTACAGGATCGAACTTGGATCACTGGCTAGAATGTCAAAGTCAAAGAATTTGTTAGTTTATTTCTCGGCTATTTTAATTAGAAGGGTTTTTTTAAAGATCCAAAAAATTAGTGGTTTCAAAAGAGTATGGAATTTTGTGTAACTGTATAGAGCACATTAAGCTTTTATTGAAATTAACCATAGATTTAATTTGGTTTAGGAACGAGTTAAGACGTTAACTACAAGAAATAATCAAAGCAGTTTTCAATAAATACCGAATCTAAATTTTTAATTTTTGATCTATTTCTATTTCAAAAATACCCAAAGCTGTGTATTGTTCTGTTAATTAATTATTATGCCAGATACAATCTTTTTTTTATTTAAATTTCATTCTAGTTAACGAAATACAGCATACAATTCTTGAAAACTTCTGAGCCACTCTTATACTTTTGATAGAAGTATGTCAACTACTGGGGTTTTCAGAAGTTGTCTTACCATCCTTATACATATTTTATATTTCTATGTCGTGACAATCATTCAAATTTTTGCTATAATAATTACTAATATCCATCAGTGTTGCAAATTCTTCTTTTTATGTGATAGTAACGGTAGTGGCAGGTTAAGTTAATGTCCGTTTTAAAAGACTACATAACGGAATGTTGACGTTTTAATATTTATTATTCATAAATTTAAAACAATAATTCAAGCCCTGTTCGACAAATAAAAATATTTTCAGGTTTCTTGAACCGAAAATGAATATTAAATTTGAATTAAATTTTTATTGATTCTCAACACAGACTTATTTAAACTGCTAGATGTTGCAAATTAATCATGTCTGAAATACTTTTAAAACTTTGAAGTTTTCGTAATTTACCTTGACAGGCCGGATATCTTTTTATAAATTTTTAAATTTATCTTAAAAATACCTAGGACAATTTATTTTTGTAAAACTAATTATTACATTTAACAGTGTGCATAACAACAGTAAAAATGTACCGGTCCATTGTATCTACAAATTACTGCTAATTTATGTGAATGAAAAAATAAGGTATTTATATTGATAAAATAATATTCAAAATATAAAAGCAAAAGGAAAGGATTTATATTAAAACTCCCCAGTGGAGGCCTGTAAAAAATAGTTTCCCCGTCATTGGCCTTTATTATATCCATCAAAAGTGCGTTTTTAACTTTCTTTTGTAATCATATTTTTTTAGACGCCTTTCGATATACCTATTGAAAATTGAACAACCTACTTTTATCTCAACTTGTTTTCAAGTTACTTTGCAAAATGAACCAGCTTGGGACACTGAAGGGACATTGAAGTTTTCACAAAACTTTCTTATTTAATATATATTACAATTTAATAGATATTAAAACCCTGCTTATTAAAGTTTCAAATACCTTGTTTTTATATTATACAATAAATTTACTTCAAGTAAAAATAGGTATAACGAATAGTAGTACAATTTTTTTACTTAAAGAAATAACAGAAAATCAGAACTTTTCAAAAAGTTTTAAAAATTGGAATGAATACCTAAATCAAAGATCACAAAAATATTTATTTTGTAATCTCTGCCTAAATATCCTAATTTATTAACTTTTTAAATAAATACTTTTTGTTTCGTGATGTAACAAAACTTTTTTAATACTTAATAAAGAGAATTTTTTCTCATAAAATAACTACGACTTTAGTGCGAAAAATCAGTCAAACTTTGTGAAATTTCTCCATGATAAACCAAACTAAATATAATTTGAAAATGCCATACTATAGGTACTATCAATTTGAAAAGATGTGAGTACGTTCACGAAATAATTTTGAATTTAAGTTATAAATTATATAAAAGTATTTAAAAAATATATTTCGTTTGAGTTAACCGTAATTATATCAATTTTTTTCATAAAAAAATATACAAATACAATAGCAAATTGTATTTATAGAATTAACTTTTATTCGGGTTTCATACCTGCTTCAATGATAACACCTTCAGTGTCAATCTCATTATTACTTTCTTCAGCATACACTTTTAAACTTATCACAATCAAACACAAACAGGTATGTACAGTTAGCCTCATGATCAATAGGAAATATTTAATTTTCACAATACCGCAGCCAGTGTGGTAAGGCAATGTCTTTATTTTGTAAAGCTGCTCTTATAAAACTCGAATCCGTGTACAGCTCCCCTCTCTGCCAAGAGGACTTAATTCACAAGAACTTAGCAAGGATCTTTTATTTTATACATCAATAAAGATTTAGAAATGTTTAGGATGGTCAATATATATTTTATGTTCAGTTATAATCTTCAATTTTTGTAACTATAAATGTTTGTACAATCTTACAAATTTACAGTTTTACCGTTTATTTACATATACAAGTTAAAGTATGTTAAAAAGAGACACCCTTTTATAGATTTTAAAACTTAAGTTTAAATAAAGACAAATTATATCTACGATCACTAAATTTAACATTTGATGGTACAAAAAATTCAGACAGAATATGAGGGAAATATGTCAATATTTTCAAAATTTTAATCAATGTTTTCAATCCCAATGTGGAATTTAAGGATTTTAAGATGGAAAGTTTAAATTTCTATTAAAATTAAACTTGCCTGTGGTAACCTGTTCATTTGCAAAAAGGTCGTAACGTTCATGTAGGAAAATGAACTTTTCTAAAAATCATATAATGACGTTTACGGAGAGAATGAATAGAAAAAAAAGAACGTACTTAATAAAAGAGAAGTGGTAAAGACAAAAAAGTTGAGAATTAATTTATAGACTTGTTTAGGAAAAAACCTGTGATTTTCCTTTCAGAGTGGCCCATTATTGAAGGAAAAGAAAATACAGACTAAGTATAAAGAGGAAAGGAAATGATCAAACAAAACCCCCCTCCTCGCTTTTCATAAATCAGAAATCCTGGGACATGCCACAGGATTAAATGATGAAAAAGTATAACTTTGTAAAGAAATTCAATACAGAATACAGTAATAAGAAGGAATGGAATTCCAACAAAAATACAAGACTTGGAAAGAATACTGTTTAATGGTATACAGCTGATTGTAAAATGGTATAAGAATGCCTAGAGAGACTTGGCAAGAATCACCCTTCTGTGGGTTCCAGGGCACACATTAGTAGAAGTAAATTGAATTGCAGATGAACTAGCAAATATATAGACCGGGACCCTTTTGATGTATCAGCTCCAATGTAATAAATTGGAACAAAAAGGTAACATGGAAAAAACGAGAAGATTGGACCATAGGTAAGATCTAGTGGAGCTAATATAATCAAAGATACTCCAGTGAAGCTACAACCAGGTGAAATTAAAATTATGCTCAAGCCCGAATAAGACTGCCCTAAAAGTTTTGACAAGTGTCCCATATATGTATATTGGGGTGACATTCACTGAGACCTAAAAGATCTATTGTACTCAATTCCTGAGAAAAGTCTCGGAGACTAGTAGTAGTAGCAGGCTTCAGTTTTGGTAAGTGTCCCCTAGGTGTTGTGCCCGTGTATTCTGTAGTACTGTGAATTGAAGTTTATTCTTCTATTCCACAGAATCTACATTATTCCTGCTCTACTAGTTTGAACTTCTTGAGGTGATCATTCAGGTGGCAGTGTCCTTTTAGGACACCTGTCAAAACTCTTAGTTCAGTCTTACTCTGGCATAGACATTCATTTGTTCTCACGACAGGTGAAAGATACTTGGGGGTTTTCCCAAACTTACAGATTGTTTGGTTCCTGACCCGTTCACTCCTATCCCAGTCCCTTCTATCGCTTTAGAAACCATCGGTATACCATTGAACAGTATTCTTTCAAGTCTTGTAATGTTGTTGGAATTCCATTCCTTCTTGTTACTGTATTTTATATTGAATTTCTCTACAAAGTCATACTCTTTCAACATTTAATTCTGTGGCATGGACTCGGACGGAAGCACGTTAGAGAGGAAATAATACAACCATTACAACTACTGAAAATCCCTCCAGTCAAACTAGTAGCCTATATAGAAGACACGAAGCTTCTGGAATGGAAGTAGATAACATGGGAAATGGTACAAAGATTCAGTTCAAGTGCCTGAGCTGTTGAGCACAACCCAAACGAATGAATGAAAGAATGAATGAACTGTAGCATGTCCCAGGAAATTAAGATTTCTTCTGCAATCGTACTGAGATCCATCTGCAAAAGATATAGCATAAAATATTTACAACTTTAGTATTGCCGAGAAACCATTGTTTTCAAATATTTTCGATAGCAAATTAATGCAATTGTATTATGATTAACTGTGTTTAATTACAATACAATGCTATCCAGACTCCAAATTAATTATCGAATATAATTACAAATAAAGAAACTACGTATAATTAGAAAATCAGATTAAGTTATTAGTTATGTTAATGCGTAGGTATGTAGCTTTAGTTACAATGATTTTCATTTACATAGGGAAGCCATAGGTGCGATAAAGGACTAAAACATAGCAAACAGTGGCGCGTGGCGCTCGCAAAAAAGCAGAATCGCAATCGTGATCTGTGCTCGGACATATTTGGAAGTAGGCAGACCATAGAGATACTACTGTAGTATCTCTATGAGGCAGACACGCATGTTACATACACATTTAGTGCCTATACTACGATCCAGATCTTGCTGGCGCTGTACATTTTTTATTGGTGCTTATAATTTTGTAAACAATATATTGCTAAATACATTTCCGAGTTACAAGCATTCTTTTAAATCTGGTTTTCTTTATTATATTATTCTTATATTAGTTATTTATCAAGTGAATCTATAATATTTTCAACTTTATATTGTAAATAATTTTATTCTTATGCTCGTGAAATTGACATTGCAGTGTCACACAATAAAAACTTTTGAGATCGGGCGAAATGTCAAGTTTAACATAATGTAAATATTTTATTTATTGACCTATATACCCAAGAAACTCTCATATTTTACAAATAGCTTTGGCTCATAAGAATTTTTATGCGTTAAAATATCGTCCCTTAGAGCGAATACATCAGAATATCACCTAACTTAAATAGATCATTTTTCACATACTCGTGTCCTATCACTCAGTTCCTTCCTAAATGTAAATACGTCAAACAACTCTAAATTGGAAACCGTCTTAACTGATACACTCTCATTTGTTGTATTCAGAACACTCACATGTGGACTACCTACTACTGGAGATTATACTTCTTGCCACAAAAACTCCTGGAACTAGCTCCTGCTGATCTACTATTGCCTCAAATCTCTGCGATTCTAAGTACCTCACACCTTGGAGGAACTGCTACTTGTTAATCGCAAATTATATGTGCATCTTACAACTAGAATATTCTATGTATGTATATAGGGGTGAGATTCACTGAGACGTAAAAGATCTATTGTTCCCCCTTGCTTCTACTCAGTTCCTGAGGAAAGTCTCAGAGACTAGTAGCTCCTTTAGGCCTTTTTCCCGGATGAATTTTAGGATGTCTCCAGGCTTTAACTTAGGTAAATGTCCTTATACCCAGTAGTCTTCTAGGTGCTGTGCCCTAGGATTCTGAATTGCTGTGTAATCCGCCAGTATGTGGATATATGTTTCTTCTTCCATGCCACAGAATCTACATTCTTCTTCCTCCACTATTTTGAGCTTTTTCAGGTGCTCACTCAGGCGACAATGTTCCGTTAGGACACCTGTTAAAACAATTAGTGCAGTTTTACACTGACTTGGGCATTCATTTGTTCTCAACAGGTTGTAGACACCCAGAAGTATATTTGATTGTCTAAGCCCTACTAGATCTTTCCAATGGTCAGATCTTCTCTTTTTTCGGCTTTGCCTATTTCTTCCAATATTACATTGGAGCTGATACCGCAAAAGGGTTCCGGCCCCCAAAAGGGTGTTTCAGTCCCCCTCTTTGCTTGTTCATCTGCTATTTCAATTCTTTCTATTCCAATGCGTCCTGGAATCCACAGTAATGTGACTATATTGTTCTCGCCTAGTTCATTGAGTTTGCCTAGGCATTCCCATACCATTTTGGACTGGTTACACAAGAATTCAGTGCTTTAATGGCTGCTTGACTATCCGGCATGATGATAATCCTTTGCCTTCTATATCCTATGGCGTGGATTTCCGCTTGAAAGAAACTTGGGGTCTTTCCCAAGCGATTTTTTTATGATTCCCTCTCTACTTAGTCTGTAACACTTTCCACCACCATATGTAGTGGTGTGAGGTTGAGAATAACTTCCATGGCTGCCGTTGGGCATGTTCTCATTGCTCCTGTAATGCACATACAGGCTACTCTTTGAATTTTGGAGAGGTTGTCTCTCGTCGTCAATAGGCTAGTTCTACTACTTCACGCAATGGCTGCATAAGTGATAATTGGTCTTACTATGGCAGTGTACATCCAGCTCAGGATTTTTGGGCTACAACCCCAATTTCTCCCTGCCAGATTCCTGCACACCATTAGAGCCATTTTTGCTTTGTATATAATCACCTTTTCGTGTTTGTTCCACAGGAGTTTACTGTCTAGAGTTAAACCTAGATATTTGTCTTCTTGTCTCCATTCAACCTCACTCCCATCAATTTTATGGTTTTGAGGTTGAGTTTTCTTTTCTTAGTGAAGGCTATTAAAATGGTTTTGGAGAGGTTGATGAATATTCTAATGTATACTCTATTTGAAAAAGGCAGAGAGCCCCTTGTAAAATGACCATTCCAATAGCGTAGGTACTTGCTTGTGATTCTAAAGATCTTAATAATTGTGAATTTTATATTTCAGCAATATCTTTTAGGATCATGTGAAGTTCTTTTCAAGAAAAATGGTTCCGATTCAATAATAGCTTATTTGGGTTTCGGCATTAAAGAGCCACTGCTTATCATGTTTTCATTTAAGATTTATATCTATTTATACCTAGAAAATGGTTAAAATCCGGCCTGCAATGGACATAAACTTTCATGTAGTCAACCATTTATCTCCTGATAGGATGGGTGTTGGTAATTTCGCCAAAGAAGGTCATAAACTCATTTTATTAAAGGTAATTTCAAGTATAAAATTCAACATGTAATCTTGCCAAAACTCACCCTTTTTGGATTATTTATTAGGTAATTCTATTACTCTGCTATTGGCATTTAAAGTTGCAGTTTTTCAATTTACGCAGCCATTTTTTCAAAATACTACATATAAAATGAAAGATGTTCGTGCACATTTTGAAGAAGCTCTGGAACAAGTTAATGTAGAGAGATGGTGAAAATGGATAGAACATGTAATCAAAGAAGAGCAGCAAATGTGGAAATTAGACAATTTAATGGAACAAACCATAGAGCCAATTGAATTTACTGTTTGGACCCTTACTTTGTGGAATCTACTCATATTAATGTTATAAATGAAACTAACTGTTTCTAATTAATTCCATTATTTAATTGAAAAATTAGCATACCACCAAAATTCACAAATAGTATTAAAGAAATTTTAGCTACAGAGTCACAAATAGCTTTAAAATCTCAGTCAAATAGTTTTCTTTATGAAAAATTACAAATTGCTAATTTGATTAAAAATATGAAACCTTCAAAGGTTAAACGTCAAACAAAAAATGATATTTCAGCATTAAATTCAATTAAACAAAAAGTAGAAGATTATAACCTCACAATAACAAAATCTGACAAAGGAAATGCCACTGTCATTTTAAAATCCGAAGAATATAAATCTAAAGTTAATAATTTTATAGAATCTTCTGATGTAAAAATTCTGAGGGCTGACCCAACAAAAAAGTTTTCTAATAATGTTAGAGAGATTGTCAATAGTTCAAATTATGTTTTCAATGATTATGAGAAAAAATACATGATTAATAAAAATCCTCAGTCTCCACAATTATTTGGAACTGTTAAATTGCATAAAGTATCGAAACCAATTAGACCTGTAGTTTCTTGCGTTAATACTCCTAATAATAAGTTAGCTAAAAAACTAAACAATATACTTAATAGCTATAGACTTGTATCTAAATACTCAATTGAAAATTCAATAGAAATAATCAAAAAATTAAAAACATACAAATTACAAGATAACTCTAAACTTATTTTATTTGATGTTACCAATATGTTCTCTAAAATTACTCCTAAAGAATGCATAACACTTGTTAAAAAATTACTAGAGGATAAAAATATCAATCCATGAATAATATCAGATATACTTAATTTGTTTGATGTATGTATTAGTCAGAATTATTTTACTTTTGATAATAAGGTATATATTCAAAATGAAGTTTTACCAATGGGAAGCCCTATATCACCAATTTCAGCAAACATTTTTATGGACAGTTTAGAAAGAAAAATCTTTGAATGTAACATTTCAAAAAATATATTATTTTGGTATAGGTATGTAGATGACGTATTAGCTTGTTTTGTAGGTAGTGAACGACAATTAGATATATTGTTCAATCATATTAATAATTTACATCCAAAAATTAAATTTACATTAGAAGTTGAAGAAAATAACTCAATCAATTTCCTTGATATTAAAATTCAAAGAGTCAATAATATACTTGATTTTTCAATTTACAGAAAACCAACACATACTGATGTGACTATACCATATAGTTCCAATCATCCCATGTCACATAAATTAGCAGCATATAATTCAATGATACATAGAGCATTTACAGTTCCTATGAACAAATATAATTTTGATAGAGAAATTAATATAATTAAACAAATAGCCACATCCAACGGTTATCCATTACATATAATAAATAAATTAATTAATAAAAAAGAGGAAAAAGTGGCATTACAATTAATATTTCCTGAAAAAACTAGGGAAATACAAAATTACAAAACCATCACATATGCTGGTAATATTTCTAATAATATTTCAAAGATAATATCTTCAACAAATACAGCAATTTCTTTTAAAACAGAAAACAATGTGAGTAAAAAATTGTTAAATGTAAAAACAAAAATACCCCCATTAAAAAAGTCTGTAATATATAAACTTAAATGTCCAGAATGTAATGCTGTCTATATTGGTCAAACAATTCGAAATTTCGAAATTAGATACAATGAACACTCACGAGCATACAGATTAAAACAGTCAGATAAATCACATTACGCAAAACACCTTCTTGACACAAAACATTCATTAACACCTAACACAGAACTAGAAGTACTGCATATTTGTGATAAGAAACAAGAACTAGATTTCCTTGAAGAACTAGAAATAAGAAGACACTTAAGAGACCCACAATATGAAGTTGTCAATGAACAGATAAATCTAGGGAGCTCTCCACTAATAAATTGTCTTCTTAAGTAACATTTGTAAAGATCAGCAGATATAGTTTTTCTATATCATTGCACAGTTATACTTATCTTAAATTGGAAAAAGATATCCAGGATATCCCCATAGGGCTAATAATACCTAAGCTTTAATATTTGTAAAATCATATCTTCCTCTTTTCTCTATTCATATATATTAAGTCAATCACAAGATAGGTCACTTACTATTTGGTCTAGCCAAAATATTAAACATCAAGTAGGTATCACATAAAATGTCATTCTGACGATGATATGTCAATATCGAAATAATTATCAATATCCTTTAATAATTTTCATAATTTTTCAATTAAATAGTGGAATTAATTAGAAACAGTTAGTTTCATTTATAACATTAATAGAGCCAATTGTTATAAAGTTCGGACCAGATGAAAATTCATCAGATTATTCATTTTCCGATAACTAATATTTCGTGTTCGAATAATATCAAGTATCCTGTGTTGTAAATAAGTTCTATAGTTGTAGTAAATCATAATATAAAAATAATTATTAAAAATATTATTATAATTGACTCTGTAATGAACGTATTATTAATAATTGATATTTTATTATATGGCTAGTCTTTGTCGCAATCATGTTTTTCATTTAACATCATACCTACTGACAGCCCTACCTAAAGGTACGGCTATGCCTGCAATTACAAGCGACCCGAAGATGGGATTTCTATTGTATACCGGCGTTGTACAGGGTTGGGTAGGCAAATAAGAGAATAAAGATGTGAATTATAATGTAAATCGTTTTAAAATTCTGGAGTTTCAGTTACCCACCCGGTAAGGGTTTTGCATGTCAAATTAGGTTTTCTTACTCTTTGTCTAATTTAAACAGACTATACATTTATATGTCTAAGTTGGGAATTCTGGAACCGTTGGCGATACTGTCGACAAAACATCTCTGCCTACTATAGCTACTATCACTGGGTATAGGAAAATTCTCCTCCACTATATGAAACGTATGCTGCAAAACTATATTATCAATGTAAAATGAAACGTCAATTTCTCCTATTGTCTGTGTTTAAGGCCCATCTACACTGCATTTAAAACTGCCGGTTTTGAACGAACAGTTATGAACGATCGGTGAGAGCCTATAGTGTGGATGAAGAAAACCAACGGTTTTGCGGGTGTTCAAAACTTCAACCATCTGCTGGAGTTTTAACCGTATGTGCCGATAGGTTCATTCCAGTCAGAAGTGTGGATGCTTCTTAAGGTTCGAACTGTGTAATTAGAAGTGAACTCAGTGCTGTGCGGAAATACAATGACGGAAATAATATCATACATTAAAACGTTCTTAGCAGAGGTGGTTCTATAAGACTTTTCCATGCTTATGCAAAATTAAATCCAGTGTATACAGCGACCGAAACAAAAAAATGAAGCATATGAACACATGGTTAATAAATTTGAAGAGGTTGATTGCTTGGCTACAAAAGATATGGTCAAAAAAAATTTTTTACGAGGCTGCTTTAGAAAGGAGTTGAAAAAAGTAAAAGAGTACAAGAGGTCTGGTGCTGGAATATCTGATGTACATTTACCGCGCCAACATTTCACCCATTTAGATCATTGTTATCTTTTTCGTTTTTTGACAATTGCCGCCGCCACTGCCAATATGATAGTTTTATTTCAATTCATTTTTCAGTCTATCCCGGAACGCGAATATAAGAAATCGAATGTAGTTTCGTGCTAAGCTATACGTTCAAAACTGGCAGTTTTAAACGCAGTGTGGATGGTCCTTTTATACCGTCAGTGACCACTCGTATATTTACTTTTTCAGTAGTTATAAGACTTAACTGCAAAATTATTGGAACGTTTGATGCGAGACACATCCGCTTCTGTATCCACTACAAAATTTTGATTGCCCTCTATTGCGTCATTGTAAATTGTTACAAAATGTTAAGTCTAAATTAAAAATAAAATTTACATTTGTCTTCGTTATTCTTGAGATTCCGCCTGAAACCCCAATTCGGTGTGTTGCCTCAATAATCGCACACAACCTTACATTTCTATTATACCTTGAGGTATTGTACCAATTTAGCTGTTTCTGAAAAACATTTTGAACTAACGACTTCACGGTTGTTTCCGTGGTGTTTCTGCGCTAAATTCGTGGGCTTCCCCTCTGCTAAGAAAGCCGCATTCACTCTTTCGGCCAATGTCTCGACCTCATTTACGTATCCTTACTACTCTGCATATGTCGCCCCATCTTTGCAACCAACAAACTGGAATTTTCCACTTTAATACCCTGCTGCAATGCACTGATGATGTCGTCTATGTTTGCCTCATTTACAACCAACATTTTTACCTTGCCCGTTAGTCTAGTTTTCACAAAAGCAACTGCATTTAACTCCTGACCTCCTACATTAGCATTAAGTAATGATAACCCATCAATAAAAGCTCTCAATTTTTTACTTTTTCAGGTGACTCGTCAAATTTTGCCGGAATTACCTTACTAAATTAAAAAATTCTGCCACACTTCACGCCATACTTTCCTCTCCGTCACTAGTTTCACAATCGTTCTCTTTATCATGCACTTCCGGTTTAATACAATGTAAACATAAAGTAGGCATGAGGTATCAAAGCATCTGCCATCCTCTCTACCCTCTATAATACTTACCCTGTTCCATCCCAATCTAATCTCCTTTTTTTCCCAATAAGGCTACCGCTTTTTCCCATTCCGCCCTCACCACCGCCATTTTCATCCCGTTCCTCACCCTTACCACTTTAATCACCTTTGTCCCTTTCCCAATCAATTTCTCTATTTTCCCCCTCACCTTTTTATCTTCCATCGACGGTTCTGTACCTACCATTTTTATGGTTTATATTCCCCTCCCCGCTTCTACCACCCTAGCTCCAAGCACCCTTTCCACCTCCCCCAGAATTCCCCTCACCTCAACCCCCTTCTTCTCCTCTGTAACCACCTCCCTATTTCTTGAGACTCTGACTCTATCCACCCACTCCCCCAACCCCTTCTTAATCCTCTCAATCCCCTCCTGATCTATTTGCCCGATATCCTTCAGGATTATCGCTCCATTCTTGCACTCCTTTTCCCTATCTGTATAAATTGTTACCTCCGCCACCTCTCCGTCACCTCTCACCCACGCCACCATCTTCCTCAGCACCTCTACCTGCTCAAGCCTGTGGAGCCCAACGCTGTCCCCGCTCCCTAATTCCCCAAATAGTCGGCTCATCATCTCGAACACCTTCCTCTCATCCCTACAATTTCCCTCCATCCGACAGATCAACACCTCCGCATTCACCCTTACCCCTTTCCTTTCGGTAATACGCACCTCCTTGACCCACTCCATTTCCTCTCCTTTTTCTCCTAGTATCGGGTACCTATCCCTAAACATCCTCTGTATCCTCTTCTCCATTCCACTGTCTTCTTTGGTCACCCATACCACCTTCACCTTTTCTTCTCCCATCATTGGATTTCCAACCTTCACCCCTATTCCCCCCCCCTTTTTATCATCCCAGTCCCTATCTCTAACCTCCTTCCATCCTTCCCAGTCTCTTTGCTCCCCCTCCCATCTCCTTCCTATCATCCTCTCTCCTCAACCTCTCCAATTCCTTGACCGGACCCTCTGCCGCTGCCTTCTCTTCCTCCAGCCTTTCCACCTTCTCCTCCAGTCGCCATACCATATTCTTCAATCTCTCTACACTCTCCCTCTCTTCTTCCTTCCCACTCTCCACTTACTTCTTTCCTTTCTCCTTCAGTTTCCTCTTCTGTTCCTTGTCATCCAGCGGCGATACCTCCTTTCTCTTCACTCCAGTACCACTCCACCCGCTCGTCTCCCCCGCCTTATCAGGCGTTCGTTTTACTTTGCTCGATCTACCAAAAATTCCTTGCCTTCCTTCATCCATCACCTCCTGTTCTATTTCTATTTCTCTTTTATCCATATTCCATCCCACGAGTAGCTAGGGAATTGAATGTCCACCACCACAGAGCCCCTCTTGTGGTGGTAAGGCTGGTTACTCCGGGAGGTCACCAGGTATCCCGAAGGCACTGACTGACTGACTTTTGCGCAGCCATTCATCCATTGCCAACGTAGATTAGGGATTGTTTTATCGAGGTTTACTCCTCTAGGCTTTTTCTCACGGTTGCCTCCGGACGCAGTGGCTTCCGTTGCCTACACTACACCACAATATAGCTTTCTACCCCTATGTTGCTGGTTTTTTATCGAGTTTTATTCCTCTATTCCTTTTGATCCGCGAGCAATTATTATGTTGCATGTATTTGGTAAATACATAACACAAGATTGCGTAGTTGGCGAGAGAAAATATATCATCAATAACATAAACTTAATTATCAATTGGATTTTAGGGTAACAATTTTCGAGTTTTTGAAATTTAAAATTAATGTTAAAAATGAACCGGACTAATTTGACTAAATTGAAAATTCATGTTATAATCCATTTTAATCTTTCGACCGTTAAAAGTTAATAAGAAGTAAAAAACTATAGCATTTGCAGATCTTGTAAAAACCTGTTCTGGCTGCGAATTATTCTACATAATTTGGAATTATCAAACAATAAATCGGATTAATGGTATTTAAGTACCCTACTCACTACAGGGTCCAATATGCAGGGTCGAAAGATAGTAAAATGGGTTTAGTCTCCACGCATCCCAATTTGTCAGTAGATTTGGTTATTTCGAGTTTGTGCAAAAATGACAAACAAAACAACAACCTAACCTTTTCAGTCACGTAAAATCCACAGATAACCTGTAAAATCATCTCAACTGTCACACACGGCACAATTTGGCGGGTAAAGGTATAGGTATATGTCCACCCCACCAACTGACAATTTGACAATAATGACAGTCTCCCTGACGATAAACAATTATTTGCATAGATTTTATATTTGTAATTTGGTTGTTTTGTATTTATTTAATGATAATTTTTATTATAAATAGTCATATATAGCTTTGAAAATACCTAAGAAATTAAAACAACGTCGAAAAAAAGCACTAAAACAAAATCAAATAACTATTAAGAACCACGTGTTGTGCAGAAAACGCTTATTTATCTCAGGCTGACTGTCAGATGACGTAACGTGGACTTGCCCTATTAGAGAGGGGAGCAGAGAGATTGGATCGACCTAACTTGCCTATGTCGGGAAGGCGTTAAAAAATTGGAGACAATCAGCAGGGACTCTACAGTTGGAGACTGCGACCTACTCACGTAACAACTATATTGATTATACATTATTTTGTGCGTAAGAAAGACCATTACTGAAACAAAAGATCAACAACGTATACTATATTCCAAGATATTTCGTTTTAACTTAACACCAACATGATTGATTTAAGAGAAAAACCCACAGCCGGTAGTCGTTAATCCGATAATAATAGCACAGTATTGTATCGAAAAGATAATGCCTAATAGTATGATTATTTTACAACTGAAATGTTTGGCTGGTAAAATATTATTTAATTTTAGTATCTAAATTTTACCGACTACGGATCTGTTACTGTTTACTGTACAATAAGGGATTTATAAACTTTTATTATTAAATCCTCAATACCTCATTTTCTTCATTTTTTGAAATGTCTTTTAAAGTTTGGGGGGTTCTTTACTTGTAACCTTTTAAATTTTACGTCATTTACAAAAAATAAAATAACACTGTTATATTCACAAAAAAGTTTGCTAGGATTTCCACCAATTTTTGCATTTCGTATCGTATCGGTAGCGACTAGTGAGCGAAAAAAAAGTCTAAAAAGAAAATAACATGTGTTTTGCGGGCTGTAAGCACGTCCCACAAATTTATAAGGTACTAAAGTGACGGGAACATTAAAAAATCCAAATTATATATTGTCGAGTAAGGATATTGTATTAATTAAAATATTTACAGTCCCAATAAATATCTATCCAACTATTCCATGGTATTCTGACATTCATGGCAAATCAAGATATTTTTATTGGAAGGACAAGATTATTGAACTTTAAGGTGGGTAGGTATTAAAAGTTACTTCAGAAACTTGATCTACATCTCTTAACTGGATGCAGGATCAGGGTCGGCATTAAAACTAATACCTACTGTTTTCAAAATTTGTGCTTTCGTAATTAATAAACAAACTTATTAGATTATTTTACTTCCGACTGAAATATATAAAATGCGTCCATAAACTTTGTAATCTAATGATAATAATAAAGTTCTTTTATTTTTTCTCATCATAACACCATGTATGTATATTGGGGTGACATTCGCTGAGACCTAAAAGATCTATTGTGCCCCCTTACTTCTACTTAGTTCCTGAGGAAAGAGGCAAGTGTCCCTCTTCTATCCAGTAGTCTCCTAGGTGTTGTGCCCTAGGATTATGAATTGTTGTGCAATTCACTAGTATGTGGATGGAGGTTTCTTCTTCCATGTCTCAGAATCAACATTCTTCGTCCTCCACTATTTTGAGCTTTTTCAGGTGCCCATTCAGGCGACAATCTCCCGTTAGGATCCCTGTTAAATCTCTTAGTGCAGTTTTACACTGACTTAGGCATTCATTTGATCTCAACAAGTTGTAGTCACCTAGAAGTATCTTTGATTGTCTAAGCCCTACTAGATCTTTCCAATGGTCATATTTTCTCTTTTTTTCGGCTTTGCATATTTCTTCCAATATTACATTGAAGCTGATACCGCAAAAGGGTTCCGGTCCCCAAAAGGGTGTTTCAGTCCACCTCTTTGCTAGTTCATCTGCTATTTCATTTTCTTCTATTCCAGTGTTTCCTGGAATCCACAGTAAGGCGACTATATTGTTCTCGCCTAGTTCACTGAGTTTGCCTAGGCATTCCCACACCATTTTGGAACTAATTATACAAGAGCTCAGTGCTTTAATGGCTGCTTGACTGTTCGACATTATTATAATCCTTTGCTTTCTATATCCTTTATCAATATTGAACTGGGCACACTTTCTTATGGCGTTAATTTCCGCTGGAAAGATACTCGGGGTTTTTCCCAAGCTTTCAGAGTGTTCCATTCCTGGCCCGTACACTCCTATCCCAGTTCCTTTTATTACTTTTGAGCCGTCTGTGTATCAATTAATGACATTCTTTCCAAGTCTGGTAATGGTATTTGGATCCCATTCCTTCTTGTTGTTTAATTCCGTAACGAATCTCTTTGAAAAGTATCATAACACCATAAACCTACAAATAGAAATATTAAAAACATTTAATAAGAGCGAGAAAAAAACATAGAAAATCAGATGTCTACCACATCAAATTGATATGGCAGTCTCTGTTTTTCATCTTAAGCGTTGAATGATTGACAAAAATAAAAAAATAATACGTAGTTCTAGCACTCTTTAATACAAATACAATAATAATAATATTAGGTAACATAATACGAGGGTTGTCTTATAAGTGTTGCATATAACAACATAGTTGGCGCCTGTCAACAAATATCGAGTGTCAAAATTAACTGTCATGTTTAGTTAACTTAACGCTAAAGTTTCAGACCGCTTTGTTTAAAGCTGTATACCGAAACTGAATTTTTAAAGTTGATGAGTCAGTCGAAAAATGGAATTAAGCCGAGAAAATTTTCGCGCAATAATTTTTTACAATTTTCGGAGACAGTTGACTCAACAAGTATGTCTTGCCGAGTTGGTTTCTGTTTTCGGCAATGAAGCACCACAACATTTGACAATTTCTCGTTGGTATGGGGGGTCCACAGGTCCACCAACAACGGCAGTCATACCCAGTAAAACATCGATGCTATACGTAAGCTGATCCAAGAAGATCGACATGTCACATATCGTGAAGCATCATTGGTCATTTCAAAGACCACAATTCAAAAAATTTTACATGAAGAATTATCTGTAAAAACATTAGTTTCTCGTTGCATCTGTTGACGGAAGAACAATTAGAGTCAATTGGTGTTAAAAAACTGTAAAAAACCGGTTTCACGCAGGAATCTCAAAAAATATATACTACAGTATTGTCAGAGGTGATGAATCCTGGATTTACTCTTATGAAAACCGAAAACGTCAGTCGGCTGTTTGGGTGTTCCAAGGTGAACTAAAACCTCCGTTCTCGAAGTGTCTTCAAAAAGATGGTGGCGAAATTTACCTCAAAAGTGGGTCATGTAGCAACAATTCCTCTGCAAGATCAAAGAACTATTACTGCTGATTGGTACATATCGATTTGTTTACCGGAAGTATAATTGCTGAGTTTCGAAAAACCAACCCCCATCGACGAATGTTCCGATACAGCTCGAAAAACAATTGAGTTTTTAAAGCAAGAAAACATCCAATTGTGGGACCATCCACCATACAGTCCCGACCTAAGTCCTAGCAACTTTTTTACTTTTCCAAAAGTTAAGAATGAACTGCGTGGTCAAAGGTTCCAGTATCCAGAAGATGTAGTCAACGCCTTCCAAAACTCTATTTTGCCTCTAACTTCCTCTAGAATTGGTTCCAAAGGATGCAAAAAATACATTTCTCTTCGTGGAGAATACTTTGAAAAACAATAGTGTTTAAAAGTTATCTACTGTTTTTTTCTAGCTTTATATGAAAAATATAGAAGACAACCCTCGTACAAACTAATGACTATAATAATAAGAAAATCTACATTAAATAAAAAAAATACACTGAATAGAATAGGTACTAAATACCAAATTCCATAAGATATTCGCCAAACAAAAGTGATTTTAGAGCAGCTTTAAACGTTTCAATCGATTTATAAATGTTTTCAATCTGATATTTAAAAGTAAAAGAATGTTTATACTCTTCAGTTCGATGACGAGGGACAATTATTAATCTATAGTTGAAACAGGTACCATGGTTATGAATATTTGAATGAAGTGAAATTTTGTTTATGAAATGTGATGGTTGTCCAGTTTTAATAATTTTATGCAATAAGCAAGCCGATTGAAGATATCGTCTCTTGGCCATACTGAGCCATTTGACCGTGTTGAGTTTGTGGGATATTCTTTGACGTCTTCTTATCCCACAAATCAGCCTTAAACAAGAGTTTTGCACAACTTGAATTCTCGTAGCGGTAGATAGGTACATTTAAGCAAGGCCCATAAATAACATAACCGTAATCGAATTTAGTCAAGTACAAGTACAAGTAATTTTTTTGCACTAAACGACAGATACTGTCGACTTTGAAATATTTTTTTAATATTAAAGTAACTAGACGTTTTTAATGCGTTGATGTGCTTATTATATTTTAATTTTGGATCTATTATTGAACCTAATATTTTTTGTGGTATTCGATGGTTTAATAGATTCACCTTAGGCTTAGGTCCAAATATCAAATCTCTTGTTAAAATTGAATAACTTTTGTAAGCAGCATCAAAAGTATAGTAAATTTTTAATTACTAAATAAATTAAAAGCAGGCTTTTGGTAGTGTAATGAATAAGTTTGGTAATATTTATAACCATGTACCTATTGGAACACAAATCAAACAAGCAGGAATCAAATAGCTACTCCGCGCAGAGAGAAGTACCAGTGATACAGAAAATTAAACCAAAAAAAATAATATTTAGATATGACATGGGTAAATCTCTACTACTAAATTTAAAATCTGCTCGAGAAGTCGTCTGAAGAAGTTAAAACCTGTTAGGTTTTCCCGTAAAATAATATTTCTTGATTGCTACTGATTTGAAAAATCCTTAGTAAAGAAATTATAAATGTGAAATCATCCAGTAGCAATAATAGCAATTGGTTTAAAGAAAAAATTTTATATTATGAAGTTACAGTGAAAATCCCGTAAAAACAATTATTGGTAGTTATTACGGTCCTGTAAAGTTGCCTCTTTTGATAATTTACATGTTAATATATTTGAAATGAGTGTTTAAATTTTAAGTGGGTTCAAGAATTTGCATATTTTCAGTTTAAAATAAACGTTAATTTAACTTGTTTTAGTTGATGTAACCAAAAACAAAAAAAAACTTTGATTAAACACCTAGGTAAATAAAAAAATGTACAAGAACTTCAATATAAAAATTTTGCAGTTCCTTACTGTCTAACATTTCCATTATTAGGTATTTTGATTTGCAATATAATTATTCATGTCTATTTAAATGTATTTGTCCCTTCTTACTAAATATCTAGTCCTAGTCATTAGTTTTTACAGGTTGACATTATAACTTTTTGACATGCTAAGGACTATTTTCAGAACATAAATAAAGCAGTGAGACAATCAGCACTAGGGGAAATGTGCCTATAATGGACCCTCTAAGGAAATATAATTATAACTTTTTTAGTTTTGCAATTATTATTTTGCTTTATATGAAAATATATAGTTAGTTCGATCTTTATTATAGTACAGAGTGATTTTTTTGTCAATTAATTTCCTATTTAATAATAGTATTTTAAAAAAATAACCAAGTGGTCCACCATTGGCATATATGTGCCCATGATGGCTCCCTTTCAAATAAATTGATAAAAGTGTCTCCAAACAGTTTTATTTGACAAAATATATGATCAATTAATATAATAAAATAGAACAAATTAACATAATAATATATTAGATACATAGTTCACATGTAAAAAATTTGCAACGCGGGGTAACACCGGCGCATTCATTGTGGCACCACGACTTACATATTTGACATCGAATCCAAGTTTCTCTGGAACGAGAGTTCAAGTACAACTCATTACAGTAAAGGCAACTAGCATCATCATCATCTGAGTCATCTTTCCGTTTTTTCAGAAACTCCTCCAAAACGGATTCGTCTTCATCAGAAGCGTCATTGTCAATGACAATTTTTCGTTTTATAGGCCCGACTTGTTGTTTTCTCGTCTTCATTTCCTTTTCAATAACTTTCTCTTTAGGTTCTTGAATTAATTCAAATGGCCTGTTTTTCCACGTCTTCTGCCTTTTCGTTTATCAACGCCAATGGATGCAGCTTGAGGAGGAGGTAAAATTTATTTCACCAAAATGTCGATTTAAAGCCTTCGTATATCAAAATGCTTGAGCCATTTACAAAAAATTTCACTGGTCATCCATCCTTTTTCTTGTGAGAATGCTAAGCTACCAGCGGAAGCATCGTTCATCAGTTCCTCGTTCATCCTTTGGCGAGGGTAAATAAGAGCAGGAGGGATGTAGTTGCCTATGGCACTAATTGCACACACTACGGTTACATGCTGCCCGCGCTCTGCACTACTAAGTGCACCAACTTGCTTACGGCCTTTTGCTGCATAAATCTTTTGGCATTTCTTTTGAACCGTAGTCAAACCCGACTCGTCCATATTATAAATATTTTCGGGGAGAAAATTGTACTTCTCCAGAGTATTATCTAGTGCCTTGAAGTATGCTTCAATATTAGCCTTGTTGAAAGCCTGGGCTCTAGCTAACGATGTACTTTCTAGACTACGCTAAGATATTTGTGGATTGCGCTTCAGGAATCCTTTAATCCGTTTCCAGCCTGCCATTTTTATTTCTTGATTAAACCCATGTTTGATGTTATTTTTTTCGGCTACTTCGAATACCATCCGCCGCAAATCTTTGGAAGTTAGTCCAAAAAAACGTGTTTCCATCTCAATGATATGCACTGCAATCTCCTCTTCGATGGCTCTAGAGAAAGTTGCTCTACGTCTTCCCAAATTACCCTTGGAAGCGTCCTGTTTCTCCATACGCCTTCGCAAAGTTGTTTTGGGAACGTTGAAGGTCTTTGCAGCCAACTTATATCCCATATTGTGGTCTTGCACGTTCTGGATAGCCTGCTGCATGCTATGCTCATCCCACTGTTGTCTTTTTTTGGATTCCATTTCTATAAATTAAAAAGAAAAGCAACTTGAGAAGTGAAATTATTTCATTGCCCATGATGGACCCCCTGGTCCATCATAGGACACAGATAAGTAGTCCATAATAGGCCACATTACAAAAATCAAATAAAAATCCCAAGCTTTTTTGTTCTTTCCCATAACCTCAATTTTTGCTCGACAATTATCATCCAATAGTTCCTTCAAACTGCAGCAGCAAAAGCAGGTTCCAGTTGAATGTAAAACAAGAGATATCTAATATCATGCCAAGCTACTTTCTTACATCGATACTTACCAATTTCAACTTATTTATGTATTTGAACAAAAACTGCTTATATTCACGTGAGCGCTTATAAACAACTACTAAGTAACTCCAATCGACCGAACCAATATGTTGGTAGTGTATTATGCGCGGTATATTTGAAAATACAGCTAGTGGTCCATCATTGGCGGGGGTCCATCATAGGCATATTTCCCCTACTTTATGTGAAATTATGTAACTTGAAATTGCTATCATCTATAGAGTAACAATTGAATATATTGTCAAAGATTACACAAATTTTGTAATCTTTGATATTGTACAGCATCTAAGAAAAACCTTACCAAGGTCAGAAGAAACGTATGAGAGTTTGTCAACTAATAAACAAAAGTAACAAACTATGAAAGTTGTCTAGAGAATACCTACATCAAGGAGCAAAGAAAATTTATTAAAAGTGGCATTAAAGTAAATGGGCAGTTGAATTATCAAAGAATTTTCTGTCGAATTTGTATCTCAACATGAAGATCTACATTATCTTGTGAAGAAAATATTGAAATAACAGTATGATGGGTATTGAACTCATGGCGCACTATCTATATATTGGAGACTTCTCACACGATTTCCATAAAAATCGCCATAGATGGAGAACAAGTTATGGCGAATTAATGGAAAATATTTTGACATACGTATGTATCACTTCCGGTTATACTTTGTTATTTCAAATGTAACACCCTCTATATTAGTAAATTTTCTGATTCTACATTTAATTTTAATGTCAGTTTGTGTAGAATACCCTATATCCAAAATGTATACTTATCAAGATATTAATTTTTTTAATAAAAAATTGACAGGTGCAGACCTCGTATTGAAAATTCTGTGTGAACATCCCCAATACCAAATAAAAAACATCTTGTCGGGTTGATTAGTAGGACGATGAAGGTAACTGGTAACATGTCGAAAACTTCACTCCCCTATACCCAATCTTAGGCGATTTTGAGTTATAAACAAGTATTTAAAAATATTCATTATTTCAGCCTTATTATTGCGTAGGCGTAGGACGTGCTAAATATTCTTTTATTTTAGCAGGCTGTGTATTTACCTGTCATAATTAAATAGTATTAATTGTCATTATTTGAAGTCAATCGCATCGTACAGTGATAGAAATGGCTCGTTTGGAATTAAAAAATGAATATTATCTAAATTTACTTTTAATACATGGTGAATGTGACAGAGTTGTTATTAGAACATGTGTTTTATTTGCTACAAGATATCCATATCGACCCCGGCCCAGCCATCACACAGTGAAGAGAATGTTAAACAATTCAACAAAATTTCGTTGTTTTCAAGCAAAAGTTGAGAAAGTGAAGCCTGCTCTCAATAATAATGATAATAAAATTGAAATTTTAGTTGTTTTTGCCGTATTGTTGCTTATTATAATTAGGTCGTGTTTTTTTAATGTAATTCCACATACAAAAGTTACAAGAACTAATAAGAAGTGTTATACTCTACCATTGTGAACTCTACATTTTTTATCTGGTGAGGGAGGAGGCCACCGAAAAGGACCATTGTTAGCATTCATCTTTATGGAACAGTGAGGAGGAGCTCCATCGTGAAGGAAAAATATTTTTCTGAATTCATGCGGTGGTAAACGATCTAAATAATTTGTTTTTAATTCTCTCAATATATCAAGATATTTTTAGAAAATAATAAAAATTAAAATTATGTTACCACAATTTCTGACCGTTTAAGTTTCCATCATAAAAGTGAAGAGCTACAACCTGGTTGTCTCTGATCGCACAAAAGACATTAAACTACCATCGCTCTTGAAAACCACGAATTCTTGTTAATTGTTGATTTTCTTCGCTCCAGTAATGCGAATTGTGCCTATTAAACATTCCGTTTTTCGTAAATTTTGATTCATCGCACCATATGATATTCTTCAAATATTCATTACCTTCTTGACATTTTACCAACACAAATTCTGCAATTTCTATTCTTCTATTATAGTCTGTTTGCTTTAAACTTTGAATTGGGTTGAAAGAGTAGGGATGAAACTTACGTTTTTTTAAATTCGTTGAATGGATACCATTGGTACACCTAAATCTCTCGCACCACAACGTAATCTCGCTTCGGGATAAACAGCATAGTAGGGGAGAAGTAATGTGAATGGTTCACTTTTTTTACATGAGCTATATTTTTGTCATTTTTATAGGAAATGGTCTGTTTTTGCTAGTTTGTTCAGGCACGTGAACGACAAATAAAGCTAACGCAAAAGTCTTCAATTTTAAGAGACAAAAAAATTATTATTTTATTAATTAAAAAAATATGTCCCCTTCATAACCCACTGCTTTGAATGGGACAGGACCAGGTTGTGAATGGGACAAGAAAATAAATTATTGGTACATGACCTTGTCTCAGCTTTTATTGACAAAATACAAATAAATTAGTAAACTCTGATAACTTGAACACATAAAAACAAATGAGCTTGGATTTACAATTATTCCTCTAATTCTTACAAAATCTTTCCAAATTCTTTTTCGTAATGATTAAAAGAAATATGGAGTCTCAAAGTAGCTGTAGCCTCATTTCTTTCGGGTTGAGGAAGCTTTCTCAAAATCCGGTCTCGTGGCACTTCACAGAGATGTCTTCCTCTACAGGATACAAAAACTTTTCAGAATTTCCATGACGCCTCAAAAATTTAATTCGGAATTCAAAATTGTCTAGCTTTTCTTCAACAACTCCAATGTAGGAAATTTTGTTTTTCTTTGTAGAACAGTCGACTAACACGTAGTCACTTCCTCAAATATTTCAAATTCCTTGTCGCTATTTCTCTCGAATTCCCGTAAAATGTCATCTGTGTTATCCGAATCTTGGGCCTCAAATTCTTCTGACTCATCGCTCGATTCACTTTCTTGTACAATCCTTCGAGCTACATTTTTCTTTTTCGCTGCCTTCTGTCGCATTTTTTCCATTTTTTCTGCTTCTTCCGCCTTGTTTTATTTTTCTCTCGGGAGCTTTTGGGAAAGGGCGTATTGTTACGGTTTTAAATTAACTTACCTTTTTATTTAAATAAGTAAGTAAAAAGGATATTGGTTTCAATTGAATAGAATGAAAGTCGTCAGGTTTGTTATTAAATATTTTATTCACTGGAAATAAAGTCAGGCGATTAAGTAGTCAGCTCTAGTAATTTTCAAAAGTACCCTTAGTATTCACATTTCTTTATTTTATCCATTTTCTGAAAAATAAAACGATATTAGTATCACGTATTATAACAGGAAAAAAAACCATAATAATAAATGTGGCCTTGGAATAGTTTGATCTTCTGCCAGCAAATGTATGACAAAGTGAGAGACGACCTTGACCTCTTCCGTATTACCATTTACAAATATTAAATTGGTACTAGATGTACCCTGCAAAACGCGGTATTTTTGGGCACAAAAAAAATGACCTTTGGACTTCGATTCTTTTTCTAAGCCAAGAAAGCTTGCTGAAAGACGCATTTTGCGGATTTAGTACCAAATTGTTAAATTTTATAAAAATCCAATCTAATTGTCGAAGCATTGACAATTAGCACCTTGGTGGATATTGGATTTAACTAAAACCAAAACATTTGGCATTCAAAATTTACTTCGGTCGAAGCAACTTTCAGGCCCCCTACTATCTAAGGTAAGTTCTATTTGTGCCCTACTATTAAGTTGATACTAACGTGGTTTTATTGTTTTAGGCCTTTTATTTTCGTTTCCTTCATTTTGTTGTTTCACGTCTTACGTAAACTTTATTGTCTTGAGTACTTACGTTGGAAATTTAGGAGTATTACTCATATAATTATGCAATAACTGGTGTTTTGTGGTGATGATCCTTCTGCTCTTAAAATAACTGGACCTGTTCTTTTGGGAAGCCAGAAAACCACCACCCTTTGACCGTCTTCTGGAATAAAACAAATAAGAGTAGAATAGTTAACCTTTATAACCTACTATGATTTAAATCTTATATGTTTCATGTAATACTTTAAATAATATCGTACTTACCCTTTATGAATTAGTGCATGCAGTGTTTAGATACAAACTCTCTGTAAATAAATACGTATTTATATCTCTCATTAGACAATTTTAGTGGTTTGTAGAATATCAGCCTTTTAGGTAGTTCGTTATTTATTTAGTTGATATTAAATATCGCCTGCACGTGCGCTTTTATATCTTTACTCATATATTCATTTGTTTCGTTTTAGAGCCAGCATCTAAGATTGTTAAATATACCTATATCCTAGAAAGGGAACTTGTGCCTATTTTCAACCCATCCTTGAGATTTATATTTGAGTTAGCTTGTGGTTTACTTTTACTGCTGTTAACGTAGTGAGTCGGCGATAGTTCTTCGTGACTCCTGTTTGCCACCCACGTGCTAATTTGGTACCTTTGTTCCTAGGGTACCAAACCAAATAAAATTATCACGTAATTATCGCTACCGGTAAACAAAAGAAAGGCTAAACAGTATTGCTTCTGGAGTGGTAAAAGACGTAGCAGTAACGGTAGTAGTTCCACTTCTTGAAGAAGCCTCGACAGGATCTACATTTGGCACTTCATTGTTCGTAACGATAGGATTCTCACGGTCTATAACAAAAGAACATAACAAATCTTCTCCGAATATGTTATGATTAAGTGGATATATTCCAGTAGAGGAAAATCCAGAAATGATATTTTTAGGGGTGAACGAATTCGAAAAGGCCTTATTAACAATCTCAACAATTTCATAAATTGTTAAAGTTTGGCCCGGATTTAGAAGCATCCACTCGTTTTGCGCCACCTTTACATAAGTCTTGAACGGACCATCTATATAGACTTATCCAATGGCTGCAGTGCGGTGGGAAAGTGAGCAAGACTACATTGTTTTCTTTTGCCAATCTGACACACACTAATATGGGATTCATGGTTGTCTAATATCAGAAGAATTGGTGATTCTTTCGATGGTTTTGTATGCTTAATAAAATGCTATGAAAATTTGCTTCATTCATCCATCCTGACTTATTCGCCAGACCAACACTTCCCGCAGGAGCACCTTTCAACATAAAATGTTTAAAGTTTACTCTCGGAAATATAAAAACAGGAGGAACAAAATTTCCAGAAGCACAAATGAAATTGAGAACTGTCACAAGTTTTCCCCTTTCAGCAGAAGTTGCTTGACCAACTTGTTTGAGACCCCTATTCGCAAAAACTTTTGGTGGGTCAGTTCAGTTACAGTTGTAACAACTGTCTCATCGCAATTATATATTCGGTCTGGCGTAAAGTTGAATTTACTCAAGACACTTTCCAGATTATCGAAGAATGTATTGTCGTTGACCACATTAAATGATGTAGCTCTTGAGAGGCTAGTTTTTTCTGGCTTACGTAGGCTCAAAATTTGTTGAAATCCTTTCAGCCAGTCTTCACTTGCCATCTGACTATCAACCCATTTCTCTGGACAGAGACGCATATTTATAAGCCAGCACGCGGAGCCCTTTAGACCCTAAACCATAGCACATTTTTGATGCAGTGAGTAGATAATCTACCAGTTGGGTCTCATGTTCAATAGGGAAGATCCTCTTGTTACCTATATTAGGAGAGTGTCTGAAGTCTCGTACGTTACCAAGTTCTCTAGCTGCCTAGATTTGACTGTGAAGTGCCGACTTCGAAATAGAAAATCTTGCAGAACCATCCCGGGCTGAAATATTATTTTCAAAGCAATAAATGACAGCTTGTTTCATTTGTTTGGCAGAAGCACGTTCTCTCTTTTATGGTTTGCGTTGGCTCATCTACAAAAAAACATAAATGTAAAAATGTAATTCCTTCACACCCAAAAACAAGGAAAATGATGTATCACTCGACACTGTCGGTATCCTCCCTTAAACATTTATTTATTGTTAAAATGTTAAACCAAATCAAATAACGATTTCATTTGTTCAGCATTTAAAGTTATCGAGAAAACATCCATCAATCCATACATACACAAACCTTTTTTTTGCCGAAATTCGTTTTTTTTATCGAATATGTGAAAAAGTAGGTAACGAAATATTTTTCAGGTTATGAATGGGACATGTCCCATTCGCATGACCAATATGGGTGTCCCATTCATTGCTTGGTAACTTGGCGGTGTAAACATGGACACACTTAATTCAACCTCTATATTTAGTGATAATTTTTGTATGAAAAATAAAAAATATAAAATGTTTTACCTTGCCCTACACTTTCGTTGAGATTACATGTTGTAAAACAATTCAATAACAAAAATTTAATAAATTAAAACTCGTCAGTTTCACTACAAGAAACATATACAACTATCACAACCTCTTACTGTTGAGTTGACTGCATACGATATATTTTCAATTTGCCACTGGCAGTACCTCCTGCGCCATCTAACACGGCAATATGACAACAAAATATTGGGTGGTATCAGGTGGTATATTTGAAATACGCCCTGTCCCATTCATGGCACTTCTCCCCTATGCAAGAACATTCATTATGACAGGTAAATACTTAGCCTCCTAAAATAAAAGAATAAATAACACGGCCTACGCCTACGCAATAATAAGGCTGAAATAATTAATTCTTTTAAATACATGTTAATATCTCAAAAACGCTTAAGATTGGGTATAGGGAAATGAACATAAACTGCCCTTATTTTCGGAATTAGAATTTGTTTGGTTGTGTGAGTGTTGAGGATTTATACTAATCGATTATTAAGTATCAACGAAATATATTTAAATAAATGTGTACATTGATAAGATACATGTTCACAAGAAGGTACATAGATAGATAATGTCACTCTATGACAGCATGACAGCTGACAATAGCAGGTTTTTAGTGAACCTACTATTAAACACCTTCCCCTTAAAGATTTAGTCTTACCACTGGTCGAATAGGCCGACCGTGTCGAGATCTTATAAAGTCATTGCGCCCGTTATCGGGTAACATCGGTTCATTGCTTTCAAACAATGAACTTACATCATTAATTATGTCATCCTTAGTGTTGTTTTGTAAGTTGACATGATTATTGATTATATTGGTTTTTATAGCCTGTTCAGGTAGCAATTCCGGTTCTAAAATTTTCTCATACGGATCAGATTTAGTTATTGAGAGTTTGATTTGGTTTGTGTTTCTTCTGACAATCTTATTATTTTTTTCTACTTGCACCCAGTATGATCGGGGTTCATTGGCTTTTTCAAGTATGGTGGCTTTGTGCCATGTTTTGTCTATTTAACTTTTTATGAGTACTTTATCCCCATTTTTAAAGTCTTGGGGAGATCTACAGCTGGTTTTATCATATTGCCTTTTCATGTTTTCTTTATGTTTGGATAAATAATTGTATATATTGTTTTGTACCTTTGGTTCAAGTTGTGCACTGGTAATCGGTATTTGTGTTCTTAGAATCCTACTATGCAGGATTTGAGCAGGAGATGCACCCATATTAATGATAGGAGTATTATTGTATTCTAATACCATCTCACGATAATCACTACGCTCATCATGAGATTTTTTCAAAATTTGTTTACCTATATAAACACTTTTTTCTGCTAGTCCATTGCTTTGATGGTAGTGTGGGCTGCATGTGGAGATTGAAATGTCTTTTTTCTTTGTAATATTCTTTACATTTTCTTGATATAAATGGTAAGTTATCCGCTATTACTTGTTGTGGATAACCAAATCTGGTAAATATATTTTGCATTGAGTCGATTACGGCTTCTGATGTTTTATTTCGTAGAGGAGATATTTCAATCCAGTGTGAAAAATAATCAGTTAACACGAGATATGATTTGGACCCAAACTCTAGGATATCCACACCTACCTTGCTAAATCTAAGTTTTGGTACATCGTGGGGTAGCATGGGTTCTTTAAAGTTTGCAGGCATATATTTTTCACATATTTTACATTTTTTGATATAATGATTTATGTCAGAACTTAAATTCGGCCAGTACAGAGTTTGTCTGGCTTTATGAATGGTTTTATTAATTCCCAAGTGCCCCTTATGTAACAAATTTAATATATAAGTTTTTAGACTGTTAGGAACTACTACTTCATTATTTATGAAAAGTAGTCCTGCTTCAACATACAGTTCGTCTTTTAAATTGAAGTAGGGTTTGCAATTTATTGGAATATCAGTTATTTTTGTTGGCCATCCGTTATAGCAATAATCTAAAATTGTTTTTAGAATTTCATCATTAGCTGTCTCTTTCCTGAATTGAGACTTTTTCTCATCAGACATAGGTAAATGCTTGGAGATAGTATGAACCATTTCCATCATTTCATGATCAAAACTTTTACATTTTAGGCTTGACCTTGATAACATATCTGCAAAATGAACTAGTTTACCAGGAACATATTGCACATCTAAATTATATTTTAATAATTTGATTCTTAGACGTTGTAAACGAACAGATCCGATTTTACACAGAGGTTTTTTCATGATAGAAATTATTGGTTTGTGATCCGATTGTACTGTAACATTTGCTCTGTAAATAAATTCATGAAATTTTTGAGTTCCGTAGTATATCGATAACATTTCTTTCTCCGTCATACTATAATTTAATTCATGTTCATTCATATTACGAGAGGAACACGATACTAGTTTTAATATACCCTCATGTTCTTGGAATAAACAACCAAGACCATTTTTTGATGCATCACATTGTAAAACAATTTTTTTGTTTGGATCAAATGAAACTAAAGCCGGTGCTGTACCAATTACATTTTTTAAGTCTCCGAATGCCTTTTGATGTACCGAAAGCCACTGAAATTCTGTGCTTTCTTTTAATAATTCACAAAGTGGCTTCATAATTTCAGCCATATTTGGTATATATCTTCTAACATAATTAAATGACCCTATTATTCTTTGAAGCTCATTTTTATCATTGGGATTACTTAATTTTTTTAAAGATTCGATTCTCTCAGAGTCAATTTCCATACCTTTTTCAGAGAAAATTTGGCCCATAAACTTAACCCGTGGTTTACAGAATTGTATTTTTTCTTTATTAAACTTGACATTAAATTTTTTAGCCCTCTTTAGTACTTTTTGTAACGTTCTATCATGTTCATCTTTATTTTTTCCGGAGATTATCATGTCATCATGACATATTATTACATTTGGAATATCCCCAAAATATTTTTCTACTTCCTCCTCAAATATATCTTGAGAATTTGCTAATCCGTATGGTAGTACCATATATTTATAAGTACCAAAAGGGGTTGCAAAGCAACAATTCCATGTTGACTCCATATACTTTTACCGCATAGTTTTGAGCCTATTTCATCAATATTTAAATTTAACCGTGGCATTCTTACTATAGCCCGTTCAGTACAAAATCCGTTGCACGTCATCAAAGTGTCGAAAAATAGACGTTCGTTTATATCATGTCATTCGATTGCTGCTGTCAATCCTCTGTCAATCACTTTGTTAAGCCTCTCTAAACTCAATAAATATTGAAATTTATAAGTCGCATTGTATTAAAAAATAAAAATATATGTTTAAAGAAAGGTTTCGTAATTAATTTGATATCAAATACAGCTCGTAGGTTAATTAAATATTAAACTCAAACGAACGGCAGTCTCAGTTTAACATTAATAAAATTTTATATGTTGGCGACAGTGGTCACTGTTGCCGCGTTAAAATTGCTTTATCGGGTAAAATTTTGACATTTATCAGCTGGTTTCTACAATTTTTGTGGTTACCTCCTACGTATTTTATTTCGCTCATTTAATTCTTTTTATTTGTGCGTTATTAAAAACTGTAAAACTGTTCTTATTAGAGCAAATATGCCGAAACAATTAACCAGCCGCTGCAAAGAACTTGTGGCTTCATTAATAAATTATTTTGAACAAGAACGTGATAACAATGGTCCATTGCTACCTTTGAATGCTGTAAGAGAGGTAAGTTAGCAGAGACAACATACTGAATTATTATCTTAATATATGTATATTGTATATACATATTTTTTTTAGCGTGTAGCAGCAGCACTTAAGTTGAATATATCAACTGCGAGTAATATTTCACAAGCCGTGAAGAGTGATCAACGTTTAAAGTCGCCTCCAAAAAAACGTATAAAAAATAAAACTGTTAATAATACTGCAATAGTTAATACCTCCGCTATTCGTGATACCATTTACATCATGTATGAATCAAGTAAGTATAACTTTAATATGTGTAATAATGTATAAGATATAAATATAATTTTTATATTCACTTTGTTATATCTAATTAACTTTTTTCATTATATTGTGTTTTATTGTTCATACTCAATGTATGTATGTATATTGGGGTAAAATTCACTGAGACCTAAAAGATCTATTCTGTCCTATTGTTCTTAATGCTCAGCAATAAGTATACCTGAAAATTTATTTACAGATCAACATGTAACTTTAGGCACATTACTAGAAAAATTGCAAGACAAACAATTATTCAATGGATGTAAAGTGTCTCTGAGCTGCTTACTAAAAGACATTGGTTTTAAATGAAAAAAAGATGATCCACGCAGAGGACTTATGGAACCTTCACATATAGCAGTGAAAAGGGTTGAATTTTTAAGAAAATACATACAAGAAAAAGAAACTGCTCTGTATAAATTTGTTTTTATTGATGAAACATGGATTTTCCAAAATGGTACAGTAGGTCGTTCATGGCAAGATCCAGATAAAAGGAGTGTCAAAACTACAAAAGTGGATGGTAAAAGGTATGTTATGAAAATGTATGTAAAAAAATTGGTATGTGAAATTATTTTTATTATAGATATATTGTACTTCATGCTGGGAATGAAGATGGGTTTATTAATGGGGCAGAAAATATATTTTCATCTAAAACTCAATCAAGTGACTATCATGGGGAAATGAATCAAGAAAATTTTTTGAAATGGTTTAAAAACCAATTACTATTAAATCTAACTGAACCGTCAATTATTATTATGGATAATGCACTATATCATAGTATGCTATCAGATAAATGCCCAAACATTTCATGGAAAAAATCTGATATTCAAGACTGGTTAGTGACACACAATATTCAATGAACAAATGTTTAAAGCTGAGCTTCTTCAAATTGTAGCCCTGTAAGTACAAAATGTTTTTGAACAGCGATACAGCAATTTTTATGTAGGAATGCACCACAATTGGTTAAATACATTTAAAAATATTAATACTTGATATTATATTATTAATACTGAATTGTACCTAATAGGGATGAGTAGTACAGTCAATGAAAATTGTTTTAATTTTAATGTTACATTTTTATAAAGATAAATGAATATAAAGAATTATTACAGTTTCCTGTAAAATTGTTGTATTTAGTAAAGCGTGTTGCCAACAGATATCAAAGAATAAATTATATTATTCTACGCTTTACAAACTAAGTTTTGAAAAATATTTTTCAAAAACAGTGACCATTCAACGAAGAATGAATGAATGAATAAATGAATATATTTGACAAGAAAGTCATACAGTAAGGAACAAAGTTTGTTTTGTAAAAAATACTACTTATTCAATGTTTTTTTTTCAGAAACAAACCTCCAACAAAATACATTGTGGATGATTTGGCAGAACAGTATGGTCACAAAGTATTACGTCTTCCTCCCTACCATTGCATTTTCAATCCGATTGAGTTAATATGGGGTATTGCCAAGCAATATTACAACAGACATATTGGTAGAGATGGCAAAAGTGAAACGTCCTGTTTAAATATGCGGTCAGAAGCCCTACACAGTATTAATCAAGATGTGTGGAAAAAGTCTATACAACATAGCGAAAAAGAAATTAACAGTTGGTGCAACAGAGAAAGGATATTAGAAAGATTGGAAATTGCTCCAATCATTATTGATACTGGTGATGATAGTGATACCACTGATGTTGAATCAACTGATGATGAATCATATGTAGAATGAGATGAATAATGATTTAATTTTAGATGCTACCATAATGTTTAAAAAGGTATGAACAAGATATATTCACAATCATTTAAAAATCTTTCCTAATTTTAAAATATTTTTATAGTTTATAACACAATCAATCTTTTAGATCCTGGCAACAAATCACCTAATCAAATTTTCTATGATAGTAGGGCAGTTCGAAAATGAAGAGATAGGAATTCATTTGAAAGTGGTTATGTAAAACAAATAATTTTTGATGGTAACATTGAACCAGCAGTTATTGAAAACGAAGTTCATGCAAGCAAGAAACAAATATTATGTAGTTGATGTATGTTTATGTTTTTTACTATGCATGGTGATGTACTAACAGAAATTTTGTAGATACCTAGGAAGCTAACAAGTATCGCTGACAGAAAAAACAAGTCAAGAAGATCAACTGGAGGAGATTCAAAATAAGGGAGGGCCAACTGATAGAATCGGAAGATGAGATGGGGGATGGAGGAAGCTCTTCCCGGAATGCATCGCTTTCAATGCATTCTGGAAGGGGCGGGTTAGAATTGATATACTTTTAAAAAAAAATTTTATTCCATTTGAAAATTTTTGTTCAACATTGTTTGAAAAAAAAATTAACAAACTAGTATTGTTATAATCTGTCTTGTGTAACTAATTTATATATTTACAATGTATATTTTTAATAAAACAATCGTAAGAGTTGTGGTGGCATTATTTATTAATTTATTTCATTCATGATATGTAAGATAACTAATTCAGAAATCATTTTCTAAAAAAAAAGGTGTATAATACAGGGTTTTACAAAAACTACAAAAAATTAATTTAATAGTTGTTTTTGAATTGAAAGGTAGCTCATCTGATTAATCGTTCTATTAGCAACACTCTCAGTTGCAGTAGAGGTTGGCAAGCTAAAAGAAAATAGTGAATATTAATTTGGATATATGGGAAAATGATAAATGAATCACCAATAAAATAATATGTATTTATAACAATTTTAATAAGTTCTGGTTATAGGATAAGCTGCTTCCAATATAAAACCATTATAATATAAATTATTTTATTGTTTACTCGTATTATCTACATACACATAATTCAAGTAGTGTCCCAAAACATAACGACTGGCCACAATTAGGGCAGAGTTTGACTCGTCAAGTTTATATATAAAAGGAACCACATGTATTCTAACAAATATCTATGTATAGTCTCCCTCGGCACGTCTACTTTGTTGTAATAACTCAAGGTGATGTTTACTAGTCAATTAAAAATTAAGCCTTGGAATTATTATACAAACTATTATACTGAGTGTTGAATATATTATGCTAGAATTCACTTACACAATGTAGTCAATAATTCGTATTTACCTTCAATCAGAGACTGAAATGTATTCACTCTTCTTTTCTGAGCTGTGGTGGTGCTTGCTGAACAATTTTCTTTTGTTGTGATAAATATATCAGTATGAAGATTTATTTCACCAAAATATAAAACAAAATGACCTTAAAAAAGTAATCTAGGTTATCAGAATCTTACATCAGCCTTTCATATTGTAGTGACAACATTCTAGAAGCCAACTTGTAGGTAATTGCTATTGTAACCTAAAAATTATATTAGATAATTTATATTTAATTTTGATAAAATATTTTAGAACAAATAATAATTGACCTCTTTATATTTTTTTCTTAATACTATTTCATATACAGGGTGTCCCACGAGGTTTTGGACAGTATATATCTCGAAAACTATTTGAACTACAATATTGAAATTTGGAAGTTATAAACCGTAGGTAGTATTACACATTTTAAGCAATCAGCTACTTTGCTAAAATGTCACGTTTCGGGACAAGTGGTATCATTTTCATAAATGTTAATGAGACAACCTGTATAATGTTCCACTAGTCTAAAGGTTTCTCTGATATCAATTCGGCGATACCTATTTTTTTGTGTTAGGTACCCACTTAGAAACGACAAACTAATTTTTATAAAGTTTTTTTTTTGAAAAACAAAGAGCTGAAAAATAAAAAGAATTGGAATACAATAACACTTTTACTACAGTTGATGCTCAAATTGATGTCCACCTTCATTAATGCAGCATTCAAATCTTCTGAGTAAATTTCTTGTGCATGCTGCTTCAATACTTTCTGGTGTAACAGATTGGCAAGCTGCTCTGATTCTGTTTTTTAAATCATCTACATCATCAGGAGTTGTAACATAAACTAATCCTTTTAAATATCCCCAAAGAAAAAAATCTAACTGGGTTATATCTGGTGAACGAGCCGGCCAATGTATTGTACCATTTCTCCCAATCCATCTGTCTTGGAAATACACATTCAGATGTGACGTTACTCGCTGAGCAAAATGAGGAGTTGCACCATCCTGTTGCCACCACATAGTCGCTCTCTCATTTAGTGGCATGTCCTCAAGCAAATGGGGAAGAATATTCTGGAGAAAATCTAAATACCTTTCGCCTGTCAAAGTCCCTTCATAAAAATACGGCCCAATCAAGCGGCCATTAAACAAACCGCACTACACATTTATCCCCCAAATAGTTTGGAAATGCGTTTCTCGCGTCCACTTGGGATTTTCAGCCGACCAGTAGTGACAATTATGTCTATTTACTATACCGTTGTTGTGAAAACGGCTTTCTACGCCCCACAATATTTTATTTAAGAAAAATGGGTCCTCTACGATTTTAATTGACATTTCAGCAATGAAATCGAGTCCTCTTTGTGGATCTGCAGGAGTTAGACCTTGCGTTAAATGTATTTTGAAAGGATGATATTTGTATTTCTTTAACACTCTCTGAATAGTAGATTTACTTATTCCTAATTCTTGTTGCAGACATCGAGTTGAAATTTGGGGATTGACTTGGATATAAGCAAGAATATTAATAATATTATCTTCCGTTACAATAGGCTTACGTTGAGAATTTTGATGATTTCCGGTTGGAAAAGAACCATGTCTTAACTTTTGTTCTACATAAGTAAAAGTATTTTTACAAGGAGTTGTTCGGTCGGGGAAACGATTTCTATATAAATCTCTAGCACGTCTTGTATGTTTTCCACATTCTCCATAGATGATCAGCATATCGACACGTCGACTCGTCATAAGTGAAATGTAAAGGCATGATAAGTTTCAAGTCACAAAACTTTTAACAACAATAATACAGTGAACGATTGTTCACTGACACTGACAGCTTTTGACAACTAGAATAGCTGTTACTATAATATGTTTTTTGTTTCTCAGCTCACTTTGTTTTTCAAATAAAAAACTTTATAAAAATTAGTTTGTCGTTTCTAAGTACCTAACAGAAAAAAAATAGGTATCGCCGAATTAGTATAAGAGAGACCTTTAGAGTAGTGAAACAATATACAGGTTGTCTCATTAACATTTCTGAAAATGATACCACTTGACCCGAAACGTGACATTGTAGCAAAGTAGCTGATTGCTTAAAATGTGTAATACTACCTACGGTTTATAACTGCAAAATTTCAATATTGTAGTTCAAACAGTTTTCGAGATATATACTGTCCAAAACCTCGTGGGACACCCTGTATATACATTTCAAATACTTAAATAATTTCTAACTAATTAAGCGTTGTGGTATAAGCATACAAATAAAACTTTTAACTATTTCATACATACCTTTTTAGTGCTAGAAATAATTCCATAGTTTTTAAAATAAGAATTTCTTAGTTAGTGCTGTACCTACTGTTAACATACAAATAAAAGTTTTATATTATTTTATATGTAATTGAAATAAGCCGAAGTTTGTTTGCACACAATAACCTTCAATAACTAAACCTAACCTATAGCCATATAAAAAGAAGAATATTTGATAAACTTCATTCGATATTCACTAGATTCTCATACTATTTCAATGGCTTGGCAACATAGTCCAGTTATGACAGATGTGACGTGCAACAGATTTTGTACTGAACGGGCTGTTTATTCAAGTCTAAGGGGTCTAAACATACCCTAATTTTTCCATTACTTTTTTCAATAAGAACAACCCTATTTATATTTGCATTTTCATTTATATTTTCTACCTTAGTTATGGCTTTTCTGCGCAGTAATCTGTCTAACTCTTTTTTATAAGCTTCTCGTATTGCTAATGGTATTCTTGTAGGAGGGTGACAAACAGGAATAAAGTTTTTAGATACAGTTATCCTACACTTACCAGGAAATTCTCCAGAACCTGAAAACACTTCTATGTTATGTTTAATAAATTGTTCCTTATTTAAATCATTTTCCTGTTTCTCGACAATTTTAACCCTTTTTATTAAATTTAAATGTAAGCAAGTCTGTCCTCCTAATAAAACGTGAGTTGCTCCCTCAACTATAACAAAATCAACATAAGTATAGACATTTTTGAATTTACAATGGAGATTTACAACACCTACAGGTTTACTAGTTGTCCCTTCGAAGGCTTTTAATATATAGTTTGTGGGGCGAACCCTAAACTGATTATTTATTGTTTTAAATGTTTTCAAAGGTATTACATTTATGTCTGCCCCCGTATCAAGTTTCGCTTTGATTTGCTCATTTTCTATTAAAACAATTTCTTCCCATACATCTTTACATTTACAGTTATTTATATTTTTACATGTACAGATGTTACTTGTTGTAACTTTACCTACAAAAATGTCACTGGATCCGTCATTGTCCTGCTCTATATTTTCAATATTTTTAACTTTACATGCAATAGCAAAGTGATTTAGTTTTCCACATCTTTTACATTGTTTGTTAATAGCAGGGCATTGACGTGGTCCATGCTTATTTTTACATCTCCTACATTGAAATGTTTCAGACTGTCTAATATTAACATTTACCTGTGATTGCTCTTTTTGTTTATCATACTTATTTCTGGGTTTACTTTTAGACTTATTATTTACATACTTCACTTCAACTTCACATCCATTACTTGAATTTGCTTGGAATTGTCTATTTTGGTTTTTGCTCTGTTCACTTGTTCGACAAAAATCTATGACCTTTATTACTGTAAGCTTGTCAATTCTCAATAATGCTTCCAGTGTTGTTGTATCTCTGATGCCCATTACAATTTTATCTCTTAGTTGTTTGTCTTCATGGGTTTCATTAGGGTCCTCTACATTGTAATTGCAGGACTTGATCAGGTGTTTACATTCTGTTAGAAAGTGCTCAAATGACTCACCTTCTGTTTGGTGTCTCTTTAAAAAATCATATCTTTCGAAGCACTCGTTCATCCTTGGGTTGATATATTTATCCAACGAATCTAACATATATTTATAATCATCTATGTTTCCATTTGGAATATTAAACGTAGACATGATTCTCGCGGCTTCTGTGCCCATAATGTTTCTTAATATGGAAAGTTTTACTTTGTCTGTTGCCTCGTGTTGCCCCGTTGCAACTAAATAATCTTCAAATGCAGTTTTCCAGAATTTCCATTCGCTAGCTGCATTCTGTGCTTGTAAATCGAAATCTGGCGGTAGTTTTACGGGACCTGCCAATCCTAGATTTGCCATCCTTAAACTTCGGCGTGTCTATACTTAACCTCAAACTTTTAATTTTTCGTTTTTCAACTTAAACGATGCTTCCACACAAAACTTTCTAGATATGTCGCAGCGTCATGTTTGGTTGTGTGGGTGTTGAGGATTTATACTAATGGATTATTAAGTATCAACGACATATATTTAAATAAATGTGTACATTGACAAGATACAGGTACATAGATAGATAATGAGTGCGTTCCGAATTACGCATGTAACGCATAGGCTGCATTAATGTTGCACGGCGCTTCGAAATCGTTCCGTTTTATTATTGTGCATGAAGCGCTATAGTTATTCGGAACGGTTGTATGCGCATTCTGTCATAGGGTTCATAGATAACCTAAGGGTTGTCAGCTACTGATTCACTACTGTTATCATGTGCAGATGCAGCTTGTTCTCTTGCAACAAGGTTTTGCAAAAATACTGCGTCTGTGGAAAATATCACTAATGTAAGCTAAACAACCAATACTACTGATCATCAAATAAATGAAAGTGAAATAATATATTAATATTACCATGGTTTGCACTTTCCTTATCGTTTTCGCTTAAAAATAAGGTTATTATCTCATTCGTTTCTTCTATTACAACTGGAAACTCATACAATTTTGTTTCCATTGTCAAGCCAGTATCCATTACTGTGTTCACTTAAAGTCAAGTCAAGCTGAAAATGTGTTCCGAATTACGCATGAGACGCATATATTGCATAAACGCATCGACTGCCTCATGTCGATAGTAGAAGCAGTCAATGCGCTGGAAGGAGCGTAACAATTCAGTACGGTTAGTACAACATTGCAGAAGTCTCAGCGCTATCAATGCGCGCATTGATTAAATCGGAACAATTTTCTATGCAGTCAACGCGCTTTATGCGTAAATCGGAATGCACTCAAGGTCACTCTATGAAAGCATGACAGCTGACAATAGCAGGTTTTTAGTGAACCTACTATTAAGCAGAATTAAGTAAAAGAATAAAAATATGGTTTTTAATTTGAAGTGAAGATGGCAGCACTTTCAGGATATGAGTTTAGTTACAACAAACATTACCTTATCATCAGATATCAAAGAAGATTTTTCAAAAACATTGACCGTTCAACGAAGAAGGAATAACTATATCCCGGGAGACAGGGCATGTAGCCCAGGCAATAGTTATATCTTCGTCGATGAACGGTCACTGTTTTTGAAAAATATTTTTCAAAACTAGTTGTAAAGCGTAGAATAATATATTTTTATTCTTTGATATCTGTTGGTAACGCGCTTTACTAAATACGACAATTTTACAGGAAACTGTAATAATTCTACCTTATATCGTACTGCAAAAAGTGTCTTCTTCAGTCTAGCAAATACGCCTAAACCGGTCTGTGAGTGAATCCAAATTAAATGAGATAACAGAATCCCGTTTTCCGCAAAATGTAATTCAATGCTCGTCGGGACTCGGTGCATATAGCCCGGAAAGTAGTTTATTTTTGTCGTAAAATGGTCACTTACGTTGTTTAATATCTTGTCTTCCCTTTGGGTTGTGCACTGTTTTTTTAGGTAGTATTTATTACAGCTTTTGAAAGCAAGGTACTGTTCACTACTGCTAGCTACTACATTATCATTTGTTATAATGCTTTACTCATATTGGCCCCTTACACCTCTTCAATGATTTTTCATTTTATGCTGTATCCATTAAAAAGTAAAATAAAATAGCTTCTTAAGCAACTTAAGTTCGCAGCATAGGGGAAACTTTATTATTAATTTTACAAATAAAATTTATTTTTCGTAAAAAGTACTGCAGTTCCAAAACAGCAACTATATCAGACCGGTGTGAAGATAGCAGCCAATTTTAGCTGCAAAAATGTTGAGAACTGCTCAATTTGCGGTTTCAGTGGCGTGCAGAATATATATTGAATCAAATTCATATTTCGGAGAGCCACCTTGATATTCAATGGGTAGGGGTATATTGGTGTGAAGGACACACTGTTTGGAGAAAATTTGCTTACGAGGGGGATCAAGGGTTGATACGGCACTCCCAAAATTAGAATAAATTGTAACTTCCAAAGGAAACGAGAAGCCAAGTTCATATTTGGAGGGTAGAAGCATAATAATGTTGGAAACACACTGTTCGAAGGAAATTTGCTTACCAGGGGGAACAAGGGATGATACGTCACCCCTAAAATTAGAATAAATTATAACTTCCAAAGGAAACGAGAAGCCAAGTTCATATTTGGAGGGTAGGAGCATAATGATGATGGAAACACACTGTTCGAAGGAAATTTGCTTACGAGGGGGAACAAGGGTTGATACGTCACCCCTAAAATTAGAATAAATTATAACTTCCAAAGGAAACGAGAAGCCAAGTTCATATTTGGAGAGTAGGAGCATATTAATGATGGAAACACACTTTTCAAAGGGAATTTGCTCACGAGGGGGAACAAGGGTTGATATGGCACCCATAAAATTAGAATAAATTATAACTTCCAAAGGAAACGAGAAGCCAAGTTCATATTTGGAGAGTAGGAGCATAATAATGATGGAAACACACTGTTCATAGGAAATTTGCTTAGGAGGGGGAACAAGGGTTGATACGTCACCCCTAAAATTAGAATATATTATAACTTCCAAAGGAAACAAGAAGCCAAGTTCATACTTGGAGGGTAGAAGCATAATCATGTTGGAAACACACTGTTCAAAGGAAATTTGCTTACGAGGGGGAACAAGGGTTGATACGTCACCCCTAAAATTAGAATAAATTATAACTTCCAAGGGAAACGAGAAGCCAAGTTCATATTTGGAGGGTAGAAACATAATAATGTTGGATACACACTGTTCAAAGGAAATTTGCTTACGGGGGGGATAAAGGGTTGATACGTCAGCCCTAAAATTAGAATAAATTATAACTTCCATAGGAAACGAGAAGCCAAGTTCATATTTGGAGGGTAGAAGCATAATAATGTTGGAAACACACTGTTCAAAGGAAATTTGCTTACGAGGGGAAACAAGGGTTGATACGTCACCCCTAAAGTTAGAATAAATCATAACTTCCAAAGGAAGTTCGTATTTGGAGGATAGATAGATAGTGTTTTATAACAACATCTTTTCATATTTTCTGTAGATTTCTAATTATTCAAGATTTCATGGAATTTGACTTTTCGTTTTCATATACCTACTTAAGGGATTGCGTAAGACAAATTTGATCAGAATTTATTTTTGAAAAGTTTATTTTCGTTTTGTTTCGGTTATTTGGACCACTTTTTCTTCATAACATTTTTTCATATTTCCGGTAGATTTCTAATTATTCAAGATTTGTTAGCATTTGACTTTTCGTTTTCATAAGGCTACCTAAGGGATTGCGTAAGACAAATTTGATCGAAATTTATTTTTGAAAAGTTTATTTTCGTTTTGTTTCGGTACTTTGGACCACTTTTTCTACATAACATTTTTTCATATTTCCGGTAGATTTCTAATTATTCAAGAATTCTCAGCATTTGACTTTTCGTTTTCATATACCTACCTAAGGGATTTAGTTTATTATCGTTTTGTTTTTGTGATTTTCTGTGGTATTTCCATAGTATTTAGTAATCAGTTTCTGTCGAAAAAAGAATTATTCACAAGCGTTTTGAATCTATTCCAAACAAACCATGACACGCACATTTAAAAGGAAGATTTCTAGAGCAGATGTCTTAGAACTTATAAAGTCTTCACTCAAACAAAGCTCCGATATGCATGTTACAGACAAGATTTTTTATGAAGCAATTGCTCTTCAATTAAAAGGAAGTAAATATGGATATCCTAGCATAATAGCGCAAATTACTAAAAGATATTTGGAAGGTTCCAAAATAAAACAAAATTTGGAAAAAAAGTTTGAAACAAAAACAGTGAAAGATATTTTGCAGCACACGTTAAAATCTCCGATGGTACCGTTGCAAGGCAAATGGAGAGAACCACTTTCTTTTTACGGCAACATATGCAAAAGCTCTGGGCTTAAAAATACTCTTAAAAATAGAAAGAAAATTTATAATATCAAGATTTCTATCAAGGCAAGAGATCCAAACAATCCAAAAACTTCTGATAATACTGAAAGCAAGCTGCAAAAAGCTGCTGAAATCGAAGAAAGTCCTAATATATCTTCTTGTGTTTTGCCCAAAGAATCCGAAAACCTTTTCAATATTGAAAACATACCTCACTATAGAGCCTGCACATTTTTGGAAGGAACATTTATGATTAAAAGTGATGTAAAAAATCTTATATATACCGAAGAGAAGTTGAATAAACAGCTCAATCCGTTTTATATGCGTAAAATGTTGAAAAAACACGTTAATAATGTATGTATCATAGTTTTCAAATTCGTAAAATATTTGAAAAAAAGTAATTCTACTGTTATTTATGCTGCGTGCAGACAAAACAATTACCATTGCAAGAAGTTTAAAATTGTAGTATGTGGCAATTTAGTTAGTGTTTACAGTTCTTCTCTACATTATTATCATTCAAAATATATGACGTCTCCAATTAGAGGAATAGAGAGATCTATTTTACAAACAAAATTAACTAATGAAAAAGCCTTCAATTATAAAAAACAATCGTTATTGTTGCCAAATAAAAATATCTTAAATAAGGGAAAAAACCTGCAAAAAATTAAATCTGATTGCGTTTTACGAAAACTTAAATCGGAGGGTAACTCAAGACAAGACCGTCATAAAGATGATGTAGTTGATGCATTGTTGATGCACCGAGATCATCCCGATTTTATCAAAGAAGTATCATTACCTTTCAATGTCAAATTATTTAGTTTAAAACAGCTTGATATATTAAAGTCCCAAAAAATTAATAACCAATTGCCCTATATTCATTTTGATGCAACAGGGGGTGTTGTACGACCTCCAGTTGACAATTGCAAAAGAATTTTGTTTTATTCCGCAGTAATCAAAATTGAGAAAACCATCAGGATCTTTTCAATATTTTTTATGGTTTCATCACAGCACGATTCTAATTCAATATTTAAATTGCTATCTGATTTTAGATTTTTTTTTTTGCAAACAACAAAATTCTTATTGGCCTGCGTTTTCTGGTGTAATAACTGATTTTAGCTTTGCAATTTTACATGCAGCTACAAAAGCATTTAATAGATGTACACTATCTGAATATTTGGAAAAATGTTATGAAATTAATATTGGTAATCAAAAAAATGAGTTAATTCAAATTCACTTGTGCTGTGCCCATTATATGAAAATGGTCTCGAAGGATATCAACAAATTAGCCAAAAATGAAACACAAAAAATATTTTTCAAAGAAATAATGGCTTGGGAGATCTTGATAAAAAATTTAGGAACATTTGATGAATTTGTTGAAAATGTAAGCATTTTGTTAAACAGCCAATTTTTTTATTTACAAGCTGAAAGTTCGTTTATGTATTTAAAACTTCTATCCACAGAAACTACATTAAAAATTGATAAGGATGATGAAGGTATCGAGTACAACTATGCCGACTTAGATGTAGGATCCAAAGAACTGATGAAATCAAGTCCCTATTTCCGGAGATTTCACCACATTTTTTCCACTATAAATATTTCACCTGGGCAGGGAGATATAAATCCATACATAAACGCTGAATTTCTTCAGTTAATTTTATACAAATACTTACCATTGTGTCCACTTTGGAGCGGGTTAATGATAGAATGTGATAGGTGCAGCAATTCTCTGGTAGAGAATTATTTCGGTCAATTAAAAAACATTACTTTAAATGGCAAACGATATTTAAAATGTTCCCAATTCATTCGAAAATTAAATTTGGATATGTTGTCAATATATAACGAACACAAGTTGGGAATAGATAAAACTCGTTTGGCCATTCCCAGAAAAAAAAGTATCGATGAAACCCAAGCGACAGAAAGCTGGAATAAAAAAAACAAACCACGTGCACCGTCCCATTTTGATGAGAAATTTTTGAAAGGAGTCCATTCCAAATCTTCAAGTAATTCCACTCCCTATAAAAATATGGAGAATGTAGAAGAAAGATTATTTGCGGAAGAGGATGAAGATGTTATCTTATGTGCCTATTGTGGTCATGGAACGAAAAATGATGTAACGGCATGGGTCCAATGCGATAAATGTTTGCGATGGATTCATCAATCTTGCGACAAATGGTCGAATGATAAATCCTACAGCAATCTATTTTATTGTGAAATTTGTACCACCACTAAAGAAAATAAATCGTTAATTCCAAATACCAATAGGTATATATATAAACAGTGTGAAACTTTTTTTTCAGAGAAAATTGATCTATCTGAAAAAATGTCTGAGAAATTAGAATACAATACCCGTGACCAAAACAACATGGTGGAACGAAAGGAAGATACGAGTGACAGCTTCAAATTTCGGAAGGATTTGTAAAGCACGAAAAATCTCCAAAAGCCTTATTGTTTCATTAACGGAACCCAAAAAAAATAATTAATCCCAGTATTAACCACGGCTTAAAATTCGAAGACTTGGCACGCAAGGAGTACTGCCGCATGAAACATTTAAATTGCTTGAGAGTAGGACTCCTGATTCATAAAAAGTATCCTTACATTGCCGGGTCACCAGACGGATTAATTGGAAATGATGGATTGATTGAAATTAAATGTCCATTTATAGGAAGGAATAGTGATCCAGATATATTTCAATTCGACTTTCTGCATCAGGATGGTTCAATCAAACCAAATCATAATTACTACTACCAAATACAGGGGCTTCTAGAAATAACTCAAAGGGAATGGTGTGATTTAGTTATATATACATTTAAAGATATAAAAATTGTCCGCATCAACAAAAATATTAATTTTTGTAATATGATGATGAGAAAAATAAAAGAATTTTATTTATTTAACATGCTGCCATTTCTAATATCCCCATCCTATTTCTTTCTCTCTATTTATGAAAAACGGTGGATTAGAATTCCATAATAATGGATTAGTGAAAAACACAGATTACTATAAACAACTGCCTGGAAATAGAGGATATGTCATTACAAGCGATTCAACCGTATCCAGCATCAAAGAAATTCTCTCAGATGACTTTGTAACATTGAATGATAAACAGTGGTTGTCTAGTTTCGTAGTTGATCACTGTTTGCACATTTTAAATAAACAGTCTCATATAAACTTTCAAATTATTTCTGTAGAAAAATCTTCATTTATATTTCAAGATACAATCAATGAAAAAATTTTAAAATATGTTACATACGTCATCAATTCTATTGAAATAAATGGTCAAGAAATTGTTATGCCAGTTCTCAGGGATAATCATTACTTTTTAATAGTGATTAACCTCCATTCTAATGATATAATTATCTTAGATCCAATGGGCAACGAAAGAGTAATTGAAAAAGTATTTATTTCTAAAATAGTATACTTTTTAAAAACTAAAAAACTACCGTATGAAAATTTATCACTAAAAAAAGTAAAACATATTTCACAAACGGATGGTTACAATTGCGGTGTATATATTGTATATTTTTTTTCACAATTTTGCTATGGAAATTCCTTAGATGATTTTGTAGACATTAATGAATATCGAAGTGAGTTAAAACAATTGCTTTTACAGAATAGTGAAAGTGTTTCAGGAAAATGTTTATTTCGTTTTAAAAGTATGGACATACAGTCTGGAATATTTCAGTTCAGAATTTGTTTGAGATCTATTCATCAACAATGTCTACTCACAGTGGATGAAATTAAGATTAATCAGAATATCAGTACAAAAACACTCAATGATATGTGCGAAATATGTAGGCAATATTAATTTGAGTGGAGGTGCAAAAAATTCGGCGTTAAGTAGATTAAAATAATTGTGAATTGTAAATACTTTGATTGGAACAGTGTGTTCTCTAGGTACTTGGTTTCTCGTTTTTTTTTGAAAAGAACATTTTAGTTTAGTTTTAGGAGTGAAATTTCAACCCTTGTTCCCCATCGTAAGCAAATTTCCTTCGAACAGTGTGTTTCCAACCTTATTATGCCTCTACCCTCCAAATATGAACTTGGCTTCTCGTTTCCTTTGGAATTATAATTTATTCTAATTTTAGGAGTGACGTATCAACCCTAGTTCCCCCTCGTAAGCAAATTTCCTTCGAACAGTGTGTTTCTAACCCTATTATGCTTCTACCCTCCAAATATGAACTTGGCTCCGCGTTTCCTTTGGAAGTTACAATTTATTCTAACTTTAGGGGTGCCATATCAACCCTTGTTTCCCCTCGTAAGCAAATTTCCTTTGAACAGTGTGTTTCCAACCTTATTATGCTTCTACCCTCCAAATATGAACTTGGCTTCTCGATTCCTTTGGAAGTTATAATTTATTCTAATTTTAGGGGTGCCATATCAACCCTTATTCCCCCTCGTAAGCAAATTTCCTTCGAACAGTGTATTTTCAACCTTATTATGCTTCTACCCTCCAAATATGAACTTGGCTTCTCGATTCCTTTGGAAGTTATAATTTATTCTAATTTTAGGGGTGCCATATCAACCCTAGTTCCCCCTCGTAAGCAAATTTCCTTCGAACAGTGTGTTTCTAACCCTATTATGCTTCTACCCTCCAAATATGAACTTGGCTCCGCGTTTCCTTTGGAAGTTACAATTTATTCTAACTTTAGGGGTGCCATATCAACCCTTGTTCCCCCTCGTAAGCAAATTTCCTTTGAACAGTGTGTTTCCAACCTTATTATGCTTCTACCCTCCAAATATGAACTTGGCTTCTCGATTCCTTTGGAAGTTATAATTTATTCTAATTTTAGGGGTGCCATATCAACCCTTGTTCCCCCTCGTAAGCAAATTTCCTTCGAACAGTGTATTTTCAACCTTATTATGCTTCTACCCTCCAAATATGAACTTGGCTTCTCGATTCCTTTGGAAGTTATAATTTATTCTAATTTTAGGGGTGCCATATCAACCCTTGTTTCCCCTCGTAAGCAAATTTCCTTCGAACAGTGTATTTCCAACCTTATTATGCTTCTACCCTCCAAATATGAACTTGGCTTCTCGATTCCTTTGGAAGTTATAATTTATTCTAATTTTAGGGGTGACGTATCAACCCTTGTTCCCCCTGGTAAGCAAATTTCCTTTGAACAGTGTGTTTCCATCATTATTATGCTCCTACCCTCCAAATATGAACTTGGCTTCTCGCTTCCTTTGGAAGTTATAATTTATTCTAATTTTAGGGGTGACGTATCAACCCTTGTTCCCCCTGGTAAGCAAATTTCCTTTGAACAGTGTGTTTCCATCATTATTATGCTCCTACCCTCCAAATATGAACTTGGCTTCTCGCTTCCTTTGGAAGTTATAATTTATTCTAATTTTAGGGGTGCCATATCAACCCTTGTTCCCCCTCTTAAGCAAATTTCCTTCGAACAGTGTGTTTCCAACCTTATTATGCTTCTACCCTCCAAATATGAACTTGGCTTCTCGTTTCCTTTGGAAGTTATAATTTATTCTAATTTTAGGGGTGACGTATCAACCCTTGTTCCCCCTCGTAAGCAAATTTCCTTTGAACAGTGTGTTTCCATCATTATTATGCTTCTACCCTCCAAATATGAACTTGGCTTCTCGTTTCCTTTGGAAGTTATAATTTATTCTAATTTTAGGGGTGACGTATCAACCCTTGTTCCCCCTCGTGAGCAAATTTCCTTTGAACAGTCTGTTTCCATCATTATTATGCTTCTACCCTCCAAATATGAACTTGGCTTCTCGTTTCCTTTGGAAGTTAAAATTTATTCTAATTTTAGAGGTGTCGTATCAACCCTTGTTCCCCCTCGTAAGCAAATTTCCTTTGAACAGTATGTTTCCATCATTATTATGCTTCTACCCTCCGAATATGAACTTGGCTTCTCGTTTCCTTTGGAAGTTAAAATTTATTCTAATTTTAGGGGTGACGTATCAACCCTTGTTCCCCCTCGTAAGCAAATTTCCTTTAAACAGTGTATTTCCATCATTATTATGCTCCTACCCTCCAAATATGAACTTGGCTTCTCGTTTCCTTTGGAAGTTATAATTTATTCTAATTTTAGGGGTGACGTATCAACCCTTGTTCCCCCTCGTAAGCAAATTTCCTTTGAACAGTGTGTTTCCAACAATTATATGCTTCTACCCACCAAATATCAACTTGGCTTCTTGTTTCCTTTGGAAGTTACGATTTATTCTAATTTTAGGGGTGCCGTATCAACCCTTGATCCCCCTCGTAAGCAAATTTCCTCCAAACAGTGTGTCCTTCACACCAATATACCCCTACCCATTGAATATCAAGGTGGCTCTCCGAAATATGAATTTGATTCAATATATATTCTGCACGCCACTGAAACCGCAAATTGAGCAGTTCTCAACATTTTTGCAGCTAACATTGGCTGCTATCTTCACACCGGTCACAACGGGCTATATGTCCGGTTGGCTTATTAATTTCTTAATTTATGTTGCATGAACAGCTGAATATTCTTAGTTTAAATTTAATCTTAAATTAGTTTTAGTCTAGTTGATGTTGCGTGAATCCACCTTATAGATTATTAAACAATTATATTATATTGGTTCCTTTAAACTTCAGCAGCGAATGATGCATGACAACCTTACGTTGTGCGATGATGCAAATAACAAATAATGAACCCTCTAGTGTTATTAACACATAAGTGATTTATAATTAGAATTATACCTAATTCGATTACTAAAAAAATGCCATTCTGTCCATCACCAGTGATAGTACATCCAGCACTGCTTAAATTACGGCGCTGATTTTTCAGACAAATCGTAATAATTTATTTTTTAATTTAATACACGCCCCATCTATGTAATAAAATGGGGCTTTCATAATTAGCCTTCGTATGGTAGGTAGTTATCAGTCAACAAAATCGTTCGTATAGATAAAATTGTATAAATGAAACTTAAAACTAATTTAAAATTGTTCTAAAATATAATTATTGCCGTTACTTATCAGAGAATAATAAACACTAACGATATTGCTGTTAATGCTGACCTCTGTAGGTGGACTACTAAACCAAAGAGGTAGCGTTTTCTTTAAAATTCTGTTTTAATAGGGAAAAATCACCAACCGCGAGATGGCGCTGCGAATGACAAAATGTCGGATTGAGGTGTGAATGTGAACAATAAATATTCTGTCATTCTAATCACAGATCACATTCTAATCTCATTCATTAGTCATTACGCTCCGTGCCATTTTTTGATATTAGGTTCGTTTTCGAAATTTTAGTGTTTTATTGCTGGATTTTTGTTAGTAGATATCTATTAATAATTCCTGTGAAAGTCGAGATATCAATTTCGGATATTCTGGATTATGTGGGTGAACGTGTTCGGCCAATTAAAGAAGGTGAGGAGGTTTTCAAGGCTGGTCACATAATTTGGAATGTGGAATTGACGGTTCCAATGAAAAGATTATAAAAAGTTTATGTATGAGATCCTCAACAATATTACAATCCCCACATGAAATTACCATAAACCTCAATGAGTCCTGGATTTGTCAATGTTCCTGTAAAGCAGGATTAGGGGGATATTGCAAGCATATTATATATTGCTACATTGATTTATATTAACAGGTAAATAAGAGTTTACTCAGTAGGTATACCTAATAATTAAAGCAAGTAGATTATTTCAAAACCACATATCCCTGTTTGCCTCCTGTCTTTTTCATGTTTCAGATATGAGATGTTGGAACCAGTAAGCTGTACTGATCTGGCACAAAAATGGGGAAAGGAAAAAAAAGAAATAGAGGGAATCAGTCGGCCCAAACCATTCCAGTCATTTTGTCACCCAGAAATAAAAAAGAAAAGAAAATATAACACAACAGCTGAACTGAATGAAAAAAACTTCAATCTTCTTGCCTATGGTAGGTTCTAGACAATGAAAACGAACAATAATCAAATATTAAGTGTGGTCATTTGAATTTGTTGAAGAACATCAGCATTTTTTTAATAATTCCAGGTGTAGGGGATTCTGCTTTGGCAATATTTATGGGAAGATCTCGGCAAGTGAAAGAACAAATGGGTGCACCAGTGTATGATTCAAGTAACAAGGAGAGGTTGTATAATTCAATTTTAAAAGGGCATATCGGCCATTTCGATTGGAGAGAAAAAAGCTCCACCTGCTTGACTAATTCATTCTTTTTTCTGTGTTGTTTCTTCTTTTTATTTTCAGGAATCCAGATCATACTATGCAAGATGTATTGTATCACATAGAACAGGGTGAGTTTTTGCAAAAACTTCAAAAGGAAATTGATTTGGAACATTTTAAACTAACACCATGTTGCAAATCCATTTTGGAAACCTTACGAAGTTCAGACATATTAGAAATGGCAACAAAGCATGAACAAGGCTCAGTTTTATGGTTGAATGAAAGAAAAATGAGGTTAACAGGTTAGTATAGCCATGAGATATTTTTTATTGGGTTATAACTGCAGAGAGATGAAGTAGATACTTCTCTCAATTCATTTATTTTTGAATGAATATCTTAAATTTACAGGATCTACTTGTTACTCCATATTCACATATGGGAAGTTAAGTCATTGAAACACTTTTTTCCCAAAGGATTTTCAAACAAATTCACTGAATATGGATTGAAAATGGAGAAAGAGGCATTGGAGTTATTCAGAAGCAAAAACAATAATATAATTATAAGGCCTTCATTTATTATTTCAATTTTTTTTCCTTGGTTAGGATTTTCACCAGATGCGAGTGATTGTGGATGGAATGATTCCAGTAAAATTATTGGAGATAAAATGTCCATATATGGGTAAATTTTGTTTTTCATAAAACTATCTGTTTTATTTGAATAAATATTTCTCATTTTAGGCAAAAGTCATGGTCCAGAAGTTTTCTCAGAATCTTGTGATTTTTTAGAAATCAAGAATTCAAAGGTTGAATTGAAAATGAGGCATCCTTATTATGGACAAGTGCAGTTGGGGATGTCACTGCTTAATTTGCCAACAACAATTCTTGTTATTTACTCCTCTTTCAAAAAATCCTACCTGGAAGTTCAAGTGAATTTTAATCCTGAATTTTATAAGAAATTGATACAAATTATCACCCAAAAATATTTTAATAAAATGATACATGTTTACTCTTTGAATAAATAATATAAAAAAGTTATTGTTTCATTATATAAGCAAGGGTATGTATGGTTTTGCACAAAAATCAAATCGGTGGAAGATTTCATGCAATAATAATAACAACAAATTTTGGTTTTCATATCATTTAATCCATTCTGTGCAGAATATGAATAAACAAACATTTTTAGTACTAATTGACTTAATGAAAAAATATAATATAAATACACCAAAGAGAAAAATATTGTAATGATTGCAGATAAATTGGACCAGTTATTCATTGATCCAGAAAGTATAGCAGGAATAATACATTATTTATTTATTTAACGGTCATGCCATTTTCATACAAAATTAGATTAAAAAAAATCAAAAGTGGGGGAATACAAAATAAAATAATAAAAAATGGAAAAAATATTACAACATATAACAGGAAATCAATGAAATATAAATCAAAATATTACAATTTGAATGACCTTAAATTAAAATTGGAAGTTAAAAATTTAGGGTTTTTTGTTTGTTTTTTAAAAGTAGAAATAGAGGTATAGGCGATTCGGCTTAAGATGGCAGCGCCGCGGACGGTGACAGTTGAAATCTAGCTATGGGCCATTATCAGCCATTATATTTGTTTATTTAACTGTGTTTGCGTCTGTTGATCTAGTTTAATGTGTTTATTTTTGGATTTGTGTTATTTTTTCTTTGAAAAATATCTCTTGTGGATTGACTTTATTTGGATTGTGTTCATATATCAACATAATTAGACGAAGTTGAGCATAGTAGATTACATGAAATACAGTAATGATTCATTTTCATATAATGAAACTTCAGCAAATAAAACGAAAACTAACTGGAATACGATGTAACAACTGTTAAAAAGCACTTAAATACAATGGAAAACACGATAAATGACTGATGACATGGCCCTTAGCTCGGTTACCTGAACGTCCGGTAGGGGTCGTATCGCTTATGCCAATTAATCAATTAAAAAGTTCTATACTAAAATTAATGTCATTGGCAATTCTGAGAACTCTCGTGATGGATTCATTTTGTCCATAGTCTGTTGGATGAAATGGAATATTAAATATTTCACTATTTCTAGTTCTAACATTAACATTGAAGTTGACGAGTGGTAATAAATCAGGACAATTATTTTCACCATTAATAATTAAAAAGTTAAAGAACTTACAGATCTACGATGTGACGGCATGTTTAAATCTAATACTGTTAATAAAGCATTATTTTGATATGTGCCTTTAAAAAACCCCATCTTAAAAGCTACATAATGTAAAAATCTTTTTTGAACATTTTCGATCAAATTAACGTCATTCGGAACGGATTCCACACAGCACATTTTAACGTACCAAGGAACAGTATAGAACCTTGATTGAATGCAGCGACAAATCTCTTGATGATCTCATTATAAAGCCCAGCATTTTATTCGCTTTTGCGACTATCTTAGAAATATGCAATTGAAATAATAACATATGATCTAAAACGACACCTAAGTCTTTAACGCTTCTCACTTGATCAAGTGGAGAATTGTTCAGCAAGTAAGATGTTGAAATAGGGTTGTTCCTGAAAAATTACATTACAGGTATGTTTTTGGGAAAATTAAAATTTCGTATCTGCCAATATAGGACGTGACATATTTACAGTGGCAGCAATTACAATCATTATGTCATCCACATATGGTATTAGATACCAGTCAATTTCATCATTTAAAATTGCAAAGTTTTTTAATCGTTGTATAGCTCTCTCTACATGCACCCTTGCCCTAGCTATTTCTGCAGTTGAAATTGATTCCTCTTTTGATAATTGACTTTTCTTTCTAAGAAAAGGTGGCTGAATCAATTGGACATAATGGCTTTGACATTCTTCTTCTATGAGAACTCCCTTGTCTGCCATAATTGCATCAGATGGATCCAGTTTTGTGATGATGATGATGTGATGATAAATCCATTATTAAATATGGATTTATCAGAAGACCCATAAGCTGGACTAATGTAAGATATTATTCCTGATGGGGTAGTTCCTATCAAAAATTACATCGTATGCATTTTTTTATAATGAGAATAGGACTGAATTCTGCAGTTTAAACACTTTAACCTTTGTACTCTCACTTCTGTGCAGTCCAATACCACTCTAGTATTCCTGAACGGAAAGAAACATTTTGGCATATTATCTAATATTTCTTCTTTTGTTGGCCACTAAATGGCTGGTTTGATGCTGATAGCTAAAAGGCTGAGGATTTTATAAAACATTCTTGAACATGTTGTATTACTGATTCCAAATAATACTGCCAAGCAAGCAAATGACAAATTCGTCTTTAATTTACAAAAGACAAGAATCACCCATAAATACATATTGTTCTCAGAAACATCATTATATGCTGTGACTTGTTTGGTACAAGTAGTAAAAATTTCTATCACTTTTTTGGACACACCTGAAAAGAAATAGGTATGTAATGAAACATCACAAATAGGTGTATACCAAAATGGGATAAAATTTAGGATTCATTCATCAAGAAATAGAGGTGGGATAGATAGATTACCTGTGAAATGAATAAGCTTTTCATCTGTTTTGAGAATTTGTGGAAGTTCAAAGAAATCACAAAAGTCAGTTTGTGTAGATTTATCCTCATTGAACACATGGATAAGTGGAGTATGATAGGAGGTTTTTGGATTTATAGTGGAACTTGTTTCATCAGGATTCATCACATAATCGTGTTCATTCCCATCCAAATGTAGAGTATCATCATGTTCTCTTGATAACTGTACCTCTACTTGCTCATTTTCATCTGGATGTTGTTCCAACTCCATTTCATTTGATTTTTGCCTGAGCCTGAAATAAATCAAATATGTAATGAAAGTAATTGTTTCGAGTTCTTCCTTACCAATTTCAGTCACTTCTATCCTTAATTCTTGTATGTTGATAATTAGTCACTGGAAGGTTCTGGCTAGGAAAGGATCCATTTTTCAAACGCTTCCTCTGTGTTGTCGAGGTAACTATATATTGAATAATAAAAAAGTGAAGAGAATGTAAAAAATTACAACTAGGTACATGGAAAATTATTGAACTTACTTACCTCAAAAAAAATCATCTTTCAGAAAGTGCTTGCTGCAAACAAACATATACTTTGAGATAGGGATGGCGATCTGAAATCGATTAATCGGATAATCGATTCCTCGGACCGAATAAATCGATTTTTCAAATCGATATGTTGTATTGAATCGATTCAGTGAATCGATATTTCACCCATGAAAATCGACTTTCGATTTTTTTTTGTGTTTTTGGTAGAGCGGCTTTTTTTTCAATTGCCCCGGCAACATCGCAAGTAGTGATGAGAGCGGAACCGCTCGGATCCCAGTAGACTCGACAGACACTGTTGCTTTTTTTTCAAAAAAGCCTATAGGGAACTCTATAAGTAGGGATGTTATTATTTTGTTATAATCGATTTTTAATTATCGATTTTTCGAGTAATATTAATCGATTTTGTATAAATTACGTGTGTTTAAGGAGTGAATGTTCTGAAACGGCTCTCGTATTATTTATTGACTATTTTTCAAAATTTTGACGATTATTGACCATTTCTCAAAATTATTGACCATTTTTTAACAATTATTGACAGTTTTTGACAAAAATCGTCCATTTTTAAGAATTAATTGACAATTATTGATAGTTTTTCAACAATTACTGATCATTTTTAAAAAATTATTGACCAATTTTGACAGTTTTGCAACAATTACTTTTTTCAAAAATTATTGACCATTTTTTTAACAATTATTGACCAATTTTGGCAGTTTTTCAACAATTATTGACAATTTTTTTAAAAATTATTGACCAATTTTGACAGTTTTGCAACAATTATTGACCATTTTTCCAAGTTTTTTAACAATTATTGATCTTTTTTAAAAATTATTGACCATTTTTTACAATTCTTGACCAATTTTGACAGTTTTTCAAAAATTATTGACCATTTTTTACAATTACTGACCAATTTTGACAGTTTTGCAACAATTACTGACCATTTTTCCGAAGTTTTCAACAATTATTGATCTTTTTTTTTAATTATTGACCAATTTTGACAGTTTTGCAACAATTACTGACCATTTTTCCAAATTTTTCAACAATTATTGATCATTTTTTAAAAATGATGGACCATTTTTCAACAATTATTGACCAATTTTGACAGTTCTTCAACAATTATTAACCAATTTTGACAGTTTTTCAACAATTATTGACCATTTTTCCAAATTTTTTGACCATTTTTGGCCATTTTTCAAAATTTTCATAATTATTGACAATTTTCAACAGTTTTTGACAATTATTGACCATATTTCAAAATTTTTGACAATTTTCATATAATTTAATTTGATTTTTTTTTCAATCCGATAAATATCGTTAACGAATAAATCTCTTAGGTATATTATCGAAATATATACGAAAAGCATGTCCATTTTTAAAACAACCAAAAAAAAATCAACGATCTTTTCGCAGAAATCGATTTATTTTTTATTAAAATCGATTTTTTCGACAAACCCATTAATTTTGAATAAAGAAAAATCGATTTTTATTTTATCGATGATTCTTTTCCATTAATCTCACACATTCCTAATCCGATACTTTGTGATAATAATATGGTAATAAAAAAATAATTGTTATTATTATCGAATTCCCTGAACATAAAAAAAATCCCCAATTTTACTGATAAAAGATCCCGGAGAGAGATTGTTTATTTAGGGGTACCTTTCTTGTTGTTTTTCAATAAAAAAGATTGATTTATATTTAAATTGTAAAAAATACAAACTTGAAAAAAATCGATTTTTATGAAATCGATCTTTTAGTCCTCGATTTTTTTATGTATCGATTCATCAGGTTACGATTCGAATCGATTTAAAAATCGATCTTTTTTAGAAAGAATCGCCATCCCTACTTTGAGATAGGCTTCCCTATCTTCAAGATTCTCTGCCATTTCTTAACTGCTTTGGGATTCAAAGGGAATTTATGTAGAGAAATATCCGAATTACCATGATGAGCACCAGTGGTGCCAGGTCAGGTCTGTTAAAATCACAGATCATATAACTACTATAAAAATTAAAATGTTAAATGTTAATACCGAATTCATGAGATCGCTCGGAAAAAATCGTGAGAAATCGTGAGATTCAAGCTAACTGAGCGCGCGAAATAATTTGAATCGCCAACGCCAATATCTAATGTGAGATAAAGAAGGTGTTACAATACAAACCAGCTAGTTTATTACAAAACTGTATTCAACAAAATTAACAGGTCAACATAACATAAAAAAATAAAAACACTTAAAAATTATTCTGAGGAATCTGAGTCACTTGCATTTGCTTCAACGTTGTATAATGTGGCCGTGTTAACTTTATTCGTCATCTCGGAAGTAACATTAAAATTATAACAGTTCCCCGTATTGGATACTAAACTTTTTGTAAGAAGAAGTCCTTCTAAGGTTGTACTTTTTAGGCTACTTCTTAATTTTGTTTTATTTAAATTTACGTGAGAAAAAATTCTTTCAGCGTTTGCGCTAGAATGTGGCAAACAAAGTAAATTAAAAACTAAATTACTAAGTAGGGTAAATTGTTTTTGACCGCTACCTAAACCTAAATTTTACATAAACAAGCTAATAAAAAACAAAAGGACCGAAATATCGTGAGATTTTGACCTAAAATCGGAAGATGGTGAGATTACATATGAAATCGTAAGATCTCACGATTTATCGTGAGAGCTGGCACCACTGACTGTCCCTAAACCGAAGTAGAATATACGCCATCCTTGCTGAACTTGATAGGTTTCTAAATCGAAATGGCGAACAGCGCACAACCGATGCGTGAAGATGAGATGCACTACTGTACTGATTGTTTTGGAGCAACTTAAAACATCATGAATTCGAGTTTTATGATTCGTTGTTATTGTTCTGCCGTCAGATGTTTTGGTACGGGGATTTAAGTGGCGCCCTCTGCCATGACCAGAAATTGGAATACATGGAGTTCGATCTCCTTCAAGTATTTATCTATGATCTCCTTGTATAGTTTCCATAGACAGACCGATGTGAATTAAACGATAACATTAACAGTGTGGCTTGCTTCCTTTTGAACTAAATCGAAAAAAGTTAATATTTGTTATGGTTATAATTGCGGTTTTTAATTTTATATTTGATTGCTAGAACAACGACTGTATACATAAACAATCAAAATAACAGCTTCATTTATTGATTTTTCATTCGCTAACCTGTCTCTTCTACCACGTGGGATATATTTTTCCTGTTTTTAAATGGTTAAACACCAAGAAAATCACTCAAATGTAAGTATATAATTTAAAATAATCGATAATACAGTATATTATAACCTTTTATTTTTAAAACAAGAAGACATAGTAATTACCTTTAATCACATTAAGTAGGTATATATTTCGCGCAATTGACTATCTGTTGAATTTTAAAATAGCATAATGCTTATGAACGTCAAGAGTATATTTTGTATTTAACACCAGCATACAGCATTAAACTATTGGGTTTGTTAATATTACTAATTTAACTGTATTTGTATTGTAAATGCTTTTAGAATATGAGTGACCAGAATCATAAGAATTCTAATAATAGTTCCATCGAAATGGATTTGGAAGATGGTCTATGTGCAGTAGATTTAATGAGTAAGGGCAATGGTCTCACCTACAAGTAAGTAAAAACAGTATTATTTATTATAGCGAATTTGTATCAGTGAGAAGCTAGTACTGGCTCCTAGCGTGCGAAATTGATATGGCAACACCGCTCAGCCGTCGATCGTCGGTTATGGGATTCGACAGTTACGGGGGGAATATGCAATTGAAGAAATTTAAGTGTGATATTTTGTAAAAGAGTAAAATTTTTCATAAGGCAGACCAAACTATCAGGGTAAGAAAATATAGAAAACAAATTAATTGAAAAAAATCTGGAAAACGGTTGACCCTAAAGGCCATCCCTGCAACTTCCCGCTAAATTCAATTTTCAAACGCATGCGATCTTGTCGCTAGTTGCGATGTTTTTGAGCTCTTCGAGATCAAAAATTTAATTTTTGTGTTATTTTGAGCTCTCCGAGCTCAAAGATAAAGCTATTCGATGCTTTTGAGCTCTTCAAGCTCAAAAGTTTGATGACAGTATCATGAAACAGTAATTGCTAAATTTTCAATCTGCTATTATAACTGTTCATGCCAGGGCTCGAATTCAGTTACCCGATCTAGGCGCCGGTCTTATGCCTTAGACTGCTCGGCTACACCGGCCGGTAAATATAATAAATATAATTAGTTGATATAATATTTGTTAAATTAATTACAATAAAATAATATTCATCAAGTTATCATTGTATCAACAAAAAAAAGTAACTGTTTTATGCTTTTGAGCTCTTCGAGCTCAAAAGTCGTATCAAAGTTCGATGAAACGCGATTTTTTAAATTTTCAAACTGCTATAACTTTTGAATGAATCAACCGATTTTCACCCGGTTGGCGGCGATCGATGATTCGTTGCGTTTTTTTAAGGTGGTTTCCCCCAATAGGCCTACTCCACAGTAATAAAAAATACTGTTCTATTTGAGACGTATAAATTACCTGATGGCAAAATATATGTATTTTGAAAAACCAATGATCCGTATAGTATGGTAGCTACCCAACCAAAAAATGTATGCATAAAAAATTATTATTTTTATTCCACTTCTGTAGAATATGAAACGGATCATTGCGAGCATTGGTTTTTAAAAATACATATATTTTGCCATCAGGTAATTTATGTAGCGATCCACATCCAACAGCACGGGTACATCGCCCACATTTTAGTTTTACCCTTTCAAGAAATCAACGTTGTTGAATGTATTTCTAACAAAAATTACAAAGGATTTACCAATCTTCAGTTGACACGAGGCTCAAGCATTGTAAATAGAGGGAAACGCTACAACAGCAGCTGATCGAGAAATGTAGGTTTCGACATTCAATCAAAATTCAAATCGTATTTTAAACAGGAATTTTTTAAAAATTCTCATTTTTCAATTTTTTCGACCCTCGTAACGTTTGTCAGCGAATTTTGAATAAGAAAGACTATTTATTATATTATCAACCTTTGTACAAAATTTAAACGCGATACATCGATATAAGGCCTTACAGTAATAAAAAGAAAGTTGTAAATTTTTTTAAAAATTCTCATTTTTCAATTTTTTCGACCCTCGAAGCGTTTGTCAGCGAATTTTGAATATGGAAGACTATTATATTATCAACCCTTGTGCAACATTTTTACGCGAGACGTGGATATATGGCATTACAGCAATAAAAAGAAACAGATATCAAAGAATAAAAATATATTATTCTACGCCTAAGTTGCAAATTTTTAAAAAAGTTCTTAGTTTTCAATTATTTCTACCCTCGTATCGTCTGTCAGCGAATTTTGAATATGGAATATGATAGATTTTTATATTGTTACAAATAACTTGCTCTTTCTCAACCAAATTTTTATATCAGATTTCAACCTCCCCCCGTATATTAGACTGTTCGAGCCATAAAACGACCGCGATAAACGGACTCTTGATGCCCTGTTGCCGACTCAGTCAATTGTCGCAGATTCACTTTTGGAGCTTCTCACTCGTTGAATATGTTACTTTAGAAATTTGGAAGTTTTAGTTATTTAAAGAGAATTTCTCTACTGAGAAATATTATGTCAGTAAATCCTCTAAATAAATGAAGCAATGAATGTTGAATGGTTTTCCTTATTTTTGCAATTAATCATTCATTAATTATATCAACTAGATTGGTAATTAAATGTGAAAATGTAAATTAACAATTTTTTGTTGAAATGCTAGACACAAAATCTTACAGATAACCTGGAAAATGAATTAAAACTATAGAGCTGGCTAATTGGTTAAAAACCAGAACCACAAAAATAAAACACACATACACATAGTGCTCATAAGAATATATAATTACAGCTGACAAGAAATGAATTACATTATTGCTTCTTATTTGTAATAAATATAATGCGATTGATAATAATCAAAAGTTAAATCAATTGTACTTTCATAATCTGTTAAATACACTTTCAAAATAATCAAATTTTGACTGAATTTAGATATCAATATTATTATTATTACCATATATTATATTATTATATAATAATACTAATATGCAGTTCTAATGCATCTATGTATGCAATTGCATTCAAGTGTGAAATATTTGAAGTTCTAACCAGATTATTTAAAAATCGACAATTTGGAATAGAAGGTACAGTTGGTTGCAGCTGAAATTGGGTACATTTTTGTAACTTTTCATTAAGGTCTGGTACCTAACAGTAATTCAATGAATGACATTTTTAAAACCAGTCAATTTCATTTCTTTGATGGTAGGCACATTTGTAGTAAAAATAAATGTAGGAAATGTGAGGGAATAAAAGTTGGAAGATCAATACGATAAAAAAAATTATGCTGAATAATTTTAGGATCATTTCAATTCATTATTTCTACACATATACAGGCTGCTTCACGACGAGCTTACACTATCTATATATTGGAGACTACTCGAACGATTTGTATAAAAAATGGTATAGATGGAGAACAAGTTATGACGAATTTATTGCAAATATTTTGAGCTACAACAACTTTGTTATTTTAAATGTAACACTCTATATTTTATTAACTTTTCGGATTATACATTAAATTTTAATGTCACTTGGTATAGAATACCCTATATCTAAAATCACATCACAAATTACAAGAACTTATAACAAGTGTTCAAAATTTCGTCCTTGAACCTCCAATCGTTTAGTAAGTCTTTTGTCACAGCTTTGTTTGTTGCACACCTAATCATGGCTGCAGAGTGAGAATTGAATTCATTGCGAACTCTACGTTCACAATCTTCTTTTGATTTTAGGGTATGGGAATACAGCTCATTTTTTATGTAACCCCATATAAAAAAATCTAAAGGTATTAAGTATATCTTTTTTTTTCGGACCTAGATGGGAAACTCATGATCGAATGGGTCCAGGACCCAAACAGTGTTGGACTCATCCCCAAGGGGATTCCTACCAAACAAACCCACCTCAAACTCGCAGTTACCCCCGCCTCTGAATCACTACCCTAGCATACTTCGAGACGGGCGGCGGTCCCTCGCACACTCTCCGCTCACATCGTCGTCTTCTCCCTAACTTTCACTCCTACCTCTCATGCCATATCGAGTCCTTCTCTCCCCCTAACCATGCTCTCTACTACTCCACTCACTCTATTCCTCCTCCACCCTCAACATTATGTCCACCATGTTCTCACAGTACACCGCCTCCCCTAGTTTCCTCTCCAACTTCTTCAGCACTTCTTCATTCCTCCAGCATCTAAACACATGCCCCACATCATCCTCCACTTCATACCTCTCGCACACTCCAGTCTCTCTTTTTTCAATCTTGTGGAGGTACCTTACTCTCGACCCATGTCCAGTGAACACCTGTGTCAAGAAGTAGTTCACCTCCCCGAATCTCCGGTCCATCCAGTCCCTCCTATTCCCAATCGCTCCTTTTAGCGCGCCCTCATACTCCTCCCACCTTCTCTCCATTTCCTCCTCCATCCATTCCTGTACATCCTATCTGGTCGCACCCCTCCAGCGTTTATTTCTGGCTCTAGCCATCACGTCCAATGGGTAGGTCCTTGCCAGCTCCGCTGCTGCCAGTCCACCCATTGTCCTGTACCCCTGCACCACCCTCAGCAATATCCCTCTCTGCACCCGCAGGAATGGCCTAACCCTCGCATTAACTCCCGCTCTTTCACCCCACACTTCCGCGCCGTACAGCATACTCTATATTGAACGCGTTCCCGACGTCGAAGAACACGAGTAGGGCCAATTTCTTGTTCCTCCAGCCGCCCTCCCTAGCCCTTTCCACTAAGCCCATTACCCTGCCCAGCGCCGAGATACATGATTTTCCCTTCGCAAATCCGTGCTGGTTAACCCTAAAAAATTCCTACCAACTTCCCCCTCAAACCTATCCTTTATTATCCCCTCCATCAATTTACCCATATCTCACAGCAGGCTGATGGGCCTGTAGTTCCCCGACCGCTTCCCCTCTCTACCTGCCTTCTTCAGCAATATCACCCTGGCCACCTTCCATCCTTTTGGAAACTCTTCCTCCCTTAGCACCCTGTTGAATAGCTCCCTGAAGTACTCCCCATTGTCATCCAACAGCCTCTTCATCATATCTCAGGCCATCTATCCCTGGGGCTTTCCTTACTTTAATGTTCCTCCCCCCCTCTTCTACTTCCCACCGCTCTACCGGCCTTATCACCCTCATTTTCCCTACCCCCCTAGTATCCTGGACTTCTCGAATCCTACCTCCAACTCCTTCTCCCCCTGTGAACAATTTGCCTATAATCTCCTTCTCCCAATCTTCCTCTAGCACCTCGTTCCTATTTCCACCCATCCTCTTCACCGCTATCTCATACGCCTTTCCCCATGGATTGTTTTCCAATTCCCCAGTAACTCTTCCCACTTCCCTCTTTTTTCCCTCTCCGCCCTACGTTCCAGTTCCTTCTTCTCTTTGTATCCCCATTTTCCCTATATCCTTCCTCTTCCCCTCAGCATCCGTCTTCGTTCTTTCTTACATTTCCTCCGCAGCTCCTCTATTTCCTCATTCCACCAGTAATTAGCCCTCCGCTCACGCCTATTGCCCCTCTTTCCCTCTCTTTTACAGCCCTGTATCACACTGTACAATTCATCTACATCATGTTCAAGTCCCCTTTCTATCTCCTCTCTTACTTTCTTCCTCATACTCTCTGCCTCGGCCTTCGTCCACCTCCATCCCCACTCTCCCGATAATTCTTTTCTCCCTTTCCTTATATATGTAAGCTCAAGCTTTCCTCATCCTCCAGCACCCTTCAACTACTCACTGTTTCTCCCAGCCATTCATCACATGCTGTTATATCATGACGAACCCCCGTCACCCCTCACGAAGGTGGGCAGTAGTCCATCATTCAGCACCGCCAGCCCGTTTGATGTCAACACTTCCACCAAGATCTCCCCTCTCCTGTCCGTTTTCTTCCCCCCCCCCCCCCCTACCCCCCCCCCATACAGTATTCTTAGCATTTAAGTCCCCAGTCACCATTCTCGTAATGATCCTCCTTTTCCCTTTTGACACCCTCAGATCATCCTCCAATCCTGTCATGCCCCTCTGATATTTTTCCAGCCTGACATTTGGGCTTATATACACACTGTACACCACCATGTCTCCCATTCGCACTACCACCCATCCGTTTCCTTTCCTCACTTCATCCGCCCTCAGTCCATCTCCCACCACTCTCCTGTATCATCCATAATCCATCCCTGCTTTCCCACATATCTAGCATTTACCTCAGATCCACGCACCACATCCATTTTCCTTCTAAAAATCACTTCATCCAATATATCATGCGCTATCCTGCATTTCCCTAAATTTATCTGCAACACCCTCCATCCAACCCCTACATTCTTCCCGCACACTGCTATCCCCTTCCTCCTATTTGACCAGACTCGTCCCCTCTGAGGGGTCCAGAGGGTCCCTCCTATTTTTTCCTTCCTGTTTTCCATCCCATTCATTATATCTCTCCTTTCCTCTCATACCCTACAAAGGAAGGCCTGCCGACAGTCTCTGGCCATGTGATCCTCGCTCTTACATAGCCAGCACTCACTCTTCTCCTTGACTCCCTTCACCTTACACCCTGCTACTTTAAGCCATCCTCTCTACCCTCTATAATACTTACCCTGTTTCACCCCAATCTAACCTCCTTTTTTCCCAATAAGGCTACCGCTTTTTCCCATTCCTCCCTCACCACCGCCATTTTCATCCCGTTCCTCTCCCTTACCACTTTAATCACCTTTGTCCCTTTCCCAATCAAATTCTCTATTTTCCCCCTCACCTTTTCATCTTCCATCCACGGTTCTATACCTACCATTTTTATGGGTTTTGTTCCCCTCCCCGCTTCCACCACCCTAGCTCCTGTCACCCTTTCCACCTCCCCCAGAATTCCCCTCACCTCAACCCCCTTCTTTGTCTCTATAACCTCCACCCTATTCCTTGAGACTCTGAGTCTATCCTCCCACTCCCCTTTCATCTCTCCCAACCCCTTCTTAATCCTCTCAATCCCCTCCTGATCTATTTCCCCGATATCCTTCAGGATTATCGCTCCATTCCTGCTCTCCTTTTCCCCATCTGTATAAATTGTTACCTCCGCCACCTCTCGCCCACGCCACCATCTTCCTCAGCACCTCCACCTCTACCTGCTCAAGCCTGTGGAGCCCAACGCTGTCCCCGCTCCCTACTTCCCCAAATAGTCGGCTCATCATCTCGAACACCTTCCTCTCATCCCTACAATCTCCCTCCATCCGATAGATCAACACCTCCGCATTCACCATTACCCCTTTCCTTTCGGTAATGCGTACCTCCTTGACCCACTCCATTTCCTCTCCTTTTTCTCCTAGTATCGGGTACCTATCCCTAAACATCCTCTGTATCCCCTTCTCCATTCCACTATCTTCCTTGGTCACCCATACCACCTTCAACTTTTCATCTCCCATCATTGAATTTTCCACCTTCACCTCTATTCCCTCCCCCTTTTCACCATCCCAGTCCCTATCTCTAACCTCCTTCCATCCTTCCCAGTCTCTTTGCCCCCCTCCCATCATGTTTGCATTATCTCCTTCCTTACGTCCTCTCTCCTCAACCTCTCCAATTCCTTGACCCGCCCATCTGCCGCTGCCTTCTGCTCCTCCAGCCGCCTTACCATCTCCTTCAATCTCTCTACACTCTTCTTCCTTCCCATTCTCCACCTCCTTCCTTCCTTTGGCCTTCAGTTTCCTCTTTTGTTCCTTATCTTCCAGAGGCGATACCTCCTTTCTTTTCACTCCAGTATCACTCCGCCTGCTCGTCTCCCCCGCCTTATCAGGCGTTCGTTTTACCTTCATCAATTTACCAAAAATTACATTTCCTTGCCTTCATCCATAACCTCCGGTTCTATTTTTCTTTCTTCCTTATCCATATTCCATCCCACGATTAGCTAGGGAATTGAATGTCCACCACCACAGAGCCCCGCTTGTGGTGGTAAGGCTGGTTACTCCGGGAGGTCATCAGGTATCCCGAAGGCACCGTTTCTGACTGACTTTTGCGCAGCCATTCATCCATTGCCAACGTAGATTAGGGATTGTTTTATCGAGGTTTACTCCTCTAGGCTTTTTCTCACGGTTGCCTCCGGACGCAGTGGCTTCCGGTGCCTACACTACACCACAACATAGCTGCCTACCCCTATTTTGCTGGTTTTTTTTATCGAGGTTTACTCCTCTATTCCTTTTGATCCGCGAGCAATTATTCGGGTTCCCATACTGAAACCTTTTTTATTGCTTATCCCGAGGGTTGGTCGGTCATGAGGCCCTTATAACTCGAAGAGCACGAGTCCCTTGATTGACACCTGACACCCTGGGGACACCCTATGAGCCATTGGGACGCGCCGTGTCGAGTGGAAAACCCGACCTCCGAAAACTTGTATGAGAGATTAGGGGTGAATCACTTCCAGCCTCCCTCATCCAACCCTCCGAAGCACGGAAAGGTGTTATATCTGGTGAACGAGGAGGCCACCGAAAAGGACCATTGTTAGCTATCCACCTATCTTCAAACGTCTCATCTAAAAATTGGTTTACCATTCTAGAACAGTGAGGAGGAGCTCCATCGTGAAGGAAAAATATTTTTCTAAATTCATGCGTTGGTAAACGATCTAAATAATTTGTTTTTAATTCTCTCAATATATCAAGATATCTTTGACATAAAAAAGTAATTTTTAGAAAATAAAAAAATTTCAAATTATGTTACCACTGTTGGGGATTTTTCTCCGATTTAGTGGACTGTAATTCTTTCTTTTGTAACCTGGTTTTTGTACACAAACTTATTCATTTTCTATCGTTTTTATTTAATGCATAAAATTATGAACACAGAACCATTGCACAACAAACAACATAATATTGAAATACAAAAAATTGAAACAAAACAATCGTTGTCGACTTTACTACAATACCTGCTGGCGACAGTACTCTCGTTACCATACTCGTTACTACCCCTGTGGTCAGCGCTCTGTCGTCCAATTACTTAAAATAAACGGTCTTGCCACATTTTAGCGTACATACATAGAAAATTAATAAATAGGCATTAGGCCTAAACAACCACAATTTCTGAGTGTTTAAGTTTCCATCATAAAAGTGAAGAGCTACAACCATTTAAAATAACAAAGTTGTCGTTCACTTTCGGTATAACCGGAAGTGACATGTCAAAATATTTTCTATAAATTCGCCATAACTTGTTTTCCATCTGTGCCAATTTTTATAGAAATCGTGTTAGTAGAATAGTCTCCAATATATAGATAGTTACATTATCTCGTTGTGAAACAGATGGTATATATAGTATTATTTCTTTTTCAGTGATTTTATTATTTTACCAGGATATATAGATTTTCCACCATCAGAAGTTGTAAGTTGAAGTTGATAACCATTTAAATGTTATTTCTAAATTTAATTTTTCTAGGAACTTACTAGTCGTCTTACAAAAAAAATAACTCTTAAAGCACCATTTGTTTCATCTCCAATGGATACAGTTACAGAAGCAGACATGGCCATTGCAATGGCTGTAAGTATTTTGTTTTACATTTATGTTTGTTTTAATAGTTTCTAGTCAGCAATACTAAAATATATAGAGGGTGTACAGTCATAAGTTGATAAAAACACCATCTTCAGTGTGCTCTGTGTAATAAAATCTTGTCGAAGTGTTTTATATTCCCTGTGAAACTGATACACTATCCAGAATACAAAGACAAGTTCAATTGTTTTGAGTGTAAGAGACAACAACTATTGAAGTCCTGATTGTGATGATTACTATTATGTTTGCACTGATGGGACAAAATATCTTCTTCAAAAGATGATAAATTATTAATGTAGGCTTTGTTTCTTACAGTTGTGTGGTGGCATAGGAATAATTCATCACAATTGCCTTCCCACCTACCAGGCCAATGAAGTGTCAAAAGTAAAAAAATACAAACATGGTTTCATCCATGACCCAGTAGTTTTATGCCCAGCAAACACAGTATCTGACGTACTGAAAGTGAAAAAAGAACATGGCTTTTGCGGAATTCCTATCACAGAAAACGGAAAACTAGGAGAAAAATTGGTTGGAATAGTAACTTCACGAGATATAGATTTCCTGGACGACATTAACATTGAAAGTATTAAACTGGAACAAATAATGACAAAACTAGATGATTTAGTTACAGCACAATCTGGAGTTACACTAACTGAAGCCAACCACATTCTAGAAAAAAGTAAAAAGGGAAAATTGCCGATTGTGAATGCCCAAGGTTGTCTAATTGCTCTTATGGCTAGAACTGACTTGAAAAAAGCTAAGAGTTATCCTATTGCATCCAAAGATGACAATAAACAACTTATTGTTGGAGCTGCATTAGGAACTCGAGAGGAAGATAAGGTTAGACTAGGTCTATTAGCTCAAGCTGGAGTTGATGTTGTAGTACTTGATTCTTCCCAAGGAAACTCAATTTACCAGATAGACATGATCAAGTATATTAAAACTACATTTCCTAATTTACAAGTTATTGCAGGAAACGGTAAGTCTTCATCCTCACCTAAATTTGTATATAAGTATATACAATTCTTAATTTGTAATTTAAACTAAAATAAGAAATTGTTTGTAAAATAATATAACTACTATAAAAAAGGAAAATAATATGATGAATGTTATGTATTAATAATACTATGAATATATTCAAACTTCACTTTATAGGTGAATTATAATAAAATAAGTAAACTATAATATTTTGCCCGACAATCTTCAACTTTTTCATTTGTGTAAAATTTTATAGAATTGGTAATGTTCCCATTCTAATTCCAAAAAAGTTTCTATAAAACTCTTGGCAACAACATAATTACAAATTTGTTTTACTACAGAGGTTTATACCATTAGAAGTTTTTTTGTGATTTCTTTCCGAAAACTGAAATTGCATGTGCATTTAAAGGATGGGCGAATTTTCTAAAATTCTAAATTGAGAGTGCATTTGATATTGAGAAACCATTTTTCATTAGCCATATTAGTGTAATTCAGTTCAAATGTCTAAAATAGTGCGACTTTTTGCTTCATTCCGTGCTAGATTTCTCTCATTTTAATTTTTTTCAATTGTTTTGTTTTGTCCCAGGTATTTTTCTGTATCCCTCTTTTTCGTTTATTCTTTGGTCTTGACTGTCATATTTGTTTGACTACTCTGGTATTCTTCATTCTCTGTAAGTGTCCTCACCAACTCAGTTGCCTTTTTTATAATTTTCAGTAGAGGTTCTACTTTTAATTCATCTCTTATTGTCTGGTTTCTAATACGATCTCTTCTGGTTATTCCTTTCACTCTTCTTATGTATTTCATCTCCAATATTAAAAATATATTTTTATATTTAAAACAGTAAAATCCAAATACTGGTTATCGTAAATCAACACACAAATTTAATTTTTTTGCTTATGAAACATTATAACCGGTTATATCTTTTGTGATTCAAAAAAAGTAAATTGTGAATTCAAAACGACAAAACATGTTTTCCTTCCTTGAGTGAGATATATCAGTATTTTGAACAAACAAGATATATATGTTTAATTTATTATTTACAAATGTATTTAAAACAATTCATTTTTGACAACTCGCTTAAAATTACAAAAACTGTTTTCTGTTTCCTAGGAATTCTTTGTGATCAAATGAATGTAACAATATACAATATACAGTGAAATTTATCTATTTAGGAAACATTGTTTTGTTGGTGGTAATCCAGGAATATTAATTATAGATGTGCTCTATTAATAGTGTAGCAATTTGTAAATAGTGTTATCAGTGTTGAAACTATTTACCATAATAGTTTATCGGTAATTAAGTTTGTTAAAATTTCACAAAGACGAAACCTTTCATGTATTATGCATTTAATTTTTCTAATATATCACTCGACTCACTTATTTTAAATATAACATGTTTTTTATAAATTATAAGCAAAATTTCAAGTGAATTGAAATTTAATTCTCGAGAAAAAAATCGCATTGAATGATGGGTCTCTTCTTGAATTTTGAATACAAAGTGTTTTACACAAACCATTTGATTCCAACAAGATAAACCAGTTTAAATTCGCTTATTACAAATACATCACTGTATTTTTTATCAGTTTTCTATTTTTATTGAATTGATACTATAGCATTCCCTATACCCAAATCTATCAAGTAATTGAGATAATTCATAACTTAACTTGGAAAATAAATATACTTAATATTTTAACAATAATAAAGGGTAGGCTATGATTTTGAGTAATTAAGAATCATTTTGCTAATTTTTCTTGAAGCTATTTATTTTGAAAGAGAATCAACAGCTTGAAATGTTATTATCTTTGGACCTAGTATGAACACATTCTAAATAACTGAACATAATAAGAAAAATTTTATATTAATTGTACAAAATTTAGGTATAAACAATAATTCTTTAAATATGGCTATGAAAACACTTGATTTGCATTCTAACCCCAAATACCAAAATCTAAAGGAGCCAAGTGAGGAGAAGAAGCTAGCCAATAAAACAATTCTGATTATCTATGCATATGTTATACTCAATTCCAAGATATTTCGTTTTAACTTTACACCTACCTGATTGATTCAAGAGAAAAACCCACAGCAGCCAGTCATTAATCTGATAACAATATCGCAGTATCGTATCGTACTCGTTTCTTCTAAAAGATAATGCCTAATGAATGAATATTTTACAACTGAACTGTTTGGCTGGTAAAATAATATTTAGTTTTAGTATCTGAATTTTACAGATACAGATCTGTTTACTGTACAATGAGGGATTTATAAACTTTTATTATTAAATCCTCAAGACCAGATATATGCACACAGTTTTATAAACCGCTGTGAAATAATATTTGTATTTTGTTAAGCCAATAAATTATTTAATGTTGGAAATAGTTATCCCTATATTTTCCATTCCGTGAAAAGTTCATCTTATATAGCTTAAATAAAAAACTTGTTCTAAGCAAGTCACATGCATTTTTGACACTGCAAAATAAATATTTTATTTTTCATTCATCATTCCTACCATCAATAAAACATAATATCCCTAATTTCGACATACGAACGTGAAGTAACAACAAACACTTTAGTGGCCAACCCAGTTTATCATCCCATATATTGTATTGTTTTGAACTCCTTGGCTTCTATTTTACTAATGAAATTTAAAAAAAAAATTGTTTCTGCTGTACAACTTTTATTTGCAATTCATAGCAAATTTTATTTATATTTCTTATATCTTGATGCAAATAATATTTATTTATATTGATGAAGTAATTGGTCCATATATTGTTTTGCTAACATGACCTTGGAATGATCTTTTTGTATCTTTGATTACCTTATCTTTATTTATTTATTTATTTATTTATTATAATACGCAAATTGTACAAAATACAATGGGACAATAACATGACTTTTTATATGGTCTATTTTTAATTGGACTACATCAACAGGAACATAATATATAGTGCCTAATCAAGAATAAACACTTGAGAGGAAATACAAAATAGACATGAACAATTATTTAAAATCACTGAACTGCTACTTTAACCGTTTGTAGCTGAAAAAATATTTAGAAACGTCTAGTGTCACTTTTCAAACATACAGTTGTTAATTTCGTCCCTTAATTTTTCCCCATTCTGTGAACAAATTATACAAATACACGGTCAGGCACGGTCATGTGAGAAATGAATTCAACCATGTGTAACACGAATGCACTTCTGTCAATTATTACAGGAACTGTTTTCATTGAAATGTCAAAATATTGTGACATCATGGCAAATTATGATACGATTTGGGGATTTAGCCACCTCTACCACTAAATTCATGGCCATCTATGATATTGAGAATTTCGTAACTTGAAGAGAACAAGTACAAAAATGTTTCTGCTCATAAAATAAAGTCAACATACCATGTGTGCTACACCATTGAATTTAGATTAAAAAGACCTGTAATATGAGCTGTCACACTACTCCCCCTCGCATTTAATAATGTCATGAAGTTATAGCTGCGCCGACGACGTCACTGGCATTATGAGGGATTCAGCATTTTGTAAAGTCCATCCAATTGCTGCATATTTATTTATTTGCAATATAATGTTGTTAAAAAATACTTACAGGAAGTTATTTATTGATAATTATAATTATCAAACATTAAAATGGGTAAAAATTGTAGACATTAAGTATAGTGATTAATTTTTTTACATACCTTTTCATTAATGTACCAAAGTGTGAATCATAGTTATGCTACAATTTGCAATTATTAAACATTTGTGTGTAATTACCCTTTTTAGTTGTTACAAGAAAACAAGCAAAAAATCTAATTGATGCCGGTGCAGATGGTTTGAGAGTAGGGATGGGTAGTGGTAGTATTTGCATAACACAAGAAGTAATGGCTGTAGGAAGACCTCAAGCTACAGCTGTCTATAAAGTTAGTCAATACGCCAAACATTTTGGAGTGCCCATTATTGCTGATGGAGGTATCCAGTCCATAGGCCATATTACCAAAGCACTCGCACTTGGAGCATCAACAGGTAATAATATGGATGTTAATTATAAAGAAAACTATTACATATATATATGTGTATATATATATATATAAAACCAGAAATATTGGGGAAACGGCAAGTTTATAAAAGTGAACTCTTCTTACTAATTTAACAAGCTTTCGGAAACTTTTATTTCCATTATCAAGTTACAGTACATTGAGGATTGATATAAAATGGTAAATATATATTAAATGCTAAAATTGGTATTTGAATTTTTTAAAAAATATTGAAATATTGTCATTATGACAGATAAACAATATCATTTTTTTCCTTCTAATAAGTTATAAAAATTATGTCAAAAAATGGAGAGTGTAGGTTATGATAATGTCAAATTATTATAAAAGTTTTTTTAAAAAAATTAATTTTTGATTAAGAATTGAAATTTGAAATCTTATTATTGTGATCCATTACATTAAGTTAACTTAAGTTTACATAAAAGTGATTGTAGATTACATCCTGACAGATGTGCATTAGCAGAACATGTAATTGATAAAGACCACGTTATGGATTTTGAATCTGTTAATATTTTAGACATACAAACAAATACTAAAAAAAGACTTTTCTTAGAAATGGCTCACATATCACAAGAACCTTGTACTATTAACAAGAAGAGTGACCATAAGAATCTCAGTGATATTTATCACTACTTACTATCAATGGATCACAATAATAACATTTCAAATTTCAATTCTTAATCAAAAATTAATTAAAAAAAAAAAAAACTTTTATAATAATTTGACATTATCATAACCTACACTCTCCATTTTTTGACATAATTTTTATAACTTATTAGAAGGAAAAAAATGAAATTGTTTATCTGTCATAATGACAATATTTCAATATTTTTTAAAAAATTCAAATACCAATTTTAGCATTTAATATATATTTACCATTTTATATCAATCCTCAATTTACTGTAACTTGATAATGGAAATAAAAGTTTCCGAAAGCTTGTTAAATTAGTAAGAAGAATTCACTTTTATAAACTTGCCGTTTCCCCAATATTTCTGGTTTTATACCTAATTAGTCGGCAAAGACTATCCTATATATATATATATATATACATATATATATATATATATCTAACTCTAACTATCCAACCAATATGTAAAGTAGCTAGAAGTAAAACCACCCATTTAGATGTAAACTTCCTGTCCAAATTCTACAGTCGGCTAAAAACCTCTACAACCCAACTTTCAGTATTAATATGACTACCATAAGATAATGCTAATGGGGTTTCTTGATATTATTTGGAATTTTTTACGAGCAGACGTTTATACAAAGAAAAATTACTTTTTGCAAAACATTAGTAACGAATAAGTTTATGTAATTTTAATCTTTGTAATCGGCAGGATAAATTATTTTTTCTACGCCCATGTCCGTAAACGTCAAAAATCGCACTGTTGACATTCCTTGTAAGTGACATTTAACAATAACATGCATGTAATGAGATCTCATAACATACACGTGCGTTTGGATAAGAAAACTTAAATTTCTCTGTTTAATCAAATACTACTTTATTTGCTCTATTTACATAAATTTAGTCAATTGGAAAACATAAAAGTTTTTATAGTCCATTTAATAACCAGGAGGAGTAATTTCAGAAGCCTTATGCACACCACTAAAAGTTACCAGATTAGTTACTAAAGAGCGTGTTCCGCATTAGTCGTGTTCAGAATTTATGAAATATGCCTTGATTGACTTGTCGCGGAAACTAGCCAATCATAGATAACCTTTATGTACTGAAAATGATTCTTAGGATGTCGGGTTGTGATGAGATGTAAACAAACAGGGTATTCTATAACCTGTAAAACTTTTGCATTGTGGTTGTTTTGTATTTGATATTCCTGAGAGATTGAAGTTGATTGTTTTATTGTAGTTAGATTAAAGGTTTCTTTTTGAAATTACATTGTATTGTAACTATATTTATTTTATAATTCCGGTAATGCACGTAAATGTTAAGATATCACTTTCGTATATTCTGGCATATTGGTGAACATATTCGGCAAATTAAAGGTGAAAATGTTTTCAAAACTGTTCATAAGTATAATTTAATGTAGAACTTACTTCAATGAGAAAATAATCAAAAACTTATGTATGGGATCTTTTTCAATTTCACAACCTCCACATGAAATCATCATACTAAATGATGTTGTATATAGGGGATTAATAAAATCCGATTTTTTGCTCTTAGTTTTGATAAGGTTTTTCATCCAATGAATAAAATGGCTCCAGTAAAGTTATTGCTAATTAAATGTCAATTTATTGTTAACGCTTTATTTATTAAAAATATTCTACAACTTTTGCTTCACAACAACTATATTACAATATCAAATATTAACAATATTTCATAATAGAATAAGTTCCTTATGTATATTCCAAAGTTATACACAATACAAATTCATATGAAAAATGTGATGTATAAAATCTGATTCATTGGTTTAAATGTATCTTACCAAACATAGTAGTAAAAATATATACTAGGTACTTGTACAAAAGAACTATCGAGACACAACAAAGTTTCTGGGAAGAATATAAAGTTTGGGGTAATTCACGTAGGTACATTTAATTAAAAGGTATATTATATATTTCCCAGATATTTTAATAGTTCTTTTGTACAAGTAGTATATATTTCTACTACTATGTTTGGTAGGATACATCTAAACCAATGAATCAGATTTTATACATCACATTTATCATATGAATTCGTATTGTGTATAACTTTGGAATATACATAAGGAACTTATACATGTGAGACTACAGTAAAATGCACGCGGACGTCTGCCCCGATCGGTTAAGGTAATTTATACGATTTGGCGGGTAATTCGGATTGAAAATGACATCTGTTCAGAATGAGAGGCACTGAAAGACCTACCTACTACCTAGTTATTACAGAAGCATAATTTAAAATAACTGCTAATTTAGAATAATAATTGTTTCGTAAAATCATATTTATTAAAAATCTTAGGAAAACACTTAGAATCGCCAACTTTATTTTGCCTATTGCATAGATGAGATGAAATATAAAACTTTCCTAACGAAAAACAAATTGCTAGCCTATACCTTACCATCCATTCTGAACAGATGTCATTTTCAATTCGAATTACCCACCAAATCATATAAATGCTTTAACCAATCAGGACAGACATCCGCATACATTTTACTGTAGTCTATACATCTGTATCAAAAGATTCAGTTTCACAAGATTCCGTTTCATCTGAGCTTCCAGTGTTGGCAGATATTATCAAAGGCTCTATCATGTCATCCATTATTCCATCCAGTGTGGACATTTTTTGCTCTTCCTTAATGACATGCTGTATATATTTCTGCCAATTTGTATGAGTTACATTTTCAATTGCTCTCAATAATAGGCCTTTGACGTCTGCCAGCTTGAAAGTTGTGTTTTTAGCTGCCACCTCATTCTTTATTTGTGCCCATATCAATTTTATGGGATTTAACTCACAATGGTATGGTGGCAGCCGTAACACAATTTTATTGGATTCTTTGGCCATTTCATCAACAACATACAAATTATGGTTATCTTTATGTTGTCGGATTAGGTATAAGAGTTCACATCTCTTCATATTTACATCAAATGGTATATATTTAGTTTTTAACCATTCCTGCATTTCAGCTTTTCTTGAGGATGAGGAAGGAATCTTCTCAACTTTTCGACTATGATATGATGCATTATCCATCACAATCACAGCATTATCAGGCAACTTTGTCAAAAAAGTAATGAACCAATTCTCAAATACTTCTGAGTTCATTTCTTCATGGTAATCTTCCATTTTTTGCCTTCAAAAACTAACAATACATTTTCTACAAAACCTTCTTCAGAACCAGCATGTAGAATTATAAGTCGTCTCCCCTTTCCTGTAGGAGTTTTCAGGCCAGTGGATAAACCTTCGGTAAACGCCTGACGACTACTGGTTACATTCTGGTCCACCAGTGTTTTTCCCCTACTATGACTTTCATTAATCCAAGTTTCATCTAAGTAAAAGATTGGCCTGTTTTCTTTTCTATATTGTTGTATGGATCTTAAATAGTTCAACCTCCATCTACAGATATCATCACGTTCTATTAATACACTTTTACGATTTTTCTTCAAATATCTAAAAATATATTATTATATAATAAATAAACATTTGACTCTTCAAAGTTACACACTTACTTGAAGTTAATTTGTTTCAAGAAAGTATATAAAGATGACCGGGACAATTGTAGCAAATCTGAACGTTTCTTCAAAGCTAGTAAAATTTTATCCACTGTAGGTAACTCATTTTTGAAAAAAAATCATGTACTAATCTTCGAACTGAATTTTTATACCCTTCATCACAATTTTTGAGAAGTCCCGGTCTTCCACCACTATTTTTTGGGCTGGTAATTGATCCACTACTACGGTAATCCTTCAATAGTCTGTAAACTGTTGACTTTGCTACTACTGTAAGAAAAATGTTTAGCATTTAATACTATCGTTAATTTGAAAGTTATAATGATAACTTACCGGCTGCTTGAGAAATTTTGGATATAACATCAATAGTTTTAGTATTTGGCTTTTCATCCAATATTTGTTTATACATATTTATTACATATTGTTTTTCTGACATTCCTAAATGGCCTAGACTTAGCCGTTTTCGTGGTTTTGGCGGACTACGCAAATAACTAGTACTTGGAGTAGAGGATCCATAATCGCAGAAATTCAACAAACAGGAGTTCTGAAAAGAACTGTTTTAACGAAATAGAGTGGAAAACGAAGTGAAAATTATGAAATAATATGGGAACGGAAGAACGTATACGATGATAAAAACAAATATAAATATTATATATGTCAGAACTGTCAATTATCACGAGATGTCAATGCTAAAAAGTGCTGTTTGAAACTGGTTGCAATCTGACCAATCAGAGATCTGCAGAATTTCCAACTTAAATTCAAATTACTCCTCCTGATTTTTAAATAAGGTATAGCATTAGTGAAATACAGTTTAGATTAAAAGAGTAATTCCCCTAAATGTCGGCAACACATTATACGATTTCTCAAAAAATAAGTCGCGTTTTTTTAGCAATTTTTGTAACAAAATATAGTATCTTCTACAGTGGCGGGAGGCTATGTGAATCACTCCCATAAAAATATAAATGACAACGCTTTACGAATATCGGAAGCGATTACCACTTATCAATCTTAATCTTCTGATGTATCATGCAGTACCTACTACAGTTTATAGATAATCACCATCAAGTAATAAGGCACCAACGACTTACAATAATTGTTCAATTGTTATAAACAACTATTATAATAAAGTGTAAATAATTGCGATTTCCTTAATTTCATAGAAGAAAATAGATGAGATGGGCGTAGAAAAAGTATAGTACGTTACACGAGTTGTAATCCCATTACGCACTTGTGAAATTTACTGTGAAAACTTTTTCGCGTAATGGGTTACTTACAACTCTTGTTACGTAATATACTATTAAATGTGCCATATGGGTCTTATGAATTCAGTTTACACAACCTCAATTCTAGATCTTATTTTAATTATAATAATTTTTATTTTTCAGTTATGATGGGTTCCTTGTTAGCCGGTACATCAGAAGCTCCTGGTGAGTACTTCTTTTCTGAAGGTGTAAGACTTAAAAAATACCGAGGAATGGGAAGTATAGAAGCTATGGACAGAAAAGATGCCATGGGTTCAGCTATGAATAGATATTTTCATAAGTAAGAATTTACTTTTGTATAAACGTAATTATATTCAGCTGAATTTTATTTATTCAGACAGCTAGGATCGCATGCTCCAGTGTGAGTGGATATAACTGTTACATTTATAATTTATACATCAAATCCAAAATATCAGTAAATACATGAATCAAAGTTTTTCTCGGCACTATATTAATGCCTGAATTATCGATGTTCTTAGTAGCAGTGCAAGGTAACTAGTGCAAAGATTAACTGCACTATTGATACAGACTCTTGCGAGTCGCAGTGGAGGCCCTGATAGACCTCACCACAAACCTAACCTGCAGTAGCTTAGCAAGTATAGGCAGTTTTTGTGTAAAATCGAGACATTAAATAACCTAAAATATTTTTGGGACGTCGTATGAAATCTAGGGACTATTCTGATTTTGTTGAGATACACACTCGAATTACCGATGTAATTAATCTGATGAAATAGGATCAAGTAAGATTCAGGTATAATTTCGTTTCTGATTAATTCCGTTCATCTATTTTGTTACATTTTAAGGAAACATCTGGATTTGATGTGGGAAATACAAAATTCTTGATCTTTTTTTTTTCTATTTTTAGCGAAGTGGATAAATTAAAAGTAGCCCAAGGAGTTAGTGGCAGTATTGTTGACAAAGGATCAGTATTGCGCTTTGTACCTTATTTACAATGCGGTATTAAACATGGTTGTCAAGATATTGGTGTCAAATCACTAAACGATCTCAGGTATGCTTTAAGTCATAACATTAACAAATTTTATCCCCATAAAACTTCTCTGGCGTTCGTGTAAACTCCATTTTTTAATAGCCTCAATTTAATCAGGTAGAAACTAGTTAGGATTACCAGAAAGATTAATACCACTACTGAGATGAACTTGATACTGTATGAAACCATCATTCCACAAATATAAAGACAAAAGAAAGTATTCACTGACTTAACTGAATCCAATTATCCTTACTAATATCATAAAAACGAATATGTATTTGTTTGTTTGCTACTTAACTTTGCCTCCCGACATTATTTATCTTTTGTAGTGAGGTATCTTTATAAAGCAAGTTTTTCAGTTTCTTAAACAAATTTTTTTCCAAGTTATTGAATTTACGATGGTCTTAATACGTATTTAAGGACATCAACGCGAGCGAAGCAGCGGGTAAAACATGTATACTAATATTATAAAGAGAAAAGGTTTGTCTGTTTGCAACGGATAAACTAGAAAAATACTCAACGGGTTATAAAAAAATTTTAATCTATAGAAAGTTACATAATCAAACCTAATCAACGAGTAGCATGGGCTGATTCGTGCTAAATTGCGGGTTATTCCTGAATATAATCAATATCAATATAATCAATGTTTGGAAACACCGCGCGCGGTTTTGTGAAATTGTTGATTTAAATATAAGAAGATTGTCTGGCTAAATGAGCATTATTTACAGAAAATTATATTACAAATTTTATGAGTTTTGTATGCAGGTTAATTTTAATCTACTATATTAATTTGAATGAAAATCATTATTTCACAAGACGTCAAAAAATAATAGTTTAATACTATTAAACGCTTTACAAAATTAGAAAAATAAATTACCAAAGAGCAGACCGTCCACTAAGAAGCAACAACTACTTCTCGGGCTATATGCCCCGACAGACATTGAATTGCACTTCTAAAGTAAACGGGGTTGGTATATCTGTTAAAATAGAACCAACCATTCTGGTTTGCGATTAGAAGGAATATCATCACTTGTAGACCGGTTTCGGCGTATTTGCGCCTCATCAGAACAAGGTAGATGCTATTCGTCCAGAAGCTCTGAGAGCATAATCCTGGACTAGAGACTACGTTGATACCACACCAATACATTAGCCTCAGTTAGGGAAATGCTAAGAGTGCGATATCAGTGACATCTCCACATCTAATCACAAACCAAAATTCTATATCGACAAAAAATCATCTCGGTTTTGTAGGTATTTACTTAATTACAGTTACCTGTAAATAATTGTCATGTTAGTAAAGCGTGATCTATAGACGTCAAAAAATGATAGTTTAATACTATTAAACGCTTTACAAAATTAGAAAAATAAATTTCCAAAGAGCAGACCGTCCATTAATGGTTGGTTCTATCTTAACAGATATACCAACCCCGTTTACCTTAGAAGTGTAATTCAATGTCTGTCGGGGCATATAGCCCGAGAAGTAGTTGTTGCTTCTTAGTGGACGGTCTGCTCTTTGGTAATTTATTTTTCTAATTTTGTAAAGCGTTTAATAGTATTAAACTATTATTTTTTGACGTCTATAGATCACGCTTTACTAATATGACAATCATTTACAGATATCTGTAATTGAGTAAATTATTTCACAATATTCGAATTTAAAAAAAATTTATATGAACGCCATTGGGCGGCATTTGCCATATTAAATATATGGGTCATTACATTAGGCTTAGAAACATTATACATATGGATGCTTGTTTGAAGGTTTTACTTTTACCGCGTGAGAACTGCACTAATGTTTTCAAATATTTAATATTAGAAACATTTATAACGTAATTTATTTTGAACAAAAATTATTATTTTTGTCTATTCTATATCCGCTTTAACTTCTAAGAGGCGTAGTCGGCGGTTACAAGTTAGGATCTTCCGTCCCTGCTTCGCTCGGTGACGCCCAGTTCGCATAAAGCACTCACATCACGGTATTTTACTTTTTTTTAGAATTTTTATACACGTGTGAACTTCTAAACCGATTCGAATAAATTAAGGTGGTTGGCCAACTAAGAACGGCCGTCGGCCATATCTCAGGAATGGATTATAGCAAAGGTTCGGGGAAAAAATGTATAACAAAAGTGGCCTCGAGAAACGCCTGGAAATTATTTTCAGAATTGTAGGTCCACCGCTAGAGGGCGCATTTGACAGTTAAAATTTCAAAATGCAAAAATTTTCAAAAACCACTCAATTAAGGGGCATATTAAATATTTTAATCAGATTCCTCGACAAATTCTGCATATTTTTTATTTAACAAGTTTTAGTCTCTCTTCAAATAAGGGGTGGGGGAGAGTGTGAACCTTGTTACGAAAAAACGCCTTTAATTCCGGTTCTGCTTGACCGATTTTAATAAACTTGATGTTGTTTGAAAGAGCTTTTGTTAAACAATCGAAAATTTGTAAATTTGAAGCAATCTGATTTATATCATAAATGCTAGAGGGCGCTGTTTAATTTTTTATAAATATTGAGTTTTCTCGATACAATTCTAAATGGAAGCATAAAAATTTAAGTAGGTCTTTAAATGGTAGACTAGATTAGTAATAAAACAGTGAAAACCGCAAGTCGATATCTTTTTCCTATCCTGAGATATCGTAAGAAACAGGTAAATGGCGGGAATTGTTCTTCCAACGTCTAGAAGGTTGGTGAAGTAAGTTGTACTACATTTTTTTAATTATATAAGAATGTTATATTTGTTTTCAAGCGAAGTGTTGGTAAATCAAAAGCATAAAATATCAATAAAAACCGATATTTGCCCAGCAACAACAAATACAGTTTAAAATATGAATTACGATTTACTGATGATAACAAAATTAGTGAAGATGGCCAAGCAAGCTATGATTTTGCCAAAAAATGTCAAAAATTATTCATTGTGTTGCATTTAATAGACTCTTTATCTTCTCGTACTAAAATGATTCTTACAAATGAAGAAGCATTTTATATGTTGGCAGTTTATTTTGAATGTATGAGAAATGCAACCGTTGCTGCTAGAGTGTATGCACTGCAGTACCCAAACAGACGGCATCACAGCAGAAGAGTTTTTCTTCGACTCGCATACCGTGTGCGTACTACTGGAAATGTGAATCTTCCTGTGTATCGAAGACAACGCAGAGGTAGAACAGAGGGAAATGCTATTGATGTTTTAGCTTATGTAAATCTCTTTTTTTTTTGTTTTTACATCTACTTTCAATTGAAATGAAAAAAATAGTAGTCACAATAGAAAAAATGCAAAAAAAAGGAAAAAGTACGTTTTTCAAGTGCCCATTTTTGCTTAATTGTTATTAATTTGTTTAAAGTTTTGAAAAAAATCAAAAAACAAACTTCACCATTGAATTCTATGGGAAAAAATACAAAGGAAACCATTACAAACAAGGGAAAAATAAATGCAACACTGAAAAGCTGAAAAGTGAAAGGGATTATTTGGGGGGTTGCGATTTTCGGACAAAGTTGAGGTTCTAGAAAAAAAGTTGAATATAAAAGTTGTAGATCTCAAAAATATTTACAATTTTTGTATTGGTTACTTTTTCACATAACCTCAAAATTATATCGAAAAACGTAGGAAACTGCATTTTTCGATTTTTATTTTTAGTTTCGGCAAATTTTTTTATATTTTTATGAAAATTTGGTAGAAGGTAGCTTTTATAGTCACAAAATGTGGAAAAAAATTTCAAATTAAAATATTCAATATTTTTCGAGTTATGACGTTTTTTCGGTAAAAAACACTTTTTTTGAAAAAGTACGTTTTTCAAGTGCTCATTTTTGCTTAATTGTTAATCAAAAAACAAACTTCACCACTGAATTTTACGGGAAAAATTACAAAAAAAACGTATTTTATGGATTTTTGAATTTTGAAAATTATTCCGTCCGCAAATAGTGCACGGTTACACACAAAAAATCGTACAACTTAATAATTGGAATATCGAGCTGATATTTGGAATGGATACTCTCACATAGTGGTAAAATACGGAAAAAAATCGGGCACATCGTATCTATAAAATTCTGAATACAGGGTGATCCGAAAGTTGGGAGTGATTTTTTCCGAAAAACTTGTCTAGGATCTTTATTAGCGAATTTACGACATTTTTCTATGGATTTTTGGAATCTACGGGTTTCAATTAGTCACTTTTGATAAAAAAAAAACAGTAAAAAAAAATGTTGTCCGAAAATCGAAATTTTTCCGAAAAAATCGCACTTTTTAAATATTCGTTTTCCAATATTTTTATATGCATTTTCGGAATCTACGGGGTCATATTAAGGGATTTCCAGCATTAAATATATGAAAAAACCTAGAGTTATACAATTATAGTGAAAAATATGGAAAAGTGTGGAAATCCGGGATTTTTCGAAATTTATGTAACTGTAACTTCTTATATACAAGTTTGATCAAATTTGTATGCTGATTTTCGGAATCTAAGGGGTCGAATTAGTAAATTTCTGTAATCAAAAGTATGAGAAAACTTGTATTATGGATTTTAGAATTTTGAAAAATTATTCCGTCCGGAAATAGTGCACGGTCACACTCAAAAAATCGCAGAGTCCTTAATAATTAGAATATAAAGCTGAAATTTTGAATGGATACTCTCAGATAGTGATAGAATATGGAAAAAAATCAGGAGCATCGTATTTATGAATTTCTGAGTACAGGGTGATACGAAAGTGGGAAGTAATATTTTTCGAAAAAAATTAACTTCTAAAATACTAGTCTGATCAAAAAATCGTAGAGTCCTTAATAATTAGAATATCAGGCTGAAATTTGGAATGAATACTTTCAGATAGTGATAGAATCTGGAAAAAAATCAAGAGAATCGTATCTATGAATTTCTGAGTACAGGGTGATCCGAAAGTGGGAAGTCAAATTTTTCAAGATCTACAACCTGTAGGTACTATCAGTGAAATGTAGATTTAAGAAAAAACATTCAAGCACCAGAGCCATAGCTAGAGACTTTGGTATATATTATGTCGAACCACCGTTCAAAATATTTTAAGAGAACACAGGTGACTACTTATTTATTAATGCCTGTTTTATTCGGTATTATAATGATAAAAATGTTTTAATTTTTTTCGTTTGTCCAGTAGGTATCTACTTATATGTTTCTCATTTTTATCATACCGAAAATGTCATTAAATCAAAGTTAACTTGTGAAAACATGACTAATGTATTTGCCGCCATTTTATGTACAGTTTCAATAAAACACCAAATTATTTAATGAAATGATCTTATGCTATGTGAATAGATTTTAACTAACAACATTATTATTTATTTATTTACGGGAGAACCCATTTCACAAAAAGTGATTACAAATCTAAAAAATACAAAACATTTATCATATGAGATTATATTAAATACAGAACATACAAAAGATACAATTCACTGTAAATAAAAATTTGTAAAATATAAATACAGAAAACACGTTACTAAAAAGAACTAAATATCATTAATACAATTAGTTATCTAAGTATACTTGACAGTGTTCGTTTAAAAATGATAACACCCGTGGAGAAATAGAGTTCAGGATACTGATTAGCACCTCTCAGTGTTCGTGGTATAAATGAAAATTGTGCCTAATTCTTTCTAAAAAACTGAACATGAAAGGAAGTAACCTGCCTTGTCTGGCGACTAGGAACTTCAAAGTTAATTCTGGATAACAAGTCGGGACACTCGGTTAAAAAATTTAGTATTTTGAACAATAGAATTAGGTCATGCTGATCTCGCCGTTGTTTTAAAGTGGTAATATTTAAATTTTGCTGGATGGTTTCATAGTCTAAGTATCTACCCATTTTTAATGCTATGTGTCTAAGGAATCTGTGCTGAACACTTTCGATTTTGTCAATATAAAATAGATAATGTGGAGACCACACTGAAGTGCAGTATTCCAAGTGGGGTCTGACTAACGAACAGTAGAGCACTTTTAAAGGATGTATACTAGTAAAATCAACGGTAATACGCTTAATATAGCCATGTAGACTCAGAGATTTATTAACAATAGTTTTAATATGTTCCTGAAAACTTAGTGTGGTATCCAATATTCCGGAGATATGGCCGACGGCCGTTCTTAGTTGGCCACCCACCATTCCTCTTTAATTTATTCGAATCGGTTTAGAAGTTGCCACTTGTATAAACGACTACGCCTATTAGAAGTTGAAGCGGATATAGAATAAAAAAAAAATTTGTTCAAAAGAAATCACGTTATAAATATCTCTAGTATTTGTATATTTGAAAACATTAGTGCAGTTCTCACGCGGTAAAAGTGAAACCTTCAAACAAGCATCCATATGTATAGTGTTTCTAAGCCTAATGTAATGACCCATATTTTTAATATGGCAAATGCCGCCCAATGGCGTTAATATAAATTTTTTATAAATTCGGATATTGTGAAATAATGTTTTTCATTCAAATTAATATAGTAGATTAAAATTAACGTGCAGACAAAACTCATAAAATTTGTAATATAATTTTCTGTAAATAGTGCTCATTTAGCCAGACAATCTTCTTATATTTAAATCAACAATTTAACAAAAGCGCGCGCACTGTTTCCAAACATTGATTATATTGATATTGATTATATTCAGGAATATCCCGCAATTTAGCACGAATCAGTTCTCAAGTTGGTATTATATTGTCCTTGTAAAACCCGTAAACAATCCATTGAATAACATTTTTTGTAGCATACCTTATTCGCTTTGAAGAATGAACTGTAACAGTGCCTAGTTTAATTACTTCATAAATCGTTGTAAATCCGATTATTTTGACACAGTTGTCCGCATTAATAACTGACATTGTTGTTGCTATGTTGCCAGCTATTCAAAATTTTCTTAAATATACTAACATACACAAAGTGGTTTTAATTAATTTTTCTTTTTCCAGCAATTTTAAGCGACTTATTTTAATGCTTACTAATACATTTATATTATGTATTTTTTAAAAATATTTCCAAACTAGCTTTCTAAGAACATCACGAACTAACAGTTTACTGAAGTAAGGTGAACATTTGTATAATGAGCCCAACAATTTTAGAAAATATATCTGACAACATTGCTTTATTTTAATGTCATTAAACTGACTTTATAGGCTAGCGGCACACCCCCAAAAAGTCGTTTAGAAAACGAAAAAGTGACCAGATCACTTCTAATCGCTAAAAACCATGTTACTTTATGTTTTCGAGGGTGCTGAATACGAATATGACGTTTGTTTTTTTCTAAAATTGGGGGAACATTGCTAAAATCTACAATTAAGTGAAAAATTGGAAAAAAAAATTTCGCGAATATCGAACTTCAACTCGCTGCCATTCACGGAATAATCAATATTTTTTCATAAAAATTTAATCACACATTTTTGAACTCATTTGCAAGGCAGTAAAACATACCCGAAGTTTCCAAAGCAATTTCCCACCGATCGGGAAATTTCGGAAAATTTTTTACTACTCTTTCTGACTTTGTGCATACTTTTGCAAAAGTTGAGTGACAAAGTTTTTGATTTTCAATTTCTACATATGTAGTCTCCAAGTGTAATATACAAGGAAGTTTTTCAGAAAATTTCAAATGTTTATTTGCAAAAATAAAAATTATACAGCGTCTTAAACCTCAGCGTTCTAGTCGCTCGACGCTTGCACTGGGCGCGTTTCTCTTGGATTTCATGCAGTGAGCGAATAATGAATCTAAAATTTTCTATTAATAATTTTTTTTATAAATAATGATACAATAAATAATAGTAGAAAACCATGTATAAATGTAAAAATTTATTCACTCTGTACATTCATCATTAACTACATTTACGTTATTAGTACATGAATCTCGGCAACTACATAAATCACAGCATTCCAAACTAGATTTTTTACAAGGGCACACGTCGGTAGAGCAAGAAAATTTTTGAGCACAAGAACAGAAGAAATTTTGTAAATATTCCATTGCTGATAATCCATTGTAAAAATCAGGTAACACATTCCCCTCGTCGATCAACCATCCATATTCTTCCAAGTTTTTTGTAAAAATCGTGGAAAATGTCGCCTGATTCCATTCGTTGATTTGCCAAATGCATCTCAATACGTGTTTTTCTAATGCAGGCTTAGAAGGTGGTAACTTATCAATACATGAATTTTTCAATAAAGCTAAATTATATCTTAATGAGTTAATATCTGTGCGAATAGCTTTAGACTTGTTACGTGAATCGTACAACACAGATAGAAAATTACTAACAATCTCGATGGCCCTTTCAATAGGAACGTTGCATAGATTGGCAAGATCACTCAATTCTTCATCTGACATCTTTTTTAACGCTACGTATGCAGTCTTCTTACCGATAAAAAACAGTGATGACGTCGTATCGCATCCAGTTAATGCATGCATAGCTATAAGTGATGAAGTTAAGGCAGGTCTTAGTTTTTCTGTCAAGAGGTGTATTGGGATGTATCTCCTGAAATCTATGCGTATTGAAATTTTGCCAGTATAAAACCAAACCTGTGGCTTCATTTGACAATATTGATAATTACTTAATAACAATAAAAATACATCTGTATCTGGCGACTCAACAATAATAATTTGCTTATCATTTATTTTACTTTGAACACATTTCACGTGATATATTAAACGAGTGTCAGCATCTATGTGATTGCAAGTATACATAGGATCTACTTTGCACATGCCATTTGTATCAATAACAAATGAATTTTCTCGTGGTTCCAATCCACCAGCTAAATATACATGTTTATTAGTATCTGTAAGCTCAATACTATGTTTCACTAAATTATCTTTTATATAAGCACATATAAAATTAGTTAAACTAGATTTGCTTTCATTGTTTGACAAAACCGCTTTCAAATCTTTCAAGGGTCGATTTCCAGTTATATCATACGTCTTGCTAGATAAACCATACCTACGATTTCTTTCTTCTTGCTTTGGATTAGGCGAATTATCATCGTATCTATCAAAAACGAGATGGACTTCATCGGCTGTCCGTAGACGATCGATGATATTTTTCAAAACTGTTTCTCCTAAGCAATTAAAATTAGCAAATGATTTTGAAGTGAGTGCTTGTAGTGTGGCCATACCATCAATAATTACAATACCTCGTTCTTCTAATAAAGGAGACTGTCTTACAATATATTGCTGTACTTCGTTTTCTACAACGTGCATCAGATCAGATTTTTTAGTAGTTCTTCTACACCCGTCGGGTTTAAAAAGAGAGGAAGGTATTGCAGTAAGTGGAAAACTTAAAATCATCTTTAAATCTACATCTTTTCTGTTTGCAGATACTGCTAGAGCCCTTTGATATATGCTTTCTGGTGGTATTATTTTTTTTACAACTTGGCCATTTACCTTGACTAGAGTTTTTTTGCTGATTCGCTAAAGGTTTTCGTATTAGTTTGTGTAATCGGATCGAAAAATCCTAACGGTTTTTTCAGCAAATTTTCAGTGTTATTTTCTAACCGCTTTGATAGGAAGTCTTTTAATTTGTTGGTACCAATAGATCTCATATTTAATAAGAATTCTTGTACTTCTGGTGATGCAACAAGTCTACTGCTTATATTTATAAGAACATCTCTTCGCACAGATGAAGAAAACGGATCTGTCATGTGATTTTTTACGTACTGCAAAATCATAGCAAAGTGTTTTTCGTCTCTCGAAATTTGACTTTGTCGTTCTCCTTCGTGTTCGTAATGATCATCAATATCGGTAGATACATTACTCCGAGTTTGCATGGCTGAAGAATAAACACCTAGTACATTTCTGGATACTGTCCATCTCAAAACAGTAGGCTCTTTCGTAGTAAACCCAGGTATTCCAGTAGGGCCTTTTGTATCTTTAATTACCGATGATTCAACCGCCATGTCACTAGACATTCCTCTGAAAGGTCCAGGTGTAAATCTTACAGAAAAATTTCCATTCATAAACTCATCTCCTACCTCTTTCGGTAATCTAAGCATCATTTCTAATACATGGTAAGTAGCCCATCGAGAATAATTCATTTTGTTACAAACAAAGTAATAAGGCAACATAGTAGCCTCGGAGCTTTTGTTTAATTGCCAATCGCCTTCTCGTTCTGATCGCCATAATTGTAATACTAATTGTAAACATTGTAAGCATTCATCCCATAATTGAAAAGTTGGTATTTGAGAACTCCTCATACTACGAAACTCGTTAAATAATTCTGACAATACAAATTTCGACTCTGCAGTTAATTTATCTAAATCGTCCTTCTTGCAAGCTTTATCAGTGTACTTTTTATGAAAATTTTCGAATGAATCTTGCAGTTTGTTGAGTAAATCTCCATTTTCTTCCGCTAACCACTCAAAAAAATTTTCAAACATTAAATAAAGTAACACTTCATAACAGAGGGTAAAAGCTCGCATTGTTCGATGGAACTGTTTCCCTTCGAGCATTTGATCAACTGAGTTTGCAGCATAAACACCAGATTCAACAAGCATATCACGTAAGCCACAATCTCCCCATATCTTACCTATGCAAGAATTGAATACATTGTTTGTGTGAAAGGAACCCATGCGAAGAACCGAATTTGCAAATTCTTCTTGTAAATGGAATTTTACTTGTTGACCTACTGCAAATAATTGCTGATCAAGAGTATGCACACTATACTTTTGTCCACAAGCTTGAACAAATTGTTTGCCTTTTCGTAAAGTTGTATAAACTGTACTCAAATCACTTGGCTTAGCATTTATAGCCGGAATATATTGCACTTGCGTATAAGTAGTTTTTGGATCCGCAAAGTGTGTATTATATGGCACCCAAGAAGGTATAGATTGCTCAACTGCATTTTCAGAAAGCAGATAGTTTCCAGAAAAAATGTCTCTCGATACGTTTCGCAAAAGTGCCCATGTAAGATCGGTCAAATTAAAAGCTTCATGTTGCTTACTTAAATTATCTAAAGCCAAAACAGCTCCTGTGAATTTAGGTGGATTAGGTCTGATTGATGGCTTTTGATAGAATGAAATATCAGATGAATCGTTAGAATTTTCGGAGAGTGCTCTTTTAAGACTTGTCTTTGGTAGTCGATCTAAACATACCGATTCTCCGACCTGTTGATTTTGAAATATAACTCTCGCCATCGCATGATATGTATTTTTGCCATCGATTGTTTGAGTGTTTATGTCGATATTGTCGTCACCTTCGTGAATAAATCCGCCACCATTATCGCGATGAATAATTCCAGATGGGACATAAATTTCCGCATTTTTTTCGAGCTCTTTTTCTGCAGTGATTGTAAGGAAGCGGCGTAAATCGTCATTGGAACAGCAAAAACCGTGAGAATGTAAAATATCAATCAGTGATTTTTTTGCGAACATATGATGCAATGATAACGTTAATCCAAATTGAAAAGGCGGAGTGAGAGAATTATTGTGACTTCGTCGTGCACAATAAATTATTGTCTCTGAAATACTAAGTGTTCGACGTACAATCTTATCATCGACTGCTAACTGACCTTTGAAAAATGAATTATTATCAATTGTCCAACAGACTAATTTCTGTAATATTTGTGGAACAAATGTCTTTGAAAACTCTATTGTTACTTCACTTGGAAGGAAATATTCTGTAGGTCTAGGTATCTTATCAATTTCACTTCGAATTAATCCAGCTACTTGATGAACTATCGAGTTTTCGTCTTTTTTATAATCAATATTTTCGTAAGTTACGCTGTTCTTCTTATTTACAACATCAAGTAAATTATGAACAATTAAAACAAGAGGAAATTGAGATGAAGCAACAATATCAGCTTTGCCTGGATGTGAGTAAAATCTTAATTGTTCATCGGCTACTTTCATCAATTTCGATTTAATAAAACTCGATTTGATATGCATAGCATCATCATAACTTTTGATACCTTCGTCAACAACAGCTTGAATGAAGGTTTCGCAAAGTTTTGGTAACAGTACTATCTCGCCAGACTCGAATTGATCTTTATAAGCAAGGAACACATTTTTTGCAATGCTATCGTAAGCTTCTGTCCTTGTTGGCTCTGTGTTTGTTATGTATTTAAGAGCAGTTTCACTAACATAATTTTGATAACATTTTGAATGATATCGAGCTTTCTTTTCATACAAATTTACTTCTTCATTACTCAATAAATTTTTGACAACGGAATCATTTCGAACATTAGCTGCGCTGAGAATTTTTGATTTAATATCTACACTTTTACCTTGAGATACGTTTGTCAACTTGATATTTTTCTTCGGGTTGTCTGCTTCGCCACACATAAAACACAGGCTTGACCAATCGAATGACGGTGATTGCAAAATACGCACCCTTTTATTATCTGCATCGTTCACAAAGTCATTAGATCGCCGTTTCGCCATTTCGAGATACTGTTTGTGCTAAAAGAATTAATGAATTATGTGTGAAATTATAGCACAACAATCGTTGATTAATCGATACTTACATCCTTTTCACATTTTTCCAATTAATTACAGGCTTGAAATGTATTTTATTCTACGGCTAAACAAAACGTGCAAGTCTGACCGATTTGGCTGCGAGCAATACCTGTTATCAGGCTTGCACAGAGCTAGACGCGCTCGAAGCGCGCGCACTACGTAAACCGCGTGGATTTTCGAATGACCGTAAAATTTTTTCTTTTTCAAATAAACATTTGAAATTTTCTGAAAAACTTCCTTATATAATACACTTTGAGACTACATATGTAGAAATTAAAAATTAAAAACTTTGTCACTCAACTTTTGCAAAAGTATGCACAAAGTCAGAAAGAGAAGTAAAAAATTTTCCGAAATTTCCCGATCGGTTGGAAATTGCTTTGGAAATTTCGGGTATGTTTTAATGCCTTGCAAATAAGTTCAAGAATGTGTGATTAAATTTTTATGAAAAAATATTGATTATTCCGTGAAGTTCGAAATTCGCGAAATTTTTTTTTCTATTTTTCGACGTAATTGTAGATTTTAACAATGTTCCCCCAATTTTAGAAAAAAACAAACGTCATATTCGTATTCAGCACCCTCGAAAACATATAGTAACATGGTTTTTAGCGATTAGAAGTGATCTGGTCACTACCATGTCATTTTAGGGGTGGTTGCCGCTCACCTATTAGTTACACTATACAACGCTTGGCAGACGGAGGTTACGGAGCACCGTAAAAAGAGGAGTCGAAGATAATAGGAAACACTGCATATCTGTAGCGTATCTCATTCCCTCTGTCTAAATCCTGTAGATATATGTTTGTTTCTTTTTTTTCGTTTCAATTTGTAATCTCAACGGTGCTAAAGAAGTTTTTATTTCAAAAACACTTTGAAATCAAAATATTAAACATTTATAAAATATATTAAGTAAAGCATGCTTTCCTACAGCCTCATAGATTATAAAAATTTGATTTTACTTATTTTTTAGGGAGTGGATGTATGCTGGTAAACTTCGTTTTGAACTAAGGACACATTCTGCTCAAGCAGAAGGGAACGTTCACAGTCTATTTTCATATGAAAAGAGACTGTTCTAATATCAGATTCCTAAAAGAATTTGATATGTTTTATTTATGGAAATAATCTGAATGAAACGAAATTTAAAATTAAATCTGCTAGTTGTTTATTGAACTTAGTTACATATTAAATTTCGTGTCATTGATTAAAAAAGCATCTTAATTAGTAAGTTTTGATATAACCTAAAAAACGCTAAAATGTGTTCGGAGTAAAAGGTCCTCGGGGGGTTTTCTTTTCTGTTAATTTGAAACTTTATAGCTTTATAAATTATATTTTGTTTATTGTTTTTAATATTATTCACAAACTGAATTTTATATACGTGACAATAGATGGCGCTAGATAAACACATGTCGTGCAAAACTGAACATTTTGTAGAGTAGTCCAATCTTTAGTTAGGAAATAGCCCAGCCAAATATGATGACCATTTTTTTTTTCATAAGTTAATTCTGACTTCAGTAATAATGAATTAGGTAACTTCAAATATTTTGACTGACTTACAATAATTGTCGATGGAAGAATATAAAAAAAGCTTGTATCACATAAAAAGCAGATTTTTTTCAGCTTTTTTTTCCACTAACGTAACGCAATGTTTATAATTTCTTTTGCTTAGTTATGAGTGCCTTTCCTTTATTTCCGAGTCTTTTCGGAGTAAATATATAAATTGTCAATACAACCCTACACTATAAGCACTATGCATACTCCACTACTGATAATAATCACAAAAGTAAATGAAAAATTTAAACAACAGCTCACTCAAATACCCATATGTAGTCCAAACAAATCAATACTGTTTAGTGTAGCTAATTCTATGGCACCAACGCCTACGCACCTGATGGCTGCTGTTTCTATGGTACCAACTATGGAGGGTAGAAGAATCTACCCTCCATAGTACCGACAGATAACAAACCTCTGCGCAATCACCTAGCAACCACGTGCTTGTCACTAACGAAGCTTGGACATCTCTAAATACTGGACGCGTAATAATTTTATAGATTGGATATTGTAATGTTTTTCTTATTTATTTAAATAGTTTTTATGGGTGGGATAAAATTATACAAACTACCATGGCTAATTACTATTGATTTATTTATGGAAACACACTGTATTAAACTTAATTTATATACACCCTTTACATAATGTCTACTAATTTATTTACACTCGGTATAATAGTTCTAATTTATTTTTACCACTTGAATATTACACTATTTTCCTTCACTCTTTCATTCACTTTCTTTCTGTGAACTAACTCTGTACTGTATTGTTTACTATCTTTTTACTAACTGTCAACTCACTCAAAAACTCGCGTATATAATAGCCTTTATCAATTCCTGAAAATTCTTTAATTTTCCACGCCCCTCATATGCGTAAAAAAACGACCTTCCTAGAATGTTCTTGAAAGCGTATTCGCCAAAATTTATAGTTGAGTGACAGGGCCGGCTTTGAGTTGGTGACTTCGTAATAATATATTACTATAAATAAAATCAATATTTGTCAAATTTTTTGGAAAATCTTTGCTGACAATATTACGTTCGAGAGTCGAAAGTTCTTACTTTGACTGCCCAAATTTATAAGGATAATGTAAATACAATACACATAAGGAAGTGCAGTACTCCTTATATTATAATGAGACTGTTTTTTAAAATGTTCATAGTTTTATTTTAGAATCTATATCAGTGGTGTCTTGATTAGTTTTACAAAGATGTCTCGACTTTTCATTGGTACTTGATGAAACAAATTAATATCCGTTTCAGTAATCAATCTTCGAATTCTCAATATTGGGTGGGTTGGTTTATATAATAAAATTTCAAAAATAAGTAGGTAGTCGGCCGAGCATTCTAACTAGTGATGTAACGGAGGTCCGGCTCACCTACTGACTCCGGCCACATCCGGCCTGAAGCCGGAGTTCCCGACTTCGGCATTATTGGCACCGGAGATAGGCCGGAGGAATTATTTTTTAAACTTGAATAAAAAATAAGAAAAAATGTAAAAAAAACGTTTTATTTTAAATCTGATTCAAAAAATGACAAAACTAAAATAGGTATATTCTCTAGTACTCAAAATTTAGACGGGGAAGATTATGGTGAATAAACAATAATTTCTCAGCATTTCGTGGAGTAAGTCTATTACGTTTATCTTCATATATGTTTCCCGCTTCCGAAAAACTTCGTTCTGAGTAAATACTGCTAGGTGGAGAGGATAAATATTTTATTGCCAATTTCACCAAATCAGGAAAAGCATGTTGGTTATCTTTCCAAAATGAAATATGGGATTCGATTGTCTATCATTGAGTGGGAGTAATAGGTAGGCAGAAATTTGCTTTGACAGATCCTTGTTTTTCTTTAACCTAGGTGTGGCTGCGCTTATATTGGTTTTGATTTTGATATTCGATGCAGATTGGGCAATTTCTTTGTAACAGTCAAAAATTGAATCACGTTTCCGCTTTGAAGAAGGGGGAGAATCCCCAATGCTGAGGCTGTTACTGGAAGATTCACTTGAATATCCATCATTATTAGATATTTCATCTTGTTGAAGTTTAAGTGCCTCCACTAATAACAACCGTTTAACATTTTCACCTCTTTCATCATCAGCACTATCTGCAGTAGAAAAAAAGGCCACTTTGTAGCGCGGATCTAAAATTGTTGCCAACGAACAGTTTTCGTTTTTCTCGTATTCTCCAAACCTTTTGTGAATTTCTTCCACTGAAGTTTGTAGTAAAGTGCCCAGACCAAATGGGTGAACTTTTGATAAATATTTATTGAGCATTACAATAGAAGGAATCACATCAGATAAATATGAGTCTGTACTGCTAAGCTGTCTTGTAAGTTCCTCGAATGGTGCTAACAAAGTTAGCAGAGAACCAATTAAATCCCATTGTGTTTTGGTCAAATTACCAATGTTATTTTCATTAGCATAAATTGATAAGCATCTTTTTTGTTCATAAAGGCGCTCTAGCATATAGAATGATGAATTCCATCTGGTTTGGACGTCTTAAATTAATTTTTTATTTGGTAGGTTAAGGTCATTTTGAATTTGTTTAAGTTTGTCACAGGCTAAAGACGAATGACAAAAATGACCCACAATTTTTCTAGCCACTGCCAACGTGTCAATGACTGCTCTTTGCGATTTTAAGGATGATATAACCACTAATTGTAAGGAATGTATAAAACATGAAAAATTTTCAACTCCTAATTCATTGCAACCTTTAACCATATTGGATCCCCCATCTCTAATTATAAGATGTATCTGAGACTTTGTTAAATTCCATGATCCTAGCAAATTTTCAAATTTGGCACAAATATTTACACCTGTGTGGGATCCAGAAAAATGTTCGCAATTCAAAACAGCATTGTATTTTATGAAGGAAATTGGATCTATCCAGTGACCAGTCAAACTTATAAAGCTTTCATTGTTTTCTTGGCAAGTCCAAATATCCGAGGTTAATGAAATGTGCTCAGCTTTTTCTAACAGTACACTTATTTTATTTCTCAAGCGGCCATAAATATCGGGAATTATGTTGTTGGAAAAATAAATTCTTGAAGGAAGGTTATACTGTGGTAAAGCATGAGAATTAGTCTTGTAAAACCCTCATTAGTAACAATTGAGTAGGGTTGATTATCTAAACATATCATTTCAGCTATTTTATAATGAACTTTAACTGCACGACTGTCCATAATGTCCCATATTTTTTTTTTTCTATTACTTTTTCTAATGATAATTGAATTTTGCTTCCTTTTTGTTCATTGTTTTCAGTTTCTTTAACTTTGTCTTTTTCTTCAGTTAGATAAGTTAGATTATTAAATTCCTCTTGATGAATGCTTTTTAAATGTCCAAAAAGAGGTGTAGTAGAAGCTGCTTTGCCACTACCACCTCTTGAAATTAACTTTTTGCAATAATTGCACTCTGCTTTAGTTTTATCACTTTCACTGATTTTGAAATGTTTCCAGATCACACTATGTTTTTGTTTCGAGCGTTTCAACATTTTTAATCACTATTTTTACTAATTTTTAGTATTGTTATGTTATAGTTTTTTTATGTAAAAAATGTACTAATCTAATAAGCTAACAACACCGAAGTTTCAAACAAACAATATTAATCTGAACTTTTAAGGTTATGTTATTCACAGGGATGCAAGATGCAAGTTTGTTTTGCGCATGTTTTGTGATTTTTTGACAATTGACAACCTCCGGCTAAATATTGCCGAAGTTACTGACTTCGGCCTTCGGCAAAATCTTACCTCCGCAGCGTTGCCGTTTGGAGGATAATAATCCGAAAAGAGGATAATTTGAAGCTTGGAGGATAATGATGGGGATATTTTTATTTTGAGGGTAATTTGCGGATAATTTTTGACTGTTACCATACATTCTCTCGGTGGTTGAAGTGATCTCGCGATTTTTATCGATGTTTCGATTATTGAGTCGATACTTCTAACAACGAAAAGGCATGATGAATGTCAAATGACGTTACCCTTGCATCCCTTATGAACTTGGCTTAAAAAAGAAGAATTAGGAATTAGGTGTCACGGAGAATCAAGATTTTCGCTACATAAAATATATTTATGTACATTTAATAATAATAAATATGATTTATTTTCGGTTTTTTGTTTTTATTAACAACGATTCATTCTACAATCTACAGTTCACTGTTCATTCCTTATCGATTCTCGATTGACAGTTGTCCCACATTTCCCCCACCTAAAAATTTTGGACCGAATCGGTTTTATCCCTTCTGTGTGATGTCTATTCTGGGGTGTTGATTAACCGATTATGTATTATTTTATCAGAAATTGTAGTCATGTGATATTTTTTGATCTACGTACAGTAAGAATCGTGTGGATAAAAACAGGATATTTGTAAATATTCGGAGGATAAAAGAGGATAATTTGAGTTCCTTTCGAGGATAATTTGGCAATGTAGCCGCGGCAACACTGTACCTCCGTTACATCACTAATTCTAACCATACCGAGACAAGATCGAGCGCGTTGAAAATATTTTATCATTTGACGGTGAGGGCTCGGCAGTCGGCATTTACTAACAAAAGCAAGTATGGTTTACGTTGAAGGATTAATCGAAGTAATTCGGAAGTTCCCAGTTCTCTACGGCCAAACCAACCCAATCAAAAGTAGAAAAACCAGGCCAGTACTGATGAACCACGGATAGTTGTGGGCTACGGACCTAATGGACGAGCCGAGCCTCAGTCAACACTTGAATCGGGAACGGTGCGGTTATGTGTGTCCCCGAGCTTTACCCTTTGGTGAGAGGTCGAACATCTTATAATAAACAATAGAGGGTGATCATTAAAAAAAAATAGTGAGATCTGGTTACCCCATAGTTTGGAAACCAGGCAATATATAGACAACCTGTTTTTTCTTATCGGTTTAGTATAACCAAACGAGTTATTCATGCTGTTGAAAATTTTGTTAGTTTTGTTACATTCAACGTGAATAAACATCTCTATTTTTGAGATTAGAATCTATACCACTACATTTTTATGTAACCCAACGAGGTTTACTCCTTCCAGCAGGGTTTAAGGAACGTGTGCTTCCGCCGATTTCATGAAATTTTGTTTGTAAGAGATTTTATTTTGAAAAATAATGCGATGTTGTAGAATAAAGGATTTTATTTATCATGCAAATTCAAATTGTGTGTTGGACAAGAGAGAACTCATTGAATTTATTTTGACAAGTTTTCAATATTATATTTGAATTGGAAAGTAGTCATAATTAAGTGTGATTAAGCTACTTATTATACAAAATAAAATCTCTCAACAAATTTAAAAACGTCTTTCTTCGCCATGGATATTGGCTTGTAAAATAAAGGAATAAAAAATACAACTAAAAATAAACTGTTTACAGTTTATTTGAAGTAAGCCACTGTACCTAATGATATTCGAATTTTTTTATGAAGATAAAAATAAACGTATTGACGCATTAATTTTTTTAAATTATACTGACTAGAAATGCTTGGCAGGTTATTGTTACAACTCTGTTTTTTTAATATTTGAGAAAGTTGTCATAATCTGTTTTTTCTCAACAAATACATGCGTTAATTATTGGTTTTAAATTATTGTAAAATGAAAATTTAACACTAACGGGGTAATAAAAGGATTATAAATAAAATTGTTCATTACTTTGATGTGAGAGTCTTAGATATATAAATGATTAACATTTATATCATAGACATACAGTGAGTGAATGAAATATTTTAAAAATAATATTTTACCTTGAAAGACTAATGATCTAAATGCCAACTACTATTTGAGAATACTGTTTTACCTACATGATGTATCTTCATAATAGATATTTTTTATACTTTCTAAACTGGACCAATTATCCATACTGTAAACCACATTCATGGTCCCGATGTGATAACTGGAATAAGTCGCTTAATGTATTCGAAAGTACTGTCTATAAAGACATGGTTTGGATCTACGATTGATTCCCCTTGGACGGGGAGAATTAATAGTTATTTAAAGTACTTAATTTTTCCTTTCCATTTTTATAAGTGATAATTTTGGTTATAAAGACCTCGTTTTAATGATCCGTTTACCGGTTCTCTGTCATTTAGGGGTTATGTACATAAAAGGAATAATTTCTTCTACGTTCAAAACATCACATATGGAGAACACTACTGTTTTTTCTATTTTTTTAAGATTTTTCGTTTTAGGAAAATAGAGTTGTCTTATTTGAAAAATTGTATTTTTAAAACACAAAAAATATATTACTTTATTTTTTTGGTGGCACCAAAGTGCTTTTTGAATTTTTTTCAAGATGTATTTGCGGTTTGAAAATGTTGTCGTTGGGACCTTCCAGTTAAATTTAGATAAAATTAGATGCTCTGTATTGTGTAAATTATCGATTGTTGAGCTATTGAGATTTTAGTACCTAATAACTGTTGGCATAATAATGAAAGAATTTATATAATAATTTTTTTCCTGAAAAATAAGAATTTCCTTACAAGATATTGAACATTGGTTTCGATTTAAACAAAATGGTCATGTAAGAATTATTTTATTTTTCATGAGTAATATAGTTAAGTGAGCAAAGCATATATGTATAGTATGTGAAATATTTTTTATGTAAATCATATCAATAAATATAATTTTGAACTTATTGTTGTTTTCTTTTATATCTGTATTCAAACTGAATATTGTACATTAAACAAAATGAAATTGATATAAATAGCATTAAACAGCTAATAAAGGATACAAAAAATGATTTGTTGAAAGAGGTATGAATTGCAGTTTCATATACCGGGTGTCCTATGACGTTTGACAGTCCAATATCTCAAAAACTGTTCACACGACAAGCATGAAATTTTGCAGCTTTAAAGTGATTTTCCACAGATCCGTGTCATCCGTAAGTTTTGTGACTGGTGGAAAAATTCCAAATTGACAAGCCGCCAAATATTTGTCCGACATGAGAAAAAGTTTTAAAATGTCCAACTTTTATCAGTCATCGGATTTGATTTAACCAAACTTTTTAATGATCTTTTTTTGGGATATTTCAGAATCAATAATAACAATTATAATGAAAGACGATTAAAAGCAACGAACAGTTTGCTGTTAATTGCAATTGTGTTGAGAAAAAGTGTTATGTCACTACTTTTGTTATTAAAACGTACGATTGTTTCCAAGCAATGGAAATTGGCATTTTCATTCATCCGATACGATGTGATAGACTCCAATTAACATAAGAAGCCACTTGAAGTTGCCGTCGTCTGCGCGAACTTGTTGTCAAAACCGGCGCCATATTGTAAAATTATAAAACAGAAGCGTAACGTTTTAACATTTTTTAGGTTAACACAAAATTGGAATATTAAAACTGTATTTTTCTACAAACGTCAGTAAAAGTATAATTTTTAACGCATGCTTTCAGTGTCTAAAATGCCATTTAATGACACTGGTGTTAAAATAAAACATATTTGGAAATTCTTTGAAGCTTTTCGAGATATTTTCACATACAATAGACACTGGTATATGAAAATTCTTGGTATCGTTAAAATATTTATACTTTCAATTAACGATTGGCGATGTTCTATGAAATCGGCCAAAAATTAAGTCTCAATTACGTTCTTATATTATTAAAGAAGGTAAAAAAAAACACAAAATAGAAACTTAGAAAAATTTTTATTTCTGAAAAATAGTGGTGACATCTTGGTTATATGGTTGACTCGAATAACTATACTGCATTATACTATGTCATTGCTTTCACATTATGGTAAGGCATATTGGGTAATAGTTGTTCCTGAACCCACCTCATAAAGTTTGAATGGTTCATGTCATCATGGTAATCTCCACTTTTAGAACCTAAAAAAAATAATAAATTTCATCGAGGCACACATTAACAATTTATGTCCTAGATAGATAGATCTTTATTAATTAAGAACCCTAATATACATACATAATAATAATAAAAACAAAATTACACACAAAATTACTAAGTACAAAGATAAAAAATTAATATAATATTAAAATAAGACAGTATAATATAATACATATAGTCGATAATAACGCATTTATGGATCGAAATTTTTTTTAAAACAGTATACCTAATAGAAATAGTAAAATTAAACAAGAACATTATAAAATTTATACAAGAACATAAACTACAAGTTTCTGATATGATCTTTAAGTAATATTTTAAAATTAGAAAGAGTGGTACATTTTTTTATCAAAGCTGGCAATTGATTGAACTTGTGGAAGCCTTTAAAAAATAGTGAGTTCATTGTGCTACTATAAACAGTTCTAGATATGTATATGTCATTTAAACCTCTAGTATTATACAAATGAATATTTTTATTAAAAGTAATATATTCCTGGAAATATTCTGGAGATAAATCATTTACTATTTTGAAAACCAAGATCATGGTGAAATAGTACAGTCTATGAGAATTTGTTAATTGTTTTTGTCTTATTTGACTTTTGGAATTATCTTTTGTTAGATATTGTTTTAAAACCCAATGATACACTTGTAAGTAACAATAGTATAAATTTCCTTTTATAGAATTAAGATCACCACATTTAAAAATTGTATTTCTCTAAATTAAGTTGAAACAGGTTATATCTGATATAAGTGAAGTCTTTACAAATATATGGGACAACAGTTATTTACAAAATATCACATTTCGATAAGTATATATAATTAATACAAACCTGAACGAAAAATTAATAGGGCATTAGGAATAAATCCCTTTTCTCCACCTGCATGCACAATCACAAGTCTCCTCCCTTTTGAGATTGGCTTTTTCAAAGCTTTCTCTGATATATTGTACCATCTCTTGGATTGCACATGGGAGCTGTGAATGTATGTTTCATCAGTATACACAATATTTCGTTCTTCGGTTCTATATTTAATAAGATTTTCTAAGATTGTAATTCTCTTATGGCGAATATCATGCAATTCCATAATCACCTTCCTGTTATCTTTTGTGTGCTGCCATCTACAACATATACAATATTTTCAAATAAATAGTTATGCATTTTACCTTTTAATATTTTCAATTTTACAATGCCTATTGTAGCTTTATTTTAATTTTTTTTCTGAATTTGTTCTACCCGTTTCACAATTTTCCTCATTCTCAACATTACTTTCCCTTCTAACACTCCAATAACTAATAAAAACTAATTACCTAAAGCCAACACTTTTTAACAGCTGCCACAAAGAAGTTTTACTTATAGTGACTCGGGTAAAACAGTGTGAACTTTCCGCAGAATGCATAGAAAAAATAAATATATTTCAATATAAAATTATTTATCTATTAAACTATTAAAAGTAATTCTAGCGTAAAAACTCATACTAAAAGTAAACTGACAAAAGTTTCTTGTAATTAATTTTAGTAGGTACCTTTATTATACTTTAATCAAACTTACATGTTAAAGTAGGAGCTCTTTTCTCCTGGATGTAAAAATTATAAATGATATCCCAAATCCTTCTAGGATTCATTTTTAATTCTGGTGTAACTACTTCTACTCACCCCAGTAGCTTTTTAAGTTTGCTCTCTGCAATTTAAAAATATAATTATTATTAAAAATCAGCAATACATATTTTCACTGTAAAACTAAATGTATTTATTTGGCCTTTCCAAACAAATGAAATCCAGATCAAGATATATATTTTACAAATCAAAGAAATGTATATTATATCAAATTTAGTCCTGCTGTAAATATAAAAAGACATATTGTTTTTCTGTGTATTATTAATGGGCATTAGTATTAGAACCTATAAGTCACTGTTAAGTGCAGCAGACCCATATAAATTATTTAGCAGAATTCATTTATTTTTGAAGTAATGTATACTTTTACATATTTTATAACAATGTGAATGCCAGGAGTAATATATTAGATTATTATACTTTTTTATTTTACTTACCGATGATTTTTTATAATTTGAATTCCATGTTTTGCTTCGGACTCCATAAAAGTTGCAATGTTTTTAAGAATCTGTCGGCCTTGACTGTGGATAATTTGTGCTTTAACACCAACAACTTTTTTAGGAGGCATGGTTTTAGATCAAATAAAACACACAACACTCGCGGATAAACTAGCTAAACGTCTTAATATATTCAAAAATCAAAAATATTGGACAGTAAATGATTGCTTCAAACACAACCTCAAACGTCAATAATCTTCTTCTTCTTCTTCTTCTTCTCTATTTTGGCCTCCACTTAAACAGTATTTGGCCAGCGCTGGTTTTCGCTTTGATTTAGGGCTAGCGCATACATACAACGTTTAGTTGAACAACTGTTTTGTTGTGTATCATATGTTCAAAAGGATATATTAAAGCGCACATACTGTCAACTCGATAGTTGCTCGACAAAAAAGTCAAAAAGCTTTATCGATTTGCTTTTGATTTGAAAGTTGGACAACTATCGATCAAGCGCTCAATTTGTATTGCATTGTATTGATGTTCACAGACAATCGACTAAACAGTCGATCCGCTGACTTTACTGCGACTGCCAGTCTCGTATAAGCATTTGAAGGGGTGCTACGATTTGAGGAGATAAAAAAATCGATTGTATGCGCACCTCCGCAACTAAATTGTTTAGTTGAGTAGAAATCACGAATATATTCTGATACACAACAAAACAGTTGTTCACCTAAAAGTTGTATGTATGCGCTAGCCCTTATTTTAAACCAAAGCTTATAATTTTCATGTTCCTCTTTTGATGACTTCTGTTTTTTTTCTCTTTTTTTTAAATGGCTGTCGGCATGAAAATCGTTGGCAACGTCAATGGCATGAAACGGTCGTTAGAAGGTTTCAAGGCCGATTTTGATTCGCGCGGAACAGGGCTGGCGAACTTCAAGTGGCTTCTTCTGTGGCTACATTCTATGGAGGGTAGAAGGAAGGAGCACCATCTTGTATGGGTGACAAGCTGAAAAAGTGTCCACCTGTAAACAGCAAATTATAATTCGAAGATTCACCGAAATGGCGCTCGTGTAGCTAATGGAAATGATGTGAATTTAGGGTTATAAACCGAGTGAAGTGTGCTGGGTTGAAAAATTTAGTATTTTTCGTGACTTGTGTAGTTGAGAAATATGCAGTATTTAAAATCTCAATTATTTTCGTAGTATTTCCTTTTTTAATTTTGTATCTTACTCTAATAATTCATGGCGCTGTTTTTAAAATCTTTCTACTTGCTACTATGGCGCCACCTTAATTTGCTTCATTTCGATGGACACTTTTTAATACATTGAGATGGTGCTCCTTCCTTCTACCCTCCATACTACATTCGTAATCAATTCGCTGGCCAAGTGGCACTTTGGCACGCAAGCTAAGCAAATATATTTCAGTGTGATCGTTCACAACGCAATTTGGCGTCAGAGTTGAAGTTGAAGTCGTCGAAATTGTTTGCAAGCTGCAAACTTTCACTTCGACTTGCACCTCGTGCTGGCTATGGGACATGCGCATTAATTTTTGTTATTTGTTTTTTGGTATATCTGACATACGTCTAGTCCATCACTACTAAACTCCAGTATATACTGCTATAAAAAATAAATCCAAATTATATATTATAACCTCAGACTGAACTAAATACAGACAGAATCATGCTTCGACCATATGTTGAAGGAATCCTGACAATTATTTAGGTACGAACGCGCTTGCGTTAAAGTCGACTTTGAAGTTATTGTGAATGGCAAATTTCGTGCCGACTTGCGTGCCAAAGTGCCACTTGGCCAGCGAATTGATTACGAATGTAGCCTTATGTGAAATGGAGTCTACTGTTCCTTCTCTTTGTTTAACGATAAAATGGAATACATTGCATGAACTATAGTGTATGCATAAAGAAGAGAGATCGGATGACGGATCTGTGGAAATCCAACTAGTCGTAGGTGACTTTATAAAAAGTCCCGTTTCTCTTCTCATTTCCAATCACGTGAGTAGCAACGATACCACAGTTAAACTAATCTTGCTGGCCTTTGTATATGGAGGGTAGAAGGAAGGAGCACCATCTGAATGTATTAAAAAGTGTCCATCGAAAGGAAGCAAATCAAGATGGCGCCATAGTAGCAAGTGGAAAGATTTTAAAAACAGCGCCAAGAATTATTAGAGTAAGATACAAAATTAAAAAAGGAAATACTACGTAAATAATTGAGATTTCAAATACTGCATATTTCTCAACTACACAAGTCACGAAAAATACTAAATTTTTCAACCCAGCACACTTCACTCGGTTTATAACCCTAAATTCACATCATTTCCATTAGCTACACGAGCGCCATTTCGGTGAATCTTAGAATTATAATTTGCTGTTTACAGGTGGACACTTTTTCAACTTGTCCCCTATACAAGATGGTGCTCCTTCCTTCTACCCTCCATATTCCAAGATTAAGTAATTTATAAGGTTTTCCATTGAAGGTGCTTTATGTTTAGAATATAAATTCAAAGGTTATGTGAGGTGTTTATCTGTTTGTCACAGAGCATCAAAGTATAGACGTTCAGCCATCTTCAAGCGCTTTCACAGAGCGCCACAGCTAATGCGTTCGTAATTTCAGTGTAAATTAATCGAACTAGTAATCAGTTCCATCGAACTTAAAAGCAGATGTTTCCGATGGATTTAAATTTGTAAGTTAGAATAGAGTATTACTTGTGTGATTTGTGCAGTGTTAAGTCGAGATGGAGGAGATTTTAATTAATAAAATAAATTCTTCACGGAGTAGCAGCCGATAAGTTTGAGAAAACAAAATTTGAAAATTTTAACCTAACCAATAACCAAGTGAATTCCAACTGTCAACCACAGATTACTGTCAACAAACTAGTTCGTTTCTAATCTATCCATCGAGTTCATTGATTGACGTCACTAACATAAAGCGCAAGCGCATATTTTCAGACATTTTCAGTTTAGTTTTGAGGTTATATACACAACACCTTTTGCATTTCTTGACAGCGAAAAGAAAGAAAATATATTATCCGTATAATTTTGTTAAGTTTCTTGTAATAATTACTTTAAGATCATAATCGTAAAACAGAATGATAGGAGATATAGTAAACGGGGGACAATTGTCTGTGTTCATTAACAAAAAAGTATCCATTACTGGATTTGTTACAGAAAAGGCGCCCAATGGATTGTGGTTCGAAATGAGAACAACAGATAATCAGATTGTTAGGGTAACAATGAAAAAACCTATTGATCAACCTTTAGATGGTTATGTAGAGGTAAGAAAAATATATTTTCTTTAAATTTTCTACATTGCTCTTAAGTATATATAACAATGCCGCCGTATATACATTTCCATCAATGCTAGTAGTTGTGTTGTGATTAGACGCACAATATATTGTATTTTCTATATCTTTAATTTTATTGAACTCTGACAAGTATATTTAATTATTGACGTTTTTTACATTCTATCAATATATCTTTTTTATAAACAACAAAACAATAATCCTTAACAACTAGAATGTGAGTTAGTGTAGATTAAATAGTTAAGTATTTTCTACACTCCCCCTCACTAACTCATCATTTGATTCCAAGGCAACTTCGCAGATATTTCAATCGTTTTTCACCTAATGATTTGGTAAGTAAGTCTGCGACCATTTCTTCACTGCGTAAATACCTTAAATCAATTTCTTTTCTTCTAATAACATCTCTTATGAAGTGTTCTTTAATTGCTATATGTTTAGATTTAGATGAAACTATTGGGTTACTTGCAAAATTTTGTGCAGCTTGATTATCGTTAAAAAGTAAAATATTTTCATGAAAAATGTGCATGTCATTCGCTAACATTTTTAAATGCATGGCTTCCTTGGCAGCTCCAGTCAGACTCATATATTCAGCCTCAGCGGTTGACAATGCTATTGTTCTCTGTTTTCTTGCTTCCCAACTTATAGCTCCTCCAGCAAATGTAAAACAGTATCCTGTATAAGATCTCCTATCTATGGAACATGATCCCCAGTCTGCATCTGCATACCCAGTAATAGAATTTTCCATTGATTTTTCAAAAACTAGGCTAAGATCTTCTGTTCCCTTCAAGTATCTTAAAACTCTTTTCGCAGCCATCCAGTGTTCAGTACCAAAGCAGGTGTTGAACTGGCTTAGATAACTGACTGCATACGCTATATTAGGGCGAGTAGCAACTGATAGGTACATTAGTGAACCTATGAGATTCTGATAGGGTACGTCCAATTTTTTTTTTCTTGGTTTGCTTTTTCCAGTTTTAGATTTAATTCCATCGGTGTTGCATTAGTTTTACAATTTTTCATATTAAATTTGTTTAGAGTGTCTTCAATATAATTTTTTTGACTCATGTGTATTGTGTCGCCTTTTTTCATAAACTCTATTCCAAGGCAATATCTTAATTCACCGAGATCTCTCATTTCAAAGCAATCCATCAAATATTCTTTAATTTTTCTTAATGGTTTTTCATTTTTATAAGCTATAATCAAATCATTTACGTAGACTGCAATGATTATTCTCTCCCCCTCTTTGGAGGATACGTAGATGCATGGGTCTGCCGTTGACGGCTTGAATCCAAATTCTTGTAATTTGTCATCTAATTTCTTGAACCATTGGCGTCCCGCTTGTTTAAGACCATATAGTGCTTTCCGTAGAAAACAAACTTTTTCTTTTTCAAGGTTTTGTTTTAAATCTTCCAGCATATTCTTTGTTTTGATGAATATGTCTTGATTTTCATTCAAACTTTCCTCTAGCATAATTTCTAAAATATACTTTTCTAAATTTTTGGGCATCTCCATGTGAATTTCTTCTTCCAAACTTCCGTTTAAAAAAGCTGTTGAGACATCTAATTGATTTAGTTTTAAATTTTCTTCTACAGCTATTCCTAATAAAAACCTGATTGTGCTCAACTTTGTTACAGGTGCAAATGTTTGCATAAAATCAATACCAGGCTGTTGAGCAAATCCGCAAGCCACAAGGCGAGCTTTTCGTCTTTCTAAAGTTCCATCCGATTTCAATTTTTCTTTTAAAATCACTTTACAACCTATTATATTTTTCTTATAATTTTTTTCAATTAATTTCCATGTGCCATTTTTTATGTGTGCTTTTATTTCATTTTTAATTGCTTCATTCCATTCTTTGTCGCAATCATTATATTTGTCGCATAAATTAGACATCTCAAAATCTTCAGTCCATTTTGGTATTTTGTGTTCTCGTTTAGGTCTTACATCATTGTTTTCTATCTGGCTTTTTTCTTTCTGCAATTCTTCATATAAATTTCCCTTACATTGGTTCTCTATGAGTTCATCTTCAACTATATTCTCTGATTGGCTTATTTAGTTTAAATTTTCTTGAGGTTCCATGTAATTTTGATTAGGATTTGTAACTTCTATTTTTATATTTTCATGAGATTTGACTTTATCAATTTTTTCTTCATTTTCTAACAAATTGTATTCAGTTTGCTCTTTATAATTGTCTTGAAATTTATCTAAAACTTTTACGTCCCTTGCAATAACAATTTTTTGATATTGTGGTATCCATATTCTGTAAGCTTTTGATATTTCAGAATATCCCACAAAAATTCCTTCTTGAGCCCGAATTTCAAATTTTGGTCTTCTAGGATTTTTATTTAAAACAAATGTTTTTGATCCAAAAACTCGTAAATGCTTAGCATGTGGAGCACGACCAATCCATAATTCAAATGGTGTTTTGCCATTCATTGTTCGCGATGGACATCGATTTAAGAGATAGTTAGCTGTATTTATAGCTTCAGCCCAAAACATTAAAGGTAAGTTGGCTTCAATTAATAAACACCTAGCTTTGTCCATCAAAGATCTGTTTTTTCTTTCTGCTAAGCCATTTTGTTGCGGTGTATAAGGTACTGAAAGTCTTCTTTTTATTCCGCATTGTTTTAAATAGTTATCAAACTTTATGTGACAATATTCGGATCTCTCGTTATCGGTTTGTAAATATTTAATTTTCTTGTTTGTTAAGTTTTCCACTTCAGCTTTGTATGTTTTAAATATATCAAAAACTTCATTTTTGTGTTTTATAAAATAAACTTTGCAATATTTTGAGAATTCGTCAATAAATGTTACATAATATTTAGCTTCTCCTGGTGATTGAATACTAAATGGTCCCCAGACATCGGAATGAACAATTTCAAGAAGTTCTACTGTTTTTGTAGTTTCTTTATTTGGAAATGGTTGTCTATGAAATTTTCCTTTAATACAAACTTCACAATCTCCTATATGATCAGAAATGTTGAAGTCTAATCCAATAATTGCTTCTTTCTTTAAAGCGGTTTTTAGATCATTTTCATTTAGATGACCAAATTTTCTATGCCAAGTTATTATGTTATTTGATGAGAAGTATGAGATTTCTTGTTGATTTTCTTTTGTTTCAAGATAATAAAGACCATTCCTCCTTTCAGCTTTAATTACAGCATTTTCATTGTTATCAAGGATAACAGCATATTCTTTGTCAAACATTACTTTATAACCTTTGTCTGTTATTTTGGCTACTGATAGCAAATTCGTACTTAGATTTGGAACATAAAGGGTATTTGGTAAGTTTATTGTATTTTCAGTTGATGTTGTAATTTTTACTTTTCCGATTCCTTTAAATGGTGTACTTTTGTCTTCTGCTGCTAGTTTCAAGATTCCATTTTCTGAATTATCATGAATTTCAACAAATTTATTTATTGAAGAACAAAGATGAGAGGTACAGCCACTGTCTAAACACCAGGACTCTTTGTTTACACCGTCTCGTGTTATGGAGGAAAAACATACATCTTCTGCTTTAAATGTATTTTCTTTTGACGGAAAATATCTATTAAAATTTTTAGATCGGCAATTTCTCGTTAAATGACCAAATTTTGAACATCTGTTACATCTGATGCTTCTCGAGTTATTATTTGATTGATGGTTTTGACTGGTTTCACCTCGTTTTCTATCTTGATAATTATGTTTAAAGTAATTATTTTGTTTATATTTTCCGGCAAATGCTGATTCAGATGTACTTGGGCTATTTTTATTACGAGCTTCATCCTCTTCTAATATTTTAATTTTCAAATTCTCTGGTGATGGAAGCTCATCTCTTGATTCGATGGCTATACGAAAGTTCTCAAATGATGATGGTAGGGAGTACAACATCATTATACTGAGTAAATCATTATTTATTTGTATATCCATGTCAGCTAATTTATCTATATTTTCGGAAAATGTATTAAGATTCTCTCGTATGCTGTTATCTTTCATTTTATGGGTAAGTAGACTTTTTAAAAGGGTTGCCTTACGTGCGGGTCCTTTACTTTCATAAATACTGCTTAATTTATCCCATATTTCTTTAGAAGTACAACAATTTCTGATTTGTTTCAATTCATTCGGGGAAATCATCAATATTAATTCTGATTTAGCATTTAAATCTTGTTTTTCCCAATATTGTTTTATTTCTTCTGCCGCATTATCTGCAGGTCTAGCTGCTTTACCTGAAGCATATTCCCAGAGGCTTGCTCTTGTTAGTACGGCTTGAGCTTGTAACCTCCATGTATCATAATTGTTGCTATTTAGAGCTTCAATTCGGAAACTCGTGCAAATGTGCGTCATTTTATTTATCAATGGCCCATAATCTGTTGTGATTAGACGAACAATATATTGTATTTTCTAAATCTTGAATTTTATTGAACTCTGACAAGTATATTTAATTATTGGCGTTTTTTACATTCTATCAATATATCTTTTTTATAAACAACAAAACAATAATCCTTAACAACTAGAATGTGAGTTAGTGTAGATTAAATAGTTAAGTATTTTCTACAAGTTGTGTATACAAATTAAAATATGTCTAGTAACATCAGGTGTATACCAACCACATTAACTGTGCTCACATTGACTGAAATATATCCTAAAATATTAATGAAATAAGTGCTTAAATACCTACTGATTATAAATTTGTTATAGGTTCATGGTACTTCAAATGGCAAAGGAGTGAATGCTGATGGTTTCATACACTTCAATAATGAGAAATTTGATGCTAAAGGTTATAACTCACTGTGCTCATTGCTTAATTCAGTCCCAAATTTATGGAATATAGAACTTGGTGATATTTATGCTTAAGTTATAATTAAAAGTTCTGTTCGCTTCGTGGATACATATTTATATCTGATATTTTTGTATTAATGATGGAATTAAATGTTGATTTAAGTATGGACATTCATCCAATTTAATAATGTAGTCAGTCTTTTCGGTTACATTTTTTTACTGTCTCTAATTAATTTTATTCCATTACATCGTAAGTATATCCATTGTAGCAAATATTTTCCTGTTGATTTTTTTAATCAGCTGATGAATAATGGTAAATTACATACAAATGACAATGGGAAACATACTACTTGATACATTGAAAAACTGGCGAAGTGGTTATAATATTATACTGAGGATATTGAAGTTTTATAATACAAACAGGATTTGTATATTCTATTTTATGATCAATAATTGATCTTGCAGAAAAGAAAATATATAGCATATGCGAAACTTTTTTATTATTAGTTTTATGGAAAAAATTATTCTTCATAAGTTCAACCGTCAGGTATCGAAATTTCCAAGTTGTGTACTAGGTTTATCAGAAAATATGACTTCTACCCATATACTTTTATTTCTAACCAAATCGAAAATTGTTATCAAGAAAATTTATTTAAATGTAAACTAGTTTCTACTAAGCAGTTAACTCTTTTGTCATAAAAAATTTGATAATAATAATTGACACACAACAAAATATTTTTTTTCATGATTATTAACTTAAATTACTATGTTGCTATAAATATATTTTGGCCAGCTTGTGTCGCCCAATTCAACTCCTTTAGATTCTTATTTACGGGGTTACTTGAAACAGAAAGTATACCAAGTAAACAAGGGCTGTTTACAAATGTCCAACATTTGGAAATAATTATGGAAATCATTCAGATGATACTTACTATTTTGTTGTAATTATTTTTAATAACTTATTACGACATTATTATAATAGGACTGTATGTATTTAAGTTAATAATTGTGAAATAAATTATTTTGCTATGTGTATCAATTATTTTAACACATAATCAAAATACTGGGGAACTTGACGGTTATCAAATTTTTGATGACAAAAGAGATAACTGCTTAGTAGAAACTAGTTTACATTTAAATAAATTTGCTTGAAAATTTTTTGCTCTAGTAGATATCCAATAAAGTCAGTTAATTTGAGGTCATTTGATTGAACACAACCAATCAGAACAACATTACCCCATGGTCTGTTATCAAAGGTAATACCACGAGAGCTTCAAATTTTATCGATAATTTTTTCTTTTCCACGAAAACTTGTTTATTTGGCAAAAATATGAAAACAAACCGATTGATAAAATCACGAGTCCGTTAGGTCGAGTGATTTTATCTAAATTCGGTTTGTTTGAATGTTTTTGCCTCAAATAAACAAGTTTGAGTGATGAAAATAAAAAATTATGTGATAAAATTTGAAGAACGAGTTGTATTTGGGAAGATTATTTTTTTCAACAATTTAAAAGGATTTTGTATTAAATGTTCAATATTCTCTTGGGTGATGGCACTGAATCGGTTTGTGTTCATTTTTCAATAAACTTCGAAGCACTTTTAGTTGTCAATAATGACAAATTCAAAGTAAAATTTTGACGTTTCAATGTAAACAAGGTATTATCGATGAGGAAGCAGAATTATCAGTATAATACCGAATGATTGGCTAGAATAATGTATTGCTATTGGTTAAAACCACCAAAATGTCAGATTTTGACAAGTGAAAAAAATAATCAGTGTAATGTTGTTCTGATTGGTTATGTTCAGTCAAATTACCTCGAATTAACTGATTTCATGGGATATCTACTGGAATCTACGTTGCCATGGATACATTTTGATTTATTTCGATTTTGACGTTTCAAAATATTTAATATTTCAAAATGTCACGATTCTGTCATAATACTGATGAGAATATTAATGAAATTATAGAAGCAAATATACTCTGTTTTTTTTCTATAATTAGCAAAAAATTTTCTATTCGAAAATAACCCTCGAACATTGATAAATGCTCAAAATTTTTATAACAACTTTCCCAAGCTTGTTGCTTATTGGCAACAAGCTGTATCCAAGCAACAAGCTTTCGAAATCTGTTATAAAATTTTTTCGAACAATTATCATTGTCCTTGGGTTATTACTTCTGATAACAATTTTCGATTTGATTAGAAATAAAAGTATATAACTATTGGGTAAAATTCATATTTTCTGATCTACCTCATATATGACTTGGAAATTTTGATACCTGATAGTTGCTGTTTTGGAACTGCAGTACTTTTTACGAAAAATGAATTTTATTTGTAAAATTAATAATTAAAGTTTCCCATATGCTGCGAACTTAAGTTGCTTAAGTAGCTATTTTATTTTACTTTTTAATGGATACAGCATTAAATGAAAAATCATTGAAGAGGTGTAAGGGGCCAATATGAGTAAAGCATTATAACAAATGATAATGTAGTTGTTCGAAAACAAACCATTTGTATTCGAACTTGCATGCCTTCACCCTACCCCCTTCTCTCATATCCGAAATAAGTTTGTAATCAGTTATAAAAGTAACTAAAAAATCTACCAGTGTTCCAGTAAGTGAGCAGTTATATTTATTTCAAAACTCACTATAACGTAACCGTCGATATAGAAACAAAAAGTTAGTTGTCTGTCAAGTTTGACAAAATAAAATATGTTTTTTGAGTTCCCGACTATTTTTTAATATAAAATGGATTAATGTTCCATTAAAACTCATCGTAGTACCATCCACAATAAAAAACACAATCCTCTTCCTCCGCTACTAAGCCTGTAATCCATAGGCCGCTGGTATAGAAAGTAAGTAAAAAACCAAACCAGCTTCAGGAAAAATATACAGTCTACTCGGCTCATTTCCCAAATGGAGGAGAGAAGTGAATGGAAAACAATCCTCCATTTTATGGTCTAATTCAAGCCGGATGCCAGTTATGGTCGTTCTTCAAGTGATGCCAGTTAAGGTCTAATTCAAGCCGGATGCCAGTTATGGTCATTCTTCAAGTGATGCCAGTCAAGTCCCTTCTCTACTGCACACCATATTGAAACCGAAAGGTAGTATCTTTTAATAAAACTCTGTTCAATTTCACGTAAACTATCTAATAAAAATAGTGTCAAAACTATAGTGAAGTGCCGCTATTGAATTCTGCATTTCCCAAGAATAAAATTGAATCAGTGCTTAGATTATAAGAAAAGTAGATAAGTCTTTATAGAAAACCAGCTGTGGCCAAAATAGTATATTTTGTTTGTGTTCTGCTTTAATACGTTTCAGATACTGGGAGATTAGAAGAAGTCTTATATTAAAACGTCAAGTCGTCGTCTGTTTTAATATGCGTGATTATTGATTTACTTTCTTTCTGATTTAAATTTATTGAATTTGCTATTGATTTACACTGTTAATTTTATTGTTCGCATGAGTTGGGCCACAGCAATTCTGTTTAAGTTTTAAGTTTAATAATACTACAGATGGTGGTTTCTGAGATCTAGAAGCTAGAAACACAAAAAGTTTGCTCATTTAACTCTATTGCTCTTATAGTTCGGGAGCTTACACCCTAATCTATCTGATAACCTTATATCTCGGGGTTATTCATAGTTTGTGATTTGTTCTCTGACGCCCTTATAGTTCGGGGGCTAACGCAATAACTTGTTAGTTTAACTCTATTGCTCTTATAGTTCGGGAGCTTACACCCGAACTTTCACTGTAATCTGATAACCTTATATCTCGGGGTTATTCATAGTTTGTGATTTGTTCTATGACGCCCTTATAGTTCGGGGGCTCATGCAATAATTTGTTAGTTGTAATCTATTGCTCTTATAGTTCGGGAGCTTACACCCGAACTTTAACATTGCTCTGATAACCTTATCTGTCGGGGCTACTAATTGTTGATTCACTAGTACAAATAAAAAACAAACATGGAATCTCTTAAAAAGAAAAGACGCAATTGTACATCTCAACTCGAACGCATAGTAAATTGGTACGCGACCAACAAGGATTGTCGCGATAAATTCGAATTGCAGACTCGAGTTGACATGCTCACTCGAACTCTAGAAACTTATATTGATACCCAAGATCAGATAGAAAATCACAAAGATTACAAAGATGAAGATGAAAATAGGGAAGAATTTGAAAATCGCATTGTGAATGTAATTAGTAACTTCAAACGAATCATAGAATCCGTTACTGTATTGACTCCTAAAGCCGATCCTTCTACTTTTCATGATCGTAACATAAAGCTACCTAACATACATTTACCAACATTCTCTGGTAATTGCGTGGAATATCCATCATTCATTGATCTTTTCAATGCATTAATTGGAGATAATTCTAAATTAGCTTCTAGATCTGAGAAATTCTACTATCTTAAATCGTACTTACGGGGCGAAGCGTTACAAATAGTGGAAAAAATACAGGTAACTGATGATAATTACGCGATAGCTTTGAACCTTCTTGAAGATCGGTATAGAAACAAGAAACAAATCGTCATAAATCATTATCAGCAGTTATTGGCTCTTCCCACAAAATATGCGACAGTTTTGTGCTAGCTCCAAAGCTATACTAGATGCTTTGGATTCAGTTGAACCTAATAAGGAAACACTATTTGACTCGTTAATAGTTCACTTTGTAACATGTCTATCGACCTGTTTCGATTTTACAGAATAAATCCTTTTAATTAGCGCTCGTCGTCACTAGCCACATCCAATTATAGTTCTGTGATCCCAAGCTCTTCTACCCCGGACGTAAGACAATTGACGTCTGCCAACGGACAACGCCACGTTAAACACCCCTTTTTGTTATCGTCCGCCTAAGGAGGCAGATCGTCTTCCGCTATCTTTCATATCTTAAGTATCTATCTTAGGAATTTTGCTGTGGTAAGTTCAAAATCATAATTCATAATTAATAAGCTTCTTCTAAAGTACTGTCTGATATAATTTTCGTATGCATTCTTTATTTTTTTACAGAGATAGACGAAATTAAATTCAACACGTGGTCATAAACTGTTCTTTTATACTAATATGGTAGTTTTAAGCCAAATATTCTTTTATAATTCGGTTTTACTTTTATACAAACATTTTCAAGCTTTTTCAGTTGCGAAATAACTCTTAATTATAAAATAACATTTTTATAAATTACCGGTAACCTATAAAATATTCTTTCGTAACGCCAGTGCCGGTTTCAGATATTTCCTAAGCACGATATTTTTTCATATAACTAAATAAATAACTTTTTGCTATCATAAGTTTCTTTCGGATCATTAGTATTTTTTTTTATTTAGCCGATAATTGCTATTTTTACTGTTTTAACATGGGACATATAATGTTGGAAAGCTTTCAGTAAATTAATTCAATTTTTTGACTTTCAAATAACTGCCTTCCTTTTGTTTAACCTGAAAAGCTGACCAACATAATGTGCCATAACATTCAAGTTCCTACATATCCCTGATCCACTTGTACTTCTAGGTAAGCACAGCCCCTAGGCGAGAATATAAGCCAAGAATATAACCCTAGGCTAGTATATAACTCAAGAATACAACCCTAGGCTAGAATATAACGCCGAGGATATAAACCGAAGAATTTAACCGGAGAATATAACCCCAAGGATACAGCCCTAGCCCAAACTACCGCCCTAGAACAGAACTCATCAGTTCGGATCAAGACCTGACTTCTTCTCCAGGAAACCACTTCATCTAAGCTAAGTACCTATAAAAGTACAAATTCCTCTATTAAATTCCGTTGTTCATTTCCTGTGGCAGAATAAATTGTAAATTTGTTTTTAATTCTTTTTTTACTAGAAATCCTCAACTATAAAAGTTGATGGAGATATCGCCCGGGGTAATTTTTAGTGACTTTTTTTTAATTATTAACTTTTATTTAAATTTTACAAGGCGTTTCTACCTTTTCCGCCTTAGTTTTTAGTACTTTTTATAGTTAAAAAGGTAGTGGCGCCCTCAATTTTTACAACCCTTCTGTTATCCTTGTGCAGCATAAACTTGGGGTCGAATCACCCTTGAGAGGAGTCTCTAGCCGGAGCCCTTCGAGCTGGTGCCCTGTGAGGTACAACTTTTACCGTTACAAATTGGCGCCTTTACCGTTACAAATTGGCGCCCAGCTAAAAGAATACCTTTACAGTTACAACTTACTGGAACAAAAGCTCGATTTTAACACTCGTCGCGTTTTTGAAGAACAAGCTGAGGTGAATAAATTATCAACCTCTAAACAATTTTTCGATTTTTTGCAAAAACGTTGTGTAGTCTTGGAAAACATAAATCCAGATTTACAACCTGATAACAAAAATGTTACCAAACACTCTCACCATACTTCAAAAGGTAACGCTCCTAAAATCCACACTCCTCAGGTGGTTCTTCACTCTAGTTCCACCGACAATCGTTCTACACTTTCGTACTCTAAGCCAGTCTCCATTTCTCACTCTCAACATAGCTCTAGTGTCTCTGTTAACAAAAACTGTGATTATTGCAAAACCAGTGGTCATCGCATTTATAGTTGCAATGGTTTTCGAAATATCCCTGTTCCTGATAGAATAAATTTCGTCAAAATCAACAAAAGATGTTACAACTGCTTAGGTTTGCAGCATTCTATTCAAGATTGTACCTCCAAAGGTACATGTGCTACATGCAATAACAAGCATCACACTCTTCTTCACCTCACTGATACTCATTCAAGACATAGTCTCCAAAATTCTATACCCTCTAATCAGCATCCGACGCAAAACCCAGCTTCAAGTTCCCAAGAAAATTTGAACGCTCAACCCCAGCAGGCTACAGCCTTGTCTGCGCTGAACACTGCTGGTTCTCACATACTATTAGCTACCGCTAAAGTACACTTATATCCTGAAAACGGAAGGCCAATAGTAGCAAGAGCACTATTGGATCCTGGAAGCCAAACTTCATTCATAATTTCCTCTTTAGCTGCAAATGTGAAAGGAATCTTAAAACCATCTCATCTGCAAGTGGCAGGTATTCTTAATGAACATAGTGTTATTAGGGAAGTGATGGATGTAGACATATACTCTCATCGCTCTTCATCTCAGAAGTTTCCTGTGCCGTGGTGCCAAAAATCACCTCTCATCTTCCTCAAGTGCCCATAAATTCTTCCAAACTGCTCATACCTCATGATATCAAGGCCAAGTTAGCAGACGAAGAATTTGACTCTCCAGGAGAAATATCGCTTCTATTAGGAGCTGATATTTACTATGAACTATTACTCCCTGGTGTCGAATCCTTGGGAAAAGGTTACCCTACTCTAGTTCAGACCCGATTGGGCTGGATTCTTTCGGGAGCCGTGCCTCCCCAGTGTCTATCTGCTCTGTCTCTCTTTGCTCACCCCAGCTACTCTTTCCACACAACTAGCTTCACTCAAGAAGAGAAGCTAGAAGAAATTTTAGAAAAATTTGTAAACCAAGAAAATGGTTCTTACCACTTAACAAATTCCGAACAGGATGACCTGGCGGAACAAATATTTCAAGGCACTACCCAAATTCTCCCTAATGGAAAATACCAGGTAGACTTGCCCATAATTCATCCGCTAGCTCAAAAAAACTTAGGGGAATCATTCACTCAAGCGCAGAACAGATTTATGTCATTATAAAAACGGTTACAAAAAAACCCTCAACTCAAACAAGAGTACAAAGCAGTACTTGATGAGTACTTACTCTTGTGTCATGCTCGACTTATACCTCTTTCTCTTCACAACGCTTCTATGGAAAATAAATACTTTGTCCCACACTTATGTGTTGTGAGGGAACAAAGTTCTAGCACAAAAACTAGAATAGTTTTTGACTTTTCTGCAACCACTACTTCGGGTCTTTCTCTTAACGATATAAGTTTACGAGGGCCCTCCGTACAACCCGAGTTATTTGATATACTTACTCGGCTCAGGCTTTTTAGATATGCACTGACAGCAGACATCACAAAGATGTATAGGCAGGTGGCAATGAACCCCAAATATTGTTCTCTCCAAAATGTTCTGTGGAGGGACAATCCAAGCGACGAAATTCAATGCATCGAACTGACCACTGTCTCCTTTGGCCAGAAAAGTGCCCCATTCCTTGCCTGCAGAGTACTCAAAGAAATAGCTCTACGACGACCTGACTTACCACTTGCTCAACAAACCATACTGCTCCAAACCTATGTAGACGATATTCTATCAGGAGCAGATTCAGAACAAGACTTAAACGTTTTATACAATTCTCTGGTTACTCTTTTATCTCCTGCTCATTTCAAATTACACAAGCTGAGATCCAACTCAGAAAATTTCTGTAGCTCTACCTCTCAATGTGAACCAATCGTCAAAGAATTCAATCCCGACGAAGCCCCTTGTAAAGTGCTAGGACTTCTCTGGCAGCCTATTTCTGATAATTTTCAGATATCTCTCCCTAAATTGCAAGAAATATACCCTATCACTAAGAGAAAAATATTGTCACATGTGGCCAAGTGCTATGATCCCTTAGGATTAGTAAATCCTGTAATAGTACAGGGAAAAATGCTCATACTAAAACTGTGGTACAAAGGTATTGAATGGGACCAGCCCATCACTGAATCCGATATAGTAAATGACTGGAACAATTTTCTGTCTAATATCTCGAATTTATCTTCTTATGTAATTCCTCGCTGCCTTATATTGCACAAAACCGTGACAAGATACGAATTGCACGGATTTTGCGATGCCAGCACCACAGCTTACGGATGCTGTTTGTACTTACGCACTTTTTACTCTGATAACTCTGTCACGTCCTCTTTGGTAGCTCCCATAAAGAAACCGCTCACCATACCCAAGCTGGAACTATGCTCTATGACTCTTATCTCAACTATTTACTAGAATTCACTTAGTTCTCCAACCTGTACTGACTATAGATGGATCTTCCCTATGGTCAGACTCTCAGATAGCACTATTTTGGGTCAAAGGCTCTCCCACCCAATGGAGCACCTTTGTGTGTAATAGAGCCCAATATTGTTAACTTCCAAACATCATCTCACGATCCTGACCTTACGTCATGAGCATAAACGATTAGGTCACGCAAGCCCTCAAAATGTATTAAATAATGTACGATTACATTATTGGCCCATAGATGGCCTCAGATCTCTGAAGAAAATTATTTATTCATGTCCCACATGCAAACGCTTCAATGCTATTGCTTCCAGCCAAATCATGGCTAATTTGCCCAAAGAAAGGGTTACTCCTTTGCGTGCTTTTACCAACACCGGAGTAGATTTCGGTGGCCCATTCTTCACTAAGTCCTCATCACTAAAGAAAGCTCCCTTAATGAAAAGCTATATAGCAGTATTTGTATGTTTATCCACTAAGGCTGTTCATATAGAGTTAGTTTCTGACTTATCTGCCGACTCTTTCTTAGCTTGTTTAAAGCGATTCATAGCACATAGGGGACTGCCATCAATAATATACAGTGACAATGCCACAAATTTTGTAGGAGCTGACAATTACTTGAAAGAAGTTAATCAATACCTACTTGATAATGCTCCTCAATTGGGAGATTTTCTCTCTCAATCTAAAATCACTTGGAAACGTATTCCTCCAAGATCTCCCCACTGGGGAGGAATCTGGGAAAGTGCCATCAAAAGCACTAAAGTACACTTGTCCAAGATTGTGAAAAATTCATCTTACACTTTCGAACAGTTCTCAACCATTTTAAGTCAAGTGGAAGCAATATTAAACTCACGCCCTTTATTCTCATTGTCCGACAATGTGAACGATCTACTCCCCTTGACTCCCGGTCATTTCTTAGTGCACTCCCCTCTCATGTCTTATCCAGAAGTGGACATTTCTCTGACTCCGATCAATAAGTTAAAGCACTGGCAGCTCTGTACTCAGGCGCAACAACAATTCTGGAGACGCTGGTCAACAGACTACTTTAACCGTTTGCAGAACCGTCCGAAATGGATGCATCCCCAACCAAATCTCAAAGTAAACGATTTGGTTCTTCTCAAAGATGAAGATAATCCCCCCATGAAATGGCCACTAGCTCGCATTACACAAGTTTTCACTGGAAAAGATTCAAAAGTGCGCTCAGTCCAAGTATTTACACTATCTGGATATCTCACTCGCCCCATCACAAAGGTGGTATTACTCCCTAACGAGGATACCCCTTCAATCTCTACCTCCCTTTCACCTTAGAATGTTTGGCACATCACCGGCCACTACTAGTAGATAATTGTATAGTTCGTTTTAGGATTTTGTTTACTCTAATTGTTTTATCATTATTTATACATAGAATAATATTGTTGTTAATCAACTGGTACGTGTATGTTTTGTGGCGTTGAGTGACAGCAAAATACATTTACATATATTTCCGAATCTAGGCTTTCATAGTCTCACCTGCCGCGCGGGCAGTATGTTCGAAAACAAACCATTTGTATTCGAACTTGCATGCCTTCACCCTACCCCCTTCTCTCATATCCGAAATAAGTTTGTAATCAGTTATAAAAGTAACTAAAAAATCTACCAGTGTTCCAGTAAGTGAGCAGTTATAATTTTTTTTTGAAAACTCACTAAACGTAACCGTCGATATAGAAACAAAAAGTTAGTTGTCTGTCAAGTTTGACAAAATAAAATATGTTTTTTGAGTTCCCGACTATTTTTTAATATAAAATGGATTAATGTTCCATTAAAACTCATCGTAGTACCATCCACAATAAAAAACACAATCCTCTTCCTCCGCTACTAAGCCTGTAATCCATAGGCCGCTGGTATAGAAAGTAAGTAAAAAACCAAACCAGCTTCAGGAAAAATATACAGTCCAGAAGTACTACAAGAACAAAAGTGATGCAACACATAAACTAGCAAAATAGTCAAGCAAATATAAACTAGAAATATATCCACACTCTGGGTTGACATTCACTGAAACTCTTGATTATCTATACTCAAGGCTGAAACCGAAAAGTTTTATTGTGCCCTCTTTCTTCTACTTAGTTCCTGATGAAAGTACCAGAGACTAGTAGTTCCTTTAAATTTATTTCCCAAAGGAATTTTAGGATATCCGCACGCTTCAGTTTAGGTATGTGCCCCTCTTATGACCAGTAGTTTCCTAGGACTTGAACTAAGAATTCCGAAAGTATATGTGAATGGAAGTTTCTGCTCCGCTAGTTTGAGCTTTTTGAGGTGCCCATTCAGGCGGCAGTGTCCTGTCAGGACACCAGTCAAAACCCTTAGTGTAGTCTTATTCTGGCTTAGGCAATAATTTCTTCTCACGTGGTTGAATCACCAAGGCATATGGACGCAGGGTTTTGCGGACGACATAGTGTTTGTCACCAATGGGAAATTCCCGGAGGTGGTTATGAATGTCGTACAGGAAGCACTGCGAATTGTGGAGGAATGGTGCCTTACAGAGGACCTTTCAGTTAATCCAAAAAAAACCAAACTAGTTGCTTTCACGAATAGAAGAGTTCTCCCGCAGGGTAGAGTACTGTTGTTCGGAGAAGAACGAGAAATATCCAAAGAAGCCAAATATCTGGGAGTGACCCTTGATTCCAAACTGAATTGGAAGGCACACCTGGAAAAAATTACTACCAGGGCGACTAGGCTTTTCTGGCAATGCAGAAGAGTTATGGGCAAAACCTGGGGAATACGACCTGAGGAGGTTCACTGGCTCTACACAACTGTGATAAGGCCAACGATCACCTATGGAACAATAGTCTGGTGGAGGAGGACAGAAGTGACCTTTGCAGTTAATATGTTAACTGCAATCCAAAGACAAGCTCTTCTTGGTATTACCGGGGCAATGAACAGCACGGGGACGGCATCAATGGAAGCCCTTATTGGACTTCCTCCTCTAGAACTTTTTATAAGGGCGGAGGCAATGATGGCAATTCTTAGGCTGAAATCGGGAGACTTATGGTCCCCGAACAATGTTCGAGAAGGACACACTGATACAACTGGGACATTACTAGACGAACCCATATTTCACATGAGTTTTGATAGCATGACACCAGAGAATATATTCACTGAGAGAGTGAATATCATCATCCCATCTAGGGAACAGGTGATGCACCCAGGTAATTCTGGAGAAATCATCTGGTTCACCGATGGCTCCAAAACAAACCATGGCACTGGGGCTGGTATAAAAGGACCTAGAAAGAGAATGTTCTTTAGCATTGGTCGATATACGACTGTGTTTCAAGCAGAGACGATTGCCGCTATATTGAAGAAAACATCAGAAGAGGATATACCGGACAAAAAATTGAAATACTCACTGACAGCCAGGCTCTGCTTAAGGCTATCAGTAATCCAACAACTAAGTCTAGACTGGTGAAAAACTGCAAAGAATCCCTCAACAGGCTGGCAAGAGACAACAAAGTGTCTCTAATATGGGTGCCGGCACATATGAGGGAATTGCAGGAAATGAAATGGCGGACCAGTTAGCTAAAGAAGGCTCTAAAGGAGACTTCATAGGTCCGGAACCGTTTTGTGGAATCACAAAAGATTGCATTAGAGGGGAAATCGGGAACTGGCTAGATAGGGAACACCAATTCAAATGGAGGGTGACACAAGGGCACCTTCATACCAAGAGTTTACTGAACAAAGTAGACAAGGAACTCTCAACCAGGCTACTGAAACTGGGTAAGAGACATTTTAAGACAGTTACCGACCTGGTGACTGGACACTGCACCTTGAGGAAACATCTGTACAATATGGGCAAAGTTAGTGAACCTTTGTGCAGAAAATGTGAACTTGATGATGAAACACCTACCCACATACTCTGCTTCTGTGAGGACTTACAAGAACTTAGACGGAAGCACTTTGGAGAGGAATTTATACAACCATCACAACTACTGAAAATCCCTCTAGTCAAAATAGTGGCCTTTATAGAAGACACGAAGCTTCTGGAATGGAAGTAGATAACATGGGAAATGGTACAAAGGTTCAGTGCAAGTGCCTGGGCTGATGAGCACAAGCCAAATATATGAATGAATTCTTCTCACGTGGTCGTAGTTTCCCAGCAATACATTTGATTATCTTAGCCCCACTAGATCTTTCCAATTGTTAGATCTTCTCTGCTCCTCGGCCTTGCCTATTTCTTCCAATGTTACATGGGACTGGTGCCACAAAAGTGTGGCGGCCCCCAAAAAGAGGTTTTCAGTCCCTCTTTTTGCTACCCACATAGCACAGTATATTACATAAATATTCAAAATATATTCCACATGTTCAAATAATATTCGGAATGAATTTGTAAATTCACAAACTGCAATATACTTGAGAAAATATAAATTAGATGTTGTATCAATATTGTGAAATATTTTTGTATATTTTTACAACATGAAGAAAAGTATATATTAAGTGAAATATGTATTATTCCAGATATGTATTAAACATCCAGATAACAATATTTATATAATGTTCACGATTGTAATATTTTGACAATGTACAAAAAATGGTATATATTTTTAAATATACATTGCATATTAAACAGATATTCAGAAAAGTACGTACTGTTCCAAATATACAACTAAATATGCAGTCTATGATATTTATATAATATTTATGATTCTTACATTCCTGGAATATTTAGAAAATAACGTTTATTTTAAAATATGTATTAAATATTACATAAATACTTAGTAAAATATATACTATTCAAAATATGTATTACGTCTACATTGAAGGATATTTATATAATGTTCACTGTTTTATATTTTTGAGATATTCAGAAACTGGTATACTTTTTTCAATATACACTACATATTTCACATATATTCGGTTAAATTTTGTATTGTTCCAGATACACGATTGAACGTACATATATGATATATTTGTATAATATTCATAATTGACACACTCCTGCAATATTCAGGAAATAATGTTTATTTGGAAATATCTATTAAATATTACATAGATACCGAGTAAAATGTATTAAATTCCAAATATGAACTAAACCATAGACATAATATATTTATTAAAATATTTAAATTTTCCGCCTTTTCTGAACTGTAGGCTAAAAATCCCCAATTTGATAAGAAATTTAAATCATTTCGCCTTATGTTACCTATGATTTCGCCTGCCAGCACTGCCTAGGATTAGTTTAGTTTTAAATTTATTTAGGGTTTTAGTTTTAATAAAGGAAATAAAAGTAAGTGAACCTTTAAAATGTCATCACCAGGTATAATTCGTCATAGTTGTATTGCAAAAAATTGTAATAATAAATATTTTTGGCAACTTCGCAATTTGGAGTGTAAGAATAAAACATTTTTTAAATTTCCATCTGATATTAATCAAAGGGAACAGTGGTACAAAATCTTAGAACTTCCTTATACATCCAAAGATCAAAGGTTGTGTGAAGTTCATTTTGATGATAATGCATTCACAAGTTCATTACAAAAAATTCTTATTAAATTTGCTTTACCTTTGCAACCCTTACATCATACACCACCAAATGTAGTTGAACATAATAATAATAGCCAAGCTTTTGAAAATACCGTATTGCCTGTAAAAAGAAAGCTTAGTTTTTCTAATATTGATGATAGTCAATTTGAACATGTACCCAAAAAACAGTGTTTGGAATTAAGTATTTTAAGTAAAATAAATGAAACTAGAGTCAGTAATCTATCTCCCAAGAAGAAGAAAATGTATTGCGAAGAATGTAAGGCTAATTTGCAGACATTCATTTTAGACGTTCACCATAGTTTCACTTCCTTCAAAGAAAATGATGATAAAACACGTCTGATTTATGTACAAAGGGAAGTCATTAAATTTCTTTCAATGCTGCATGATATTGTATACTATATTTTACCACTTTTAGGTCATGTAGAGAATATTATTGAAAAAACTGAACTCTTTGCAAAAGGTCATATTAATTTTGGTTGGTTCACCTGCCAAGAACATAAATCATATGTATTTTCTCAGCTCATAAAAGTTTGCGTCCCCATATTAATTAAAAAATATTATAATGATGGTAAGAGGACTAGCAAACAACAATAATTCCTTTTTTTTTTTGTAAAAATGTACTGCGTTTAATTTTTTTTTGTTTCAGACCTGTTCTTGTCTTAATGGATCATGAAAATCGAAAATCTAGTTTTTAACTCCTTTTTATTAAAATATTTGTTGTTTTGTTTTAAAATAATGTGCAATTTGATGTGATATAGGATTAGCTTTCTTAAATATAATGTAATTTTAGTGAAAATATTGTGATACCAATTCAAATTTTCTAGTTAGGATAGAATATTTATGTGATACAGTTTTAACTACCAGATTTAAATATCCCGCCTGTTAAAATTAGTTCCGACACCTTTGGCATTTTGGTGATTACGGGAGGGTCGTTCGGCAATGCTACTCGGACTCCGAACACTCCTCCCTTCTCTAAACCGTTCGGCTATTACAGAACGAGTAAGAGGAGCAGTCTTTAATCGTTCGTGTACTGTGGAGTGGTGTGAAAAGAGCTGCTCCAATTGTACCACCTCGGCGAGGTAGGGTTTTAGGAGTGAATATGCTCATTTCGATTACCGGCCAAAAACTAAAATTCTCATGTATTTTAGGTTTTAGAATTGCGAAGTAATAATTATTCATATTTTATAAAAATACTAAAAAATTACCACCAAAATACTACAACGAATGACTTTTGTTTGAATTTGACGTTTGATAGATGTCCCTCGTTTGACCGGTAACAAATGATCCTTTTACTATACGAGAAATCTGCTTCTGCTCCACTCCTTTCAATCTCCATTTCGTAGTTAATTGCCGAACGGCCCTGGGTAAGGCTGGTAACCATGGAGGCTATAGTATAGCCTCCATGTTGGTAACGATGACACAAACGTTACTAAAGAAATGCTACATTGTCAGAGTTACGTAAAATAATTATATATAAATGTTTTTAATATCAGCTAGATTTTAACAAACAATTCGATTATTTCTGGAACAAAACATATATTACCAATTAACGTGTAACAAATTTCTGAAATATATTAAAAATTAGAAAAAAAAACTAACACAATGCGTTTCAATTTTAACTTAAACTGAAACAGGATGCTGAGTCCTAACATGTTTGTTACGATCTCCTTTCTGTCTAAACTGCTTTCGGCATACATGGCAAGGGTAAGGGCGTTCGTCGGTATGGATCCTTCGGTGATTTTTGACAGCATCGGCTCTAAAAAACCGTTTAGGACAGAGCTGTAACAAAAAATTTAATTCAAAACAATTTAGAAAACAAACGTTAAAGTTGAAAATTCCAGAAGTAGTTTGAGGGCGCGCCTGCGCATTCAGAATATAGCTATACATACTTACATCACATGCATATCTTCTGTCATTGGCATGTATCAAACGGTGTTGGTAATAAACAGAACCAGTTAAAAAACATTTATCGCAAACGATGCATTTGAATGGTCTCTCTCTAGTGTGGGCTTTTCTTATATGATCCTTCAAATCCGGACGTATCGTGTATCTCGCTTCACAGCCTTCGTGAGGGCACGCAAACGGCTTTATCCCTAAAATCGTAACGAAAAAAGGATTAAAAACCACCCCCATATACCATTAAAACATTTCGCGGTTTAATCCCAGTGAGTATGTATTTACCTTGATGGAAGCGCATATGTTGCCAAAGTTGAGAAGGTTTGGTATAGCTTCGGCCGCAAGTTTCACAAACATACGGTTTCAACATCTTATGAGCACGACTGTGTACTATCAAAGCTGTGGCGTTATGCAAAACCTAAAATTACATATATAGCATTTAAATAACGAAGCGGTACTGAAAAATTGAAGTGCCGCCATCCAGATTTCATTTACTTAATTACTTAATTTTAGAAATCCACAAAATTAAGAGAACGATACGCTCCGTCGGACTTTTTAGAAGTCTCTGGTATGACACTATATATAAAGAACTTATTTATTACCTGTCCACATTCATCACAAGTGAAATTCGAAGCATGTACCTTCTCCCGATGTTCCTCAAGATCGTCAACATTTATAAAAGTTTCGATGCTCCTTTCGCATTGATATTTATAACCGTCGTCGACTTGAAGACTCGGTTTTATCGTTCTCGCACTCAGATTTGTCGGCCATTTTCGTTTTCTACCTCTCTTCTCCTTTTCCGTTGTATCAACAGAATTTTCAAGTTGTTCGCCGGTATTCTCTTTATTTGCGTCTGTTCCTTGATAGTGGATTTTGTTAACTGGGACGTCTAAAGTTTTTAAATCGTCGTCGATTAGTTTGTTGAGGATATTTTTGTTATCTTCGGGAACTGTAACATCGACATCTTTGTTGGTTTCTTCAGTTTGTCGTAGATGAGGCTTGTAAGTAAAGTGCTTATTTTCTATTTTGTGCGTGTAGAGTAGTTCGTGAGATTTGAATGTTCTGTCGCAATATTCACAGTAAGTTAATTTTGGCAAGTAAAACAGATTTACGTATTCCGAACACTTTTTCATCCAATGTTGGGCGGCTATTGGATAAGAATCGAAAACTTTAAAGCAATTAACACATTCGTAATTTCTGGCTGTAGTGTGTTTCCTTTGGTGTATAAGCAGAACCTTTTTTTCGGCGTAAGTTCTGTTACAAAATTCACATTGTAGTAGAAGCTCGGTTGATATTTTTTCTATGTTTTTCTTGTCAATTGCTTCTTTGGTGTGAATATTTTCGTTAGTCAAGACAACTTTATCTTCGTCCGATAATTGTGTTGTTTTTTCTGCTTCATCTTCTTCGATTTCTACGATTTCTACACAAGATGTCGTGTGATAATTTGCTGATAAAGGTGAAGAAAATACTTCATAACACTTCTTGCATTTCCAAACATCCACATCGCTTCTGTAAAATTTAGAAATGTGTCCAGCTTTTTTACAATAGTTTTCTTTGTGTATCCTTAAACGATTTTCACTAATAAATTGTTTGTTGCAATGTTCACACACATTTTCTTGTGTATTTTCGTGGCTAGACTGGTGACGAACCAAATTATTTTTATTAACAAACTGTTTATTGCAAAATTCGCAAATGTATTTAACGGGAATACCGCCATCAGTTTCACTAGAATCAACATCCGATTTTAAAACAACTTTTTCTGCATTAAATTCACACTGATGCCTTTGATATTGATATTCAGTATTCATATTTCCTCGAAATATTGTATCAAAATAGCTTTAGCTTTTAAAACCGTCACAGTTATCGCACTCGATATATTTTTCATTTAAAAACAGTAGATTATTTTGTTGTTACCATGGAAATGTCAGAATTATCAATTGTTTGGATTCGTTCGTAAATACTTATATTTATAAGGAAAAATTAAACTCAACATCAACATAAACATCACGCCATATTTAAAATTTTAAATTTCACACTCTTTCGTTTCAGAATTTATCTGAGTCAATTTTAATTATCTTTACTCTTGTTTCACACATTAGCTTAGAAAGAGATAGTATTAGCACCCCATATATTAGACCAATTACAGCACTGAACTTTTTATACCATCCAATGATAATGAAGATTGCGAATTCCATAATTTGCCAAGGCGACTGAATTTAAGATCGCAGTGCCAAAACGGTCGAGAACGGAACTACATGAAAGTACATTGTCTTGTTATTGTTCTATTTGTTTTGTATACTGTGGTTCTATTGTATTGTTTATGTGTAAATTATCCATTCTTTGGTGGTGATTCAAGCAAAGCAGACTGTAATTTTGGCTCTATTTTTGTATTCCAGTGAATTAGAAGTGCCTTTTCAGCCGATATTCGTTCGATAAGGTATGTTTCATTGCTTGTAATAGGTATAATTTAGTAATTTTAGTAACCATATTTTGAGGTTATTTTTTTCACAAATTAAGTAGTCAATGAATAATTGTTGAAAAACTGTTTTTTCTTTCAGTGTTATCAATATGAGATTGAGTCTCTTAGAATATATGAGATATATTGGGGGCACTCATTCATCCAGGTGTGAATATGAAGGAGAAGAAGTCCTCAATGCTGGGCATGTAATCCTGTGTGGGAAACTCAACTCTTCCACATCGGAGAAATTGAATTTGTGTGCCCAATGTCTCCAAACTAGTGCACTAACTTCTGATCCTCATCAAATAAAAGGAATACTAGCTTTGGATGGAAATGGGCACGTCCAAATTAAAGAAATGTCCTGCTCCTGTAAGGCTGGTAACAGTGGCAGATGTAAACCAATGAACTATGAATACGGATGGAATGGCCCCTTCCCATTTAAACAATGAAACGTTTTTGCGGCCCACATAAGAAAAGGAGGTCCGAGAGAGAGATGGAGCTAGTCAGGGCAAAAGGCCCGCAAATTTCAAGGTGGTGTATAGCGGATTTATAGTAATTTTGATTTTAAAATTTATTTAAGCAATTGTAATTGGATAAAAGGGAGTAATAGGGATGGGTAAAGAGGATAAAATTATTATATAATATTAAATTTCAATAAAAATACTGATTTTGGAAGATATATATTATATTACAAAAAATTATTTCTCAAAATACCTACAAAATATTTTTAGCAGATTTGTGTAGAAAGCAACAGTTCTCCTTATGAGGCTATTGGTTTTTAAAATGAATAGCTTGAGTAAGCTTTTGTGTAATTCTATCAGGAATTTGTTTTTTTATTGAATTTATGTGGTGAAGCCGAATTGTAAAATAATTTTTCATTATTAATCTTACCAATTGAATTATATGACCATGAAGTGGATCTTGATCTAGACAATGCTGAGATAAACATAAAAACAATTCACTGATGTTCAAATTTCTCATTGCAAGAGAGACCAGTCTCAACATTATATTCGGCACAGAAAAGTTTTTTTCGGACTTAATTACGCTTTCTGCAACCACACAAATTTTAAATATATCCTTTGTAGGCTTGCTAAGACCCCCTCTATTTTTTTCTATTCAGTAGCAAGTAGAACTAGAAGTTATTAAAGAACGGACACATTCATTGCAATTAAGAGTTTTGATAAGTTTTTTGCTAATAAAACCTGCTATATATACTCTACCACATAACAAATACAGGGTGTTTCTAAATACATGCGACAAAATTCAGGAGGTCAATAGAATAAACACCATAATTTATAATTCTTTTAATAAATTGAGTGGAAAACAGTAAAGATGTAAAATGTAATACGATTCATAATAAATGCTGGAAATGACCACCTCTAGCCAAAATACATGAACGTATCCTGCAGATATTTTCTTCTGTTTGAGTAATTCATTCAATAGGCTATTTAGACTTTTAATTCATTCTTTGCCTACTTATTTTGCTTTGATTATACTTGTTCACATTCTTGTACTTTTGAACAGTTTCATGAGCAACTTTCCAAAACCTCTTCCTATGCTGCATATTATTTAAATCAGAAAACTTGAAATCCCCAAAATATACAAGTTCTCTACGGGTCCTGCAAACACATAAATATTTCAACAAATTAGTAGAAGTGAAAATTTTGATAATAACTATATTATTATTAAAACTACCTTAAATTACAAATTTTCAGTTTCACATGATTAAATTTGAAGGACCAGCGCTTCCAACATATTTTCATAATCTATAAGTTCACGATTTTCGGGTTTCTCTACCACCTCACAGATATCCAAAGTTTGATCTGAAAATAATAAACACTTCAAATTACTTAGAAGTAAATAGGAATATTCAAATGAAAATACCTGGTTCTTTTAGGGTTATTTCTTCATGTTTTCTTTTTCAAACCCTTCGTTGTTTAGGTTCCTTGCTGAGAGGGGCAGGAAAATCAGCCGACTTTTTCAATACCTTATTTCCATGAACATTTACTTCATAATCATCTATAGGCACAAATTGCCGATGTCGGACTGGGAGTAAAATCTACTCTTCTTATTGCATGTTACCACTTCTAACTAACTTCCTCAAGTTGGGATCTTTAAGAAATCCTAAAACTACAGATTTTTTCACCACTCCAAAATGAATTAAACAATTAAACTAACCTGTGAAACTTCCTTTTTGATACCTTTTGTTCGTCAATTAGTACAATTCACTGCACTGCAAGATTAAACCATTTTCAGACAAATATAAAACAAAATAAAAATCTCTTAAAGGCTATAAGTCTATAAATATTTATAATAATCACCAAAAACTACTATTATTAATTTAAAAATTCAGCAGAAGCAAAATTATTTAAAAGCAAACACGATAAATACACTTCCTCTAATGTTAAATACAGGTTTTCTGCCCTGACTAGCGCTATCCTTATCGTCTGTCTCATCTTGACATCAATTCATACGCAAAGTGCCCGTTCCATTCGTATTTATAGTTCATTGATGTAAACACATTTCAGCTGTTCTGATCAAGTGTTCAAGGTGTGTGATGTTATTGTGTACCAAAGTATGGTGATACTAGGCTAATACTGACTCATATTTTTAATATAACTCACTGATTTAATGTTTTTTATGAATGTTTATTTTGTTTCAGGAGCGATCTCCAAGAATTGGAGTTGATTTCTCAGACAGACCTCAAATGTGTTTGGAATAGGCAAAAACATACCACAAGGGAAAAATATCGAGCTGTTCCTATCAAAAATATGCCATGTTTCACAAAGAAAGTTGAGGAACATGTGAACATATCATTTGATGAAAAAGAAATGTTGAATTTTTTGATTGCTAAACTGCCAAATTCAGCAATATTGAAACATAGGTATATTGAAACCTTACAATTTTAGTCATACAGGAAAATAATTTATATATATATATATATATATATCTCTTTATTTAGTCAAAAATAACTAATTCCGTTTACATAATATAATTACACAATATAAAATAAAAGAACAGTACAACATATAGTGTTTACAGCACAAAAAATTAGGTACATCATAAATAAATTAAAATTAGAATAAAACAAATTTAAACAAACATAATATTAGGCTGTGACTGCTCACTCCGACAATAAATAATCCTTTAATGCTCTTTTAAAAAAAATATACAGATTAACTTTGTTTAATGTATTCTGGTAAACTATTGAAAGAATTAATACCTTTGTGAAATACAGAGTGGTATGTACTGCTTCTCCTACACATTTCAATTCTTAAATTTTCCTTATTTCTTGTATTATAGTTATGTACACCAAGACTATTAGAGAGCTTATCCTGCAGATACACTGGTGCATGTCCAATTGTAATTTTGAAAATAAAAATTAATGTGAAGTACTGAATTAATTTAATTATTGGCATCCAGTTAAGTGTCTTTAGCATGCTGGTTATAGGAGTATACCTAGAGCACTTCAATATTATTCGCATGGCACGGTTTTGCATCCTTTGAAGACGATCGATTTCATTTTGTTTGAGTAGATACAAAATTGTAGGGCAACAGTTAATTTGGACCATTGGCTTAGATGTGGAGAGCATCGTCTCAAATAGTTAATTTTATAGGCCACAGTTTTAATAACTTGGTTTGCATGCTCCTTAAATTTTAAATTATTGTCAATAGTTACTCCTAAGTAGACAAATTTTTTTACTGTCTCCACTGTGTCATCACCAAATCTTATATTTAAACTAACTTCCCTATACCTATCTTTTACCCCCAATACCATACATTTTGTTTTCTGTATATTAATTTTTAACAAATTTGCACAACAATACATATGCACCCTTTTTAGAGCAGCGTTTATGACTCCTATGCAGTGTTCAAGATCACTCCAGCATAAGTGCAGTAGGGTATCATCCGCAAATAAATGAATTTTGCACTCCCTTGCAATGTCCACAATATCATTTAAATATACCAAAAACAGCAAAGGTCCCAACACACTGCCCTGTGGTACACCCATATCATTACATAACTTGCTTGACTGTATGTTATTGAGTTTTACCATTTGTTGCCTGTTGTTCAAATAATCTATTATCCAAATAAGATCTGTCCCATCAATACCTACGCTTTTAATTTTCTGTATTAGCCTATATCTATCTACTGTTTCAAATGCTCTTTGTAGATCTAAAAATACCGCAATTGTGACTAAATTATTTTCAATATTATTTTTCCAATCACTCAAAACGCATTGTAGAGCCGTTTCACAACTATGTTTATTACGGAATCCTGATTGATACTCACAAAGAATCTTATTACCTTCTAGATAATCTACCAGTTGCTCATATACAACTTTTTCCAATACTTTAGCAACAGCATTAATCATATTAACTGGTCTCAAATTTGTAGCTGTATTTGTATCTGGTTTCTTGGGTATAGGAACTATAGTAGATATTTTCATTTCTGTAGGAACTTGACTTAACTCTAAAGAACCATTAATTATGTTTAATATAGGATTACAAATATCTTTGAAACACTTTTTTAATAATTCTACACTGATATCATCAGGACTACTTTTATTCTTTAATGAACTAATTATTTTTTCCAATTCCTCTAGACTAATTAAATTAAAAGTGGTCATTTTATTAGTAATAACTTTATCTACTACTGGAAAACTATTTGTAAAAGTTTTATCAATTTGTTCTGCTATATCCATAATACTTTTAACATAATATGTATTTAAACAATTTGGTATTACATTTATATCCGATACTAAATCACCATTACCCATATCTATTATATTAAGATTATTTTCTTGTTTATCATTTGGAATGAACGCCTTTAAAATTTTCCACATTTCAGTCGGATTTTGTTTATTATGATCTATTTTATTTTCAAAATATTTTCTCTTTTCTTCCCTTATTGTTTTTACCGCTATATTTCTTTTTTGCTTGTATATTTCCCAATATTCTGTTGTTCTGTTTTTTATGTACATTCTATAACTTTCATCCTTGTCTCTTGCCGCCTGCCTAACTTTCTCATTCCAGAATTCCTGGTAATGTCCATATATTTTTACCTCTTTTTTTGGAGCTACTTCATCTAGTATAGAATATACCTTTTCCACAAACATTGTATATCTTTTATTCAAATTTAATTCCGTATAGTTCCAGTTTATATTTTTCAATTTAAACCCAATTCTTTCAAAGTCAATATTTCTGCCCCTCGTTTCTATCTAAAATTCTTTTCTTGGTACTTTTATGTGTTTTAAATATATTGCTATATTGCGGTGAGAGCTTATTTTAGGGAAATCAAAAACACTTACATCCATTTCTAAATTCGATAAAGCTAGATCAATTAATGTACCTCCCCCCTTTGTTAAGTGAGTGTATTCTGTCACTGAATTTATAAATCCCATATCCGTTATAAAACTTCGTAGCCTACAACTGCAATTGTTATCATTATCTAGCCAATTCAAATTAAAATCCCCACATAAAATAGTTTTATCATTTTCCTCCTTGATATGTTCTTCAAACCAATCTTCAAATAATTGCAAAAATCTTATCATGCTACTACTTGGAGATCTATATAGAACAAATACCCAATATTTTTTATTTTGGAATATAATGGACACTCCAGTTATCCACAACACTCCCTCAATACAATATCCCTGCACATCAACTATTTTTAATTTATTATCTACAAATACTGCAGTTCCACCCGTGTGTCTGCTATTACTGTCTGTCCTATGGACAACATAATTATTAATATTAATTTCAGAATTAAATATGTCCTCTGTAACATGAGTTTCTGATAGACATACAATTAAAGGTTTTCTTGTTTGAACTAAATTCCTAACATCATCTATATGAGCTGGAAGACTTTGAGCATTTAGATACAATATAAAAGAGTTATTTTTAAAGTTATTTGCTATGCTGTGACGTTTTCGCTGTTTGCTATTTCTAAAAAAGAGGTGCTATTATTTTTACTGTCTTCATCACTTTGTTGATCACTGATTTTTTTAGAATTTACAGTTTCAATGAATACAAGATTATTATTCTTTTTTGCCTGTAATATCTCATTAACTAACTTATTGCATACTTTTCCATACATATTAATATTAAAAAATCCCTTTCTATCACATAAATCAATTACCCTTGCGAAACCTTGAGCATAATTGTCCAGCCTTTTTATATAATCCTGAAATCTGAAGTTGAAATTATTTACATATTTTTTACTATATTTTTGAAAGTTTCCCTCTGGAATTTTGACAAATACCAAATTTGTATGTGTACAGTGTCTTATTTTATTATGTATGAACTGTACACTCGGGTACTTATTATTTTTAAAATTATTTATACCACCCAATATAATTACATAGTCATTTAGATTGTAATTAATTGTAAGTTTATCTATGTCTGCAATAACATTCTCATAAGTAGCCCCTGGTTTTATAATCGTTTCTAACAAAAAATCCTTATATCCTAAATTTTCTAATTCTAACTCTATTGTCTTTCTTAACTTACGTCCATTTTCATCACACAGTATTAACAATTTCCTCTGCTTAATGTTTCCTCCTTTTCCACTGTCTCGTTTATTAATAGCTTTCCCTACTCCATCTGATAGTTGCACTGTTTGCGTTGTTTCCTTAATCGCCTTTTTTTCCTGTATCCAGTACTGTCAGCCCTATCCTATTTTCATTTCCCAATTTTTTATATCTAGATAGTTCTTCATTGGTTCTATCATTTTCTTCCTCAAGAATTCGTATTGCATTCACCATTTCCCGACTAACAGTATCCATTTCCTTAATTCTATTGTTTAGTAAAACTTGGTTATCAATTCCGCTTTGTAAATCTTTCTCTTGCGCTTTTAACTTATTTTCAATTTGTTTAATTTCTCTATTTAATTGTTTTATTTTTTCATCTTGCTCTCTTATTCTCTTGGTATCACTATTTTCTAACTCAAATACCTCATCTTCAAAGTCCTGCGTCCTTTTTTTCATTCTTAGTATATAACAATTTTTATCCTTTATTTCTTTGTGTAGCTCGTTTACTTCTTGTTGCATGTCATTCATTTTGTCAACATTTTCACCTTCTACTTTTTCTAATTCTAGATCCTTTTCTCTTATTTTATTTTTTAATCTAGTTACTTCTTCATTTAGTTTGTTAATTTCTATTTTTGGATCATTTTCTTCACATTTTACTGAGCAACAAATTTTATTACGATCAATGACCTTATATTCTTTTTTCCTATCCAAACATGAAAAATGATACACATCAAAACAAACAATACACATTAAGTTTGAAAATTCCTTTTTTTTACAACACTTAAAATGCCCTTCCATTTTCTTTTCCTTTTATTTATTTTTTTATGTATCCATTCATTTAATAATATTCACTATGTAAAACAGAAACGATGATTTCTTGTCTTTTGATAATGATTATGATGACATATACTTGAAATAATCAATTGCGAATGACGAAATCATCATTGTAGAACAAACAAATATCTACACAGCAATATTTTCTTCAGTATCTTTTTGAGGTACCCCTGTAGAATTACCACAAATTCATTCATTGAAATATTTTTTGTTCATCAGTGTAGGAAGAAGAAGTGTTAACGAACAGGTTGAGATGAACCTCAGTGGGGTAGAACAATCTGCACTTCACTTCACTGCAATTCTTAACCATTCATGCCAGTCAGTTTTGATGATGGAATTACATTCCATCAGAGTCGAGAATGATAAAGATTGTTGCAAAGAATACTGTACTGAGACTTATGATCTTACATCAGACAATGTAGTGATTGCAATAATTCAGCATTCAAAAGAATGGCATCAACAAAGGCAGTTTCGAGTGACAGGTTCTCGAATCTATGAAATATTCACCTATTCTGGAGGAGACTGGGAAACAAAATCACTTAAATATTTCTTTCCGAAATCATTTACAAATAAATTTGTAAAGCACGGAATTAAATATGAAAGTGAGGCAAAGGACACATTCATTGCTACATCTGGTCTGGAGGTGATAGAATGTGGCATGGTTTTATCACATTCAAATCCATGGCTTGGTTATTCCCCAGATGGTGTAATAGTGGAGAAGGGAAAACCAGTGGCTTTATTGGAAATTAAATGCTTGTATGAAGGTATGTTTCCCTACGTATTATATGACCATAACAATAATTAGTATATTTTATAGGTGCATCAAAAACAGTCATAGAGGCAATGGAAAATGCCAAATTTCTGAGAGAAATTAATGGTGAATATTTTCTGAAGGAAAATCACAAATATAATGGGCAAATCCAACTAGGAATGGGTTTACTTAATGTGGATAAATGTTATCTAGTGATATATGCCTCATTCGATAAATCTTTGGCAATAATTGAAGTTCCTTTCAATTATGACTTTGCATCGAAACTTCTGTCAGTTACAAAAAAAAAGTTTTTTGATAACATGATCCATTTTTTATGTGAAAATAGAAAATAAAATTATAATATTAAATATTGGACATTGTAGTGTTTTATTTATACCTTTTATAAAAAATTACATAAACAATAGTAAAGTGAAAAGTATCACAATTCAATATGCATAACCAAAGAAAAATCCAAATTACAACGAAAATAAAAAATATACAGGGTGTTTCATAGTTAAACCACCATAGGTTAACTGCAGGTAGAGGACACTTTGGTGGTTCCAAATAGCCTTGGTTAATTGGTCTAACATAATTATTAACAGAGATACAGGGTGTTTTATTCATTTAGTCCAAAGCTTTTGAAGGCCATAACTTTAGAACCACCGTATATATTTCTTTCATTTTCGGTAAGGATATATTGCATTGATAACACAATAAGATAGTGTAATAAAAATAATTATAATCCAGGTCTGGTTTGAGAAAAATTTGCAAAATTCGATTATCTCCAAAACAACACCCTGTATATCAGAATTTTTAAAATCCAATAGATTATTCGAAGAGAACACAAAAAATAGAGCGGCACCGAAATATTTTTCGAAGTGCACATCCCGTTTTACTGCTTAACTTTTAATGTCAAAGTTATTTTATTTATTAGACATTTTCGTACGTAATAACTTTACAACCACCCTATAGATTTCTTTCATTTTTGGAAGGAGTAAGTTACATAAGCATCAAAATCTTATCATGTAACAAAAACAGTTATAATCCAGGTTCGGGTTAAGAAAAAAAATATTTTATCAAGATTTTTATAAATCAATAGTTTATTCCAAAAGAACAGAAAAAATTGAGTTACACGGAAATGTTTTTCGAAGTGCACACTTACTAAAATATTCAAGTCAAAATCATTAACAATTATCAAGTAGGTCTAATATTCTGAAGGAACAGAAAAATTATCAAATAGGCGTAGACTGTTGAAGTACGGAAAACTTTGACAGTTTGTTTTGTTATTGGTAGTTAATCGTTTGTTGTTAGTAAATTTCGCACGAAATAATTTAGATCATTTTGAATAATAATTAATTATGCCGGAAATGTATGTAACGGAAATGGTAGAGAAGCAGTAAGGGAATATGAAAGACGCTTTCCTAATCGTCGCACTCCTCATTACCAGACATTTGCGAGAGTATTTGATTACAGTCGGCAACATGGTAGATTTCCTACAGCGACAGCCAATGATTATGATGAAAGACAACACTTGAATGTTGAAGATGATATACTAGGTAAAGTAAAGATATAAAATTTTATTTAATAGATATTAAGACTAAGATTCGATTAAAAATTTCTTTTTTGTTCATTACATTAATACATTAATAAGTGATACTAAATTAGTCTCCTCCAGTGCCATAATTTCATTTTGTTCCAGATATGGTTGACAACAACCCAACAATCAGTACAAGAAGGATTGGCCACGCATTAAATGTACCCCATACTACCGCGAGGAGATTAAAAAATTTAGCTTTTACCCTTATCATGTTCAACAGGTTCAAAGACTAGAACCACGTTATTTGGAACCGCGATTGGACTTTAGTCGGTGGATACTTAGAAGAAGAAGAATAGTTAGCAGGTGCCTATTCACTGATGAGGCCACATTTACAAGGGATGGGGTTTACAATCTACGAAATTCCCATGTTTGGGATTATGAAAATCCTTTTGCTACAAGACAAACACATTCGCAGTATAGGTTTTCGGTTAACGTTTGGTGTGAAGTTTTAGATAATCACCTTATTGGACCATATGTCTTACCCCGTACATTAACAGGGGACGACTATTTTGCTTTTTTGCAAAATATGTAGAAAATGAGGAAATTGGAGGAATGTATTTCCAGCACGATGGTGCATCGCCTCACTTTAGGGTAATTGTGCGAAATTTTCTAGACGAGAATTTTAGAAACATGTGGATAGGGAGGGGCGGGCCCAATAATTGGCCTTGCCGGTCGCCGGATTTTAACCCAGTGGACTATCATATTTGGGGATATCTGAAAGCCAAAGTATACTCTACTGAGATAAACAGCTTAGAAGATCTTATTCAAAGAATTGATGATGCTTGCGAGGAAATCAGGGCAAATCCATTAATGATAAGACGAGCAACACAAAACATCTTTAAAAGAGCTCGTAAATGCATAGAACAAAATGGTAGACATTTCGAACAATTATTAAAATAATTTGACATTCCGTGTAACTCAATTTTTTCTGTTCTTTTGGAATAAACTATTGATTTATAAAAATCTTGATAAAATATTTTTTTTTCTTAACCCGAACCTGGATTATAACTGTTTTTGTTACATGATAAGATTTTTATGCTTATGTAACTTACACCTACCAAAAATGAAAGAAATCTATAGGGTGGTTCTAAAGTTATTACGTACGAAAATGTCAACGATACATTTAAATAACTTGACATTAAAAGTTAAGCAGTGAAACGGGATGTGCACTTCGAAAAATATTTTGGTGCCGCTCTATTTTTTCTGTTCTCTTCGAATAATCTATTGGATTTAAAAAATTCTGATATACAGGGTGTTGTTTTGGAGATTATCGAATTTTGCAAATTTTTCTCAAACCAGACCTGGATTATAATTATTTTTATTACACTATCTTACTGTGTTATCAATGCAATATATCCTTACCGAAAATGAAAGAAATATATACGGTGGTTCTAAAGTTATGGCCTTCAAAAGCTTTGGACTAAATGAATAAAACACCCTGTATCTCTGTTAATAATTATGTTAGACCAATTAACCAAGGCTATTTGGAACCACCAAAGTGTCCTCTACTTGCAGTTAACCTATGGTGGTTTAACTATGAAACACCCTGTATAAATATAAATAAATAAAAGCTTTGTTATAAATTCCACTATATAATGATTGTAAAATATACATATATATAAAAATTATATATATATATTTACAATCATTATATAGTGGAATTTATAACAAAGCTTTTATTTATTTATATTTATTATGGACACATTCCACGAAGTAAGGGTATCGTCAATTCTAATAAAAAATATATATATACATTAGTAAAATTGACTCAAAACTTGGTTATACTAAGGTCAAAATTTTCAATGTTTGGATTGATCAAGTTACAATAAAATCTTGTTTAAATGAAAATAGTAACTAGTCACATAAAAATCTATCATCTGCTAATATGGGCTGTGACAAGTTAGTGATTCCACATGCAATTATAAAAATGTCTTTTGCTTTCCCAACTAATGACCAATGTAACTTGTTACTCAAGATTTTGAAAATTTTTATACGTTGGTTAGCCCTCTCAATGTGAACTCTAGCAGCAGCTATTTTAGAATTGACTAATGCTTGTTCAGTACTCAATTGTTTTTGATTTTGTAAAAATGGTGGTCGAATCAATTTAATCTTAAAGCGTTCACATATATCATCAATCAAAAAACCTTTATCTACCATAATAGCATCTTTGGAACTTTCCAATTTGAGAATCAAATTACTTTCTTGAAATATAGTTTTATCTGAAGCTCGTCCACCACAAGGTTCACCAATATATGTAATAATACCCCCAGGGGATACACCAGTCATAAATTTTACAGTAGTATTAGATTTGTATTGTGAATAGAACCGAATACGGCAACATAGGCACTTGGGTTTCTGAATTGGAATTTCAGTACAATCTAATACCACCCTTACAAATTCAAAACACTTTGGTAAATTTTTTTTTATCTCAATGGAGTCTGGGAATATTATTGTCACACTCAAAACCTCACTTAAAATTGGTAGCATTTCAAAAATATACTTCTTACAAAGTTCATGAGATATTCCAAATAATACAGACAATGTAGCATAAGTTATATCACATTTCAGTTTGACTAATAATAGAACTATGCGCTCTTTTATACTTAATCTATGAGATCTCTGATCACTATACACTAGTTAGCTGTATTTATAGCTTCAGCCCAAAACATTAAAGGTAAGTTGGCTTCAAATAATAAACACCTAGCTTTGTCCATCAAAGATCTGTTTTTTCTTTCTGCTAAGCCATTTTGTTGCGGTGTATAAGGTACTGAAAGTCTTCTTTTTATTCCGCATTGTTTTAAATAGTTATCAAACTTTATGTGACAATATTCGGATCTCTCGTTATCGGTTTGTAAATATTTAATTTTCTTGTTTGTTAAGTTTTCCACTTCAGCTTTGTATGTTTTAAATATATCAAAAACTTCATTTTTGTGTTTTATAAAATAAACTTTGCAATATTTTGAGAATTCGTCAATAAATGTTACATAAAATTTAGCTCCTCCTGGTGATTGAATACTAAATGGTCCCCAGACATCGGAATGAACAATTTCAAGAAGTTCTACTGTTTTTGTAGTTTCTTTATTTGGAAATGGTTGTCTATGAAATTTTCCTTTAATACAAACTTCACAATCTCCTATATGATCAGAAATGTTGAAGTCTAATCCAATAATTGCTTCTTTCTTTAAAGCGGTTTTTAGATCATTTTCATTTAGATGACCAAATTTTCTATGCCAAGTTATTATGTTATTTGATGAGAAGTATGAGATTTCTTGTTGATTTTCTTTTGTTTCAAGATAATAAAGACCATTCCTCCTTTCAGCTTTAATTACAGCATTTTCATTGTTATCAAGGATAACAGCATATTCTTTGTCAAACATTACTTTATAACCTTTGTCTGTTATTTTGGCTACTGATAGCAAATTCGTACTTAGATTTGGAACATAAAGGGTATTTGGTAAGTTTATTGTATTTTCAGTTGATGTTGTAATTTTTACTTTTCCGATTCCTTTCAATGGTGTACTTTTGTCTTCTGCTGCTAGTTTCAAGATTCCATTTTCTGAATTATCATGAATTTCAACAAATTTATTTATTGAAGAACAAAGATGAGAGGTACAGCCACTGTCTAAACACCAGGACTCTTTGTTTACACCGTCTCGTGTTATGGAGGAAAAACATACATCTTCTGCTTTAAATGTATTTTCTTTTGACGGAAAATATCTATTAAAATTTTTAGATCGGCAATTTCTCGTTAAATGACCAAATTTTGAACATCTGTTACATCTGATGCTTCTCGAGTTATTATTTGATTGATGGTTTTGACTGGTTTCACCTCGTTTTCTATCTTGATAATTATGTTTAAAGTAATTATTTTGTTTATATTTTCCGGCAAATGCTGATTCAGATGTACTTGGGCTATTTTTATTACGAGCTTCATCCTCTTCTAATATTTTAATTTTCAAATTCTCTGGTGATGGAAGCTCATCTCTTGATTCGATGGCTATACGAAAGTTCTCAAATGATGATGGTAGGGAGTACAACATCATTATACTGAGTAAATCATTATTTATTTGTATATCCATGTCAGCTAATTTATCTATATTTTCGGAAAATGTATTAAGATTCTCTCGTATGCTGTTATCTTTCATTTTATGGGTAAGTAGACTTTTTAAAAGGGTTGCCTTACGTGCAGGTCCTTTACTTTCATAAATACTGCTTAATTTATCCCATATTTCTTTAGAAGTACAACAATTTCTGATTTGTTTCAATTCATTCGGGGAAATCATCAATATTAATTCTGATTTGGCATTTAAATCTTGTTTTATTTCTTCTGCCGCATTATCTGCAGGTCTAGCTGCTTTACCTGAAGCATATTCCCAGAGGCTTGCTCTTGTTAGTACGGCTTGAGCTTGTAACCTCCATGTATCATAATTGTTGCTATTTAGAGCTTCAATTCGGAAACTCGTGGAAATGTGCGTCATTTTATTTATCAATGGCCCATAACCTGTTGTGATTAGACGCACAATATATTGTATTTTCTATATCTTTAATTTTATTGAACTCTGACAAGTATATTTAATTATTGACGTTTTTTACATTCTATCAATATATCTTTTTTATAAACAACAAAACAATAATCCTTAACAACTAGAATGTGAGTTAGTGTAGATTAAATAGTTAAGTATTTTCTACAAGTTGTGTATACAAATTAAAATATGTCTAGTAACATCAGGTGTATACCAACCACATTAACTGTGCTCACATTGACTGAAATATATCCTAAAATATTAATGAAATAAGTGCTTAAATACCTACTGATTATAAATTTGTTATAGGTTCATGGTACTTCAAATGGCAAAGGAGTGAATGCTGATGGTTTCATACACTTCAATAATGAGAAATTTGATGCTAAAGGTTATAACTCACTGTGCTCATTGCTTAATTCAGTCCCAAATTTATGGAATATAGAACTTGGTGATATTTATGATTAAGTTATAATTAAAAGTTCTGTTCGCTTCGTGGATACATATTTATATCTGATATTTTTGTATTAATGATGGAATTAAATGTTGATTTAAGTATGGACATTCATCCAATTTAATAATGTAGTCAGTCTTTTCGGTTACATTTTTTACTGTCTCTAATTAATTTTATTCCATTACATCGTAAGTATATCCATTGTAGCAAATATTTTCCTGTTGATTTTTTTAATCAGCTGATGAATAATGGTAAATTACATACAAATGACAATGGGAAACATACTACTTGATACATTGAAAAACTGGCGAAGTGGTTATAATATTATACTGAGGATATTGAAGTTTTATAATACAAACAGGATTTGTATATTCTATTTTATGATCAATAATTGATCTTGCAGAAAAGAAAATATATAGCATATGCGAAACTGTTTTATTATTAGTTTTATGGAAAAAATTATTCTTCATAAGTTCAACCGTCAGGTATCGAAATTTCCAAGTTGTGTACTAGGTTTATCAGAAAATATGACTTCTACCCATATACTTTTATTTCTAACCAAATCGAAAATTGTTATCAAGAAAATTTATTTAAATGTAAACTAGTTTCTACTAAGCAGTTAACTCTTTTGTCATAAAAAAATTGATAATAATAATTGACACACAACAAAATATTTTTTTTCATGATTATTAACTTAAATTACTATGTTGCTATAAATATATTTTGGCCAGCTTGTGTCGCCCAATTCAACTCCTTTAGATTCTTATTTACGGGGTTACTTGAAACAGAAAGTATACCAAGTAAACAAGGGCTGTTTACAAATGTCCAACATTTGGAAATAATTATGGAAATCATTCAGATGATACTTACTATTTTGTTGTAATTATTTTTAATAACTTATTACGACATTATTATAATAGGACTGTATGTATTTAAGTTAATAATTGTGAAATAAATTATTTTGCTATGTGTATCAATTATTTTAACACATAATCAAAATACTGGGGAACTTGACGGTTATCAAATTTTTGATGACAAAAGAGATAACTGCTTAGTAGAAACTAGTTTACATTTAAATAAATTTGCTTGAAAATTTTTTGCTCTAGTAGATATCCAATAAAGTCAGTTAATTTGAGGTCATTTGATTGAACACAACCAATCAGAACAACATTACCCCATGGTCTGCTATCAAAGGTAATACCACGAGAGCTTCAAATTTTATCGATAATTTTTTCTTTTCCACGAAAACTTGTTTATTTGGCAAAAATATGAAAACAAACCGATTGATAAATTCGGTTTGTTTGAATGTTTTTGCCTCAAATAAACAAGTTTGAGTGATGAAAATAAAAAATTATGTGATAAAATTTGAAGAACGAGTTGTATTTGGGAAGATTATTTTTTTCAACAATTTAAAAGGATTTTGTATTAAATGTTCAATATTCTCTTGGGTGATGGCACTGAATCGGTTTGTGTTCATTTTTCAATAAACTTCGAAGCACTTTTAGTTGTCAATAATGACAAATTCAAAGTAAAATTTTGACGTTTCAATGTAAACAAGGTATTATCGATGAGGAAGCAGAATTATCAGTATAATACCGAATGATTGGCTAGAATAATGTATTGCTATTGGTTAAAACCACCAAAATGTCAGATTTTGACAAGTGAAAAAAATAATCAGTGTAATGTTGTTCTGATTGGTTATGTTCAGTCAAATTACCTCGAATTAACTGATTTCATGGGATATCTACTGGAATCTACGTTGCCATGGATACATTTTGATTTATTTCGATTTTGACGTTTCAAAATATTTAATATTTCAAAATGTCACGATTCTGTCATAATACTGATGAGAATATTAATGAAATTATAGAAGCAAATATACTCTGTTTTTTTTCTATAATTAGCAAAAAATTTTCTATTCGAAAATAACCCTCGAACATTGATAAATGCTCAAAATTTTTATAACAACTTTCCCAAGCTTGTTGCTTATTGGCAACAAGCTGTATCCAAGCAACAAGCTTTCGAAATCTGTTATAAAATTTTTTCGAACAATTATCATTGTCCTTGGGTTATTACTTTTGATAACAATTTTCGATTTGATTAGAAATAAAAGTATATAACTATTGGGTAAAATTCATATTTTCTGATCTACCTCATATATGACTTGGAAATTTTGATACCTGATAGTTGCTGTTTTGGAACTGCAGTACTTTTTACGAAAAATGAATTTTATTTGTAAAATTAATAATTAAAGTTTCCCATATGCTGCGAACTTAAGTTGCTTAAGTAGCTATTTTATTTTACTTTTTAATGGATACAGCATAAAATGAAAAATCATTGAAGAGGTGTAAGGGGCCAATATGAGTAAAGCATTATAACAAATGAAACTTGCATGCCTTCACCCTACCCCCTTCTCTCATATCTGAAATAAGTTTGTAATCAGTTATAAAAGTAACTAAAAAATCTACCAGTGTTCCAGTAAGTGAGCAGTTATAATTATTTCAAAACTCACTATAACGTAACCGTCGATATAGAAACAAAAAGTTAGTTGTCTGTCAAGTTTGACAAAATAAAATATGTTTTTTGAGTTCCCGACTATTTTTTGATATAAAATGGATTAATGTTCCATTGAAACTCATCGTAGTACCATCCACAATAAAAAACACAATCCTCTTCCTCCGCTACTAAGCCTGTAATCCATAGGCCGCTGGTATAGAAAGTAAGTAAAAAACCAAACCAGCTTCAGGAAAAATATACAGTCTACTCGGCTCATTTCCCAAAAGGAGGAGAGAAGTGAATGGAAAACAATCCTCCATTTTATGGTCTAATTCAAGCCGGATGCCAGTTATGGTCGTTCTTCAAGTGATGCCAGTTATGGTCGTTCTTCAAGTGATGCCAGTTATGGTCTAATTCAAGCCGGATGCCAGTTATGGTCATTCTTCAAGTGATGCCAGTCAAGTCCCTTCTCTACTGCACACCATATTGAAACCGAAAGGTAGTATCTTTTAATAAAACTCTGTTCAATTTCACGTAAACTATCTAATAAAAATAGTGTCAAAACCATAGTGAAGTGCCGCTATTGAATTCTGCATTTCCCAAGAATAAAATTGAATCAGTGCTTAGATTATAAGAAAAGTAGATAAGTCTTTATAGAAAACCAGCTGTGGCCAAAATAGTATATTTTGTTTGTGTTCTGCTTTAATACGTTTCAGATACTGGGAGATTAGAAGAAGTCTTATATTAAAACGTCAAGTCGTCGTCTGTTTTAATATGCGTGATTATTGATTTACTTTCTTTCTGATTTAAATTTATTGAATTTGCTATTGATTTACACTGTTAATTTTATTGTTCGCATGAGTTGGGCCACAGCAATTCTGTTTAAGTTTTAAGTTTAATAATACTACAGATGGTGGTTTCTGAGATCTAGAAGCTAGAAACACAAAAAGTTTGCTCATTTAACTCTATTGCTCTTATAGTTCGGGAGCTTACACCCTAATCTATCTGATAACCTTATATCTCGGGGTTATTCATAGTTTGTGATTTGTTCTCTGACGCCCTTATAGTTCGGGGGCTCATGCAATAATTTGTTAGTTGTAATCTATTGCTCTTATAGTTCGGGAGCTTACACCCGAACTTTAACATTGCTCTGATAACCTTATCTGTCGGGGCTACTAATTGTTGATTCACTAGTACAAATAAAAAACAAACATGGAATCTCTTAAAAAGAAAAGACGCAATTGTACATCTCAACTCGAACGCATAGTAAATTGGTACGCGGCCAACAAGGATTGTCGCGATAAATTCGAATTGCAGACTCGAGTTGACATGCTCACTCGAACTCTAGAAACTTATATTGATACCCAAGATCAGATAGAAAATCACAAAGATGAAGATGAAAATAGGGAAGAATTTGAAAATCGCATTGTGAATGTAATTAGTAACTTCAAACGAATCATAGAATCCGTTACTGTATTGACTCCTAAAGCCGATCCTTCTACTTTTCATGATCGTAACATAAAGCTACCTAACATACATTTACCAACATTCTCTGGTAATTGCGTGGAATATCCATCATTCATTGATCTTTTCAATGCATTAATTGGAGATAATTCTAAATTAGCTTCTAGATCTGAGAAATTCTACTATCTTAAATCGTACTTACGGGGCGAAGCGTTACAAATAGTGGAAAAAATACAGGTAACTGATGATAATTACGCGATAGCTTTGAACCTTCTTGAAGATCGGTATAGAAACAAGAAACAAATCGTCATAAATCATTTTCAGCAGTTATTGGCTCTTCCCACTATACAAAAGTGTAGTTCTCAAAATATGCGACAGTTTTGTGCTAGCTCCAAAGCTATACTAGATGCTTTGGATTCAGTTGAACCTAATAAGGAAACACTATTTGACTCGTTAATAGTTCACTTTGTAACAAGTCTATCGACCAGTTTCGATTTTACAGAATGAATCCTTTTAATTAGCGCTCGTCGTCACTAGCCACATCCAATTATAGTTCTGTGATCCCAAGCTCTTCTACCCCGGACGTAAGACAATTGACGTCTGCCAACGGACAACGCCACGTTAAACACCCCTTTTTGTTATCGTCCGCCTAAGGAGGCAGATCGTCTTCCGCTATCTTTCATATCTTAAGTATCTATCTTAGGAATTTTGCTGTGGTAAGTTCAAAATCATAATTCATAATTAATAAGCTTCTTCTAAAGTACTGTCTGATATAATTTTCGTATGCATTCTTTATTTTTTTACAGAGATAGACGAAATTAAATTCAACACGTGGTCATAAACTGTTCTTTTATACTAATATGGTAGTTTTAAGCCAAATATTCTTTTATAATTCAGTTTTACTTTTATACAAACATTTTCAAGCTTTTTCAGTTGCGAAATAACTCTTAATTATAAAATAACATTTTTATAAATTACCGGTAACCTATCAAATATTCTTTCGTAACGCCAGTGCTGGTTTCAGATATTTCCTAAGCACGATATTTTTTCATATAACTAAATAAATAACTTTTTGCTATCATAAGTTTCTTTCGGATCATTAGTATTTTTTTTTATTTAGCCGATAATTGCTCTTTTTGCTGTTTTAACATGGGACATATAATGTTGGAAAGCTTTCAGTAAATTAATTCAATTTTTTGACTTTCAAATAACTGCCTTCCTTTTGTTTAACCTGAAAAGCTGACCAACATAATGTGCCATAACATTCAAGTTCCTACATATCCCTGATCCACTTGTACTTCTAGGTAAGCACAGCCCCTAGGCGAGAATATAAGCCAAGAATATAACCCTAGGCTAGTATATAACTCAAGAATACAACCCTAGGCTAGAATATAACGCCGAGGATATAAACCGAAGAATTTAACCGGAGAGGATACAGCCCTAGCCCAAACTACCGCCCTAGAACAGAACTCATCAGTTCGGATCAAGACCTGACTTCTTCTCCAGGAAACCACTTCATCTAAGCTAAGTACCTATAAAAGTACAAATTCCTCTATTAAATTCCGTTGTTCATTTCCTGTGGCAGAATAAATTGTAAATTTGTTTTTAATTCTTTTTTTACTAGAAATCCTCAACTATAAAAGTTGATGGAGATATCGCCCGGGGTAATTTTTAGTGACTTTTTTTTAATTATTAACTTTTATTTAAATTTTACAAGGCGTTTCTACCTTTTCCGCCTTCGTTTTTAGTACTTTTTATCGTTAAAAAGGTAGTGGCGCCCTCAATTTTTACAACCCTTCTGTTATCCTTGTGCAGCATAAACTTGGGGTCGAATCACCCTTGAGAGGAGTCTCTAGCCGGAGCCCTTCGAGCTGGTGCCCTGTGAGGTACAACTTTTACCGTTACAAATTGGCGCCTTTGCCGTTACAAATTGGCGCCCAGCTAAAAGAATACCTTTACAGTTACAACTTACTGGAACAAAAGCTCGATTTTAACACTCGTCGCGTTTTTGAAGAACAAGCTGAGGTGAATAAATTATCAACCTCTAAACAATTTTTCGATTTTTTGCAAAAACGTTGTGTAGTCTTGGAAAACATAAATCCAGATTTACAACCTGATAACAAAAATGTTACCAAACACTCTCACCATACTTCAAAAGGTAACGCTCCTAAAATCCACACTCCTCAGGTGGTTCTTCACTCTAGTTCCACCGTCAATCGTTCTACACTTTCGTACTCTAAGCCAGTCTCCATTTCTCACTCTCAACATAGCTCTAGTGTCTCTGTTAACAAAAACTGTGATTATTGCAAAACCAGTGGTCATCGCATTTATAGTTGCAATGGTTTTCGAAATATCCCTGTTCCTGATAGAATAAATTTCGTCAAAATCAACAAAAGATGTTACAACTGCTTAGGTTTGCAGCATTCTATTCAAGATTGTACCTCCAAAGGTACATGTGCTACATGCAATAACAAGCATCACACTCTTCTTCACCTCACTGATACTCATTCAAGACATAGTCTCCAAAATTCTATACCCTCTAATCAGCATCCGACGCAAAACCCAGCTTCAAGTTCCCAAGAAAATTTGAACGCTCAACCCCAGCAGGCTACAGCCTTGTCTGCGCTGAACACTGCTGGTTCTCACATACTATTAGCTACCGCTAAAGTACACTTATATCCTGAAAACGGAAGGCCAATAGTAGCAAGAGCACTATTGGATCCTGGAAGCCAAACTTCATTCATAATTTCCTCTTTAGCTGCAAATGTGAAAGGAATCTTAAAACCATCTCATCTGCAAGTGGCAGGTATTCTTAATGAACATAGTGTTATTAGGGAAGTGATGGATGTAGACATATACTCTCATCGCTCTTCATCTCAGAAGTTTCCTGTGCCGTGGTGCCAAAAATCACCTCTCATCTTCCTCAAGTGCCCATAAATTCTTCCAAACTGCTCATACCTCATGATATCAAGGCCAAGTTAGCAGACGAAGAATTTGACTCTCCAGGAGAAATATCGCTTCTATTAGGAGCTGATATTTACTATGAACTATTACTCCCTGGTGTCGAATCCTTGGGAAAAGGTTACCCTACTCTAGTTCAGACCCGATTGGGCTGGATTCTTTCGGGAGCCGTGCCTCCCCAGTGTCTATCTGCTCTGTCTCTCTTTGCTCACCCCAGCTACTCTTTCCACACAACTAGCTTCACTCAAGAAGAGAAGCTAGAAGAAATTTTAGAAAAATTTGTAAACCAAGAAAATGGTTCTTACCACTTAACAAATTCCGAACAGGATGACCTGGCGGAACAAATATTTCAAGGCACTACCCAAATTCTCCCTAATGGAAAATACCAGGTAGACTTGCCCATAATTCATCCGCTAGCTCAAAAAAACTTAGGGGAATCATTCACTCAAGCGCAGAACAGATTTATGTCATTATAAAAACGGTTACAAAAAAACCCTCAACTCAAACAAGAGTACAAAGCAGTACTTGATGAGTACTTACTCTTGTGTCATGCTCGACTTATACCTCTTTCTCTTCACAACGCTTCTATGGAAAATAAATACTTTGTCCCACACTTATGTGTTGTGAGGGAACAAAGTTCTAGCACAAAAACTAGAATAGTTTTTGACTTTTCTGCAACCACTACTTCGGGTCTTTCTCTTAACGATATAAGTTTACGAGGGCCCTCCGTACAACCCGAGTTATTTGATATACTTACTCGGCTCAGGCTTTTTAGATATGCACTGACAGCAGACATCACAAAGATGTATAGGCAGGTGGCAATGAACCCCAAATATTGTTCTCTCCAAAATGTTCTGTGGAGGGACAATCCAAGCGACGAAATTCAATGCATCGAACTGACCACTGTCTCCTTTGGCCAGAAAAGTGCCCCATTCCTTGCCTGCAGAGTACTCAAAGAAATAGCTCTACGACGACCTGACTTACCACTTGCTCAACAAACCATACTGCTCCAAACCTATGTAGACGATATTCTATCAGGAGCAGATTCAGAACAAGACTTAAACGTTTTATACAATTCTCTGGTTACTCTTTTATCTCCTGCTCATTTCAAATTACACAAGCTGAGATCCAACTCAGAAAATTTCTGTAGCTCTACCTCTCAATGTGAACCAATCGTCAAAGAATTCAATCCCGACGAAGCCCCTTGTAAAGTGCTAGGACTTCTCTGGCAGCCTATTTCTGATAATTTTCAGATATCTCTCCCTAAATTGCAAGAAATATACCCTATCACTAAGAGAAAAATATTGTCACATGTGGCCAAGTGCTATGATCCCTTAGGATTAGTAAATCCTGTAATAGTACAGGGAAAAATGCTCATACTAAAACTGTGGTACAAAGGTATTGAATGGGACCAGCCCATCACTGAATCCGATATAGTAAATGACTGGAACAATTTTCTGTCTAATATCTCGAATTTATCTTCTTATGTAATTCCTCGCTGCCTTATATTGCACAAAACCGTGACAAGATACGAATTGCACGGATTTTGCGATGCCAGCACCACAGCTTACGGATGCTGTTTGTACTTACGCACTTTTTACTCTGATAACTCTGTCACGTCCTCTTTGGTAGCTCCCATAAAGAAACCGCTCACCATACCCAAGCTGGAACTATGCTCTATGACTCTTATCTCAACTATTTACTAGAATTCACTTAGTTCTCCAACCTGTACTGACTATAGATGGATCTTCCCTATGGTCAGACTCTCAGATAGCACTATTTTGGGTCAAAGGCTCTCCCACCCAATGGAGCACCTTTGTGTGTAATAGAGCCCAATATTGTTAACTTCCAAACATCATCTCACGATCCTGACCTTACGTCATGAGCATAAACGATTAGGTCACGCAAGCCCTCAAAATGTATTAAATAATGTACGATTACATTATTGGCCCATAGATGGCCTCAGATCTCTGAAGAAAATTATTTATTCATGTCCCACATGCAAACGCTTCAATGCTATTGCTTCCAGCCAAATCATGGCTAATTTGCCCAAAGAAAGGGTTACTCCTTTGCGTGCTTTTACCAACACCGGAGTAGATTTCGGTGGCCCATTCTTCACTAAGTCCTCATCACTAAAGAAAGCTCCCTTAATGAAAAGCTATATAGCAGTATTTGTATGTTTATCCACTAAGGCTGTTCATATAGAGTTAGTTTCTGACTTATCTGCCGACTCTTTCTTAGCTTGTTTAAAGCGATTCATAGCACATAGGGGACTGCCATCAATAATATACAGTGACAATGCCACAAATTTTGTAAGAGCTGACAATTACTTGAAAGAAGTTAATCAATACCTACTTGATAATGCTCCTCAATTGGGAGATTTTCTCTCTCAATCTAAAATCACTTGGAAACGTATTCCTCCAAGATCTCCCCACTGGGGAGGAATCTGGGAAAGTGCCATCAAAAGCACTAAAGTACACTTGTCCAAGATCGTGAAAAATTCATCTTACACTTTCGAACAGTTCTCAACCATTTTAAGTCAAGTGGAAGCAATATTAAACTCACGCCCTTTATTCTCATTGTCCGACAATGTGAACGATCTACTCCCCTTGACTCCCGGTCATTTCTTAGTGCACTCCCCTCTCATGTCTTATCCAGAAGTGGACATTTCTCTGACTCCGATCAATAAGTTAAAGCACTGGCAGCTCTGTACTCAGGCGCAACAACAATTCTGGAGACGCTGGTCAACAGACTACTTTAACCGTTTGCAGAACCGTCCGAAATGGATGCATCCCCAACCAAATCTCAAAGTAAACGATTTGGTTCTTCTCAAAGATGAAGATAATCCCCCCATGAAATGGCCACTAGCTCGCATTACACAAGTTTTCACTGGAAAAGATTCAAAAGTGCGCTCAGTCCAAGTATTTACACTATCTGGATATCTCACTCGCCCCATCACAAAGGTGGTATTACTCCCTAACGAGGATACCCCTTCAATCTCTACCTCCCTTTCACCTTAGAATGTTTGGCACATCACCGGCCACTACTAGTAGATAATTGTATAGTTCGTTTTAGGATTTTGTTTACTCTAATTGTTTTATCATTATTTATACATAGAATAATATTGTTGTTAATCAACTGGTACGTGTATGTTTTGTGGCGTTGAGTGACAGCAAAATACATTTACATATATTTCCGAATCTAGGCTTTCATAGTCTCACCTGCCGCGCGGGCAGTATGTTCGAAAACAAACCATTTGTATTCGAACTTGCATGCCTTCACCCTACCCCCTTCTCTCATATCCGAAATAAGTTTGTAATCAGTTATAAAAGTAACTAAAAAATCTACCAGTGTTCCAGTAAGTGAGCAGTTATAATTTTTTTTTGAAAACTCACTAAACGTAACCGTCGATATAGAAACAAAAAGTTAGTTGTCTGTCAAGTTTGACAAAATAAAATATGTTTTTTGAGTTCCCGACTATTTTTTAATATAAAATGGATTAATGTTCCATTAAAACTCATCGTAGTACCATCCACAATAAAAAACACAATCCTCTTCCTCCGCTACTAAGCCTGTAATCCATAGGCCGCTGGTATAGAAAGTAAGTAAAAAACCAAACCAGCTTCAGGAAAAATATACAGTCCAGAAGTACTACAAGAACAAAAGTGATGCAACACATAAACTAGCAAAATAGTCAAGCAAATATAAACTAGAAATATATCCACACTCTGGGTTGACATTCACTGAAACTCTTGATTATCTATACTCAAGGCTGAAACCGAAAAGTTTTATTGTGCCCTCTTTCTTCTACTTAGTTCCTGATGAAAGTACCAGAGACTAGTAGTTCCTTTAAATTTATTTCCCAAAGGAATTTTAGGATATCCGCACGCTTCAGTTTAGGTATGTGCCCCTCTTATGACCAGTAGTTTCCTAGGACTTGAACTAAGAATTCCGAAAGTATATGTGAATGGAAGTTTCTTCTCCGCTAGTTTGAGCTTTTTGAGGTGCCCATTCAGGCGGCAGTGTCCTGTCAGGACACCAGTCAAAACCCTTAGTGTAGTCTTATTCTGGCTTAGGCAATAATTTCTTCTCACGTGGTTGAATCACCAAGGCATATGGACGCAGGGTTTTGCGGACGACATAGTGTTTGTCACCAATGGGAAATTCCCGGAGGTGGTTATGAATGTCGTACAGGAAGCACTGCGAATTGTGGAGGAATGGTGCCTTACAGAGGACCTTTCAGTTAATCCAAAAAAAACCAAACTAGTTGCTTTCACGAATAGAAGAGTTCTCCCGCAGGGTAGAGTACTGTTGTTCGGAGAAGAACGAGAAATATCCAAAGAAGCCAAATATCTGGGAGTGACCCTTGATTCCAAACTGAATTGGAAGGCACACCTGGAAAAAATTACTACCAGGGCGACTAGGCTTTTCTGGCAATGCAGAAGAGTTATGGGCAAAACCTGGGGAATACGACCTGAGGAGGTTCACTGGCTCTACACAACTGTGATAAGGCCAACGATCACCTATGGAACAATAGTCTGGTGGAGGAGGACAGAAGTGACCTTTGCAGTTAATATGTTAACTGCAATCCAAAGACAAGCTCTTCTTGGTATTACCGGGGCAATGAACAGCACGGGGACGGCATCAATGGAAGCCCTTATTGGACTTCCTCCTCTAGAACTTTTTATAAGGGCGGAGGCAATGATGGCAATTCTTAGGCTGAAATCGGGAGACTTATGGTCCCCGAACAATGTTCGAGAAGGACACACTGATACAACTGGGACATTACTAGACGAACCCATATTTCACATGAGTTTTGATAGCATGACACCAGAGAATATATTCACTGAGAGAGTGAATATCATCATCCCATCTAGGGAACAGGTGATGCACCCAGGTAATTCTGGAGAAATCATCTGGTTCACCGATGGCTCCAAAACAAACCATGGCACTGGGGCTGGTATAAAAGGACCTAGAAAGAGAATGTTCTTTAGCCTTGGTCGATATACGACTGTGTTTCAAGCAGAGACGATTGCCGCTATATTGAAGAAAACATCAGAAGAGGATATACCGGACAAAAAATTGAAATACTCACTGACAGCCAGGCTCTGCTTAAGGCTATCAGTAATCCAACAACTAAGTCTAGACTGGTGAAAAACTGCAAAGAATCCCTCAACAGGCTGGCAAGAGACAACAAAGTGTCTCTAATATGGGTGCCGGCACATATGAGGGGATTGCAGGAAATGAAATGGCGGACCAGTTAGCTAAAGAAGGCTCTAAAGGAGACTTCATAGGTCCGGAACCGTTTTGTGGAATCACAAAAGATTGCATTAGAGGGGAAATCGGGAACTGGCTAGATAGGGAACACCAATTCAAATGGAGGGTGACACAAGGGCACCTTCATACCAAGAGTTTACTGAACAAAGTAGACAAGGAACTCTCAACCAGGCTACTGAAACTGGGTAAGAGACATTTTAAGACAGTTACCGACCTGGTGACTGGACACTGCACCTTGAGGAAACATCTGTACAATATGGGCAAAGTTAGTGAACCTTTGTGCAGAAAATGTGAACTTGATGATGAAACACCTACCCACATACTCTGCTTCTGTGAGGACTTACAAGAACTTAGACGGAAGCACTTTGGAGAGGAATTTATACAAACATCACAACTACTGAAAATCCCTCTAGTCAAACTAGTGGCCTTTATAGAAGACACGAAGCTTCTGGAATGGAAGTAGATAACATGGGAAATGGTACAAAGGTTCAGTGCAAGTGCCTGGGCTGATGAGCACAAGCCAAATATATGAATGAATTCTTCTCACGTGGTCGTAGTTTCCCAGCAATACATTTGATTATCTTAGCCCCACTAGATCTTTCCAATTGTTAGATCTTCTCTGCTCCTCGGCCTTGCCTATTTCTTCCAATGTTACATGGGACTGGTGCCACAAAAGTGTGGCGGCCCCCAAAAAGAGGTTTTCAGTCCCTCTTTTTGCTACCCACATAGCACAGTATATTACATAAATATTCAAAATATATTCCACATGTTCAAATAATATTCGGAATGAATTTGTAAATTCACAAACTGCAATATACTTGAGAAAATATAAATTAGATGTTGTATCAATATTGTGAAATATTTTTGTATATTTTTACAACATGAAGAAAAGTATATATTAAGTGAAATATGTATTATTCCAGATATGTATTAAACATCCAGATAACAATATTTATATAATGTTCACGATTGTAATATTTTGACAATGTACAAAAAATGGTATATATTTTTAAATATACATTGCATATTAAACAGATATTCAGAAAAGTACGTACTGTTCCAAATATACAACTAAATATGCAGTCTATGATATTTATATAATATTTATGATTCTTACATTCCTGGAATATTTAGAAAATAACGTTTATTTTAAAATATGTATTAAATATTACATAAATACTTAGTAAAATATATACTATTCAAAATATGTATTACGTCTACATTGAAGGATATTTATATAATGTTCACTGTTTTATATTTTTGAGATATTCAGAAACTGGTATACTTTTTTCAATATACACTACATATTTCACATATATTCGGTTAAATTTTGTATTGTTCCAGATACACGATTGAACGTACATATATGATATATTTGTATAATATTCATAATTGACACACTCCTGCAATATTCAGGAAATAATGTTTATTTGGAAATATCTATTAAATATTACATAGATACCGAGTAAAATGTATTAAATTCCAAATATGAACTAAACCATAGACATAATATATTTATTAAAATATTTAAATTTTCCGCCTTTTCTAAACTGTAGGCTAAAAATCCCCAATTTGATAAGAAATTTAAATCATTTC